>CAKJTW010000047.1:11228928-12480714 GCA_917880005.1 Nanger dama
TTTCCAATGAGTCAACTCATCGTATGAGTAGCCAAAGTACTGGAGTTTCAGCTTTAGCATTAGTCCTTCCAATGAACACTCAGGACTGGTCTCCTTCAAGATGGACTGGTTGGATCTCCTTGCAGTCCAAGGGACTCTCAAGAGTCTTCAACACCACAGTTCAAAAGCATCAGTTCTTTGGCACTCAGCTTTCTTCACAGTCCAACTCTCGCATCCATACATGACCACTGGAAAAACCATAGTCTTGACTAGACGGACCTTTGTTGGCAAAGTAATGTCTCTGCTTTTCAATATACTATCTAGGTTGGTCATAACTTTCCTTCCAAGGAGTAAATGTCTTTTAATTTCATGGCTGCAGTCAAATAGCTCAAAACCCTCTAATTACAAGGCTGGGTCATTCTAATATGGTCACCCTCATCCTGAGTCATCTCATTAACATAAATTATGCCCCCACCTTATTAGCATAAACTCAGAACTGGCCTGAGTGTACACTGGGGCAAAATTAAGGCACTCTTGTCATTCTTGAAATTCCAAGAATTTGGAGGCTCTGTCCCAGAACCAGGGGCAAAGACTAGACAATTCTTTATTACACAACACTCCTTATTATCTTTCCTTATGTCAGACTTTCATCATCTTTCCAAAGTGTTGTTTTCATTTAAATTATGTTCCTACCTCCAACTTGGTTCTGCTTCATATCTGTGGTCTGCAATCCTGCCAGAGAAATCTAGTTAAAAGGAATCTGGATGATGTCATTCCTCTCTTTAAAGTCCTTTAACGGTACCCTGAATTTAACAAAGAAATCTAGGCTCCTTTGTATAGCACACAGCATTCTGAGAGCTTCTTATACATATCCCAAACTACTGTACCCACTTAAAAGAACTCATCTAATTGTATATCCCTACTAAAGTAACTGACATTCCTCTCTTGGGTGCCGTTGCTTATTCTATGTTCATTTTTAGAAGACCTTTCCCTTCCTCCACTCCTAACTGTCTGCATACTCCTTATTAAGTAAGACTCAGATTAGGTGAAATTAAATCTTTTTGTTCTACCCACTTGTGGTGAATTTCTATTATTTTCTGTTAGCTTGAGGCTCTGTATTTATTTTTTGGCAAATTATTTTCTTGTAAAAATTATTTATGCAAATGTCCACAGTGAAAAATTCCCTTGTGGGTTTGTTAAGAGGAACCCACATATTCAAGTGAGCATTATGGCTTCCAGCCTACATCAAAAGTGATTATGTCACATCTTTAAGTTTTGATCTAAGAGATTAAAAAAAAGTGTTATGTAAGACTTCTAAGAAGTGTCCTCAGTATAATGATCCCATCCTTTACCTTCTTTTCTCTGGTTAAAGTAAGAATATGCAGACGGGAACCAACGGTACCATAAAGTGGAAGTCACATGTAATGGAAGGTGACATGACCAACAAAAGGAATTATGTAATGGATAATTACTGTATTTATCATCTTTGGACTAACTACTTGATATATATATTTTTTTTCTCTCATAAGAAAGAAATAAATGTCGGTCTTGTTGAACAGCTATTATTTTGGTCACTCCAGCCAAATTCAATACTGATTGCTATTCTTCTCACAAAGCATAAGCTCTTATTATCATCTTATTTTCCAGGAACAAGAAGGATAGCTAGAACAGTATGTACTCAATAACTGTTCAATGAAATGAAACAAAATATAGATGTAAAAGCAACTGATTTCTATTCATAAGGCGAGACAAGGAAGTACTTGTCCAATTCTTTATAATAGATTAAGTCCACTGAAATAGGTGTTTGGATAATGACAATTTTAGGTTTCAACTATGTAAAATAAATACATAAAACTGGCCAAATGAGTAACGATCTGTTAGATTAAAATTACACATTTGGAAAGCTGACCAAAATACTCAAAGGCCAAAATATATTATAAAATTAATAACATATTTGCATATTTCAGTAGAAGTGGCTAATTTAGTATTGGAAAGTTTAAGGTAAAAACACAATTAATATTCAAATTAGAGAAAAAATACTTCAGTTTATTTATTTTGTTTGCACTCAGTGTGGTATATCTTTGCCAATGTCAAATCCAATGTTTACTTCTTTTGGCTTCTGCTCTATCACTCTCTCTTGGTTTTCCTCTGCTTCACAAACTCTCTACTCAGGTTTGATTGCTGGTTCTTCTGTTTCTGCTCAGACCCCAAGTGCTGGAGTAGCCTAAGTCCTTCCTATTACACCCACACTCCTGGGAATCTCACATGGGCCCACAGCATCAGCTATCATTCATTTGTAAGTCTGTATCTACTAAATCAGTGTTTCCACCCTGGACCTAATCTGAAATTCTAGATTTGTCTATCCAAATTGCTACTTTAATACCCAGTAGTCATATAAGACTTCATGTTCAAAAGGGAATTACTGAAATCCCACAGAAACTGCCTTCCCCAAACAAATTTGCTTTTACACTCACATTACTTTTCAGTAGACATTCATTCAGTAGCTCATGTCAACAACGAGATCATGTTCCTGATGTGCTTTAGTCATCATATTCATTTATACTTCATGCAAGATTTAACTTTAAAAAATCTACATTTCTTGAATATATCCAGTTCTTTCCACCTAATCTATAATTATTCTAAATCAAACCAACATCTCACTCACCTGGACCACTATAATAGGATCTTACACAAAGTCATCTTTTATTTTGTTCTAGGACTCCTGGTCTACCTTACAAACTATTCTCCATATGTCAGCCAACATTATGGTTTTTAAATGTATAAAAGAACATGCCATTTCTCTACTTAAAATCAGACATTTATTAAATGTTGAAAAAGAATAAATCTGAGTGGGAAAATTCTAAGTGAATATAACAAGTGTAGCAGGCTTGAACTGGGTCAGATTTGAGCAAAATGCTAACTTGGTATCAGACAACTGCTCACTTTATGAAGTACAACCACAGAGAAAATATTTCATCTCATTGAAATGTTGACTCTTATTGGGTATACATGATCATAGAAATGAAAGTGTTAATCTCTCGGTCGTGTCCGATTCTTTGAAACCTCATGACTATGGCTGGTCAGGATGGGTAGCCATTCCTTTCTCCGGCAGATCTTCCCAACTCAGGAATTAAAACTGAGTCTTCTGCACTACAGGCAGATTCTTTAAGATGATACTGAATAAACACACCAACATCACACTTCCAGAGCAAGAAACTATTCACAGATCTCATAAAGTGTGAAAAATTAAGTTGGCTATAAAAATCAAATATAATGTCTATTTCTTAATAACATGGAACACATTATTACAAATAGAGTGATTATTATAGTCTTGATAAAAGGAAGATGAAAATTATAAAACAGCTGAATTAAAAAACATTAAAAATTTCTTATATATCACTCATATATATTTACAAAATATTACTTCAACACCAGCAATAAAGTCATATACCTTATTCATATCAATGAATGAAGTTGGTGAATTGTGGAACATTATCACACACAAAAACAATCCATCTAATATAGACTGTAAAAGGACAATAATCTTATGCTAACATTGATCATATGCTAACAATGAATAAAACTGATTACTTGGTTTCACATTTATTGCTTACTTCTTAGCTTGACCTGCTGCTGTTGCTGCTAAGTCACTTCAGTTGTGTCCAACTCTGTACGACCCCATAGACAGCAGCCCACCAGGCTCCCCCATCCCTGGAATTCTCCAGGCAGGAACATTGGAGTGGGTTGCCATTTCCTTCTCCAATGCATGAAAGTGAAAAGTCAAAGTGAAGCCAATCAGTCATGTCCGATTCTTCGTGACCCCATGGACTGCAGCCTACTAGGCTCCTCCATCCATGGGATTTTTAAGGCAAGAGTACTGGAATGGGGTGCCATGGCCTTCTATGATTACCTTGACCTATTTCTCATTCAAATCTAGTAATAAAAATTATTTTTCATGGATTTTTTTCTAATGAAAAGCTGTAATAAATAAAAATAATTTCTTAAATATAGAACAATGGAAATTTTACTTTCATTTTGCTTCATATTAAGAGATTGACTTCTCTAGATGCAGTATTCTTCTTCTTCCCAAATTATCAGGTGATCTCTGGAAAATCAGAGAATCTTCATTAAAAAAGTTGTCTAGCCTTCAATTTCTAGGTCGATTTGTTACTGAAAATTCACTTTGTTCCCCACTATATTAGTTTCTATTTGCTGTGCCTAGTTGCTCAGTTGTGTCCAACTCTGCGACCTCATGGACTGTAGCCCACCAGGCTCCTCTGTCCATGGGGATTCTCCAAGCAAGAATACTGGAGTGGGTTGCCATGCTTTCCTCCAGGGGATCTTGCTACTGAAGCATTTTACCACAAATTTAATGGCTTAAAACAAATTTTTCATCTTGCCATTCTAGAGCTCAAAAGATTAAGTCTTATGGAGATAAAAACAGGGTGTCAGCTGGGTGGTATTCCTTCTGGAAACAATAGGAAACACTTTGTTTCCTTGTCTCTTCCTGCTCCATTGACACCTGCTTCCCTTGGCTTCTGTCCTCTTCCTTGCATCATCATAGCCAGAGCCATCTGGCCAAGTGCTTCTCAGGGGGCCACCTCCCTGTTCTCTCTTCTGTCTCCCACTTTCACTGTTAAGATCCTTTGTGATTACACTGAGCCTGCCTTAATCTCTTTGGGCTACAACAGCAAAATGCCAGAGACTAGGTGGCTTATAAACAACAGTAGTCTATTTCTCACAGTTCTAGACACTGTGAAGTCCAAGATCAAGTCTGTGGCAGCTTGCAAATTTTTCACTGTAGCTTCACTTGGCAGAAGGGGCAAGGAGTTCTCTAGGACTCCATGATTAAGGCACCAATTCCAATTCTTAGAGCTCTGACCTCATGCCCTAATTACCTCCCAAAGGCCACCTCCACTTAACACCATCACAACAAACATTAGGATTCAACATATGAATCTGGGAATGAGGGGCACAATCACTCCAGCCCATAGCAGGGCCCAACAGGATAATCCAGAATAAATACCCTCATTCAAGTTCAGCTGAGTAGCAACCTCAATTCCATCTGCTGCCATAATTACCCTCTGCACATAACCTAATATATTCACAACCTAGTAGTATTGGGACTTGGACATCTTTGAGGAGCTGTTATTCTACCTACTACAGTCACAAACTTGGTATATGACTTCCAGTGGGTTGTCAAGAGATGTAGAGAGATATATTTTAGAACTTAATTAACCTTAAAAGTATAAGTGGCATGTTGAAATTAATTTTCCCTCTCCCAGATAAAGCACATTTTTATTCATCTAACACTCACTCATCAAAACATTTATTAGGTACCCACTATACCCACAACACTGAGGATTACTCATGAAACAAGACAGACAAACTCATTTTGATGATGTTTCAAGGGGAAGGTACACTGGAATTGATGTGACTGTTACTGAGTTATACCCCAAATTATGGGATTTACTAGGACTCCCCACATAGTTAGCAGTGGTCAGTTCACTCAAAGAGATGGATGATGATTTCTGCTAAAAGAACCATCTTTCACCAGTGAAACACTGGATACTGAGGCAAATGGAGACATTATCTGGATCCTTCTAGTACAGTTCAAATCACATCATTTAAAAACTCAGTCTGGTTTTAACATGCTTTGAGGTTGAACTCAATTTTTGAAGTCACTGGGATGTTTGCTTTAACCATAGCAGGTAAACACTCAGATTGTTACACTAGTGATCAGATTGTTATACGACACATCAAAGACATGAAGAAAAGAGTAATGGTGGTTTTTACTACAATAACAAAGCAGTATAGTGTATAACCAATCTAGGGAGAACATTAAGCTCTGTGGGAGCAGTGCTACAGTTTGAAGCCATTTTCATTGTTACTATAGAAACAGCAAAATGTCAACTATTTTTAGAGCTTTGTTCTAAGATTCAACCAGCCATGCTAGTTATCAGTATGTTTAAGGATGCCAGAAACATATGCCAAGTAATATAGCTAGAAATTTAAGTTTGTAAGGTAATTTATTTCTTCTAGAACATTTTACTAATATGCATGGCCTCTACATATAATGCTATTTATGCAATTAAATATCCACACTTTATAAGAAATTATATAAACGTATTTTTATATAGACATAGTTAATAAGTTACCTCCACATATGGTTTTCAAGGGTGAGTGTAACATTATAGTGTTCACAGCTATAAACACTATAATTAACTTGGTACACAGACACCCAATTAGTTGGCCTGTTATCACTTAGCTAATTTCTTTCACCTTCAATAAACAGCTATTGAAAGCCAGACCCCCACTAGGTTCTGGAAACATAAGGATGACAAAAGTGCCATATTTTCCCCCAAGTACACATTTCTAAACATGAATTTGACCTTAAGATGCATTATATTATAAAACCTGACAAAAATTTTAGGACAAACAAATGTTAATTAAGGAGATTGTCTCCAAAAATAAAATGTCTCCAAGAAGCAAAAATGAAGAATGGATTCATGTTTAACTGTGCAATTTCCTTTATGTTTGATGCTTAATGATGCTCCTCTGGCAAACAGGAATCTAAAACCCATCTGTGCAGTATACTTTACATATTTGTATGTAATGGAAAATTAGTAACTTTTATGATTTTATGGGCAAGACATAAAGCATGCAATTAGCAAAAATGGTGCAGTTATAGAAATTTTGAATTACTAAAAGTAGTGCTCACTCATTACTATGTATGTATAAAATGTTTATTATTCATGACCTTCATCTTCTCTATACACATTTTAGGGTTTTACAGACAAATGTAATTATTGAAAGCAATTTGAAAAAAGTGATCTGGCTAATTATTCTCACACAGATTTACCTTCTTAGATTACCACTGAGGCCTCCTGATTTCTATAGATAGAGACAACTAATTGAGAGTAACACAGTTGGAACATATTTTGTGGGAAAAACACCCTCTCACTTGGAGTGACTTAGACACATTGTGCAATCTTGACTTACAAGTTAAAAGTCGAGTTATTAGACAAATGTATCTGATTTAAACAGATTAAAATCAATACAGTAGACCCTTGAACAACTTGAGAGTGTTAATTCCCATATAATTTATAGCTGGCCCTCCCCATCCAGGGTTCTTTGCATTAGCAGATTCAAGCAACTGAGGACCATGTAGCACTGCAGTATTTATTACTGAGAAATATCTGTAAAAGTGGATCTGCACAGTTCAAATCCATGTTGTTCAAGGGTCAACTGTATTTTGAAATCAAGATGATAAATGATTGTACTGATTAATTAAAATTGCAATCCATTGGTTAAGAGGTGATAGACAAGCTCTGACAGCAATAAAAGAAAAAAAAAGTATATCTGTGCAGTGTAGGGGAGGATGGTGCTGAAATGAGTTCAAATTGCTATCTCCCTGAAACATTAACATGCAAAAAGCATTTTACAGGATTTCAAAAACTCATACAGGTACATACATATTTTAAAATGACATTTACTGTTACTTTTAATCAGAGAATCACATTATCTAATTGAAGTATTTAAAAACAGTTAATAGAATTATCCAGATAATTGCACTTCAATCTCCAGCAGAAAATAACATCCTCTCTGGGAGCTGCCCTCTGTGAAAGACCATTGCCCCCACCCACAGTTATACCCACTCACTGGGGCAATTTGCTTGTGGTAACTGGGGATATACAAAGGCCGCATCCTTATTAATAGCTCAATCAATTTCCTATGTATTTCCTATAGTACCTCATATTAATTTACATGACAGGTCCAAAGCTTTCTGTGGGATCAACTGATTGTTGCTACTGTTGCTTACTTAGTTGCTAGTTGTGGTCAACTCTTTGCAACCCCAAGAACTGTAGCACATCAGGCTCCTCCATCCATGGGATTTTCCAGGCAAGAATACTAGAGTGGGTTGCCATTTCCTTTTCCAAGGGATCTTTCCAACCCAGGGGTGAACTCAGGTCTCCTGCATTGCAGGCAGATTCTTTACTGGCTGAGCCAGCAGAGATGACTGGGATCAACTGATGCCTCTGTTAAAATGAAGTATTGTTCAGCTTCTCCCTTTGCTGAATCTTTGTCCTTCAAACCCTTACAGGGATTTTCTCCTAGAGCCTTTTCCCTATAATCCTTTTACACTCAAATCTCCCATCACAGGGACTGCCCTGGTAGTCTAGTGGCTAATACTCTGAGCTACCAACACAGGGCACCAGGGTTTGATCCCTAATCAGGGAACTAGATTCCACTAGATTCCACATGCTGCAACTAAGACTTGGCACAGTCAAGTATATAATTTTTTTTCATCTCCATCACAAGAGTCTGTTTCCAGGGAACCTTAATAAATCCCTTAAAGGTATCTAGAGAGCTAGAGACAGGCTATATAACAAAACAAGCAGAGGGCTGAAAAAAGTAGGTTTTCAGCCCCTATTTATTTTCTTATTACTGATTGATACTTATAGATCTCACATACTACCTGTCTGCTTTAATAAGGATTATCCATTAAAATGAATATATTCTTTTGCATAACTGCTGCTACTAAAGTAAGGAATGCATAGCCAAACTCATACTCTTCAGCTTGTTTTTTTGAATTGATTATCTATGTAAGTGACATCATGGTAATGCCTTAGCTGGTAGTGTTTCACTTTACTTTGTAATATACAAAGTACATATAATTTGTGCATTACAGAACAGGAATTTACATTTTTCTTTAATAGTCAAAAATCTGTTTACAAAATATGAGTTAAAGGTGTACACACTATCCTTATTGTATAATTTCTGTTATCATCACTACAGGAGACCATTTATTTCTATATCTTCACATAATTCCTCAGCGCCTAGCACAAAATGCAATTACAAAAAATGAATGAATTGATGAATAAAAGTTAGATGGTTTTTATACTGAGCTACCATATTTATTAATAACCAGCAAACAGTATTAAGTGAAGTTCAACTAACATTTATGTATTACTTTCTATATGCTGCTTCTTATGGTAGTAAATGGAGGAGATTGGTGTATAGGAAAGAATCTAGTTAGAAGGTCAGATTAAGCTGAGTTCAAACCTGAACTTGGTCATTTATTGACATGACTTTTTAAGTTAATGAACTACTTCATTTATTTTTATCATAATTTTTTGTTTTATTTATTTCTTATTCTCCCCCTTCCTTCACCCCTACTTCTTGCTTCCTTCCTTAACCAATATTAATTAGGGTCTATTCACTATACCAACCACTATGTGGGTGTTACAAATATGACTGTGAGCAACATAAGTTTTTAACCTCAAATTTATCATTGTCTGTAACTCAGTCTAAGAGTGTTTGGGGAAGATTTCCCAAGACAGAACTTCTAGAAGACAATTTCAAAAATATGATTAAGGTGTCATTTTGGTAAGATGTGGAGACAGTGCCTGAAGAAGAGGGAGAAATTCCAGGCAGAGGTTATCAGTAAAGGATTGTGCACAAGTATGGAGACAACTGAACACAGAGTATCATGAAAACTCAGTGCATCATAATTTTCTGAGAATCATGTATTATGAGTACACACTCAAGTCTAACAGAGAAAGAGGGATATGTGATAAGTATAGAGGAGTGTCTAACCGAATTTAAGAGGAGAAAGGCAGCCAGGTATACGAGCGACTGGAATCAATCACAGGCAAGCCATCCTGAGCAAACTGCCCATTTCTTTGAGACCACATGGTGTTTTATCTCTGTTTCATTTAGCATCTGTTTCAGTCTTTCTCGCAGTTCCTATTTTGCTTTTTCTCTCCATATACAGCAGAAACATTGCTTTGCCAGACCCACATCTACACCACTACTCACATTTCAGAGACTTGACAGAATCTGACAAGAGGCTCTTTTCCCTAAATCCAGGTTACTGTAAGTAAAAGTTCCCATGGGATCAGATGCTTTTCCTAAGTCCAGCCCTACTCTAAGTGAGCTGGATAGGGGTAATAGTTTGGATAATGTGGCCCAACCTGAGGGCTTGTTTTTACGGAAAGTAGTTACTAAAGGAGGATTGCTACTGTGACTAGAGCACAGAGGATGACCATTGGGTGAAGAAGGGAATGGGATTGGGTAAGAGAGACATAAAACATTTATTATCTTCTAAGTTATAGGGAGGACTTTGTACTTTATGCTGGAGGTAGGGAAACAGAACCCTGTATAGAACAACTGACTGAGTTACGATTGAGGAAGGAGTTTGTCAAGGCTGTCTATTGTCCTCCTGTTAATTTAACTTATATGCAGAGCACATTATTAGAAATGTCAGGATGGATGAGTTACAAGATGGAATCAAGACTGCAGGGAGAAATATCAAGAACCTCAGATACGAGGATGTGAAAGACATTTAGTCATGTCCAACTCTTTGCAATCCCATAGACTCTATAGTCCATGGAATTTTCCAGGCCAGAATACTGGAGTGGGTAGCTTTCCCTTTTCCAGGAGATCTTCCCAACCCAGGGACAGAACCCAGATCTCCCACATTGCAGGTGGATTTTCTACCAGCTGAGCAACAAGGAAAGCCCAAGAACACTGGAGTGGATAGCCTATCCCTCCAGCGTCTTCCGGACCCAGGAATCGAACCAGGATCTCCTTCATTACAGGCGGATTATTTACCAATTGAGCTATCAGGGATACCACTGTTAATGGCAGAAAGTGAAGAAGAACTAAAGAGCCTGTTGATGAGGGTGAAGGAAGAGAGTGAAAAAGCGGTTTAAAACTCAATATTAAAAAAATAAGATCATGGATTCCTTCCCATTACTTCATGGCAAACAGATGGGGGAAAGGTGGAAGCTGTGACAGATTTTCTCTTCTTGGACTCTAAAATCACTGCGGATGGTGACTGCAGCCATGAAATTAGAAGACAATTTGCTTCCTGGCAGGAAAGCTATGACTAACCTACACAGTTTATTAAAAAGCAAAGACATCACTTTGCTGACAAAGGTCCACATAGTCAAGGCTATGGTCTTTCCATTAGTCACATACACTTGTGTGAGCTAGACCATAAAGAAGGCAGAGTGCTGAAGAACTGATGCCTTCAAACTGTGGTGCTGGAGAAGAATCTTGAAAGTCTCTTGGACAGCAAGGAGATCAAACCAGTCAGTCCTAAAGGAAGGTAAGGTAAGTCACTCAGTCGTGTCTGACTCTTTGCAACCCCATGAACTGTAACCTACCAGACTCCTCCCTCCATGGGATTCTCTAGGCAAGAGTACTGGAGTGGGTTGCCATTTCCTTCTCCAGGGGATCTTCCCAACCCAGGGATCGAACCTGGGTCTCCCGCATTCAAATCAACCCTGAATACTCATTGGAAGAGCTAATGCTGAAGCTGAAGCTCCAATACTTGGTCACCTGATGTGACCAGCCAACTAACTGGAAAAGACCCTGATGCTGTCAAAGACTGAAGGCACAAGGAGACAAGAGTGACGAAGTTGAGATGGTAGGATAGGATCACTGATGCAGTGGACATGACCCTGAGCAAACTGCAGGATGTGGTGAGGGACAGTCAAACCTAGCACGCTGCAGTTCATGGGGTAACAAAGAGTTAGACATGACTTGGAAAATGAACAACAACGAAACACAGAGATTTTAAAGGGACAAGATTTTCTGTTTTTAAGTGTACCCTGTGTGTCCAGCACAGTATAGGGAGATTTGAGTAGCTTGTATGAAATAAAACTCACTAGTGGCCAAAGTTAAATAGTTTATGAAGACGAGAAATGAAAGCAGGTCACAAGGAAAACTGCAAAGAGCCTAGAGGATTTACATTTTCCTCAGGGTTACCATTAGTGTTTTTATCAGGTGGATCCAGGATTTGGGAACCCCAAACACCAATAATTTGTGGACTACCTTTAATAAAAATACATTATAAAGATGAAATTAAGAATAATTGCAGATAAAGAGTGAACTCAGATATATGCCCAAATCAACTTCCCCTTAGCCAGATTCCACAAATGCCTGAAACATCCCAGTCACCCAACAAGAAGGAAATCATGACAGAGAAGAAGCTGACATCGAATTACACGGTAAAAATATTTTGCCTTTGCAGAATATAACATGCTTAAGTTCATATGAACACAATGCTGGGTCCCTTCCAAAGACATGAAAGGGTAAAGGATGTTAAAGCTTAAACTTCACTAGTTTCACTCTACAATCACCTTCAGTTACTAAATAAGACAGATAAAATCTTGGACTGTGAAGAAGGCTGGGCGCCGAAGATTTTATGCTTTTGAACTGTGGTGTTGTAGAAGACTCTTCAGAGTCCCTTGGACTGCAAGGAGATCCAACCGGTCCATTCTGAAGGAGATCAGCCCTGAGATTTCTTTGGAAGGACTGATGTGGGGCCCTAAATGGGAAACCTTAAAAACAAAGGGGCTAGCTTTGCAGTCGGAAACCTAAGATGGCGCCTGGTGGAAGAGATAGGGGCGTGGTCTATGTTATTTGTCAAAGTTTTTGATTGACTCTCTTGATTTCCCTGCATGTAAACAGCACGTGATCTCCATAGACTCCTTTTATAATGAAGGGACGTGACGATTTGACCTTTAACGTGATTGGTGCAACTATGGAAAGTCCCTCCTAAAATCCCCCTGCTTGTCTATATAAGCTGGGAGCTGGCAGCAATAAAGCTGAACTGCTTCAATGGAACCCCTGTTGTGTCTGATTGTCTCTCGTTTGCCGAGGGGCTGGGTTGGAGAACAGCAGGCTCACCTCTCCTCGGGACCCCTGGCATTGCTGGGAGAAGTTCCACTGCCTCTATTCTTTCTGCAGAGTGCCCCCTGCAGACTGACGCTAAAGCTGAAACTCCAGTACTTTGGCCACCTCATGCAAAGAGTTGACTCATTGGAAAAGACTCTGATGCTGGGAGGGATTGGGGGCAGGAGGAGATGGGAACAACAGAGGATGAGATGGCTGGATGGCATCACAGACTGGATGGACGTGAGTCTGAGTGAACTCCGAGAGATGGTAATGAACAGGGAGGCCTGGCATGCTGCCATTCATGGGGTCGCAAAGAGTCGGACACGACTGAGTGATTGAACTGAACTGAACTGAAGGAAAGTTAAAAATTCCAGTGTCCTTATAGAAAGCTAAAATATACAAATGAATAAATCTATCTAATACAACTGGAAGAAAGTAATATTTCACAAGAGTTTAAATATAGACTTAGAATTCATTTAAGGCTATGCTCAGTGACTTCAGTTCAGTTCAGTAGCTCGGTCGTGTCCGACTCTTTGCGACCCCATGAATCACAGCACGCCAGGCCTCACTGTCCATCATCAACTCCTGGAGTTCATTCAGACTCAACGTCCAGTCCATCGAGTCAGTGATGCCATCCAGCCATCTCATCCTCTGTCGACCCCTTCTCCTCCTGCCCCCAGTCCTTCTCAGCATCAGAGTCTTTTCCAATGAGTCAACTCTTTGCATGAGGTGGACAAAGTACTGGAGTTGCAGCTTTAGCATCATTGCTTCAAAAGATCCCAGGGCTGATCTCCTTCAGAATGGACTGGTTGGATCTCCTTGTAGTCCAAGGGACTCTCAAGAGTCTTCTCCAACACCACAGTTCAAAAGCATCAATTCTTTGGTGCTCAGCCTTCTTCACAGTCCAACTCTCACATCTACACATGACCAAAGGAAAAACCATAGCCTTGATTAGACGGACCTTAGTCGGTAAAGTAATGTGTCTGCTTTTGAATATACTATCTAGGTTGATCATACTTTTCTTCCAAGGAGTAAGTGTCTTCTAATTTCATGGCTTCAGTCACCATCTGCAGTGATTCTGGAGCCCCCAAAAATAAAGTCTGACACTGTGTCTACTGTTTCCCCATCTATTTCCCATGAAGTGATGGGACCAGATGCCATGATCTTTGTTTTCTGAATGTTGAGCTGTAAGCCAACTCTTTCAATTTCCTATTTCACTTTCATCAAGAGGCTTTTTAGTTCCTCTTCACTTTCTGCCATAAGGGTGGTGTCATCTGCATATCTGAGGTTATTGATCTTTTCCCTGCAATCTTGATTCCAGCTTGTGTTTCTTCCAGTCCAGAATTTCTCATGATGTACTCTGCATATAAATTAAATAAGCAGGGTAACTATATATAGCCTTGATGTACTCTTTTTCCTATTTGGAACCAGTCAGTAGTTTCATGTCCAGTTCTAAGTGTTGCTTTCTGACCTGCAAACAGGTTTCTCAAGAGGCAGGTCAGGTGGTCTGGTATTCCTATCTCTTTTAGAATTGTCCACAGTTTCTTGTGATCCACACAGTCAAAGGCTTTGGCATAGTTAATAAAGCAGAAATAGATGTTTTTCTGGAACTCTCTTGCTTTTTCCATGATCCAGCGGATGTTGGCAATTGGATCTCTTGTTCCTCTACCTTTTCTAAAACCAGCTTGAACATCAGGGAGTTCACGGTTCACATATTGGTAAAGCCTGGCTTGAAGAAGTTTGAGCATTACTTTACTAGTGTGTAAGATGAGTGCAATTGTGCGGTAGTTTGAGCATTCTTTGGCATTGCCTTTCTTTGGGATTGGAATGAAAACTGGCCTTTTCCTGTCCTGTGGCCACTGCTGAGTTTTCCAAATTTGTTGGCATATTGAGTGCAGCACTTTCACAGCATCATCTTTCAGGATTTGAAACAGCTCCACTGGAATTCCATCATCTCCACTAGCTTTGTTCATAGTGATGCTTTCTAAGGCCCACTTGACTTCACATTCCAAGATGTCTGGCTCTAGATGAGTGATCACATCATCATGATTATCTGGGTCATGAAGATCTTTTTGTACAGTTCTTTCATGTATTCTTGCCACCTCTTCTTAATATTTTCTGCCTCTCTTAGGTCCAGACCATTTCTGTCCTTTATTGAGCCCATCTTTGCATGAAATGTTCCCTTGGTATCTCTCATTTTCTTGAAGAGATCTCTAGTCTTTCCCATTTTGTCCTTTTCTTCTATTTCTTTGCATTGATTGCTGAAGAAGGCTTTCTTATCTCTTCTTGCTATTCTCTGGAACTCTGCATTCAGATGCCTATATCTTTCCTTTTCTCCTTTGCTTTTCACCTCTCTTCTTTTCACAGCTATTTGTAAGGTGTCCCCAGACAGCCATTTTGCTATTTTTGCATTTCTTTTCCATGGGGATGGTCTTGATCCTTGTCTCCTATACAGTGTCATGAACCTCATTCCATAGTTCATCAGGCACTCTATCAGATCTAGGCCCTGAAATCTATTTCTCACTTCCACTGTATAATCATAAGAGATCTGATTTAAGTCTTACCTGAATGGTCTATTGGTTTTCCCTACTTTCTTCAGTTTGAATCTGAATTTGGTAATAAGGAGTTCATGATCTGAGCCACAGTCAGCTCCATGTCTTGTTTTTGTTGACTGTATAAAGCTTCTCCATATTTGGCTGCAAAGAATATAATCAATCTGATTTCGGTGTTGACCATCTGATGATATCCATGTGTACAGTCTTCTCTTGTGTTGTTGGAAGAGGGTGTTTGTTATGACCAGTGCATTTTCTTGGCAAAACTCTATCAGTCTTTGCCCTGCTTCATTCCACATTCCAAGGCCAAATTTGCCTGTTACTCCAGGTGTTTCTTGACTTCCTACTTTTGCATTCCAGTCCCCTATAATAAAAGGACATCTTTGGGGGTGTTAGTTCTAAAAGGTCTTGTAGGTCTTCATAAAACCATTCAACTTCAGCTTCTTCAGCATTACTGGTTGGGGCATAGACTTGGATAACTGTGATATTGAATGATTTGCCTTGGAGATGAACAGAGATCATTCTGTTGTTTTTGAAATTGCATTCAAGTACTGCATTTCAGACTCTTTTGTTGACCATAATGGCTACTCCATTTCTTCTGAGGGATTCCTGCCTGCAGTAGTAGATATAATGGTCATCTGAGTTAAATTCATCCATTCCAGTCCATTTTAGTTCACTGATTCCTAGAATGTCAACGTTCACCCTTGCCATCTCTTGTTTGACCACTTCCAATTTGCCTTGATTCATGGACCTGACATTCCAGGTTCCTATGCAGTATTGCTCTTTACAGCATTGGATCTTGCTTCTATCACCAGTCACATCCACAACTGGTTTTGTTTTGTTTTGTTTTGTTTTTTGCTTTGGCTCCATCCCTTCATTCTTTCTGGAGTTATTTCTCCTCTGTCTTCAGTAGCATATTGGGCACCTAATGACCTGGGGAGTTCCTCTTTTAGTATCTTATCATTTTGCATTTTCATACTGTTCATGGGGTTCTCAAGGCAAGAATACTGAAGTGGCTTGCCATTCCCTTCTCCAATGGACCAGTGACTTACCATTCTTCTATATACAGTCAGTTAAAACCTGCCTGACTTCAGGCTCTACTACAAAGCCACAGTCATCAAGACAGTATGGTACTGGCACAAAGACAGAAATATAGATCAATGGAACAAAGTAGAAAGTCCAGAGATAAATCCACACACCTATGGACACCTTATCTTTGACAAAGGAGGCAAGAATATACAATGGATTAAAGACAATCTCTTTAACAAGTGGTGCTGGGAAAACTGGCCAACTACTTGTAAAAGAATGAAACTAGAACACTTTCTAACACCATACACAAAAATAAACTCAAAATGGATCAAAAATCTAAATGTAAGACCAGAAACTATAAAACTCCTAGAGGAGAACATAGGCAAAACACTCTCCAACATAAATCACAGCAGGATCCTCTCTGATCCACCTCCCAGAATACTGGAAATAAAAGCAAAAATAAACAAATGGGATCTAATTAAAAGCTTCTGCACAACAAAGGAAACTATAAGCAAGGTGAAAAGACAGCCTTTGGTATGCGAGAAAATAATAGCAAATGAAGCAACTGACAAACAACTAATCTCAAAAATATATAAGCAACTCCTGCAGCTCAATTCCAGAAAAGAAACAACTCAATCAAAAAATAAGCCAAAGAACTAAATAGATATTTCTTCAAAGAAGACATACAGATGGCTAACAAAGACATGAAAAGATGCTCAACATCACTCATTATCAGAGAAATGCAAATCAAAACCACGATGTACCATTTCACGCCAGTCAGAATGGCTGTGATACAAAAGTCTACAAGCAATAAATGCTGGAAAGGGTGTGGAAAAAAGGGAACCCTCTTACACTGTTGGTGGGAATGCTAAATAGTACAGACACTATGAAGAACAGTGTGCAGATTCCTTAAAAACTGGAAATAGAACTGCCTTATCACCCAGAAATCCCACTGTTGGGCATACTCACTGAGGATACCAGAATTGAAAGAGACATGTGTACCCCAATGTTCATCACAGCGCTGTTTATAATAGCCAGGACATGGAAGCAACCTATATGTCCATCAGCAGATGAATGGATAAGAAAGCTGTGATACATATACACAATGGAGTATTACTCAGCCATTAAAAAAGAATACATTTGAATCAGTTCTAATGAGGTGGATGAAACTGCAGCCGATTATACAGAGTGAAGCAAGCCAGAAAGAAAAACACCAATACAGTATACTAATGCATATATCTGGAATTTAGAAAGATGGTAACGATAACTCTGTATGCGAGACAGCAAAAGAGACACAGATGTATAGAACAGTATTTTGGACTCTGTGGGAGAGGGAGAGGGTCAGATTATCTGGGAGAATGGCATTCAAACATGTATAATATCATATAAGAAATGAATCACCAGTCTAGGTTCAATGCAGGATACAGGATGCTTGGGGCTGGTGCACTGGGTTGACCCAGAGGGATGGTATAGAGAGGGAGGTGGGATGGGGGTTCAGGATTAGGAATACATGTACAGCTGTGGCAGATTCATGTTGACATATGGCAAAACCAATACAATATTGTAAGGTAATTGGCCTCCAACTAAAATAAATAAATTTTTAAAAAAGCTCAACATTCAGAAAACTAAAAAAATAAAAAATAAAAATTATTTTAAATGTCCTTAAATTGAAAAAGCATTGTTTCTTGGAACGATCTGTTGTTTGAAAAACTTGAGAGTTCAGCTTTACCTAAAATAATCTAGTTAGTTCTAAGTTACTTTTAATTATTTTTAATGTTTAATATCCTGACTACACTTAGAGAAATATTTTCTCTCAATTACTGTCGATGACTGAAACAGTAACTGTTCACTGGCTCTATCCATGCTCTCTGAAGTGGAAGCTTCCACGTTTAAGAAAAATTATCCTGAAGCATTTGTTGTCCTTTGAAAAAGTGCTTTCTAAATAGACACACCAGGAATCCTTGTTTTACAAGAGTACTCGAAACAGACAACTACTGAAGATGAGTTCAAAGCTTATTTCCACTGAATGGATGAGAATGTCTTTGGGGTTAATTAAGGGAAAAGAGTCAAATTTCATGAAATTGAAAATACTAGTTTATAATAAACATTGGAACAAAAATGTTAACTTAGAAATAGATTTTACATCATCCTTAACTTTTTATTCATCCAGATACCAGAAAATTTCTCTGTTACACATTTCTGAGTAACATAACGTCATTACTTGGCATTTATAAAACATCTTCATGCAGAGCATATCTTTTTATTTTTGTAATTTGGAATGTCTTCTTATGAAAAGTGTTAGACTGACATCCCTAGATATCAAAGTCTTCAATTTGTGCCTTAGATAAGCCTTAGGGAAACACAGCCTTCTCAATGATCCTAGCCAAAATAGTTACAACAGAGCAGTTTAAGCAATAACTGGATGGCTGAGGGCTTGGCCTCTTTGCTGAAACTGTCAGCCAATGTACCAATTAACTCAACTACAAATTTTATGAAAATTTCACTGAAAAGTGAATATATGGCTGTAGGTTTTACAGTCGCCTCAAGAAACAAAGAGCCTAAACTAATTCCAAAAGTTGTCACTACTGGCACTGAGTTTAAAAAAGTTTACTGAGCAATCTTTTATATTTCGCTTTGTACCTAAAGTCATGATTATACCTAAATTAGACGATCTGCCTTGGAGCCAAACATAAAACAAGGATAAATTCACTAAATAATGATATAAATACATACCTTAAGTGCCATAAATTCTATCACAGCTATTGAACAATTTCATTTTTCAGTTATAATGCTTAATAAATTTATTTCTAAAAATCTTTCTTAATTTACAGTAAGCCTTTATGGAAATGTAATTTCCAAGCTGTATATACATAGTCAATGTAAGATTTGGTTTTTGATTTGCAGATGATTCTTGAAAAGATTGAATGCATGGGTGTCTGCCCTCTTTTGGTTAAGAAACTCAGTCTGGTGGATCTGTGGAACTAATACAAAAATGAGAAACCTGTAAGGAAACAGAAGAGCTGGTCTGAGGTGAATGTTGGGGTAGAGAAGATGGCTGACAGTTAAGAGTAAAGGAGAGTCTGGTTTCCTATGTAGAGTTGAATCTGAGAGAAAACCTGGATGCCCCTTTCTGCTTTGCATAGATCCATGGGTTTGCTGCTGTCCACAACCCGCTACTGGAGTCAGGATAGCAACAGAGTCAACTCAGACTCTGAGATCAAAGACCAAGTTGTCTGGAATGAGAAGTGATAAAATATACCTAGAAGGACAAAACTTTTCCTATCTTGTCTCTTCACAGACTGGGCTAGATTATAATTTGGAATTAAGACTTTGGGAAAAGAACAATACTCAAGCATGAAGACTGAAAAATGTTTTGAAGGGCAAGGTCACCTGCAAGGTCATGTTCAATTGGTGGTAGAGATCTTTGTCCTAAAGCATTATTTTCCAAACTCATCCCTTGAATTCCAGGAAAAGAAGCAAACCCCACACTTTAGCCTCTCTTTCCTCCATATCTGTGACAGCTGAAATGAAGCTTAAGGGGGAAATAACAAGAAATTGAAGAAACAAAAATGAAAATTAAAACTACAAACTAAATAATTTACACAATATGAAACAGAATTAGTGTAACTGAGTTAAAAAAAAAAATATATATATATATATATAAAATATGTAGATCTAAAATACTCCAACAGCATTAGAGGCAAATAGTGGAAAGAGTAAGCAGAAACAGAGACATCTGTGGAATAGATGTTATTTGAATTTTAAAAATTAGTAGTGTGAAGAAAGAGCAGAATATATACAACAGAAGATCATCAAAAGAAACACTTCAAAAGAAAATAAAATGGATACAATTAATGGCAATGAAAAAGAAAAATTAAGACATGGAATTTGGTAGTAGGTTTATCATATCCTTGTACCTGAAGTTCTAGACACAAAAAGTAGGGGGCAGGAAGCATTGAAAAAAATGATCAAGAAGTAGTCCAAATAGAACATAATCTCAAAAGCATTCAAGAGACACAGAGGTATAGAGTGGACTTTTGGACTCTGAGGGAGAGGGAAAGGGTGGGATGGTTTGGGAGAATGGCAGTGAAGCATGTGTATTTTCCTGTATGAAACGAAGCGCTAATCTATGTTTGGTGTAGGATGCAGGATGCATGGGGCTGATGCACAGGATGATTCAGGTAGAGGATATGGGGTGGGAGGTGGGGGGGGGCTTCGGCATTGGGCGATTGTGTTCACCTATGGCTGATTCGTGTCAATGTATGGCAAAACAAATACAGTATTGTAATTAAAAAAATAAATAAATTTAATTTTAAAAAAAAGCATTCAAAATTTTTAAAAAACTAGCTATACATAAAAAGGAAACTCTAAAAGCTAAACTCTAAAAACTAAAAGAGATTATATATTCTAAAAACAAAACAAAACCTCACTTGAATTAAACTGACATCGACCATTCCAGCACTGAATGAAAGAAGAATCTTTATAAAGTGTTAAAAGCAAAGTTAAAACTTAACACAACTTTATATTTAGCCTGAATCATATCATCACATTGTCATTTTTGAAAAAGAGGGAAGGGGGCAGGGCACAACCTTTGAAGGAATGACAAAGTCCAAGGACATGACATAAACTGATAAGAACCAAATGGGTTCAAGATGGTAGACAAGACCTTGAGCCTCAATACATACTCATCATAACATCATCAAGCTAACTGACACAATTACAGGCACTAAGACAGTATGAAGGCCAGTCAAAGACCAAAAAGTAGGTGGTGGCCCAGTTTTAGGAAATCTCCACCCCTTCCCCAATATAATTGGAACAATGCTCCGACTCAGTAGCTTATGAAATTACCCACCCATAAAAGCTACCTAAACCATATTTCTAGGCCAGTCTCAAGGCTTCCGCAATGACCCACACTCTTGTCTGTAGAATGTGTTTCTCTCCAAATAAATGCACTTCTTACCTATCTCTCTGTCTCTCGTGGAATTCTTTCTGCAATGAGGCATTATGAACTCGAGCTTCATTAAAAACCAAAAGAGATACGTGATCTCAGCTAGAACACCATGGGTTTTGGCTGGGTTCAAGTCATGATTGTGTGAGTTCAAGTTCAAATCTGAGGTGCATGATTTCAATTTCAAGGGTGAAATAGGGCTGCACTGTCTGTAGAACTTTTCTATAACTTTTCAATAATCATATGTAGATATTGACTATCATCTTAGAAAGAGCAATCCTCAGAATTCACCTTCAAATTTATTCTCAGAAAAACAACTCAAACAAGAGACTCCAATGGTGGTTCACTGGTTAAGAGTCCTCCCTTCTACAACAGGGGGCATGGGTTCAATCCCTAGTCTGGGGTCTACAATCTCACATGCCACCCAGTGTAGTCAAAAATGAAAAGAAACAAATAAAGGAGGAGGTGAATTTCTATGAGACTTATTATAAGCATAAGTAAATTAAAAGTTTATTCAGGCTTACTGTCATACAGAAAATAAAAGCCCAGCAAACCAAATAAAAATCTATTAAAATCAGGACTAAATAACAAATAATATCCATATAACTGGGTAAATAAAGAAGAGAATGAAGTATAAGGAGACATGAACAATATATTTAGGGAAAAGATACAGGTATTTACGAGCTTATCAAATTGAAAAAGATAAAATATGTCTGCATATAAATGTAAAATGTGTAACTCTTAAGAAAGCATAAAAGGTTGATTTAGCTAATAGAAGCCAAGAAAAAGAAAAGAAGAAAAAATGTAATAAATAGAAAATGCAAATAGCAAAAATAAGTCCTAACATAGTACTTTTAATACAATTGAGTTAAATTCAAAGAGACAGACTCTCACATTATAAAAAAGCAATCTATTAATGCTTTATTTTGGAACAGATAAATTAAAAGAACATATAAGCATTAAAAATAAGAAATAAAAATACAAGAAATGAAAGCTTCAGAGAGAAGGGAATTCAATGGTATGTGTGAAACAGAAAAAAGAAATGGCATCAAACAGATAAAAAAAAATTTAAATAGATATGGAAAACATATTAAAGAAATACAGAACATGGAACTATAAGAAAAATAGATATGTTAGTATATTATACTCTGAGATATTCATATTCATTTGAGAAATGTATCAAACTGGCAGAAAAAAATAACTGAAGGTACAGAAACCTTGAAGACTACATCAATTGCCTTGAAGGATGTGTGTGTGTACACACACACACACACACACACACACACACACATATATATATATCTTACATCTCAAAAATACATACTTATTTTGAGCATATTTGTAAAACAAATAAAACTGTGCATGTAATATCCAAAAGGAAATAATAACAAATTTGACAAAATCAACAACTTAGAAGTAATGTTTGCTGATGATGGTAACAATTAAAATCATTAAATGAGTTCATATTTAAACTATTTATATATAAATTATAGAAAGATAAAATGTAAATATATATACTTATATGCTATGCATATTCTGCTATTAAACATGTATCATTTAATAAATAAAATTATAAAATTAGTACTTAGAACCAAATGAAAACATTACATTGCAAAAGGAGAGGGTACAGATGGTAAAGTAGGACTAAAAGGAAATAGACAAGTTTATATACATTTAGGCAAAGACAAGACAACTTATAAAAATATCAAAATAGTTCATTTTGAAAGTTGAAGAATGATCAAGAGAGCAAACCCAAGGGAGACAGAAAGAAGAAAATAATAACTATAAGAGTAGAGGTCAGTAATATAAACAATAATAACCAGAAGAAAAATAAATAAAAAAGGTCAACAGAAACAAAAACACAAACAACAACTGTTTTAGGAAAAAACAGTAATTCAGCTAATTACAAGCTCAACAGAAGACTAATAGCTTAATAAAAGAACACAGTGGACATCTAGTAATAAATTTGGAAACTTATGAAACTTAAAAACAAATAGCCTTTTGTAGTCATATTTTCTAATTTTTCAATTACTTTACTTGATTTTCTTAACTTTGTGGTACATAATTTTAAGATCTGCTTTAAAGTCTTGATCTGATAATTCAACATCTGGGATATCTTACAACCATTATCTTTCCTATTTCTTTTTTTTTTTCTCCTATTTTCTTTCTTTGGAAAGTAAGTTACATTTTCCTGGTTCTTTCATAGTTGAGTAATTTTTCTCCTGTCCTTGTGTGTGTGTTTTTGTGCTAAGTCGCTTCAGTCATGTCCAACTCTTTGTGACCCCCACGGACTGTAACCCTCCCCATGGACAGGCTCCTTTGTCCATGGAATTCTCCAGGCAAGAATACTGCAGTGGGTTGCCATGCCCTTTCCAGGTAATCTTCCCAACCCAGGGACTGAACCCAAGTCTCCTGCATCACCTGCATTGCAGGTGGATTCTTTACTGCTGAGCCACTAGAGAAGCTTTGTACAAATATTATACCATATCAGTTCAGTTCAGTACACTCGTTCAGTCGTGTCCGACTCTTTGCGACCCCATGAATCGCAGCACACTAAGCCTCACTGTCCATCACCAACTCCCGGAGTTCACTCAGACTCACGTTCATCGAGTCCATGATGCCATCCAGCTATCTCATCCTCTGTCGTCCCCTTCTCCTCCTGCCCCCAATCCTTCCCAGCATCAGAGTGTTTTCCAATGAGTCAACTCTTCACATGAGGTGGACAAAGTACTGGAGTTTCAGCTCTAGCATCATTCCTTCCAAAGAAATCCCAGGGCTGATCTCCTTCAGAGTGGACAAGTTGGATATCCTTGCACTCCAAGGGACTCTCAAGAGTTTTCTCCAACACCATAGTTCAAAAGCATCAATTCTTTGGCGCTCAGCCTTCTTCACAGTCCAACTCTCACATCCATACATGGCCACAGGAAAAACCATAGCCTTGACTAGATGGACCTTAGTCGGCAAAGTAATGTCTCTGCTTTTGAATATCCTATCTAGGTTGGTCATAACTTTTCTTCCAAGGAGTAACGGTCTTTTAATTTCATGGCTGCAGTCGCCATCTACAGTGATTTTGGAGCCCCCAAAAAGTCTGACACTGTTTCCCCATCTATTTCCCATGAAGTGATGGGACCAGATGCTGTGATCTTCGTTTTCTGAATGTTGAGCTTTAAGTCAACTTTTTTGCTTTCCTCTTTCACTTTCATCAAGAGGCTTTTTAGTTCCTCTTCACTTCTGCCATAAGGGTGGTGTCATCTGTATATCTGAGGTTACTAATATTTCTCCCGGCAATCTTGATTCCAGCTTGTGTTTCTTCCTGTCCAGCATTTCTCATGATGTACTCTGCATATAAGTTAAATAAGCAGGGTGACAATATACAGCCTTGACGTACTCCTTTTCCTATTTGGAGCCAGTCTGTTGTTCCACGTCCAGTTCTAACTGTTGCTTCCTGACCTGCATACAGGTTACTCAAGAAGCAGGTCAGGTGGTCTGGTATTCCCATCTCTTAAAGAATTTTCCACAGTTTATTGTGATCCACACAGTCAAAGGCTTTGGCATAGTCAATAAAGCAGAAATAGATGTTTTTCTGGAACTCTCTTGCTTTTTCCATGATCCAGCAGTTGTTGGCAATTTGATCTCTGGTTCCTCCGCCTTTTCTAAAACCAGCTTGAACATCAGAAGTTCACGGTTCATGTATTGTTGAAAACTGGCCTGGAGAATTTTGAGCATTACTTTACTAGCGTGTGAGATGAGTGCAATTGTGCAGTAGTTTGAACATTCTTTAGCACTGCCTTTCTTTGAGACTGGAATGAAAACTGACCTTTTCCTGTCCTGTGGCCACTGCTGAGTTTTCCAAATGTGCTGGGCATATTGAGTGCAGCACTTTCACAGCATCATCTTTCAGGATTTGAAATAGCTCAACTGGAATTCCATCACCTCCACTAGCTTTGTTCATAGTGATGCTTTCTAAGGCCCACTTGACTTCACATTCCAAGATGTCTGGCTCTAGATGAGTGATCACATCATCATGATTATCTGGGTCGTGAAGATCTTTTTGTACAGTTCTTCCATGTATTCTTGCCACCTCTTCTTAATATCTTCTGCTTCTGTTAGGTCCAGACCATTTCTGTCCTTTATCAAGGCCATCTTTGCATGAAATGTTCCCTTGGTATCTCTAATTTTCTTGAAGATATCTCTAGTTTTTCCCATTCTGTTCTTTTCCTCTATTTCTTTGCATCGATTGCTGAAGAAGGCTTTCTTATCTCTTCTTGCTATTCTCTGGAACTCTGCATTCAGATGCCTATATCTTTCCTTTTCTCCTTTGCTTTTCACCTCTCTTCTTTTTCACAGCTATTTGTAAGGCGTCCCCAAACAGCCATTTTGCTTTTTTGCATTTCTTTTCCATGAGGTTGGTCTTGATCCCTGTCTCCTGTACAGTGTCACGAACCTCATTCCATAGTTCATCAGGCACTCTTTATCTATCAGATCTTGGCCCTTAAATCTATTTCTCACTTCCACTGTATAATCATAAGGGATTTGATTTAGGTCATACCTAAATGGTCTAGCGGTTTTCCCTACTTTATTCAATTTGAGTCTGAATTTGGTAATAAGGAGTTCATGATCTGAGCCACAGTCAGCTCCGTGTCTTGTTTTTGTTGACTGTATAGAGCTTCTCCATCTTTGGCTGCAAAGAATATAATCAATCTGATTTTGGTGTTGACCATCTGGTGATGTCCATGTGTAGAGTCTTCTCTTGAGTTGTTGGAAGAGGGTGTCTGTTAATATTATATGCATACTCTAAGTTGAAAACTTCTGCCAAATACTGTGGTTCTTGTTTCAGAAGGCAATTAATCCTACTATTTTACACTGGCAGTTCTGTGTCACCTTCATGTGCAGTAGAAGCAAATTCAGTCAGGGCAAGATATACATCTTTAGGGGGTTGTAACACTTGGAGAAGGACATGGCAACCCACTCCAGTGCTCTTGCCTGGAGAATCCCATGAACGGTAGAGCCTAGTGGGCTACAGTTCACGAGATCACAAAGAGTCGGACACAACTGAGCGACTTCACTTTCACTTTCACTTTCATATATAGAATAGTGGAAAGGAAATGGCAACCCATTGCGGTATTCTTGCCTGGAGAATCCCATGGACAGAAGGAGCCTGGTGGGTCATAGTACATAGGACAGCAGAGAGTCGCATAGGACTGAGCAACTAACACAACAGATAACACTATGGATGTTAGTGGCAGAAGGGACAGTGGAAATCATTTACTTGAATCGTATTTTTCAGAGAAACCTCTTCAAACTGAGAGTTACATGTCTCATTCAGTTGATCATCTAAAGGAAGCTGAGGGTCAAATGTAGATATAATGTATTTCTATCCAGAGATGTTAATACTGTGTGGTCCTGTGCTCTATTCATGGAATAATACAGTCAGCAATAAACTAAAACGCATCAGGTATGTAAGTGACGAAGTTGATTTGATTTTTTGAAGTTTCAGAAGAGTAGCATTTTTCTTTATAATGTACGCTTAAATTCCCAATGGTAAAGTTAATGGACAGAACAGAAAACAGGAAAACTAGTAGAAAAGGCAAAGGGATAAAATCTGAGTCTGACTAAACTTAATTTGAAAAATAAGTAGCTTAACTAGCTAACAATCTTTAAAAGGAGTAATATGTATAAAAATTGCCTCATAGGGAAACTCACACAATAGTAAGTTCCCATTCAAGCAATTGTAGTTTTATTAGTTTAAAAACACAACCACTGAGGTTATTCCTACGTGTTCGTTAGAATGTGAAAGGCTGTTCTGAAGCTAATGGTCTAGAAGCACTAAGGCACTGAACATTCCAAGGGAGACAAGACTTACCCAGGTGTGCAGTTATCACTTGAGGATAACTTTCTTATTTAACAAATTTCTTCCCGCAAATGAAACAAAGTACTACCACTGATGAATTCACTATTTTCTCCAAAAGCATGTGTGTAATGCTTGAAGTAACCAGAATTTCTCCATGTAAGGGAACAAAATTTCACACTATAAAATACGTTTCTTGGGCAGGAGGATTAATTTAGGCTGATAATTTTTAAGAAACAGAAGACTTAAGAAATTTTTCTCCCCCCTTAACTACCTAAAAGAATTTAGATGGAGGCCTTGTTCCTGGAATACAGCTATCACCACAGATACCTGCAAAGAATATAGGCTAGAAATGGTGGGGGTAAGGGCCTAAAAATCACTGTGTCCCCTTGTCTCTGCATGGTCCAGCAACATTTGTTTACCAAGCACTGGTTTTCTCCATGTGAACTGCCTTCCTCTCAAGTCCCCAAAACTATCCCCAGCAACGTCTTTTGTCTTGAGCTTAAGGTAGTTTAAGATAAGCATTCCAGCCAGTAAGACTCTCTGCTCCCCCATGCAAGGGACCCAGGAATATCTCACAGATCTCAACTAAGCTCACAGGCCTCCACTAGAGAAGTCCATGCCCTGCAAAAAGAGCCTGCGCTCAGCAATGAAAACCCAGTGCAGCCAAACACTTAAAAAAAAAAAAAAAAGTTTTGACCATTTCTGTGAGTTACTTAGTTCTCCCGGTCTCTCCCATGTAGTTGTTGTTGTTTGTGACCGCCTGAACAGCAGTTTGCCAGGTTTCTCTGTCCATGGGGTTTCCCAGGCAAGAATACTGGAGTGGGTTGCCATTTCTTTCTCCAGGGGATCTTTCTGAACCAAGGATTGCACTTGCATCTCCTGCACTGGTAGGAAGATTCTTTACCACTGAGCCACCTAGGAAGACCCTCTCTCATGTACATATGTTATTAAACTTTTCTTTGATTTTTCTCCTGCTGCTCTGTTTCATGTCAACTTTGTTAATAAATTTTAGATCAGCCAGAAGAACGTACAAGGGTAGAGGATAATTTCTTCTTTCCCAATATCCATAAGTGCTAGAAAATGAACTCATTGATCAAAATTGTATACATTTTCACTATAATAGCCCAAAAGTAATGTAGAAACTTTGAATATTAAGAAAAGAGATAGTCTCACCTGTTGATATAACTGAATCTGTCTTCATCTCTAACCTTTAACTAATACGAATGCTGTGATTATTCAAGAAAATCTTGATCCAATTTATTATGTCAACTGTGAGACGAAGAGTAGTTAAGTTGAACTTCCTTTTACCATGATTTCAATAAATGTACATTACATTTACAGTTATCAAAACCACAGACATGTGAGAACAGCAATGAAGCATGAAAGTGCGCTTAGTCTACTGAAGTTGCTCTGTCACACACTTAGGTATCTGTCCAGTGAAGCATAACTCTGCTGCAAGGCTGGGCCAACTGACATAATTCTATAATTACGAGACATGGAGGAAAGTCTGCACTGATAAAAAGACAAAACAAACAAACAAAGAATACTAAGCTTTAACCCTGGTAATGACAGCATGCAACAGTTAGCATGAAAGTAAGTTTCACAAATCAGGTAGTAATTTGGGTTTGATGGGCCTCTTAGGGATCACATCTACTCTAAGAATCTATGATGGTGAAAATTTTTCAGTGATGTGTAGAAATTCCTGTTTGGCCCTTCAGAAAATCCTTATCCTCACAATCCTGCCCAAATCTCCTGATCTAGATAGTGAAAGTGTTACTTGTTCAGTAGTCTCTGACTCTTTGGGACCCCTTGGACTCTGTAGCCTGTCAGGCTCCTCTGTCAATAGAATTTTCCAGGCAGGAATACTGGAGTGGGTTGCCATTTCCTATTCCAGGCGATCTGCCTGACCTAGGAATCAAACCTGGGTCTCCTGCATTGCAGGCAGATTCTTTACCATCTATCTAGCTAAGCAGACATATTACTTCTCTCCAAGACTTAGAAATGTACACTAAAAAAAAATTACAGAGCTTCTTTATACTGACTGAGAATAAAGAAATTTTGACTTGTGAGTTCTCCTTGAAAGAATCTTCAGATATCAACTCTCCATGATCATGACTCTTTTTATTTCTTCAGCAGCTAACACATTCGCATGTATTATCAATAGCATCACGTGTTAGTCACAGAGCTAAATTACAAATAAAAAGACAAGCTCTGGCTGATTTAGTCAAGAATGGAAAATACTGAGTAAATTTTAAGTAGTTTATAGAATTTCTGGGAGAGTTGGGGAGTTAGGGCACAAAAAAAGGAAGCTATGCAGCCAGAACCAGAGCTAAAATCAGGCCCCAAAATATCAGTCCTGGGTTGGCGTGGTCACCTGCTACCATCACCACGCACACTGGCAGCTGAAGCTGGTATACTGACACTGCTGGCAGCAGCCCCGGAAGCTTCGAGGCTTCCCGTCACTGCTAGCCTCCCACCCATGGAGATGGAAAAGGCTGCCTCTCCAGTCATTTCCAGGAGCAATTCTTCACTCTGTTCCTTTGAATCCATTTCTTCAGATTCAAAATCTCAGCAGATACATTTAATCAGCCACCCTTAGATCCTGTGTCTGTGCCTCAAATTACAAGGTGCTACAGAAAGGCAAGAGGATCAATAAAGACATGTTCTTCCTAGACATGTAAGTTCAAGACTTTCTTAGAAGTAGCCAGCCAAGGGAATTACAAATAATAAAATGGTCCATGAATAGCTGTAAAAAGGAATAGAGTAATGAAGAAATGAATGAACATGGTCAACTTGCATCAAAAGAGCACTCAAATAGAAAAGGAATTATCCGATTATGTAGAGATGTGGAGTCTATCACGAATACTAAACTTTCTTTTTTTAATAAGACGATATCCAGAATGAGTATCTTACTGTACAATTTAAATAAGCCAAGAGCAGTTAGCATGCTAAAGATTAGGAAAGAAAAGAGAGACAAGGGTGGGAGCATTAAGAACACTCCACTGAATCCACACCCTGCTCTATTCAATGTGTTTTAGAAATTTAGACCAAATTGAGACATAAAACCACAATCAGTGGCTGGTTTACTGATAGATTCAGGTTAGATGGGGTGACTAAGAGCAGGAGTCAAATGAATCTAATAACTCCCTACAGTCTCTCTGTCCAAAAGGAAGAGAAAGATGAAAGAAAACAAATACCCAATATCAAGAACATTCACATGATTAAAACATAAGTCACTTTGTACCTCTATAGAAAGGAGTAGGGCAAGAAGTTAAGATTACTTAAGGAAATATAGGATCAACGGAAATTCATAAATAGGATTAACATTTACTAATCTTAAACTTTCATTATCAATTGTAAGATTAACCATGGTCTTACCATTCCATGTATGGGTTGATTGTGTCTTCCCAAAATTTAAAGTCCTAATTCCTCAATACTTCAGAATGTCACTATATTTGAAAATAGGGTCATTGCAGAGATTACTAGGCAAAATGAGGTCACACTAAAATAGGTCAGTCCCTTACTGTAGTCAGGTGTCTTTTATAGAAAGGGTAAATTGGGACACAGAGTCACAGACAGAGAAAATGCTACACAGAGAAGAAAGCAGAAAACTAGGTGATCCAAGAAAAGCAAAGACTGCCAGAAATCCACCACTTCTCCAGAAGTGAGAGTACAGACATGGAACAGATTTTCTCACAACCCTCAAAAGGAAGCGAGGCTGCCAATACCTTGATCTGAGGCTTATAGCTTCCAGAACCATAAGACAACAAATTTCTGTTGTTTCAGCCACTTAGTTTGTGATACTCTTGTTATGGCAGACCTAGGAAATTCATACACAACTCTAGGGAGCTCAGCAAAAGTCACAAGAGTCTTTCCTATTTTCACCAAAGATACTGCCAGTTATAACCACTGCTGCTTTGAAGCTTCTCTCTAGTCTAAGATGTTCTTTCTACTGTTTCATTTCTCCCATTTTTTTCAGGGCCAACCTACTTCAAAGAAGTATGTACTTGTCTCTACTCTTTTAATGCCAACTCTTCAAAATAAGGGCAATCTAACTTGTCATTCACCACTTCACCAATATTGCCTCCTTGAAGGTCATGAGTGACTCCTACTTTTAAATTAATTATATGATGTTTGGAACTCTTTTTGAGTGTTTCTTCTTCCAGTTTTATTGATTTTCAAAACTGATTGGATATTATACAATTTATATCATAATCAATTTTTCAAATTATTGGCCACTATTCTCCAGCAATTTCATTTAGCTTTTATGGATTTGAGGACCCATAGTTATCCTTTTATTCTCCTTCTGGAAACTTATGTGGAAGTGATCTTACAGACACTACCTCTGTACTGACTACATCAGAATGTACATCTTCCACTGTGATGTCTCGCAGGTGTTCCAGACACATATTTCCAAGTTTTGGTGAATACCTCCACCTTACTATTCATATGAACCTCACTTAACTCTGAACTGGTTATCTTTACTGCTGTTGACACAGTCCTCACAAATTCTTCCACATATAGTTTTACCAAAATCTATGCTCAAGCTTAGGAGTCTTCCATATCCAGCAAGCCATTAAGACCAATAGACAAATTTTTCTCTTCTAAATACTTTGAGCTATAGCAAACATATTCTTCAACAGATTCAATTTGAGCAATCTTTCTCTATCTCAGGATCCAGTGTGCATGCATCCTGTATCTTTCCTTAATTCCACTACTGACAGTATGGGAATTTTTAACTCTCTGTTCATTTTTCTATATATTTCCTCAGTTGTGAACTCCTCAAGAGGAAAAAGTCTTAATTCTATGGCTCAACAACTAGGACAGTGATTGTAAGGTTGACTGACTACATTTATTGAATAACTGAAAGCTACTAGAGTGTTTGGAAGCACTTGTTACTTCCAATGATATCAGATCTCTAAAGATGGGGGAGGTGGAGAGAGAGAGAGAACTTTTACATCAATTGACTGAACTTGAATTACTTCCTCAGAATGTCTGAATTCCCCAAAGAGTAAAATATCACTGACATAGGTAAAGTGTACTACTTTATCTTTGAGTTTCTTTTAAGATATGAAGTAGCAAAATCTAAACTGCAGCAGACCTCCCTTTTAGAAAGACAGATATTCTAGGTTCTCTTTATCTGTATACATTACTGGAAACAAAGCAAGTTAAGTCCCCAATAGGCAATCTATGTGTTGCTATGGTAAAGATATTATGTTGGGGAAAAAAAGACAAAGAGAAATTTATCACATTCCTTTCCCACACATTCATTTCAGAAATCTGGCTTCACAAATGATTCTCTTTCAGCAGAGGTCTCTACAGCTTAAAAAAAAAAAGTTACTGTAACAACAAAAGTTACAAAGTGCAAAATATTAGATTATCTATTACTCTAGCTCTGATTTTGGTTCTTTCTTGAACATATTTAGAAAACCAAGGTATACAACTGAAACGGAACAGGTCTCTATGGGCCCCTTACAAATTCTTTCCAGTTCCATTTCTTGCCTGTAGGAAAAAGGCTTCAGCCTCTTAGGCCTTCCTGAATACCTAAGGGCAGAGTCAAACATCTGCTATAATCAGGGAAGTGAACAAATGCAGAAACAGAGAAGCAATCAAGAAACAACAGTGCAGGGACCTGGTTCCTTTTCAAAGGATATACATAACAATATTTTTGAGTTCTTCTGGGGAACAAAGGTTTCCAATCTGAGGGAGGATGGTATCTTCAGGCTGAGCACAAGACTCCTAGAACATCCTCCAGTTACCTCCCCACCAACCAATCTGAAGAAAGTCACACATCCTGCATATCTCACCCCAAATTTTGCCCATAAAAACTCATTCCTGAAAACCATCCAGGACTTTGTGTCTTCTGAGCAAGAGCCACTCATTTTCCTAGTGTGGCCCTGCAAAAACCTTTCTCTGCTACAAATTCTAACGTTTTGGTTTGTCTGGCCTGACTGTGTGTTGGCACTTGAACATACATTCAGTGACACAGTGTCCACTCAAAACCCACCTTCCTAAAAACATTATTGTTCTAGCTGTACTAAAATAGTAGGCCCTAGACATTTCTGTCCAGAGAAGGCAATGGCATCCCACTCCAGTATTCTTGCCTGGAAAATTTGATGGATGGAGGAGCCTGGAAGGCTGCATCCATGAGGTCGCTGAGGGTCAGACACAACTGAGCTACTTCACTTTCACTTTTCACTTTCATGCATTGGAGAAGAAAATGGCAACAACCCACTCCAGTGTTCTTGCCTAGAGAATCCCAGGGTGGGAGAGCCCGGTAGGCTACTGTCTATGGGGTCACACAGAGTTGGACATGACTGAAGTGACTTAGCAGCAGCAGCAGACATTCCTGTCATGTATCAGAAATACCGAAGAACATTAATTAGAGTCTGGAGACAAGTTTTGTATGTAAGTACCGCTATGTAGGAAAATTTTTTTCTATGCCCTTGTAAGTTCTCCTGGCTGGTCTAAGAATTAAATTGATTATGAGACAGATTAACAGCAGAAAAATCACACTGAAGTTTCATAACATGTATACATGGAAGAGAACCAGCAAAACCGAATAACTCACCAAAATGGCCTGGGTGAGTCAGTGAAAGTCTCTCAGTCATGTCCAACTCTTTGCAACCCTATGAACTATACAGTCCATGGGATTCTCCAGGCCAGAATACTGGAGTGGGTAGCCTTTCCCCTTCTCCATAGGAATCTTTCCAACTCGGGGATCGAACCCAGGTCTCCAACATTGCAAATGGATTCTTTATCAACTGAGCCACCAGGAAGAACCAAATGTACTAAGCCTTTACTTTCAAAACCTCCTTCTGCTAAAGACAAGAACGGATTTTGAGGCTAGTGGTTTAGGACTTCAAAGGGGAGAAAGTCAATTCACATGGAGCAAGTATTTTGTAAACAAATGTCTAACTGGGCCACATAAAGACATAGGGTTAAAATGGTCTCTGATCTCTAGGCCCTTAAGTTTCCGCCACCATTCTTAGCCCATATTCCTTAAAGAGATCTCTGGTGTTAGTTCTATTCCAGAAACAGACTGTTTATCTAGATTCTTGGGAAGCAGCTAATGGAGAGGTTAAAAAAAAAAAAAAAAAGACTTCTTTAGTCTTCTGTATTGTAAAAAATAATCAGCCTAAAATAAACCTCAGACCAAAGAGATGTATTATAGGTGACAAATACTGCTCCCCTATAGCAATATAGTAGTAAAATTCAATGCCTTCAAGGAAAGGAAAAAAATTAATAAAAATATGAAATATCAGTACCTCTAAAAGTGACAGTCATTGGCCATTTCTAAAGAAAATAAAAGATGATACAAAGATTACAGGTTTTATGAAATTATTTTGCAAGAGAAGCAATAAAAATATTTTATATAAAAAAATCCTCAGTATTTAAATAATGATTCATTTTTTTTATAACATAGTACAGGCAAAAACAAACCTATCTGCAGTTCTGGCTGCCAGTTTACCACCTCTGGTTTACAAAAGTCCTTGCAACTCTCCTTGATAAAAACAGAAACAATTTATGCTAAGTTGTTTTTTTTTTTTTTTTACATAGGGATTTTAATTCATTAAACAGCTTAGTTTTTCATATTATACTATTTTGTAATGCTTTGTGGTCCCTCATGCATGGGTCACTTCTCTCCAACTACTGCTTCCTTGAGGGGAGAGATAAGCTTATATTTCTTTGTTTTCCATCTCAGAAATAAATACACAGTAGGTATTCAGTACCTCCTTGCTGGTGGGATAATATAATAAGCATTTGGAGAAGCCCAGTTTAGCTTGGCTCTTCAAGTCCTTTGAACACATAACACAACTAGCAATGATATTTCAGAAAAACACCCAGCTGGATATAAGACTTAGCCTAACATTTGGCTCTTAAATCAGAAGTGAAAGTGGTAAACTGGTACCTCTGTAGCTCAACTTGTGTGTTTCATACTAAAAAGTCTGAATTGTGTTAAATGTAGGTTTAACCTTTTGATTAAATTCAATTTCACTGATTCATTGAATCGAATTGTCCGTGCTGAATTCCTACTGTCTTCTAGGGGCTGCAGATGAAGCAGTTAGCAAAGCAAAGCTCCTGTTTTTACATCCAGTACATTACTGCAAGGAGTTTTGCAAATTATATTAACAACAAAGTCTGTTTTTACTAGTCTTTATTATAATCTTAGAAAATACTTAGTGTTTTTTGAAAGATTAATTTTTTGAAATTTAGAAATTTATTTAGAAAATTTACAGTTTCTTCATAAGTGATACAAGAAGTCATTTTACACACTTTTAAGTAATTATGCTCAATAATTAAATGATCAAGAAAGATCCATTCTATTTGGTTTAAATGACTGAAAGGGAATTGAAAGTAATGATCTATCTGGCAGACTTGTGTATAATTATTTTCCATTAATATTTGCAACAGACCAGAAACTTAAGCTTGGAAATATACAGTGCTATGGGGGATATTACAGAAGAGTCTAGAAACTAAGTAGGCTTGTATAATGTTGTACTAAGCAGCATTTTATTGTTATATAAAATAACATATTGCTATTGCCATCAGTGCAGCCAGCCTGCAGATTCAGACCTTCAGGAATAAACCCTTATGGGGTGATCACTGACAATGTTAACATTTTGCTCTCAGCAATACAGACTTGCAAACAAAACAGCATATATTTGTTGTGACCTTGGGGAAACTTCAGTTTCCTAAAGATAAAATGACCAAAGCATATAAAAGGCACGTAAACCCAAGCTAATCAAACGTAAAACAACTTAAAATAACTAGCATTCAGGAAATGAATGTATAAAAAGGAACACAGAATAATGTCCTTATCTCGAATCTCTTTTACAAAAGTTAGAAGGACAGATATTGCTTGCACAACACTTCAGTATCTTTTTTTTCCCTTAAGCTGTTCCAAGGCTTCAGGCCTCCCAGGAAGCAGCAAATTCTACTGCCATTCTTTCTGATGCTGCTCTGCCCTTCCATGTTTACCTCTCGGTGAATGTGGGAAAGGCTTGCAAAAGCAAGGGCTTCTTGGCAAGACTGATAAATGAACAGCAATTAGCAGAGTTTCCTGCAAGGCTAGACTCAAGCAGCAGTGGGTGACTTTTTGATCTCTGGTTCAGGGCCTGCTTCTTCCCCCTGTAGCTCATCCCTGGCACAATTCTCCTGCTGCTTAAAGTGTCTTCCTCCTTTCCAGATCACCAAACACAACACCTTTGCAAACATGGTAGCAGTCAGTCAAACTTAATGAAACAACTTCCTATTTTTTATATTGATAAATTACATAATGAACTAGATGTTCTTTAGTTCATAGAGTAAGACAGTTCTTGAAAAACAAAGTGCACAGTATGGGAAATAAATTTGTTTAGGATTGTTATAGCCATGTGTTCCGGGAAACAAACTCACTCTAAAGGACAATGCAGATAGTGGAGTGCAGTTTATTACACTGGCGAGCCCAAGGCAGAGTCTCCTCTTAGCCAAGGACCCCGACCAGCATTTGTGAAAATCTTTTATACCCCATGTGCACGTGTCTGAACCCACCACCCCAAATTCCTTGAGACTTACATAAACCAAGGAAAATACAATCCCAGTAACCCCATCATCCATGTGCTATGTGCTCATGTGCTCAAACAATTACCCAATAATCAATAAGGCCGAGGTTATACTCCGATAGATACAGAAAAATGTATGGCCTGTCTGGAGGAAAAGGTGATTAGTGTATGTTTTCTCTTAGGCGATGAGTAACCTAGATACGATCTTTGGGGTTCAAGATCTGGAGGATCTTATCCTTCTGTTGTTTTCTCCTGTAGGCACTAAACACAGAGTTAAGAGTCCATTGCAAAGGTGGCTGAGCATGATCAGCATGAACAGGCCTAAGATGGAGTCCAGGCCCTATGAATTCCTTCTTCAGGCTGACACTTTGTTGTTTAATTTCCAAAATAACTTATGTTGGGAATAATGCATACGTTGAAAGATTTGGTGTTTAACATGGTTTCAAGGGTGGGGGGGTGTGGCGCGACTGTAAAACAGAAACCAATTATGTCCTGTATCTCATTCTGTGTTCAGAACAGTCAAAAGACTCGAAATCATATCTGGAAAGCCCTGGAAACCACCTATGTCAACTTCCTTAAATTTTGGAGAGAGGATCTTTTTGTCTTTTTATGAAAATTGTGAGAGGCTCATAACTGTAATACTGCATTATTATAGTCAGCTATATTCATCATAAAGTTCTATGCAAAATCCACCCATTGGTTAGAGGTCTGCCTTTTAGAGTCACAAGGAGAAGCAGATTATATCTCCATATAAATTAAAATAACGATTCTACACAGGAAATATCTAATAATATATGGAGTAAAACAGTGAATGGGAAATGACTGCATGGGAACTTTCAGTATGGAAGTACTAGGAAAAACATATTAAGTTATGCTAAACACTGGGCACTAGAAACATTTGTTAAAATAAACTGTGTGAACAATACAACTTCTAAATGTATATATTTGGCTGAGGTTCACAGGTGTTTTTTTTTTTTTCAAATATTACCCAGCTTTTAAAAATGGTATATGCCAATTTGTATTTCTTTGTATTTTATAATCATATAATTGAGGTCAATAACCCTCAACCTTCTCAAAGCTGCACTTCCAGACCTACCTCCAGCTACTCTCGAGCACACACTATTTGCTCCAGGTAACCTGAGCTCCGTATTCTTTTCCTAAACATCATTTGGGTTTTATTCAACTATGATTCTGATTTCTTCTTTCGATAGTTTCCTTTGTCCCTTGGAAAGATCTATTGCAATTCTACTTACATAACACCTTACGAAGAAGCTTTTCTCTGACTGTAGTCAGAGAATATTCACAGCAAATTTATAAACAAATGATTTCTCATATTCCATCTTAAGTGTATCCCCAACAAATGACACCTCTAATTAATGTTATCTTCTTATGGGGAGATATATAGGTTGTATCTGGGCTATGCCTGGAGAAATGGGTGCTTCTCAATCTAAATGCCCTCCTAAAAGAAGCTCTGAGTTCAGTAGACATACTACTTGATAAAAGAGACTCAAGAAGAAAAGAGAATATATTTCACAGAAGAGGAGGCTAGAGTGAGTACTGTGAAGGAAAAAGTCATTTCAGAATAATAGTATGTATAAGCCTTATCTCTGGTTATGGTAATAACATAGAAATATATCAAAAAAATTTAAGTCAGGACTCAGTTCCAGTTCAGTCGCTCAGTTGTGTCTGACTCTTTGCGACCCCATGAATCGCAGCACGCCAGACCTCCCTGTCCATCACCAACTCCCGGAGTTCACTCAGACTCACGTCCATGGAGTCCGTGATGCCATCTGGCCATCTCATCCTCTGTCGTCCCCTTCTCCTCCTGCCCCCAATTTCTCCCAGCATCAGAATCTTTTCCAATGAGTCAACTCTTTGCATGAGATGGCCAAAGTACTGGAGTTTCAGCTTTAGCATCAGTCCTTCCAAAGAAATCTCAGGGCTGATCTCCTTCAGAATGGACTGGTTGGATCTCCTTGCAGTCCAAGGGACTCTCAAGAGTCTTCTCCAACACCACAGTTCAAAAGCATCAATTCTTCAGCGCTCAGCTTTCTTCACAGTCCAACTCTCACATCCATACATGACCACTGGAAAAACCATAGCCTTGACTAGACAGACCTTTGTTGGCAAACTAATGTCTCTGCTTTTGAATATGCTGTCTAGGTTGGTCATAACTTTCCTTCCAAGGAGTAAGTGTCTTTTAATTTCATGGCTGCAGTCACCATCAACACCGGAAACTTTGTAACTTTGTAACTTTTGCATGCATAACTTTTTTAAGCGAATTTTTATTACTAGTTAACCAAAATGTATTTAATAACAAGCTGATGTCTAGACATTCAGTTCTCACTCTCCTGCCATCCTTCCCTGTCATTCCTACTAATGACCACCAAAAATGTTCTATTAATGAAGCACTTTGATTTAATTGATTAATGAAAAATTCCACTCTGGACTTAGTCCTGCTGTCTCAGAACCTCATTCAGTTGTTACTCTGGACACCTTGTTGAACATGCAAGTTTCAGTCAGAAAAGCCCACATGGAGAAGTTCACCAGTGGCCACTGCCCTAGACTGCATTTGAGAAATCGACAGCTAGCCTTATAAAAAGAAGGGAAGATGAGAGGCCTGGAAATACAGATTGCCTACTTAGTAAAAGTTGTTCAAGACCATCTAACGATGCCAAAGCTCACAGCTTCCCCACGGCAAAAGCTGCACCTGTCCAATGAATGACAACAAATGCCTTGTTAGAAAAGATGAAAAAGCTCATTTGTTTTTAAACATTTAACTATGATGACAAAAAAAGTGAAAAGGAATAGCTGTAGGGGTTTTGAGGAGTTTGGGGGCATATCAAGGAAAGAAGAATAAGACTGTGAGAGGCAGTTATCACACTGGGTGTGGGTACTTGGTGACTGGGTGGCACTTGGACAGGGCTGAATGAGAGGCGAAGTCTCTCACAGCATGAGATGATCCACAGATTTACAGTGAAGGGGCCACCATCCAGAAGGATATGAGGGCAAGGGGGATTCCCAGGAGACAGGGGGATCAGCGAGGAGGCTAGCAAGTCCAGGTGATGTCACAAGGCAGCACGGCCGGGAATGTCTGCATCAGGGAACTCCAGAAGAGCAGCAGCAGTGGCCCAGGGCCTCTATGGTCTGGGACTATCTTATCTATTGCCAGCAGATGGGGAGTAAGATTCTGCAGGGGACAAAAAGCAGGCAGGCCCTAACTGGCTAAAAATCTGCTTGTTTGGGCTATTTTTACATAATTAGATGTATAAACATTTGAGTTTGGCACAAGCATGCTTTTGAGCTAATCGGTCTCAGCTTGTAGTAAAGATATAAGCAATATAGGGGCCAACAGAGAGGTCTTCTTTGGCTCATTTATAAAACAATAGGAAAAAGGGAAGACTGCACCTCATTTCTGGTGACCATTTTAATAGGACACAGGCCCAGCATGAGAACTCAGGACTGTATATTCTAGGACAAGAAGAAGAACAAAAGGATTTCAGGGGGAATCTGAGAAACTAGCTAAGGGCTTAGTGGTGGAAAGGCCTTTAAGTTCCTGATAAAGGTCTGTAATCTGAAGCTTGTCCTGAGAACCACTGATTCTCTGCATGCATGCTAGGTCACTTGAGTCGTGTCTGACTCTTTGCAGCCCTGTGGACTGTAGCCTGCCAGGCTTCTCTGTCCATGGAATTCTCCAGGCAAGAATATTGGAGTGGGTTGCCATGCCTTCCTCCAGGGGATCTTCCCAACAGCAAAGAGCAAATCTCCTGTGCTTTCCAAAGCTCTCCTACATTTCTTCTTATTTCAATAACACAGGAATAGTTCTTTTCCAACAAATATAAACCAATGTCAACAGCTGAAAGCACTGTAATTTCTTTTGTTTTTAAGCATTTCTGCAGATGTTAATCTTTATAACCAGTTCAAATGTGATGTGCAAAATTATAAATTTAACCATTATATTCTATCCAAATTAAAGACTATAATTTTAGTCTCATATTTAGATTACAACCTTTAAAAGCATTTATTTAAAAAGTGCACTGTGTGTCAGTCTGTATTATGTTCAGACCTTGGGAACAAGGCTTGAGATAAAAGACCCAGCTTCTGCATTTAGGGGTCAGCTAGGACTCAGGCGTGTAACTAGAATGTTTTTTCTACACAGCTTGTGAGGATGGGGCTGTGTCAGTTAAGCCCCCAAAAGTCAGTTAATGCAGGAAGTCCAGTCATTCAGTGTCAGTAATCCTCTCCACTATTTTGGGTGTCTTCTAGGGTTTCACGTCCAGTCCAGGTCACTTCTACAGAGGTTGACTATAAAGAAGAGGACTCTAAATGCTGAGTGGCGTTCTGCAAGGAGAGAATCCCTTGGCAAAGTTCCCAGTTCCTACAAAGTCCACATGTGCTAAAGCAGATTCACTCTTTATGTCAAGAAATCGTAAGGGAAAATTCTCCACTTCCCAGTGCAACCTTTCTGGAAGGATTCACATGTAATTAGGATCTGCGAGTTAAAGACCTTTCGTATTTCTGTTGCTTCACAGGTATGAGGTTGAAGAGATTCAGGCTGTAGGCTATCAGGACCACTGATGCTGAAGAGCTGCATCTTAAGTGCCTCAGGACATGGCAGTCTTAGCAAAGTGTTAGCTCTACGGAAGAGGAGTGCATCAGTGTGCTTAGGGCCACCAAAAAAGTACCACACTGGGGGGCATAAATAACAGAAATTTTATTATTTCACTGTTCTGGAGGATAGAAGTCCAAGATCAAGATGTCGGGAGGGCTGGTGTCTTCTGAGACCTCTCTCCTTGGTTTATGGATGATGTTTTCCTCTCTTCTGTCTTTCCTTGGTCTTCGCTATGCATGTGGACTCTAAACTCTTTTAGAGTCCAGTCATGTTGGATTAGGGCCCACGCATATAACCTCTTATTTTCAGGTGTTAGGGATCAGGAGTTTAGCATATGAATTTAGGGGAATATAATTCAGTCCATAACAAGAGTGGTAACTGAATCCTTCAATCTACTGATGCCACATTTGCTTAACAAGAACATTGTGGATATCTGTCTGAAATCAAGCTCAATAAACACATCTCTTCATCTTGAACACAATCATCTATTTTAGTTCATTATATATGAGAGACAAGAAAGGCTTAATAGCACCAAAGCATGGTAAGTTAGGGTGTCTGCTCTTTATACAACCAATAATCCTATTCTGACTATCCTAATAGTCAGAACAACCTGTTCTTGTAAAATAACTGGCACTCCCTCACCTGTAGGCAAAGATTCATTCTTTTTAATGCCAAAAGGCACAATTCTCCAAAAAGCAGTCTCCATAACTGTAAGGTGAGCTTCTGTGGCTACTTATTCTCTGATATAGTTATCAATGACTGTCATTAAAGGAAAGAAAATTACATATTTAATTTCCATTGGGGACAACCCCCTGTCTGCACACAATTCATACACAGCTGAAGAGAGTGGCAGATACATTCTACACAAAGGACAACAGCTACAAGAGTACAAGCGTAGAGAGGAGACAGCTGACAAAAAATGACAGCATCTGGTATAAAGGCAGTTTAGGGAAGGTACCTCTGGTGGTAGAAGGTGAAAGGTAAAGAAGGGGAGGTAAGTTACAAAGGACATGGAAGGAAAAGCTAAAGAATTTCAAGTTTATTCTGAAAGTTTTTCTGTTTAAAGGAAAATTTTTCTTGTTATTTCATAAATGATCCTTAGAGTATTTGCCTGTTGACAGTTATACAGAACAGAAGTCAGAGGTACTTACTGTCATCATAATGTTCTTAAAGCTTTCAGTTTATAAAAATATATTATGGATGTACCCTCAATATGTGATGGATTATAATGCATATAATATTATTCACCAGTATAACATGTACACTGGAGAGACTTGGTCACATTTTTGTAAACAAAAAGATACTAAAAACAGATACAATACTCAAAATGTTATACAATTCTAAGTTTTAAAGGTCAAGTTAAGACAACTAACCAAGGAAAATTCTTAAAGGTTTTATTAAATATCTTTTAAATGAAAATGGCCTCAATTTATTTGGAAGATACTATCATACCACCACCTGATAAACAATAAACTCAAATTCAGACACCAAATCAAATATGTAGGTTAATATCTATGCCTTTAAAATATTTATGGCACTACTTTATTCCTCATGAGAGAACTGCCTCTAGTTGAGTCTTTACTTTGGCATTTAATTAGGAGATTTTTAGAGAAAGCATTCCATGACAGGCCTGAAAGGTCTTGTTGCTTTCTTTTATATCCTCATCCATGGGCTCATCCTCCCTTCATTTATTTCAACACAATGCTGACATTTGTCTAATATTATTTCTACATTATCCCTCCCAGGCTTTTGACCTTTATCCTCCAATTGGAAATGTCTTTTTCATAGGTTGTCCTGTATAAGACAGAAAATTTCTCTTCAGTAAAACAGTCCTTTCCCCATAGTTTTGCCATATGGACAGTGAAACTTGAAAGTTGCCTATCTGTTAAGTTACCAACTTACTACATCATCTGTCTTCTTTATTTTAATGAAACAGTATTATATAAAAAGAGAATTGTATATAATATTAAAGAAATGTTTTTCTGGTGCTTATTAAAATAGGAAGATTTTATTCAGCAACTATTGCAATGGGTGCTAGTATTATTAAAATAGAGGAGAGACATGGGACTCAATTCCAAATCAAAGACAAGTGGGGATTTATAGCCAGTGAACAGAATAAAGAAAATCATGGAAATGAAAAACTATTAAGAGAAGATGTCAAGTGTAGGGGAATTCTTACTAAAACAGCTTAACAGGATCCTTGCTGAAGGCCAGCCAGAGTGATCAAGGATGGGAGATGAAGAATCTGATCAGATACCAAGGGTGATCAGATATCAAAGGTGAGGGTGATTCATACTAAACTGACAGGATTCTTGATAAAGCTGGGATACAGATAGGCTGAAGGCCCAAAGACAAGGGCTAGCATTGGAAAGAGGGCTCAGAGGAGACTAACTGGAGTTTGATCAGGCAGTGTTCCTTTTTACAGGAAACGTAAGTTATCTCACATTTTCCCCCTAGTCCATAGACTAATTGAAGGGATTTCTTAGCTAAATAATCAATGCTTTCTCCTGGTAACTACTCTTCAATTGTTGCAAAATAAAGTTAGAACAGTAAAGGTATGCTATTGTATCCAAGAATCTGGTGAAGAGTTCCCAACCCAGTCTTTGCATATTCATCTTGTAGTGTTTGTTTCCCACTTTAAAAAATGCATTATTTTTTGCCAGAATGTGAGTAAAAGTTTTTGTGACTCAAAACATTATGCTTATTCCCTTCATATTCTTGAATTTTAATTCTTATCCCATTTAAACATTCTTTTTTTAACTCTTTCCAGATTCTCTGACATATATGCATATATCTGAACTACTCAGATGTGTCTGAAATCCACTGCTGAACCATTTTTATCTTCAACTAATACTGTATACACAGTGTTAAGATTTTGTTTGTGAGGAGAGGCTTTTGGCACTAGGTACTGTAAAGAATTATGCTGATGTCCCATCTTTATCTATCTCACTATTTTAAGTTCTTTCCTCATTTCCCTTTCTGAACCTGTGAATAGCACTTTAAGCATAATATATTGCCTTTTCCCAGCAGTTTATTTTTGGAAATGTCTACTTTGCATAATTATAAGAAAAGCAATGTAGACTTACATGACCAACAATACATTCTTTCTGCAAAAATCAGAAAAATTATTCCAAATTTTCTTCATATTTTCACTTATTTCCCCAAAGTTCAACAAATAGTCTGCCATTTTCTGGCTCTTTGCAACATACCACTGTGCTTAGTGCATTTGACCTCTGACATTTTTGTCAACCTGTGTAGTGGTACTTTTGTAAAAATGTCCTAAATCAATATTAAATAATGTCAGAGGCTGAAGTCTAGATGGCCTCCCTCTCATCCTGTAAATGCCACCATTAACACACTTTGTATCGCGGCTGGTCATTTCATCTTCTCATGCATCACAAAAATCAGCAGGGAAAAATTTTCCTCAAAACTCTAAAAGTCTTTATTCACAAAAAAGGCCATTAGATGAAAATGCGTTTTTATTCCTTAACAGCTTCAGTTAAGCTTCCGTTCTTCTCAGTCTAATAAATGTGTTTCTTTATTCCTTGTTGCCTGACGTTCACTGCATAATTTCCCCTTCAGCTATTACATAACCTTCCTTCACAGTCAAATAACATGAAAAAGTTGTCTTATCTTAAATTTCCATTACTACAGTAACTAAGTACTGGGCCAGTCATCCCAAGGAAAACAACAAAAAATATTAAATAATACTTTAAATTCTTCCTATCACATCTGAGATCTGCAATAACTGGAAGATCTCACATATAGTTATGGGGGCCCATAACTAAATGAAGACAAGAACACAGAGTTAAGCAATGTGCTAATGTCAGCTTTCACCTTAAGGAAATGTAGTATGCAGGAATTTACCTGCTTGCTGAGTAATCTTTATCAGTAACTGCTTAAATTGCTCTTGGTCAAGGCTGGATAGTTTGTTGTAATCCTAACACTCTCCAATGATAATCACAAACCTTTCTACTATGCCTGAAATAGCCAAAAAAATCTCACCTCCCATAGATACATAGTTGGAAAAAGGAAGAGGGTGTTAAAACTCTTTTAGGTAAGTGTGAATAATCTTCTATGATGTTATACCAAAACTTTATAGTAACAGTTTCTTAACAACTTAGTTTCAATGTATAATTTGAAACTATTAGTGAATTTATTATACTTTTTATTATAAAATCTCTTGTTGAATCTCACATTTAGAAATAGATATTTTATCCCTACATGATTTGTAAAACAAACATTATTCATTAGAAAAAGATTAGCTGTGTGAGTTATGTATTTCTTCTTCATATTAACCAATTTCATGAAATAGTTTTTAAAGTCATATTTGTTATTATCACCACGGACTTCACTGGTGAAGTCAACTGTTTAAGTTTTGATACTTGTCAGTTTCATAGTACTGCATTCTGTTTTACAAACTTTTAATTTTGCTTTTTGGTGTTCAGATTTTATCATTGGCAGTAAACATTTTCGGTTCTTCTTGAAGTGACAGTCTTGCTTCATTCACGTTAGAGAATGTCTTCAACCTTCCTATGTCTGAATAGGAATACTAGATACTGAAAGAGGAACTCCCCAGGTCTGTAGGTGCCCAATATGCTACTGGAGATCAATGGAGAAATAACTCCAGAAAGAATGAAGGGATGGAGCCAAAGCAAAAACAATACCCAGTTGTGGATGTGACTGGTGATAGAAGCAAGGTCCAATGCTGTACAGAACAATAGTGCATAGGAACCTGGAATGTTAGGTACATGAATCAAGGTAAATTGGAAGTGGTCAAACAGGGAGATGGCAAGAGTGAACGTCAACATTCTAGGAATCAGCAAACTAAAAAGCACTGGAATGGATGAATTTAACTCAGATGACCATTGTATCTACTACTGTGGGCAGGAATCCCTTAGAAGAAATGGAGTAACCATCACGGTCAACAAAAGAGTTTGATATCCAGTACGTGGATGCAATCTCAAAAACTACAGAATGATCTCTGTTCCTTTCCAAGGCAAGCCATTCAATATCACGGTGATCTAAGCCTATGCCCCAACCACTAACGCTGAAGAAGCTGAAGTTGAATGGTTATATGAAGACCTACAAGACCTTTTAGAATTAACACCAAAAAAAGATGTCCTTTTCATTATAGGGGACTGGAATGCAAAAGTAGGAAGTCAAGAAACACCTGGAGTAACAGGCAAATTTGGCCTTAGAATACAAAATAAAGCATGGCAAAGGCTAATAGAGTTTTGCCAAGAGAATGCACTGGTCATAGCAAACACCCTCTTCCAACAACACAAGAGAAGACTCTACACATGGACATCACTAGATGGTCAACACCGAAATCAGATTGATTATATTCTTTGTAGCCAAAGATGGAGAAACTCAATACAGTCAGCAAAAAACAAGACCGGGAGCTGACTGTGGCTCAATCCTGAACTCCTTATTGCCAAATTCAGACTCAAATTGAAGAAAGTAGGGAAACCACTAGACCATTCAGGCATGACCTAAATCAAATCCCTTATTACTATACAGTGGAAGTGAGAAATAGATTTCAGGGCCTAGATCTGATATATACAGTGCCTGATGAACTATGGACGGAGGTTCATGACACTGGACAGGAGACAGGGATCAAGACCATCCCCATGGAAAAGAAATGCAAAAAAGCAAAATGGTTGTCTGAGGAGGCCTTACAAATACTTGTGAAAAGGAGAGAAGTGAAAAGCAAAGGAGAAAAGGAAAGATATTCCTATTTGAATGCAGAGATCCGAAGAATAGCAAAGAGAGATAAGAAAGCCTTCCTCAGCGATCAATGAAAAGACATACAGAAAAACAACAGAGTGAGAAAGACTAGAGATCTCTTCAAGAAATTTAGAGATACCAAGGGAACATTTCATGCAAAGATGGGCTCAATAAAGGACAGAAATGGTAGAGACCTAACAGAAGCAGAAGATATGGTGGCAAGAATACATAGGAGAACTGTACAAAAAACATCTTCACAACCAAGATAATCACGATGGTGTGATCACTCACCTAGAGCCAGACATCCTGGAATGGGAAGTCAAGTGGGCCTTAAAGCATCACTACAAACAAAACTAGTGGAGGTGATGGAATTCCAATTGAGCTATTTCAAATGCTGAAAGATGATGCTGTGAAAGTGCTGCACTCAATATGCCAGCACATTTGGAAAACTCAGCAGTGGCCACAGGACTGGAAAAGGTCAGTTTTCATACCAATCCCAAAGAAAGGCAATGCCAAAGAATGCTCAAACTACGACACAATTAGACTCATCTCACACGCTAGTAAAGTAATGCTCAAAATTCTCCAAGCCAGGCTTCAGCAATACGTGAACCATGAACTTCCAGATGTTCAAGCTGGTTTTAGAAAAGGCAGAGGAACCAGAGATCAAATTGCCAACATCTTCTGGATAATAGAAAACGCAAGAGAGTTCCAGAAAAACATCTATTTCTGCTTTATTGACTATGCCAAAGCCTTTGAGTGTGTGGATCACAATAAACTGTGGAAAATTCTTTAAGAGATGGGAATACCAGACCACCTGACCTGCCTCTTGAGAAACCTATATTGTAGGTCAGGAAGCAAGAGTTAGAACTCGACATGGGACAACAGAATGGTTCCAAATAGGAAAAGGAGTACGTTAAGGCTGTATATTGTCACCCTGCTTATTTAACTTCTATGCAAAGTACATCATGAGAAACGCTGGACTAGAAGAAACACAAGCTGGAATCAAGATTGCCAGGAGAAATATCAATAACCTCAGATATGCAGATGATACCACCCTTATGGCAGAAAGTGAAGAAGAACTAAAAGCCTCTTGATGAAATTGAAAGAAGAGAGTGAAAAAGTTGGCTTAAAGCTCAACATTCAGAAAATGAAGTCATGGCATCTGGTCCCATCACTTTTCGGGAAATAGATGGGGAATCAGTGAAAACAGACTTTATTTTGGGGGCTCCAAAATCATTGCAGATGGTGACTGCAGCCATGAAATTAAAAGACGCTTACTCCTTGGAAGAAAAGTTATGACCAACCTAGACAGCATATTCAAAAGCAGAGACATTACTTTGCCAACAAAGGTCCATCTAGTCAAGGCCACAGTTTTTCCCGCGGTCATGTATGTATGTGAGAGTTGGACTGTGAAGAAAGCTGAGCACTGAAGAATTGATGCTTTTGAACAGTGGTGTTGGAAAAGACTCTTGAGAGTCCCTTGGACTGCAAGCAGATCCATCTAGTCCGTCCTAATGGAGATCAGTCCTGGGTGTTCACTGGAAGAACTGATTGATGCTAAAGCTGAAACTCCAATAATTTGGCCACCTCATGCGAAGAACTGACTCACTGGAAAAGAACCTGATGCTGGGAGGGATTGGGGGCAGGAGGAGAAGGGGACGACAGAGGATGAGATGGCTAGAGGGCATCACTGACTCGATGGACATGAGTTTGAGTAAACTCCAGGAGTTGGTGATGGACAAGGAGGCCTGGTGTGTGGCAATTCATGGGGTCGCAAACAGTTGAATACAACTGAACGACTGAACTGAACTGATGTCTGAATAACTTCAGTTATTCTATAACTCTTTCATGTAAAAATCATGCTCCATGAATAAGTAGCTGCTAATTCACCCCATAACACAAACAAAAGGACAGTGTTTCACCTTACACAAACATCATACCTTTGTATGCAGCAGAATGGCTTCTTGTGTGCTTCCCATTTGGTTACACAAAGTTTTTAAATACGTACACTTACTAGCTGGAGGTCAGTAAATTTTGTATTTTTTTTTGTTTTGTTTATCAAGGACATTCGAAAGTTGAAACTGACATCAACTGTATATAAGGATGACACATATAATGACTGGTAGAGGTTTTGTGTCACGGCTTCATTTGTACTTAGGCACCAGCTATTTACCCACTGTTACTTTTGCATAATCTCTGCAAATACTCACACAGTAAAAAGGCAACTAACACATTAATATTATTATAAAAATATTTTGACCTTAACAAGTCCCTGAGTCCCACAGTCTCAGGGGCCTCCTGAAGTCTGTGGCCCTGACTTTAAAAATCACTGGTCTAGAAAACAACTGGGGAGCAGGTTGAAAACATAGTTCTAAAAAAAGAAATATGGAGTTTACATTCAATATATAAGGAATGAAACTATAAAGAAATAAACAAATTCAGGACATGTTTTAGTTACAGAACCAACAGAACTTACTGCTAGGCAAGTTATGAGTATGAAGGAGAGAGAAAAATCAATGATAACCCCAAGATCTTGCCCTCAGGAAACAAAGAATCTCCATTATGAAGATGAATATATGCAGGGGAGACTCAGAGTGAGAAGTTGAAGAGCTTAACTGTCACTTCCCTCCTTCCCAGAATTCATTTTCAATGATAATCACTATTTATCAACAACTTTCAGAGACAAAACACCATGAAATACTTTTAATAGTCATGTTCTGCTTCTTATTTATATAATCTCCAAAACAAGTTCATCCTTTCAGTAGATCTTAAGTTCTAACAGATCTCCTTATTTCAAATGATTTCTAACACAATACACTGCCACTGGCTCTACACTAAAGGAAATAAAAAGTGGAAAGGAAACTTTTAATTTTAATTAGATCCCATTTGTTTATTTTTGCTTTTATTTCCAGTATACTGGGAGGTGGATCATAGAGGATCCTGCTGTGATTTATGTCGGAGAGTGTTTTGCCTATGTTCTTCTCTAGGAGTTTTTATAGTTTCTGGTCTTACATTTAGATCTTTAATCCATTTTGAGTTTATTTTTGTGTGTGGTGTTAGAAAGTGATCTAGTTTCATTCTTTTACAAGTGGCTGACCAGTTTTCCCAGCACCACCTGTTAAAGAGACCGTCTTTACTCCACTGTATGTTCTTGCCTCCTTTGTCGAAGATAAGGTGTCCATATGTGTGTGGATTTATCTCAGGGCTTTCTATGTTGTTCCATTGATCTATATTTCTGTCTTTGTGCCAGTACCATACTGTCTTAATGACTGTGGCTTTGTACTAGAGCCTGAAGTCAGGCAAGTTGATTCCTCCAGTTCCATTCTTCTTTCTCAAGATTGCTTTGGCTATTCGAGGTTTTTTGTATTTCCATACAAATCTTGAGATTATTTGATCTAGTTCTGTGAAAAATACTGCTGGTAGCTTGATAGGGATTGAACTGAATCTGTAGATTGCTTTGGGTAGTATACTCATTTTCACTATATTGACTCTTCCGATCCATGAACATGGTATATTTCTCCATCTATTAGTGTCCTCTTTGATTTCTTTCATCAGTGTTTTATAGTTTTCGATATATAGGTCTTTAGTTTCTTTAGGTAGGTATATTCCAAGTATTTTATTCTTTTCGTTGCAATGTTGAATGGAATTTTTCCTTAACTTCTTTTTCTACTTTCTCATTATTAGTGTATAGGAATGCAAGGGATTTCTGAGTGTTGATTTTATATCCTGCAACTTTACTATATTCATTGATTAGCTCTAGTAGTTTTCTGGTGGAGTCTTTAGGATTTTCTATGTAGAGGATCATGTCATCTGCAAACAGTGAGAGTTTTACTTACCTTCTGCACAACAAAGGAAACTATAAGTAAGGTGAAAAGACAGCCTTCTGAATGGGAGAAAACAATAGCAAATGAAACAACTGACAAACAACTAATCTCAAAGATATACAAGCAACTTATGCAGCTCAACTCCAGAAAAATAAATGATCCAATCAAAAAATGGGCCAAAGAACTAAATAGGCATTTCTCCAATGAAGACATACGGATGGCTAACAAACACATGAAAAGATGCTCAACATCACTCATTATCAGAGAAATGCAAATCAAGACCACAGTGAGGTACCATTTCACACCAGTCAGAATGGCTGCGATCCAAAAGTCTACAAGCAATAAATGCTGGAGAGGATGTGGAGAAAAGGGAACCCTCTTATACTGCTGGTAGGAATGCAAACTAGTACAGCCACTATGGAAAACAGTGTGGAGATTCCTTAAAAAATTGCAAATAGAACTGCCTTATGACCCAGCAATCCCACTGCTGGGCATGCACACTCGAGGAAACCAGAATTGAAAGAGACACATGTACCCCAATGTTCATTGCAGCACTGTTTATAATAGCCAGGACATGGAAGCAACCTAGATGTCCATCAGCAGATGAATGGATAAGAAAGTGGTGGTACATATACACAATGGAGTATTACTCAGCCCTTAAAAAGAATAAATTTGACTCAGTTCTAATGAGATGGATGAAACTGGAGCTGATTATACAGAGTGAAGTAAGCCAGAAAGAAAAACACCAATACAGTATACTGACACATATATATGGAATTTAGAAAGATAGTAATGATGACCCTCTATGTGAGACAACAAAAGAGACACAGAGGTATAGAACGGACTTTGGACTCTGAGGGAGAGGGAGAGGGTGGGATGATTTGGGAGAATGGCACTGAAACATGTATACTATCATATAAGAAATGCATGTCAGTGTATAGCAAAACCAATACAGTATTGTAAAGTAGAATAAAGTATTTTAAAAAAAATTTTTTTAAGCAAAAAAATTTTTTTTAAAGTTAAAAAAAAAGTGGAAAGGACAGTCTGGCAGCAGGAGTACTCACAATAAATCCCCTTAAAAGAGCTCCAAAATTATTTGTCTAGGCACCTTCTTTACCTCCTGTTCAATGGCACCCTTGTCTTTGCCCTTTCCTTGCTTCATTTTTTCCCTTATCATTTCCATTCTCTTACTCCCACCTATATTCCCCATTCACTATAAAGTGGTAGGTGATTTTACTTTTAATCCTCTTAATCTCTCCTTTCCAAAGGCTTCTAAGAAATAATCTTGGTGTTTTTACCTGTTCTTATCTGTCAGTATGGTTACGAGTTCAGAATGTGAGTCTCCTAATTTCAGTGCATTTGCTTCTGTTGCTGTCATTTTCATTTATTTCTTCATCTGGTTCTGCAACACTTGTAAAAGCAGTTATTATTATTCTCTACTGTAAATGTACTTTTTGAACTAACATAGCATCTACTTAACTGATTCTTCTTTTTAATTTTAAAGCAAATATTACTTACATACTTAGGTAAAATTCATTTTAATTTTTAAAACTCAATAAGTTATTATCCCATTTACAAATGCTTAAAGAAGAAAAAAGAGGTTAATCTCTCAAGGTCACTAAGCACCTTGCAAATAAAGCCCTGTATTTAGAGAACCATATTATCTCTAAGTTGCAATAAAATAGGCATTGCTGCTGCTGCTGCTAAGTCGCTTCAGTCATGTCCGATTCTGTGCAACCCCATAGACGGCAGCCCACCAGGCTCCCCCGTCCCTGGGATTCTCCAAGCAAGAACACTGGAGTGGGTTGCCATTTCCTTCTCCAATGCATGAAAGTGAAAAGTGAAAGTGAAGTCGCTCAAGTCGTGCCCGACTCTTAGCAACGTCATGGACTGCAGCCTACCAGGCCCCTCCATCCACAAGGTTTTCCAGGCAAGAGTACTGGAGTGGGGTGCCATTGCCTTCTCCAAAATAGGCATTACATTATATTAATACTATACTGTTAAAACATTTACTATGTTAATTATAGCAGTCAATATACTATATTAATATAGTATGTATATAATACATAGTATATGTACTATATAATATATGATACATTAATACAGTATATACTGACAAAATATATCATGCAATTATATCACAATAAATGTTACAGTTCTAAAAGATGCTATACCTTGAAAATCAAATCATCAAAATGATTTTTGTAAGAATTTAACTGGGGAAGATATTATTTTTGCAAAATACTTTATTTCAACTCAAATATCATGATCTTTCCTTTATATAAAGTTTCTAAAAATTATTTTTGCCTTGGACCTTCTTGATGAAACAAACATAAGTTTTCTTCTGGTGACAAATAAAAAGATGTTATGTTGGTTCTTCATCACAATCAATATCATCGTAAAGTGCTGGCACAATTAAGGTTTTTAAGTAAACTTACAATGAATAGTCATGTGATTTTTTTATAAATTGTTGAAACATTTCCTATGAGTAGTAGATTTAATTCATACGTAAATTCATTCAAAACATGTAATTTTAACTTTCAGCACTTCAACTTACATTGCAGTTCAAATGCAACATTTAAGCAATCTTTCTTAACATTATAAATAGAATGCTTACATCAACATAGTTTCTATGTTAATTCCAGCACTACCAACTTCCCCTTCATTTAAATGTAATAATATTTAAGAGGCATTTCACTGTAGAAGTTTTTAAGAGGATGAAAATAATTTTTTTGTGAAAACAAATTTAAAATCAAATAGCAAAATTCCATTCTGAATTTTGAAGGACTCTAACGGGCGGATCCCTAAATCTTTCCCCATAAGATGTATGTATTTAACAAGTAATAGGGGCTTCCTTTTTGCATCATTCAGTATAGGTAAGGTTATAGCTCACTGGTCCATAGCTTGTTGGCCACAACCAGTTATTTGACTGCATCCGACAACACTGACCTGGGCTTCCCAGGTGACTCTAGTGGTAAAGAACATGCCTGCCAATTCAGAAGACATAAGAAACGAGGGTTCAACTCCTGGGTCAGGAAGATCCTTTGGAGGAGAGCATGGCAACCCAGTCTAGTATGCTTGCCTAGAGAATCCCATGGACACAGAGGAGTCTGGTGGGCTACAGTTCATAGTGTTGCAAAGAGCTGGACACAACGGAAGTGAATTAGCACACATGCATGCAACAACACTGTGAGTGTCAGTAAATATACTCTAAGCCTGGAATGCAGAAAATCAGAAATATTTGGTGAATATAATTAATACTAGACAGAATACTCTCTGGTCAGCTACTTGGTTCATTTTACTTTTTTTTTTTTATTAATACTTTATTCTACATTACAATACTGTATTTGTTTTGCCATACATTGACATGCATCAGCCACAGGTGTCCACAATCTCCCAATGCCGAAGCCCCCTCCCACCTCCCACCCCATATCATCTCCCTGAATCATCCTGTGCACCAGCCCCATGCATCCTGTATCCTGTATTGAACACAGACTGGCACTTCGTTTCTTACATGATAGTATACATGTTTCAATGCCATTCTCCCAAATCATCCCAGGCCTTGCAAATAAAGCCCTGTTCTATACCTCTGTGTCTCTTTTGTTGTCTCACATAGAGGATCATCATTACTATCTTTCTAAATTCCATATATATGTGTCAGTATACTGTATTGGTGTTTTTCTTTCTGGCTTACTTCACTCTGTATAATCGGCTCCAGTTTCATCCATCTCATTAGAACTGAGTCAAATTTATTCTTTTTAAGGGCTGAGTAATACTCCATTGTGTATATGTACCACCACTTTCTTATCCATTCATCTGCTGATGGACATCTAGGTTGCTTCCATGTCCTGGCTATTATAAACAGCGCTGCAATGAACATTGGGGTACATGTGTCTCTTTCAATTCTGGTTTCCTCGGTGTGCATGCCCAGCAGTGGGACTGCTGGATCATAAGGCAGTTCTGTTTGCAATTTTAAGGAATCTCCACACTGTTTTCCATAGTGGCTGTACTAGTTTGCATTCCTACCAGCAGTGTAAGAGGGTTCCCTTTTCTCCACATCCTCTCCAGCATTTATTGCTTGTAGACTTTTGGATCGCAGCCATTCTGACTGGTGTGAAATGGTACCTCACTGTGGTCTTGATTTGCATTTCTCTGATAATGAGTGATGTTGAGCATCTTTTCATGTGTTTGTTAGCCATCCGTATGTCTTCATTGGAGAAATGCCTATTTAGTTCTTTGGCCCATTTTTTGATTGGGTCGTTTATTTTTCTGGAGTTGAGCTGCATAAGTTGCTTGTATATCTTTGAGATTAGTTGTTTGTCAGTTGTTTCATTTGCTATTGTTTTCTCCCATTCAGAAGGCTGTCTTTTCACCTTGCTTATAGTTTCCTTTGTTGTGCAGAAGCTTTTCATTTTAATTAGATCCCATTTGTTTATTTTTGCTTTTATTTCCAGTACACTGGGAGGTGGATCATAGAGGATCCTTTATGTCAGAGAGTGTTTTGCCTATGTTTTCCTCTAGGAGTTTTATAGTTTCTGGTCTTACATTGAGATCTTTAAATGAGTACACTACCCAAAGCAATCTACAGATTCGATGCAATTCCTATCAAGCTACCAGCAGTATTTTTCACAGAACTAGATCAAATAATCTCAAGATTTGTATGGAAATACAAAAAACCTCGAATAGCCAAAGCAATCTTGAGAAAGAAGAATGGAACTGGAGGAATCAACTTGCCTGACTTCAGGCTCTACTACAAAGCCACAGTCATTAAGACTGTATGGTACTGGCACAAAGACAGAAATATGGATCAATGGAACAAAATAGAAAGCCCTGAGGTAAACCCACACACCTATGGACACCTTATCTTCAACAAAGGAGGCAATATACAATGGAGTAAAGAAAGTCTCTTTAACAGGTGGTGCTGGGAAAACTGGTCAACCACTTGTAAAAGAATTAAACTAGACCTCTTTCTAACACCGTACATTTTACTTCCTTTAAAGGAGGTCAATAGACATCTCCCCCAGTCCCAAAATGAAGTAACTCCAAAGTTTCATAAAATCAAGATCCAAACTTCAAAGTCCCCCCCACCACCATCTCTAAGTGATGAGTAGTAGACACTACAGCAGGTCTAGACAGGATCCTCCCTTGATTCATAGATATATCAGAAATCGTGTGCTCAACCTCCAAAAAAATCTGCAGTGCTTGAACAACACAGGACAATCAAAATAAGCACCCCCACTGACAAATGGGAAGAAGGGAAAGTGGACAGATTACATTGGTCCTTGGCAATTCTGAAATTCCATGGGCATTTCAACTACAAGAAGACCTTACACTGGTTGTGGTAAATGTTTCTCAATTAGGCCCTGTTCACGCTCAGGAAATGTTGGTCTCTGATCTTTTTGATCATCAGCTCTGTCTCCAAAGATACTTTCTCTCTTCTGTTATCCTGTAACCTTAACCCATCAAGAAGTTTTTAACAATGGCCCCACTCTTGACTGCATTCTTGCTGCATGGATGAATTTTAACCAACCTGTGTTGTTCATGAAATTTCCCCAAATTATAGTCTACTGGTCAGGATTGAGAAGAAAATAATTTTTCCAACTGTACAATTTCTCATATTTTTGCACTCTCTCTAGACTTTTTCATTTCTGCTTATAAGCAAGCCAATTATTTCTGAATCCATTTCCCCCTCTTTGCATTTTCCACATGTATCCAACAGTAACAAACATACATTATTAGCATTCTGTTACCCACTTTCCTAAAAGTTACAAGGTCAGAATATACATTATTTGCATTACAAATGATGACATTTGACAATTTCATCATGTGTTTCTCCACTACATAACACAGATGACTCTCCCTCTAGTCTCTAATAATAGTTAATCCCTAAAAAAAAAAAAAAAAAAAAATTTAAAGCAATGTAAAATACAGTGTTTGCTTATTATTGCATTTGCTTTCTGGTGCCAAATTTGTATCAATGAGGATAGGCTAGTGTAGGCTAAGGATGAAGAAAAAGAAAAGACAAAAGAGAAGTGAATTCCTAAATCTCAATACTTGAAGAAAACAAGAGTTTTAGTTTTTGACTGCTTATAAGTACATGGTGATTTGGCAAGAGTACTCTACATATAATCTTCATGCAAGAAACTAGTTTGCCAAAGAAACTTCTTAAAATATTGCTGCTTTTCTATCTTTCCTTATACATTGGTTTCCTACTGCTTTTTTTTAAAAAATTACCACAAACTCAGTGATGTAAAACATCACTTAAACAACACCATTTGTTATCTCATTGTTTTTGTAGGTCAGGGTCTGGTTACAATCTAGCTTGATCTCTTGCTTGAGGTATCACAAAATGGTAGTCACAGTGTTACCTGGCCTACATTTCTGACAGAACTCAAGGTACTCTTCCAAAATCACATGGTTGTCAGCTGAATTCATCACCTTGTGGATGTATGACAGAGGTCTCCTTGCAATTGGTAACTGCTAGCCAGAGCCTGATCTCACACCCTAAGCATAACACAGTGCTTTGCCACATGCCTCTTTTACAGACAATATGGCAATTCACTTGAGTAGGTCAGCAGAATTTCTCTTTTAAGGGATCAAATGATTAAATCAAATCATGCAGAATAATTTGAGTAATTCAAAATCAATTGATTAGGGACATTAATTGTATCTGAAAATCTTCCAACTTTGGCATATAATGTAACCTAATCTCAGGAATGATATCCCATGTTGTTGACAGATCTGTCCATTTCACGGGAGAGAGGATTATATATGGAAGGTACACTAGGGAAGAATTTTGAGAATCATCTTAGATTTCTACCTAAGCATGTTATCCTGCCACTCAATACCTAGCCCACAGTTGACTTCTGATAACCCACTGACTAGAACTAGCCTTATGACTCTGTTGAACCACAGGAGGCTGTGAACTGCAATACTGTCATATTTCTGAGAATACTAAGTCATCCAATTGTTGGCCCCCACATAGCCAACAGCTAGAAAGATGTGTAGAAATCACTATCTAGAAGGAAACAAATTTTGAGATAGCTCTACACAGCTTCAAAACCAGTGATGTGAGAAAGCAATATTTTAGGTTTATTGATTTTACTTACTAGTTTGGGTGTAAAGCATGGATCTGGAATATGGAAGGAAAGGAAAGTCAACCTCTCTGAGGTCAAAGAACTTGCCTTTGGTCCTACAGCAAGTTAATAATAGAGCTAGCATTTAACCTGTCTGTCTGTGCTCTGTCTACTGCACCAAGCTATCTTCTGTGTATGTGGACTGTAGAAACATTGTAATATGAACTACTAGAGTACTGGAAGCTTGAAGGAGAAAGGTTTTTAATGCTTGATAAGCAATTGTCTAATTATTTCTCATTGATTCATCTGTTTATCAAACAGGTGTCATGTCAATTACCACATTTCAGTCACTAGCTCTGAAGTACAGAGAAAACTGTATCATGACACAAACCAGTACTTTTTTTTTTTCCTTTAGCCTAAAGATAAAGGGTAAAGCACTCTTTGAAGTTTCATACTTAATAGTAAAGAAAATCAGACAAGGACTTACCATAACCTCCTGAACACTACTCTCCTTTCTTCTTAGCACAAGAACACTTTTGTTCATGCTGCAGTGCAGCAGCATGACAATGTTGTACTATGAGATATAAGTGGAAACCTTGGGATCTCTGGTTTAACAGTCAGATATAATTCGGATACATATCTCCACCACTGCCCTTGTCAGCATTCTTACAGAATATAATTCCCATGAAGATGATCTGCCCAATATCCTGGTTTCTCAATTTTTAGCCTTATCAACACCAAAGATCTGTGTTTTCTACTTGACCTCATCCTGTCATCCACATCTCTATCTTGGTTCACAGCATGAGTTTATTTCTTAAGCTTTTTTTTTTTTTTTCCACTTACTGTTACAATGTCACATTACTTCCTCCTTGTACCTGAGTCTCAGCTAATGATCTGCCATGTTCACTGGGCCTTTACTCTCGCTGCTCCCTCTGCTTGGGTGCTTTTATCTGGACATGTGCATGACTCCTTTCTTCTCAGCTTAAATATCACTTTTTAAGAAATTCATTCCCTGCCTGTTTGAGATTAAGTGCTCCATCTCCCTGATTACACTCCTTGACAGTCTTCATTCTCTAAAATTATTTCTGTTTGCTTCCCATCTCTCTTTTTAACATAAGGAGGGATTTTTGGTCTGTCATTTTTTTCAGTGACCCTAACCCTCATGCGAAGAGTTGACTCACTGGAAAAGACTCTGATGCTGGGAGGGATTGGGGGCAGGAGGAGAAGGGGACAACCAAGGATGAGATGGCTGGATGGCATCACGGACTCGATGGACGTGAGTCTGGGTGAACTCTGAGAAATGGTGATGAAAAGGGAGGCCTGGCGTGCTGCGATTCATGGGGTCGCAAAGAGTGGGACATGACTGAGCGACTGAACTGAACTGAACTGAATTGATACCAAGGATGGAGAATGGTGCCTTAAAAATGGACACTGAATAAATACTTATCAGACAGATACATTATTGTATAGTTTAACAATGTATCTATAGAAAAAAAGCCCTGCTGGAAAGTTGTTAAATGAATTAATGAATGAATTACTAGTGAAATGATTTGGATCAAAGAGATAAGGAAGTGGGGGGCACTCTTTTTTTGATATATTATAGCAAAATTTCATTAAAAACTTAAGGACAAAACTTTTCCTAGTATTAAAAAATAGTTTAAGCATTACATGGAAGATATTTACTAAAGAATATCTTTATCAACATAAGTATTTTTACTTATTACATAACAATTTCTGCTGTAGTTTCAGCAAATTTGAGAGTGTATTTTGTAGAGTACAATTTATGTTGCATACACAAAATTCATTTTACATAGACCTGAGAAATACCTCAAAATGACAGAAAATTTAAAGGCATCATCTGCCATTTAAAAATAACACTGAGGTTAGATTTTTCATCAAATAATGAGAGTAGCTGAGGTGGAATACCATGAAATACAGACCACATAGCACACATACAAATCACAATAGGGGTTACTGAAAACTTTGCATCATTCAGAGCAGCTGACTTGGAGCCACAGAGAGAGATTTTTGTGATTGATGGTTGTGATCGATGAAGTGGACAAGTTCAGAAACTGTGGACAAAATAGGAAACAGTGGTTACAAGTAGAAAGTCCAAATCTGAAAGCATGGGGCAAATTCTCCTCGTAGCATGCAGCAATGTTAATTGAACTTGTCTACACTGACAATCTATATGGAAGTCCACAAGTGAGCAGCACTAGGGATGTATGTAATGACAGCTACTGATGGCCCAGAGCATGAAAGAATAGATAACACTAAATAAGAAATGATTGTGTATTTAGATTTTCATAAAAATACTATTATTATATGCAGCAACATGACCCCTTAGGTATCAAGGCATCCTTCATGAAATCAGTATACACTAGGTTGGAAATTGCCCACAGGGTCAGTGATGAGGAACAGGACTTGAGGCAGGAATAAGTCACAATTGAGACAAGAGGGAGAAATAGTATTATATCCAAAAAGAAAATGAAGTTAAAAAACAATGCAATGACTTTCTTACAAGCTAAAAGGTAGTTTAAAAGGCCCTGCTAGATCTGTAAGATAAGATATAATGGCAGCCCTGATCAGAAAGACTGAGAGAAAGGCTTGGAAAAGGGTCACAGTCTCTACTCTCCAGCAGAAGAGTTAAGGTATATAAATTCCACTACAATTAGATAATAGACTATAATACAAATATCAAAAATGATACAAAACTATATTTGTTGGCCTAAAAGATGTCTCTGGTTCATTAATAGAAAACATTTATAGAAATACATATTGTATACTTTCCTTTCTTAAATGATAGAGAAAAACATGGAGCATATTCCAATAGTAAAACCTGATAACTCAAAGTAGGAAAACTATGGTTAATTTATTCACTTTTCATGTCCAAATTTTCTGTTTTGCTTTAGACTAAATATATTAATTATGTAATACTAAGTAATCAACATACCAAGAACCACTAGTTTGGAATAAATAATTCAAATGATCTATTCATATGATTTATACAGATGAAAAATACACATTGGGACACAGCAGATAAAAGGGGCAATTCAAGATAAAGACTAATAACCTTCAATGCAGGCAACAGGTACACTCTGATAGAAAAGAATATCTGTGTGGCCAGTCTGAGCTATTAGAAAATGAGATATTCATTTTGAAGAGGATCCTAGAAAGATTTATTAGTATAATGACAAAAGTAGACATTTTCATAAAGGCATTCAGCTTCTAGTCCTTTTTAAAGTATTAAATCTCAAAATAAGTTTGATAGATTGTAGTGTTTTAGTTCTTCCTACTACCAGTTCTGAGAGTTTACTGACTGTGAGGTATGTTTCATAGACATCCTCAAAATAAAAAGGAGTATCTACTTAATCTTTACTTGGAGGCAGAAGTAGTATATCCACCACTTTTTCAATATGTCTATTTACAGGGTACCTGGAATCTAGACTATTACCAGAAGGAACAAGGCAACAAGCATATGAAATTTTGTAGCCAAGACTGGTTCCCTGGGTGTGTGACTTATGTAGTCATATGGGGTCCAGTGCTGAGAAAGTCCCCACACTTGGTTTAATGCTCTGATGTTGCTATCTTGAAATTCTTAATCATTTTTCAACACAAAGCACTTAATTTTATTTTGTACTGGGCTCCACTAATTTTGTAGCTGATCTTGCTTACAGTATTCTATAAATTGGAATCTTCACTGTTCTGAGATAAGATGGAAAAAGTCACACTATCAATCTGAAAAGACCAAGTCATTGGTGTCATATAGCAACATGTTACAAACAGAGCCAAACATTTATTTGGGTATTGACTAAAGTGAGTATTAGTTTGAAAGTGATTAGGAAGTTTAGTTTGAAAAAACTAAGTTCGGTTGTCTAGGAAAGTAAATATTATTGCTTAAAATTTTTATACAGCCAAGTATCAAATCTGTGCACACATTTACGATTAACTTTGTTTTGAATTAGTTTTGTCTTGATTAACTCTGTTTTAATTTCTGCTATTAAAAACTCTTATAAAGGGTTTAAATAACAAAATCTGGAAATAAGCAGAATTTCTTGAATTGGATGGGTATTTGAACATGACTTTCCCTGTCAGGATCTGTAACCATCAGAAGATGGCAGTTAGAGTCAGCCCTTGGATTCTGTGAGAGTGCTAAGAAGCAAATAAACTTGATTATTAAATATAGGATTTATCCAAGTATCATTCTTGCTTTCTTCAGCACTTTCCATAGAAGTTTGTAAAGACAGGACATAAGCTGACAGTGGTAGTCTTTAAAGAGATGTGCCTTTTTTTTTTTTTAATGTGAGAAGAAGGTGAGAAGGAAGAGATTTTTGTTTTCCAAAAACAGCACAGCTTGGTGAATATGATACCTTCTCACAAATCCGTAAAGAACTGAGAGTTTATGCAATTTTAAAATACCTCAGGAAATGTTCATGAATATCTTTTAATTCCAAGTCATTTAACTTGCATTTAAACATGCTAGACTAGCAAAAGCATATTGGCAATTTCATTGGTACAAATGAAATAGATCTGAATGGAGTGGGATTTGGGGAAAAGGAAGAAAATTAAAATTATTGCCTTTAGGAAAATAACACTTTTATAACATAAGAAAATTTTAATAACTTTAAGTTTATCTACCAAAAAAATTCTTTCTAAGAGTGTGAATTCAAGCAATTAATTGAGTTGGAGAGACTGGTATGGGAATTCTCACCACTTTAGTGGGGAGCCTGTACAGGATAGTTACATAACCTCTCTCAGCCCACTGCTCATCTGCAAACTGGAGCTGACTGTAGTGCCTTTCTTTCAGATTTATTTGAAGGGTAAATGTGAAAGTATATGCAAATGACTGGCATACCATTGATGTACAAATGCAATGTCTCCTTTATCTCTATTTTTAATAACATAATGTACACATACGCCACATGTATAAATGTTTGCCTATCAGGGTTTTTTTTTAATCTGTCTTTTCAATTGATGCAAAAGAAAACCCAGAGTATGTGTCTCACTCTTTCAGTTCTCCACTTTCTTCAGGATACCCTAAGCCTCTTAACTCCTCTAGCCTTCCCCCAGAATCTAACTTGGTCTGTTTCTTAGTCTCAAGCCTAGGTCAGTTTGTCCCATTATGTTCTGGAAGGGTGCATATATGCATACTCATTTGCGTCTGACTCTGTGACCCTATGGACTGTAGCTCGCCAGACTCCTCTGTCCATGAGACTTCTAGGCAAGAATACTGGAGTGGGTTGCCATTTCCTCTTCCAGGGGATCTCCCCGACCCTGGGATTGAACCTTCATCTCTTGCGTCTCCTGCATTGGCAGGTGGATTCTTTACCACTGAGCCACCTAGGAAGCTCCTTCTGGAAGGGTACAAACAGCTTTAAAAATTCCAGGTGAGAGAGGAAGGAACAAAGGTGATCTCTTCCCTTTACAACCTTAATATATAACAACTACAAGGTAAATGCGTCTTGCCACAATCAATACTGTCTATCATTTAGTGTTAATGTGGGGTGTGTAGATTCTACAAGAGTCCCTGTTTTCCTTTTCCAACCATCCTAGGGACTCTCCTCTGCTCTCCCAGATGGACTGGACAGAAGGTAACATGGTGGCACCCTGCTCTAAGAAAAGATAATCCTGGGGTTCAGGAATTATAGAAAATCAATATATAGATAAAGGTGCATATATTGAACATATTTCATATAATCAATTAGTAAATAGGTGAGATGTATCTTGAACATTTAATGAATAAAAGGACTTCTCTGAAGGGTAGGGATGGTTTTACTACAGGAAGATGAACAGAGCAGACCAAGCTCAGTAAATACTGATCTGAGTGAAATACTGATCTGAGTGAAAGTAGACACAGATTACACACAAGTGAAATATTCATAAGGTTCCCAACTTCCCACTAAAAGTACAAATTACTTATATCAGACTAAAACTAGTAAAGCCTCTTACAAAAATTAAGAAATCTTGAATGAGTCAGAGAAAATGGAGTGGAATAGAATCATAGGCTGTGCAGTAGTTATCATCTTTGAATCTAAGCACGTAGGTACTAAGGAATATATTACAGAAAAATTCCTCTCCATATTAAGTTTTAACTTGTCCAACAATGACAAAGAAAAGACAAGCAGTTGTATTGTTTAAAATAATTACATGAACAATTTAAGGTAGCTTAGATGCTTTTGTTTGTCATTAAGATAGGACAGTGCAGATGATAAAATCATATGCCTGGGAAACACTACAGCTTAGTGAGATTCCTTTTATTTTTTGTTCACAACACACTGCCACTGCAATCTATGCTTCCATCCATGTGCTGTTTGTATAACAAAGGCCTTTACATTATTTTATATACATAAAGAAACTACACTTGAACTTTGCCTGTGCAGTTAATTGCCCTGAGATTGCTGAAAGAAGAATCTCTATAAGGAAGTTTCTTTTCCTTCCCGTAAAAACGACATCAGGGACCATGCTAAGCTACCTGGGTCCTGACATTCTGGCAGTTCTCCATTCTACATTTCAGCAATGTGGAGTGTCTCTGGATTGGCAGACTCAGCAGCTTCTTCCTCCATATTATGGGAATTTTGAAAATGTACATCTTTCCTGGACAAAGCATAACATTTAGTTGGCTCTCAACAATTAATCAGTGGAAACAATACCTAGTTAGGGTTTTTAAACTGTGAGAAATAGCCAAAAACTGAAGTATCTTTGACTAAGTATCTCTATTTATCTCTCTGTAGATATACATATTAACAAATACTCCAAAAACAATAGGTGTACACACACTGCACATGCACATTTAAGTGGACTAACATTTTTTCTAGAAATTCAAGAGCTACTATTTTAGACATTAAACTTAACATAATCAAATATATATCCATTCTGGTATAGCAAAATATATTGTGAAAGTGAAAGTCGTTTAGTCGTGTCTGACTTTGTGACCCCATGGACTGTAGCCCATGAAATTCTCCAGGCCAGAATACTGGAGCAGGTAGTTGTTCCCTTCTCCAGGAGATCTTCCCAACCCAGAGATCAGACCAAGGTATCCCACATTACAGGCAGATTCTTTACCAGCTCAGATACCAGGAAGCCCAAAGGTTGGCCTGCTGCACTGGGTGGGAGTTGAACCCAAGTCAACTGCTTGCAAGGCAGCAATGCTCACACTATACCACCAATGTGGTCAATTTAGCCTTATTCTACTGGATTTATGTGTGAACTCGCCAGGTAAATTAACTCCATCTTACAAAATTATTCAATGTGGTTAATGTGCATGTTAAAAACTGCTGATGGGAAATATAGATAGAGTGATCTCTGTCAAAGGATTTGCATTTAAGATCACAAAGCAATATTAGAACTTTCATGAAATAGTCACAATAAAATAGAAAAGGGATTATCAGTAGAAATTTGAAACAGTGAATTAAAGTAACCTGATCATAGTCTGCAAATTATTCTTTTGTTTAATAATCACTGTGAATGCAATTAGTCATTAGTTCTACAAAGTTGTTAACATAAGTCAATATTAAACCCTGTAACTGATGCTATACTATGCAGAAATAAGCAATTAAAGCTCTATCACTCACTTCTTTGAGTATGCCCACTGAGTGGGGACAAAGAGGAATACACCTCGCATGAATATTATACAACTCTTTGATCCTAAAACTTGTATCTAAAATAGCACATGGTTATGATCTAGTAATCCCACTTCTAGGTACAGAGCCAAAGAAAATGAAATCAGTATCTTGAAGTGATAGCTCTACTCTTATTTAATCAACATGTTGTACATCTTCCACTTACACAACATGTCAATTATATTTCAATAAAGCTGGAAAAACATAAATAAAATGGCATATGGTCATAATAAAACTTAAAAGTAAATTGCTTGAATTCATCAGTTACTATGCATAACATTCTTTAATATGGTGGTGCATTTTTACATTCTGACCCAATATGTGACATCATGAGAGAGATTGATAGAATTTTGTAAATGTGTAGAAATACATACATTTTACTCCATACTATAAAAAATACTGCAATTTACCTTTTTCACCAACTTAAAACATGTTCAAATAATTTAATAGTTTTATAATTTAATTAGTTTGAATTAAATTATAACACAGAATCTAATTCTTTTTTTTTTTCTAAATCCCAGATCTCCATTTGTACGCAAGACACATTTTAAACCATGTTCAACAAATTAGATACATTCATGTTATTTTCCAGTTAAGGATAATGTTTATAATCTAAGACAAGAACCCAAAATGAAAATTCAAATACTTCACATTCTATGAAAACCATTTTAAAGAACTTAATAATAAAAGATAAACTGCCAGCATTACATGGTCTGTGAGATGCTCAATGATTTCTCCTCTCCCTATTTCACCTTTATCACAAGTCTCCAGTCAGCCTCTGCCTCATTCTTCTTACCAGGGGTGACAGAATCAAGTCTTCAGAGGGCTGACAGCTCACCTGACTGTGTTCCCTCAGCCGGTCCCTCCTTCCTAACTTCTAATCTCCCCTTGAGCTCACCCTGCAGCTGCAGAAGACAGTACTTGGTGTGCTGATACCATTCTGCTCTAAACACAGCATTTCTCTCCTCTTCATGAGAGCTAATTCCAGCCCCAAAAGAGCTTGCTGACTAAAGGCTTCAAAATAAAACCTTCAACTAATGGTGTATGTGCAGGGGTGAAAGTTGATAAATAAACACTCATCTCTCCATTTTCCCTGGAATGATTCAGAAATTATGTTCTACATGTCTTTTCAGAGGATCACTGATAGGATTGAGCCCTCAATTCCCAAAATAGAAACCCACTGATTAAACACAGCTCATTTGCACTTCTTTCTTTCTGTTTCTTTTTCAGTACTTTTTCATTTGTGCTTCCTGGGATCATTTCTCAGAGAAGGCAATGGCACCCCACTCCAGTACTCTTGCCTGGAAAATCCTATGGACGGTGGAGTCTGGTAGACTGCAGTCTGTGGAGTCTCGAACAGTCGGACACGACTGAGTGACTTCACTTTCACTTTTCACTCTCATGCATTGGAGAAGGAAATGGCAACCCACTCCAATGTTCTTGCCTGGAGAATCCCAGGGACAGGGGAGCCTGGTGGGCTGCCGTCTATGGGGTCGCACAGAGTCATACACGACTGAAGCCACTTAGCAGCAGCAGTAGCACGGATCATTTCTCAAGTAAAATATCTGTTCCCACATCCTCCTTCCCAGGTGTGCTTAAGATAAGTGGAAAGTACTGTGATGGTCTGCAGGGCCTATGACCAATATAAAAACATTTGATTTCCTTTGAATAAACCAAAGCAGTGGCAGGGAGAATAAGGGACGTCCATAGGTGTAGATAGGCCCTGTGATTAAGCTTTCTGAAATAGAATTACTAGATGTTCCCTGCATGATGTTATCTCACCCTTTTGTGTCTGTTTTCAAGCTATTTTCTAAATGAAATGCCCTTCCCCAGCTCCTTCACTTGGACAATTTCTTAGTTTCAAGAAGCAGCTCAGATATTCTATTTGAGAAGCCCACAGTCAAGTTTCTGCCATAGCAACTGGCATGGATCTCACACAGAAGCTGAACACGTAGCACAGAGGTGATCTGGGTAGCCCCTCCTCCCACACTGCAGTGTGAGCTCTCAGAGAACAGTACCCAGACTGCACTCCTCTTCCAGACTCCAGTGCAGCACCCAGTGTATAATAATAAATATGTAAACACCTTTTTTCAAAAACACTTAGAAGATTTCAGGCCATGTTTTAAATGCTTTAAGCATATTAACCCATTTAATCAAGACAACCTCTTGAAGTATGTGCTACTATTATCATCATTTATAAAATGAGCAAACCGAAGCAGAGTAAGGCAAAGCGACCTGAAGGTAACACAGCTCACAACACGTGAGCCCAGGACAGACTGAAACTATACTATGTTCTTTTCAACTATCCATCATTGCTTCTTTAGAATTAAATATCAAACAGTCACATCTAATCACTAGAAAACATGATGTGTTATTTTGTTAGAGACCTTGATATATAATCTAAACTAATCCATGCTCTTGTCTACATCTAGCTTTCAAAGGAAGAACTTAAGTCTCTCTCAAACAGTAACATTTACAAAAGCAACAGCAATAAAATATTCCCATCACAGCATTCCTAAATATCATATGATTTCTAACTTACCAATGTAGATTTCCTTATGTGCCAAAAATTTACTTTAAAAATTTATTTAATACCTCATGGAAAAATATGTTCAGGCTAGGTATCACCATTTTTTATACATTAATACTCTTAATATAATGGTTATTTATAAAACTTGAATGATAAATGATCAATTCTTAATATACTGTTTAGCTATGTAAATAAAACCAAAATACTTTGTGCAGGCTCCTACTTACACAGGCTGTTAATGGCAGTGGACTCAGTAAATTTCAGAGAACCAGCCTCAAGTGACTCTGCAAGTCATGTTTCACACTGTGTGCATCCTGCTTCCTGTCAACAGTGGCTATAATGGGCACATAAACTAAAATTTATGCCCCATTTAACCTGTAAATGTTCTGTGTCCTTAGCCCTTAGCAATGAAAATATACCAATGTCTTTTACTTATTTTACTGTCATATAATCCCTCCTTTCCATCAGATTTGAGAAAATTTTAACTATCATGGAATTATAAATTGTTAATGTCATTTCTGAATTGCTGGGCTCCTGATAATCTTAAATCTGGATCAAGAGTTATTTTAGAGTAAATTTATACCACAGTCATCTGAACAGAAAAGCTTGCAGTAAACATACAACATATATTCCATTAATAACAAGTTTAAGTAAACCTGAGGAACTGTTTAAAAATTTAAAGTCATTTAACTTACAGTAATTAATAACAAGTTTAAGTAAACCTGAGGAACTAAGTAAGCCTGAGGAACTATTTTAAAATTTAGGAGTCCTTAACCAAATGTTAACTGAGAGATAAAGCTTCTAAAAACATTATCTAGTAAAATGAATAAGACAAGGTGAAAAGATTTTTTAGCCAAACTATATAATTTTAAAATGACTTTTTCAATTTACTAAGCTAAATTTTCCATAATCTCATTTAAGCAATTATTCTGTTTTAATAATTATCAATAAGCCAATAAGAAACTTTTTAATTACTGTTTAAATTTTTTACTTATTTTTTCTTATAAATATTCTCAGTTCAGTTCAGTTCAGTCGTTCAGTCGTGTCTGACTCTTCACAACCCCATGAATTGCAGCACGCCAGGCCTCCCTGTCCATCACCATCTCCCTGAGTTCACTCAGACTCACGTTCATCGAGTCAGTGATGCCATCCAGCCATCTCACCCTCTGTTGTCCCCTTCTCCTCCTGCCCCCCAATCCTTCCCAGCATCAGAGTCTTTTCCAATGAGTCAACTCTTCACATGAGGTGGCCAAAGTACTGGAGTTTCAGCTTTAGCATCATTCCTTCCAAAGAAATCCCAGGGCTGATCTCCTTTAGAATGGACTGGTTGGATCTCCTTGCAGTCCAAGGGACTCTCAAGAGTCTTCTCCAACACCACAGTTCAAAAGCATCAATTCTTTGGTGCTCAGCCTTCTTCACAGTCCAACTCTCACATCCATACATGAGCACAGGAAAAACCATAGCCTTGACTAGATGGACCTTTGTTGGCAAAGTAATGTCTCTGCTTTTGAATATACTATCTAGGTTGGTCATAACTTTCCTTCCAAGGAGTAAGCGTCTTTTAATTTCACGGCTGCAGTCACCATCTGCAGTGATTTTGGAGCCCAAACATTCTAGTACATAGTATTTATGTATCTCATCAAATGTTTTCTTTTATCTTTCTAAAAGTTTTTCAAATTATCATTCCATAAAACACAGTGATCTCTCAAGCACAGACAACCACTCAGTGAAACAATGCACTTCAGGTTTTAGGTAGAGAGTTTAATACTATTAGAAAGCCTACAAGATATTCTTCACTTGTATGGAACTGGGGTTTATCATAAATAAGCATCCTGCTTCTTAAAGTCTTAAATCAGAAGTAAAATTTGTATATGCATCTGGCTCAAGAGTTTTTAGAATTTGTTCCGAGAGACTGTGGATTAAATTATCATGTAGTATGTAATAAGCATATCTTAATTCTGTAAGTTAAATGATTTTAAATTACATGTTTTATACTAGGCAACTACTAGAGATAGGGATGAAAAATCAATTTATTTACACATTTGTATTTCAGAATTTCCAACACTTTTTCTTTGTAGATTCCAGGTTCTTAATTTTTTTAATTGTCAAAAGTGACAAAAGTGAAGCAACTGTATTCTGCAGTACTGTAAAATATCCGAATTAAAATGTTTGCTTTTGATGAAGACTAAGAAGACAGATTTGAGAGTTTTTTTACTTTTACTAAGCAACTTGCCATCTGGGTTTAACCAGATTTCTGAATTGCAGAATTATTATAAGGGCCTGTGAACAGTGTATGGGGCTTCCCTGGTGGCTCAGATGGTAAAGAAGCTGCCTGAAATGCAGATTCCCTGGGTCAGAAAGATCCCCTGGAGAAAGGCACGTCTACCCACACCAGTATTCTTGCCTAGAGAATTCCATGGACAGAGGAGCCTGGTGGGCTACAATCCATGGTGTCACAAAGAGTCAGATACAACTGAGTGACTAACACTTTGGGCTTCCCAGGTGGTGCTAGTGGTAAAGAACCATCCTGCCAATGCAGGAGACATATGAGCCACAAGTTCAGTACCTGGGTCAGGAAGATCCTCTGGAAGAATGTGGCAACCCACTCCAATATTCTTGCCTGGAGAATCCTGTGGATGGGGAGCCTGGTGGGCTAGAGTCCATAGGGTCACAAAGAGTCAGACTCAAGTGAAGCAACTTAGTACACATGCATGAACAGTATATATAAAATAAATACATAGACTATCATACACATATATGTTCCATTGTCAGTAAAATATCTGTGTGTCATAATGAATAATGTGCATACTTATCTTAAAGCATTACTAAAACCATAATAGACTTTGTTATGGTATTTCTCAATCCACAACTGCTGAAAGTATCCCAACTGCCTTAGTGTAAAATTATAGTGATATCATAAGGAAAAAAAAAAAAAACTTTGTGTTCAAAATACTTGAAAAACATTGGAAAGTTTGCTACTAATGGAAAAAGTATTTATATTTCCAATTTCACGGTATTTATCATTCACTTTGACTGGGACTTAGAAAACAGTATATCATTATATTGAAAGAACCACCTTTTTACCAAAAGTGAGAAGGTGAAAGTCATGAATGGATTGTAGAGTCCAAAGAATTTTCCTTTCAACATTTACATTTTTATTAGAGACCTAAACTCTAAAATTTAAGTATCAGTTGGAGAGACCACAGAAGAAAACTTTTTGAAAAATTAAATATATGTGGACTCAAGTAACATTTATCTTTAAAATTAAATACTGTCATCAAACCAAACTCTCAACTATCAGAATGATTGAGTTTTACCCTTATTCTGTTTCCTGGTCTTTAGTTGTAATGAATATATGTATGATTAGCAGAATAATAGCCTTTCAAAGATATCCAGGCCCTGTTCTCCAGAACTTGTGGATATATTATACACAGCAAAGAGGAATTATAGCAAAAGGAATTAAAATTACAAAGCAACTGAGTTAAGACAGGGAGATTAATATGGATTCTCCAGGTGGAACCAATGTAATCACCAGCTCCCTCAAATATGGAAGAGGGAAACAGAAACATCAGCGTTAAAGTGATGCCAAAACAAGAGGGTGGCAGAGGATGAGATGGTTAGATAGCATCACTAACTCAACGGACATCAACATGAGCAAAATTCAGTGTGGGTAGTGAAGAACAAGAAAGCCTGGAACGCTGCAGTCCATAGAGCCACAAAGAGTCAGACACAGCTTAGAAACAACGAAGTGATCCCATGGGGGAAAAACTCAACCAGACATTGCAGGCTTTGGAGGAGGTCATGAGCAGCTTCTCGGAGCTGGGAAAGGCAGGAAAATGAATTTACTCTTAGAACTTCCAGAAAAGAACATGACCCAGTTGACTAATTTTAGCCCAGTGAGACACATCTTGGGCTTCCAACCTCCAGAACCATAAGATAATAAATTTGTGTTGTTTTAAGCCGCTAAGTCTGTGGTAATTTGGTACAGAATCAACAGGAAACTGAGTTTGCTGAGGCATATGCACCTGGCAAATATGTAAATTTTCATGAACACAAAAAGAATTCAAGTGAAATAACAATGAATTAGGTTAACCCTTTCCCAATATAACTGAAGCAAAATGACTTTTGCTGCGGAGCTAAACATTATATAATGGGAAGGGATTCCTGCTTTTCCTCAGAAAAGAACATTTGTGCCATTAGGAATGAGTCAGAAATCTCGACTGGCACATCAAGCTGACAAACATGGTGAGCAAAGCATGGGACCAAGAGGGTTCAATACAGGCCACTTAGGGACCACATGGTCTCTACTTTGCTCATCACTCTGTTGACTCCACAGAGGTGGGCAGAGCAACTAATGAGACCACATGATTCATGGGCAAGTGTGAGTAACCCATAGGAGATCTGGGGACTCTGTGGGTGAAGAAATTCCTGGGAGGGTGGAATAAAGTTAGAAAGGAAATGAACAATTTTTTTTCTGGAAAAGGCTGTGTAAGCTCTAAGCAAGTATAATTCTGCTATTAAAAGCTCTAGCCATGGATATAGAAAACAAACTTTTGGTTACCAGGGTATAAACAGTGAAGGTATAAACTGGAAAACTGGGACTAACATATACACATTGCTACACATACAATAGTGGAGAAGACAATGGCAACCCACTCCAGTACTCTTGCCTGGAAAATCCCATGGGCGGAGGAGCCTGGTAGGCTGAAGACCATGGGGTCGTGAAAGAGTCGGACACGACTGAGCGACTTGACTTTCACTTTCCACTTTCATGCATTGGAGGAAGAAATGGCAACTCACTCCAGTGTTCTTGCCTGGAGAATCCCAGGGATAGGGAGCCTGGTGAGCTGCCGTCTATGGGGTCACACAGAGTCGGACACGACTGAAGTGACTTAGCAGCAGCTGCTGCTAAGAAAGGTGTAAAAGAATCTCTGCAAGAGTACTGGAGTGGGGTGCCATTGCCTTCTCCGTTAGCAGCAGCAGCATACATAAAATAGATAACTTGTAAGAATGCAATGTATAACACAGGGAACTCGATACAATACTCCCTAATAGACAAATGGAGAAAGAACCTAAAAAAAAGAGTGGATATATAATTGATCCATTTTGCTGTACATCTGAAATGAACACAATAATGGAAATCAACTATGCTTCAATATTTTTAAGATTAAAAAAAAAAATCCACAGACTCAAGGTTAGAACAGCCAGTCATCTGATCTATATTTGAATGTGTCTCTCAATGGTTTAACCAACAAAGAAAAGACACAAAAGAACCCCCTTTTTTGAAAAAGAAGGAGCCAGCTCAGAGGGAGGTGAGCAGGTCATTCTGACAGAGCCTCTCAAGACGACAGGGTAACTTCAATCCCAGGTCTGATAGCCATTTCGTCAGGAGCCCAAGTCTGACAGTACAGTCCCAGTCAATTGGCCTCTAAAGGATGGACTTCTACAATCAAACTTAAGAGACTGATAATAAACCAGGAGTCTAGTTTATGTGCTCAAAACCAGGGCACTTCCTCCGTGTCTTCTGTCAAGAACATATCTTTCTCAGCCTCAAGGCAAACAAGTTGCTTAAGAACCCAAGTTTGCCTGATGCTCACAGAAAAAGTGCCATGAGCATCTGAGAGCCTGAGAGAATATTTTATCCGGTCATAGAAAAAAAGGCTGATGTACCATTCGTGCTCAAAAATCTGACCTTCCAGTGAGCCAAACACTAAAGTCACTTGAAATACTATTTCTCTCAGTTTCTCGAACTTGGACAAAGTTGGAAGGAAAATGTTACATTTTGATATTTAAATCATGTTTATGAACTTCACATGAACCATACTGAAACACATTATGAAAAGTGGTTTAAAATACAAGATACATAATTTACATGTTATACGGAGTTTTATTTCTGTCCTGAGGATAAAACGTAGTCAGCAAGAATTTGAGGGTCTTCTGCTTTCATTAGGAACCCAATAAGCAATATCTTAACTAATTACTAACACAGGGATTTCTCCACAAACACCTGTGGCCAGTGATTTGTTATGTAGGTGATATTGAAATGTCTCTAGTCAGTAATGTTTGGGTAACAAAACACATACTAATACGTCTCTGGTCAATAACGTGTTAAGCTAGGTTTCTGAAGACAGTATTTTCTCTCTCTTTCTCTCTCCCACCACCGTCCCACATACAAAGGTATTTTGTTGTTGTCTTCAACTTTTGACCAGCACTACACATACCTCATTTCAGCATCTATATTCTAGTATTTAACAAAATAAACCAAGCCAACTACCTTTTTGACCAATGCTCAGGAAATACGGGTATGAATGCTGCCGGGTTCAATGAGCAAAACTAGACCAAAGAAGGGGTTCATTGAGGCTGTTTCTCAAAGGTCATTTCTTTCACACATTTCCTAAAAATGAGGAGATATTTATCTGGAAGAGGTAATTCACTGATAAACATCAGTTTGTTCAGTCAAGACCACAGATGAAATGTAAACACATCACCAAACAGTGGTTGTCCCTACCTCTCGAAAAAGAGCATGTGTGTGGTGACTCGGGTCTCCAGCCTCGGTGCCCAGCGCTCCCACTCCAGCCACAGAGCATCCACTGACCCCGACGTCGACCTGGACGCAACACTAACCCCGACGTCGACCCGGACGTAACACTGACCCCCGACGTCGACCTGGACGTAACACTGACCCCACGTCAACCCAGACGCCGAACCCGATTCCTGGGCTCCATGTGTCAGAGTGAGACCTACTGTGCTGCACGAGGACAGCCTGTGTGGCTTTTGAGTGGAATTACACTTCGGCAATAGAGGGGACGCTTCTGTGTTCCAGACTCGGTTTCTGTTTCTAATGGCGACGTGGAAGAAATACTGCTGTATGCCCAGCGTGAATCTGCACGGAGCAGCCCCAGGAGTTCTCACTGTGACCACCCAACTCGCTCACAGACCGCCGCCTGCCCCCCCCCGCCCCAAGATCCCGCAGCTTCCGAAATAGGACCACATAGTATTGATGAAAAAAAAAAAAGCTCTCAGTCAGAGGAAGAGTATATGGAGAGAAGAAAAGGCGTAGAAAGAATCTTGAGGAAAAAACTCATACCTGGTACGGGATTTGTCAAGTTGACCAGAAAACATCCCTTCCCCACTCTACCCAGTTCCTTTTCACACACCCACAGCGCACGACCCCACTCCAACGGGAGGAACATGGCGTTTTCTCTGCCATTTCTAAAGTTTTTCTCCCTTCTTTTCTCTCTTGTGCTGGCAGTTGGGTAGGGGATCTCTATCTGAAGGCTCCTGACAACAGCTGCCAGCACCTTTTGATAAAAGAACTGGAATCTGGCTTTTTCAATTAGGGGGATTTATATTGAGATTTGCGATGCAGCTTACTGAAGAAGCTACCATCTTGGTCCTTGGGTGGCTGCACCATTTGTGTCTTTTTTTTTTTTTTTTTTTTTTGGTAAATGCTGCATTTCTAATTCAGTAAAAGTAAGAAACACAAACAAAGAGGACTGGTATGAGTGAATATGGACCATGCGGAGTTGGGAGGGAATTTCATTACAAAAACAGTAAAACACTCCAGGACTCAGCATGAAATGTTCATGAAAGTAAAAACAAAATTATGTGGAAATTTCCAACAGAGATGCCTACAACTGTAATATATACTTAATCATTACTGGCCTCCCTGATTTAGCCACTCATCTATAGAAAATGGAAACCATGTGAATTAGGAGAAATACCAACTTTTGTGAGTTGATATTTTCGATAAAAAATATATCAAAAATCAAGATTTTAAGTCTCTGGATTTATTGTCAGTCCCATATATATTCCCATGATGTGAACACATGCTTGTCTTGTTTACACAATTCTTTACTCTAAAAACCTTGCTGACAACCTGTTCCTTACCAATGCAGAACATGCCAAGATGGTGCAATGTGGTCCCTGCCCACCAAAAGCTTTTCTTCTATATAGGAGAAAGTCACATGCAACTTCTCATATAAGGAGACAATAGGATATTCTAATTGAAGTTTTTCCAATGTCCTTATTTTGATCTCTTCCCTTAACTTCGGACTTCCCTAAGTATCCCTGTTCATAGAGTCTGATTTTAGTTCTTTCAGTTACAGTGCAGTTTTATTCTACCCAAGCGGGGAGCTGTGTTGGTGTGGTGTTAAGTGGAGGAGGGGACATTCTATGATCTAATTAAGTCTCAATCATTTGATGTGCCTGTGTCTTGGAGGTTGGACCTTCACAAGTGTTTTTCCAGTGTTCTTTGCATTCAGGCTCCTACACCTTTCCCTGGCTGCAGCATTACCAAATATACTTCCTTAAAGCCTTGCTCCTAGACATCTATGTTTTTCCACCCAAGTGAGACAGGAAGGCTGAAGTGAGTTTTGTTCCTTCATCTAGATAAAGTTTAAGAATAGATTTGGCAAAACCTTTTCTACCAGAAAGTAGGTCTTTGTTATGGAGAAGGCATTGATCATGATGGATAATGGTTACTGTTTTCTTCCCCCTGCCAAAGACAAGAGGGGAATTTTCTTGGACTTTACCATAAAAACGTAGTGGGGTTACTAGAAGGAAAGCCTATAAAATGTGGTGTCCCCCTAAGTTTGCAGTTCCCAGGAACTTTTTGCCCTCACACTAGCCTCCACTCATCTTCTGGGAATTCACCAAAATTAACACTTGTGTTCTTAGCTTTGACAAATGCACCAGGATTATGTAAGATGTTAATAGTGGCAGAAAATAAGGGAAGAATATATGGCAACTCCCTTATTATTTTTTTAACATTTCTATGAATCTATAATCCTTCCAAATTAAACAGCTTACTAAAAAAGTAAACTTCTGACCGAATTTTCAAACTTCAATATATTACTTGCGTCTTAGCAAAACTAGCAATTAAGCATTAGAAAAGAAGACTTTACAGGACAGCAGGTGGGGAAGGACATCACTGAACTGCACGATAATAAAGCAGAGAATTGTCCTGGGACTAGAGCCTGGAAGAGAGGCAGACTAATGGTAGCTTTTATTCACTTGAAGGTTAAAGCCTTTGTGGTAGTCAAGTCACAACCAAAGAGAGGGATACTATACATAGAACGCAAGCAGAGCATTTTCCCAGCCCAAAGCTTTTACCCACTTACAGATGAGCCTGGGGAAGGTCTGAGAGTTATAAAAGCCATATCCCAGTTTCAACTCTGCCAGTAATACGCTGACAGTGAACAAGTCATGTTCACTGTCATTTTTCTCCTTGATTCTCTTAATTATGGGTTGCATTCATCCACAGCTTTGATTATATTAATTTATAAAGGCAAGTTCTTTAATCCTTTTGGATTTATTGAATTAAGCTTTATATTTAACAATGACATAAAAATTAAAATACATTGCAATATGAAAGGGAAATAAAAACTCCAGTCAGCATATAAAACTCTAAATTCTCATTTTGGCAAGTCCTTGGATATAGTAGGAGGTAATTTATCATACAATTATGTGTGTAGCTTTGACCATAGATATTGATAGTTATAGTTTTACTTCCTGAAGTATTCATCATACTTGCAAGTATCATTCAGAAGCAGAGTAACTTTTTGTTTGCACTGCACCATGAATGTGCAGTCATCAAAGTCTAGATGATGGGAGAAACTGCATCCTAGTTTTTCAATAGTTATATTTTAAGGGAAGAAGAGGATTAATGAGGGATGTAGTAAAGAGACTTAAAACTCATATTAAGCTTAAAAAGAGAAAAGATAAATATCAAAGTACACTGGGTTATAAAACTAAAAAAATGAAGTGATCAGTATGAAATTCAGGGTAATAGTTACTCATGGGGAGACAGAGAACTTGTAATCATGGTCAGTCACATGGATGCAGCTTCTAGGTAGCTGGCAAAAATATGATTTTTTTCACCTGAGTAGTGGTTCCACGAGTGTTAACATTTTAATAACCCTTTACAATATACATTTGTTTTGTGTCATTTTCTCCCTTTTTTATTACAGTATGTAATAAAATCTCAGTGTGTTCCTGGCAGAAAGCTGTGTGCTACATTTACAACAATGAATAAGAAAGTTTTCCTATAATCAAAGGCTAGAATCAAGTAGAAAGAAAAAAAAAGGGTGACAAAAGGAGCAATGGAATCTTGCAATTCTTATCATGAGATTATATATTAGGTACAGAGAAGTCCAATGGATGAGGTATTCAACTTTGCCCAGTTAAGTTGTTAAGTGGTTTTGAAGGACAGTAAATCTAACATTTCAGCTTAATATTTACAGGTTAACCACAGTTATCAAAAGGAATTGAGGATGGAACCATTTAGAAAGAAGGGGCCAATTATTTTGTTAAAAGATATTTTTTTAAACAGGTAAAATCATGACTCATGCAAATGTAAAGGAAATGTTAGTATGTATCTAATATTTCACTTAACTCACTAATTAGTGAAAGAATAAGGAAGATGTTACTGATGGCTCAAAAAAGAATTCAAGACACACATATTGGTTATCAGTTCAGTTCAGTCGCTGAGTCGTGTCCGACTCTTTGTGACCCCATGAATCGCAGCACGCCAGGCCTCCCTGTCCATCACCATCTCCCGGAGTTCACTCAGACTCACATCCATCGAGTCCGTGATGCCATCCAGCCATCTCATCCTCTGTCGTCCCCTTCTCCTTCTGCTCCCAGTCCCTCCCAGCATCAGAGTCTTTTCCAATGAGTCAACTCTTCGCATGAGGTGGCCAAAGTACTGGAGTTTCAGCTTTAGCATCATTCCTTCCAAAGAAATTCCAGGGTTGATCTCCTTCAGAATGGACTGGTTGGATCTCGTTGCAGTCCAAGAGACTCTCAAGAGTCTTTTCCAACACCACAGTTCAAAAGCATCAATTCTTTGGTGCTCAGCCTTCTTCACAGTCCAACTCTCACATCCAGACATGACCACAGGAAAAACCATAGCCTTGACTAGACAGACCTTAGTCGGCAAAGTAATGTCTCTGCTTTTGAATATACTATCCAGGTTGGTCATAACTTTTCTTCTAGGGAGTAGGCATCTTTTAATTTCATGGCTGCAGTCACCATGTGCAGTGATTTTGGAGCCCCCAAAATAAAGTCTGACACTGTTTCCACTGTTTTCCCATCTATTTCCCATGAAGTGATGGGACCAGATACCATGATCTTCATTTTCTGAATGTTGAGCAGGAATGCTAAAATGATTTACACATAGATACAAAATTAATCAATATCCAAAGGGCAGTAATGAAATGCATCTCCACTGGGCTAACCTGCATTTATGTGAAACAGAAGCATGGGTGTTACTATCAGTGTTCAGCAATTAATGGAACTGTCAAATACCTCAAAGAAAATCAGAAGGGAAGATAACTCCAAAGGGACAAGTTACTCAGTAATTATTTTCCCTTTTCAAAGTCTTTGAATATGCTTACTGACAGCAGAAAGACTAGGTTTTGGAAAATATCAGGATCCATTGTAAGAACGGTTAGAATGCTGTACAGTTGGGGGGTTAAAAGGACAGAAGGTTGAAGGTGAGAAGAAAAGACTGAAAAGTTGGACAGGGTTCATATGAAGCCTTTTATTTTGTATGGAAGTGGGTGGCAAAGAACCTACCTGCTAATGCAGGAGATGCAAGAGACGGGGTCTGATGCCTGGGTCGGGGAGATCCCTGGAGCAGGAAATGGCAACCCATTCCAATATTCTTGCCTGGAAAATTCCATGGACAGAGGAGCCTGGTGGGCTATATAGTCCATGGGGTTGCAAAGAGTTGGACTCAACTTAGTGACTAAACAACAAATACGTAAAGCTCTGTTATGGGAATTCTTCACGTTAAAAGGGAATAAGTAGAGACAATCCTGGATAGAGTCAGGGGTCATTTCCTCTTCTTCTAGCTCAGAAATAATTTAGCATAGCAGTTGTGAGTTAGCTCAGTGGAAGAGAAGGGAACTCTGGCAAATCCACAACTAAGACTCTCCCACTGACACACAGATGCCATCTGTCCTCCTTTCCTAAACATATTTTGAGTGACTGAAAAGAGACTTCACTCTCAGAGCCCTCTGTGAAATATCGTGTGTGTGTGTGTGTGTGCTTAGCCACTTCAGATGTGTCCAACTCTTTGCGACCCCATGGACTATTGCCCACCAGGCTCCTCTGTCTTTGAGATTTCCTAGGCAAAACTACTGGAGTGGGTTGCCATTTCCTCTCCAGGGGATCTTCTAGACTGAGGAATCAAACTCGTGTCTCCTGTGGCTCCTGCACTGCAGGCAGAATCCCATAGCAGGCATCCTCTTACGTGGAATAACACAAATGTTGAAAATCCTGTATGCTTTGCTGCTTTTCTATCTGTGTTTCCCCAATAAACCCAATGTAATATTTTCACTGTGGATGTTAGGAATGTTTGTAATTTTTCCCTTTTGCACTAGAGGCAGTCAAGGAATTTGTTTTCAGCTTAATTTTGTTTTATGATTATAAGCAGCAATAATAATATTTTGATTTTCAAATGAGGATAAAAAGAATTTTGAAAGAACTAGTGTGAGCCAGTAATCACACTGTGTTGCTTGGTTGAAAAATAACCCAGCTGCTCTGTTTGAGAGTAGTTCAGGGAAAATTATGGAAAGGTAGACTTGATTAGTTTTGGGGAATGTAAGTTCTTTCAGAGTTCCCTTACCTCAGGCTGTGATACAGTTTACTCTCAAAATGGCTACTAAAGTACCAATAGTATTTGATTTTGAGTACTTGATTGGTAGTAAAACATGGTAGTCTCCTTGATAACATCAAACAGACTTTCAGGTAGAACTAATTAGGCAATTAGTCCCTTATTTGAGAAGACATATTCGGCTGTTTATTTTTCATTTGGTGTACGGTTGAATGAAAGAGACAGTCCTACCCCAACCTCCACCACCTTATTTCACGCTATTTCTTTTCCTTAGAGTTTAACTGTTATGCCTGCAGGTGGGCAGCTGAGTCCAGAGACTGAGTCAAACTCAGGTTTGATCTCTACTGTAAGTAGAATATGTCACAGCTATTGGAAGCATATGATGTCTGCTTGTCTCTTTCTGAGATCCTAGCAACCATTGCAATTTAACACCTTATCTAATCATTTGTTGATATTTAAAAAAAAAACAACAACAGATTTTAATGGTATTATTTCACTTTTACTTGTTTGTTAGAATTTTTTAATAAAGAAATACTTCCTCTCACTGACTGTCTGATTACCCCTGGTAGAGTTAATAAGAAATGTAGGATAACTGCTTAATTTCTCCCTTTATTAACCAGTTTTCAATTTAATGGGTTAATTTTTATAATCCTCTGAAAGTAGACAAATCTTTTAAAATACCACTATGCACCCATAGATATAAATAAGTTTAATCTATTTCATCCATTCTAGTAATTAATATTATTGAAATTGAAAGGTCTCATTTTGATTAGTAGAAGACTAGTAAAGTTGGCCCTTGAATAATTTTGATTGAGTCCACTAGCCTTTGACAGCTAACTTTCTAATTGATAATAACAAGATTTGCCAGGCTCAGCTTGTACATTTCCTGTCTCAGACCTCAGCAATGTCTCCACTAAACCTAGATTGCTTTTAGTGAGAAGTGACATTTCAAGACCACAATCTGAGTCTCTTTACTAAAGCATTAGTCATTGTATCTTGGTCTTTGCAGTATAAAGAGATACGAAATATTTATAGGTAGGAAAAATATATATTCCAACTCCATGCAATGTAAAAGACTAGAAAGAATAAACAACTGAGTAACAACTTCCTAAACTTACACTGATAAAATGAGACTTCAAGACTAAGGAGATTTTAATTCAACTCTTCCTTATTGCATCTGTGTGTCCCTTATTCTGCACTAAAAATTCCTCTTCTCAAGTACACAAAGAATGGTAAATAAAAACATCAACTAATTTTTCATTTTTAAAAGTAGTCTCAGAATGATAATACCAATATTGCCATCATCATAATTATTGAAATTAGATAAGCAAAAGCTAAGCTTTCTTAGCTTTAGTTTCTAACAATACAAGAAAACTAATTTCATGTGAAAATAAGCAAAGAAATGTATGAAGTTCCTTGTGAAGTTATACTAAGAAAAGATGAGAACAAGGAACATAATCATATAAATGCACATATTCACAAAAGATAAGACTGAGCCTCATTTTAGTGGGTCTTAATTTCTCATTATGCCAAGGAAAACAAGACAAAGATTCTAATATCAACTTTCTATATTGAAGTTATAAAATAATGATATTAGGCTGGAAAATAAATGAGAGTATAACAGTAAAGGGTCATTGAAACTAATATTTGTAAAGAATCTGTTTATTGAGAGACTCAAGAAAACTAACTGAAAAACTGTAAGTAATTCTATGAGCAATAATAGCAATAATGTAATTCAATAATGTAACAAGATATACGGGCTTCTCTGGTGACTCAGTGGTAAAGAATATGCCTGCCAATGCAGAAGACATGGGTTTGAACCTTGGGTCGGGAAGACCCCCTGGAGAAGGAAATGGCAACCCACTCCAGTATTCTCTCTTGGGAAATCTCATGGACAGAGAGCCTGGGGGCTACAGTCTGTGGGGTCCCAAAGAGTCAGACACAATTTAGCAACTAAACAACAAGAAGCAGGCATATGTTTATCACAAAGATGGCCTTAATCATGATAGATTAACTGATATAACATATGTCTTACCATAAACAACTGGAAAACTGGAAAAAATATATAATACAACTGTTTTCAGACACTAATAGGCAACATAGATATGTGATTTTTAACAGAAAACAGATGAAGTGGACCATACAATTTCAACAGCCTTTTTAAAGACTTCAGTGCAGGGAAGAAATCTAAGTCTTATTTAGAGACCAAGTTTACAGGGGTATTCTTTAAATAGAGCAAAAAGTACTATTCCGAGTTGAGGAAATAGTGATCTACATTCAGTGAACAAAAGAGAGGTGAAATTTGCAAGACAAAGTACTAGAAAGATCTCAAATAGTTTGTAGGTTTGTACCTTTGAGCCTGGCTGAACACCAAGCAGCTTATATGCAGGATAAAACACTATGGGTATTGACAAAGGATACCAATCATAAGATATAAGTTAATTTTCAGAGCTCACACAGGGCTAAGGGACATTCGAGTACTTAACATCCACAATAGAAAAGCTTTAATGAACACCCTGAGAATTCATTTGAAATTTAAGAATCCTTGTATCTTAGTAATTAAGACTATTCTAGGCTCACCACAACAAAGTTTAAATAAAAGTCTTTAAGGGCAAACTTAATACTGAGGTAACTGCCAGACCAACACCAACTCTAAAATCATTAAATAAAGACTAACAAAGTCCTGATACTTATAAAATTCAAAATGTTCAGCATCAATAAATAATTATTCAACATCTGAAAGAGCGGGAAAATGTGCTTTTAGGAGAAAAATCAGTATAAAATCAGACCCAGAACCACAGAGACAAATTTTCAGAAAAAGACTTCCAATACCGGTATATTTTAAATATGTTCAAGTACTTAGAAGAAAAAGAACATAATGAAGAGAAAAATGCAAACTGTAAAAATATCAAATTTCTATTAAGACCTAAAAATGAAAAAATATCGGAGGAACAGAAAGAAATGAGGCTGAAAATACTGAGGAGTTCCTAAGTGACCAGGTGGACAATGCCAAGGGGTCAAGCACAGCTGCAATTGGGGTTTCTGAAAGTGGAAGAGACAGAAAAAGGAGAATCGATGCCTAAAAGTTTCCAGTTTTGATGAAAAGTATAAACCCACACGTCCAAGAAGCTAAATACATCCCAAATAGAATGAATGAACATCTTTCACATCTTAATCAAATTTTTAAAACTCAGAGATTAAAACAAAACAAAACAAAATCTGGAAAGTAATCAGAGAGAAAAAAGAATAAAAGAAAAAAAAGAGTAACAAATGTGATACAAATTACCATTGACTTCTCATCGGGGATAATGGATACCAGGGGACAAAAATGTAACATCTTTAAAGTGCTGAAATTTTACACAATTTAAAAAAAAAATCAACAGTCAACCTAGGAACCTACCTTTTGAAAATACTCTTCAAGCTAAAGGATAACTGCACCCCAGAGAATGATTATCAGCTCAGGTCATCATGTAGTATCCACCCTTCTTTTCTTCTGCTTCCACCTGTCTGTATACACCCAGAGGAAGTCGATACATCTCCCAATTCTCTTTAGATCTTTGGACAGGACTTTGATGTAATTAACTTGTGTCTGTTTTTACAACTTCTGTCTCCATAGTTCTATCAACCTATAAAGAGCACATTTGACACACAACTTCAGCAAATCTTTGAAAATAGTAACTTCCTGTCTCTCACTCCTCTGGATATAATAATTCAGATACAGTCTTAGGGACTAGAAGATATCCTTGCTCCTCTGCCCTTGACCTCATTCACCTAGAGAATAGAAGACTTCATGATGACAGTGTATCTGGATTATCAACATCTGTTTCCAGCTAGACTTGCCATATAAAATTCCCTCATGTATAATATTTTTAACACTCAATTTTCAGTCAACGTGAATTTAAAACGTTTTAAGTAAAAGTTATAGAATCAAGAGTGTATATATAAATATATACTAAAAACTTTAATTTCAATTCTGCAAATGGTTTTAGATCCTAGTTGGTATCCCTAAGAGGGATCCCTGTGAGTCCCTAAGAATAATCCTTAACAATAACTTTTTTTTTTTTAAATCAGTCACTCAAAAGATTGGAAATAAATTTTCTTTTAGATTTGCTAACTTTTTTTTAATATATAGAATTTTAGAGAAATTAAAGCATTCACAACGGGAGATCGAAGATATGGAAAGACTAAAGCACAAGCTACTGGAGATCAAAGGCGCTGATAATTCTAGATCTCTTCTTCTACTAACCTCTGAGACTTTATAAGAATAAATCACTTGCTATACTTGCATCCGGGGTTTTGGTTTTGTTCTGTTTTGTTTTGTTTTGTTTTTTTAGTGTAAGTTATGGTCTACATTAGCATTTCTGAGGTATTTGGGATTCATGAAACAAAAGCAAATGGAGGCTGAGCAAACATACAGTTGCCATTTCTTCTTTAGTAAGAACATAAACAATCATACATGCTGCCATCTCTAGTTAAAATATTTCATTAAAGACATAAAGAAATTAAAAACATTTCATTAAAGACATTAAAGACATTCAAAATAAGTGCTTCACATTAAAAATATATGTAGTTCAAGAAAAAATTGCATATTATCTTTTACCCATTTTCCTTATGGACTGGTAAAAATTTTGTGAATGTCTAAAATCATTCCATGGACCTGTGTTTAAAAATCATTGAATTAAATGCTTCTTAACTTTCCTCTTCTACTGTGAAACTCTAGATTTATATTCTTATTTTGACACATTATGTTAAGTAAATGTGATTAATATTACATGACATGTCATTAAATGTAATTTACCTAATTCAGTGTAATTAAATTAGGAAAAATACTTTTTAAGAACAAGGGAAATATCTCCTAATGATTAGTGTAGGACTTTGCCCCGATACATTTTAACGCATACTACACACGTTAAAGTCCTTTTCAAAAAGTTCCTGTGGGAAATGACAGTGTCATTTGAGTCTATTAAAGCATCATCTGGTTGCACAAACTAGAAAGAGAAGTGGCACTGTGGTAATACTAGTCTTTATCTTGGAGACCAAGAGGCCTTTGCAAATTTGTAGTATCATTTCCCTAAACAACTCTGGACTGAATTGTACTTCAGTTCCTCAGTTCTATATTTTTGCAGAGGCAGAAACATAAGCTCTTGATTTTTTTTTTTTTTAAAGTTTGCTGACGGAATCAAGATAACTTTTTACTACACCATGTATAACGAGCGAGTAGCATTAACAAGTGAAAGATGTAATAAACTAGACATCTCTTCATTTTAGAGAGAAGATGGAAACATCATTGGTTTTCTTTTCTCAATTAAGTATGTGCGAACCAAAAGAAAAACTGTTTTCAAGTTAATACATGGTTCAGGAAAAGAAGAAACAAGCAAAGAAGCCAAAATCAGGTAAAATCATAATTTAAAAAATCAGCATTTTACTTTTAAAAACATGATTGCATTGAATATTTGTTAGCACTTGTTTTTAAAATATCTGGTTGAAAATATATTGATTGTACTGTTACAACTGAAAAAAGTATTTATTGGGAGTAAACAAGTATTAAATCTAAAGTGTTCTTTTTGTAAGTCCAACAATTTTAACCACACAAAAGAACCAGTAATAATACTTATTGAAATATAATCTCAAATATTTTATAGTCATGAGGGGAGAAATAAGTATATTTCACATATGTTATCTTAATTCCTCCACAAACACAGCATTTAAATAAGACTCTCAAGAAGACCACTGTGAGTGTGTCAGGAGTGGAGGTGGGTGAGAAAGGGTGTTCATGTGATTACCAGTCACAAATCTGTTTGACAGTCAGAAAGAGAGATTTTAATTGTCATCCAAATTGTCCTGAAGCTAATGCCTTTTCATTACAGAGCTAAGGAAAAAGAAATAGGCTAAGTCTTCTGGTGCAGAAACCTGTGTTTATGATGATACTGCCTCCAGTAGATCTGGGCAATTGGCCAAAGAAACAAGGTGAATAACTTGTAATTATTTGTGGGGACATTTTGCTGATTCTATCATTAAACATTTAAGAAAGAGGAAATTAGAGATTCCAATTTTATTGGAAATTATACAGTAATATAAGGAAGGTTAGAGATCTCATTTCAAAAAAAAAAAAAACTAGAAATATTCCATAAAATTAAACTATTTTAATAGCTTGAATCAAATAATCTCGTAAAAATTTAAAGATGCTCTTTTAAAATTATATGCCTGTCAGTTTTAAATGATATATTTTACTCCTTATAAACTGATGAAATACTCATTAAGAGTGTGCACAATGTCATTGAAAAGTGCTATTCATCTCTTTCTTCAGTAGATCAGAAACAACGCCCTGGGTATAATATAAAGTAAAACACAAAAAGGGATGTCATGTCATTTTTAGCCATTTCTTTAGTTTAGAAAGAAAATGGAATAAGCTTATATCCTAGGATAATACAAATTCTTCCAAACAGAAAATATGACCAATAAAAGATACAAGACAAATATATTCAGTTCTTTCAATTACCATTTCTAAAACATTTATTGCATTAAAAACATTTCATATTTCTTACACCTTTAAAGCTTCATTAGTCAAACTTCCTGTATCTTTTTTTTTTTAATTGCTGCATATTGTGGTAAAAGTTTCAAGGAAATTGCAGTTAAAAAAAACTTTGACTAAAAGATATTGTCAGTTTAGGTTCTTCTCTTTGATGAATTAAGAAAGATAAGTGACCTGGTTTCCTTTTTGTTTTTTTTTTTAAATGAAGACATGATTCATTTTCTATTTAGAAATAAAATAATTCAACAGAGGATAATGTTATTTTAACACATCATCTGATAGGCAAAATCCAAAAGAAGTTTGACTAATACTTTTGATCTTTCATATAATAATCAAAGGAGATATCCTGTGAAATATGACCAAAAAGAGCAGTATGATAACATATATTGCAGCAGATACATAAATAGACTTCCTGCATGTTCCAGTATAAAACATTTTGTCTCTCAAACAGAATCTCCCCAGAAGAAGCAGTAAAATGGGGTGAATCATTTGACAAACTGCTTTCCCATAAAGGTTAGTGCTATTTTCCCAAATATTTTATTATTTAATGGAAAAGTATATGAAATTTGTATGTAACTACACAAAAACAGGCTGTCATAAAAATTTAGCCTGACTGAAACTGTACAGCAATCTGAGTTTCTGATCCACAAAAATAACTAAATAATAGACTGGTTAACAAATAAACAGTATATTTTGTTTAAAAATAAAGAGTATTTTTCAAATATTTTTATGCTATTAAAAACTACTTTTTGTGGATGAAATATTTCTTGGTGCTGGATGGATAGTTTCATCCAGTTTCACCCACTGGATGAATAAAAATTTTCAGTGTTTCTAATTTGTGAATGAGAAACTTGGTTTTATTAAATCCCATATTATCTATGTTATTTTTATTGTTAAGTGATCAAAAATATATAGAGTAGTTTCTTGATGGACATTTTAGAAACCTTCATGAGAAGAGATGTTTAATTTTATAAATATTCACTGGTTGAATCAGTCATCAGAATTTTGCAGAGGAGCTGAGGTTTAAGGTGGAGCTTTGTAGATGAGATGGAAAGTAAGGACAAATCCTGAGTTTGTTCAAGCAAGGGTTAAAAACAGGCTGCCAAAATTGCAACTTTTTAAGAGTCAACTTTCATAAGGCAGCAGGTGAGTAAGCAATTTTTTTCTTACCTTTATTCAGATTTCTTTCAGGTAGGAAAATTAACAGGTTAAGCTAAGTAGGCAATGAGGTTAAAAAAACACAGGGTTCATTGCTTCCCCACACTAAATCATGCAGAGTCTGCTTAAAAGCAACACTTTATCGCTGCCAAATAGCCACAGGTTTCATCTAGTCCACAACTTTTATTTGTATATCCAAGTCCTATTCCTTACCTCATTCCTTGAATGAGCTCTGGCTGACTACTGTTTACAGCGCTGTCAGTGGTTTCTGCATCCATGGTGTCTACTGGAAGCAGGCGCTCCTATTGCTGGGTCAGCTGAGCTCAGTATTTGTAATTCAGCCCCAAGTACTGTGCACTGTTCGCTAAAACCAACTTGTCTAGCCTGTCTTCATGTCCTGCAGTATTCTCATCCCTAACTGTTCACCCTCTATAAGGTTTTGGCAACTAGTCCATGTTCTCCTGAGTTTACTGACAGAGAATCCTATTTCTGCAGACAATCCCCGAAGACTCTCCCACTTCCAATGAAAATAGATTCTGCCTCTGGATTATTATATTGACTCAGAGAAAGAAAAAATATAGATAGAGAAATCAAGGCTTAAGTTTAGGCAAGAATGTCATCAGTGAAGATGGAGAGCCGTGGTAAGAAAGGAAGTTTATGCTGAAAAAAGTTAATGTGTTACTCCACCCTCATTTCACTGTAATGCTCTATCACTCCCTATTTGGAGAAAATTAATCTGAACAGCTTTCTTCAACTACCCATTTTTCTTCATTTCCAATATCCAGTCACGCCTTGACTTTTGTTAAAATTCTTGCCAAATGTATGTTGAACTTGTCTCCCAGTCTCATCTCCACGGCGACTGAGTTCAGTTATTTATCTAATTACAGCCTGTGTGAAACTTCCCTCTGTAATTCATGCCTCCCAAAACTTTTTTTTAATCTCCTATTATTTCCAACACTTGGGCACTCAGCCCTTGAGCCTCTTCATTAGTCAGGAAAGGAAAAAAAAAAGAAATGGAATTCACTTTTTTTCTTTTTTTTCTAATTTAAATGTTTATTGTAAGGAAACATGACTTTTCATATGTGGATCTCCAAACCTAGCACATCACCTGGTAAATATTAAGTGCTTGAGTTATAGAACGAGATCTGTTGCTAGGAAAAATGTTAGTCCTGGGCTCCTTCAGAGATCTGAGTTCTGGTTCTCTTCTGTAGGGTTTCCCTTGTGACTCAGCTGGTAAAGAATCTGCCTGCAATGTGGGAGACGTGGGTTTGATCCTTGGATTGGGAAGATCCCCTGGAGAAGGGAAAGGCTACCCACTCCAGTATTCTGGCCTGGAGAATCCCATGGGGTGGATAGTCCATGGGATCACAAATAGTCAGACATGACTGAGTGACTTTCACTTCACTTTACTTCTCTTCTGTAACAGAACGGTTGTATAACCTTAGTTAGGCTTCCTAATCACTTTTACATTCAGTTTCGTCAACTCTAAATGGAGATAGCAATGTCTTTAGTGCCAATATGAATAAATTTCTCTCAGAATTAAACGATATGTAAGAAGCCAATAGCTGTTTGACACTATTCGAATGTAAATGGTTTCTATTATTATAAAAAATAATTATCATCTTTTTTTGTAATAACCTTTTTCTGTTTTGCAACCTACTCCAAGCTGTATTAGCATCACTTACAGGGTTAAATTTCAGTGGGAGGAACTATTATTGCTCATGATCAAAGTGATAATTAAATTATATTGGACTTGCAAAAATTGTTAATGGTATTCTTTTTATCAATCCCCCAAATCCAGTTTTTCTAAATTGCAAATCTTTTTGTAATATTAAGCTATAAAGCCTAAAATAGTCACCTAAAAATTCTCATGGTTGCAATAGTTAAATTCAGCTCATTTCTATTGACTTAACTGTAGGCCAGAAAGAAAAAAAAAAAAACAAGGAAAGTTCCTATACTCATGCACACACAAAAACACACATCAGAACTTTATCAGATTTTATAGGATTTCTCTTTAGTTAAACGTGTAATTTTCTCAAATTCTGTGTGTCATATCTATACAAAGGAAATGGAAATGTATTAAATTAGTTAAATAGACAGTGAAGTGATACGTCAAAACAAAATACATGAGAAATTTGAATATTTGACAAAAACGCCTGATCCTAAAACCAAAATAGAATAATTATTGGCATTTTAAGGAATGGAGCCATAGAGTAGAAGGTTCTTATGTTAGATTTTAGGGGATTAATAAAAAATTCACTAGCTGGACAAAGAGAGAAAGAGATCATCCAAGCAGAAAGCCAACAGAGGCATGGGGCATTAAACAGTGCATTTTATTTAGTGAACTGGAGAGAACATAATTTTTTATTGAGAAAAATAATTTGAAAAAGGGTGGCTGAGGATGACAGATAATAGACAAGACTAAACAGAAAGAACATTGTTTTGCTACGCTCCACAGAAACTAAAGAATCCATGGAGTATTTTGATAATTCCACTATTATATTCAAATTTCATTCCTAAAATGTAACTAAACTCTCTTAAAATTGATAAAAGGCACAAAACATAAAATCCAAGGAAATATAATCAAAGTAGGGACTTTAGTTAATAACAGTGAATCAGTATTTGTTTATTAATTGTAACTAATGTACCTTACCAATATAAGATGTTAATAATAGGAGGGAACTGCAGGTGTGGTGTGAGGCAGTTCTATCTGAGCCTCCTAACTTTTCTGTAAATGTTACCCTAAAAGCAAATGATCATCTTTAAAAAATGGACTCAAATATGTTATATAGTAAATTTAACACAACACAGTCCATAAATAATTTTACTTCTGTTCCTCATGTGTTTCTCTGCAGATATTAGGATAATTTTCCACTGCCTTCCCTGTTAATTGACAGATTTGTCTAAAATGGCAAAATAAATCATAAAAATCTGTAATTTAAGGCTGTTCATACATATCAATGATATAGTTCAAGAAAAACAATCAATCAATCAAAAACCAGGATCAGATTATCTGTTGTTCATAATCATCAGTTTCAAATTTAGTCATCAGTCCTCTTTCTTATTGACTTTATGAAAATAAATGTTACCGAAATGAACTTAGCAAATCAATAAATTCCAACAAAATTATATATATATATATTTACACTCACACATGTAAGTGTATTTGTATGCATATGTGTATATGGTTCTGCTTAAGACAGTTTTGAAAGTAAAACATTGCTGCTGAATAACATCATGTGCAAAACAATTGGCCAAATGACAATTTTTTAAAACAATTGTTTTTAAAAATGCCTATAGAACTCACAATGTTTCATGTAGGCTTTAGAAAATGATTAAATGGAAATTATGTAGATGTGTGCAAGATTTCAACAGGTAGAGGTTACTTTTGAGTAGAGAAAAGGCAGGTTATTTTTGAGTAGAGGAAAAGGCAGGAGAAAGGCCAGAGAAATAAGCAATTTGAAAGTAACCTAGGAGAGCAAGCAGGTCTTTTTCACTGAGGCAGAGTAGTGAACAGACATGTTAGAAAATCAAGTTGTGAACAAATTTCAGAAGAGTTTGCTCGTTCAAGGCTCACTCTCATGGACAGAAAGGTAGAATTCTATGCATATGTTAAGGACTACATACAAGGCTGTTACAAATGTCAAAGTTAACCTCAAGGTGAGGGCTACTTTGAAAAGAAAATGGATGAACTTGATGATTGACTGAATGTGTATAGATGTAAAGTGAGATGGTGAAGAAACAGATGAACAAAAAACGATGAGCCAAAGACCCCTAGATTCTGTTCTGTATTAATAGGAACATAGCATTGGAGAAGGAAACGGCAAGCCACTCCAGTGTTCTTGCCTGGAGAATCCCAGGGACGGGGGAGCCTGGTGGGCTGCTGTCTATGGGGTCGCACAGAGTCGGACACGACTGAAGCGACTTAGCAGCAGCAGCAGCAACAGTGCTTTTTATCTATCAGAAATAGAGGGGGAAAGATTTGGAGAAGGTAACAGGTTAGAGTTTGAACTTTAATTGCTGATAAACTTTTTCAGAAGTTTTGCAGGGTTTTATAGACATACATCTAGAATATGGAAGAGTGATTGATTATAGAAAGATTTTCTAACCACCTCATATACTTGATACTTAATATTTGAAATAGACGTTTATTTCTTGTGAAGGGAGTCTCTATCAATTTAAAGATAAAAAGCCTGCCTGTTTATTTCCTTTTTCCAGCCATTACAAATAATACCAATTTTTTTAGCCTTTTTATTAACAAGTATTGGCTTGGACTTTTTGCACCCTAAATTGTGATTATACTAAGCTTCATTTTGAGAATAATTCATAACAATATAAGATAAAAGTAGAATATGTAAATCATTTCACCCCTTAATTTAAAAATATGAGCTGATTATACTGTGGAAAATATATATCACTGACTTTGAGTAAAGGCTACAGGGACATGCTCACTTCTCCTTTGGGAAAGGAAATGAGCACTTCTTACACTTTTCACCTTGTGGTTTTTCAAGTTGCCCTTCCCAATTTTCAGTTACTGGTGTTCTGCAAGATAAGAGACTCCAGGGTTCTGCAAAGTTAAATTTCTGAATCAAGCTGACCTATAACAAACAAGCAGTTACTTGATCTCTCCAAAAACAAAAGGTAAAGTCCAGTCTAAATTATAAATGGACCACACAAATACATCAATATTGCAAAAGTAACCACAACATTCTGTGGCAGGTCAAAAGCCAAATATCAAAGGAGAAGCAAGGTAACCTAGTACTTAGCATATTACACTGTACTTGGGTTTTCAGCTTCAGTTTCTTGACCTTTTTGTTTCATTTGGTTTCTTGGCATGAGAAAAATACTCCAACAGATGCCAGAGTTTCAATTTAGAAGCACGCAATTACAAGCATTTTGTTTGTATGACACACTGAGCCAGCTTCTTCCAGGGTAAATTCTAATCCCAGGTTCTATCAAGCACTTTTGGCAGATGCATCACCACTGCTTCTTTCTGAAGAACTCTTTAGTAAGTTATTGCTTCTGTGTGAGAAATGGTTCCATTGTGACCTGACTTCATGCAGCTGCTCTAAGTGTCTAGAGAAACAGGAAATAACAAGTATGCTGGGATAATCCTGCACAACATGGTGTATAATTATTTAAAAAGTCACTTACTTAAAGTTTTAAATAAATTAACTTTCTTCTCATTCATCATTAATTTGTTTCTCTATTTAGTATTTATTCTTCCCTATTATGTTTGTATTATGCCAACAAAATCCATTCACTCTTGATTAACTCTCCACAAGCACTTGTAGCACACAGCACTTTTTCTAATGTTAATGCTGTGACTTCATTTCCAATGTCTGTATCAAGCTCAAGACTAAGCACAGTAACAAAGGGCTCTGGATGACATTTCAAAGCACAGCGGCTGTGCAGAGCTAACACTCATTCGTGCTCTGTGGATTCCTGAAGGACGATATTTAAGTAGCACTTATGTTATTTCTGGAAAGCTTCTAAAAACAATCTTAAGCAATTTGGTTCCCCAGGTGGTACAGTGTTAAAGAATCTGCCTGTTAATGCAGGAGACATGGGTTAGATCCCTGGGTGGGGAAGATGCCCTGGAGAAGGCAATGGCAACACACTCTAATATTCTTGCTGGGAAAATCCCTTGGGCAGAGGAGCCTGGTGGTCTACAGTCCATGGGTTGCAAAGAGCCAGACATGGCTGGGCGTGTGCACACACACGCGCGTGTGCACACACACACACAAACACCAGAGTTAGTCACCCCTGCAATTTTCCTTCCTTAGTCATTGGTCTATATATGTCTGTCTTGCCTGTTAATCTCCATATTCCTCAACAGTCAAGACTTTGTTGTTTTATGCACATGAGTGATAAATGTTCTATAATTGTAATCCAAATAAACCTAGGTTCAAACCCTTGTACCATCTTTCTCTACCTGTAAGATTCAGGGCAACTTAACTCTCTGAACTTCAGCTTCTTCATCTGTATAAATGGGTAGAACAGGACTTACTCTTAACTCAAAATGGATTAAAGGGCTAAATGTAAGACCAGAAACTATAAAATTCTTAGAGGAAAACATAGGCAGATACTCGATGGCATAAATCAAAGCAAGATCCTCTATGACCCATCTCCTAGAATAATGTAAATAAAAATAAAAGTAAACATATGGGACCTGATTAAACTTAAACCTTTTGCATGATAAAGGAAACTATAAGCAAGGTGCAAAGACAACCCTCAGAATGGGAGAAAATAATAGCAACTGAAACAACTGACAAAGGATTAATTTCTAAAATATACAAACAGCACATACAACTCAATACCGGAAAAACAAACAACCTAATCAAAAAGTGGGAAAAAGACCTAAACAGATATTTCTCCAATGAAGACATACAGATGTCTAACAGACACATGAAAAGATGCTCAGCATCACTCTTTATTAGAGAAATGCAAATCAAAACTACAATGAGATATCACCTTACACAGGTCACAATGGCCATCATCAAAAAGTCTACAAACAATAAATGCTGGAGAGGGTGTGGAGAAAATGAACACTCTTGCACTGTTGGTGCAAGATACAGCTACTATGGAAGACAGTATGGAGATTTCTTAAAAAACTAGGAATAAAACCACCACATGACCCAGCAATCCCACTCCTAGGCATGTACCCTGAAGAAAACAAAATCAAAAAAGATACATGTATCTCATTTTCATTGCAGAACTACTTACAATAGCTAGAACATAGAAGCAACCTAGATGTCCATTGACAGATGAATGGATAAAAAGTTGAGGTACATTTTACACAATGGAATATTAATCAGTCAGAAAAAGGAATACCTCTGAGTCAGTTCCAATAGGTGGATGAACCTACAACCTATTAAATGAAGTAAGTCAGAAAGAGAAAGATAAATATCATATTCTAGTACATATATATAGAATCTAGAAAATGGTACTGAAGAATTTATTTACAGGGCAGCAACAGTGAAATGGACATAGAGAATAGACTTATGGACATGGGGAGAAGGGAGGAGAGGGTGAGATGTATGAAAAGAGTAACGTGGAAACTTACATTCCCATATGTAAAATAGATAGCCAACGGGAATTTGCTGTATGGTTCACAAAACTCAAACTGGGCTCTGTATCATCTAGAAGGGTGGGATGGGGAGAGAGGTGGGAGGGAAGTTCAAAAGGGAGGGGATATATGTATACCTAGCTAATCACGATGGTGTGATCATTCACCTAGAGCCAGACATCCTGCAATGTGAAATCAAGAGGGCCTTAGAAAGCATCACTAGGAACAAAGCTAGTGGAGGTGATAGAATTCCAGTTGAGCTGTTTCAAATCCTGAAAGATGATGCTGGGAAAGTGCTGCACTCAATATGCCAGAAAATTTGGAAAACTCAGCAGTGGCCACAGGACTGGAAAAGGTCAGTTTTCATTCCAATCCCAAAGAAAGGCAATGCCAGAGAATGCTCGAACTACTGCACAATTGCTCTCATCTCACACACTAGTAAAGTAATGCTCAAAATTTTCCAAGCCAGGCTTTAGCAATACATGAACCATGAACTTCCAGATGTTCAAGCTGGTTTTAGAAAAAGCAGAGGAACCAGAGATCAAATTGCCAACATCCACTGGATCGTGGAAAAAGCAAGAGAGTTCTAGAAAAACATCTATTTCTGCTTTCTTGACTATGCCAAAGCCTTTGACTGTGTGGATCACAATAAACTGTGGAAAAGTCTGAAAGAGATGGGAATACCAGACCACCTGACCTGCCTCTTGAGAAACCTGTATGCAGGTCAGGAAGCAACAGTTAGAACTGGACATGCAACAACAGACTGGTTCCAAATAGGAAAAGGAGTACGTCAAGGCTGTATATTGTCACCCTGCTTATTTAACTTAGATGCAGAGCACATCATGAGAAACGCTGGGCTGGAAGAAACACAAGCTGGAATCAAGATTGCCAGGAGAAATATCAATAACCTCGGATATGCAGATGACACCACCCTTATGGCAGAAAGCAAAGAACTAAAGAGCCTCTTGATGAAAGTGAAAGAGGAGAGTGAAAAAGTTGGCTTAAAGCTCAACATTCAGAGAATGAAGATCATGGCATCTGGTCCGATCACTTCATGGAAAATAGATGGAGAAACAGTGGAAACAGTGTCAGACTTTATTTTTGGGGGCTCCAAAATCACTGCAGATGGGGACTGTAGCCATGAAATTAAAAGATGCTTACTCCTTGGAAGGAAAGTTATGACTAACCTAGGTAGCATATTCAAAACCAGAGACATTAGTTTGCCAACAAAGGTCCATCTAGTCAAGGCTATGGTTTTTCCAGTGGTCATGTATGGATATGAGAGTTGGACTGTGAAGAAAGCTGAGTGCCAAAGAATTGATGCTTTTGAACTGTGGTGTTGGAGAAGACTCTTGAGAGTCCCTTGGACTGCAAGCAGATCCAACCAGTCCATTCTGAAGGAGATCAGCCCTGGGATTTCTTTGGAAGGAATGCTGCTAAAGCTGAAATTCCAGTGCTTTGGCCACCTCATGCAAAGAGTTGACTCATTGGAAAAGACTGTGATGCTGGGAGGGATTGGGGGCAGGAGGAGAAGGGGACGACAGAGGATGAGATGGCTGGATGGCATCACTGACCTGATGGACGTGAGTCTAAGTGAACTCCAGGAGTTGGTGATGCACAGGGAGGCCTGGCGTGCTGCAATTCATGGGGTCGCAAAGAGGGGGACACAACTGAGCAACTAAACTGAACTGAACTGATGGCTGATTCATGTTGAGGTTTGACAGAAAACAACAAAATTCTGTAATGTAATTATCCTTCAACAAAAAGATAAATAAATTTTTAAAAATTAAATGGAACTTCCCTAATCAAAGGCACACAGCAATGCACCAATAACTTATAAACGAGTCAAAACTTGCAGCTGCTGTAATTAATATCATTGCCTTTTCAGTTTATATTACAGTTTTCAGGTTCACACTAGGTGTTTCACAAATAATTAAGAGACAGATGAAGGAAGTTATTTTTAATGAGTAACACTTTCAGTTGTCTGGCATATGGATGATCCTCTTTAAGTGTCAATATAAAAAAACAGTTTATTATACTTGAGATTTATTAATAAGAAAAGTAATAGTCATTTCCTCCTAAAATTGTCACAGTCATTTATCAACTGGCTTTAAGAATAATCCAGTATTTAAAAACTGATTAGTCCATGCTTCCATGTGACATATGGATAGAATAAAATGCAAAAAAGCCTTTCCCTTCACTGAGGTCAAAGTAGCTTTATTCATAAACCCAATAAAACATGTTCTTAGTTGCCTCTCTCCAATCTAGATCTGACCTGGAACAGACCATTGTAAGGCATTTTATTTGCTAACTTTGCTTTAATTTCCATTTAAATAGTAACAGAGGAGCCGTTAGGAACAAAAGGGGAAGAGGCAGAATCTCCACCAGGAACACAGAGCAATACCACCCAGTGACAGGCTTTGCAAAATCCAAGTGCACTTTTCCACATAACCACTTTTGCTTTCTTAGAGTTACCTGAACATGTTCTCACAATCATTTTGCTGTCTTTCCTGATAACTAGTCAAGGGATTCTCTTTGGAAATCTATTTTATAGCAGTTACCCAGCAAATAAGAAATTTCAGAAATCTATTAAAAATGCAAAGAATGTAGATAATTATGAGAGAAAAATTAAGAAAGTACACATATATTTACTATTCAATCCAGTAAAAAGTGGATGTTAATTGGAGGACAAAAGGCAAGCATTTTAGAAATTTGAAAGAGGAAGGATGTATGGGTGGTAAGCAGTGGTTTTGGTTACATTAAAAATTCAAGGGGAATTCTCAGTATTTTTTTTAAGCTCTGGCCAGAACCTGGGGCATGACGAAGTAACTGTCTAAAGTCTGGGTCAAGCCAGTTGGTCTACAGATGGTTGTGTATGCTGTGGTTTTTGCTTTCACACACCTAACGTTGCCAACATTCTGTTGCCGTTTTTATTTAGGGGTTGAAAGGCCTGTTGTGCCTTAGTCTCTCTAGTATCATTAGAGAAGGGGAAAAGGGACATAAGGTAAACCCAGAGATTGTGAAACAAAACTATCTTTCTAGTCATGTAAATAGAACAGAAAGAAGTTTTCAAGCTGTTACCAACCAGCACACAAATGATGCTTATTCAGCCTGTTTTCTAAAGTCATCAGCCTGGGGCTCCAGCTTTACCTGAAGTCTTGAAAGGTTGCTGCTGTAATGGTAGTTTTCAAAAATTAAAGGAATGTAATCATCCACAATAATAATGACTCAAACTGCTTTTTCAGACATTCAGGTACTGAGCTCTAGAGAGAAAGGAATTGAGGAAAGGAAAATCAAACCAGCACACACGAAGGGATCAGAGTCCCTATAGGTGCTAATGGGTCACCAAGCCAGGGTAGAACCCGCATGTCTGACCCCCTGTGTTCACTTTGACAGCTATTTTGGCTTAAAAATAATAAAAACAGAGGTAAATCGTTAACTTTACTCTGAAGTATACACATTTTTAGGTATCTGGGGAAAATCTATCAAAATGCTTTAAGGAATCTTATCCACTTATATTTCCTTGCTACATTCTAACCAAATCACACTACTCAGCAAGAGAAATAAATCTTGAAAATCAAACACTAACTGTGCCAGAGAAGTAAGGAAAGAGTAGTTCAATATCACCGACATTGATTGTTCTTCCTTCTTTTCAGCGACTAGAATTTGTTGACTTATCCAGGAAGCGCTTAGCACTAAGGCCTCCTAAGACAGTTGTGCTTGACTAGGAATTATCTTACTAGCATCTAATCACTGTGGACAAGCTCTGGGTTGTATGTCAGTCCTGGGATGCCTTCACAAATTCTTATGGAGACTGACTTTTGCCTGTCTTCCTAGCTTTTTCAGTAAAGTTTAGCCACTAACATCTGGTGCTCAGGATCAATTTACTGAGGGAAAGAAACTGCAGACTCCCACCACCCCACTCCTCGCTCACCCCACCCCCGGTTATCCCAGTGCAAACACCAATGGAAGGAGCCATGGAGTAGAAGAGGACCACATGGCTCCTCCATTACAGCAGTTGTTGGAGAGATCCCATACCTAAGAGGGAACGTCTCTAGGTTGTGTCACTTCTGGCTACTGATTTCTCACATTAAATTTCTGGATCTCTAACATAATCAAACTGTTTTTTCAACATTAAAAAAAGTGCTTCATGCCAAAGAGGACAAGTTCCAGATATAGGAGAAATACGTGGTGACACATGATTTGAAGACTGCATTCGTTTCCTGTGGCTGCTATAACAAATTATGGAAACTTTAGGGACTTAAAAGGAAATGGCAACCCACTCCAGTATTCTTGCCTGGAGAATCCCATGGATGGAGGAGACTGGCGGGCTACAGTCCATGGGGTCGCAAAGAGTCGGACACGACTGAGTGACTTCACTTCACTTCACTTAGGGACTTAAAACAACACAAATGTTTATCTTGTAGTTTTGTAGGTCAGGAGTGTAGCATGAACCTCACTAGAAAAAAATCAAGGTGTCAGCACACTTTTGTTATTTTCCGAAGGTCTAGCTGAGAATCCCTTTCCTACTCACCTGGGTTCCCAACAGAACTCAGTTCTTTGAAATTTTGGACCAATGTCTCTTTAATCCTGCTCTAAATTAGGGTCATCTTGGTGGCTCAGAGGTTAAAGCATCTGCCTGCAATGCTGGAGACCTGGGTTTGATCCCTGGGTCAGGAAGATCCTCTGGAGAAGGAAACGGCAACCCACTGCAGTACTCTTGCCTGGAGAATCCCATGGATGGAGGAGCCTGGTGGGCTACAGTCCACGGGGCCGCAAAGAGTCGGACACGACTGAGCGACTTCACCTCACTTCACCTTCTGGGAGCCATCACATTCTTTGGCCTGGGAACATCATCTTCCATCTTCAAGGGCAGTAGACGTGCTCCTTACATTGGACCTCCCTGATCCACTTCTCTGCCCTCTTCCACTTTTAAGGACTGAGTGATTAGATTGGGTCTGCCTGGATAATTCATAAAAATTCCCCCCAAGGTCCTTAATCTTCATCAATTAGCAAAGCATTTTCTCCACAGTAAGGTGACAATTCACAGGTTCTGAGAGTTAGGGCATGGACTTCTTTGGAGGACCGTCGCTCCACCTCTGACAAAATGTAGCCTTCTTGAGAAAGTTACACTTCTACAATACATTTGTTTGAAAAGTGAGACCTGGGACAATTGTATTTATATGACTATCAGTTTCCTCAGCTATGTAAATGACCGTAGGATATATTCCAGACATCTGTTGTAAATACTAAATGTAGTCATGCATATAAACAGCACTCAGCCCTCAAAACCTCTAAACATGTTATAAATGCAAACCCTTTTAGCTATCGCCATAATTCTACCATATCCATTTTTCTTGCTTCACTCTGTATGGAATTTATTGTATTACAAATAACCATGGACTATGAAGAATACTTCTAGAGACCAGAGAATAGAAGAAATGAATATAAGTTGAGAATGAATTGAGTAGACAAAGAAAGCTATCATTTACTTTAAAATTGTTTAGTCTTAATGCTAGAATATATGCTTCTCTCCCTCTTTAAACTGCTGAATTTGAGTATAATATTTTGTTCACAATCTTTATGACTATGATCATTGGTTTATAATTTTCTTTTCCTTTCTTAATTTTTATTTCTGGGGGTGGTATTCATGTTATAATTTTAAGTTTTGGTATTAAAAGATATTCTCTCCTCTTAAAATAAGAAGGAAATTATTCATCCCTCCACTGTTTTATGGAAGATTATAATTTTTTTTTCTTACATTTGTGATGAAATTCACCAACTCTGGGCCCAAAGATTGTTTTTGAGGGGAAGGGGAGAGATCTTTATCAAAAGATCTATTTATTAATTAGAGCTGCAGATTTTCCACTTCAATGTCAGTTTGGATAGGTATTTTTAAAAATAATATTCCCATTTTAAATTACATTTATTGACAAAATCATTCATAATATTTACTGTTTTTGTAATATCTCTCAGATTCTGTGATAATACCACTCATTTGCTTCCTACTATTAAACAGCCTCACTTGGAGTTCTGTTTTGAAAGAACTTTCAGCACTGAAAATTTTCTCTGTACTTTGTTTTCTTTTATATACACTTCTGCTATGTTTCTATGAATTTTTACTTCTACTTATGGAGGTCTTAATCTGCTCTTGGTTTTCAAGCTTCTTAAAGTAGAAACTTGGACCATGTTTTATTAGTAAAGTACAGCATTTCATGCAGTAAATTTTCCTATAAATACAGTTTAAACTGTATTCCACAAATTTTGATGTCCTGTATTTTTATAATAATTCAATAGTTTCTCATCTCTCGTGATTTCTTCTTTGAACCTATACATTATTTACATGTAACATTTTATTTCCAAATATTTGGGGACTTTTATAGCTAAGTTACTAGTTGATTTTGATTAAAACCCTTATAGGCAACAGACATACTCTGTAAGATGTCAGTTTTTGAAGTTTACTTAACTTCATTTTACATCCTAGCTTGTTTTCCATCTTGGATAATCTTCCTCATATATTTGAAAAGGTGTGTTTGGTAGAATGTTGTATAGTTGTCAATTAGGTCAATTTAGTTGATAATGTTCAGTTCAGTTCAGTCGCTCAGTGATGTCTGACTCTTTGTGACCCCATGAATCGCAGCACACCAGGTCTCCCTGTCCATCACCATTTCCCGGAGTTCACTCAGACGCACATCCGTCTAGTCGGTAATGCCATCCAGCCATCTCATCCTCTGTCGTCCCCTTCTCCTCCTGCTCTCAATCTTTCCCAGCATCAGAGTCTTTTCCAATGAGTCAACTCTTCGCATGAGGTGGCCAAAGTATTGGAATTTCAGCTTTAACATCATTCCTTCCAAAGAAATCCCAGGGCTGATCTCCTTCAGAATGGACTGGTTGGATCTGCTTGCAGTCCAAGGGACTCTCAAGAGTCTTCTCCAACACCACAGTTCGAAAGCATCAATTCTTCAGTGCTCAGCTTTCTCTACAGTCCAACTCTCACATCCATATGTGAATACTGAAAAAACCATAGCCTTGACTAGATGGACCTTTGTTGGCAAAGTAATGTCTCTGGTTTTGAATAGGCTATGACCAACCTAGATAGCCTATTCAAAACCAGAGACATTACTTTGCCAACAAAGGTCCATCTAGTCAAGGCTATGGTTTTTCAGTATTCACATATGGATGTGAGAGTTGGACTGTAGAGAAAGCTGAGCACTGAAGAATTGATGACGCTTACTCAGTCATGTCTGACTGAGTAAGCGTCTTTAATTTCATGGCTACAGTCCCCATCTGCAGTGATTTTGGAGCCCCCAAATAAAGTCTGACACTGTTTCCACTGTTTCTCCATCTATTTCCCATGAAGTGATGGGACCAGATGCCATGACCTTCGTTTTCTGAATGTTGAGCTTTAAGCCAACTTTTTCACTCTCCTCTTTCACTTTCATCAAGAGGCTCTTTAGTTCTTTGCTTACTGCCATAAAGGTGGTGTCATCAGCATATCTGAAGTTATTGATACTTCTCCCAGCAATCTTGATTCCAGCTTGTGCTTCTTCCAGCCCAGTGTTTCTCATGATGTGCTCTACACAGAAATTAAATAAGCACAGTGACAATATAGAGCCTTGACATACTCCTTTTCCTATTTGGAACCAGTCTGTTGTTGCATGTCCAGTTCTAACTGTTGCTTCCTGACCTGCATATAGGTTTCTCAAGAGGCAGGTCAGGTATTCTGGTATTCCCATTTCTTTCAGATTTTTCCACAGTTTATTGTGATCCTCACAGCCAAAGGCTTTGGCATAGTCAATAAAGCAGAAATAGATGTTTTTCTAGAACTCTCTTGCTTTTCCATGATCCAGTGGATGTTGGCAATTTGATCTCTGGTTCCTCTGCCTTTTCTAAAACCAGTTTGAATATCTGGAAGTTCACGGTTCACATATTGCTGAAGCCTGGCTTGGAAAATTTTGAGCATTACTTTACTAGCATGTGAGATGAGTGCAATTGTGTGGTAGTTTGCGCATTCTCTGGCATTGCCTTTCTTTGGTATTAGAATGAGAACTGACCTTTTCCAGTCTGTGGCCACTGCTGAGTTTTCCAAATTTTCTGGCATATTGAGTACAGCACTTTCCCAGCATCATCTTTCAGGATTTGAAATAGCTCCACCAGAATTCCATCACCTCCACTAGCCTTGTTCATAGTGATTCTTTCTAAGGCTGACTTGACTTCACATTCCAGGATGTCTGGCTCTAGGTGAGTGATTACACCATCGTGATTATCTTTGTTGTAAAGATCTTTTTTGTACAGTTCTTCTGTGTGTTCTTGCCACCTCTTCTTAATATCTTCTGCTTCTGTTAGGTCCATACCATTTCTGTCCTTTATTGAGCCCATCTTTGCATAAAATGTTCCCTTCGTATCTCTAATTTTCTTGCAGAGATCTCTAGTCTTTCCCATTCTGTTATATATTCTCATTGACATTCTACTTGTTCTATAAACTTATGAGTGGATAGAATTAAAATCTATGTCTCTAATTGTGAAATTTTCCTACTAGCCTTAGATTAAATAATTTCTACCTACTTATCTTCTGGGTCTTGATCTTTTCAGGCAATTTAATCTGTTATCACACCCATCCAATGAATTTTTTCCTTCAAATATTTTCCATTTTAGTTCTATAATTTCCATTTGATTGTTTTCTGTATAAGTTTAATTTCTCTGCTGCATTTTTGCATCTATCCACTGATTGTGTCTTTTTCATACTTTACATTCTTCAACATATTAATAATAGCTTTTATAACATCCTAAGTCCAATTTCCAACATTTGAAATACCTTGTGGTCAATTTCTCTTGACTTCTTTTGTTATTGATAATAGGTCACATAAGATATTCCTTGCATTCCTAATAAATATTTATTGCATATGAGCAAGAAGGTAGGTATAGGAGTCTAGATTATCCTGTCTTAGATTATGCTGTTACATTGTTTTTCTGATTAAATCACTGGTGGATCTCCTTGATTATTTCTGATCAGATTGATCTTTAGAACCAGTCTCTTTCCAATGTGTATTAGTTTGAGGACAAAGACTTTGCCTTTAGGCAAAGTATTTAGACAAAAACATGACCTTTGTGAGGTGTCTCCATTATGGCTGCGTCAGAACTCTAGCCTCCCATACCTACAGAAATTCCTGATCTCCATTTTCCTCTCAGCCTCACAGCAGCTACACTCTTCTGGGCTTCACAGAGTTTACCCTGTCCATGTACAGGGTGACCCTCAGCCAAGAATCGGCAGAGAACCTGCATGTCGACGTCCAGGGACCCTTGCATATTTCTTTTTTTTTTTCCTTACTACCTTGACCCATAAATTCCAAACATATTATGATCCCCAAACTCATTTCTGCCTCCTCTACAAGATTTTTAACTTTGTTGAGCTCCATCTGCATCCATTCCAGCCTTATATGTACTCTCAGATAAAAAGGAAGAGCAAACCTAAGGCTCACTTCATATGTTTCTCTTCTCACACTGCTCCCAGGCCTTGTTGCCAGTTATACTCTGTGAAAATGACTGTTTGGATATTTTGTCTAGTTTTATGACTCAGTTCAGTTCAGTCCAGTCAGTCAGTCATGCCCTTCTCTTTGCAACCCCATGGACTGCAGCATGCCAGGCCTCCCTGTCCATCACCAGCTGCCAGAGTTTACTCAAACTCATGTCCATTGAGCCGGTGATGCCATCCATAAGTTTTATAGTTATATGCTGTCAAAAGGCAAATTTGGTTCTTTTTACTCTATTATGGCCCTCTTCTTTTTATAGTTTGAATGCAATATCTCTTTCTATTTAAGGTGAGACCCTAGTTTAAAAATCAAAGCAAGGATTTTGTCTACTAGGTACTGAAACAGGAGGGAAGGGGGAAGTGCACAACTTTTAAAAGAACAACAAAGCCTGAGGACACAACAAAAACCAATAAGAATCAAATGGATCCAAGATGGCAGACAAGTCAACTTCAACTGGACTTTGATCCTCAGTTAGCAAGCTAAATGACACATCCAGAGACACCATGACAGTTCCAAGCCATCATCAAAAGACCAAAAAGTAGACAGTGACTCAACTCCTGAAAATCTCCACCCCTTCCCCAAAAGAGTTGGAATAACCCACCCACTCATTCTGTTCAGTTCAGTTCAGTCACTCAGTCATGTCCAATTCTTTGAGACCCCATGGACTGCAGCATGCCAGTCTTCCCTGTCCATCACCAACTCCCTGAGCTTGCTCAAATTCATATCCAGCGAGCTGGTGATGCCATCCAACCATCTCATCCTCTGTTTCCCCCCTTCTCCTCCTGCCTTCAGTCCTTACCAGTATCTCTAATGAGTCAGTTCTTTGCATCCCACTCACTATCCTATGAAATTAGCCAGCCCATAAAAGCTAACCACGCCACATTTCACAGGCTCACTCACCCTCTGTGATGGCCCATGCTGTCTGTGGAGTGTGTTTCTGAACAAATCTACTTCTTACCTATTACTGTGATAAGACAACAAGAACCCGAGTTTCATTACTGTGAGTTTTGGCTGGGTTTGAGTCCCAGCTATGTGAGTTAGAGTCCTAAGCAGGGTTTTGGGCCAGTTCAAATCCTGGCACATGTGTTCAAGTCCCAATATGATGAAACATTTTCAGCATGACTGGATCTCCAAAACCTAGATCAGTGTCCAGGAAATACTCAGCATTTAATACTTTTTTTTTCAATAAATTAATGAGTTGCTTGGTGGGAAATTTGGGATGAAAACAAATTTATTTGATAAAATAGTTGACCAAAAAATTGAGAATATGCTTGAATAACCCACAGTGATATCCAAAATAGAGCTGTGTACCTCCATGAAGGCTTGTCAGCTTATCTGAAGCCACACAGGCTGGAATTTCCCACAAAAATCTAACCTTGCAGACTTGAATATCAGCATGTTAAGAAGGACCCAACACTCAGTAGAGGTTCGCTTTGGCAAAACTCATGAGGCTGAGGTCCAACTTAATAATATAGATTCAGAAATAAAACTGTCACTGGTAACCACTTCTCTTCTGTGCACTCAAGAAAAGAGCCAACCCATAATAAGATTTTTGCTTGACAAGCTTGAAATTAGAACATTAATTAAATGTTTAAAGGCACCATACTAAAATAAGGATTGACTTCTTAAATGGATAGTATATTGTTAACTTCATATCTTGGGTGTCCATATTTATAATTGGACAGGATTCTTTGGGGGTTTTTTGTGTTGTTGTTTGCTTGTTTATTGCTGCTTAATGTTTCCTGGCTCTGACAATTTCTTTTAAAAGTATTTTATTTCATTAAATAAACAAAAACATAGCTTAGAACTTTTGTATTTTTGATGAAATTTTGTACTTTTCCTTTGTATTCAATTATTGCTTATTTCTTTTAGTAAGTAAAAATTGAGTGTTTTCTTCATGCTGGTTTTTTTGTTTTGTTTTGTTTTGTTTGTTTTTTGCAAATAAGACAAGGCTCTTCCTCTCACAAATATCAAAATATAAAATAAGAAACAAAAATAAGCAAACAACTGCAGCACAATATTTGCTACGCAGTGTACTAGGGAGTCATATATGAAGGATGCCCAACTTACCCTTGAGAGACTGGTAAAATCTTTCCAGATTTAATTTCAGTAGCTGATACAGACTAACCTGATGAAATCTGATTGATAAAATTGGAGTAGGAAGAGAAAATGTTTCCAATAGAAGGTAAAGACTGTGGGAACATGGCACATGAGTGGAACTCCAAGTTATTTCACTATGCTTGGAGCTTAAAGTGTGAAAAGATAGTGGAAAGAGATTAAGGCATTTCTGGGAAATTTTAAACAGTGAAGAAACATATTTAAACTTATACTCTAGAAAGATATTACTGACTAGAATGTGGATAATAAACTAGGAAAGTGGAGGGTTGGGAGAGAAGGAAGCAAGAGAAGATTGGAGATAGAATCATCAATTATTGATAGAAAGTAGTTAAAATTAGCTATGTAAAAATAACCCTCATCTGAATAAAGGTAATTTCAGATTGCATTAAAATGAAAAGACAGGTGGACTCTCCTGGTGATCCAATGGCTGAGAGCCTGTGCTCCCAGTGCAGGGGGCCCAGGTTTATTCCCTGATCAGGGAACTAGATCCCACATGCAGCAACTAAGAGTTCTCACATTCAACTAAAGATTTCACATGTCACAACTAAGACCCAGCACAGCCAAATAAAATAAATAATTAAATATTTTAAAAGAGAGATGTACGATATATGAAGGAGATAAGTTGACAAGATATGATTATCAATTGGGTTGAAAAGAAAAATGGGGATCTATGAGGATAGCAGGGTTGTGGGTTATGATGTTGAGTCGATGGTGTCATTAAACTGAAACATTCTGGAAGATTTGGGGTGAAGATAATGAATTCAGCTGTAATGTGATTATTTTGGTGGGAAATTCAGTGGCGGTGTTTACCAGGCTTGGAGCTCAGAAAAGAGATCTGAGCTAGAGATGATTTCTGAAAGTCATCAGCATATTCATTGTCTTGAAGTGCTGAAGTGATTGTCCTGGAAATAGAGTTAAAGGGAAGAATGAAGAAGGATAAATTGGGAAGTATTCAGAAAAGCAATTGTTGTTGTTCAGTCACTAAGTGACATCCGACTCTGCAACCCCATGGACTGCAGCATACCAGGCTCCCCTGTCCTTCACTCTCTCCCAGAGTTTGCTCAAAGTCATTTCTATTGAGTTAAGGATGCCCTCCAACCATCTCATTCTCTGTCATCCTCTTCTCCTCCTGCCTTCAGTCTTTCCCAGCCTCAGAGCCTTTTCCAAAGAGTCAGCTCTTCGCATCAGGTGGCTAAGGTATTGGCACTTCAGCTTCAGCATCAGTCCTTCTGGTGAATATTCAGGGCTGATTTCCTTTAGGATCATGACTCATGTAGCTCATGACTGGTTTGATCTTCTTGCTGTCCAAGGGACTCTGGAGAAAAGCAATAGTCAGAGGAAAAAGAAGAAACTCAAAAGTGTACATGCCATAGAAAAATTATAAACATATCTTTGTCTGCTGATATAGAGAGATGAAGTAATATACGGATTGGAAAGAAACTTTTACACTGAATATAACAGTAAGTCATTTTGGTAAAAATTATTTAAGTCAAGTGTTGAGTAGAAACCACACTTTAGTGTCTAGGGAAGTAAATGAGTGGAAGAGATTAAGAGACCAACTGTATAAAGCTTACTCAAAAGACTTTGTATTTGCAAGGGGAATGATATAGATCAGTAGCTGGAGAAAAGCTGAGGTTAAGAGAAATTTTTCTTTTAATGATTTCGTATGATGAGATTAAAATTATTTTGATCTAACTAAAAGTAAATTTAACTCAAAAAATCTTAATTGTTTTCCAAGATTATTTGTAACACCTTATCTTGCCTGTAGGTGCCAGCAATATGCATAAAATACAGAAGAAGAAAAGAGGGAAAGGAGTTTCAGGGAAAATGTTATAAGAGGAAGATACAGGAGAATAGACTAAGAAAAGGGAAATAGGAATGGAAAGAGGGGACAAAAAGAGAAGACTGTAAAGAATCCCTGTGAACATCACATTTAACCAGGGAACAAACAACGTTAAGCGAGAGTAGATAATTACATTAAAGTGATTGGATGGTATAAATTAGGAGGTATGCTGTCCTAGAATCCTAGGAAAGAGAATATTTCAAAAGGAAGATATTGTTATTATCAAATGCTGCCAAGTGAGAAATCCAGACAGAGCTCATGCCTTGTGCAATTTCCTTTTGTAATAACTCACCTGCAAGAGCATAAAGAGAAATAAGCCACAACCACATGAGAGTTGGATCACTAAAAAGTCTGAGCACTGAAGAATTGATGCTTTCAAATTGTGGTGCTGGAGAAGACACTTGAGAGTCCCTTGGACAGCAAGGAGATCAAATCAGTCAATCCTAAAGAAAAATCAACCCTGGATATTCACTAGAAGGACTGATGCTAAAGCTCCAATACTTTGGCTACCTGAAGTGAAGAGCTGACTCATTGGAAGAGACCTTGATGCTGGGAAAGATTGCAGGTAGGAGGAGACGGGACGACAGAGGATGAGACTGTTGGATGGCATCATTGACTCAACAGACACGAGTTTGAGCAAACTCAGGGAGATAGTGAAGGACAGGGAAGCCTGGTGAGCGGTAGTCCATGGGGTTGCAAAGAGACAGACATGACTTAGTGACTGAGTGAGTGGAGAACAAATCTAAAGAAAGATCACTAAGAATCATTTGTATCCAACTCAAATGTGAATTTCACTGAGAGAATTTATCTGAAAAATCTAAAAGGAACATTTTTATCTTTTATTAACGCTCCTGCAATGAATGCCCTCTTCTCTGTTTCAATACCATATGACTGAACAGCTTCACTTCTCTTATCCCAGAGAAATAAAATCTTATATGTCTATATTAAAAGATGTGCACATGGGGCTGATGCACTGGGATGACCCAGAGAGATGGTATGGGGAGGGAAGTGGGAGGGGTATTCAGGATTGGGAACACGTGTACACCTGTGGCAGATTCATGTTGATGTATGGCAAAACCAATACAGTATTGTAAAATAAAGTAAAAATTTTTTTTAAAAAGATGTGTACATATAGGTTTATAGCAACCTTATTGATAATAGCTCCCTAAAACCTTCAATGAAAAGTGGAAGTGAAAGTGACAGTAGCTCAGTCATGTCTGACTCTTTGTGACCTCATGGACTGTATAGCCTGCCAAGCTCCTTTGTCCACGGAATTCTCCAGGCAAGAATATTGGAGTGAGTAGTCATTCCTTTCTCAAGGGGATCTTTCCAATCCAGGGATATAAACTAGGTCTCCTGTACTGCAGGCAGATTCTTTACTATCTGAGCCATCAGGAAAGCCTTTAATGGTTCAGTGGTAATGATTAAACAAATCTACATCATGGAATGCAACACAACAATGAAAAGGAGGAAATTACTGATATATTGATGCATCTCCAGAGAGTCATGGTAGATGAAAAAGCCACCCCAAGAAATATATACTACATGATTCCTATTTGTGAACTGACCAGATTATTACAATGGAGAACAAATTATTGATTTCTAAAGTTTAAGGAGGGGTTGGATATGGGGAAAATGTGACTATAACAGTAAAGAAGCAATATGAGATATCCTTGCAATCATGGAAATATTCTGTATCTTAACTATATCAGTATCATTATCCTATTTGTTATATTTTACTACAGTTTTATAAAATGTTATATTGGTGGAAACTGAGTAAAGTGTACATGGGCTCTTTTATCTCCTATGACTACATGTAAATGTATAATTTTTTCAAAGAAGTTAAATGTAAAAGTACCTGTAAGTCAAAAGACTAGAATATTATAAATAATTGAAAAAGAACTAGTTTAAAAGTCAGGTTGTCTTAATGTTGAATTCTGAGTCTGCCACAGCTTTAGCTATGAAATTTTACTTAATTGAGCTTTACAAATATTTTAATCATTAAGATCATCAATACCATCATCACAATCACCATCAAAACTCATGCTTACTATGTGCCAGTTTCTGTTTTAACCACGCTTTGTATATTATGTCACATTTAATTCTCTAAACAGCTCTATCAGGTCGATGCTATCATTATCTTCATTTTAATACTGAGAAACCAAGGCACAGAAAGAAAAACCAATTCATGCAACACCCATAAGATAAGAAAGTTGCTCAGTCATGTCCAACTCTGCAACCCAATGGATTGTAGTCCATTGGATTCTCCAGGCCAGAATACTGGAGTTGGTAGCCTTTTCCTTCTCCAGGGGATCTTCCCAACCCAGGGACCGAGCCCACATCTCCCACATTGCAGGTGGATTCTTTACCAGCTGAGCCACAAGACAATATCACATAGTCACTAGCTGAACAAGAACTTGAACCCTAACTGTCTTCCATAAAACTTGATACTTGCCCCCTAACATTCATGGGGCGCAGGACAAAAGTGAAAAATGGAGGCCCAATACCATATTTCCAGATTCTTAACTATTATAGATCAGGCCAATAAACCTTTAAAAGAAGATATTCTATCCTGTTTTGATACTTGACAGATTAAGTTTGATTTTAAGATCCTCATACTCTTCCCAGTTCTACCAAATAGCATGTCCTGCCTTCTTCCACTTTCTACCCATGGTTTGGTACCACATTGTGAGATGCCTCCTATTACATTTGGGTGAACACCCCACCATGCAAATTTAAGTCCTGTCCACATCCAAGCCTTGGAGTGTGCATTCCACTGGATCAGGTGCCTTTTGTGGATGAACTTGGCAAAGAGACCTATGTAAATCCTGGAAACACAAAGTCTTTTTACAGATACTTCTAAGGCCCTGAATTTAAGAAGCATAGTGCAGAAGTTGTGATTATCTCCAGCTGGAATAGCTCCTTGGCTGTGTAGAATAACCCTACCACACACAGCCCAGGGAGAGGTGTGGCTGAGAGAGTCAGCATGTGTGTGTGCTCAGTCATGTCCAACTCTTTGCAAACCCATGTGCCATAGCCCACCAAACTCCTCTGTCCATGGGATCCCCAGGCAAGAACACTGGAGTGGATGGTCATTTCCTTCTCCAGGGAATTTTCCCTATCCAGGGATTCAACCCATGTCTCTTACATTTGTAGGTCAGTTCTTTACCACTGAGCCACCAGGGAAGCCCAGAGGTCCCTGTTTCTCATGTCTAAGTATGATACTGGTCTTATTTCAATAGAAATGGTACTTCTTTTTCATAGCTGTAAAGAAATCAGCTAACTGATACATGGCCTATCATTTGAAAAGACTCTGATGCTGGGAAAGATTAAGGGCAAGAGGAAAAGGGGGCAACAGAGAATGAGATGGTTGGATGGAGTCATTGACTCAGTGGACATGAGTTTGAGCAAACTCTGGGAGAAAGTGAAGGACAGGGAAGCCTGGCATGCTGCAGTCCATGGGGTCTCAAAGAGTCAGTCATGACTGAACAGCTGAACAACAACTCTCATATATACTGTACAAGATGTGTGCTGTGTAATGAAGAAAGTGAAAGTGTTAGTCACTCAGTCTTGTCCTACTCTTTGTGACCCCATAGATCCTACAGGTTTTTCTATCCATGGAATTCTCCAGGCAAGAATATTGGAGTGGGTAGCCATTCCATTCTCCAGGGGAACTTCCTGACCCAGGGATCAAATCCAGGACTTCTGCATTGCAGACAGATTCTTTGAGCCACCAGAGAAGACCAAGATGTGTGCTACTGCACTGAATTAGAGAGAATACAGCATACCTCTTCTGCTAACATTCATGGTTAAACTTTAATACAAAGTGATATGTTTTCTCAGAATGAATATTTTATAGTTAAAATATGTCATGTCTTTTCTTGGTAGATGGACTGGAGACTTTTACCAGATTTCTTAAAACTGAATTCAGTGAGGAAAACATTGAATTTTGGATAGCCTGTGAAGATTTCAAGAAAAGCAAAGACCCTCACCAAATAATTCGTAAAGCAAAAGCAATATATGAGAAATTCATACAGAATGATGCTCCACAAGAGGTAAAGATAATTGTACATTTGTTTGAAAACTTTTTGAGAAAAATATGACTTCATCAAATCAGTACTGCTGTACATTCTACCAGAAAGGTCAGAATTTTGTTGAAACAAAAATGGTGTCTCTTTATAAGCCTACTTCATTTTATTGCCCTTCACTTTTACTGCATTTTGCAGATACTGTGTTAAATTAAAGGTTTGTGACAGCCCTGCCTTGAGCAAATATATCAGTGCCATTTTTCCAACAATATTGGCTCATCTCCTGTCTCCATGTCACATTTTGATAATTTTTGCAATATTTCTTGCTTTTGCATCATTGTTATGCTTATTACGGCGATTTGTGATGTGTTCTTTGATATTACTACTATGACTTGCTGAAGACTCAGATGATGGTTAGCACTTTTTTTAGAAATAAAGCATTTTTAATTAAGGTATGTAGACTGTATTTTCAGTCATAATTCTTCTGCACATTTAGACTATCACATAAACATAACTTTTTATGCACTGGGAAAACAAAAAACTGTGTGACTTGCTTTACTGAGATATTCTCTTTATTGAGGTAATCTGGAAGGGAACCTGAAACATCTCTGAGAAATGTTTGTATATAAGTTTCTATATACAACTTATATATAAACAGAATGCATTATAAGATAATTTAAAAATAAAAATAAAGATATTGCCATGGAAGGAAAGGTATAATTGAAACTACTCCTTAAGATATTTTTATTCTAGACTGAGTGAATATAATTAATTGCAACATTAAGATTCATTCATTTATCATATTAGTCACAGCACAAGTAACCTCTTATAGAAACTAAACATTTTTACATGTGGTGAAGATAAGAGAAATCAAGAAGCTTGTATCATATACGATTTTAATGTTAGCTCACCTACTTGTACAAAGTTTAAGTTGCCCCATAATTATCATCCCCATACCTTAAGATAAATGAAAAGAAAATTTCATAATAGAAAGATAAGCTAAACGTAAAGTGGTAATGAATTCAAGTGGAAAAGCAATTGTGATTTTTTTTTTTTTTTTGATTGCAAGCTCAAATGAAGTAACTGTATAAAATAATTACTCAAATGGCTAGTAAACTAGCAAGTATTACTTGATTATCCTTGAATATGAATTAGAGGTTCTATATTTCTAGTATGTGCTCAATAAATAGAGTCTTTTCACTGAAGACTAGAACTTGTAGTCTGTCACTGCTAAGATTTCTGTTTGACTATAAATTGGTATTGTCCACGAAGTAGCATTGCCTGTGTAGACATCATTTTACATGAAACGACACTTATTTTCCTAGTTTCAGTGTGTTTCAATCTGTTTTGTGTTTCAATGTATTATCCTATTTTCCCCAAGGCCAAACTTATACACAGGTAAAAAAGCAGGGCTTCCCAGGTGGTAAAGAATCTGCCTGCCAATGCAGGAGATGCAAGACACTCAAGCTTGATCCCTGGGTTGGAAAGATCCCTTGGAGGAAGAAGTGGCAACCTGCTCCAATATTCTTGCCTGGGAAATCCCATAGGCAGAGGAGCCTGGCGGGCTACAGTCCATGGGGTCTTAAAAGAATGGGACAGGACTGAGTAACTGAGCACGCACACGTGCAGACAAAGGCAGCTGGTTATGTGCTGTTACCCATCAAGGGAAAGGAAGAAACCTACCTGAAAACTAAAAATTTACCACCAAGTATGTCATCAGTGCTTTGATAAGAAACCTTAAAGATTTTATGTCTTTAAAAGATAGGCATTTTCAACACACATATACTTACAGGTATATAATAAAATGATAAAAGCATTGAAATATAGCAAAAGCCTCACATTGAAATCCCAAATATGTCCCAAACACACTGTTAACCTTCACACAAAATAATTTAATTTCTACAAAGTTTAGTTTCCATTTTGAAAATGAGTTGAATCTAATGATCTCTTGGGTATGTACCAGTTCAATGGTCCATGATGCTGCATTAGCAGAGACAGAAAGAACAGGCTCACAGGAAGAGAAGAGCCAGATGAAATGACAGCCTAGAATGAATCACTGGATCCCTAGGCCCACAACAGGAAACTCACCTGGCATCCAAATGCAGTTTGCCCCCTCTGACCTGGAATCAGTCCTGTACTTTTGTTTCTCAAGGTATTTACTTAAGGAGACTGACTGTAATTACCGTTTTGTTTTTATTATTATCCAGGTTAACCTTGATTTTCACACCAAAGAAATCATCTCCAAGAGCATCACCCAACCCACCCTCCACAGTTTTGATGTTGCCCAAAGCAGAGTATATCAGCTCATGGAACAAGATAGTTACATGCGTTTTCTGAAATCTGACATCTATTTAGACTTGACAGAAGGAAGATCACAGAGACCAACAAATCTTAGAAGACGATCTCGTTCATTTACCTACACTGAATTTCAGGATGTAAAGTCAGATGTTGCCATTTGGTTATAAAGAAAATTATTTTTGCTCATTTTATTCGTAAGCTTGTTCATTTGCTTCTAAGATATAGCATGTTTATGTTAACAAATGAGTATGTCTTTTTAAAATAAGTGTGTCATTTGAAGTGATTTTAAAAATGCAAATCAAAACTGTTATTTGTCTAACAATATATAATGTATCTGCCAAGATATTCTATAAAAGCTTCCATTCGACTTCATTTCATTCATAGTCAGAGAGCTCCTTAATTAAAAGGCAGTAAGGAAATAAAAACAGTGTTGTACAAGACTGTAAAGCTAAGTAAAGGTTAAGCTTTTGCAAAATTGTCAACAGATTGGCCAATTATCTAGTTTGAAATTTTTTTCTAGATGCAGACTGTACAGTGCTCAGATAGACATGTATTTGGACACTTTCTATAATGATGAAGCTTCTATATGGCTTGATTAAAGAAAGTATAGCAGCAATCCAGTTCTCATAATGGGAGAGGATGACCATTTGTTCTTGGCTTACTAACCCTGGCTCTTGAACAGCAATCTATCACCTCTAGTTATAAACCAGTACCAGAAATGTTTGGGAGGACACATTCATCTCTACAGAACTTCCAGATCATATGTAACCTAGGTTGATCACTGATAATGTGATCCACATTTGGGCTCCTTCCAAAGTGAGCATAAACTCACCCAGTCACACAGAGCCACCACTGCTGGTCACAGACACATGACCGGATGATGCAATGGCTCCAGGGAGGAGCATCTTCTCATCTTTGAGGGGACCCTGCCACTAAAACAGTGGGTAGTCAGTCATTTCAATAATGACCAGAAGAAGTTTATCCCCTGAGTGAGCCTTCATTTTTTGGAATGAGAAGAAATTAAAAAAGCAAGGAGTCCAAGGCCCTGGGAACTCAGGCATCTGCCACATTGGCTTATATTCAGAAAATGTTCTTCTACTGATCATGTTCTTATTCCAAATCTCATCTCACTGAATAATTTAATACTATATTATTCAAATAAGATGATGCTAATAGTTATATATTTCTCTTCCTATAAATGTGTGTTGCATGGTCTGTAAATGTTGGTACTTAAAGATGCCATACATTTCATTTTGGCAAATGTTATTTTAGTTGAACTGTAAAATATAAATCTGTATATCACCTATAGAAATAAATATTTTTAATTTCTTCATTTGTCCAGTTAATGTTTGAAGTGAAGTCGCTCAGTCGTGTCCAATTCTTGTGACCCCATGGACTGTAGCCTATCAGGCTCCTCCGCCCATGGGATTTTCCAGGCAAGAGTACTGGAGTAGATTGCCAGTTCCTTCTCCAGGGGATCTTCCCGACCCAGGAATCGAACCCGGGTCTCCCACATCGCGGGCAGACGCTTTACCGTCTGAGCCACCAGGGAAGCCTAAGTTAATGTTTATTTGGTACTAAATGCGCTCACTGATTATTGATTATCCTTCCTGTCATCAAATTAAACAAAGGCATATTTTCTTATTTTAGAATGATATTGGAGTAGAAATTATTAATCAAGGTGTTTTGTCACTGTTCTTAATGCTAATATAAACTCCCAGTGTTGTGAATATGAAAACAAGGTATTACGCATTTCAAAGATCAACTAAGAAAATTATTTTTCTATTTTTTCTTTGGTTGATTGATATTTTCTTTGTTTGCAGCAGTCTCTTTTCAAAGAGTTTGATTGCTTTATGCATAGAGTTAAGACTGTATTACAAGCTTTCTGATCTCATAAGAAAAAAACCATGGGTTGATGTTAACGGTCTTTGTTCAAGGACCACAAAGAGCTAATATGCAGCTTTTCATTTGAAATGCTCTTCAGAAGCATCTGATATCATATAAATTATGAAACACTCCATGAAATCCTTCAAAATCATACCAGGACTTTTAATGAAACCAAGACCTGACTTCAAGGAGTGGATGTCTGTCGGGGGATGAAGAGCCAAATAAAGGAAACAAAATAAGCAGTTGTAGAAGTCAAGTAAAAAACATGCAGACAGTACTGAAAGTTGGCTGAAGGAACTGCAGAAATATATAACGAAAGCCCTAGAGTCTTAATATCTGAGTCCCCTAATCAGATGCCTGATCCTCACATGTTCATTTAACTTCTAAGTATCTTTATTCCACACATTTCTTCAAAATCAGGACTGAGGATTTCTGATTTTCCTTATGGTCTTCACATTTACAGATTCTATTCATTTACTGACCTGATATTCTTCAAAGCACCTCTTGGTTGACACACAAATTTTAAAAAGAGGCACATAATTGTGGTCAGTGAAGGAAACTTTCAGGCTAAACATTAACATGGGATATTGGCCTAAGAATAGGAAACAATTTTGTTAAAAAAAAAATTAGAAGTATAGTGAAAAGGAAAAAAAATTCACAGGAAATATAACAAAGTTTTGTTTCATGGCCAGTAACAACAACAACAACAAAAAGGGTCAAAGAAGCAATTTGACTTCAAAGAGAGACTTGGGTTGAATTAGATGTCTTGAGGTGTCATGAAGCACAGAGACAAAATTCAAACCAGACTTTCACATTTTGTACATAATAGAAGATCAATAAACGGCCTTGGAATCAAATGGAAGCAACAGAAAGCATTATTAGAAAAGTAATACAGTATTTCAGCAAAAGGTAAAATCTTTACAATGTGGCATATTTTTATTTAAATCCTGGCTCAGCCACTTTTCAAGAGCAACATGTTGGCAAAGTTACTTAAATATTAACTTCAATTTCTCATCTGTAATATTGGAATAAAACATTTACAGTGTTCTTAAGATGATTAAATTTTAAAATATTTGTAAAGTGCCAAGTATAGATTAATTTATTTTAGTGCATGGACAGGATTATGAAAAGCATTCCCTGTATTTAAGTGCCACATTTTAATTATAATATAAAATTTCTAGTAATGTCTAGATTACAAATCAAACAAACATCCTCTGAGAAAAATGAGATTTCCTGAATAAAATATAGGGACAGCTATTGATCTCACAAAATCTTATAATTTTTCACTGCAAATAAAAGTAAATAATGACTTTTAGCTAAATGAAAAATATTGGAATATTAAAAACAAATTCTTTTTTAAAAGAAAAAGCTGAAAACAAAACTTGACTATTTGGTTATGTTCAGTATAGTCATTCTTTATGAGCAAAATAGGGGACAAAGTTTATTGAAGATACATGACCCCTGAAATGCTCGCAGACTTAACTATAGCATTAGCTAAATTTAAACACATTGAAGTTATTTTCATTGTGTCATATGAAGAGACCTTATATTTAATTGCCTTGCTCTTTAATTATCATCTGTTTAAAAATGAAAACAAAACCAAAACCCCTTGATAATTTAACAAGCTCGTTCATCTATATTACCTGAAGTCTTTTCAACAATGAAAATAAAATTTAAGATAACATATACAAATCCATTTTCTGTAACATGGTGACTGAATTAACAAATATTTACTGAATACTGTGTATTTGATTGATACTGTTACCTGTTGAACACTCAGAGGTAAATCAAAGAGAAAGAGCAAAGGGAGAGAGAAAGAAACTTTCTTCCTGGGATGTTCTCTGATAAAGTCTGCACTCTATAATATGCAGCTGAAAGCCATGTTTGCTTACAAACAACCCTTCATATTAATCACAAATCACAAATCCATTTGTAAATGATGATGTAGGTATCACTTCTCTTTTGAAGCTAGGAGTTAAGTAACTAATTTCATTTAAGAGAAAAATAGAACCATTAACTTGCAAAAACTTTGCTTGTCTTATAAAGGCAAAACTAACCAAAAGCATACACAATATATAAACACATTTTAATTAAGGTTTTTTGGTTGTAATTTCATTTCTTTGTTTTTGCCTTACTGATCAAGAAAGGTCCTTCCAAGAGTAAAAAGGTCCTTCAAAGGGTAAAAAAAAAAAAAAAAAGACATAATTATAAAGTGAAAGTGTTAGTTGCTCAGTCATGTCCCACTCTTTACAATCCCATGAATGTAACCCACCAGGCTCCTCTGTCCATGGAGTTCTCCACGAAAGAATACTGGAGTGGCTTGCCATTTCCTTCTCCAGGGATCTTCCCAACCCAGGGATCAAGCTCACATCTCTTATGTCTCCTGCACTGGCCGTCGAGTTCTTTACCACTAGCACCATCTGGGAAGCATAATTAAAAGCAACACTTAAAAAAATCATATCACTTGAGAAACAAAAGAGAGGAATTAGCAGCATGAGTGGTAAAATATCGCATTTAATAAAACTAAAAGCCAGTCCTCAACTGTGATGTTAACAATATAATCATCCGTTATATTCCAAATATGGACTTTGCTTTCTAATTAAATTTCCTATAGTAAAAATGTGACTTTTAGAATTTATAACCAAAGGAATTAATTTATCATAGATTTAGTAAGACAACAGTATTAACTTTCACATAGTCTATTTAAACATTCATCTCTGATATCTTTACCTATTGGCATAAAATAAATAATAATTGTGTGGAATATGAAGATTAAAACACTATCAAATTTAGAGCTACCCAAAATACCAAAATTGTGATTAATAGACTCCATTTACCAGACCAAAGAAGTAAATAAAAACATTTGAAAAGATTGCCATCAATATGTGACATTCCTAAATTATTTTCTGAACAGTAATACATGCAGAGGAACAAGATATTTAAATATGAACTCAAATGAGGTTAAATCCATATTAATGATACCAGTGACACTCATTTAATAATCTATAGCTTAGAATACCTCGTGCCTAATTTATCCTTATTAAATTATACACAGCCCCTGCAGTTTAATAAACATTTACTACAGCTTCACCTTGATTCTAGTCACTGTACTGGATGGTAGGAATGCAAAGATGAGTAACAGTATAAAGTTTATCACTGAAGATATCAAACCCATAGGGGTTCCTGTGTAGGCAAACACATAAACCAATCATTTCAATATAACATGCAAAATGTTCATTTAATCTTGCCTTACCTATCTCTAAAAACTAGCAAGACAGTTTCACAATGATGTAGTAAAACATCAGAGTCACATCTCTGTGTCTCCACTATATGTCTGAGTATACTTTATAGCCTGAGGTTAGGTACTGAAATGCTCTCTCCATTGAAATTTACTTTAAAATACCAGTCTCTGGAAACCTGAGCTGATCTCCTGGAATAGATAGATAGGCATCATTCACATCATAATGTGATTCATTATAAGCTCCTTTAAGTACAAGTTCCCAGAAATGTATCTAGGCTATATTCATAGAAAATTACTTTACACGGAGTTTTTGGAAGCAAATTTTTGGTAGAAAAGTGAAAAGCAGAGTGTTAAAAGACATAGAAAAATGAATATTATCCCCAAACAGATACAGGCTAACACAAATTATGAAGTAAATTCACTGAAAAATCATGGTGCAACTCATAAATTCATTTATCTATATTATTCATATGTGTGCTTGGTGGCTCAGTCATATCCAACTCTTTGTGACTTCGTAGACTGTAGTCCGCCAGGGGGATTCTGCAGGCGAGAATACTGGAGTGAGTTGCCACTCCCTATCCAGGGGATCTTCTCAACCCAGGGATTGAACCCAGGTCTCCCATATTGTAGGCAGATTCTTTACCATCTGAGCCACCAAGGAAACCTAAGAATATTGGACTGGGTAGCCTATCCCTTTTCCAGGGAAATTTTCTGACGCAGAAATCGAATTGGGTCTCCTGCATTGCAGGCAGAATCTTTATCAGCTGAGCTACCAGGGAAGCCTATATTATTCATAAACATATCATTGTAAAACATACTATACACATTCTCTAAAAGACATAGGATCCTGAAAGAAACAGTGACTATGCAACTTGGTCCATTAATTTATTTTTGCTAGCCAGTTTCAGATATATTTTCTTTTATTCTATTTGTTTGTCCTTTTTCTAGGTGGCTATCTTGCCAAGAATTTGTAAAATAAGTTTTCAGGGTAATTAGACATAAAAAATGATAGAGAGATAGATGGATAGAAAATATCTAAATATATATATATAGATATATACATATATAGTTTGATTTAAAATGATGCTATATTTATTCACATGGACATCACCAGATGGTCAATACTGAAATCAGGATGATTATATTCTTTGCAGGCAAACATGGAGAAGCTTTATACAGTCAGCAAAAACAAGACCAGGAGCTCACTGTGGCTCAGATCATGAACCTCTTACTGCAAAATTCAGACATAAATTGAAGAAAGTAGGGAAAACCACTAGGCTATTTAGGTATGACCTTAATCAATCACTTTCAATTATACAGTGAAAGTGACAAATAGATTCAAGGGATTAGATCTGATAGACAGTCTGAAGAACTATGGATGGAGGTTCATGACATTGTAGGAAGCAGTGATCAAAACCATCCCCAAGAAAAAGAAATGCAAAAGGCAAAATGGTTGTCTGAGGAGGTCTTACAAATAGCCGAGGAAAGAAAAGAAGCTCAAGACAAAGGAGGAAAGGAAAGATACACCCATGTGAATGCAGAGTTCCAAAGAATAGCAAGGAGAGATAAGAAAGTCTTCCTCAGTGATCAATGCAAAGAAATAGAGGAAAACAATAGAATGGAAAGACTAGAAATCTCTTCAAGAAAATTAGAGATACCAAGGGAACATTTCATGCAAAGGTGGGCTCAATAAAGGACAGAAACTGTATGGACCTAAAAGAAGCAGAAGATATTAAGAAGAGGTGCCAAGAATACACAGAACTATATATAAAAGATCTTAATGACCCAGATATCATAGATGGTGTGATCACTCAACTAAAGCCAGGCATCTTGGAGTGCGAAGTCAAATGGGCCTTAGAAAGTATCACTATGAACAAAGCTAGTGGAGGTGATGGAATTCCAGCTGAACTATTTCAAACCCTAGAAGATAATGCTGTTAAAGTGTTGCACTTAATATGCCAGCAAATTTGCACAAGAGCTGACCCATTTAGAAAAGACTCTGATACTGGGAAAGACTGAAAGCAAGAAAAGGGGGCGAGAGGTTGAGATGGTTGAGTGACATCACTGACTCAATGGACATGAGTTTGAGCAAGCTCTGGGAGATGGTGCCAGGAAAGCCTTGCATGCGGTGGTCCATGGGTCACAGAGTCGGACATAACAGAGTCGGAACAACAACAACAATACTAAATGAGTTGCTCTCTGAAATTTATTTTTAAATAGAACTACCCTAATTTTTAAATATCTGATTGATTAATTTTCATAAGACCCAATTAGAGCTGTTGGCTCATTCTTTTATTTTAAAAGGTCTATTATTTCTTTTACTACTTTATATATGCTACATAGATTTACTTCCATGATTTAAATACATCTATAGAATAAATGTGGGAATGACTACTACTGGTTAATAGTATAAAAAGCAAAAACTTAAATTGTAAATTTTGATCACAAAGCTTTTCTCTTCCATGTCATAAGACTGAGTGTTCAGCAAAAATATAAACGAGGCGTCTGCTTAAATCTCTTCAAAACATGATTCAGACCAGACTTCACTTTAAGAAGAAGAAGAAAAAAAAAAAAAGGCTCAGATACTAAATGCAAAATCACAAACAGACACCTGAGAGTTTTTGATGAATATATCCCTTTTAAAGTTGTTCATCATGTTATGTAAAGTAAAAGAATGTTTAAAATCATAGAAAAACAATGAATTACCTAGAAGGAAAATTAGGCTTTGACATAAAAGTGAAGAAAGGTTTGGAGATTCCGGGAGAACCAGATAATTAATCTCTATGAAAATATTCTCAAATAGGAAAGACTTATACATATATTAAAAAGTTATATGTATGCTTTTTGTTTTATAAACCCTGAAAAACGGCTTGACTATCTTACTGCTTTATATATAATTATTATAATTATTCTTTCTTCCACTTTTTAAAAATTAAAATTTCTAAAAAGTCGATTGAGTTTCGTGGGCTTTTATAGATTGGCTATTTCATCTGTTAGACTTTAACTTCCTAAACTAAGTAATCAGTTGCTGAAATTATTCTGAAATCTATAAACTCTCTTTAGAGGTCTGTTCCCTGTAAACCTGGCTTAAAAACCAAATTACTGGGTGCAAAAATAAAACACCAATGCTTCTATTTTTGATTCCATGCATGACATTACATTCAAAAACACTTCAGTATGAAAATTGAATCAGGATGTTTATATAAAGGAAGTAGAGTCCATGTAATATGATTTCAGAGTTTTGAGGATAAGATGCAATGTGAATGTAAAATAAATGGTGCATGAGAAGCCCAAACTTTTTCTCCATTTTTAGCATCCAAGACTTGAGTGCCGCCAGACATCATAAGGTACTTCGGTGAATTTTAGGAGGCAAATGAGGCTTTGTGAACAGAAAATATACAACTTGCAGTTTTATTACCCTCAGAAATCATGAGATTTAAAAATTAAATTTTAAATTTTAAATTCTCGGGTCAAATAGAAAATAGTTTATTATTTGTAACTACTACATGCAAAAACACATCTTTCATTTCAGATATTTCAGGTATCTTTTGTTTCTTAAACTATGAATATATACTATTTTAGAAGTACAAATTGAGAATTTTCAGAAATTTACAGAATCAAAATGTCTTTGTCTTTATATGTGTTTCATCAATTTCAAGCAGCCTGAGGGGAAAATCAAGTATGCTAGTATATGGTATGAAAAGCATCCTAAAATTCTGAGAATATTCACAGCTAATTGTTGTAGGCACTTTTTTCTTTTCTGTTGTATTCCAATATTTTAAGTTATTTCATTTTCATCCTGAGAAAAACAAAGCATTGTATTTTTTACCAATTGTCTAGATTTTATTTCACTATATAGTAGGATTGATGACTTGGCATGCTAAAAGCTTCTCTTAAACTTCAACAACACCGAGGAAGAAATATTTTCTGAAATGATTTTCCTAAGCAGATTCATTTTACAATTTAATTTCCATCAGTGAGGTAAAGGTCAATGTGAGACTATAAGAAAGCTAATTTGCATGAGGTATGTATGAGGAATATGAAAATAATATAATGTGAAATATTCATAATTTAAGCTTTTAAGCCAACCTCAGGGCAAAAGCGTAATTATTAGAGGAAACAGCTCAACAATTACAACAAACTTTTTTTGATGATGTCAACTAACATACTCTCATCCTAAGAGACATAAAGACACAATCCTGTAGAATAACAAATCCTTAGAATTTGCCTCCATATGTTCATTGGCTTTAGAAAATGTTTATCAGTGCTGTGGGTCAACTCAACACAATTCTCTATGTAGTTCCACTAATCAAGTACTTCTAAGCTGGCTTTGTTTATCCTGATTACCTCTTGGCACCTCACCAAACCTACACTAGTATTTTTTTAACCATGGCAACCAACACATGCTTCTTTATAACTATGTCCTGTGTTTATCTATTTGAACAGAATTCTTACTCAAATTGCACTCTGATTCAAGAGCATGGCAGACATCTATTGATCTGTTGCTTCTTTATCTCACAATCAAATGACTATAAAAGTGTCCATAGAATTATCATCTCAGGGTCACTTAACTGATTGCTACTCTATTCCCTTTAAATTAAAATAACTAATAATCTTCTATGTTTCTTGATAAAGAAGAGTAATTTTCTTGAACACTATTGAGCATGTGAGTTTATTAAAATTTTATAACAGATCTTACAAAATATTAATTCAGAAACATGATCCTGTTTCTCCACTGACCTGAATTTCTTGTTGTTGTTCAGTCACTCGGTCATGTCCAACTCTGTGACCCCATGGACTGCAGCACGCCACACTTCCCTGTCCTTCACTGTCTCCCACAGTTCGCTCAAACTCATGTCCACTGGGTCAGTGATGCTACCCAACCATCTCATCCTCTGTTGCCCCTTTCTCCTCCTGCCTCAATCTTTCCTAGCATCAAGGTATTTTCCAATGAGTCGTCTTTTTTCATCAGGTGGCCAAAGTACTGGAGCTTCAACATCAGTCCTTCCAGTGAATATTCAGGGTCAGTTTCCTTTAGGATTGACTGGTTTGATCTCTTTGCAGTCCAAGGGACTCTCAAGAGTCTTTTGCAGCAGCACAGTTTGAAAGCATGTAGTAATTAGCTTCCAATTTAAAAAATAAATTAATTTTTTAAAAAAGAAAAAGAAAGCATGAAATTGAAAGCACACTGCATGGCCTATCACACTCCCAGGTTCCTTCCTGGAGCATTTGGGCGTAAAACCTCTGACAATCCCTCTACGCCTCCTGCAGCTTCCTCTCTCATCTCGCGACCACCCAGGCCTACAAGAGTGACCCTGACATGGAGTCTGGATTTTGGTACTTTGCTGGACTTCGCAACCTTTGCCCAGATGAATCGAGTGTTTGAGGAGAGATAATCAGTCCTTGGGGTATGGGGGCCTGGGGATAAGAGATGGAGAAAAGACTCAGTCCTGGGGCTACTTGAGAATCAGCCCCTAAGAACTAGAGAGGCCACTCCCAGGTTTCTACTGGAAGAACCAAAACTAAGTTTTGAGAGAAGCAAAGCACCTTGTTGTGTGATTTTTAGTTAACTTCTTTACCAAAAGGTCAAAGTCAGGTTATGTCATTAAATGAAACCTGGGTTACATGCTTTTCATCCACTATTTTCTTTCTCAAACACAATAGAGAGATTTTACCCAGTGTTGTTTGCTTCTATTTTAAGATTTTGCCCTTTCTTTGCCCTGGGTTTTTCTTCAATATACTGAAAAATTGGACAGCGCTACAATGAGCACTGCTCAACAGAAGTAACTGTGACTTAGAAGTTCTTTCTTGATTTGATTTTATACTTCTCTGAGATGGGTACCCTTCCAGAGAGGTTCTAACATAAAGCAGTAACAATGTTTGTTTAGTTAATATACGTATTCATGTCCTCTTTGGTTTTCTATGCTATTTTTTTCCAGTAATCCTAAATGATAATCAAATTACTAATGACATTTTTAGGGACACATTAGCACAGCTTGAAGGGATCTTAGTTCCCCAACCACCTCCCCTGTAATGGAAGCTGAGTCCTAACCGCTGAGCCACCAGGGATGTCCCACTGAACACATTTATTGAGGGTATAATGTGTGTTAAGCACAGTGTTCTATCCTTGCCACTTAACAGTGTTTTGATTCTGACAAACAACATAACCTCTTTGTGACTGTTTTCCAGCTATAAATGAGGAGATAGTAATGTCCCTCCCTTACAGTTTCTGGAGGACGGAATGAGCTAACCTACTGAGAGAATTCAGACAGATGTCTGACACATAATAAGCACTCAATACATGTAGCTTTTGTTCCATGGAACAGGTCTATTTGCATATAGCTGAATTATAGGTAGAATTGCCATCTTCTTTCCTTACTCCCATTCTTAAAAGGTGATCGCAGTGAAGAAAGGGTAACAATATTTAAATGATGATTTCCTTGATTTTTGCCTTCATGTGCATGGGGTGTGTGTGTGTGTGCCCCTATTTATTGTGGAAGGCAGAATTCTAAGATGGCCCCATGACTCTCGCTCCCTGGTGCACAGGTCTTCTAAAACCGTGTACCCTTGAATGTAAGTATAATTTGCACATGTAATATGTACTGACTCCCTGGGTTGGGTTATGTTGCTGTTATTTAGTTGCTAAGTTGTGTCTGAGTCTTTTGCAACCCCATGGACTGTAGCCCACCAGGCTCCTCTGTCCCGGGATTTCCCAGGCAAGAATACTGGAGTGGGTTGCCATTTCTCTCTTCAAGGAATTTTTCTGACCCAGGGATTGAACCCATACCTCCTGCTTGGCAGGCAGATTCTTCACCACTGAGCCACTAGGGAAGCTGCATTGGGTTATATTATATAGCAAACTATGATGGAATAGTCATTCCTGTAGTTACACAACCCAGGCCAGTACCATCATTTCAGCCATGTGACTCTGTGCAAAGAACTCAGGTGAGCCCTACCCAGAATCCATACCTACTGCTAAGTTTGTGGTAGTTTGTTATACAACAAAAACAGAGCTACATTTTCTTTAAACCTCTAAATCCTTTACATGCACATCTTTCATGGCATTTGTACAGTCCTCATCTGATACTAATTCAGCTATTAAATATTTATTGAACAGCTATTATATATCATGAACATATAAGAACTGCTGGGGATACATAAACTGATAAATTAGACATGATCAACCACTTATTTTTAAAATGTTATGCCCCAAATTGACTAAATACATCAGACAATTTCACATCAGTGCAAAGTTCAATGGGACATTGATCTGACTGTACACTTTGCAGCAGACAAAGGAAGCAATAGATTTTTGGGGCTATTTATTCAATGTTAGGTCATTTATTCCCACAGAGAAAATTCTTTTTGCAATGACATTTTTAGAGAGGAGATCTGTTTCACTTTTCATGAAGTTACTGTGAAAGAGTAACAAAGATTTTAAAAAGCACCTTAAGCCTCTTGAAGGAAGCATGTTTTACAAATATTAAACAAAATTACTGTTAACAATGCCCTAGTGTTCTATTTATTTAAGAACAGACAATTTTTAGTTTCTTCATCAGATCCAGTATCTTCCTCAATCTTTTAAAAACTGTTAGGCAATGATTATCCTAGAAATGGATATTAAAAGGGGGATGGGAAGGAGTTTCAAAAGGGAGGGGATATACTTATGGCTGATTCATATTGAGGTTTGACAAAAAACAACAAAATTCTGTAAAGCAATTATCCTTCAATAAAAATTAAATTAATTTTAAAAAGACATTCTCACAAGCATCTTTTAACCTTAATTTCAACAAGCATCAGACTCATAATTGATTGTGGTTTTTCATTTCAATTAGTATAGTAAATTAAAACACAATCTTATATTTGACCTTAGCTTTAATCTTCACACTTAGAATTCCCAAGACAGATGTCAATTTGTAGTGTTGTCTAACCACTTTATTATTGTTTTACCAATAATTTCTGTAGGCCCCCAAAAGAGACAATTCATATATTGAAATTCTAATTTCCAGTTGCCAGCTACCATATACTTCGTAACTCCAAGATGCAAAAATCTCAGGTTGCAATTAGAGACAGAAAAAAACACTACAAATAAAGAACAGATACACACCTTTTCAAAAAAGTCCAATTGAACCTGACTATGATTTTACTTGAAAAAGAATATTGGGAAAACACACTTTTCATATCACACATATATATACCCATCTGTCTTTAGCTTGAAGCAAAAAAGTAAAATGTCAATTAGAAGCTACTTATTGGTGCTATGGAGTGAATCTAAACCAGAAAGCAGTTGACATTTCTAGAAACATCTACTGTAACTGTCACTTGGAGGTTAATGCATAGTAAAAACCAGTTTTACAAGTAGCTTTTATGACACTAAGTATCTGATCTTTTGAACAATTTCTTAATGTACACTAACATAGCTAACTTTTAAAATAATTCTGTGATCTCTGGAAACAAACTTAAAAAATAAATGTGAATTTAGGAAGCAAACATCTTAGATGTAAAGACTTGCTTTTTTTCTGGTCTTTTTGAACGTTTTCTTTCTTTACCCTGTGATGAAATTTTATCTCTTCTATTATGAGACACACATTCAAGAAGGATGAGTAGGAGGTTAAGAGGTGGCGGAAGAGTAAAGGAATTCTTCTAAGGTTAATTCTGCCAAATCCAGAGCCCTATAAAAAAGTGTTTATGAGACAATATACTAGCAATATACTAGTAGCAATATACTAGCCACCATCACTCTTCCTGTTGACTTGTCTTCCATGAAATTCGAGTTCCTTAAGGATATGAACCACTTGGCAAAACAGGAAAACATAACTAGTGTTGGAGTCACTCATCCCCATGCTTTATGCTAGCCTTTCAGTTTCTATCTGTGTAATCACATTATTTGTCAAAAATTAACACTGACTAAGCCAACTTCCTTTTTCTGTCCGAATAAGCAGGCGAGGGCTGCTCTAGAGGCTGAATAGCACATCTGTGGGCTAGACTCCTTTCATTTTTTTGCTTGATTTCCTTCTCGTTTGCCTTTGTCCCCAAGGTTGCAACAAGCTGAAGCCTCTGATATCTGCCTGCCCAACAGAAAGAAGAGGATGCAGGAAGCATGCAAAGAGCTTCCTCCCAAGGGACTAACTCCTCCTTTCTGGAAGGACATTCTCCCCAAGGACTTCTGTCTAATCACATCGGCTCTGCTCCCTGGCCACAGTGTGGGGGTACTGTAATTTCAATGTTATAATTTTAAGATGAATTATAAATGATACAATGTATATAAAAACCTGTTGTGTGTCTGACTCACACTGATACAAAGTGAATATCAACTGCATGAATGAGTACATAGAATACATTTACTTAGAAAAAAAAATCTACTGAAGTACTGAGTTTTTTTCACATGATAATGATAAAGGTAGGGGGTGTCAGGATAGGGTATGTTGGTTTTATTTCATTTATAAGCTGAGTGTTTAGACTTAAAAAGAGATTTTTTTTTCCAGTTGTACAGTTCATTGAGTAGCTTCTTTAATGTAACATATGCATATTTCTATTTACTATAAAATATACTTAAACTTCCCATGATAAAGAGTCTGCTTGCAATAATGCGAGAGACCTGGGTTTGATCCCTGGGTCGGGAAGATCCCCCAAAGAAGGAAACATCAACCCACTCCAGTATTCTTGCTTGGAGAATTCCATGGACAGAGGAGCCTGGCTGGCTATAGTCCATGGAGGGGCAAAGAGTTGGACACGACTGAGCAACTATCACTTTATTTCATTTTCAATACTTTAACTATGTCGGCAGAACAATGTATATGTTTCACTGAGTGATTGGTAACTGAGTTAAAATGAACCACATCCAGACTGGAGGTGTGTCTCATGATGTCTATATTGAGAAGCTTGCACATTTGTTTATGAGAATATCTCATTTTTATAATTTTGTTATATATGGTATTAATATATATTAATGTGTTTATATATATTTAGCTATTTAAATGGCAGTATCTTTTTTTAAATTTAAAATGTGGATTTTATCCTTTTATTGTCTTTCAGAAATCATGCTGCTGCTAAGTCGCTTCAGTCGTGTCCGACTCTGTGTGACACCACAGATGGCAGCCCATTGGGCTCTGCCATCCCTGGGATTCTCCAGGCAAGAACTGGAGTGGGTTGCCATTTCCTTCTCCAATGCATGAAAGTGAAAAGTGAAAGTGAAATCGCTCAGTCGTGTCTGACTCAGCAACCCCATGGACTGCAGCCTACCAGGCTCCTCCATCCATGGGAGTTTCCAGGCAAGAGTACTGGAGTGGGGTGCCATTGCCTTCTCCGTCAGAAATCATAAGTCAGAATAATTGAATATGTTTACCTAGACCAGATGGACTCTAACAGATCAGTTAGATTGAAGAGACTAGACAAGGAGAACTCTTGACAGTAATGACCCAAACTCTCAGCTATATGCAAATTAATTTACTTAGTGAAGATAGTCTGAAATATTATGATAACAAGACTGTTCTAATGATCTGTCCAGGTTACTTTCCCAACCCCAGATATGGAGTAAGAAATGGCAACCCACTCCAATATTCAAGCCTGGAAAGCTATCAGTATTAGGTAAAACTGTATGCTCAGAGCAGTGAGTTACCAAGTATGAAATAAATCATTCTTGTTATAGATCTAACATTGGCTTTGAGGCATCATTTCCCTCAATTAGTTTCTCTGCTTTGCACCTTAGTTCTTCAGTGACAAGTATGGTTTTGAGCTTATAACTATTATGGCATTTGAATTCCCTTCCTCAAGTACACAGGAGCATAGCAACCAGAGGACAATGGAGTATGCTTCAAAACATACTGTTATGTGAACTTGCCCAAGTCATTAATTGCTGTTTACTCATAAATGTTCTCATCTGTAAAATGAAAATAATTATTCCTACATCATTTACTTTTAGATTTTTAAAATTAAAGTGTAGTTGGTTTACAATATTATATTAATTTCAGATATTCAACATAGTGATTGAGTATTTTATAGATTATACTCCATTTAAAGTTACTGTAAAATATTGACTATACTCCCTGTGCTATACAATATGTCCTTTTATCTAATTTATTTTATACATAGTAGGTGTGCCTCTTAATATTCTACCCCTACATTGATCCTTCCCTTTCCACTCCCCACTGATAACCACTAGCTTGTTTTCTGTATTTGTCAGTCTATTTCTGCTTTGTTAAATACTTTCTTGTTATTTTTAGATTCCACATATAAGTGATGACATGGAGTGTTTCTTTCTTTATTTGACTTATTTCACTAAACATGAAACCATCCCAGTCCATCCAGCCATCCACGTTGTTCAAAATGGCAAAATTTCATTCAAATGGCTGATACTCCATTGTGTGTGTTTATATATGTGATATACACACATGCATACCACATATTAGTTATCCATTCCATCTGTTGATGGGACACATAGGTGGCTTCCATATCTTGGCATCCCTAAATAACGCTGTCATGAATACTGGGGAATATGTATCTTTCTGAATTAATGTTTTTGTTTTCTTCTAATATACATCTGCACCGGCAGAAATATCAATAACCTCAGATATGCAGATGACACTACCCTTATGGCAGAAAGTGAAGAACTAAAAAGCCTCTTGATGAAAGTGGAAGAGGAGAGTGAAAAAGTTGTCGTAAAGGTGAACATTCAGAAAAGGAAGATCATGGCGTCTGGTCCCAGGCTTCACGGGAAACAGATGGAGAAACAGTGGAAACAGTGTCAGACTATATTTTGGGGGCTCCAAAATCACTGCAGATAGTGATTGCAGCCATGAAATTAAAAGACGCTTACTCCTCGGAAGGAAAGTTATGACCAACCTAGACAGCATATTAAAAAGCAGAGATATTACTTTGCCAACAAAGGTCCAAGGCTATGGTTTTCCCAGTGGTCATGTATGGATGTGAGAGTTGGACTGTGAAGAAAGCTGAGTGCTGAAGAATTGATGCTTTTGAACTGTGGTGTTGGAGAAGACTCTTGAGAGTCCCTTGGACTGCAAGCGGATCCAGCTAGTCCATCCTAAAAGAGATCAGCCCTGGGTGTTCATTGGAAGGACTGATGTTAAAGCTGAAACTCTGATATTTTGGCCACCTCATGCGAAGAGTTGACTCATTGGAAAAGACTTTGATGTTGGAAGGGATTGGGGGCAGGAGGAGAAGGGGACGACAGAGGATGAGATGGCTGGATGAGATGGTGATGTCCATCACCAACTTGATGGACATGAGTTTGAGTGAACTCAAGGAGTTGGTGATGGACAGGGAGGCCTGGCGTGCTGCAATTCGTGGGGTTGCAGAGTCAGACAAGACTGAGCTGAGCAACTGAACTGTACTGAACTGAATATACACCCACTAGTGGAGTTTCTAGATCATATGGTAGTTCTATTTTTAGTTTTCTGAGGAATATTCTTAATTCATTTAATTGCTTGGGAAAGTAAACGAGAGAAGACATTTATCCAATTAATATTTGCTTGCTGCTACTGCTGCTAAGTCACTTCAGTCATGTCCAACTCTGTGCAACTCCATAGATGGCAGCCCACCAGGCTCCCCCGTCCCTGGGATTCTCCAGGCAAGAACACTGGAGTGGGGTGCCATTTCCTTCTCCAATGCATGAAAGTGAAAAGTGAAAGTGAAGTCGTTCAGTCATGTCCAACTTTTACGACCACATGGACTGCAGCCTTCCAGGCTCCTCTGTCCATGGAATTTTCCAGGCAAGAGTACTGGAGTGGGTTGCCATTGACTTCTCTGAATATTTGCTTAATATCCACTATTTTAAAGGTTCATAGTATTTACTTAGAATAAGGATACTTTTAAATTTTATTGTCAAGAAATTTTTTGTCTGGCTTATTCTGCATCTCATGGTTTCTTTCTGTGTACTGGTGGAATTATTTTCCAGCCTTATTTCAACACTGCTGCTGCTGCTAAGTCACTTCAGTCATGTCCAACTCTGTGTGACCCCATAGATGGCAGCCCACCAGGCTCCGCCATCCCTGAGATTCTCCAGGCAAGATACATCAGCACTACTCTTGGCTAAATACTCTCTGACTCAGAACTGAAAATTGTGCAGTACTTTACACATATTCAGTACTTTTTATTCCCAAAGATTTGCTCATAAGTTTTTGAGACTCCCCCAATCTCTTTTCTTTTGAAGAACCATTAGATATCCGTCAGGATAAATACAGTCATCTTCTCACATTTTAAGTATTGAATGTTGGAAATGCTCTAAATTCTAAAAACATATAGATCACATTCTGATGGAATTATTCTCTATACATATTTATGATTATTTATATTACATTCTGTTATCCTCTCCATATAAAAGTCACATTGAAGATTCTAACTATGGTTTATTTACTTTGGACCCAACATAGGGTCTCATACATAGCAAAAACTGAAAAGTTTCCATGAACAAATGAATGTCTGGGCAGAGAAGCAGAAAGTGACATTTTCAAGAATTTACATTAAAAGTCATTTTAAATATCCACTCTTGTTTTAACTACTTTAAGGTGATGGTAGCTGAATTGAGATTAGAAGTTAGATCCAAACTCAAACTTAGAGTTTTTCCAACTACAGTGTCCCCTGCTCATTACTTTCCTAATCAAAATGAAAAAAAGAAAAGTACAAAGTTTGAGACTTTTTAAAGCTATGGTTAGAGCATTGATGAAAGAGCTTATTTAGGTAAAATGTAAATTGTTAATTTTATCTAAAATATTTTTAGCCTTCAAACTATAGAAGGAATAGAACCAGAACTTTTTAAAAAACGGGGGAAAGTAACAGGTAATTTCATATGCATTGTCATATATCAGCCCCAACATACTTTGCTTTTGGAGCTTTTATAATGTGGGGGTGTTTGGTGTTCTCATTTGTATCCTGCCCAAACAGCTGCCATTCACCACCTGCCGTGCAAAACCCACTCACACTTTTAAAAGACTCTAGAATTATGTAAAAGGAGGCTTCTTCCAAATCAGCTACCCGTACTTCAAATGTCACCCACACCTTTGCTTGGCATCAAAAAAAGTATCACAGTGTGAAGGTAAATAACACGAAGATTTATTTCTTACTCCCTTCCAAACCCACAAAATCTTCCGCATGCTAGCATAATATATCTTGAGTTATGCTGAAGAGTTAGCGAGTGAAATGGGCATAGGAGAAAAACGTGTTCAAGAAGTTATCTGTATTTTTATAGGCTTGTCTACCTTGAAGCCAAGTTGTTAATCCACAGAAGACATTAAAAAGACCATAATTTGGGGACTGGTGCCAGCTCTGAGGGGAGACCCTGGTGCTGGCAGCTTCACAATGCTCGCCCTGTTGGAGCCAAGTTTATACTTAGATTCACATGCAAGCTTACCTCAGAGATACTGCGGGTTTGGTTCCAGACCACTGTAGTCAAGTGAATATCACTATAAAGGGAGTCACAAGGTTGTGGTTTTTCGGGGTGCATAAAATCTCTGTTTACACCATTTTGTAGTATATTAGGTGTGCAGTAGCTTTATATCTTAAAAAAATGCACATTGCTTAATTAAAATATGATGCTGCTGGGAAATAGCATTAATTGATTTGCTCAAGGAATGGCTATCACAAACTTCATTTAAAAAAAAAAAAAAAACACCACAGATTCAGGGAAGTGCAATAAAGCAAAGCACAACAGAACGAGGTGTGCCTGTGAACACCGGGACACTTCTGCGACCTCAGCTCCTTAAAACTGGGGGAGGAACAGGTTGTGCAAGTTCTGGGTTCAGCTTGGGTACTCTGTCCAAGACAGACAGCACATGTTTTTAGGAGCGCAGAGGGACTCTTATCTTTCATACTTATGATACTAACACCTCTTCAAGGGACATATATATCTCAGAGAGAAAAAGGACAAAAGGTAGTCAGGTAAAGAAGGGTCCAAGTGTATGACATACTGGTAGTTTATTTTAATAATCATACACACACACATATGCACAGTTTGGATAAGTCTGAGGTTTTTATAAGAATAACACTGTAAGAGCAGGATGGCTCAGCATAAAGTGGCTGCCCTGATTCAGTTTCAGAACAAAAACATTGTTACTGATCTGTCATTGTCCCCATACAAAAGGCAACACACTTGCAGCTTAGAAAGCTAATGGAAATCTACTTTCTGTCACGTTGCAGCATAAAATTGTAGTATAAGATAATTTAAGAGGAAGATTTTCTTCCTACAATTTCAACTTTCTGAAATGTATCAATTCTGTCTCTGCAATTTCTAAAGTTCGATTTGTGCAAACATTGACTCATCCCACCAAGGAATTTTTATATGGTTGCTAAAAGTATCAGGAAGCACATTAAATCACTTAAGTCCTGCCGAAGGGAAAAGTAATAACCAAGAAGAGAGTTAATTCTGAAAAGTAATTTCTTAGCAAATAATCTAATTACCTTTTACAATAGCAAGGAAGGAACGCATTGTTTTCTTTCATTTCAAATATGCTAATAGGTACAAACTACTGAAAAATAAAGATTCAATCAAAGAAGATTTATTCTTAATCTAAGAGGAAGTGATCTTAGCCATAAAATATGATAAGAATGATTAAACAAAGAATGCATAAAACATAGGCCTTGTACACTTAGAAGGTTATTACTGAAACAAGATTCACAAAATATGCTCAATGCACTGGGTTGCACATATTATAAAGGTTGAACCCTATGTGCCTTCAGGATTGAGGAGGTAGTAGTTTTTGTTTAGATTAGATTTGATTATATTAGATCTGACAGATAGAGTACCTGAAGAACTATGGACGGAGATTCCTGACATTGTAGAGGAGGCAAGGATCAAGACCATCCCCAAGGAAAAGAAACACAAAAAGGCCAAATGGCTGTCTGAGGAGGCCTTGCAAGTAGCTAAAAAAGAAGAGAAGCTAAAAGGAACAGAGAAAAGGAAAGGTATACCCATTTGAATGCAGAACTCCAAAGAACAGCAAGGAGAGATAAGAAAGTCTTCCTCAGTGATCAATGCAGAGAAATAAAGGAAAACAATAGAATGGGAAAGACAGAGATCTCTTCAAGAAAATTAGAGATACCAAGGGAATATTTCATGCAAAGATGGGCACAGTAAAGGACAAAAAATGGTATGGACCTAACAGAAGCAGAAGATATTAAGAAGAGGTGATAAGAACACACAGAAGAACTGCACAGAAAAGATCTTCACGACCCAGATAACCACAATAGAGTGATCACTCACCTAGAGCCAGATATCCTGGAATGTGAAGTCAAGTGGGCTTTAGGAAGCACGACTACGAACAAAGCTAGTGGAGGTAATGGAATATACCAGTTGAGCTATTTCAAATCCAAAATGATGATGCTGTCAAAGTGCTGCACTCAATATGTCAGCAAATTTGGAAAATTCAGCAGTGGCCACAGGACTGGAAAAGGTCAGCTTTTATTCCAATCACAAAGAAAGGCAATGTAAAAGAATGCTCAAACTACCCCACAGGACTGGAAAAGGTCAGCTTTTATTTCAATCACCAAGAAAAGCAATGCCAAAAAATGCTCAAACTACTGCACAATTGCACTCATCTCATACACTAGCAAAGTAATGTTCAAAATTCTCCAAGCCAGGCTTCAACAGTACGTGAACCGTGAACTTCCTGATGTTCAAGCTAGATTTAGAAAAGGCAGAGGAACCAGAGATCAAATTGCCAACATCTGCTGGATCATCAAAAAAGCAAGAGAGTTTCAGAAAAACATCTACTTCTGCTTTATTGACTCTGCCAAAGCCTTTGACTGTGTAGACCACAACAAATTCTGGAAAATTCTTAAAAAGATGGGAATACCAGTCAACCTGACCTGCCTCTTGAGACATCTATATGCAGGTCAGGAAGCAACAGTTAGAACTGGACATGGAACAACAGACTGGTTCCAAATAGGAAAATGAGTACGGCAAGGCTGTGTATTGTTACCCTGTTTATTTAACTTCTATGCAGAGTACATCATGAGAAACACTGGGCTGGATGAAGCACAAGCTGAAATCAAGATTGCCGGGAGAAATATCAATAACCTCAGATATGCAGATGACACCACCCTGGTGGCAGAAAGTGAAGAACTGAAGACCCTCTTGATGAAAGTGAAAGAGGAGAGTGACAAAGTTGGCTTAAAGCTCAACATTCAAAAAACTAAGATCATGGCATCTGGTCCCATCACTTCATGGCAAATAGATGGGAAAATAGTGGATACAGTGACAGACTATTTTTCTTGAGTGCCAAAATCACTGCAGATGGTGACTGCAGCCATGAAATTAAAAGATTCTTACTCCTTGGAAGAAAAGTTATAATCAACTTAGACAGCATATTAAAAGGCAGAGACATTACTTTGCCAACAAAGGTCCATCTAGTCAAGGCTATGACTTTTCCAGTAGTCATGTATGAATGTGAGAGTTGGACTATAAAGAAAGCTGAGTGCTGAAGAATTGATGCTTTTGAAGTGTGGTGTTGGCAAAGACTCTTGAGAGTCCCTTGGACTGCAAGGAAATCCAATCAGTTAATCCTAAAGGAAATCAGTCCTGAATATTCATTGGAAGGACTGATGCAGAAGCTAAAACTCCAATACTTTGGCCACTGATGCAAAGAACTGACTCATTGGAAAAGACTCTGATGCTGGGAAAGATTGAGGGTGGGAGGAGAAGGGGGCAACAGGATAAGACGGTTGGATGGCATCACCAACTCAATGGACCTGAGTTTGAGTAAATTTCATGAGTTGGTGATGGACAGAGAGGCCTGGCCTGCTGTGGTTCATGGGGTCACAAAGAGTTGGACATGACTGAACGACTGAACTGAACGGAACTGAAGTGTTTGTTTTGTTTGTCTTATTTTATCTGCCAAGTATTTTGTATCATTCTCTGTGCTTACTGTTTACCACGTGCACTGAGAGCAGTTATATTCTATTTCTGCAATAAAAACCAAGGTGAAAGTGGAAAACCATTGTAAGTCAAAACTATCAAGAGGATTAAAGGATGCATAACAGTTGAAAGTCAAGGAAAACAGATGAAAACAGGCTACTGCCTTCAGTTTTTAGATTATCATCACAGATATAAGGCTTTGTGAAAACAACAAAAAATAAAGGTGCAAGTTATTACTGGGTGAATGCAGATGATCGTTAAGTTGCCTGCCTTCCTTATTCTAGGTTCTCAGTTATCTGCTCTTGGAATCTCTCTTTACTATGGTAATCACAACTCATACCTGACACAGTAACATGAAAATCCTAAGTAAGACGCTTGTACAAAGTGATATTTTTAAATTTGTCTTGAACAGCCTCTGGTTATACAATACAGCCATCAATATCATCTTTGCTTGAATACTAGATGTATAAAAACTTCCTTTCAGGTCTTTTTCGAAAACAAGGTGGCAGTGAGACATTTTTGTATAATGAGCAGGATAGTGAGGTGGAAATGAGTGAGGTGTAAAGGGGCATTTCAGACCTGTAAGGAAAAGATAGCCCAAGTCCAGATGTACAAAAGTGCTTCTCCCAGCCTGAAAATGGCTGGTATTTTGGATCAAAATGCTATATGAAGCAGGAGATGAAGATGGAAATATGTCAGATGAGGTTTGAAGACAATGTGGCTGGAAAGAGATTTAGGGAAAGATTGTTAATGGATTCAGTGGCTTCATCTAGTAAGCTGGTGGCTGGGGAAATACCAGAACAACACTCACCTGGTGAATGAATGAATCATCAATGACATTTCATCTATGGAGATCTGGTGATCCCTCAGTAGGAGCCAGAGCATTTGCTGCTTGGTACCAGATCTTGTCCAAGAATATACTGAAAACCATGATTTGTATAGCTCCAAACATGAAGACAGGAATGCTGGGCTTCCTTTGCAAAAAATACTGCAGAAGTTAATGCATAAGAAATTCTACGGCATGCTGTTCTAGATTTCCCTTTTGGAAATTTGAAACAATCTGGGTGTTAGCAACTATAGGAATGGATTGTGAGCTTCTTTAATAAACAAAAGCTTAAAAGTTTGGTTAGAAAACAGTGTCTTCTTGAAAAGTAGATTTTTAGCGTTAGATTTTCCTATCATCAGTAATTTAACAAATTATCTGGGGCCTTTACTAGGTATTAGGTACTGTTCAAGATGCTCAAATTCAACAGCAAAAAATAAAGTCATAGTATTTCACAGAGGTTAGAGTGAGCCTGGGATGACAGATGTATCAGACTTAATTATAATAAATTTTGATAAATGGATGGTGTCATGTCAATCAACAATATAAAATCACCTGATGTTTGAGGGTGGCAGGGACAAACTTCAAGGAAGTAACATTTAGTCATTATTCATTGCCCTCTGGAAAAGAGAGAAGGGGGCTAGCACAGAAGAGAGATGCATTTCAGGAAGAAAGAGAAACTACTGCAAAGATCAAAAATAATCAGTATTGACGAGGTGTGGAGAAATTGGAACACTTCTACGCTGCTGCTGGAAATATAAAATGGTTCTCTGTCCTTAGAAAAATGCCTGGCAGTTTCTTAAAAGGTGAAATAGTGTTACCACATGACTCAGCAGTTCCACTGAAAATTATCATTCATGAGAACTGATAATATATGTCCACACATAATCTTAGGCACCAATGTTCATAGCAGCACTGTTCGTAATTAAAAAGTGGAAACAATCTAGAAGTTCATCAATGATAGTCAGATAAATAAAAGTGCTTAATATCCAAGCAATGGATATTTTGTCAACAAAAAGAAATGGACTATTCATTTATGCTACAACATAGATGAATACTGAAACTATTATGTTAAATGAAAAGTCAGTCAGTCAGTCAGTTCAGTCACTCAGTCGTATCCGACTCTTTGTGATCCCATGAACCACAGCACGCCAGGCCTCCCCTGTCCATCACTAACTCCTGGAGTCCACCCAAACCCATGTCCATTGAGTCAGTGATGCCATCTAACCATCCCATCCTCTGTTGTTCCCTTCTCCTCCTGCCTTCAATCTTTCCCAACATCAGGGTCTTTTCCAATGAGTCAGCTCTTTACATCAGGTGGCCAAAATATTGGAGTTTCATCTTCAACATCAGTCCTTCCAACGAACACCCAGGACTGATCTCCTTTAGGATGGACTGGTTGGATCTCCTTGCAGTCCAAGGGACTCTCAAGAGTCTTCACCAACATCACACTTCAAAAGCATCAATTCTTCTGCACTCAGCTTTCTTTATGGCTCAATTCTCACATCCATACATGACTACTGGAAAAACCATAGCCTTGACTAGACGGACCTTTGTTGATAAAGTATGCTTTTTAATATGCTGTCTAAGTTGGTCATAACTTTCCTTCCAGGAGTAAGTGTCTTTTAAATGAAAAGACAGAAACACAAATCATAACTATATGAGTCCAGGTATGGCATGTCCACAGTAGACAAATCTAACTAGTGGGTGTTTTTGGTTTGGATTTTTTTTTTTTTTTGGCATGTTACATGGCGTGCAGGATCTCAGTTCCCCCACCAGGATTGAACCTGGGCCCTGGCAGTGAAAGCACTGAGTCCTAACCACTGCTCTGTCAGGGAATTCTCAGTGAAGATGTTCTTAATTTGATTGTCTTGATGACTGCACAATTCTGTGAATATACTAAAAGTCATTGAATTGTAAAATTTAAATGGGTGAATTGTATGGCATGTGAGTAATGCCTCAATAAAACATTGAAGCTACTGCAAAGCCTAGGGTGAAGTTTAAAAAACATTAGTCTCTTAAGAAACATTAGTCAAATCTGGTATACTTAAGTGTAGACTATGTGGAGAAGAATGCTAAGTGATTACACTAGAGTTGATGTAAACAAGGGTTAGATATTTCTAGAATTACAAGACATGTTAAGAACTTAGGCTGGCATTAAAGAAAACAGATTAGAGAAAAATAAGACAAGAGGCAAAGAGATCATTAAAATCCTATAGTAGCAATCCAGGAAAATGATGGCAAACTGGTCTGATGTATTTGCAGTAGAAACAAAGAAATGGGTTGATTAGAGAACAATTTAGTATCAGATACAGTGAAACTTGTTCATTCCTTAGAAGACACGGTGAGAAATACAGAACAGCGACAGACTGTGCTTTGGATGCTAGAGTGGCTAGTTAGATAGATACTAATATAATTCATGGAAATTAAAAATTGAGATGATTAAGGCTTTGTGATTTTGGGTAAAGGAAGTTACAACATTGCACATATGTACAGATACCCATTAAATAGCCAAGTATTTAGGTGGAGTGAGAAACATATGCTCTGCATCTATGCAGAGCACATTGACTTGAAGCACATTAAACTTATAAAGTTGGAGGAGGGCATGGCAACCCACTCCAGTGTGCTTGCCTGAAGAATCCCCATGGACAGAGGAGTCTCACAGGCTACAGGCCTTGGGGCCACAAAGAATCAGATATGACCGAATGACTAAGTACACACAAGCACAAACTTATAAAGTAGTTGTAAAAAGGGCTTCCTACATTGTGCTAGTGATAAAGAACCCTCCTGCCAATGCATGAGATGTAAAAGACTTGGGTTTGATCCCTGGATAGGAAAGATCCCCTGGAAAAGGGCACGGCAACCCACTCTAGTATTCATGTCTGGAAAATCCATGAACAGAGGAGCCCAGTGGGCCTCATTCCATGGGGTCACAAAGAGTCGTACATGACTGAAGCAACTTAGCCCACACTTATACAAAAAAAAAAATCATGTTTTTACAGTCTCACTTTTCACAAGAACAAATGTATTAAAGCTTTCTATTTCTCAACATCATTTTGTATTATTCTTTACAAATAAATCATATAATCAGCCAAACTTTTCCTTCTAGTTTGAAAGCATACTGTAAACGCAACTTCTAAAGTTAATTTTGTTGGATACACAATACTCTGTAAATGACATCATAAATTAATATCAACATATACAAAGTAGAGGCTTTCCAGGTGGTGATAGTGGTAAAGAACCTGCCTGCCAACACAGGAGACACGAGAGACGTGGGTTCAATCCCTGGGTCAGGAAGATCCCCTGGAGGAAGGCATAGCAAGCTACTTCAGTATTCTCATCTGGAGAATCCCATGGACATAAGAGCATGGTAGGCTATAGTCACACAGGGTTGCAAAGAGTCAGACGTGACTAAAGTCACTTAACAGGCACGCATACAAAGTAGGTAGAAGTAAATATTCAGTATTTGATATCCATATGCATTTTAATACCACCTTCTTTCCTATAAATCTAACACATATCTGTCAAGATTTTTATTCATCTAAGATAATATGAGAATTTTATGTCCACTTAATTAAAATATTGAGTGTAAAATTCTAGTAAGGCATATTAATAAGTTTTTTTCTTATTCAGATCTTCATTAATTTTATTAGTAACAAAATAATAGTGGGAAAAGTTTTCCATGTTTAGATTTAAATCAGCATGTTGTAACTAATCTCTGATCAGTGCATTTGATATTAAAGTATTGATTCTACTCTCTTGATAGGTATGGATAACCAAATGTAATACTGTATTTTAGAAAAGAAAGAGTCTCTGAATACAAAATAATATTTTAATAATGGCATCTTTCTATTAGATGATTAGCATTCAGTAAGACTATGAAACAGATCACCAGTCCAGGTTTGATGCATGAGACAGGGTGCTCAGGGCTGGTGCACTGGGATGACCCAGAGGGATGGGATGAGGAGGGACGTGGGAGGGAGGTTCAGGATGGGGAACACATGTACACCCATGGCAATTCATATCAGTGTATGGCAAAAGCCACTACAATACTGTAAAGTAATTAGCCTTCAACTAAAATAAATAAATTAAAAAAAAAAACGTGGTTAACTATATTAGGTGATAGTGATTTTCTAAAAATAAGACAACAGAAACTTAAGTGCCAAAGGATACCGACTGTATTATACAGAATTGATAAATAACAAGATCCTACTATAAAGCACAGGGAATTATATTCAATATCCTGTGATAATTTATAATTGAAAAGAATATGAAAAAGAATATACATATATGTATAACTGAATTATTTGCTGTACAGTAAAAATTTCAGTTCAGTTCAGTCGCTCAGTCGTGTCTGACTCTTTGCGACCCCATGAATCACAGCACGCCAGGCCTCCCTGTTCATCACCAACTCCCGGAGTTCACTCAGACTCACGTCCATCGAGTCCGTGATGCCATCCAGCCATCTCATCCTCTGTAGTCCCCATCTCCTCCTGCCCCCAATCCCTCCCAGCATCAGAGTCTTTTCCAGTGAGTCAACTCTTCGCATGAGGTGGCCAAAGTACTGGAGTTTCAGCTTTAGCATCATTCCTTCCAAAGAAATCCCAGGGCTGGTCTCCTTCAGAACGGACTGGTTGGATCTCCTTGCAGTCCAAGGGACTCTCAAGAGTCTTCTCCAACACCACAGTTCAAAAACATCAATTCTTTGGTGCTCAGCCTTCTTCACAGTCCAATTCTCACATCCATACATGACCATAGGAAAAACCATAGCCTTGACTAGACAGACCTTAGTCGGCAAAGTAATGTCTCTGTTTTTGAATATACTGTCTAGGTTGGTCATAGCTTTTCTTCCAAGGAGTAAATAGAAATTAACACATTGTAAATCAACTATACTTTAATAAAATAAATTTAAAAATAATTCTTTTAAGGTTTTCTGATTTTTTAAATTATCATAAGCATATTTACACATATTTTATCTTACATTTAATTCTGTAGGGGTGTTGCCTATTTATCTGCTGGATTTTAGGTCCATTATTCAATAACGTTGAAGTAGGTAATTCACTAAACATCTGAGAACATTTGGAAAAGATAGATACAGTGCAAAAGTCATCCGCCTGAAGTCATGGAAAAGCCTGCTGTTAAGTCACTTAAGTGACCCCATAGACGGCAGCCCACCAGGCTCCCCGTCCCTGGGATTCTCCTTCTCCAATGCATCAGAGTGAAAAGTGAAAGTGAAGTCGCTCAGTCATGTCTGACTCTTTGCGACCCCATGGACTGCAGCCTACCAGACTCCTGGGTCCATGGGATTTTCCAGGCAAGAGTACTGGAGTGGGGTGCCATTGCCTTCTCTGATGGAAAAGCCTAATAAGGTAGTAAAATATTATGTGATTAAGATTCATGAAGAAAAGAAAACCTAGAGAGGTAAGTTTGACACTTTGGGGTCTTTTTACTGTATGAACTTCAAATCTGGCTTTCCTCAAATACTAAGTAGCATTTTTCACACATTTAAGGATCTATAGGGTAGAAACAGAATCTAGGACACTAACGGAGGAGAGGCTTGATAAGCCAGTCTCACAGTTAGCATGCAGAAGGCATATACCCAGTAGTACCAGTCCATTCTGAAGGAGATCAGCCCTGGGATTTCTTTGGAAGGAATGATGCTGAAGCTGAAACTCCAGTACTTTGGCCACCTCATGCGAAGAGTTGACTCATTGGGAAAGACTCTGATGCTGGGAAGGATTGGGGGCAGGAGGAGAAGGGGACGACAGAGGATGAGATGGCTGGATGGCATCATGGACTCGATGGACGTGAGTCTGAGTGAACTCCAGGAGTTGGTGATGGACAGGGAGGCCTGGCGTGCTGTGATTCATGGGGTCGCAAAGAGTCGGACACGACTGAGTGACTGAACTGAACTGAACTGAACTGAAGGGATAAGGGTGAGCTAAAAATAAGTGAACCCTAGCTTCTGTATGTCTCAACCCCAGAAGCTGAATTAAGACCAGCTGAAATTACCAGCCTTTTGGCCTCGAATTAGAAGAAAAATAAATCCTCCCTAGGGGTAGAAAACAACATCTTAACTCTCAAATTATCTTGACAATTTTTTTATATAAACATGCCATAACTCAATTAAAAAATAACTAGACACTTGAAAAGTTACGATAATAATGGATCAATAAATAGCAGGAAAAAAGTCAATAGAAATAAACCAACAAATGACACAGAAAATTAAGATACTGGATACAAACTTTTATAATTATTTTCAACATGCTCCAGAAGATAAAAAACTATAAGGGTGGAAAATTGAAAGTTATGAATATCAAATGAAAATTCTAGGGCTAAAAGAAAAATTGAAAAAGTGAACATTCATGGTAGATTTAACAGCAGATTAAACACAGATGAAGACAAAATTATTAACTTGAAAGGTGAATCAGAAGAATATATCCAGATTGAAAGTTGAAGAGACAAAAAAATAATGGGGGAGAAAAGGTGGAGAGTAAAGAATATAGTAACATGTTCTAATGTTTATTTGAAATACAAGAAGAAGGGGGCAGAGCAAACAGGAGAGAGAAAATTTTTAAGTGATAACAACTGAGAATTTTCCAAAGCTAAGTAAAGTTGATAGTTCTGCATGTCACAGACCAGAATCATTTAAAAAGTCAACCTAATTTTGTCATACTAGAACTGTTGAAAATCAAAGACAAAGAAAAAAAATCTAAATTAAAAAAAAATGAAGTTAAAAAAGTAAACATCCACATATCCTTCAGTAAAGCACCACACACACTGGCAGCTAATTGCTGAAAAGCAATAAGGTAAACCAGAGGTTAAAGAGGAGCAATATTCTCAAAGTCTTAAAGTAAATAAGTGTACATAACAAGCTATACTTAGGAAAAGGTCTATTAAGAATAAAAGTGGAATACAAATATATTTAGGCAAACAAAACCTGAGACAAACCAACAACAATTCAATGTAATACAAAAATTAATAAATATTCTCCAGAGATGAAAATTGACCTCAAATAAGTCTTTCATAAAAAGTAACTCAAAATGGGTCACAGAACTAAATATTAAATGCCAAATTATTAAAGCCTAGAAGATAACACAGGGAAAGTATATGATCTTAAGATAGGCTGTGACTTTCAGATAGAACTGAAGGCATAATCCATGAAAGAAATAATTAAGTTGGACTTCATTAAAATGTAAAATTTCTGTTCTCAAGGCATTTGTCAAAGAATGAGAAGAAAATGTACTGATTGAGAAGAAATGTTTGCAGAAAGATATCTTATTAAAAATTGTTACCCAAAACATGCAAATAACTCACAAAACTAAACAATAAAAAATGAACAATCCAATTCAAAAATGAGCAAAAGTTCTCAACAGACAACTCATCAAATAGATAGATGACAAATAAGCATATGGAAACATGTTCTACATCATATGTCATCAAGAAAATGCAAAGTACAACGAGATACTACTACACACTTATTATATGCTCAGTTGCTCAGTCATGTCTGACTCTGTGGGGCCCCAGGGACTGTAGACCACCAGGCTCTGCTGCCCATGGAATTTTTCAGGTGAAAGTACTAGAATGGGGTGCCATTTCCTACAGCAGGGGAGTCTTCCAGACCCAGGGATTAAACCCGTGTTTCTTGCATCTCCTGCATTGGCAGGCAGATTCTTAATCACTGTCATCACATGATAGACTTTATTTTCTTGGGCTCCAAAATCACTGAAGATGTGACTGAAGCCATGAAATTAAAAGACACTTGCTTCTTGGAAGAACTGTGACAAACCTAGACAACATATTAAAAAGCAGAGACATTACTTTGCAAACAAAGTCTGTCTAGTTAAAGCTATGGTTTTTCCAGTAGTCATGTATGGATGTGAGAGTTGAACCATAAAGAAAGATGAGTGTTGAAGAACTGATGCTTTTGAACTGTGGTGTTGGAAAAGACTCTTGAGAGTCCTTTGGACAGCAAGGAGAACAAACCAGTCAATCCGAAAGGAAATCAGTCCTGAATATTCATTGGAAGGACTGATGCTGAAGCTGAAGCTCCAATACTATGGCCAACTGATTCAGTTCTTCAGAACTGAAATCACTGGAAAAGACCCTGATGCTTGGAAAGAGTGAAGGCAGGAGGAGAAGGGGATGACAGAGGATAAGATGGTTGGATGGCATCACTGACGATGGACATGAGTTTGAGTAAGCTCTGGGATCTGGTGATGGACAGGGAGGCCTAGTGTGCTGCAGTCCATAGGGTTGCAAAGAGTCAGACACAACTGAGCAACTGAACTGAACTCAACTGAGTGCCACCTGGGAAGCCCACTACACTAGAAAGGCTAAAATTCAAAACACTGTTGACACCGAAAGCTAGTGAGGATGAGGAGGAGGAGAACCATCATTTATCTTTGATGGGAATGAAAATTGGTTCTGCACTAGGGAAGACAGAGTTTACCATTATCTTACAAAACTAAACATACTCTTACCTACTAGTCAGCAATCATATTCCTTGGTATGTTCACACAAAAACCTATATACAGATGCTTATAGGACAATAGACAAATGGGTAAATAAACTATGGTATGTCTGGAAAATGGAATTTTATTTAGTACTAAAAAGAAATGAACTGTCACACCACAGATATGCCGCTGCTAAGTCACGTCAGTCATGTACGACTCTGTGTGACCCCATAGATGGCAGCCCACCAGGCTCCTCTGTCCCTGGATTCTCCAGGCAAGAACACTGGAATGAGTTGCCATTTCCTTCTCCAGTGCATGAAAGTGAAAAGTGAAAGTGAAGTCACTCAATTGTGTCAGACTCTTCGGGACCCCATGGACTGTAATCTACCAGGCTCCTCCGTCCATGGGGTTTTCCAGGCTACTGGAGGAGTTGCCATTGCCTTCTCCACTACAGATGTGGAGGAATCTTAAATTCATATGGCCAACTGGAGGAAACCATTTGAAAAGCCTACATATAGTATGATTCTGACTATAAGACATCCTGGAAAAGACAAAACTATGAAGGCAGTAAAGGTCAGTGGTTACCAGGGATTTGTAGGAAGGTGGAGCACAGGGAATTTTAGGACAGTTAGACTACTCTGTATGATTCCATAGAGTTGGGTATGCATCATCATATATGTGTCAAAACCCATAGAATGTTCAACATCAAGAGTTATCCCTAATGTAAACTACTGACTTCAGGTGATAATAATGCATCTTAGTCAGTTCATTCACTGTAACAAATGTACGGGTGTGGGACATAAACGTGGAGGGTGTGCAGGGGTAGGAGAGGGACAGTGCATGGGACCTCTCAGTACCCACTGCTCAGTGTTGCTCTGACCTAAAACTGCTCTAGAAAGCAAACACTTTGTTTTTTAAAATATTTAAAAAAATAGTCACAGAAAGTCAGATATCAACCGGTTCTGAGACATAGAAACTACATAATAATTTGAATAGAGTACATTATACGTAAGTAGTAATGAACAGCAGTGGGGATTGAGGTAATGAGAAGTTGGCTAAAAAGAAGCAAAAAGAATTTTTACAAAGACATAGCAGATATAAGGAGCAGTGACTATATAGGAACAAGTAAGAGACCTTTCTCCCCATACTGAGATCATAGGCTCACTAGAAAGGGTGTGACTTCGGCTCACTGGATAGTCAAATTGTGGTTTAGTGCTGGTGGAACTGGCTAGAAAACTACCATCAGGAATGCTGGGGAAAGCTGTTTAGAGGAAGATGTCACAGCTAAGCCACCAGAGGGGAAGGGGTATTCGTTAGTGAAGATGTGCTCACCAATAGCACTCCACTGTGACATCACCTAGTGGGGTGCTGGGGGAGCTCTGAGTGCTGGGGGATATGGTACAGGAGAGAAGCTATGCAGACTGCAGGAGCCAAGCACTGGAGATCAGCAGGAGGCAAACGCTGGTAATGAGGCACCTTGTGACCAGGAAGAGAACACTGTCTGTTCCTCACTGTCTGCCCCGTTCTCTCTGCTGACAACACTGAGCATCGCCTCAGCCTGCAAAGCACATTCACACAGTCCACCTCTCCAGGCACAGAAGAGGAAGAGATGAGTACATTTGAAGCTGAGAGGCAAGGAATTGACCACTGGCACCAGCAGAGATGTTTGTAGGAATGAAAAGCAAAGAAAATGGTAAATCAGTGAACAAGTAAATATCAATATTGACTATCCAGACCAAAATCACTATTAACTTTGAGCTTTAAAAAGAGAATAAAAACAGAATGAAAATAACATGACTATAGTAGCATAGGTTCTACTGAATATGAAATAAGATTCAAGTAGCCTACTCACTATTAAAATGTTAAAGAAATATATAATAACTACAATAATGGAAGGGGAAAACAAAGTTGCTAAAAATACAGAATTCAGAGAAAAAGTCAAAAATAAAAAGGAAAATATTCTAAACAGGAAACACAAATAGAAAAAATAGTAACATCGCAAATTTAAAATCAAATACATCAATCATTATGCTAACTGTAAATAAATGAAAACAAACTTAATATTGCAATTAAGAATGCTAGATTGAAACTTAAAAAAAAAAACCAAATACATGCTGCTTTTGAGAGATACATCTTACATATAAAGCAGAGAAAGGTGAAGTGTAAAAGTGTGGAAAAAACAAATAACCAAAAAGACCAAAAGAAAGATGGAGTGGAGATATTATTTCATAAAAAAGATTTCAAAGGAAAAACAGAATACAGAGAGATATTTTATAATGGTGGGTGAGAGTTTTAATTCACCAGTACATTATAAAATGTAACTTCTTATGCTTCTTATAAACAGCAAAGAGATCAACCCAGTCAGTCCTAAAGGAAATCAACCCTGAACATTCATTAGAAGGACTGAGGCTGAAGCTGAAGCTCCAATACTTTGGCCATCTGATGCAAAGAACTGACCTCATTGGAAAAGACCCGATGCTGGGAAAGACTGAAGGCAGGAGGAGAAGGGGACGACAGGATGAAATTGTTGGATGGCATCACTGACTCAATGGACATGAGTTTGAGCAAATTCTGGGACACAGAGAAGGACAGGGAAGCCTGGAGTGCTGCAGTTCATGGGGTCTCAAAGAGCTGGACATGACTTAGTAACTGAAGAACAACTTAGCCTCAGAAAATGTAAACAAAAAATAGTGACCAAATAAAAGAGCTACAGATAACACACGAAGTAAAATATAGTAATATAATTCCCAAATAAGGATTAATTATTATTTATGAGAACATTTGGGCTTCCCTGGTGGCTCAGATGGTAAAGAATACACCTGCAATGCAGGAGACCTGGGTTTAATCCCTGGGTCTGATCCCTGGGTCAGGAAGATCCTCTAGAAGGGAATAGCAACCCACTCCAGTATTCTTGCCTGGAGAATTCCATGGAATTCTGGCAAGGAGCCTGGTGGGCTACAGTCTATGGGGTTTCAACAAGTCAGACACAACTGAGTGACTAACTTTTTTTTTTTTTTTTAAGGAGAGTATTCAGGGGTGTTTTTGATACAATTTCAGTATACAAAAATAAATTTTTCTATTTACTAAAGTCAATTGTTAGGAACATAAAATTTCAAAGTGTAGTTTAATAACACATTAGTCTATAAATCAATTGAAAAAAGTTCAGGACTTATACACTGGAAATGACAAAACACTGCAATGACAAATGAAAATAACTTAAATAGAGACAGATCATATTTATGGATTATAAAATTCACTGTTCTGAAACTACAGTTCCTCCCAAAAGTAGTCCAACGGTTGAAAAACACAACTGAAGTCCTAGAAAAATATCTTTATGATAATTAACAAGGAGGAAAATATAAGGAGCCAAAAGCCAAGATACTCTAAAATAAAACAGGTCAGGTGGAAAAATCTATCAGATATTAACTTATTATAAAGCTGTAATAAAATACCATGGTGTTAACACAGAGACAAGTAGTCCAAAGTTACAGACTAAAAAGACCATTATAGGCCTTTTTGTTGAATATCCATTTTTACAAAAAATGAAGTCCAATATTCAACTATAAACAAAATTCAGTTCCAGGTTCATATTAGATCTAAATGTGACAGGTAAAAATAAGAAAGCTCCTAGACATAATACTCTCATGGCCTTCAGAATGGGAAATAAACTTTAAGCATGACAAAAATCAAAATAAATACTGACATATTAGTTCAGTTCAGTCACTCAGTCATGCCCGACTCTTTGTGACTCCATGAACCACTGCATGCCAGGCCTCCCTGTCCATCACCAACTCCCAGAGTTTACACAAACTCATCTCCATTGAGTTGGTGATGCCATCCAACTATCTCATCCTCTGTCATCCCCTTCTCCTCCTGCCCTCAATCTTTCCCAGCATCAAGGTCTTTTCCAGTGAGTCAGCTCTTCACATGAGGTGGCCAAAGTACTGGAGTTTCAGTTTCAGCATCAGTCCTTCCAATGAACACCCAGGACCGATCTCCTTTAGGATGGACTGGTTGGATCTCCTTGTAGCCCAAGGGACTCTCAAGAGTCTTCTCCAACACCACAGTGCAAAAGCATCAATCCTTCAGCTCTCAGCTTTCTTTATGGTCCAATTCTCACATCCACACATGACCACTGGAAAAACCATAGCCTTGACTAGATGGACCTTTGTTGGCAAAGTAATATCTCTGCTTTTTAATACACTGTCTAGGTTGGTCACAACTTTTCTCCCAAGGAGTGTCTTAATTTCATGGCTGCAATCACCATCTGCAGTGATTTTGGAGCCCCCAAAAATAAAGTCTGACACTGTTTCCATGTTTCCCCATCTATTTCCCATGAAGTGATGGGACCAGATGCCATGGTCTTTGTTTTCTGAATGTTGAGCTTTAAGCCAACTTTTTTCACTCTCTTCTTTCACTTTTATCAAGAGGCTTTTTAGTTCCTCTTCACTTTCTGCCATAAGGGTGGTTTCATCTGCATATCTGAGGTTACTGATATTTCTCCCAGCAATCTTGATTCCAGCTTGTGTTTCTTCCAGTCCGGCATTTCTCATGATGTACTCTGCATATAAGTTAAATAAGCAGGGTGACAATATACAGCCTTGACGTACTCCTTTTCCTATTTGGAACCAGTCTGTTGTTCCATGTCCAGTTCTAACTGTTGCTTCCTGGCCTGCATACAGATTTCTCAAGAAGCAGTGGCAAATAAATCACATCTTCTGATAACCTGACACTATTTGGATAACTTAGCTCAAATACCATCACTAACTTGAATATCTTTGTCACTGGCAGTGCTAAATATCAAGACTACAGCAATTATGTTAGAAGGTATAATTTATATATTTAGCTTTAGTAAATAAGCCATAAGTTCCTAAGTTCAAATTAATCAAAAAGATAGCCCTACTTGATATTTAACTGTCATTTGTCATTTATAACTTTTAAAATGTTATTTATTGTTTTTAAAATACATTTTCTTTCCTCCATATTTTTTCAATATTTACTTTTTAATACCTTTCAAGATTGCTTTGGCTTATTCTAAAAACTTTGATACTTGATAGGTCAACTTGCCACTCTAATGGCAGAAAGTGAAGAGGAACTAGAACGTTTTGATGAGGGTGAAAAAGAAAGTGAAAAAGCTGGCTTAAAACAACGTTCAAAAAACTAAGATTATGGCACCTGGTCCTATCACTTCATGACAAACAGATAGGGGAACAGTGGAAACAGTGACAGTTTTAATTTTCTTGGACTCTAAAATCATTGGCAATAGTGACTGCCACCATGAAATTAAAAGACACTTGCTTCTTGAAAGGTAAGCTATGACAAACCTGATACTGTTCTATTAAAAGCAGAGACATCCCTTTGCTGACAAAGGTCTCTGTAGTCAAAATGATGGTTTCTCCAGTAGTCATGTACAGATGTGAGAACTGGATCTTAAAGAAGGCTGAATGCCAAAGAATTGATGCTTTTGAATTGTGGTGCTGGAGAAGATTCTTAAGAGTTCCTTAGACAGTAAGAAGATCAAACCAGTGCATCCTAAAGGAAATCAATCCTGAATAGTCACTGGAAGGACTGATGCTGAAGCTGAAGCTTCAAAATTTTAGCCACCAAATGGGAAGAGCTGATTCACTAGAAAAGACCCTCATACTGAAAGTTTGAGGGCAGGAAGAGAAGAGGGTGACAGAGGATGAGATGATTGATTTTTATCACCAACTCAATGGACGTGAGTTTGAGCAAATTCCAACAGATAGTGAAGGACAAACAATCCTGGCATGCTTTGATCCATAGGGTTACAAAGAGTCAGACACAACTTGATGACTGAAAAAAATAGGTCAATTTAGTGGAGAAATACAACCAGATGTTTGTACCCTGATGATAACCTATAGGTTTACTTCAGGAGAATGTATTCTTCCCTTCACCTATCTTTCTTTTCATTTCTTTTTGTTCATTTTAAATGCTGTTTTGTGTATTATACACTATTTGGAAAAAGTCATCCAATTGTCTTAACTTGGCCACAACGTAAAATATAAGTTACTAAGTATATTTCAAAAATATGCATTTTATTATGTTTAATAATCCCATGAAAACATTACACAGATAGATAATATTTCTGCTTTCTAGTTTTCTCCAGTAATGAAGACTGCAATTCTTCAAATATTACAAATATTATCTGTTCTGAAATGTTAAGATGCTTATATATTTTTATTTTTAAAAAGCTCTAGCCCCATCAAAATAATGGCTTTGCACACTAATTACTCTATTAGAAAATTATAATTAACTATTTCCATTTCACTTTATATTATTTCTCTTTAGCTCAAGAAAGTGATCAAGTGGTATCTAACAGCATGTTTCTTTTCACAGGTTAAAATAATTACTCCTTTGGGAACATTCTGTTAACTTCATTTACAGAGATCTAAATTCCATCCAAGCAAAAGAAAAATATGTGATAAATGAAAAACTCAATTGGAAAAATAAGAAGGTAGATACCTTTGCATCTAATGGAAGCAGACTTTAAAAATAGAAATACCATTCCATAACTGCATTGAGCTTTCCATTTAGTACGATATGTATAGAACAAAATTCAGTTGTCAGATGAAGGTGAAAAGAATATGATGTATAGAAATAGTGGAGTCTTTGCCTGGTCCTCAGGGGACTGAAGCAAAGAGAAGAAAAATGTTCAGTGTCAAGCACCACAAATACAATGAGCAGCATTTAACACCTAGAATCAAGTCAGGGTGTATTTGGAAAATGTGAACAGCAGTGCTAGGACATAAAACACATGTTATGAGAAAGGCTAAACTGCTCGTAGGAGCTTCCCAAATGATTCAGAAATTTTCCCAAACCACCTGGGTTGAGTAAAAACTTACTTTTTATCATTCCGATATCCTTCCACATTTTTCTTTTCATGATGGCACATTTCTTTTAATCTGATTTAGAGTTAAATAAATCATTTCTTGTGGTGTGATTTTTTTCCAAAGACAAATTTCCCAGATATATCTATTAACTTCTCCCTAGTAAAAAGCTACATGTCAGTTCTCTGGTTGATTTTACTCTCCTTTTTCAATTTTAGAAACAGTGATCACATTTACAGATGCAAGAAGGAATTTGTCTGAAGCAGACTGTAATTTCTAAGGATGATGTAAGGGAAATAAATACTAAAGCCAAGCTGGATAACATTTATTCCAACTGTTCAGACATTTTATTTTGCATCAAGAAAGTAGAAAATGAAAACTTATATATTATTCTCATTTCACTCAATAAAAATAATTTCAGTTATGTATCTACTTGTTATTGTTACCAAAATAATCAGAAATATTAAAAGTAAAATAAATTGTGAGGTTATTTTATAAGAGTAATTGTGTGATTAAGTAAAGCAGATGACATTGATAAAAGAAAAACTGTAGATTCCCTTCATTGAAGGGAATTGTTCTATTTGAGGAAAATTGTTCTATTTTAGGAAATAACTTTTAAACAAATTTCTTGAGAGAAAGATCTCTAAGCTTTGGAGTGTACTTGACCAATTGCATGATGTTAGATGCTATATTATAAACTTATTATCCTGAAAGCAGAATTTAATGATTCAAGTATAATAGCAAGGTTTATTTTAAAATGTTCACTTCTTTTTCATCCCTCTTTATTCCCAGTATTTTTTTTCTTTTTGAGATTACATGACATATCATTTTAGTCTTGGATGCTCCAAAGGACGTGAATGAGAAAGCAATGAAAATCCAGCAAATTGACATAATATTTTTAAATATGACTTTTGGTTTCTAGTCTGACATATAAGGAGCCTGGAGGTCATCAATTCCAGTCTCATAATAATACAAAAAAAATACACAGCAACTGAAGTCAATAATTATTCTTAGATCCATCAGAACTGAGGTCACAGGGCAAACTGCTGCCACAAACTAGACAGAGAGATGGATACAGACAATCAGAGCTTACCAGGAGCAGAAGCCCACAGCTGGAGCCAGTATCCCCCGAGGATGAAAAGGACACCTGTTTTTGGTGTTAGTTATAGAAGTTTTGTAGGTCTTCATAGAACTTTCAACTTCAGCTTAGATTAGGGCATAGATTTGGATTACTGCAGTATTTAATGGTTTGCTTTGGAAATGAACAGAGACCATTCTGCTGTTTTTAAGATTGCATGCAAGTACTGCAAGATGGCTGGATGGCATCACTGACTCGATGGACGTGAGTCTGAATGAACTCCGGGAGTTGGTGATGGACAGGGAGGCCTGGCATACTGCAATTCATGGGGTCGCAAAGAGTTGGACATGACTGAGCAACTGAACTGAACTGAACTGCATTTCAGACTCTTGTTGATTTGGGGGGCTACTCCATTTCTTCTAACAGATGCTTGCCCACAGTAGTAGATATAATGGTCATCTGAATTAAATTTGCCCATTGCAGTCCATTTTAGTTCACTGATTCCTAAAATGTCCATGTTTACTCTTGCCTCTTCCTGTTTGATCACTTCCAATTTACCTTGATTTGTGGACCTAACATTCCAGGTTCCCATGTAATGTTGTTCTTTCCAGTACTGGACTTTACTTTCACAGCCAGGCACATCCACAACTGGGCATTTTTTCTGCTTTGGCTCAGCCTATTCATTCCTTCTGGAACTATTTCTCTGGTCTTCTCCAGTACCATATTGGGAACCTATAGACCTGGGCAGTACATCTTACAGTGTTGTATCTTTTTGTCTTTTCATACTGTTCATGGAGTTATCAAGGTAAGAATGCTGAATTGGGTTGCCATTCCCCTCTCCAGTCTACCACGTTTTGTCAGAACTCACCACAATGACCTGCCTGTCTCCAGTGGCCCTACACAGCATGGCTCATAATTTCATTGAGTTAGATGGTGACTGCATCCATGAAATTAAAAACACTTACTCCTTGGAAGGAAAGTTATGACCAACCTAGATAGTATATTCAAAAGCAGAGACATTACTTTGCTGACTAAAGTCCGTCTAGTCAAGGCTATGGTTTTTTCAGTAGTCATGTATGGATGTGAGAATTGGACTGTGAAGAAGGCTGAGCACCAAAGAATTGATGCTTTTGAACTGTGATGTTGGAGAAGACTCTTGAGAGTCCCTTGGACTGCGAGGAGATCCAACTGGTCCTTTCTGAAGGAGATCAGCCCTGGGATTTCTTTGGAAGGAATGATGCTAAAGCTGAAACTCCAGTACTTTGGCCACCTCATGTGAAGAGTTGACTCATTGGAAAAGACTTTGATACTGGGAGGGATTGGGAGCAGAAGGAGAAGGGGACGATGGAGGATGAGATGGCTGGATGGCATCACTGACTCAATGGATGTGAGTCTGAGTGAACTCCAGGAGTTGGTGATGGACAGGGAGGCCTGGCGTGCTGCAATTCATGGGGTTGCAAAGATTCAGACACGACTGACCAACTGAACTGAACTGAATTGAACTGAGACAAGGTTGTGATCCCTGTGATCAGTTTGGTTAGTTTTCTGTGATTGAGGTTTTCATTCTGTCTGCCCTCTGATGGATAAAGATAAGAGGCTTGTGGAAGCTTCCTGATGAGAGGGACTGGCTGTGGGGAAAATGGGTCTTGCTCTGGTAGGCAAGGTCATGCTCAGTAAATCTTTAACCCAATTTTCTGCTGATGGGTGGGGCTGTGTTCCCTCCCTGTAATTTGGCAAGGGAAGTCTGGGTCAGGCTCTTGTGAGGTCACTGCTCCTTTTCTTGGGTCCTGGTGGCACAAGATTTTGCTGTGCCCTCCAACATTCTGTTTTCCCAGTCCTGTGGAAGTTCTGTAATCAAATCCCTCTGGTCTTCACTGTCAAATTCCCTTGGGGCTCTCAGTCCCTTTGCCAGATCCACAGGTTGGGAAACCTGTTGTGGGCCCTAGAACTTTTGCAACAGTGCAAGAACTTCCTCAGTGTAATTGTTCTCCAGTTTGTGGATTGTCTGCTCAGTGGCCCTATAGGAAACTAGAGCGAATGGCAAACTCCTCCAAGAGGACTGATGCCACATGCCATGCCTCCCAAACCTGCTGCTGCCAGAGCCCCCATCCATGCGGCAGGTCACTGCTGACCCGTGCCTCTGCAGGAAACACTCTACACTCACAGGCAGGTCTGGTTCAGTCTCCTGTGGGAGTCTGTGATCCTTTCATTTGGTCCTCATGTACACAAGGTTTTGTTTGTGCCCTCTGAGTATCTCTGGAGGGTCTGAGATTTAATTGTAAATGCAATCTCTTACCACCTCCTACCATCTCGTCACAGCTTCTCCTTTGCCCTTGGATGCAGGGGTATCTTTTTTGCTGTGATCCAACATTCTCCTCTTGATGGTTGTTTTTCAGCAGCTAGTTGCAATTTTGGTATTCTCACAGGAGAAAATGAGTGCATGTCTTTATACTCTGCCATCTTAAGAACTAACTTAAGTAGAAGATTACAGCTGAAAAATTGCAAGTCACAGATCTGACTTGAGAAGTCTCTAGGGATACCCAGAAACAACAGGAATGACATGAAACACAAGAGAAAATTTTAGCCTCTGACACCATGGCTACAGAAAATCACATAAATAGCCAAACTCCTAGTCAGAGGAAAATGAGAACTTCACACTAAAGGTCTATCTTCATCAGTTTATTTTACCTGAATACATCATGCCTGGTTTAAACAAAATGTTTCAAGGCAAGCTAAAGGGGAAAAAAAAATTTAACCCACATAATTCAGTTCAGTTCAGTCACTTAGTCATGCCTGACTCTGCGACCCCATGAACTGCAGCATGCCAAGCCTCCCTGTCCATCACCAACTCCTGGAGTTTACACAGACTCGTGTCCATCGAGTCCGTGATGCCATCCAGCCATCTCATCCTCTGTCGTCCCCTTCTCCTCCTGCCCCTAATCCCTCCCAGCATCAAAGTCTTTTCCAATGAGTCAACTCTTCACATGAAGTGGCCAAAGTACTGGAGTTTCAGCTTTAGCATCAGTCCTTCCAATGAACACTCAGGGCTGGTCTCCTTCAGGATGGACTGGTTGGATCTCCTTGCAGTCCAAGGGACTCTCAAGAGTCTTCTCCAACGCCACAGTTCAAAAGCATCAATTCTTCAGTGCTCAGCCTTCTTCACAGTCCAACTCTCGCATCCATACATGACCACAGGAAAAACCATAGCCTTGACTAGACGGACCTTTGTTGGCAAAGTAATGTCTCTGCTTTTCAATATGCTATCTAGGTTGGTCATACCTTTCCTTCCAAGGAGTAAGTGTCTTTTAATTTCATGGCTGCAATCACCATCTGCAGTGATTTTGGAGCCCCCAAAATAAAGTCTGATAGTGTTTTCCCATCTATTTCCCATGAGGTGATGAGACCAGATGCCATAATCTTAGTTTTCTGAATGTGGATCTTTCAGCCAACTTTTTCACTCTCCTCTTTCACTCTCATCAAGAGGCTCTTTAGATCATCTTCACTTTCTGCCATTAGGATAGTGTCATCTGCATATCTGAGGTTATTGATATTTCTCCTGGCAATCTTAATTTCAGCTTGTGCTTCTTCCAGCCCAGCGTTTCTCATGATGTACTCTGCATAGAAGTTAAATAAGCAGGGTGACAATATACAGCCTTGATGTACTCCTTTTCCTATTTGGAACTAGTCTGTTGTTCCATGTCCAGTTCTAATTCTTGCTTCCTGACCTGCATATAGGTTTCTCAAGAGGCAGGTCAGGTGTTCTGGTATTCCCATCTCTTTCAGAATTTTCCACAGTTTATTGTGATCCACACAGTCAAAGACTTTGGCATAGTCAATAAATTAGATGTTCATAAATGAATAAATTTATAAATTTCTAGGCTGACAAATCTGAATGTTCAAAATGGCAGATAATTTAGAATTATCAGATCAGAAGTTTAAAGTAACTATGAACTTAAAGAAACCCTATGCTAAGAGTTATACCAGAAAGAGTGGACAACATGCAAAAGCTGAAAGGTAATGGAAACAAAATATTGGGATCTCCAAGGAAAGAATTAAGTGGAAATATCAGAAGTCAAACATATTATACCAGAAATGAAAAGTGTAGGTGAGGAACTCATTAGTATACTAGACATAGCCAAGGAAAGAATCAATGAACTTGAAGATATGTCAGTAAGAACTTCCAAAATTGATATGTAAAGAGGAAAAGAAAAATAGAACTAGAATATGGAATGGAATAAAAAAAACTGTAATGGTAATACCAGGGGAAGAAAATTTAAAAAGAGAAGAAATAATAATAGAGAACTTTTCAAAATTAATAAAAGCCGTTAAACCACAGATCCAGGAGACTCAGAGAACATCAGGTATAATAAATACTAAAAACATACACCTAGGTATATCATATTCAAACTGCAAAAAATCAAAGACTAAGAGAAAGCCTTTAAGAAGAACTGTGCCTTAGGGAAAGTCTTTACAAAGAACTGAACCTTCTATAATATTTACTGTTTTTGAGAGGGCCCTGTAAAAAATAATTAAAATCAAACTTATAAGATATTTGACATATGAAGTACAAAGCAAGTAACAGGTATCATATGATCAAATAACCCAATAGTAAAAAGTGCATTTGGAGAATATAGGCACAGAGGAAGGGAGAATATAGCTATCGTCTAATAAATTAGGTGAGGTATTTCTTTTGGCTGGTGCATAGGAGTTAGTTAAGGGTTGGTCAGAAAGGTGGATATTCTAGGAGATAGGACTGCCTGATGGATTTTCCAGTCAACACGTATGGATCTTGTTTCTGCTGTTTTGCAAGGTACTTCCAAAGTGCAGTGGATCATAAAAATACATCATACATAGGCTCATTTTTTTTAGTAACTTAAAATCTATTGGGAAAAAATGATAGCCATTATATAAAAAGAGCACATTATAGTTAGAGTCAGAAATCTGGGAATCTCTTAAACTGTCTAGAATTAGTCAGTTGTGTGGCTTGGGGAAATTATTTTCTATTAGTGAAAGTCTACTCCCTTAAAGAATAAAAATAATCATACATTTCTTGTGTGTATTTTGTGAGAATTAAATAAAGTATATTTGAAACTTCCAGGCTCATATTAGTAGTTCAATGTATGCTTATTGAATTTTTTGACTGGGCATTAAATAATTCAAGAGTTTAAGAGTAAGGCAAGGTAGTCCTTGGTTCAGAAGGCAAAGAATATGCTTGCGGTGTGGGAGACCTGGGTTCAAGGCCTGAGCTGGGAAGATCCCTGGGGAAGGGAATGGCAACCCACTCTAATATTCTTTCCTGGGAAATTCCATGCACAGAGGAGCCTGGAAGGTTCAGTCCATGGGGTCCCAAAGAGTCTGACACGACTGACCAACTAACACTTTCACTTTTCAAGGCAGTCAGAGAGTTGATATCCAAGAGGCATTTCCAAAAGCTCTGAGCTTAGATAAATGTCATATTACCACAAAATGCCCTTCATTTTGGAACATTTTCTTATTTTTTTTTTAAAGATACTTTAATTAGATTTTAGAGGATATATAGCAACAATTCCCAACCATTTTGGCACCGGAACCTGGGCTGTGGAAGACAGTTTTTCCACATACCTAGGGTGGGGCGACGGGATGGTTTCATGATGATTCAAGTACATTATATTTATTGTGTACCTTATATCTATTATTGGTTTTCTTGGTGGTTCAGTGGTAAACAATCTGCCTACAATGCAGGAGATACAGCTTCAATCCCTGGGTTGGGAAGATCCCTTGGAGAAGGAATTAGCAACTCACTCCAGTATTCTTGCCTGGGAAATCCCATGGACAGAGGAGCCTGGTAGGCTACTGGTAGTCCATAGGGTTGCAAATAGTCAGGCATGACTATGCGGCTAAACAACAACTGTAATGCAGAATCAGACCGCCAGGCATTAGATTCTCATTTGGAGTGTGCACCATAGATCCCTTGCATGCACAGTTCATAGTATGATTTGCCCTCCTATGAGAATCTAATGCCACTGCTGTTCTGACAGGAGGCAGAGCTCAGATAGGAATGCAAGCAATGAGGAGCAACCGTAAACACAGATGAAGCTTCGCTCATTCACCTGCCACTCACCTCTTGCTATGTAACCCAGTTCCTAACAGGCCATGAACTGGTACTGGCCCATGGCCTGGGGTTTGAGGACCCCTGATATATAGGACTTAAATAAACAGAGAGAAGGGGAAAATACATTGCCAATGAGAAGAAAGTCTGTCTGACTGAGACCCATAACAAAAACTTAGGAAGACCAAACTTACCTAGAATGGCGATATCATTGTGAACTCTAGTGGGAGATACAACTCATTATTTTAAAAAGTTTATGCATCGAACCTGGAAAAAAATAAAAAGTTTATGGAAATCTAAAGCAGAGAAGCATTAATTTTAATGATCTATTCATTAAAAGCTCACAATGAAACCAAAGATGCGCTGATAATAGAAGACATTGATCTGCCCATGTTACAGGTTTATACTCAAGGAAGAAGTAACTGGAAGTTAAAATAGGTTTCCAATCTGAGAGTCACTTGAGGAATATAATTACCGTTGTTGTGCAAAGGTTATATTCAATTCAGGGGAAATTAGAGCATGTATCTGGGAGATGATTGCAAAAGGCAACATAGCAATAAATACTCAGGATGGTGATGATCTCGTAAACCTATTCCCTAGTCTAAGCAACTCTGGAAACTGTACTTCCAGGAAGTTACATTTTAAGAGACAGCAAGAATCTCAACTTATTGATCACTCAAGAGAGCAATGGAAAGATCCTGAAATAATGTGGGCTTGCTTGATTCATGAAGCCAACCAAGTTGCTTAGCATCAAAGCCAGACAAGCTTGTCTAACAGCAAAACCAATCCAACTTACTTAGCAACAAAACCATGCAATGGTGATATGCATCACGTTTCAAGACAATACAACAATAGTGGAAACATAAGGCCTATATCCTGTCCAATAACCCCTAGGACGTGCATTCTGCACAATAATTTAGGGGGAAAGATGGCACTTCAAAGTGAAAGACTCTCATTAAATTGAGACCTGAAATAAATTTCCATAGTGTCATGACTGGCTCAGATGAGACATATGGAGTCAAAATCTCTCCCAACTGACATATAGGAGGAGTTAATGATGGAATACTTAAAGAACAAGGAAGGTGGTTTTCTCCTTCTCCCCTCTTTTCCTTTGATTATAAAATTGTAACCCACTAAGTACTCAGGGGAGCACAACCTTTGCTCACCTGCCCACTTATAACCATCACAATTGTCTTATTCTAATAAATAGCTTCTCACCTATCATTTCGCCTCTTGGTGAATTCTTTCTGTGCAGAGGCATACAGAACTGAAGCTTCTCAGAGCCCTCAAATGCGACCTACTGGCTTTACTTCAGAATTCTTATTTTTTTCTGATTCCCACTGAGTCCTTGATGACCCACCCTATACGTGAAAAGCGCATAAAAGATAGGTAAATAGATTTCTCTATTTATAAACTTTCTACTTAAAAGCTTCCAGAGTGAAAAATACAATTACATACCAGCGCAACAGTGAGTTTTCAATTCCTGACAATAGTCACTTGGTCTCTTTTAACAAATGGACTTACGAAGAGGCTTTGGGGAAAACCTTTCCTTGCTTTATAAGTAAAAGCTTTTAACTCAGGTACAGTAAGAACCATTCTTTCCAGCTTGTGTGAAGCACTTTCTGGTCCTTTGAGCACAGCCCATTCCAAAAACGGCATGTGCGAAGGGCAAGTGCAAATGCAGATAGGAAAAAATTTTGGCGACATCACTTCAATAAATACATAGGGTAGGCATTGTTGAAGCTCCACTGCATATCACAGCATCCTTTTAATATTTATGTCATGCTGCAACTCTGGACACAGTGACAATTTCTCACCTTAAGTGTCTGCTCACCCTTCTCTGCCTGGGGGCTTTCACTGGTACCAGAGAATACTGTTTCACTTCATCCAGGAATTCATCTCCTGGGGGCTGATCTTCAAAAAATGGAGAAAGGAGGACAATGAATGAATGTCTCAGCCTCTCCATCGTCTAGTGGGACAAGTGTGACCTGTGCTGTTTAGAAAGGTCTCAGTGATACTGAATCCCAGCTCCCTACAATAGTAACCCACTTAATAGCAACCCCAAGCAGTCCCTACTGCTTCAGGTGTGTTTCCTGGGATCATCTTTCTCTTGGGTCTGCTTCTGCAGGAACAAATCTAATAAAGTTTGTTCTTGGAATGACCCCTGAAGAAGATATTCTGTAATCAGTCCTCTTGCTATCAGGTGACAATGGGTGGCACATTAGCAGGGGTATCATAAGGCCTGCCATGCTGTTAGCGTCACACTTCTTTAAACTCTCATTTCTTCTGGATTGGGGTCAGGTAGGAGGAAAGGTAGCACTTGATGATGTGAGGGCAAAGGTTACTATGAGAACTGTGGAGTTACCTGCCCTAGAAGTTTACAGAACAATGACAGGCTTAAGGCAGTCAATGATCAAGTAGCATCACTTGGGAGAAGGCAATGGCAACCCACTCTGGTACTCTTGCCTGGAAAATCCCATGGATGGAGGAGCCTGGTAGGCTGCAGTCCATGGTGTCGCTAAGAGTCAGACATGACTGAGCAACTTCACTTTCACTTTTCACTTTCATGCATTGGAGAAGGAAATGGCAACCCACTCCAGTGTTCTTGCCTGGAAAATCCCAGGGATGGGGGAGCCTGGTGGGCTGCCGTCTATGGGGTCGCACAGAGTCGGACACGACTGAAGCGACTTGGCAGCAGCAGCATCACTTGAACAGATTTGTCCCCTGAGCCACTTGAAGAGACACTGAACTGATGAATTTTTTCTAGAATTAGATCCTAAAGATCTTGAGACACAAAGGAGACAGAATACACAGCTTGGGCAGGTCACCTATGCTCAAAGTGAGGACTCTGACAGAGAAGGAGTCAAACCTTGAGACCAAGGCTGGGGGCCTTTAGTCAAATGCTTAAGAAGCTCAAATCCTGTTTTCCATGAGCCCTCTTGGCTACTGAGCATCTCCATTCCCTGGTCTTGCTGCACTGAAGCTTGCCACTGTGCAACTGCCTACACATGAAGCAGAGGCTTCACCTGAGGTTCACACCTCAGGACAATATGTGTCATCATCAACGTTTGCCCATCCTCCCTGCATCGCTGTCCATCTATTGGAAGAAGCAGCTTACTCAGCATGCAGAACAGCTGTAAGACCTGATTAAGATGTGTTAGCAGGAAAATGGGGAGCCTATGTTGGGGAGGATCTTGAAGGTATTAGGCTAGCAGGGTGGTAGAGTTCAAGACTGGATACAGGAAAAAGTGACTGATATGGGGGTACTCTCCTGAGTCTCCAATGACTCAATATTTAATTTCCTGGCAAAAACAGTTGCATATAGTTTTATCAGTTTGCTCAGATGTTTCTCTGATCTCAGGGCATATCACTGAACTAGATAAACTTATCACAGGTCAAGCCTCTGAGGCTGGTGGAAAAAGAGTCATTATGGTACAAAAGGTCAAGTCAAGGTTCCTAGAACTATCTCCATTAACCATGATAGTAAATCTGAGACAATACTGCCTCATGGGTGGAGTTATAAATATTAGTCTTAAAAGTAGCCCCTTCCATCACATCAATACAGTTTCCAAAAAGTGGGTCATAAGGATGATGATAAGTTATCATTAACTTAACCAAACAGTAGAATAGCTGCAGCTGTTGTGCTAAATATGATGGTATATTTTGTCAGAAATCAACTTCTTCTGGCACTTATTATGGGGTTTTTGAGCCAGAACTGGAGTCAGCAATCTCTTTTAAGGGGCATGTAGGAAATATTTTCGATTTGGAAACCATAATATTCAATGTCTCAATTATTCATGTCTCTCATTGCAGCACAAAGCAGGTATAGACAATACTTAAATAAATGGTTGTGACTGTATCCCAATAAAACTTTATTTATAAAAATGGATTATAGGCCCATGGGTTATAGTTTGTCAAACCCTAATCCAGAGAATGTGGTTTCCTCATCAGGAAAGATACTTATATTCACTTGAGAAAGAAATCAAACCATATTCACTGTATTTCCAAGGGTTATTTTAACTCCCCTACTCTCTATTAGAAAAATTAATCATCTTGAATCTTTGAAGGATATCTCACTAGTCCACCAGCAGGACTTCTCTGGTGGCTCAGATGGTAAAGTGTCTGTCTACAATGCGAGAGATCTGGGTTCAGTCCCTGGGTCAGGAAGATTCCCTGGAGGAGGCAATGGCAACCCACTCCAATACTCTTGCCTAGAAAGTCCCATAGATGGAGGAGTCTGGTGCAGGCTACTGTCCATAGGGTCGCAAAGAGTCAGACATGACTGAGCGACTTCAGTTTCTTTCTTTCACTTTTACTGGTCCACCATGCTGATGACTTTATGCTAATTGAACCTAATGAACAGAAGTATCAAGAACATAATGGATTCCCTGGTAAGAAACACATATAAATGCCAGAGGGTAAAAGAAAATCTATACAATAATCAGAGTCCGGTCCCATCAGTAAAATTTCTAGCAGGCATATCTTAGGGGGAGGGGGAAATCCACTATACTGTAAAAGAAAAGTTACTACATTCTTACCACTATGAAAGAAGTATATGGTGATCCCTTTTGAGTTTTGGAGGCAATAACTTTCTAGAAGTATCTTTATAATACCTCTTCAAGCCATTTTTCAGGTGACTCCAGAGCTTGGTGTCTGAGGGGAAGCCAGAAATGGGCACTTCCACACACAGTTCCACTCAGAGGTGGCCCTAAGGACATGGTGAAGAGAAATCGTCTCGATAGTAAGAACATTAGGCAACACACGCCCCTATTTCCTTCCAGGAAGGAAGAAACAGTTGAGATAAAGGCATATACAGGTTGCTGGGCAATGGCAAATGGCTTCACTAGAAACCAGAAGAAACAGTACTAGAACATTTAATAAAGGAGTTAGAGTGAGAAGGAATGTAAGTCAGTCTATGTGAATGGACCTGAAATATGATTGTTTTTATGTGTCATGTCAATGTCCACAACAGAATATCTATTGCAGAGAAGATGCTTAACAACTAGGTAGATAAGATTACTTGTCCAGTAGATGTCAGTCTTTGTCCTTGACCTGTCTTTGACCAGATGGTTTCTGTTTTTGACCATCCATTGCTTGCACATTTAATCAGTGAGCAGAATATCTATATATGTTAGCAAGGATAAAGGTTATACATGAGCACAAAGGCAAGGATTCAGTTTTACCAAGGCTTTTGTATTTAGTTACAGATATTGCTGAATATCTGAACTTTCAATGGCAGAGAATCACTTATGAGCATGTTGTATACATCAAATCTCTTCTTTCATGAAGTGAGCAATGATTCATCCTTATTGCAACTGAAACTTATTCTAGAATGATGGGGTTTTTCCCTTTCACAAGCACTACTGTCCTAATTCTGACAGATTTACTGGTGTAGTATACTAAATAGCATTGCTTTAGACCAAAGAAGTCACTTTATAGCAAAGGAGATGTAATATTGAACACACACCCATAAGATTCACTGGTCCTTTCATACAGTATATCACCCAGAAGTTCATGACCTGAATTTTAGAATGAATACTTAAAGTTTCATCTACGGTTACAACTAGGAGGAAACACTCTCCTGAGTTGGGGCAATCTCCTTCAGAATATGGTATAAACATTGTTCAGTTCAGTTCAGTCATTCAGTCGTGTCCAACTCTCTGTGACCCTATGGACTGCAGCATGCCAGGCTTCCCTGTCCATCACCAACTCCCGGAGCTTGTTCAAACTTAAGCCCATCGAGTCAGTGATACCGTCCAACCGACTCATCCTCTGGTGTCCCCTTCTTCTCCTCCTGCCTTCAATCTTTCCCAGTATCAGGGTCTTTTCCAAGGAATCAGTTCTTTACATCAGGTGGCCAAATATTGGAGTTTCATCTTCAGCATCAGTCCTTCCAATGAACATTCAGGACTGATTTCCATGACAATTACACAGTGCTGTGTGCCCAAGAGCTGGGACACACTAAATCAAGAACCATGGGACAGAAGTAGGAATGGCTCTTATCACCACTCTCAGTCATCTATTTGGGGAATTTTTGCTTCCTTCCCATGCAACCCAATTGTGATTGATCTCAGTGCCCTACATTGGAGAAGAAGGGGCTGCTTCTTCAACCAAAAGACACAGTAAGAGTTTCATTAAACCCAAAGCTAGGGACTTTCTTGATGGTCCAGTGGTTAAGAATCCACCTGCTAATGCAGGGGACATGGATTCAATCCCTGGTTCAGGAAGATTCCACATGCCATGGGGCAACTAAGCCCATGGGTGACAACTGATGAGTCCATGCTCCACAACAGGAGAAGCCACCACGGTCAGCAGCCCACACACTGCAACTAGAGAGGAGCCCCCGCTTGCCTCAACTAGAGAAAGCCTGCACATAGCAACAAAGGCCCAGTAAAGTCAAAGATACAATAAAAAGAATTTTAAAAACCCCAAAGTTACAACTGACACCAAATCATCTTGGACACTTTACACCAACAGACTCAAATACAAAGAAAACAATTACTGTCATAAGTATCTAGAGATGATGATTCATATTGAGAACATGGGGAAATATGTCTTGGAACTTGATTGATATGCTAGGGCATCTCTTGATGTTCTCATGCTCAGTAACAATACTAAGAAAACCATTATAGCCACAGTAGCCTGACAAAATCAAGATAACCAGAAACTCATACCCCTTAGGAATGAAGATGTGGGTCACTCCACCAGGAGATTAATCTCTATGAGAAGAAATGTGTCTAAGGATGAAGGTAATCTACACTGGTACCAGCAGTCCTTCTGATGCCTTATCTCAGTTTCCCCTGAGGTGCCTGCGTGCACCTCAAACTGTGATTTCTGACAGGGAGGTGAGGGGGACGGGGAAGTGCACAGAGTGATCTTCTGCCCAGTGTGGGGTCTGTACACCCATATCCTAGGCTCCCATTGCCTGACAAGATAGTTCAAAGGCGAGTTTCTCAGAAATTCATCCAATGGAATTGAGTCCCAGTTGACCACAGTGATAAACCATTAATAAAATCACATTTATCTGACTTTTCTCTTGCCCCAGTTTCTGTTTTCCCTCTTTTCTTTCAGACTCTTCATGATCATCTCCCAAATGAATTATTTGCATTCAAATATTTGTATCTAGGTCTGATTCAGGGAAAACCCAATATAAGTCATATAATATCTCAAAATAAGTAATATATAAGTTAAATATAAGTAATAAAATGGATGTATAAAATATATATTCAGCAAGACCAGTTCCACCACTTTTTAGAAATACTGAGTACACCACTTCTCAGAGGCAGGTCTTGCCCAGCAGTCATGTGGGTTAAAGGAATATGTGAGTCATTCTCTGATCCTAGCAATAGGAAACATTCTTAAACCTTCCCAGTCCATAATGAACATAGACGTTATATAATTAGATCAGCAAAATCAGCAGAGAATTTAAAGTCCAAATGGAAGACAATTAAAATGGCCCCCATTATTCATGCTGGGAGACTTGTCCTGGATAGAACATGCATTGCAAGAATTGTTATGAGATTAAAAGAGCAAAGAGCCTGCACGGTTTCAGTTTCTCAATATCATATTCTCTGGCATGTTCTAGGAATTGCTTTTAAGAAAGAAGAATCAAACCTATAGAATTAAACACTGGAAAGTTAGTTTCTTCTGCTAAAGAAAGAATATTTAAAACCAAGGTAGAGACAGCAATGGCACCCCACTCCAGTACTCTTGCCTGGAAAATCCCATGGACGGAGGAGCCTGGTGGGCTGCAGTCCATGGGGTTGCTAGGAGTCGGACACGAATAAAAGGATTTAAATATGTGATATTTAAATATGTGAGCAGCTGAACTGAACTGGACTGATATACATGTGTACAAGTATATATATAAAGTATATATATGTGTGTATATATAGGTTTACATTTGTGTATGTATATATGTGTATCAGTTCAGTTCAGTTCAGTTCAGTCACTCAGTCGTGTCCGACTCTGCAACCCCATGAATCACAGCATGCCAGGCCTCTGTCCATCACCGACTCCCAGAGCTCACTCAGACTCACATCCATCAAGTCAGTGATACCATCCAGCCATCTCATCTCTGTCGTCCCCTTCTCCTCCTGCCCCCAGTCCCTGCCAGCATCAGAGTCTTTTCCAGTGAGTCAACTCTTTGCATGAGGTGGCCAAAGTACTGGAGTTTCAGCTTTACCATCATTCCCTCCAAAGAAATCCCGGGGCTGATCTCCTTCTGAATGGACTGGTTGGATTTCCTTGCAGTCCAAGGGACTCTCAAGAGTCTTCTCCAACACCACAGTTCAAAAGCATCGTATATACAATATTAAAGTAGGAAGAAACCTTAGAAAGAGATGTATAGTAACATTTTCCCCATTCCATCATTGTTACAAAGGCCAAGCTATGTTCAGTTTAATCTAATATGTCTATACATATAAAAATTTCCAAACTGTTTCTGAGGCAAACATGGAAGCATGTAAAATGCTGGTCTCCTTAGTTAGGTACAATGATATTTCAGATTCCAATGACTTATTTGGAGTTAAGATTGCAAAGCTACCACAGTGAGGTTAGACTTTACCGAGCAAATAAAAAAATAGATGTATAAAACAACTGCAACCAAAGATACAAAATGATCTTTCTTAAAGGCTTATCAAATTTGTTTATGGCCCACTAAGAAGAAAAAAGTTATTAACTACATCAAATAAATCAGTCTCTTTTGATTCTTAGGAATTTGTGTTGTTTCCTATGAATCTTCCTCAAAAGCACATATGCATTTCATCACACTGTCACAATGAAATGACTTGGTGATGTGAATGACTGAAAAACAGAAAAATTAACAATATTCATGGCTTAAACTTATATAATAGAGAGATAGCAAGCTAAGAGTAAAAGTTGGTATTTAGTTTTATAATGCTTGGAAATACATACTTTCCCTTCCTAGCTACAAATTTGAGCATAATCATAGCACTTAAAAATCTACACAAAAGCATCGCAGTACTTAAACGTCTTTGCTTTTCAAAGATTTGGTCTCATGTTTGATCTGATATGTGATGTTTTACAAAGCAACATCTGCATGCTACTTTTGAAATGTTGTAAAAGTCTGGCTAAATTTACAAAAGTTGCACATAATGAAACACAGTATTCTTGTTACATTCTTATAGAGACTGTGGCCCCTGGGATGGCTGGGGCTGGGAAGAAGATGGCTCCTAATTCCTGTCATTCACAAGCTCACCAGTATCCTCAGCCCCAAGCTAAAAAGCCCACATGGAAGCAATGTTAAGAGATTAAGGGAAGGTCTATCGACTGCCATCCAGTTTCCTGAAATTGCCCACTTAGAATACTTAGTCATTACAAGCCTCCCTTTCTCAAGTGCGAAGCCTGAGTGTGCTGAGCTGACATAAGGTGCAGGGCGATCTCCTTCGACACCACACTTTCAGGAAAAAGGAGAGATGATCTAGCTTGAATAAAGAGAACAGCCCCTCACGGAGTCAGGTGCCAGTGACACCCACCTGGTATGCATATCAAGAGGACAAGGGCTTCCCCAGTGGCTCAGTGTATAAAGAATCTGCCTGCAATGCAGGAGACAGAGGAGATGCAAGTTTGGTCCCTGGGTCAGGAAGATCCCCTGGAGGAGGAAATGGCAACCCACTCCAGTATTCTTGACTGAAAAATCCCACGGATGGGGGAGCCTGGTGGGCTACAGTCCTTGGGGTCAGAATGAGTCGGACATGACTGAGCAGAGCACACACACAGGATGAGGAGAGAGGAGGAGACACTGGCTTTGGGAGCATCTTAAAAGGCAGGCTGTCTCACCGGTCTGTGGGAGCATCTGGCCCTTCTGCATGTCAGAAGCCTGGCTCAAGGAATTACATTCCTCGTTGAACATTTTCAAAACAGCCCCATTTATTTCTTTTTACAAATAACTGTTTTCAAAATAATGTTTCTTTTATGGGAGTCATCTGGAAAATTAAATGATATATCTTGATGTTCTTTAAAAAAAAAAGACCTCCTTTAAGTTTGCTTCATGTAATGTTTCTGAAAATTGGAAGGATTAAAACTCCATGCGTGAAAGCATTTAGCTAAGGGATCTAATTTCCTTATAGAACAGAATATTCTAAGCTGAGAGGAGTTTTTCCAGCAATTCAGACTATTGTGAATTTAAAGGCTTGTGTCAAAAAATAAAAGGCATTTGAGGCTAAAATGATCCAGTGTCTCTCATCCCAAGTACAGAGAGACCATGAATATCATGTATATTGGTTGTGGAGGAAAACTTGTCGGGAAAATCCTAGGTGTGCAAAGGAAGCTTTAACATTTTTTTCTAATTGTCATGGTTCCTTTGTTATCAATATAGAAAATCTGTGCAGTTTCTCTTGGTGATTAAGTCTTCTATAGTGTCTTATTCTCATTTTCTTTGGTTTCAGGTAACAGGCATATACAAGTTGGCAAAAACAACCAAAGCTGTGGCTGTTTTTGTTTAGCTGCTAAGTCATGTCCGACTCTTTTGTAACCCCATCAACTGCAGCCTACCAGGCTCCTCTCTCCATGGCATTCTCGAGGCAAGAATACTGGACTGGGTTGCCATTTCCTCCTCCAGGGGGTCTTCCTGACCCAGGGATCAAACCCAAGTCTTCTGCATCTCCTGCACTGGCAGGCGGATTCTTTACCACTGAGCCACCCCAGATGCCAGAGAGACAAACTATCAGAATATTATTCAGATCCAAGCTGAAGTGATTCAGATGAGTTTTAAATATTAGCAGAATGGTTCTGAGTACTCTATCTCATATCCTGCGTGAAACTCAATACCTTCACCAATATGTGAAATTCCTGGGACTGACACTATCTCCATGTCCATGTTTCAATCTCAACTTAAGGTTTCCCCATGGACCTCCCCCACACCCTGGGCCCACATAGATGTTTAGCTCCACCCCTTTAATTTTCTCAAAACAAATAAAACAAGCCTTCATAAAGGCTAATAAAAACATGGCATTTTGCAGTGTAACAGACTTAAGGGAAGTTTAGAGTTGCATTGGGGATAACGCGCAGCAGCAGCAGCAGTTATGACTATGAGATGCCTCTCTCTTCCTCTCTCTCTTTGTAGATGTCATTTACTCACACACAGGGGGCTAAGCTTCTCTCCCTCAAGAATTTCTCACCTTTGTATTTCACTTCCTTTATTAAGCAAAATAATTGAGCTGAGTTCTTTCCACTCAGCTCTGAGCTTTCCTTTGTATGGGATGAGCCGTGATAACATCCATCGAGAACTTTCTTCCACCTCCATTTCTTGAAGGGAAGAGAGCAATATGACAATTTATTTTCTCTCTCGGTAGCACTCACTATGACCACTGGTGTTGTCCCTGGAATATTTCTGATTCTCCTTCCTTCTGGACACAGGATGGGGCTGTATTTTTGGCCCCACCAGCTTCATGTGATTCATGCAATGTGACAACTTCTGAAAGATGGGTGGTGAGTGATAAATGTCACTTCTGAGCAGAAGCATTTAACTTCCAGCGTGAAGCCCTCTCTCTTCCCCCTGCCAGGTACCAGCACTGCTTTGGATGCAGGTGCTTCAGGGCACCTGAGTCCCTACAGCAGGAGACACTGCAGCTGACCCACGTAGGCAGCTCCCTGGGGGTCTAATGGATTTGACCTTCCTTAATGCAGTGTTCTTGCCTGGAGAATCCCAGGGACAGGGGAGCCTGGTGGGCTGCCATCTATGGGGTCACACAGAGTCGGACACGACTGAAGAAACAGCGGCAGCAGCAGCAATGCCCCCACAGGGCAGTAGCAAAATGAAAAATTAGACCTGACAATTAATGATACCTGGTCCTTCAAATGTAAACATTTTCCCTGTTTAAATGGTTTCTTTCAAGTAGATTCACAGACTGGGGAGTTTAGCATCTTGATGATGAGAGGCCCCACATCAAGTCCCAGCAGCTAGAGCTGTTTTCTGGTCCTTGCTGGGCCCAGAGACAACATTTCAAGTCTGTTCGGTGCTCCATGCCCACAGAGACCACACCATGAACAAGCTCTTGGGAGCAACCAAGTCTGCAGAGCACTGCCTTCCCCTGCAGGCCCTCTCGTTGTCTTCTGCTAGGGTGTGATTCTGACTTAGTCCTTGCTTAGTTGGGCTCCCTGAAACATCCAGTTTGGGGATCATTTTGCCTCAATAAGAGCAACCCCATTCCTCTCCCAAACCTGATAGTATCAATGATTTTGATATACATCAAATCATTTGGGAGATACAAGAGATTCCCGGCAATCCTGCTACATAAGCACTCCACGTCACTGTTTTCCCCTGGTGTGATCTTTCTGCAAGGGAGCCTTCTCCCCAGGACCCTAAGATGATGTGGCAAAAGACTTCTTGATTTTAGTTTTTATTTCAGTATGATATGTTGGGAGAGTGTGTAATTTCCAGAGTTCTATCTCACAGCAGCAAAGATTTGAAATGGCAGACCAGAGTTATAGCTTAGTTACAGCTCAGTTTTATTTGGCAAACAAAGAAAAATACATCCTTGAGGCATGAGAGTGGCCAACCCAAAATAAAAGAGAGGTTCAACTTTGGCTCCTCTTTTTATATGCTTTTTCTCCTCCCCCTGAGTCTGCCCTATTTAAATTGGGCGAGCCAGGAGGGCTGTTTGTTTCACCTGAGGTTCTCACTCTGGTCCTTGGATTTTCTGTTGTTCCATTTTTGTGGGCTTTTTCTTTCTTTGTCTTTTAGCCACCTCCATTTTGGACTCCTTTTTCCTATTCTAACTACCTAATATTCCCCTCTCAAGAAATAGGAGGTCCAATTCTTTGGGAATGGGGCATCGCGGTCTGTCAGGCTACTTCCTGCTGAGCTGGGATGGCGAGGTGCATTGGCCTTCACTCTTGCTAGTCTCCAGCCTCAGAGTCCTAATAGTGGTGTCCATCTAAGGGTGATTGGCTGTAGTTTTATATATCCATGGTCGGCCGTAGTTTTATATATCCTTGTTGAACTGGCACTGCATGTTGTAGCCTGTTGACCTGGACACAGACAGAAAAGGTTAGACAATTGATAATACATGGAGCAATCATAAGCAGTATCAATATGGTGATAACAGGCATTAGTAGGGGCATTAGCCAACTACAAATTTCCCTTGTGAGGAGAAGGATACTCCACAGAGACTGTAGCCACCCTGAGGACTTTCCAGATCGTTCCTTGAGATCCCATAGGATCTGAGTGTTTTTCTTGAGGACCGTGAGATTTTCTTTAACTTGCCTGAAGGTATTTATCCAGAAACAACATGTTTCATTCAAAATGGCTCAAGTCTCTCCTTGTTCAGGGATCAGGAAATCTCTCTCCCATCTATTTTGGAGTACAACCCCTGCCAAGCTGTGTTGGCTCTTTAGAGCTGTCCTGAGAAATCTTATCCTCAGAAACTTAATTTTGGGGTGTTCATTAGAATGGCCCTCATTTGTAGACCTGAATATGTATCTGAGATTTCCCAGGGGCTCACAGGTGTATTGAACATCCTCTTCTATTTTCTTTCATAGCTTAACTCCTGAGTAGTGAATTACGGAGTCATGTCCTGGTACCTTGACTGTTGTGGGGGTAGAAAGTATTACAGGGTAGGGCCCCTTCCATGTGGGCTGGAGTTGAGCCTTTGGGGACCCATCTTTCCATACTTTAATTAGGACTTGAGTCCCTGGAGCATATAGTGGTAGTTCTTTAGAATCTTTTGTGTCCTGGATGACACCCCACAAGTATATCTTGCTGGAATTGCCCAATGGCCACGGTATAAGATTGGAGGGTCGGAGCCTCTGGATCTAGGGAGAGGTCATTGATATAAACAAAAGGTCTCCCATATAGCATCTCATAAGGACTAAGACCAACCTGTTCCTTAGGGGCAATACGAGTGCAGAGGAGAACTATTGGTAAAGCCTCCTTCCATCCCAGGGAGGTCTCCTTGGTTATCTTTTATATCACTGACTTTAAGAACTGGTTGGCTCTTTCTACTTTTCCTGAAGACTGAGACACCCAGGCATAATGGAGGTAATGCCCAATGCTTTAGAGACCCCTTGGGTGACCTTAGAGGTAAATGACGCCCCAATGTCACTTTGTAATGACCCGGGCAGGTCAAATCTTGGAATGATTTTATGGAACATTTTTTTTACCACCTCCTCAGCCTTCTCAGTCTGGATGGGAAAGCCATTAATCCATCCTGTGACTGTATCTATCATGACTAATAGGTATTTATACCCTTGAGAAACTGGCATCTGGGTGAAGTCCATCTGCCAGTCCTCTCCTGAGTATGTCCTGTGTCATTGGACAGGCTGGGCCACCTGGGGTCTTCAAGCTCCCTAGAGGTTGTTTAATTGGCAAGTGGGACAAGAGGAGACCACTTGCCTTATAGTCATTTGGAGGCCTGTTCCTCTGAAGGACCTTTCTAGTAATCTTTGGAGGGCCTTCTCCCCTAAGTGGGTGATGGCATGTTATGGAGTTAACCAACTTCCACTGGAGGTTCCCAGGCAGAAAAATAAGTCCCTCCTTTGGAACCACCCCATATGACCTTCTTGAAAGCCCTCACTCTTAGCTTTAAGAGTCTCACCTTCAGTGTGTGAAGGAGTTTCTGGCAAATTAGTCTGTGGAACTAAGGTGGCAACCCCTATTAGGTCATGGTTCTGTAATGCTGCTCTCTTAGCTGCCTGATCAGCTGCTTGGTTCCCTCGCGCCACTTCTGTGCCCCCTTTTGGTGTCCTTTACAAAGGGAGTCCATCAGCAGGCGGATGGACTGCCTCCCTGAGCCTAAGGATTTGATCAGCATATTTGATTGGGGACCTTCATGTGGTGAAGTGGCCTCTTTCTTTCCAAATAACGGCTTGTGCATATAGCACCAGAAAGGCATACATGGAGTTAGTATAAATGGCTAATAGTTTTCATTTTCCCAGGTCTAAAGCTCTAGTCAGTGCTATGAGCTCGGCCAATTGGGTTGAAGTATCTGGTGCTGAAAGTTTAGCCTCTACGGTCTCAAAATTGGAGACTACTGCATATCCAGTTCTTCTTTTTTCATCCAAGACAAAGCTGCTTCCATCAGTGTAGCAGATACCTCAGGATTGGTCAGAGGTTCTTCTGACAACCCCTCTCAGGGTTTGTCCAGTGGTCCAAGGTTTCTAGGCAAGAGTGAAAGGGGAGAGAGCCCTCAGGGGTAGGCAGGAGGGTAGCAGGGTTAAGAACCTCACAACAGGATAGAGACAGGCCTGGATTTTCCATCAGCACTACTTGATATCTGAGGATCCTTTGATCAGACATCCATATATGGCCTCTCCCATTAAGGAGTTGTTTTACTTGGTGGATGGTAAAAATAGTTTGTCCTCAAATAAGAGTTTTATAGCATCTTCTATCAGAACTGCAATCAGTTCAGTTCAATTCAGTCACTCAGCCCTGTCCGACTCTTTGTGACCCCAAGAATCACAGCACACCAGGTCTCCCTGTCCATCAACAACTACTGGAGTTCACTCAAACTAATGTCCATCGAGTCGGTGATGCCATCCAGCCATCTCATCCTCTCTCGTCCCCTTCTCCTCCTGCCCTCAAGCCCTCCCAGCATCAGAGTCTTTTCCAATGAGTCAACTCTTCACCTGAGGTGGCCAAAGTACTGGAGTTTCAGCTTCAGCATCAGTCCTTCCAATGAAAACCCAGGGCTGATCTCCTTTAGAATGGACTGGTTGGATCTCCTTGCAGTCCAAGGGACTCTCAAGAGTCTTCTCCAACACCACAGTCCAAAATCATCAATTCTTTGGCACTCAGCTCTCTTCACAGTCCAACTCTTACATCCATACATGACCACTGGAAAAACCATAACCTTGACTAGATGGACCTTTGTTGGCAAAGTAATATCTCTGCTTTTCAATATAATATATAGGTTGGTCATAACTTTCCTTCCAAGGAGTAAGTGTCTTTTAATTTCATGGCTGCAATCACCATCTGCAGTAATTTTGGAGCCCCCAAAAATAAAGTCTGACACTATTTCCACTGTTTCCCCATCTATTTCCCATGAAGTGATGGGACCAGATGCCATAATCTTCGTTTTCTGAATGTTGAGTTTTAATACAAATTTTCACTGTCCTCTTTTACTTTCATCAAGAGGCTTTTTAGTTCCTCTTCACTTTCTGCCATAAGGGTGGTGTCATCTGTATATCTGAGGTTATTGATATTTCTCCCAGCAATCTAGATTCCAGCTTGTGTTTCTTACAGCCCAGTGTTTCTCACGATGTACTCTGCATAGACATTAAATTAAGCAGGGTGACAATATACAGCCTTGATATACTCCTTTTCCTATTTGGAACCAGTCTGTTGTTCCATGTCCAGTTCTAACTCTTCCTTCTTGACCTGAATATAGGTTTCTCAAGAGGCAGGTCAGGTGGTCTGGTATTGTCATCTCTTTCAGAATTTTCCACAATATATTGTGATCCATACAGTCAAAAGCTTTGGCATAGTCAATAAAGCAGAAATAGATGTTTTTTTCTGGAACTCTCTTGCTTTATCCATGATCTAGCAGATGTGGAATTCCAGTTGAGCTGTTTCAGATCCTGAAAGATGATGCTATGAAAGTGCTGCACTCAATATGCCAGCAAATTTGGAAAACTCAGCAGTGGCCACAGGACTGGAAAAGGTCAGTTTTCATTCCAGTTCCAAAGAAAGGTAATGCCAAAGAATGCTCAAACTACCGTGCAATTGCACTCATCTCACACACTAGTAAAGTAATGCTCAAAATTCTCCAAGCCAGACTTCAGCAATATGTGAACCATGAACTTCCAAATGTTCAAGCTGGTTTTTAAAAAGGCAGACGAACCAGGGATCAAATTAAGAGATCTAATCAGCACCAAAACAACAACAACAAAAAAACCCTAATCCTAAAATCTTTGCAGCAGCTACCTTCTGACTTCCTTTATTTCCCTGGTAAATGCAAATAGGACAACTTGACCAAATGTCGAGGTGCTGAAGATACTGTATTAGTGTGTCACTACCACAAACTCTGGGGAGAAATGATCTGTAAATGTGCTGAACAGGTAGTACAAGATGAACATGATCAATTAAAACCATGCTCAAGGACAGAGACACCAGAGGGATTCAGCTGAGAGGTCTTGTGTGTTCTTCTCCTCCCTCCTGTCCATCACTGCAATACTGAGTCACCACTGTCTGTACAAAACTCCCATAAGCTGGCAAAGGAAAAATAACTACAGGTTTCTTGTTATTCATCAAGACACACACATAGTATGTAACACTGATTCCATTTCTGGGTTATCTGTCAAAATGTAATCATTTCCCTTGTATCTTTATCAATACATAATGAGAGAGTTGATATACTCATGGCATTATTTCATTTTTCACATTACTATAATTCATTTTATTTGTTGTTTTTCTTCTCTTTCATCTCTATATCAGATAAAAATAGTTGGAGAGAGAGAAATATTTCCAGCTCAGATTGTGTCTCTGCTATTTAAATAATTAAATGGACATCTACTAAGTAGTAGGCTGTTTTCTAGGCCCTGTAGATGCTGTTATGAACAAATCAGAAAGCATCTTTCCTCGGTGAACACCATAATCTAGGAAGAAGAAAATGGTAATAAACAAATAAACAGAAATATATTTTAGATAGATCACACTGAGGAGGAAAATAAAAAGAGTGATATTACCAGCAGTGATTAGATGTTGGGAGTTCTTTTAGGTTTGTTATGTCCAGAAAGGCCTTTATGAGGTGACATTTGAGATGAGACTAGAAAGCAACAATCCTTCATCTGATAATTGAAAGAGCAGAACACACCAACCAGTAAAAACATCAAAATGGAGAAATACAAGTAGTGTACGCTACGAATCCTAAAATAAGTCCCTGGGGAAAACAAGTTATAAAGGAGAAAGAAAGAAATGAGAGGGCTTTAAAAGGAGACCACCCAACAAATGAGCTTACCTACAAAACAAAAAATGGAGTCACAGATGTAGAAAACAAACTTGTGATTACCAGGAAATGAGGGGGAGGGATAAGTTGAGAGACTGAGGTTGACACACACTATTATATATAAAATAGATAATTAATAAGGACCTCCTGTGTAGAACAGGGAACTGTACTAAATATTCTGCAATGACCTATAAGGAAAAGAATATAAAAAGAGTGGATCAAATCTATGGTTTTTCCAGTAGTCATGTACAGATGTGAGAATTTGACCATAATGAAGGCTGAGTACCAAAGAACTGAGGCTTTTGAACTATGGTGCTAGAGAAGACTCGTGAGAGTCCATTGGACTGCAACGGAGATCAAACCAGTCAGTCCTAAAGGAGAGCAACTCCGAATATTTATTGAAAGGACTGATGTTGAAGCTGAAACTCCAATACTTTACCCACCTGCTGCAAAGAGCCAACTCACTGGAAAAGACCCTGATGCTAGGAAAAACTGAGGGCAGGAGGAGAAGGGCACAACAGAGGATGAGATGGTTGAATGGCATCTCTGACTCAAGGACATGAGTTTGAGCAAACTCCAGAGAAAGTGAAGGACAGGGAAGCCTGGCTTGCTGCAGTCCATGAGGTTACAAAGAGTTGGACACGACTGAGCCGCTGAGCAACAGCATATGTATTTGTGTAACTGATTCACTTTACTGTACATCTGAAACTAATACAGCATTGGAAATCAACTATACCCCAGTAAAATTAATTTAAAAAGAGGACACTCAGTACAAGCCACAGAAAATACTGAGTTGTTTTTGAGAAGGGACTATCATACGCACATAGAAATTGGAGAAGGAAAAATCAGTTTGAACAAGTCAATTAACTAGAGATACTCTTTATATGGTCAAGCAGACAGATAAGATCTAGAATACATAAACAAGATTTGGATTTCTATTTTCTCGCTTATATTATGTCTCAGTTATGTAACGTCTATGGTTTCTTTTCAACCCCATTCTCTGTGGATATTCATAACTCCAACTATACTGATGACAGGTACTTCAAGTGTCTTAACAAATGTTTTCTCTCCTTCTTTTATCTTTCTAATTGCTGTTCTTTATGCTTCTGAGAACTTCTCCATCGTCTTCAATTGTTAACTCCAATATATCTTTTAAGAATTAAACATCACTTCTTTTACCAGTTAATTTGCATTGCATTCAAGTCACAGAAAGCAATACTTAAGTGGCTTAAATAATGACAGAATTGATTAGCTCATGTAGCTGGAAATCCAGAGGAAAGAGATATTTCTAAATGAGCCTAACCCAGTGGTTTCAACTCAATCAATTTCTCCTTATTTTTCCTGACTGTAAACATCTCTGTGTGTTGCTTTAATCCTCAGTCTGCAATGAAACAAAATGGCTATCACATTTTTCTGTTAAAGGAAGAGACCAGCATTCAATATCTGAGAAGAAAGCTATTACTTTAAGTAAGCAATGGAAAACTGCTTTTTAAGGCAGACTCTTCTTGAGGAAAGTTGATCTGTTGGTTTTAGGAAGCACAGAATTCAGAGATCAGTGGGCTTTAGAGATGGGACTTCTTGGGCATTAGTGGAACAGAGCTGTTACTGACTCTCTGATGGTCAGGGTAGGTTGCCATTCATCCGGACAGCCTGCAGAACTATGGTCAGTGAGGAGTATTGTCTTTGATTATACCAACAAGCCAATGTCCAAGGAAAAAGAAAAGAGGCACTTCTGGAAACTCTCTCATGAGATCATAGAATCAGCTTTCCTAGAGGTCCCTACCCAGCCTTTCTTTATATCTCTTTGGACAAAGTCAGACTGCTGCTGCTGCTAAGTCGCTTCAGTCGTGTCTGACTCTGTGCGACCCCATAGACACCAGGCTCCCCCGGCCCTGGGATTCTCCAGGCAAGAACACTGGAGTAGGTTGCCATTTCCTTCTCCAATGCATGAAAGTGAACAGTGAAAGTGAAGTCGCTGTCATGTCCGACTCTTCACGACCACACGGCCTGCAGCCTACCAGGCTCCTCCATCCATGGGATTTTCCAGGTAAGAGTACTGGAGTGGGGGTGCCATTGCCTTCTCCGAAGTCAGACTGCTAAGAACTGCTAATCAGCTAAGAACTGCCTGGTTCAGAAGAAATCAACAAGGGAAAGGGAGTGGTATAATTTGATTGGCTTAGATAAATCCTGCCCTTTTCCTGTAACTTGGGCAATCCACACTATCTCCAGACATTGAGAGAGGACAGTGTTGTTTACCACATTGCTCTGGACACATTCCCTAAAGCATCTTTTCTCATTACAGAACATGTATACTGTTCCGGTTGCCATTTGCAACTTTTCTGGAAAGTGGCTACCTACTTTTCTGACCAATAGAGGAAAGTAATAGGTAACATACCCAAAATGTCTTGGAATAGTCACCGAGACAGAGCAAGGCTCAGTTCCTTACAACTATTCATCATCAAGGTTGTCAAGTGTTAGTCCTGAAGCACAAAATGCTAATTTTTAATCTAACTTTTTAGACCTTTAAAAGTAATGAATGAACACAAATACAATCTACTTTGAGGGAGAAATAAGTAGAGATTCTTATGGAAGATTGTATTTGTAGTGAGTCTTTATGGATGAGAAATCTTAGCCAAGTGGTTCTGGGTGGTCTAACTCTTCCATGTACCTTGTAGGTGGAGCCTGACAGTCTTACACGTGATGCTTCAGAGAAAAGCTAAAATTGTGAGGTTTCTTTCAGGTGAATGTTCAGATCCATTCCTTCTGCCTCTATCTTTATTCATAAAATCCCTTACATAATGCTCTTAATGGGCACAGATGTCTCCAGAATACTAAAGGAAGAAGGAAGCAAGAAAGAAGAAACAAGTGCCAGAAATAGAGAATGAAATGTGCCCCAAACTGGTTCCACGTTCCTCACATTTTTCCAGTAGCAACATGTGATGGTCGCTCCAATTTGTTGCCTGAACACCTCTTCAGAAACGGGAACTTAACTATTCTGCCGCCATGGGAACACCCAAAGACCACCTTCAACTGTCAGCAATTTTTGTGTATCTTAAGAAAACTGAATTGTGTAAGGTGACACCTCTTTTCAAAGGCAGCCTGCAATAAGTAACTGATCAGGATAAAGGGAAAGAGCAGCCCTCTGTACAATTTCGGTTGATTCTGAAGACTCATCCTAGCTATAGAGATCCTCATTGGTCAACCTAGAACTCTGTTGATCCGCACTGTGGTTCAACTTCCCTTTCTGGACAACCTGGCTTCTTTCCTCTTCCTTCCAGAGATGTTCATTGCAAACACTCCCTACTAAAAGTACTAATTGTGCTAATCTTTACCTCATAAACTGATGCCCAGGAAAACCAATATAAAACAATTGTTACGAGGACCAGGAGGGGCATAAAGACAAGCACTGGGATGGGAACTTGCATATGAATTGCTTTCTATCTATGAGGCATGAAAATCATGCCCAGGACTTCATTATAAGACAATCTGAGCTCCAAAGAAGGTGAAACTCCCAAACAAAGCAGGTATGCCACACCAAGGCCAAAACCCTGGTCATAAAAGAATAGGACCCCAAAACTTGGATAAGAAGCTCTGTTTTAGCCTTCTATCTCCAATTGTTTTAATTCCAAGATTCTTCTGAACCATTTGAACACAAAGAATTAGCCCACTTCTGCAAGTTAAGGGCTAGAATTCCCATTTCTCATGAATGTTTTGCAGAAAACAAGTGCTTCCCTCATGAACAACTTCTTTGACTCACAGCTATTAGGCCAAAGAGAAACATGTTCATCAAAGGGAATAAATGGTTTATATCATGAAGGAAACTTAAGGACTTAGAAAATATGTTACTGGCAGAATCTGAGAGAATAGTACATTCTGAGGTCATGCACTGAGGGGAATAGTAAAATACAAATTTGGATAAAAGGACGTTTATCAGTATAGGAGAATTCTTCTGGGTATGAGAGTTAATGCCTCAACAAGGAACCTGGGAAGTGGTGTTAAAAATTGCTAGAATGTCTACTTGAAATGGAGTAAGTGATGGTTCAGCTTCAGTGAAGTAGGAAGACCAGACTTTCCATAACAAACTGTGGAAGAAGCTTAACACTCCAAGAAGTGATTATGTAAAAGCAGATACATGAGATACATTTTCCAGAGGAAAATGTCCCAGCATCATTAACACATTCCATGGAGGTTCTCTGTAGGCCAGAGCATATGGCAAGAGATACTGTCATGGGCCTGGGCTCACCTAAAGAGTGGGAATGACAAGATGTCAAAGTTAGCAAGTACAAGTTGGCAGCACCTACATGTCAGAAGTCACATTGGTGCAGTGATCGTAATGAGCAGAAAAGTCAGTGTGGCAGCCAAGGAAACTTGGCCCTCAGAGAGTTGTGTCCCTGAGGAGCAAAATAGGTGGAAGGCCTTCAAGGATACTGCTCAAAGTGAACCCTCAAGACAAACTGATGAACCGTTCGGAGGCTGAAAGCAGTTTCCCCCAGAGGAAGTCAACATCTTCCGCCTGCTTCCTAACCCTGAGACAGTTTTTGAATCTAAAGTTTATCTACTGAATTAAAGGCCCAGTCTCAGAAGAAAGATCCCCACCCTACCAGGGCAAGTGCAAACTACATGACAATTATTCTACTCCTTCCCCATGGGGACTGATGGCCATTTAATTGGGTTGTACATTGAGATGGAGAGAATATACAAACATTAGCTCTGTTTGTTGTGGAGTCTGAGTTGATACTGATACCTGGAGGCCATAAATGTTAATCATGATGGCCCAGATTTGAACATGAGCATACGGAGACCAGGAAATAGGGTCCTGACTTGGTTTTGGCTGATAAATGATCCTCTGGATCTTATCTGGGGGCCATTTTCGTAGTCTCTAAGAACTAGATAACATATAATTGAAGTTTATATAGCCAGGAGTTTACATACCACCATTGATCTGAGGGAAACGGAAAAACTAAGTGGAAACCCATGAAACAGCCAAGAGAATACATCAAAAATAAAAATTATATCATGTGGGGAATGGTAAATACTCCTACCCTTAGATCTGAAAGGTGTGGGTCCCCATCATGTCTTCCTTTATTTCACTAGTCTGGCCTCTGACAAACCAAACAGAACCAGAGGAAGACAGTACATTACCTGCAAATTCAACTACATAGTGACCTTAGTTTAAGCCTATATGCCAGACACAGTATCTTTGCTAGAACAAACTATCATGTGTGTAGAAACATAGGATGTGATTATCAGTGTGGCAGAGGTCTTCCTTTCCATCTCTATTCAGTTCAGTTCAGTCCATTTCAGTCACTCAGCTGTGTCTGACTCTTTTGACCCCATGAATCGCAGCACGCCAGGCCTCCCTGTTCATCACCACCTCCTGGATTTCACTCAGACTCAAGTCCATCGAGTCACTGATGCCATCCAGCCATCTCATCCTCTGTCCTCCCCTTCTCCTGCCTCTAATCCCTTCCAGCATCAGAGTCTTTTCCAATGAATCAACTCTTCCCATGAGGTGACCAAAGTACTGGAGTCATTCCCTCCAAAGAAATCCCAGGGCTGATTTCCTTCAGAATGGACTGGCTGGATCTCCTTGCAGTTCAAGGGATTCTGAGAGTCTTCTCCAACACCACAGTTCAAAAGCATAAATTCTTCGGCACTCAGCCTTCTTCACAGTCCAACTCTCACATCCATACATGACCACTGGAAAAACCATAGCCTTGACCAGATGGACCTTTGTTGGAAAAGTAATGTCTCTGCTTTTCAATATGCTATCTAGGTTGGTCATAACTTTCCTTCCAAAGAGTAAGCATCTTTTAATTTCATGGCTGCAATCACCATCTGCAGTGATTTTGGAGCCCCCAAAACAAAGTCTGACACTGTTTCCACTGTTTCCCCATCTATTTCCCATGAAGTGAGAGATCAGATTCCATGATCTTTGTTTTCTTAATGTTCAGCTTTAAGACAACTTTTTCACTCTCCTCTTTCACTTTCATCAAGAGGCTTTTAGTTCCTTTTCACTTTCTGCCATAAGAGTGGTGTCATCTGCATATCTGAGGTTATCGATATTTCTCCCAGCAGTCTTGATTTCAGCTTGTGCTTTTTCCAGCCCAGCGTTTCTCATGATGTACTCTGCATAGAAGTTAAATAAGCAGGGTGACAATACACAGCCTTGACGTACTCCTTTTCCTATCTGGAACCAGTCTGTTGTTCCATGTCCAGTTCTAACTGTTGCTTCCTGACCTGCATATAGGTTTCTTAAGAGGCAGGTCGGGTGTTCTGGTATTCCCATCTCTTTCAGAATTTTCCAGTTTATTGTAATCCACACAGTCAAAGGCTTTGGCAGTCAATAAAGCAGAAATAGATGTTTTTCTGGAACTCTCTTGCTTTTTCCTTGATCCAATGGATGTTGGCAATTAGATCTCTGTTTCCTCTGCTTCTTCTAAAACCAGCTTGAACATCTGGAAGTTCATGGTTCACGTATTGCTGAAGCCTGGCTTGGAGAATTTTGAGCATTACTTTACCAGCATGTGAAATGTGTGCAATTGTGTGGTAGTTTGAGCATTCTTTGGCATTGCCTTTCTTTGTGATTAGAATGAAAACTGACCTTTTCCAGTCCTGTGGTCACTGCTGAGTTTTCCACATTTGCTGGCATATTGAGTGTAGCACTTTCACAGCATCATCTTTCAGGATCTGAAATAGCTCCACTGGAATTCCATCACCTCCACTAGCTTTGTTCATAGTGATGATTTCTAACGCCCACTTGACTTCACATTCCAAGATGTCTGGCTCCAGGTGAGTGATCACACCATCATGATTATCTGGGTCATGAAGGTCTTTTTGTACAGTTCTTCTGTGTATTCTTGCCACCTCTTCTTAATATCTTCTGCTTCTGTTAGGGCCATACCATTTCTGTCCTTTATCGAGCCCATCTTTGCATGAAATGTTCCCTTGGTATTTCTAATTTTCTTGAAGAGATTTCTAGTCTTTCCCATTCTGTTCTTTTCCTCTATTTCTTTGCATTGATCGCTAAGGAAGGCTTTCTTATTTTTCGTTGCTATTCTTTGGAACTCTGCATTGAGATACTTATATCTTTCCTTTTCTCCTTTGCTTTTCACTTCTCTTCTTTTCACAGCTATTTGTAAGCCTTCTCCAGACAGCCATTTTGCTTTTTTGCATTTCTTTTCTATGGGGATGGTTTTGATCCCTGTCTTCTGTATAATGTCACGAACCTCCGTCCATATTCATCAGGCACTCTGTCTATCAGATCTAGTCCTGTAAACCTATTTCTCACTTCCACTGTATAATCTTAAGGGATTTGATTTAGGTCATACCTGAATGGTCTAGTGGTTTTCCCTGCTTTCTTCGATTTAAGTCTGAATTTGGCAATAAGAAGTTCATGATCTGAGCCGCAGTCAGCTCCTGGTCTTGTTTTTGCTGACTGTATAGAGCTTTTCCATCTTTGGCTGCAAAGAATATAATAAATCTGATTTCAGTGTTGACCATCTGGTGATGTCCATGTGTAGAGTCTTCTCTTGTGTTGTTGGAAAAGGGTGTTTGTTATGACCAGTGTGTTCTCTTGGCAAAACTCTATTAGCCTTTGCCCTGCTTCATTCCGTATTCCAAGGCCAAATTTGCCTGTTACTCCAGGTGTTTCTTGACTTCCTACTTTAGCATTCCAGTTCCCTATAATGAAAAGGACATCTTTTGGGGGTGTTAATTCTAAAAGGTCTTGTAGGTCTTCATAGAACCATTCAACTTCAACTTCTTCAGTGTTACTGGTTGGGGCATAAGCTTGGATTACTGTGATACTTAACGTTTTGCCTTGGAAAAGAACAGAGATCATTCTGTCATTTTTGAGATTAGATCCAAGTACCGCATTTTGGACTCTTTTGTTGACCATGATGGCTACTCCATTTCTTCTAAGGGATTTCAGCCCACATCCATTCAAGTCCATTTTAGTTTGCTGATTCCTAAAATGTCAATGTTCACTCTTGCCATCTCCTGTTTGACCACTTCCAATTTTCCTTGATTCATGGAACTGATATTCCTTGTTCCTATGCAATATTGCCCTTTAAAGCATCAGACCTTGCTTCTATCACCAGTCACATCCACAATTGGGTATTGTTTTTGCTTTGGCTCCATCCCTTCATTCTTTCTGGAAGTTTTTTCTCCACTCATCTCCAGCACCATATTGGGCACCTATTGACCCAGGGAATTCCCCTTTCAGTATCCTATCATTTTGCCTTTTCATACTGTTCATGGGGTTCTCAAGGCAAGAATACTGAAGTGGTTTTCCATTTCCTTCTCCAGTGGACCACATTCTGTCAGACCTCTCCACCATGACCCACCCGTCTTGGGTGGTCCCACAGGGCATGGCTTCATTTCACTGAGTTAGATAAGGCTGTGGTCTGTGTTATTAGATTGACTAGCTTTCTGTGATTATGGTTTCAGTGTGTCTGCCCTCTGATGCCCTCTTGCAACACTTACTGTCTTACTTGGGTTTCTCTTACCTTGGACGTCGGGTATCTCTTCATGGCTGCTCCAGCAAAGCACAGCCATTGTTCTCTTCCTTCTCATAGCCTCACACAAAACCACTATATTGAAGGTTTAGAGAGTGCTTGATTCATTGACATAGCTTTCTTCAGACATGAGAGTGGGTCTATAAGCATGGGATCCACTGCTCCTACTACAAACCACAGCACTCAGAAGCTATCAGCCTGATAAAACAGCCTATTAATGGTATATAGCTGAAGCACCATCACAGAGGTAATACTTTACAAGGATGACACACTGTCCCCCAGGACACACCTTATGTTATGTCTCTAGTGGTCTTCCCTTGTAGCTCAGTGGCAAAGAATCTGCCTGCCAATGCAAGAGATGTAGGTTCAATCCCTGGGGTGGGAAGATCCCCTGGAGAAGGAAACAGCAACCCACTTCAGTATTCTTGCCTGGAAAATTCCAAGGACAGAGAAGCCTGGTGGGCTACAGGCTTCCAAGGACTTGGTGACGGAACAACAAGAAATGTCTCTAGTTTTGGGACATATGAGCTAGGGACCCAGAAAGTAGAAACAGGAGTGACCCGATTTGTCATCAATCCCAGTGAGTTATTTGGGGGAATCTGTGTTCTCTGTACCCACAATCCAGCAGGCCCTCTTATCTTCCTGGGAAACCTCACAATCGATCCACTCAGACTCTGCCCCTGCCCTCAGCATCCTTGTGGGGTTCAAAGAGGAGATACTTCCTGCTGAAGGGACTCAGGGGAAGGGACCGGCTTCCCACCAGAGGCTGTAGGACAGAAAGAAAACTGCCCTGATGCTGTTCTTCATGAGACAGACTTGAGGAGCAGGTAGAGGCCGTCTCCTGAAGCTGCTGGGAGGAATGACTGGTCCCAAGAACCTGCAGTGGAAAGATACATTTGGGTTTCAGCATGCTTGGACCTTGGCATTCGTCTGATTGGGGCCACAGTGTTCCACACCAGATGCCCACATTGCTTCCCTGGACCTTGAAAGATTGGATCTGGGGCCCACACAGGTCCAATTCACCCTCACCTCTTCTGGACTAGAGAGGTCCCGTGTCTGCAGAACGTCTGGGTCAGAGCACTCTGCCTGCACCTGGCTGGGCCCCGAAGGTAGAGGCATCTGCACTGTGACTCTGAACTGAGAGGAAGCCTAGGGAACAAGGCTGCCACTAGGATTGGGTTTGCTTGAGAGATGGTGTGAGCCAGACTTCTCATGGAGGAGCCTGGGAAGGGACCTCCAGCACCAGTGTTTCTCATCCCAGGACTCCTGGGTCTGCTCAGTACAACTGACGAGATTCTGGGAGGGGTCGTTGCAGAGGTGGGGGCAGCAAGGAGCTGTCTCTACCTTCCACTGCTATGTTCCCCAGGAAGAAACACCCGCGAGAATCTTGCAAGAGCTGCTCCCAGAAGAGAATCTATAAGGAAGACTGTGATGAAGAATGTGATCCTTCTTCAGAATGATGGAAAGCATCCCCCATTTGCTGGGAGTCCTGCCAAAGTCCAGCTCTCTGTGTTCAGCCTCCTGTGGGTGACCTTGAATGAAACAATCTTCCTCTTGAAGACTACGCCTCCATCCAGAGACACTCTACCCTCAGCGACTACTGATATGAGAAGAAAAGGCCTGAATGCCTCACCCTAATGTGAAACAATTTTGAATCAGTACCATGGTCCCTGTGGAGTCAGTAGAGGCCTCTACTAGGATGAGTTCACGGCTCTAATCTCTGAGTGCTTCTCCTTTCTTTCCTCCCATCTACAGTGTGGATCCCCGAAACACTCCTTTGCCAACAATCTACATACAAATCTTCGTCTCAGAATTTGCTTCCCAGGGAAGCCAACCTACAATGTAGGTTGGTACACTGTCAATTAATATGGATTTGCAAGCTACATTTGTTATTGTGTCATCAAAGGTTTATGCCATACCCAGTTTTATCTATGGAACTTCAAAGAGAGATTTAAGTTTTGCATGGAATTGCATTTCACTGATAGAAGAATCACTATTAAAGTGCTTATTATCTGTGAAATTAACTTTTAAAATAGCCTGACAATTTTAAACTTCAAACAATATTATAATTAATATAACACAGAATGCTTTTTTTTCTTTCCTTTTAGTCATTGTAGGAGCAAATACATTAATAAATATATTTTGATCGGCCAAAAGATTGCATTGATAATAATTTGAACAACTACAGCTATGACCCTAAAAGGAACCATTTTCCTGGAAATTTAGGCAAAGAAAGAACAATTATTAATCCAAGATTGCTTTTTTTCATTAACTCTTCCCCTCTTTTCTCAGCATCTATCAGTAAAAAGGCAAAACTCATAGATTTACTTATATCATTATTGAAAGCATTTTGAAAGGTCTTTGGAAATCCTGTGTCTTTTTAGAGAGTCAGACTCAAGGTAAACATTTAAAGCATAATTAATCAGTCAATCGATTAAAATCTGAATTGAATAATGTTTGTTAAATATAACTAATAAGCATTCAATACACTAACCTCAAAATATGAAAGCTCTGCAGGCACCAATTTTGTTAGTGAAGTTAACTTTTACAGTTCTCTTTCAAAAGTATCCACATGCCAAATTCAGAAATTCGATTTGCATATTCCACTGAAGATTAACTAGCCTACCACAGATCTGAAAAGCAGAAGAGAGAACAGATCATTAACATCATTAGCGTAATATACTGCTTATGAAAACTCCAAAGAAGGGGAATATTAAAAAACCTGGAAAGCTCAGCACAGAAATTAGAAAGAAGTGTTTGTGTTTGAATAGAAGAAATTTTGTTTAATAGTTCACTAGTCAAAACAACCAAGGGAAACTACCAAGGTAATTCAAATAGCGAGTAGAAATTATCTGGGGAGAACCAGAATATTGAAAGAAATAAGTCTTGATGGTCACATTACTCCTGCTCCTCCTAAATGGTACTGTATCCTCATATATTTTATATACTTGTTAGAGAACACTTTTAAATATTAATTTGTGCCACAGTAAAATTATATTATGTAAAGGGCTTTAAATGCTAAAGCTTAGCATGATTAAGCAATGCTGAAACTATTGTGATACTATAGAAAATGACTGAACTTATCTTCAATGAAAGGAACCAAGAGCTTTAATTATCTGTCCACAGTCTGTAATGTGAGTTTGTGTATAGCCTTATAAATAGAATTTTTAAAAGAAAATAAGTTCCATAAATATTTTTAGGAATTTTCAGCACTATTCATGACCACTTAACAACTTCCATCTCACTTTCCCAGGACTTATAGTAAGTTATGTACAAATTCAGTTATCCTCCAAAAAATAAAATAAAAATAAAAACAACAACAACAAAAAAAACACCCTTCACATCTTCATTTATGCCCTGCTTTAGGGACAAGGGAGCCTGGTGGGCTGCCATCTATGGGGTCGCACAGAGTCGGACATGACCGAAGTGACTTAACAGTAGTAGTTATGGATTTTAGACTCTTGAGAAGGAAAGAACTAAATTTACCCTTTGGTTGCTTGAATTATTAATTCTTCATATTATCCAAGGCATGTGTTCCTTTATCTTTTTCACATCTCCAAATCTTATCTGATCTTCCAAACCTAGTTCTATCCATCTCCCAGGAAGTGTTCTAACTTTTCCTTAATAAACATTCCTTTTGAAATATTTATTACATTGGTATCTGTACCATACATATTAGCTTTTATAATAACCTGTTTATCATCATCTGACTCTCCCATTTCTGTCTAATCTGTCTCCTTGTAAACCACGTAAGTGATTTTAAGACAAATGTCAGGCTTTCTATTTTTTTGTACCCTTTGATGTACATTGGGCACAGAGTAAAAGACTAAAAATATATATTGATACACTGAACAAAGATTCTTCTTTTATTTACATGAAGTTTAAGATGTCTTGAAACTAAAACATGAGCTCAGAACCTTCACACTTGAGTATTAATTTGTGACCTCTTTTCAATGTCCTTTAGTATACTTAGGAATTCCAAGGTTAAGCTCAGAGATTATTTTTAGAAACACTGCAAAATTTTTGTAGGCACATCTAGCAATATAAAGAAAGGAGAGGTGCCATCCAGGCTTTGTGTCAAAAAGCTATAAGCTTCATAGAGTTTAACTGTATACAAGTTACCTTGTAAAGATGTGTTGTATCATTTTTTATGGTTTTATCTTCTCCTGAGAACACTCATATCACACTATTTTTATCAGCAAATACTAATAGTTCTCCTGTCTCTCTATCTTCAAGTCGACCTAATTGTGCTCAACTTGAGCAGCCAGAGAAGAAAGCTCACTCACTCAGGGGCCAGTTGAAATCTGACAGCTTCATCTATGCTGCCTTCTTCCCAGATCACATTAGGCCAGTTGGTGGTTTGTACAGTAGCAAATTTGTTAAGAAGGAATTATATTTCTCATAACTTACAAAAGTAAATAGTACAAGACTTTGGAGATGGAAGAAACGCAGATGCCATGACCTTCTGAAGGCCATCATGGTTAGATTTGTGCCGTGACAAGCATCCACAGGGTTGTTCCCCACTCCCTCTGCTCTTCATATAGTGCTGACTGTGATCGCCAGCCAAGCCCATCACTAAATGCTGGGTAGTGCAGTAATAGTTATGATAGCTTTCCACACCCTGCCCCAAATCAGCAACACACACACTTGGCCTCTCAGGTTGACTGATGGCAACTCTGATCATCCAGTTCTCACATTCAGGACTTCACTATCTGAATTCTTTCCACAACTATGGAAGTTTTAATTTCTCTATTGTATCCTTGAGACAGACTATATTTTCCAAAGATGGCCACAGTGATCGCTCCCATTCTACATGGTCTCACAGTGTGACTCTGATCCAGACATGCCTCACATCAAGTGCTGGGCCTTTCCCTCACCCTCACATCTTGAACATAGGGAGACACTTGTGATGACCTCACACAACAGAGTCTGGTGTGATGATGCTGCATTGTTTCTGACACAGATGATCACACTGTCAGGTGATTTTGCCTTACTTTCTTGGGATTCTCACTCTTGGAATACACCGCCCATGCTGTCAGGAGCCCAAGAGCCTCACAGAGACCCCCCAACTCATCAATTAGTAGAGAATTCATGATGTCTCTTTAACATGGTAACATCTTTCTCAAAATTTAAAACATTTCTCCACACAAGCAGAGATTATCTTGCTAAGTGACATCAGAAAGAGAAAGACAGTACCATGTGGTGTCTCTTATACATGGAATCTAAATGATGACTCAAATGAATCTATCTACAAACTAGAAACAGGCTCATGGACATAGAAAACAAAATCATAGTTGCCAAGCAGGGGGTGGGGGTGGGTGGGGAGAGGGATGGATGGGAGGTTGGGGTTAGTAGATGTAAGTTTTTATAATTAGAAAGGGTAAACAACACGGTCATACCATATAGCACAGAGAACTATATTCAGTATCTTATGATAAATCATAATGGAAAAGAATATTTAAAAAATAATGTATAAGTGTATAACTGAATTACTTTGCTGTACAGCAGTAATTAACATTAATGCAACATTGTAAATCAACTATACTTCAATAAAAGATAAAATACTTCTTTATAATCAAGTGAATCTTAATATCACCAAGCATTTATCAAGTACATCTAACTTGAAAATATCTTTTAAATATTTCACTGTCAGCACAATTCCTACACCACTAGAACAAAGAATTCTGCTTTCAATTCCTCAAAGAGTATTCATTCATTTCATATTTACAACAGCTTCAACCCAGAGATGATCATTCAGAGTAGTTGTAAAAAAAAAAATTAAAAAGGCAAAGTTCTCAGATTTATGTGATAAATCCTTGAAATATCTTTTGTTCTCAGAATTCATAACATAATCCAGTAAAAGCATGCATAGAAATACAAATAAACTTTAAAATAATAATCTTAATATTGGAATTTTAATATGTAGAAACTCTTCATTTCAATGAGTAAATCATTCCTGCAAACACATGCTAGACTAGAAGGCATGAATAGATGCCTGTACATTTTTTTTCCCACATTTGGTTTATTTTTTTAAATTGAAGGATACTTCTTTACAATGTCATGATAATTTCTGTTGTACAACAATGTGAATCAGCTATGAGTACACATCTATCCCCTTCCTCTTGAGCCTCCCTCCTACCCCACACTTGGTTTTTAAGATGGTTTGTTAAGCCAAAGTGCCTTAGGTTTTGGAAATTCAAAAAAACATATAAGTATTTTTTAAGAGGCACTCTTTTTTTTTTCCTTTTCAAATGTTTTTTAATACTACTGAAATAAAAATAAAAGAAAAATATTTCAAATTTAATATTAACTTTTAAGAAAGAGCTTTATTTTGTTATATCAACCAACACATATTTTTGAAAGATACCATAATTCTTTTATATGAAGAATTTAATCCCAGAAGATGAAGAGAGATAGAAAAGAGTAAAAGATGCTTGAAAAATCGATGAATCAACATTTTCCACAAATAATGAAAGGCATCAAAAAGCCATAGATCCAAGAGGTTCAGAGAAAAGTAAAAACAAACAAAAAAAAAGTTAAAAAAAAAGAAAGAAAAGAGTAAATTCACTTTATATTATAATAGGAGAAATTACAAATAAAATAAAAGGAAAACAGAAAATTTTAGTAGAGAAAAATAGAAACGGGACACAAAGAACAAATAGAAGAAATAGAAAATTAAAAAGAAAAGATCTTCATCAAATCACAATAATTATATCAAAAATAACATCTAAAAATACCAGGTTATTTAGACACATTATACTGAAATTATGAAAACCAAATATAAGACAGAAGTTTAAAGGAAGCAAAAGAACATGTGACATACAGAACAATGACAAGAAAATAAGCAGATTTCTCATCCGAAACTACATAGATTTGATGATAATAATTTGATAGTTGCAAAGGATTAAAAGAATAAAAATAAAACAAAAACAATATATGTCAACCTGGTGTTTCATACCAACAAAATTATTTTTCAAAATTGCAGGGTATAAAATTTTTCAAAATAAAAAAAGCTCTCTCACAAACACACACAAAAATACTATTAAGCTGAACTGTAAGAGGCACTTTCATTCTCATATTCTTTGAATCAATTTTTTTTTATACATTTACTATGCAATGACTCATAAATTCCTATAACCATCAAAGAACTTGCTTTGCCATTTTGTGTTTTAGAATTCTTAATTCATTAGTAAACAATTTTCTGTGCTGAGATGTATTTGATTTGGAATATACAACTTCTCAAACATAATACAAGTTTAATTTTTGTTCATATTAACAAAACAAATTAAACAAATGTGCCTTGTCAGTTCTCATCAAGGTGTTAATTCAGATATAAGAATCCCTCTACTTTATGCTTCTGCCACACTCAACATGTGAGTTCCAAAATTATCAAGTTTGTCTGTATCAAGCCAGTGGAAGAGGAAGGAAGAAGTAGAGAAGCTGGAACTTTGCCTTAACATTGATCCAGAGTCAACAAACTTCAATAACTATTCCTAGGTTAACATTCAGACATAGCCCCTCTGCAGCCACAACTCTGTAGCATGGAATACTCATGATATCTTTTTCTGGAAATCTATTTCCATATTTTTTAAAAATCATGATTGCTTTTTAGTTAAGTCTTTTTATATTTTTCTCTGTTGGGTTTACAGATGAAGTTGGCATAAAATCTTAACCCTACTGTGATAGCTTACAGTGAACAATGTCAGATTTGTGATCTCTGAAGAACAGAATATTGCTTCAGGACCAAAGACATGGCTTCAGTCACTCAGAGGTTCACGGGGCAAAAGTTTTATTACAGTGAAAAAGAGAGAGAGAAAGCTTCTGACACAGACATCAGAAGGGGGCAGAAAGTGCCCCAAACTTAGCAAGAGATTTATATACATTTTCAAAAGAATGTCTCAAGGTTGTTAAGGTCTTACCAGACCCACTCCCAAAACTTACATATTAAGATGAGAGGATTAGTCAGAAGGTTCCTGTTAAGAAGGAGAAACATATCCTTGAGCAAGATACATTGTTGTTATAGAATCATTAGTACAGAGCTAAAGGAAGATTTATTGAGCATAGCCCTGCCATCAGAACAAGACACAGTTTCCCCTCAGTCAGTCTCTCCCATCAGGAAGCTTCTATAAGCCTCTTATCCTTATCCATCAGAGAGCAGAAAGAGTGAAAATCACAGTCACAGAAAACTAACCAAACTGATCACATGACCACATCCTTGTCTAACTCAATGAAATTATGAGCCATGCCATATAGGGCCACCCAAGACGAATGGGTCATGGTGGGGAGTTCTGACAAAACGTGGTCCACTGGAGAAGGAAATGGCAAACCACTTCAGTATTCTTGCCTTGAGAAGCCCATAAACAGTATGAAAAGGCAAAATGATAGGACACTGAAAAATGAACTCCCCAGGTTGGTAGGTGCCCAATATGCTACTGGAGATCAGTGAAGAAATAACTCCAGAAAGAATGAAAAGATGGAGCCAAAGCAAAAACAATACCCAGCTGTGGATGTGACTGGTGATGGAAATAAAGACTGATGTTGTAAAGAACAACACTGCATAGGAACCTGGAATGTTAGGTTCATGAATCAAGGCAAATTCGGAAGTGGTCAAAACAGAGATGTCAAGAGTAAACATCAGCATTTTAGAAATCAGTGAAGTAAAATGGACTGAAATGGGAGAATTTAAGGCAAACAACCATTGTATCTACTAATGTGGGCAAGAATCCCTTAGAAGAAATGGAGTAGCCATCAGAGTCAACAAGAGAGTCCGAAATGTGGATATAATCTCAAAAATGACTGAATGATCTCTGTTCATTTCCAGGGCAAACCATTCAATATTATGGTAATCCAAGTCTATGCATCAATTAGCAATGCTCAAGAAGCTAAAGTTGAACAGTTCTATGAAGACCTACAAGGCCTTCTAGAACTACCACCTCAAAAAGATGTACTTTTCACTACAGGGGACTGGAATGCAAAAGTAGGAAGTTAAGAGATACTTGGAGTAACAGGCAAATTTGGCTTTGTAGCACAAAATGAAGCATGTCAAGGGCCAACAGAGTTTTGCCAAAAAAAAATGCGCTGGTCATAGCAAACACCCTCTTCCAACAACACAAGAGAATACTCTACACATGCACATCACCCAGATGGTAAATACTGAAATCAGATTGATTATATTCTTTGCAGCCAAATATGGAGAAGCTCTATACAGTCAGCAAAAACAAGACCAGGAGCTGACTGTGGCTCATATCATGAACTCCTTATTGCAAAATTCAGACTTAAATTGGAGAAAGTAGGGAAAATCACTAGAACATTCATGACCTAAATAAAATCCTTTACAACTATACAGTGGAAGTGACACATATATTCAAAGAATTAGATGTGACAGAGCGCCTGAAGAACTATGGATGGAAGTTCCTGACATTGTACAGAAGGCAGTGGTCAAGAACATCCCCAAGAAAAAGAAATGCAAAAAGGCAAAATGATTGTCTGAGGAGGTCTTACAAATAGCTGAGAAAAGAAGAGAAGCTAAAGGCAAATGAGAAAAAGGAAAGATATATCCATTTGAATGCAGAGTTCCAAAGAATAGCAAGGAGAGATAAGAAAGCATTCCTCAGTGATCAATGCAAAGAAACACAGAAAAATGATAGAATGGGAAAGGCTAGAAATCTCTTCAAGAAAATTAGAGCTACCAAGGGAACATTTCGTGCAAAAATGGGCACAATAAAGGACAGATGGTATGGATCTAAAAGAAGCAAGATATATCAAAAGAGGTGGCAAGAATATACATCCTGGAATGTGAAGTCAAGTGGGCCTTAGGAAGCATCACTACGAACAAAGCTAGTGGAGGTGATGGAACTCCAGTTGAACTATTCCAAATCCTAAAAGATGATGCTGTGAAAGTGCTTCACTCAGTATGTCAGCAAATTTGGAAAACTCAGCAGTGGCTACAGGACTGGAGCAAGTCAGTTTTCATTCCAATCCTAAAGAAAGGCAATGTCAAAGAATGTTCAAACTACCACACATTTGCCCTCATTTCATACGCTAGCTGAGTAATGCTCAAAATTCTCCAAGCCAGGCTTCAACAGTAAGTGAACCATGAACTTCCAGGTGTTCAAGATGGATTTAGAAAAGGCAGGGGAAACAGAGATCAAATTGTGAATATCTGCAGGATCATTGAAAAAAGCAAGAGAGTTCCAGAAAAGTATCTACTTCTGCTTTATTGACTATGCCAAAGCCTTTGTGTGGATTACAAAACACTGTGGAAAATTCTTAAAGAGATAGGAATACCAGACAACCTTACCAGCTTCCTGAGAAACCTGCATGCAGATCAAGAAACAGTAGTTAGAATTAGACATGGAACAATAGACTGGTTCTAAATCAGGAAAGGAATACTTCAAGACTGAATATTGTCACCCTGCTTTTTTTTTACCTATATGCAGAGTACATAATGTGAAATGCCAGACTGGATGAGGCACAAGCTGGAATCAAGATTTCCAGGAGAAATATCAAGAAACTCAGATATGCAGATGACACAAACCTTATAGCAGAAAGCGAAGAAATAAAGAGCTTCTTGATGAAAGTGGAAGAAGGGAGTGAAAAAGTTGGCTTAAAACTCAACATTCAGAAAACAAAGATCATGACATCTGGTCCCATCACTTCATGGGAAATAGATAGGGAAACAGTGGAAACAGTGTCAGACTTTATTTGGGGGCACTCCAAAATCACTGCAGATGGTGGCTGCATCCAGGAAATTAAAAGATGCTTGCTCCTTGGAAGAAAATATATGACCAACCTAGACAGCATATTGAAAAGCAGAGATATTACTTTGCCAACAAACGTCCATCTAGTCAAAGCTATGGTTTTTCCAGTAGTCATGTATGGATGTGAGAGTTGGACTATAAAGAAAGCTAAGTGCCGAAGAACTCATGCTTTTGAACTGTGGTGTTGGTGAAAACTCTTGAGAGTCCTTTAGACTGCAAGGAAATCCAGTCAGTCAGTCCTAAAGGAAATCAGTCCTGAATATTCATTAGAAGGACTGATGCTAAAGTTGAAACTCCAATACTTTGGCCACCTGATACAAAGAAGTGACTCATTGGAGAAAACCCTGATGCTGGGAAAGATTGAAGATGGGAGGAGAAGGAGACCACAAAGGATGAGATGGCTGGATGGCATCACCAACTCGCTGGACATGAGTTTGAGTGAACTCCGGGAGTTGGTGATGGACAGGGAGGCCTGGCATGCTGCGATTCATGGGGTCGCAAAGAATCAGACAGGACTGAGTGACTGAACTGAACTGAAGGAAGAACATACCCTTGAGCAAGATGAGTTATTTTGTCATGCAGTCTTTAGCTCTGGGCTAAAGAGAGTTAATCTGAGGCAAAATAGATTGTTGTCTTAGTGACTCAGAGTTTAAGAAAAATATCTTATGTGACTAAGATAAAGCAATTTAAAAAGAAATGTTTTTCCCTTTCTCCTCCTTGAGGGCTCTGATTTCCTTATCAACCTACCTAAGAATTAGCTCTCTCAATTGTATCCTCTTGTTTGGGAAGCACTCTCAGAGATACTTATAGACAATATCTGTCAATATCTCAAAAGCATGATTTATTGTGTTAACTTCATTATTTTATTTATACTATTTTTATTCATTTCATTTCTCATTTGCCCTGGTTTCTTCAAATGAGGAAATAAATTTCCAGGTAAAACTCAAAAAAGAGACATAAAAATATATTGAAAGAAAGTGAAGTCACTCAGTCGTGTCTGACTCTTTGCAACCCATAGACTGTAGCCCATCAAGCTCCTCTATCCATGGGATTCTCCAGGCAAGAATACTGGAGTGGGTTGCCATTTCCTTCTAAAATATATATATATATATATATATATATATATATATATATATATTAAGTGAGTGAAGTCACTCAGTCGTATCCGACTTTTTGCGACCCCATGGACTGTAGCCTACCAGGCTCCTCCCTCCATGGGATTCTCCAGGAAAGAATACTGGAGTGGGTTGCCATTTCCTTCTAAAAATATATATATATATGTGTGTGTTAGGATGTATGTATAAAAATATAATAAACACATAAAATCTGCAGTGACATTTTTAACAATAAATACATTTGAAAGGTAAATTTATTTTTAAATATAAATGACAACAATAGAGATGTTCTTTTAACATTTTTAATTTCTCTCTTTTTTTCTCTTCTGTATGATTCTCACTGCTGAGTCCTACAGTTTTCAGGCATAAAGATACTCTGGAGTGAAGCATTCCTGGTGGTATAATGGTTAGAAACAAATCCAGTTATACAGTTACAGATGTAAGGCAACATAGTAATTAAAACAAGTTAAAATCAAAATTAAAAGTTATACAGTTACAGATGTAAGGCAACATAGTAATTAAAACAAGTTAAAATCAAAATTAAAAGTCACATTAAGTCCATAGTTAAAGTGCAACATATTGCACCGTCCATTTTAGGGTTGGTAGATGTTCTCAGATGAAGAAGAGGTGTTAGACCTCTCGGCCTCTTTCAGGGAACCGTCGCCCAAATAGGGATTCTGGGCTTTCACTGCTGTGGCCTGAGATCAATTACTGGCTGGGGGAATTAAGATCCTACAAGCTGCACGATATGCCATGCAATCTCCCAAATGACACTCTGGTGTGACATAACTGTATCCTTATTCTAGTACCTTATTTCTATTTTAGGAAATTGGTCAATGCTCATTTTTAGTTGTATGGTCACATTTGTAGGATTAATGAAGCAACTTGAATATCTATTGACAGATGAATGGATAAAGAAGATGTGGTACATATAAACAATGGAATATTACTCAGCCACTGAAAAGAATGAAATAATGCCACTTGCAACAACATGGGCAGACCTAGAGATTATCATACTAAATGAAATAAGAGATAGAGATATACAAATATCATATGATATCCCTTACATATGAAATCTAAAAATAATGATACAAATGAACTTATTTACAAAATAGAAACAGACTCAGACTTAGAAAATGAAGTTATGGTTATTGAGGGGAAGGGATAGATTAAGAGTTTATGATAAACATGTACACACTGCTCTATTTAAAATGGATAACCAACAAGGACCTACTGTATAGTACAGGGAACTCTGCTCAATACTCTGTGATAACCTAAATGGGAAAAGAATTTGATAAAGAATAGATACATGTGTGTGTGTGTGTATATATACATACATATATATATATATATATATATATATAAAATGGAATCACTTTGCTGTATACCTGAAACTAACATCAACTACACTCCAATATAAAATAATTTTTTTAAAGAGATATCTTAATGGTGCCTTCAAAACCACCTAGAAATGTATTTAGTAGTTTATAAGTTTTCAGTATGGCATGCTGGGTCAATAAACAAGTAACTTAATGTTAGGGACCGCTGCGTAAATGACCACCAGGGAAGACACTCAATTAGCAATTGCTTTATTCACGAATCCGGATCCGGGCCCCCACCAGAATAACAGAGAATTGGAGGCCCCGAACCCACTGCGCGCAAGCGTTTTAAAGCCTACAGGTTGGGGCGGTGGGGGTTTAAGCTACTTGTCGGAGCATTATTGGCTAGTTCGAAAACAGCGTTTAGTCATTTGTTGCGACATTTGCGGTTTTGCAAGATCCTGTTTTTCTGCTCTTACTTCCTTATCTTGTACAAACACTGTGGTTACTTTTTGGCGGGCTGGGGCCCTGGGCTTTCCAGCCCTGGTTAATCTTTACCTCCACTAACAGCTTGCCCTGGGCCAGGGGTCTGCTTTTCTCTTATCACAAGAAGGTTTAATCCAGAGACTGTCCTCAGGCAGAATACATTGTTATTATATAATCCTAAGGAACTAGAGAAATAAGTTTGTCCTTTCTCCCTCCTTGAGAATTCCAGACCCCTCTCTCCTTGGGGACCCCTAGACTTCTTATCAACCTGCCTAGGAAATGACTCCTCTCATTCCCCCTTTTCTTTTAGGAGAATTATGTTGCCTAGGGAAAAGGGGCGTCATTTTCATTCCGTAACTGCTTCCGAGCTGAGAAGGGGCATTGTCCCTAAATTGGGGAGGCAACATATTCTCCTAATCCTCATATTGAGGATATCTGATCCAGGGGCCCCAAGTAGTAGTTGGAGGAAGTTTCAGCAGTAGCAGGAGTTTGGGCAGCCATTTGTAACTTAAAAGCTTTCATGCAGCTAGAAACAAATCCAGTTATACAGTTACAGATGTAAGGCAACATAGTAATTAAAACAAGTTAAAATCAAAATTAAAAGTCACATTAAGTCCATAGTTAAAGTGCAACATATTGCACCAGTCCATTTTAGGGTTGGTAGATGTTCTCAGATGAAGAAGAGGTGTTAGACCTCTCGGCCTCTTTCAGGGAACCGTCGCCCAAATAATCTCCAGGACTCGGACTCGATGCAAACCGCGAGAGGATTTCTTAGGCCGGAACGCCGCGGTTCGATCACCACCAGGGGAGAACAAACCCCGAACATTTGTTACAGAGCAGTTTTTAAGCACAAAAACCACAAACGGGTACAGCTAGGGTGGAGCAACCTGATTGGTGTACAGGTCTTGACATTTTCAGGAATAGGTTTATTTGTTATCAGGTCGACATGCTGGACAAGCTGCATTTTTACTGTTAACCTGTACTCTGGAAAATAATTTCCTGGAATGGTTTTTGAGATAAACATCCCCCAGAGGCTGCATGCCTTAGATATGAGCCCCTTACACATTCTTGAGATAAAGGTTTGTCTTAAGATTAACAGGAGGGCCTGTTTCCCTAAGGCTCTAGTGAAACTTTAACCTTTATTTTTATCCACCTTTCCTCTCATTCCCCTCTTCTTTTAGTTTGGATTTCAATCCTGAAATCATGGGCCTAGGTCTCCCTGAGGAAGTGCTGCATATTGTTGTCTTAGCATAAGCACCTGCACAGCACTTATACGGTCTCGGATGAACGAGATTAACCGGTTGAGAATACAAGGCTCTATAGTGAGGAGGAGGAGTAAAATGACCAGTGGCCCCATTAGGGTGGATATGTTGTAGGGAGCTGCCTGGAGTGGAGCTACTGTGGCTCCTGTTGCTGTTATTTTTTCTTTTTCAGTAGGAGCTGGCTCCTGGGGATTTAGAACTGGGTCGGGACCGATAGATTGGGGGGTGGAGAGTCTATTTTTAATCTAATGGAGAATAGGAGGCCATGGTAAGGGCTTTTATATAGCCGTAGGCCCCACAAAAACCCCTGATCCATTCTGTAGTTCACCTCTGTTTTGCCCTATCAGAAAACTGAATATGGAGCGGATTGCACCATGACTTGCATTTATATGCATCTTGATAATGCGTATAATTGGCCTTGACTGTAATAAGGTCCCAACTAGAAGACGGCCCCCAGTAAACATCACCCATAGTCTCACAACCCCAGTGTTGACAATAGAAATCATCTACATCCCCACAATTGCTTAAGGCTCATTCCCTATGGAGCCCTGGACATACATACAGAGTATAAGTTCTTAGCACACTCCTTCTGAATTGATTGGCGCAACCGAGGGAGTTGGAAAGTCAAAGTCACCAGGGTCAGGGGTGAATATCTGGGGGAGCTTCGTGAAGGTCAGAATGCCCTTCAAGGTCCCATCCAGTAGGCGCTCCTACTGCCAGTTGACAGAGGTCTGGGTACAGGTCTGGCCACCAGGCGGTTGGTGGGACGATGTTAGTACTAGACCATACGACCCTTCCCGCCTGTGAAACTACTTGCCAAGTCAGTTGTTGAGGCTGGTGGGGATTTGACACACTCACAGTTGGGAGGATCAGGAGGAGGGCTGCAAACCCGAGGATCGGCAGAGTTTGAGCTTTAAGGAGTGAGAGGTATGGTGCGCCTTCCATTGAGGTGGCAATTCCAGAGTGGCCTTGAGGTGGGAGGCATGGATCCAGGAGGAGATTCCATTGACCTTGACGGCAGTGGGGGTGGTGAGCAGGACGATGTAGGGTCTCTTTCACCTGGGCTCTAGGTTCTGCCACCAGTGTCGGCAGATGTATACCGAGTCTCCCACTTGGAACGGGTGGGCCTCTCCTGGGGTGCCGGGTTGATAAGCTTCAGCGAGCTTGGTCCACACCTCTCTCTGGACCAGTTGGAGTCCTTTAAGCCTGGCATGTAGATCACCATTATTAAAACAGCAGGGATCAAACCCTTCTCTGAGTGACAGTATAGGGGGAGGAGCCCCGTATAGAATTTTGAAAGGAGAGAGACCAAAACAAGAAGGGGTGTTCCGTACTCGGAACAGGGCTAAGGGAAGGAGCACCGTCCAGTCAATACCACCAGTCTCCAAGGACAATTTAGTTAGGGTCTCTTTTAGAGTCCTGTTCATCCTCTCTACCTGTCCTGAACTCTGGGGTCTGTATGCACAATGTAATTTCCAATTGGTCCCCAGAAACTTAGCTACTTCCTGGCTTACTTGGGCGGTAAAAGCTGGCCCATTATCTGACCCTATCATCTTTGGAGCCCCAAACCGTGGGAAGATTTCTTCTAAAATTTTCTTGCCCACCATTAGTGCATTTTCGTTTTTGGGGGAAGCCTCTACCCACCCCAAGAAGGTATCTATAAAGACCAATAGATATTTGTTGCCGTACCTCGTGGGGCGTACTTCTGTGAAGTCCACTTCCCAATAAGCCCCCGGCCTGTCTGTGCGCAGCCGCTTACCTTGGCTCGCTTTGTTCTGGCTGGCATTCACCTCTTGGCAAGGCTTGCAATTCTGGACTATCTGTTCAGCCAGTTTGACAAGCCCCGGCACCTCGTATCCTTCTTCGAGAAAGCTGCTTCCGTCTGTATACCACGTCACCTCAGCATCCTGAAGCGGCTGGTCGGATAGATCTTTGCGGGTCCCATGTACATCAGCCAACACCTCTTGGCAACTGTGCGCCACCTCGGCTTGGCCGGGGTCTGGTAGCAGCGTGGCAGGATTAAGCCCAGTAGCCAGTGTGAATTTGATCCGTTCAGAGTTCAGGAGTAACGTCTGATAGTGGGTCACTCTGGCGTTGGTCAGCCATCTCTCAGGGGGTTGTCGAATCACACTTTCTAAGGCGTGGGGTGCGGTGATGATCAAGTTCTGTCCCAAAGTCAATTTATCTGCATCTTTTACTAGGACTGCCACGGCGGCCACTATGCGCAAACAATTAGGCCAGCCGGCAGCCACAGGGTCCAGTTTTTTTTTTTTTTTTTGACAAGTAGGCCACAGGCCGGTTCCATGGTCCCAGCTTTTTGAGTGAGGACCCCTTTGGCGATGCCATTATTTTCTGCCACATAGAGATGGAATGGCTTGTTCACATCTGGGAGTCCCAGGGCAGGAGCTGACAACAAGGCTCGCTTAATGTTGTCAAAAGCCTTTTGTTCACTTTCTCCCCAGACGAAGGGTGTACTGCCCTTTGTCAGTGTGTACAAGGGGTGGCCATCTCTGCAAACCCTGGAATCCAGAGCCTGCAGAATCCTGCAGTGCCCAGGAACTCCCTGACTTGCCGAGGGTTCTTGGGAGCTGGTATTCTAGCCACCGCCTCTTTTCTGGCCTCCGAAAGCCATCGCTTCCCATCCTTGATTTGGTACCCCAGGTAACTGACCTGCTGCCAGCAGATCTGGGCCTTTTTGGCGGAGGCGTGGTAACCGAGAGATCCAAGCTCGATTAGTAAGGTCTCAGTCCGCTTCTTGCATTCTTCTTCAGTGTCAGCGGCCACGAGCAAGTCATCTACATACTGGAGCAGAGCTACCTGGGGGTTGGTGGCACGGAAATGCGCGAGGTCCTGGTGGAGGGCTTCGTCAAAGATCGTTGGCAAGTTTTTGAATCCTTGTGGCAGCCTGGTCCATGTTAGCTGTCTGGAGAGTCCTGTAAGGGGGTCTTTCCACTCAAAAGCGAAAAATAGACTGGCTGACAGGACTGAGTTGGAGGCATCTTTTAAGTCCAAGACAGTATACTACCTTCGGCTGGGGGAAGTGTACTCAACAGGTTGTAGGGGTTGGGTACCATGGGGTATAAGTCAGTCACCCGCTTGTTGACCTCCCTGAGGTCCTGCACAGGCCGGTAGTCGCCTGTTCCGGGTTTGCGGACTGGGAGCAGAGGGGTGTTCCAGGCTGACTGGCACTTTATTAGTATTCCTAATTTGAGGAGCCGCATGAGGGTGGATCCCGTCTCTGGCCTCTCTGCTCATCGGGTACTGATGGACAGATACGGGAGTAGAGGTGGCCTTGACTTCCACCACCACCGGGGGCTGCCGGACCGCCATCCCCATGCCTGAAACTTCAGCCCAGGCTAGAGGGGTTTTAGTCAGCCATTCCTGCATATCAGTGGTCTCAGGGGAGGGGGAGGGGCTTTCAAACAGCCTGTGTTCATCTTCCAGTTTTAAGGTCAGAACCTGTAGCGGCCTCCCCTTCCCATCTGTCACTGTGGCATCTTTGGTGTGGAAATGGATCTGAGCCCCCACTTTTGTGAGCAAGTCCCATCCTAACAAGGGGTAAGGGCATTCAGGGGTCACAAGGAACGAGTGGGATACCCGGCCCATGCCGAGATCCACTGTTCTTCGGGTAGTCCATGGGTACTGCCGGTACCCTGTAGCGCCCTGTACCCAAGCCTTCTTTGTAGACAGCATCCCTTCTGACTGTAACAGGACCGAATGTTGGGCTCCAGTGTCTACCAAGAACTGCACAGGCTTCCCCTCCACCTTGAGAGTTACCCTAGGCTCGGGGAGGGGGGTCCAAGCCCCATCTCCCCTTATCTTCTTCCTCGAGAGCTGGAATCTTGTCGGGAGTGGAGGGCCTTCCCCTCTTCTTTATGGGGCAGTCTCTGAGCCAGTGCCCCTTTTCTTTGAAGTATGCACATTGGTCTTTATCTAGAGGTGGCCTAGTTCCCGCTTTACTCCCCTTGCGGTCTTTCTCTTCAGCCCTATCTCTCCCTTTTTCCTCTCTAATTACCATGGCCAAAATCTTAGTTAAGTTTCTCTCTTGTCTCTTTTCTCTCTCTAGCTCTCGTTCTTCCTGTTCTTTCCTTTTTTTCTCTTCTGTCTCCCTCTTATTGAATACTTTATCTGCTTCCCTAACCAGATCCTGAAGGGAGAATCCTTGTAACCCATCTAGTCTCTGTAATTTCTTTCTGATGTCTGAGGCTGACTGGTCAATAAAAGCCATTGCTATAGTTGCTCTATACTCCTCGGACGTGGGGTCATAAGGAGTGAATCGTCTAAATGCCTCCATTAACCTGTCTAGAAACACAGTCGGTGACTCAGTGGATCCTTGAGTCACTTCTCTTACCTTGGCCAGATTCGTGGGGTGACTTGCAGCCCCTTGGAGACCTGCCACCAGAGCCTGGCGATAGACCCTCAGGTGCTCCCTACCTTCCAGGGAATTGTAGTCCCAGTTGGGTCTCGTCAGCGGAAATCCAGCATCTATCTCATTGGGTAGTGCCATGGGGCGCCCGTCGTCTCCGGGCACGTTTTTCCGGGCCTCCAGCAACACCCACTGTCTCTCCTCAGTTGTGAGGAGAGTCTGTAACAATTGTTGGCAGTCATCCCAAGTGGGCTGGTGTGAGAAAACAAGGGATTCTATTAGAGAAGTCAGCGCTTGTGGATTATCAGAAAATGAAGGGTTATGAGTTTTCCAATTATAGAGGTCTGAGGCGGAAAACGGCCAATACTGGAGCGGCTGATTTCCATGGTTATTGGGGGGCCATACTCCCGGAGGGGAAGGATGGCAGAGGATTCTGGGGTAGCCACTCGGCGGCTTCGCGTCCCTGCCGCTGGGCCCAACTCCCCCTCGTCTGGGTCGGGCTCAGACGGAGCAGTTGGCTGGGTTGCCGGGGCCGGGGGCAGTGGGTCCGGCAAGGGGACTAATGCTGGCGGATAGGGTGGGGGAGGGTTCAGGAGCAGGAGATCGGTCTGAATGTCCGGGTATATCTTTTTGGCAGGAGCTTTTGCTTTTTCTTCTTTTTTCTCTGCTGGTTTCAAGGCTAGAATCCCCACAGTGGGTCTCGACATCATTCCTGTGGAAAGAACAAAGGGCTGGACCCACGCTGGGGGGAGAGAACCAGGTCCTCCCATACTATAACATAGGGCACCTGGTCTGGGTGTCCATGAGGTCCAGGGGTAAAAACTACAGCCTTGACTAGGCTGACCTGTTCTAAGGAAAAGAACCTTCGGGTGGCCACCCTGTCTGAAAGCTGGGCCATTCTACTGAGCACAGGGTCTGCCACTTTCCCTTCTTAACCCTTACTAATAGGTTATGTGCCCTAGCCTTAACTTCAGTCCAACGACTTGTTGTCAGTGACAAAGGGGTTGTCACAGTCTGTCCCATCGTCAAGTCTTCTGGGGATGCCACAGGAAAGACAAGTTAGAAGAGAGACAAACAAGACAAAAAAGGAAAGAGAGAATGGCCGCTGCGTGTCTGACCAAAAACAGAAGAAACTACAGATGGGAGCCCCGCCTGAGGCTCCGCCTGATTCGGACAAAGGGAGATCAAACTGAACCCTCCTTCCAGACTGACGTCTTGGGCGTCCCCAAGGATCGTCACAGATCTGCCTCCCGGGCAGATTTCGGAAAATTCAGAAAACCAGAGTTGGACAGATGTACGAGCGGTACCTCAGTTCCGAGTGAAAACAGAGTTAGCACAACAAGAACACACAGAGAGCTTGAGCATACCTCCAAATCCGGGAGTCAGGGAGATCTGAGATGGGCGAGGGATCCTGGATGAGCCCCCAAATGTTAGACCTCTTGGCCTCTTTCAGGAAACCGTTGCCCAAATAATCTCCAGGACTCGGACTCGATGCAAACCGTGAGAGGATTTATTAGGCCGGCGCGCCGGGGTTCAATCATCACCAGGGGAGAACGAACCCCGAACATTTGTTACAGAGCAGTTTTTAAGCACAAAAACCACAAACAGGTACAGCTAGGGTGGAGCGACCTGATTGGTGTACAGGTCTTGACATTTTCAGGAATAGGTTTATTTGTTATCAGGTCAACATGGCTGGACAAGCTTCATTTTTACTGTTAACCCGTTCTCTGGAAAATAATTTCCTGGAATGGTTTTTGAGATAAACATCCCCCAGAGGCTGCATGCCTTAGATATGAGCCCCTTACACATTCTTGAGATAAAGGTTTGTCTTAAGATTAACAGGAGGGCCTGTTTCCCTAAGGCTCTAGTGAAACTTTAACCTTTATTTTCATCCACCTTTCCTCTCAGAGGCATCACATGTTGTTGTTGTCAAAGGTATTCACAGACTTGGAGAAAGTCCTTTTCTTGAAGTGGAGATGTTCACTACGGGAAGCCTTCCACTGATGAAGAGAATCTTTATAACCTCCTTAGCCTTTTCACTATGACAGGGAAAAGCCTCAATCCATCCAGTAAAAGTATCTACCCCAACTTGTAAGCAAGACTATCCATTAGCTTTTGGCATATTAGTTAAATAAATTTCCCAGTCCTCTCCAGGATACTTGCCACTTCGTTGTAATCCAGATTTTGCTTCCAAAACCTGTTCAGCAGTCACCATGGCATAACCTGCTTTACGCTTTCCATCCCGAACAAAAGAACTGCCATCTGTAAATATTTCCAGGTCAGGATTGTCTAATGGGGTGTCCATTAGATCTTCCTGAGCTGCATAGTTTAAAGTTACGAATTGAGAACAATCATGATCAGGGGCTTCATTTTCCTTTTCAGGAAGGAAAGTGGCAGGATTTAAATTTCCACAAACTTTAAGCTTAGTTACTGGTCCTTCTAACAACAATGACTGATATTTAAGAAGCCAACTGTCTGTCATCCAAATATTAACGTTAGAACTTAAGATTCCACTCACATCATGAGAAGTCAGTACAGTAAGGTTTCGTCCATTAATTATTTTTAAAGCTTCAGGTGCTAATAAAGCTGCTGTCCCAATTACTCTTAGGCAGTGGGGCCACCCACGTGAAACTACATCTAATTCTCTTAGACAAGCAACAGATTGCTGGTGAGGCCCTCAGTGTTGTGTCAAGACTCCCAAGGCCATGCCTTTCCTTTCAGTGACAAATTAAATTCTGACCCTGTGGGCAAGCTCAGAGCAAGAGCTTGTAGAAGAGCAGTCTGAGTTTCTGGAGACCAAGCCAGTTTGTCAGTTTGGGCCTGCTGAGTTTCAGCTATAAGTTTATATAAAGGCCAGGCAAGTTCCCCATAACCCAGTAACCTGTGATTCCCAAAAATCCTCTCAATTGTCTTAAAGTCATAGGTAGGGGATGATTTAGTATAGGCTTAATTCTCTCAGGGTCTATGGCGCTAGTCCCTTCTGATATGATTAGGCCCAGATATCTAATTGATTGTTGACAAAGCTGAGCCTTTTCTCTTGATGCCTTGCAACCACAGCCTTCGAGAAAGTTTAAGAAATCTTCTGAGGCTCGCGAACAAGCTTCCTCTGTCTCCGCACAAAGCAAAATATCATCTACATATTGTAATACCACCGCTTCAGAGCTATTAAAGTTTTGTAGATCCCGTGACAAACTTTGCCCAAATAAGTGAGGACTGTCATGAAATCCCTGGGGTAAAACTGTCCAGGTTAACTGAGAAGCTGGCTGCGTAGGGTCTTCAAAGGCAAATAGAAATTGACTTTCCTCTGCCAAAGGCACTGAATAGAAGGCATCTTTTAAATCAATTACTGAGAAATATTTGGCTCGTTCAGGAATTTCAGACAATAGAGTATAAGGATTAGGCACCACGGGGTGTAAAGGAATTACAGCCTCATTTATTATATGTAAATCTTGAACTAGTCTCCATTTACCATTTGATTTTTTTATACCCAAAATAGGAGTGTTGCAAGGACTGTTACAGGGAATTAATAGTCCCTGTTCCTTTAAACTTTCAATGATGGGTTTTAAATACTGTTTCTTATGTGGAAAAAGTGTGGGTCTTTGAGCTTGACAACTACAGGAATAGCATTTGCGCTCAACCCACAGATTTTCCATCAGCCCATACTCTAGGATTTACATTGTGTTCAACTAGAGGGAGAGGAAGGGAGGGCTCCATATTCATAAAAACAGAGGCATGGACCTTGCTCAGTATATCCCTTCCCAAAAGGGGTGAGGGAGATTCTGGCATGATCAGAAACTCATGTGAAAATAGCACAGAATCCCAGTTGCAAGATAAGGAATAACTGAAATAATACCTTTTGGCTCATCCAGACAGTTCCATTATGGAAGCGGATCGGGAAGAAAGTGGGCCAAGGGCTTCAGTAAGCACAGAGTAAGTTGCCCCAGTATCTAAAAAGGAAATTGACGGATTGGCCCCCCACAATTATCAATACCCAGGGTTCCTCAGGTGTAATTAGGATGGGAGCTTGTGTGGGTACCCCTGGGTACCTTCAGTCCTGATTGTCTTGAGAGTCCAACCCCAGAGACCTATGCCTCTGAGGGCAGTCTCTCTTCCAGTGTGGTCCTTTGCAGACCAGACGTGGAGCCGAGGGCGGCTTAGATGCCTGAGGGCAATCTCGCTTGAGGTGCCCCTCCTTTCCACAGGAATAGCAAGCCCATCCCTTTTTACCTAGGTCCCTCTGGGCATTTTTCTCTGGCTGTTTAAGAGCATTTTTCATAGCCATTGCGAAGGCTTCCACCTTTTCCTTTGTCTTTCTTTGCCTCTCTTTCTTTTCCTCATATTCCCTACCGTAATAGACCAGTTGTAACAGAGTATCTAAAGACTGATTTGGTCCATACGCCAGTTTTTGTAGCTTATGGCGGATATCTGGAGCCGACTGAGTGATAAATCTATCTTTTAAGATCACTTTTCCTTCTTCACTTTCGGGATCAATCTCAGTGAATCTGCAAAGAGCTTCTCTTAGTCTATCTAGGAATTTACCAGGATCTTCCTTCTCCTCCTGTTCTATGTCTGCCAATTTGCTATAGTTTAAAGGCTTAGAACGGGCCTGCCTGAGTCCTTCAAGAATACATCTGACAAAATGACTCTGATCCCATCTTCCTTTAGCTGTGTTGTAGTCCCAGTCTGGTTCTATAGTTTGGGACCACCTGATTCCCAATGGGAAGGGCCGCTATCTCATCCTCCTGCTTCCCTACTGATTCATTACCAAGCCATTCATCTCCATAAGCAACCGCTTTCCCCAAAACTCAAGTCTTTGAGTTGGGAGTCAGCGTTTGTCCCAAGATATACATCACATCCTTCCAAGTAAGATCATAAAGCAGAGTAACACCTTTAAAAGCTCTAATATATTTTTCTGGGCCCTCTAAATAGTCTCCCAGATCCTCCTTGATTCTTTGTATTTCTTGATAAGAAAAGGCATATTAACTCTCATAGAGTAACCTTTAACCTCTAAACGGACTCTAAAAGAGTTTTAACTGCCTGGGGATCCTCTGAAAATGAGGGATTCTGACTTTTCCAATTATATAGGTCTGAAGTGGTAAAGGGGACATAGGTTCGGATGGGCCTACCGGTGGGACTCACCTCCCCCATCTCCCTCAGGGGGTATATCCCTGCTGCCCCAGTAGGCCCGAAAGGCGTCCCAGCCCGAGTGTGGGGTGGGCTAGTCATTGGGGCGGTGGTCGCGGAGGCCTCAGTTGAATCGGGACTGGGGTCGCCTCCCCTCCGGCTCCTGCTCAGGGTAGGGTGGAGGTCGCCGGCGGGGAGGGGACTCCGGGGCAGGAGGCAACAGGGGAGCAGTCTGCTTCTTAGGTTTTAACTGGCACATTACCATAATGCGAGATGACTGCCTTTCTCGGCCTCCCACCCTCACGGGTTCCTGGCAGCCGCATTTTTTTAGGTAGGATGGATTATCCCAAATAATTTCAGCCCACACATCGATATAGGAGATCTGATCGGGGTGGCCAGGGCTGCCATAACAAACTCGCTGAACCCGCTTGGCTATAGCCAGATCGAGAGTCCCCTTACTTGGCCACCCCACATCAAAAGTGGGCCAGTCCAATTCGCAAAATTTTCTCAAATCAAACACTTTCACGGAGGCGCCATAGCCTTCCGCCCTTCACCTGAAATCGGCTAAGTTATCAACTAAGCACTCGAGCAGGCTCAAGGGGCCGCTCGAACTACCTTGTCCCATCCTGGCCGGGAGGGAGAGGTAGATTTGAACCAGAACAACACAGACGTTAACAGACAGGAACAAAACTCCGACAGTTACACAAAATAGACCAGAAACAATCCAGAAACCAGGCCTCCCAGGGTCGTCACTCTGGTCAGCTTTATGCGGGACTCTAAGGCAGCGTCCCGCCGTCCACGCACAACGTGAGTCTGCAGACGCGTGCTCCAGATAACCGAAAATTGGCCTGACTTACCAGTGCCGCGCAGGTCCTCCAGACGAGTGGTTCACTGGGGTCTCGCAGCGGTGGGATCCCGGATGAGTCCCCAAATGTTAGGGACCACTGCGTAAATGACCACCAGGGAAGACACTCAATTAGCAATTGCTTTATTCACGAATCCGGATCCGGGCCCCCACCAGAATAACAGAGAATTGGAGGCCCCGAACCCACTGCGCGCAAGCGTTTTAAAGCCTACAGGTTGGGGCGGTGGGGGTTTAAGCTACTTGTCGGAGCATTATTGGCTAGTTCGAAAACAGCGTTTAGTCATTTGTTGCGACATTTGCGGTTTTGCAAGATCCTGTTTTTCTGCTCTTACTTCCTTATCTTGTACAAACACTGTGGTTACTTTTTGGCGGGCTGGGGCCCTGGGCTTTCCAGCCCTGGTTAATCTTTACCTCCACTAACAGCTTGCCCTGGGCCAGGGGTCTGCTTTTCTCTTATCACAAGAAGGTTTAATCCAGAGACTGTCCTCAGGCAGAATACATTGTTATTATATAATCCTAAGGAACTAGAGAAATAAGTTTGTCCTTTCTCCCTCCTTGAGAATTCCAGACCCCTCTCTCCTTGAGGACCCCTAGACTTCTTATCAACCTGCCTAGGAAATGACTCTCTCACTTAACTTTTGATTACCTCAGTTTTCTCATCTCTAAAGGAGAATATTAGCATCTACCTCACAGGTGAGCTTAATGATAAACTCATAGTCTACATAAAACAATTAGCAGAATGTTTTGTACTTTGCACAATTTACCATTTAAAATAATACACAATGTTTGATGGGCTATTTTAATACCAAAAATATCACATTTCACTTTTGTGGGCAGTGTTTTAACCCACAGGTTACTTTGATTTCATGACCACTTACAGAAGAGGAAACTGTAGCAACTTAGTTGCATATTATTTTTTCCTACACCCTAACTTAAGGAAAAATAACTAGCAGTGATTAAGAATAATACTCAGTATCCCTTTCAGTATTGGGCTTCCCTGGTGGCTCAGAGGTTAAAGTGTCTGCCTGGAATGCAGGAGACCTGTGTTCGATCCCTGGGTTGGGAAGATCCCCTGGAGAAGGAAATGGCAACCCACTCCAGTAGAGAAATGACCAAAATGACATTATTCCACAATGGTATGGAAACTTCTAGGCTTTTGTCTTTCTTAAGATTATGAACATGTTAAAGGGCAAATTTTTTATCCGCTAAATCTATCCTCTAGCTTTCTCCAGAAAACTCTGTTTTCTTGAACTTAAGATTCAAATAATTATTTGCAAGTCTACACGTAGCTGGCCAAAATGCAAAGTTTGAGGCCACAGTATTAAAACTGCTCTCAAATCTGGCACCAAGTACAGGTTTGGAGGTTTTCCAAAACCATGCTCACATTTAATAATTCACAAAAGGGATATATAAAACTCACTCAAAGCCATTATATGCATGACTACAGTTTATTACAGGGAAAGGAAACAAAACAAAAGGTAAACCACAGGGAGAGATGAACAGGACAGAATCTGAAAGTGTTCCAAACCTGAAGCTCCTGTTGTCCTCAGGCAGCGTTACCTTCCCAAACTGATATGTGGCAATGTGCCAAGAGTATTGCAAACTGAGGATGTTCACCTGAGTCTCTATTTCCAGAGTTTTTATTGGAGATTGATCATGTACATAACTGATTAATTGTTCGATTGCCCACATAGCTGAACTCAGTCTCTGAGTTCTGATCCTGCATGACTCAAGGCTCCCATTGAAAATCTGTTGCTGGTCTTTCTGACATGGCCAGCCCCTACTTGGTGTTTATTGGGTGTGGTCAGTCCTCACCCAAACAAAGACACTTGGTTCATGTATGACACAGGTCATCACTTAGAAGCCAAGGGCATATGGCAGAACTCTCTTTGGACAAGGCCAAATTTTCCACTACAGAGTGTCACCAGTAGGAGATGGCTGATTGCCTGTGTATATGTCAACTTCTCTTTGAAAACAGACAGACAAACCAACCAAAAAAAAAAAAAAACCACACCTGATTCTGTCTTTTACATTTAAAATCCCCAAGAGAGAAGACTGGTTGTTTGCTTTGTCACTATCATGTAGGTTGTGTGGAAATTTCACCTAAATCACTTCACCAAAAACGTCTAGTTCACAATCAAGGCCAACTACTATGATTTTATTAAAATATTTATTGCACATCGGTAGAATGCACATTAATTTATTTGCCTAAAGTTAATAAAAGAAAACATTGAGATATAAAGTAGAAGAAAGAGGAAACAGTGATTTGAAGAGTATGGCCATCAATTTTACTCCATTATCTATACCTTGACTTTTGGTCCAAATCATGGTTTGTCCATATTTAATGATTTTCAATGAATGGGAAAATACAGCTTTCATCAATAATTCACTTTCATGTCTAACTTCTCTTTGAACCAGAAAGAGTTTTCTTATGCTTGGTTCAAATTACTCTTGCTCAAATTTAAATGAATTTTCTTTGTTCTGTTTTTAGCAGTCAGGTCAAGCAGTACATGGGAAAATGAAGGCAACACAAAGCATTACTACTAACCATTTCTCAAATATGTCAAAGACACTTTAAATTCTAATTCTTTCCCCCTAGATTTTAGCTATTCCTCTCACCATGGGGTCATAGCAAATCTAATAAGAGATACAGGATGCAGGAAACTCTCAAAACTATTAAAAAATATGCTCTTTAATGAAATTACATAAAAATAAGTTACTTAAAACTGTATTTTTAAGTTGCTCAATGTATAACATAATTATCTCCATACCTCACAATGGGACATGAAATTATAAGGTTATATCTTTGACATCCTTAGTTTCTAGATTTCAGAAATGTTATGACTATGTTGCTAAGCAATGTGCATATCGATGGCTTCTTGGGCTTGTGTATCCTTTGGAAGAAGCTATATTTAACAGCTTGTTTATAATGTATTTTCCTAGATGCAAAATATCTATAGCACTGCTAGAACACCTGCCTTTAGGGTCATCCAATTAAACTCACTGGAAACATATCTTAGTGATGTTTATTTTCTAACTATATTATGTGAAATATAATGTCAGCATGTATATGTGTATATGTATATAAAATACTATTTTTACTTGTACAATTATACTAGAGATAAATTTCTAAATTGTCTAGATGTCAAATTCCAAGTGATTTGTAGGAAGAATGGCTGATTCTTGTTACCTAACATAGGAGTTCTACTTAACCATCGCTATAATAGTCATATAACCTTTTCAGCAACTCTGTTAAAGCCTTTCTTCTGCACAGTCAGGACAACTTATCAAACATGGCAGTCTAATCTAGGTGGATAAACTTCTCAGTATGCCCTAAAATTTCAGAGGTGCTCAAGAATCAAAATAACTCTTGTTAAATCCCAGAACTGAATCTTGTGGAAATTCATAACTGAGAATCACTAGTACATTTTACCTGCTTATTCTTTTATGCATTCATGAATTCAAAAAGACCAGTGAATGCTAACTCCATGTTAGACTGAGTAATATAAAGACAGATCCCATGTAACATTCTTCAAGACACTTACATTAGGCTTGTGTGGATTTATAAGGTAATAAGGGCAGAAGGCACCATCATTTATAGAAATATGATTGAGGTATTAGAGTATGAAGGGAATCCTGACATTTAAGAGATAGGATATGAGAAAGGACACAGAAGAATAAAAAGCTACTGAACATAGATAGACACAGAGGTATAAAGTGCTTTGAAAGTGAAAGTGAAGTTGCTCAGTTGTGTCCGACTCTTTGCAACCCCATGAACTGTAGCCTATCAGGCTCCTCCGTCCATGGGATTTTCTAGGCAAGAGTGCTGGAGTGGGGTGCCATTTCCTTCTCCAGGGGATCTTCCTGACCCAGGGATTGAACCCGGGTCTCCCGCATTGCAGGCAGACACTTTAACCTCTGAGCCACCAGGGAAACCCTTTAGGTAACACAAAAATTACAGTGTGGCTGGAATAATGTGAACTAAGTGGACATCAAGAAAACAAAGAGAATTCATGTGGGATAGATTCAAGTTTTGTATGATGGACACCTGTGGGACCAGTGGACTTGAGGGAAAATTTGCCTATTCTGAAGAGAAAGTATGACCTTTTCTTGAGCAGGAGGTCCAGAAAAAATGAATGTAAGCTGCAGTGATTCAGCACTGCCATTCAGACAAATGTTCATGGGGTGAGTGTATTTCACAGGACATTGCCAGTCAATTTGTGTGGTTAAAGAAAAATTGAAGAACAGTCAAGAGAAACTGAAGTTTAACATGTAATAGGATACATTCTGTATCAGAATAAAAATATAACATTCACCATGGGGAATAGAAGAAGAAAATGTTTAGTAATACACAATGAGACAGAAGAGTGCTTACTGGTGTTGCAGATATTTTTAATTGTTCTAAAGTCATAAAACAGATTCTATACTTAAAACAACAAAGATACTGTAGAAATTTGACTTGAAAAACAAACTCCACAATTATCATTTCACATCCTGAATTGCGTGTTGCAATATTCAGTAACACATTAGTCATCTGTTTCTTTCTAACCTGTGATTCTTTCTCATAAGCAATTCTACTGACAAAACATCATACCCATTCATCTCTTCCCATAAAAGCATTCCCTTACTGTGCGTCTTGTGCAACATTAAATTTAAATACACAGATTTTAACTAGCTGTCAGAATTCTGAAACCAAGATCTCACATACTTGATATATTCCTACTGGATGTCAGGTCCTTCTTTGTCTTCATTTCAATTAACATTTTTCTCATTCTATGTCTAAATAATACTTCTAAGTTATTTGTATATTATCATTAAGCATCTTTTTTCTATATCCATCTCTTCTGAAAAGGAATTGATACAACTCCAACAATAGCAAACAATAAAATAACTAAATTAGATACTTGGGCATAAAAGTGTTTCCAGTGGATTAAAAACAAACAAACAAAAAACCTTGGCTCAGAATGTTATGAATACACTCACCCCATCAGCAGTTTTCTACTTTTTTTTTCTTGAAGGGGATATTAATGATGAAATTATTAAAATTAGAGGATTTCTATCATTGTTTACCAAAATAATACATAGTTATAATATGTGTTTCCCAGATGCTGCAGTGGTATAGAATCTCCCTCCTAATGTAGGAAACACAGATTTGATCCTTGGGTTGGAAGATCCCTTGGAGGAGGAAATGGCAACCCAAACCAGTATTGTTGCCTAGGAAATCCCATGGACAGAGGACCCTGGCAGGCTACAGTCCATGGCGCTACAAAAATTGGACAAAACTTAGAAAAGTACAATTTTCCAAAACTGAACCAGGAAGAAATAGAAAATCTTAACAGACCCATCACAAGCACGGAAATTGAAACTGTAATCAGAAATCTTCCAGCAAACAAAAGCCCAGGTCCAGACGGCTTCACAGCTGAATTCTACCAAAAATTCCGAGAAGAGCTAACACCTATCTTACTGAAACTCTTCCAGAAAATTGCAGAGGAAGGTAAACTTCCAAACTCATTCTATGAGGCCTCCATCACCCTAATACCAAAACCTGACAAAGACACCACAAAAAAGAAAACTACAGGCCAATATCACTGATGAACATAGATGCAAAAATCCTCAACAAAATCCTAGCAATCAGAATCCAGCAACACATTAAAAGGATCATACACCATGACCAAGTGGGCTTTATCCCAGGGATGCAAGGATTCTTCAATATCCGCAAGTCAATCAATGTAATTCATCACATTAACAAACTGAGAAATAAAAATCATATGATTATCTCAATAGATGCAGAAAAAGCCTTTGACAAAATTCAGCATCCATTTATGATAAAAACTCTCCAGAAAGCAGGACTGGAAGGAACATACCTCAACATAATAAAAGCTATATATGACAAACCCACAGCTCACATTATCCTCAATGGCGAAAAATTGAAACCCTTTCCCCTAAAGTCAGGAACAAGACAAGGGTGTCCACTTTCACCACTACTCTTCAACATCGTACTGGAAGTTTTGGCCACAGCAATCAGAGCAGAAAAAGAAATACAAGGAATCCAAATTGGAAAAGAAGAAGTAAAACTCTCACTGTTTGCAGATGACATGATCCTCTACATAGAAAATCCTAAAGACTCGACCAGAAAACTACTAGAGGTAATCAGTGAATATAGTAAAGTTGCAGGATATAAAATCAACACTCAGAAATCCCTCGCATTTCTATACACTAATAACGAGAAAGTAGAAAAAGAAGTCAAGGAAACAATTCCATTCACCATTGCAACGAAAAGAATAAAATACTTAGGAATATTCCTACCTAAAGAAACTAAAGACCTATATATCGAAAACTATAAAACACTGATGAAAGAAATCAAAGAGGACACTAATAGATGGAGGAATATACCACGCTCATGGCTTGGAAGAATCAATATAGTGAAAATGAGTATACTACCCAAAGCAATCTACAGATTCAATGCAATTCCCATCAAGCTACCAGCAGTATTTTTCTCAGAACTAGATCAAATAATCTCAAGATTTGTATGGAAATACAAAAAACCTCGAATAGCCAAAGCAATCTTGAGAAAGAAGAATGGAACTGGAGGAATCAACTTGCCTGACTTCAGGCTTTACTACAAAGCCACAGTCATTAAGACGGTATGGTACTGGCACAAAGACAGAAATATAGATCAATGGAACAAAATCGAAAACCCTGAGATTAACCCACATACCTATGGACACCTTATCTTCGACAAAGGAGGCAAGAATATACAATGGAGTAAAGATAGTCTCTTTAACAGGTGGTGCTGGGAAAACTGGTCAACCACTTGTAAAAGAATGAAACTAGACCCCTCTCTAACACCATACACAAAAATAAACTCAAAATGGATTAAAGATCTAAATGTAAGACCAGAAACTATAAAACTCCTAGAGGAGAACATAGGCAAAACACTCTCCGACATAAATCACAGCAGGACCCTCTATGATCCAACTCCCAGTATACTGGAAATAAAAGCAAAGATAAACAAATGGGATCTAATTAAAATTAAAAGCTTCTGCACAACAAAGGAAACTATAAGCAAGGTGAAAAGACAGCCTTCTGAATGGGAGAAAACAATAGCAAATGAAACAACTGACAAACAATTAATCTCAAAGATATATAAGCAACTTATGCAGCTCAACTCCAGAAAAATAAATGATCCAATCAAAAAATGGGCCAAAGAACTAAATAGGCATTTCTCCAAAGAAGACATACGGATGGCTAACAAACACATGAAAAGATGCTCAACATCACTCATTATCAGAGAAATGCAAATCAAGACCACAATGAGGTACCATTTCACACCAGTCAGAATGGCTGCGATCCAAAAGTCTACAAGCAATAAATGCTGGAGAGGGTGTGGAGAAAAGGGAACCCTCTTACACTGGTGGGAATGCAAACTAGTACAGCCACTATGGAAAACAGTGTGGAGATTCCTTAAAAATTGCAAATAGAACTCCCTTATGACCCAGCAATCCCACTGCTGGGCATACACACTGAGGAAACCAGAAGTGAAAGAGACACATGTACCCCAATGTTCATTGCAGCACTGTTTATAATAGCCAGGTCATGGAAGCAACCTAGATGTCCATCAGCAGATGAATGGATAAGAAAGCTGTGGTACATATACACTACGGAATACTACTCAGCCCTTAAAAAGAATAAATTTGACTCAGTTCTAATGAGATGGATGGAACTGGAACCGATTATACAGAGTGAAGTAAGCCAGAAAGAAAAACACCAATACAGTATACTGACACATATATATGGAATTTAGAAGACAGTAATGATGACCCTATATGTGAGACAACAAGAGACACAGAGGTATAGAGTGGACTTTTGGACTCTGAGGGAGAGGGAAAGGATGGGATGGTATGGGAGAATGGCAATGAAACATGTATATTTTCCTGTAAGAAACGAAAAGCTAATCTATGTTCAATGTAGGATGCAGGAGGCATGGGGCTGATGCACAGGATGATTCAAGTAGAGGATGGGGGTGGGAGATGGGAGGGGGATTCGGCATTGGGAGATTGTGTTCATCTATGGCTGATTCATGTCAATGTATGGCAAAACAAATACAGTATTGTAATTTAAAAAATAAATAAATTTAATTAAAAAAAAAATTGGACAAAACTTTTGTGACTGAGCACAGCACATACTATGTAAATTTTATACACACACACACACACACACACACACACACACACATACACACACATTTTTTCCTTCAGTTACCCTAATCTGAAGTGGAAGTCCACAGGTTTTGCTCATTGTTGCTTGCATTACAACAAATCTAACTACAGTAGCAAACTTTTAAAGAGAAACAACTTTCACATCAATATAATTCATTTCTGCATGTGTATTTCTTAAAGATAATCATTAAATAAAGCTGTGAAGATGACAGTTTAATGCCACGGAAAAAACACTGACCCAATGTCAAGATAAAAACCAAAGCAGGAAGTAAAACATTTGGCAATAAGCAAGGGTGATGTCATTATCTGGCAAGTAGCTGCTACTTACAGAGAAATATTTTCCTCTTTGAAATGAAAGCAAATGCTTCTGCTGTAGAATTAAGCAGATTTCTGAGTCTTTAACCTCACCTAATTTTTAGTACTGACATGCATATTCACCTTAAGTGTCTTGTAAAATACTTAGCATTTGGGGGCAGGAGCACAAATTAAAAATGAGTAAAATAGAATAAACACAAGCCTCAGAAACAAATACCTAAATCCAGTAAAAACCTATACTGCACAAAGCATACATTAAAAAAAAAACCTAAAGTGGTGCAATTAAAAATAACCGAAGATTTACTTCCTTCTCATTAACATAGAGAAATGAGAAGAAAAATCTCAGATTTGAGGTCTTAGAAAGCAGATAGTGGAATCTTTCCTTAAAAGAAAATGCCTAGAATTTAATGTTAAGTTCCCAGGAAATATCTTTATCAAGAAATTAATTTTTCTGAAAGTTATATGTCTTGCTTTAAGGCTGTTTTTAAAGTATGTTTGTGACCTAATTTCAAAGAGAGTGAAAAAATGCAAGTAAAGAAGAGAAATTACCATAAAGAGTGTTCTGTGTGTGTCATTTATACAGATGGTGAGTTAACCAAGCTGCTGCATTTTGATAACATGGAAGGAAACGCATAATTATATTTCACCATAAATGGATTGTCCTCTTTACTCCTTTACACCTAAAAATGCAGCCTTTTGTTCTTGTATCCTCATGTAGAGATAAAGTTTTCTTTTATATAAAATGTGTAATTTAAAGTTTAGCGGTTAACAGAGCTTCTGGAATCAGACTTCTTGGGTTTAGAAACCTGCTCAGCAACTTGCTAGACTGGTCTTGAGAAAGCCCCTCCTGTGTCTCAGTTTCTTTATCTGTTAAAAGAGCCAATAACAGTATTTAACATATAGAAGTATTTTAAGGATTAAATGAAATATGGCATCTGGTGAAAGTTTAATAAATGTAAACTATTAAAGTTGTTCATCTAGACTGGGAAAGAGACAAAGACCTTATTATAATAATAAGATTTAAAATAAGTGGCATGGCAAATTCACCAGCAATATATTATACTGCATTTAATTCTTCCTGGAGAAGTGGTTTTCGAGATGACTAAATGGATGAGTGACCACTTCAGCTGAACACTGAAGAATGAGTAAGTTTCCAAAAGACAGATAAAAGGCAAGAGGCTTAGAGAACAGCATAAGAAGTTATGGAATTACAAGTGCATAATATCCTGGAAAACATCATATAGTCGTACATACTTGCTAAGTTAAAAATACACATCTTTACTCCATCGATGGATTAATTTTCTTTGAAATGGTCTCAAAACAGACATGGAAGTGACTGAAAATCTTTATGACTCACTTTCCTTGGCTCAATGCTCCTATTTTTTCTCTATTAAAATGCCACTATCAGTGAGAAATTAACAAACTCTTTGAGTAAAGCAGAAAATCAGAACTCTGGCCAAATCACAGTGACTGTTTGCTAGTTAAGAGTTCCTGAAGCCCCAGGTTTCTGGAGGATACGCTGACTTCACCTGAACCTCAGCACCCATTAGGAAGTCTGACTGAAGCTCTCTCCTGGCAGAACTGGGCTTCATCAACCCGGATAATGATTTCAGTGCTGCAATTTGCAGTATTCTGGGCTGACTCTGACCTGCTTCCTCGCTCTTTGAAAGCTGGGTCAGTGGACATGCATTCGTCAGAATTTAGATGGAAAACACAAAGCAAAAACTTCTGAATTAAGGAGAAGCACGTAGAGCTTCCTTGTGAAAACTTCCTGCCATCTCCATCTGCTAAGTCCCTTAGAATGGATCCATCTTATGTACACAGTCATCTTTATGATTTGATTTTAGTGGTCTGGAGTACTCTCTACCCCCAATAATCACCCTACTTCTTCTGCCTTGAGACTGGGGTAGACTCTTAAAAACCATCCTAGTGCTGAGTTTAATTTGGGATCAGCACTTTCCGAACACCGGCTGCACTGTAACATCACTTAGGCTCTCCTTCGGTTCTGTTTTTGCATCCATAACCCTGGTGAGGGTGTTCAACCGGCAGCCACATTTTTGTAACTGGGCTTGGAGGCAGCCCTGTGATATCACTGTTTGCATATGAAACATGATTCTGGTTTCCTCTGTTCTCTGATCACACCACAGCGATGTTCTCTGCCCCAGTCACTCTCTGGTAATATTTACCATTTCTGACTCTCCTCATCATCAACAGATCAGCACGGGTTTCCTTCTAGATTTATGCTAACAAGGTTTGCATTTGGAATAGGAGGATTACTCTCTGTTCTCTATCCTTTCCTCTATCATAGAAGCTAACACTGTATATTACAATTATTTGCCTAAATTTTTCTTCACTAGTTTGTGAACTCTGGGAGATGAAGGAGCTTCTTTTACTTATCTTATAAAGATAATTTCAAACTCAGAAAACATCTGGGAGAAATACATGTTCAATAAATATTTCTTGAATTAATGAATGAATTACTGATTTCTGCATAAATGACTTGTGTACTACTTGTGTACTGCCTCCTGAGAAATCTGTATGCAGATCAGGAAGCAACAGTTAGAACTGGACATGGAACAACAGACTGGTTCCAAACAGGAAAAGGAGTACGTCAAAGCTGTATATCGTCACCCTGCTTATTTAACTTCTATGCAGAGTACATCATGGGAAACGCTGGGCTGGAAGAAGCACAAGCTGGAATCAAGATTACCAGGAAATATATCAATACCTCAGATATGCAGATGACACCACCCTTATGGCAGAAAGTGAAGAACTAAAGAGCCTCTTGAATAAAGTGAAAAAGGAGAGTGAAAAAGTTGGCTTACAGCTCAGCATTCAGAAAACTAAGATCATGGCATCCGGTCCCATTACTTCATGGCAAATAGATGGGGAAACAGTGGCAACAGTGGCTGACTTTATTTTTCTGGGCTCCAAATCACTGCAGATGGTGATTGCTGCCATGAAATTAAAAGACGCTTGCTCTTTGGAAGGAAAGTTATGACCAACCTAGACAGCATACTAAAAAGCAGAGACATTACTTTGTCCACAAAGGTCTGTCTAGTCAAGGCTATGGCTTTTCCAGTGGTCATGTATGGATGTGAGAGTTGGACTATAAAGAAAGCTGAGCACCAAAGAATGGATGCTTTTGAACTGTAGTGTTGGAGAAGACTCTTGAGAGTCCCTTGGACTGCAAGGAGATCCAACCAGTCCATCTTAAAGGAGATCAGTCCTGGGTGTTCATTGGAGAAACTGATGTTGAAGCTGAAACTCCCATACTTTGGCCACTTGATGCCAAGAGCTGACTCATTTGAAAAGACCCTGATGCTGGGAAAGATTGAGGGCAGGAGGAGAAGGAGATGACAGAGGGTGAGATGGTTGGATGGCAGCACCGACACAATGGACATGAATTTGGGTGAGCCCCAGGAGTTGGTGATGGACAGCAAGGCCTGGTGTGCTGCGGTTCGTGGGGGTTGCAAAGAGTCGGACACAACTGAGCGACTGAACTGAACTACTTAAAATGCTAATATTGTTTCATTTATTTATAAATAAACATCATTTTACCATAATTTTTTAAAATTTTATGAATGATTTTTTTAAATACCCCAATAAGTCTTTAATTTATACCTATAAATCCCTTTGGGCTTCCCTGATTGCTTAATGGTAAAGAACCTGCTTGTCAACGCAGGAGATCTCAGTTTGATCTCTGGGTTGGGAAGATTTCCTGGAGAAGGAAATGGCATCCAACTCCAGTATTCCTTCCTCGGAAATCCCATGGACAGAGGAGCCTGGCAGACCACAATCCATGAGGTCACAGTAGAGTCAGACATGATTTAGCAACTAAAACAACAAAGTGATATATCCCTTTACTGTAATGTTTTTATAAAGTAACTAGGACTGAAAGATGGAGAATTGAATGAAAAAATCTTGATTTTACCCTGAGAACAAATATTTTCTACTTCCCATTTCTCCAAAAATAAAAGTACCTTAGGATTTAGGGCAAAGAAATCTCCAAGATGCCCACATCATCCAACAATGATTGCTACTTTTATCAAAGAACCAACGGAAGCTTCTAGCTACTTGGTGTCTGAGCCAGATAGCAAGGGTTTTAATACAAATGTTTAAATTCACTTAAGTGTTTTACACAATGAAGGCGGCGTGACCATTAAAATGGCAAGGTTCCACATGTTATTTTAGTTCATACATCAAAAAATGCATCTACTACAAAACATAATCCATTAAGCTGAAGTGGCAAAAATATATCAGGGAATTGATTCTTTGATTCCATCAACTTTCCTGCATCAACTTGCATTGTCAGAGAGATTCAATGTTCATTTTCTTGGATCATTCAGCAGTAAATGATGACTTAATTTCTCTGTCAAAATAGCATTCTCAAAGGTAAGCTCAGAAAAATTATACCAAACAGCATCTTTGCACAATATATCCTAATCCACGTACATCTCACCTCTTTCACAGGTGCTTTTTTTTTTTTTTTAAGCAATGACAGCTTCTTTGTGACAATACTTCTGTATCTGGCAAGTAACCCAAACAAAAGGGGCAAATAAACTGTGTTTTTGAATAGCTGCCATGGGTGCAGTGTCAGGAAATAGCTTTTTAATCTTCTTCAAACAAATCATACTTGATATTGGAAATTAACAGTTTATACAAGGAAATGTGTTCCAAACTGAAGTATAACTGACTCTTTCAAGCACAGAGAATTTCAGAGATGAACATAGAATGGTACATCTCAAATTTGCCATATGTGGATGAAAGATGAAGAGGAGAAGTCCTCTGTGAGCTGTTAGAAGTTTAAGAAAAACAACTATTGTGTAGAAATTGAGAATATTTCCTCTTTTCTGGTAAGTATTTTGTTTCCCAAATTTAATTATTATGGTTTTTGAACTGAGTTTTCAGTTCAGCTCAGTCACTCAGTCATGTCTAACTCTTTGCGACCCCATGAACTGCAGCATGCCAGGCCTCCCTGACCATCACCAGTTCCCGGAGTTCACCCAAACTCCTGTCCATTGAGTGGCAATGCCATCCAACCATCTTATCCTCTGTCATCCCCTTCTCCTCCTGCCCTCAGTCTTTACCAGCATCAGGTCTTTTCCAATGAGTCAGCTCTTCACATCAGGCGGCTAAAATAATGGAGTTACAGCTTCAACATCATTGAATACCCAGGACTGATTTCCTTTAGAATGGACTGGTTGGATCTCCTTGCAGTCCAAGGGACTCTCAAGAGTCTTCTCCAACACTATAGTTCAAAAGCATCCATTCTTTGGTGCTCAGCTTTCTTTATAGTTCAATTCTCACATCCATGCATGACTACTGGAAAAACCATAGCCTTGACTAGACAGACCTTTGTGGACAAAGTAATGTCTCTGCTTTTAATATGCTGTCTAGGTTGGTCATAACTTTCCTTCCAAAGAGCAAGCGTCTTTTAATTTCATGGCAGCAATCACCATCTGCAGTGATTTTGGAGCCCAGAAAAATAAAGTCAGCCACTGTTGCCACTGTTTCCCCATCTATTTGCCATGAAGTAATGAGACCGGATGCCATGATCTTAGTTTTCTGAATGCTGAGCTGTAAGCCAACTTTTTCACTCTCCACTTTCACTTTCATCAAGAGGCTCTTTAGTTCTTCTTCACTTTCTGCCATTTAAGGAGCTTTATAAATCTTATAATCACAATAGATGGAGCTAGGATCCATTGATCATGATAATAAAATGCACATCATAATACATCAATACCTAAGATCTCGTTAGCCTGAGAGTATTTTTTTTATCAGTTATAGCATTTTTAAGATTGACAGACATATTTACTAATTAAAAGAAAGAAAGCCTCCTAATATGGAGATTTTTAGCTAAACTCTAGTATAATTCCTTAGGAATAAAGAGCAATAAAATAACTAACATAAGTCCTCTCCTTTTGAGATACAAGAGTGAAATTTGAGAGAATTCAGGCTACTCAACCTGGAACTGCTTAACAATGTTCTGATCCTTTATGTCTGGGTTTTAGCTCCATGGGGCTTCTGTGGTGGCTCAGATGATAAAGAATCTGCCTGCAATATGAAGAGTCAAGTTCAGTCCTTGTGTTGGGAAGATCTCCTGGAGAAGGGAATGGCTACCCACTCCAGTATTCTATCCTGGAGAATTCCATGGACAGAGGAACCTGGCAGACTACAGTCCAAAGGGTCACAAAGAGTGGGACGTGACTGAACCACTAACACTTTTCACCTTAGCTTCATATCTGGTCTTTTACGCCTTCCTCTGTATCAAAAAAGGCTGGGAGCTGGCAAAATGCATTTTTCTGAACTTCCTTGCAAGGTGGATTCCCTTCAGAGTCTGCTCATGCACAATCCTGGCAGGAAATGGGAAGGAAAGATAAAGGGGAAAGGCACCACATTTTCTCTTCTGCTTCTGGCAGTACCTCCAGCATTGCAGCAAGAATGGAGGGGAGAAAACAAAACTAAGAAAAATCCCTGGGCTCATTCTGAGGAACACAGTTCTAACCACACCAGGTGGTGGCTATGATGGTGGCAATCATGCAACTCCAACAAAACGTTTGTGGGCTCGGATTCCAGTGGCAACGCAGAAAGAACAAGCTTGAGCCACATCAAGGACGGGAGGTCTCCAGGCTTCCTGCAACCAGCTGTGCAACCCTCTGGGCAGGGTTATTTTTCCTCATTATTCCTCTAGTCCAGAAAGTAGAAGCTTTCTATATCTGTTAATAACACTAGACCCTCATATTCCTCTTATTTTCCCTCAACCCTTTCACTGATTTGCAACCAATTATTTAAATTAAATCTCCACTGTTTGAAATTCCTAGAGTGTTTCTGTCTTTTGACTAGAAACCAATGGCTAATGTAACTTTTCAGTTAATTATGAAAGTTACTTATCTCACCGCAAACCAGCATCTGTCCTTGCCTTCCCGAATATAATATTAACTATAATAACTCTTCAAATCCTCCAAGTTTAATACTTTAAGTCATCCTGGAGTCACTTCTTCCAATTTAAGTCAATTATCAAGTTAATTTTAATTCACGAACACCTTTAGAGTCATGCCTACTTCCTGCTCAAAATCTGTCAAATGTATTAAAAATAAACTTCCATCTACTACTCAATGTACCTTTATTTTGTAATTTCACTTCATGTGCCATCATAATTGGACTACTTCTTTCCCAGCTTTGTCATTAATTATTGTCATCTGTTTGCTTGGATTTTCCGGCCTTGGCTGCATTAAGTCCTACATAAGTGTTACCTCCTTGTGAATATTTCAACAATCTACTAGCCTTCATTTGACAACCAACACCACTTTTTAATATCTCAATTATGGTGCATGTATTTCTTGTGTTATTATACTTTCAATAAATATTTAAATGCCTACTATATTATAGAGCCTTTGCACAACAAGGAAGATTGAAAGAAGAGGAACATCCTTTCAGATATCAAGATATTCCAAATTTAGTAAAAGTAAAACAAAATACACAAATGACAATAAAGTCAGTACAATTACACTCTACCATTAGACTAGAATCAGATCAGGACCATATTGTAAGGTCTAAAAGCCATGTTAAAGAGGATACATTTTCTCATGAAGTCAGTGAGATACCAGCAGGGATTTTTAAGGGGAAAGACAGAGTATTCCTAAGTCTTGAAACAGTCTGGTGGTGAGGAAACCAGTTAGGACACTGATTGATAGTCTAAATGAGACACAATGAATAATGCGATAAGTGGAAATGGAGCACAGACACCAGAAAAAGAGTAACGTTTTTTACTAAGAGTCTGACTAAGGTGAGAGACAAAGAAGAGCCTAGGATATTCCAGGTTTTCTGGCTACAACTAAATATGCATGCATGCTTAGGCACTCATTGTGTCCAACTCTTTGCAACTCCATGGACTGTAGCTCACCTGGCTCCTCTGTCCATGGAATTTTCCAGGCAAGAATCTTGGAGTGAGTTGCCATTTTCTACTCAAAGGGATCTTCCCAACCCAGGGATCGAAACTGTCTCTCTTGTGTCTCCTGCATTGGCAGGTAGATTCTGTACCACTGTGCCACATGGAAAACATACTGTGATGTAATTAACCAGGAAAAAAAGTATTCCAAGAGAAGAAGGAAACATAAGGCTTTTCATACAACAGGCACTAAAATATTTGAAGAACTAAAGGAGGAAAAGATTTTTGCTGTCCAATCACTCTGTTGTGTCTGACTCTTTGTGACTCCATGGATGGACTGCAGCATGTCAGGTTTCTTCGTCCTCCACGATCTCCCAGAGTTTGCTCAAACTCATGTCCACTGAGTCTGTGATGTCATTCAACCATCTCATCCTGTTGTCCCCTTCTCCTTCCCTGTCTCCTCCTCCTCCTGCCTTCAGTCTTTACTAGCATCAGGGTCTTTTCCAATGAGTCAGCTTTTCACATCAGGTGGCCAAAGTATTGAAGCTTCAGCTTCAGCATCAGTCCTTTCAATGAACATTTAAGGATACTAACTCTAAAACTATGATCAGTTTTCTCTGAGTCTTCTGCAGTATTACGTATTTGTCTCCTTTCCCTGCCATATGTTCAGCCTAACTAAATGGATATTCTAGCAACACATTACAAATGAATGTATGGGGCATGTGAAAAGACAAGACTGAGAGTTAGGGCTGTAAAACTTTTAAAAAAAAATTTCATTTTAAGGTTTAGTTTTGAAAGTGATTTTTAGCCCTTAACATTAAGAAACAACCTGAAACATTTTGATAAATGTCAATGGTCAAACCCATATTTCCATATGGCATGATCCATAGACACTAAAAATGTGATGATATTTACATTTGAGAAATGGCTTCTTGGTGAAGAGTAAATTGGGTTCAATAACCCAACTGAAAGAGGGTTGTGTCCTGAACTTGGGCAATTGATCAACAGCTGACAAAAAATGTAGACAAATTTCAAAGATATTTATGGACTAGAATTGATGAGGATTGGTAACTGAAACTGATTCTCTGATGATAGGAAGAGAAACCAAAGACGGGATCCAAGATTCTGCTTTCACCTGAGTCTTAGCATCATTGTACCATGTTTGCAAATAAGAGGGAGAGCAGAGTGGAGGAGGGAGGCAAAAAGATTGGCTCTACCTTCCATGTATGGAGTGTAATATGTTATGAATAATTAAATTGGAAATATCTGGGAGGAAACTACATACAGCTGTCTGATGTTGCAGAAATATGTGACATACGTAGCTTTAAGATATACACTTGGGAGCCATTGGCCTCTTGATAAAAAATGAAGCCTTGGAAATGCCTTACACTGCCAGGTGTAAAATAATATCACTTATATGCATTCGCTATGTTCCATGCACTCGGTTAAGCACATTCAGTTCAGTCCCCAAACAACATATGATTTGGCTTGCAGAGGGATGATGTAAAGCATGTAGAAACAGAGGCTCACTATCCACCCAATACACACACACAGGCTGGCAAAGCAGGTCAGCTTAATTCCAGTGTCTTTGCTCTTAACCACTTAACTACCTTTCTTGCCACTGCACAAAGCATATAGAATGAGAGCTCCAGGCGACCCAGTATGTAATAGGAACAGAAAGTGCAGCTAATAAATGATCAAGAAAACGATGGGGGGGCGGTATGAAGGACACTAGAGATATGCCATCAGTACAGGCAGGAAATGAGAGCTTTATGAAAAGGAACAACTGATCTACAGTAACCCCAACTGCTGGAAATTCAGGGATGTAAGGACTGAAAATTGCCCCAAGGGCAAAGGGGCAAAGACACATTTGACAAGATCAGAATCAGTGGAATCTGGTCTCTGTTTCTTTCTTTGCCACTTTACTTAACAAAGCAGCCTTTTAAAACAGAAAAAAAAAAAAAAATTAAATCTTAGAATGGCTCCTCATTTTCCTCAGCAGAGATGCTAGGTCCTTACAATGGTCTCCAAGTCTCTGTGGGATCCAACCTCCATATATCTCCAACCTCTGTAATATCTGTTTTTTACTCCTATGACTCTCCCCTCTTTTATTCAACTCTAGTCCCACTGGCCTCCTCATCTGCTTCCATGTTAGGAGTGATGCCCAGATGTTCCTATATCTGGAATATTCCTCCATTATAGATAATATTCCTATAGGAATAATATAGGGATAACATTCCACCACTGCTTATTTTAGTACCTCCTCAAATCCCTGATTAAATATCATCCCCTCAGTGAGTACCAGCTTGACTAATGCACTCTACTCTTGAGAAACTTGTATTCAGCTCAGGAAGCAAGAGTTAGAACTGGACATGGAACAAGAGACTGGCTCCAAATAGCAAAAGGAGTACGTAAAGACTGTATATTGTCACCCTGCTTATTTAACTTAGATGCAAAGTAAGTCATGAGAAACGCTGGGCTGGAAGAAGCACAAGCTGGAATCAAGATTGCTGGGAGAAATATCAATAACCTCAGATATGCAGATGACACCACCCTTATGGCAGAAAGTGAAGAGGAACTAAAAGCCTCTTGATGAAAGTGAAAGAGGAGAGTGAAAAAGTTGGCTTAAAGCTCAACATTCAGAAAATGAAGATCATGACATCTGGTCCCATCACTTTATGGGAAATAGATGGGGAAACAGTGGAAACAGTGTCAGACTTTATTTTTCTGGGCTCCAAAATCACTGCAGATGGTGATTGCAGCCATGAATTAAAAGACGCTTAATCCTTGGAAGGAAAGTTATGACCAACCTAGATAGCATATTCAAAAGCAGAGACATTACTTTGTCCACAAAGGTGCATCTAGTCAAGGCTATGGTTTTTCCTGTGGTCATGTATGGATGTGAGAGTTGGACTGTAAAGAAGGCTGAGTGCCAAAGAATTGATGCTTTTGAACTGTGGTGTTGGAGAAGACTCTTGAGAGTCCCTTGGACTGCAAGGAGATCCAACCAGTCCATTCTAAAGGAGATCAGTCCTGGATGTTCTTTGGAAGGAATGATGCTAAAGCTGAAACTCCAGTACTTTGGCCACCTCATGCAAAGAGTTGACTCATTGGAAAAGACTCAACTCATTGGAAAAGACTCATGCTGGGAGGGATTGGGGGCAGGAGGAGAAGGGGACGACAGAGGATGATATAGCTGGATGGCATCACCGACTTGATGGACATGAGTCTGAATGAATTCCTGGAGTTGGTGATGGACAGGGAGGCCTGGCATGCTGCGATTAATGGGGTTGCACAGAGTCGGACATGACTGAGCAACTGAACTGAACTCCTGTCACTCCAAGATACTCCTGACTCCCTTTACTAGAATAATGTTTGACACAGAGCAGGCAGTTAATGATTATTTGTTAAGTGGATACATAATTAAAGGTAGGCTGAAGGAAAATCTAGTTTTATGATGAAAAATAATGATAGTAGTTTTAAAGAAACATTCACTCAGTTACTTCTTTGTGCCAGACATTGTTAAAAGCACCTGTTAAATCATTAAATATGCATAGCAATACCATGTGATATATACTGCGATCATTACCATTTGATAGAGAAGGTACAAAATGTTCAAGTAATTTTTTAAGGACACACAGTTATTAAGTAGTGGAGTTGACATTTAAGCTGGCTTAAAACTCAACATTCAAAAACTAAGATCATGGCATCTGGTCCCATCACTTCATAGCAAATAGATGTGGAAAGAATGGAAACAGTGAAGACTCTATTTTCTTGAGCTCCAAAATCACTGCAGATGGTGACTTCAGCCATGAATTCAAAAGCCAGTTGCTCCTTGGAAGAAAAGCTATGACAAACCGAGACAGAGTATTAAAAAGCAGAGACATTACTCTGCTGACAAAAGTCCATATAGTCAAAGCTATGGTTTTTCCAGCAGTCATGTATGCATGTGAGAGTTGGACCATAAAGAAGGCTGAGTGCTGAAGAAATGATGCTTTTGAACTGTGGTGTTAGAGACAACTCTTGAGAGTCCCCTGGACTGCAAGGAGATCAAACTGGTCAATCCTAAAGGAAATCAGTCCTGAATATTCATTGGAAGGACTGATGCTGAAACTGAAGCTCCAGTACTTTGGCCACCTGATGCAAACTCATTAGCAAAGTCCCTGATGCTGGGAAAAATTGAGGGCAGGAGGAGAACAGGATGACAGAGGATGAGATGGCTGGATGGTATCACCGACTCAATGGACATGAGTTTGAGCAAACTCTGGGAGATGAAGAAGGACCAGGAAGCCTGGCATGTCACAGTCCATGGGGTTGCAAAGTGTCAGGCACTACTGAGTGACTGAAAAACAGCAAAACTTTAGAACTCAGATTCTTGCTCACTATTTTTACCTAACGAAAATTTTCGTGTAATGGGTTTCTTCAAACAAAGAAGAAAAAAATAGTCCCAAAGTCACAAACAAAGAGTTAAACATTATAAAATGCATTTCTTACAGATATGCTTTGTCCTAAGCATATGGAAAAGGTTTGTGTATAGGTTGAAAATGACTTAATGAATACAGCTTCCTAAGATCAAAGTAAATCTTTTTTTTTTCTTTTTACTTTTTTAAGATCATACAAATATGAGGAGCTTAGCAGTGAAGAGCATGGAAATCACATGACAGATTTTCCTCGACTTACAGAGGGTTGCAGCTCAATAAACACCCCACAAATTGAAAATGTGTTTAACATACCTAATGTACCAAACATCACAGTAAGGCTCACTGACTTTAGATACACTCAGAACACTTCTGTTAGCCAATACTTGGGTAAAATTGTCTAACACAAAGCCCATTTTACAATAAAGCTCATTTTACAATTACTGACTAGCTCATGCTATTTATTGAATACTATAGTGAAAGCAAAAACAGAATGGTACCTGGGTGCAGAATGGTTGTAAGTGTATGGCTTGTTTACCCTCCAGCAACTGTGATTGCTGGGCAGACCAGGAGCCATGGTACCATGAGAGAGTATCACACAACAGAGCACTAGTTCAGGAAAGATGGAAGCTCAAAATCAGAAGTATGGTTTCTACTGAATGTACATCACTTCCACACCATCATGAAACCAAAAACCCTAGGTCAAAGCATCATGAGTCAGGAACTGTCTGTATTTAAAGCTCAACATAATGTTAGGATGCACTAATATTCAAACACTAGGATATAACTATTTCTGGGTACTGATTATGGTTTTTATTTCAAGTTTAGATAAATAGTTGTTTCCACTTTAACTCATATGCTAAAAACTGGAAATTATCCTTTTCATCTCAATAAAAACAAGAAGTCGAAGGAGTAAGGAAAACTAAGTCATTTTTGAAGACTTACCATAGCTAAAACAAGTAACTGCATTACAACTGCATTAATTTCCAAAATGAATTATTTTAAAGTGCTAGTTTGTCAGGATTGTTTTACCCTTACCAGAAGACTTAAGTGGGAGAAAGAGATATATCCTTAAATAATTTAGTTAATGTAAAACAATATTTTGACTCACAGACATAGAGAACAGACTTATGATCACCAAATGGTAGGGATTGGTGGAGGGATGGATTGGGAGCTTGGGGTTGGTAGATGCAAACTGTTATACAGAAAATGGATTAAAAGATCCTACTGTATATGCACACATGCATGCTCAGTCCTGTCTAACTCTTGTGACCCCATGGACTGTAGCTGGCCAGGGTCCTCTGTCCATGGGATTGTCCAGACAAGAATATGGGAGTGGGTTGCTATTTCCTCTTCCAGGGGATCCTCATGATCCAGGGATCGAATCCAAGCTTCCTGTGTCTCCTGCGTTGGCAGACAGACACTTTACCACTGGCAAGCCCACTATACAGCACAGGGAACTATATTCAATAACCTGTGATAAACCATAATGGAAAAGAAAATGAAAAAGAATGTATATTGATATGTATATGTATGTATATTTATTTAAGTAAAATTGAATCACTTTGTAGAAACTAATACATTCTAAATCAACCATGGGCTTCCCTGGGGCATAGATGATAAGAATCTGCCTACAATGCTAGAGACCTGGGTTCGATCCTTGGGTTGGGGAAGATCCCCTGGAGAAGTGCATGGTGACCTTCTCCATTATTCTTGCCTGGAGAATCCCATGGACAGAGGAACCTGGCGGGATACAGTCCATGGTGTTGCAAAGAGTCGGATGCAACTGAGCCACAGTGCACACAAATCAACTATACTTCAATATGTTTAAAGAAATTACAGAATAAAAATTTTGCACTTTTATACCTTATATTTTTATAACATATGGACCTTGCAAAATTGGCATAGGTACTTCTTTTACCGATGACAAAATGAAGCTTAGGCAACTCAAGTATAAAAAGCAATCCTTGTAGAGTCCAGGCTCCGTTCTTCCCTCCCACTCTGGTTTTTCTCAATCATCTCTATTGTACCCTGTGCACCCCTGACAGGAAGACATGACACATTAATTTGCTGGCCAAGTGCAGATCTTCATATATAGTAATGACTCCGAGAGAGCCCTGCCTCCTGTTCCCCATGTCCTTACGTATGCTCCTCCCACACTAACGTACTGCTGGGACTTGAAATTTGCTTTGGCCAATGGGACAGCAATAGCAAGTGTGAGGGAAGCAAAAGCCTGATCCACTGCTTAATCACTGGAGGTGCAGGAACCCACAGCCGAGACCGCTGACCATGCTATGCAAAGCTCGGATGAGAGGCATGCAGACAGAGCGGGTCAAAGGCCCCTCCAGTTGAAGACAGCTGTGCACATAAGTGCAGAGAAAACCAACAGAAGAATTAGCTGGATTCTTAAGAAACAATTAGCCCTTTTTTGTTTTCGGTTACTAAGATTTGGGATGGGTTTTATGCAACCTATTTGACCCAGGTTTTCCAGACTGTCTTTATTTTAAAACTGAGCATTAAAAAGGAACGTGCATTTTAAAACTTACCTGTCCCAGGGATCCCCTCAGATCCATGCAGTCTGAATGCTGGTCACCCTGGGGGTGGTTGAGCTTGCAAAAATAAACAATTGCTACCTTCCTTAGTCAACTGAAATTTCTTCCAGGATGGGAACCATGTCTCATGCAGCTTTCTTTACCTGACAATTTTTGTTTACTGTCTTTTACTTAAGAGTTTCTCAAAGACTCCTTTGGAATAAACATAACAAAGAAACCTTTGCACTATCAGTATGATTCTCTGGAAATGTGTCTGAAAAAGATCATTTTACTCATGAATTATTTAATCCCCACAACAATCTTGAGATGTATATAGCATTAACTTAATCTTCAGTTCAGTTCAGTTCAGTTTAGTTGCTCAGTCATGTCCAACTCTTCATGACCCATGAATCACAGCACACCAGGCCTCCCTGACCATCACCGACTCCCAGAGTTTATTCAAACTCATGTTCATTGAGACGGTTATGCTATCCAGCCACCTCATCCTCTGTTGTCCCCTTCTCTTTCAGGCGCCAATCCCTCTCAGCATCACAGTCTTTTTCAATGAGTCAACTCTTCCCATGAAGTGCCCAAATTATTAGAGTTTCAGCATTAGCATCAGTCCTTCTGATGAACACCCAGGACTGATCTCCTTTACAATGCACTGGCTGGATCTCCTTGCAGTCCAAGGGACTCTCAAGAGTCTTCTCCAACACCACAGTTCAAAAGCATCAATTCTTCGGCACTCAGCCTTCTTCACAGTCCAACTCTCACATCCAGACATGACCACAGGAAAAACCATAGCCTTGACTAGATGGACCTTTGTTGGAAAAGTAATGTCTCTGCTTTTGAATATGCTGTCTAGGTTGATCATAATGTTTCTTCCAAGGAGTAAGCGTCTTTTAATTTCAGGGCTGCAGTCACCATCTGGCAGAGATTTTGGAGCCCAAAAAAATAAAGTCTGACACTGTTTCCACTGTTTCCCCATCTATTTGCCATGAAGTGATGAGACCAAATGCCATGATCTTCATTTTCTGAATGTTGAGCTTTAAGCCAACTTTTTCACTCTCCTCTTTCACTTTCATCAAGAGGCTTTTTAGTTCATCTTCACTTTCTGCCATAAGGGTGGTGTCATCTGCATATCTGAGGTTATTGATATTTCTCCCAGCAATCTTGATTCCAGCTTGTGCTTCTTCCACCCCAGCGTTTCTCATGATGTACTCTGCACAAAAGTTAAATAAGCAGAGTGTCAATATACAGCCTTGACGTACTCCTTTCCCTATTTGGAACCACTCTGTTGTTCCATGTCCAGTATTAACTCTTGTTTCCTGACCTGCATACAAGTTACTCAAGAGGCAGGTCAGGTGGTCTAGTATTCCCATCTCTTAAAGAATTTTCCATAGTTGATTGTGATCTGCACACTCAAAGGCTTTGGCATAGTCAATAAAGCAGAAATAGATGTTTTGGGGGAACCCTCTTGTTTTTTTCATGATTCAGAAGATGTTGGCAATTTGATCTCTGCTTCCTCTGCCTTTTCTAAATCCAGCTTCAACATCTGGAAGTTCATGGTTCATGTATTGCTGAAGCTTGGCTTGGAGAATTTTGAGCATTACTTTACTAGCATGTGAGATGAGTGCAATTGTGCGGCAGTTTGAGCATTCTTTAGGATTGCCTTTCTTTGGGATTGGAATGAAAACTGACCTTTTCCAGTCTTGTGGTCACTGCTGAGTTTTCCAAATGTGCTGGCATATTGAGTGCAGCACTTTCACAGCATCATCTTTCAGGATTTGAAATAGCCTTGTTCGTAGTGATGCTTTCTAAGGCCCAGTTGACTTGACATTCCAGGATGTCTGACTCTAGGTGAGTGATCACACCATCATGATTATCTGGGTCATGAAGCTCTTTTTGTACAGTACTCTTGCCACCTCTTCTTAATATCTTCTGCTTCTGTTAGGTCCATACCATTTCTGTCCTTTATCGAGCCCATCTTTGCATGAAATGTTCCCTTGGTATTTCTAATTTTCTTGAAGAGATCTCTAGTCTTTCCATTGTGTTGTTTTCCTCTGTTTCTTTGCATTGGTCACTGAGGAAGGCTTCTTATTTCTCCTTGCTATTCTTTGGAACTCTGCAGTCAAATGGGAATATCTTTCCTTTTCTCCTTTGCTTTTCACTTCTCTTCTTTTCACAGCTTACAAATAGGCCTCCCAGACAGCCATTTTGCTTTTTTGCATTTCTTTTCCATGGGGATGGTCTTAATCCCTGTCTCCTGTACAGTGTCACAAACCTCATTCCATAGTTCATCAGGCACTCTATCTATCAGATCTAGGCCCTTAAATCTATTTCTCACTTCCACTGTATAATCATAAGGGATTTGATTTAGGTCATACCTGAATGGTCTAGTGGTTTTCCCTACTTTCTTCAATTTCAGTCTGAATTTGGCAATAAGGAGTTCATGATATGAACCACAGTCAGCTCCTGGTCTTGTTTTTGCTGACTGTATAGAGCTTCTCCATTTTTGCCTACAAAGAAGATAATTAATCTGATTATGACTGGTGATGTCCATATGTAGAGTCTTCTCTTGTGTTGTTGGAAGAGGGTGTTTGCTATGGCTAGTGTGTTCTCTTGGCAAAATTCTATTAGCCTTTGCCCTGCTTCATTCCATACTCCAAAGCCAAATTTGCCTGTTACTCCAGATGTTTCTTGACTTCCTACTTTTGCATTCCAGTCCCTATAATGAAAAAGACATCTTTGGGGGTGTTAGTTCTAAAAGGTCTTGTAGGTCTTCATAGAACCATTCAACTTCAGCTTCTTCAGCATTAGTTATTGGGGCATAGACTTGGATTATCGTGATATTGAATGGTTTGCCTTGGAAACAGAGATCATTCTGTCATTTTTGAGATTGCATCCAAGTACTGCATTTCAGACTCTTTTGTTGACCATGATGGCTACTCCATTTCTCCTAAGGGATTCCTGCTCACAGTAGAAGATATAATGGTCATCTGAGTTAAATTCACCCATTCCAGTCCATTTTAGTTCGCTGATTCCTAGAATGTTGATGTTTATTCTTGCCATCTCTTGTTTGACCACTTCCAATTTGCCTTGACTCACAGACCTAACATTCCAGGCAATATTGCCCTTTACAGCATCAGACCTTGCTTCTATCACCAGTCACATCCACAGCTGGGTATTGTTTTTGCTTTGGCTCCATCTCTTCATTCTTTCTGGAGTTATTTCTCCACTGATCTCCAGAGGCATATTGAGCACCTACTGACCTGGGGAGTTCTTCTTTCAGTATCCTATCATTTTGCCTTTTAATACTATTGATTTGCTTCTAAAGCAAGAATACTGAAGTGATTTGTAATTCCCTTCTCCATTGAACCACATTCTGTCAGACCTCTCCACCATGACCCATCCATCCTGGGTGGCTGCAGATGGCATGGCTTATTTTCATTGAGTTAGACAAAGCTGTGATCAGATTGGCTAGTTTCTGTGATTATGGTTTAGCAAAATGAGACTTAGCAAGAGTATTAATTTTGAGCATCTACCTGGAAAAGATGAAAACTATAATTCAAAAGATATAGCACCCCAATATACACAGCACTACTGTTTACAATAGCCAAGATATGGAAGCAACCTAAATTGCCTGTTGATAGATGAATAGATAAGAAAGGTGTGGTGTGTGGGGTGTGTGTGTGTGTGTGTGTGTGTATATATATATTTTATAATGCAATGATACATAGCCATAAAAAGAATGAAATAATGCCTTTTGTAGCAACAATGTTGGACCTAGTGATTATCATAAGTGAAGTAAGTCAAAGACAAATATATGATATTATGACAAATGTCATGTATCATATGACAAATATGTATAATCTAAAAATTATACAAAAGACTTTATTTACAAAACAGAAATAGACTCACAGAAAACAAACATCATTACCAAAAGGGAAAGTTAGGGGAGAGATAAATTAGGGATTTGGGGGTTAACACATAAACAGTAAAATATATAAAACATAAACAGCAAGGACCTACTGTATTGCACAGGAAGCTATATGCAATATCTTATAGTAATTTATAATAGAAAAACTCAACATTCAAAAAAACAAAGATCATGGCTTCCAGTCCTATCACTTCATAGCAATTAGTTGGGGAAACAATGGAAACAGAAACGAACTTTTCGGGCTCCAAAATCTCTGCAGATGGTGATTGGAGCAATGAAATTAAAAGATGCTTGCTCCTTGGAAGAAAAACTATGATCAACCTAGACAGAATATTAAAAAGCAGAGACATTACTTTTACAACAAAGGTCTATCTAGTCAAAGCTATGGTTTTTCCAGTAGTCATATATGGATATGAGAGTTGGGACCACAAAGAAAGCTGAGTGCTGAAGAATTGATGCTTTTGAACTGTGGCATTGGAGAAGTCCCTTGGACTGCAAGGAGATCCAACCAGTCCATCCTAAAGGAAATCAACCCTGAATATTCATTGGAAGGACTGATGCTAAAGCTGAAACTTCAGTACTTTGGCCACTTGATGCAAAGAATTGACTCAGTGGAAAAGACCCTGATGCTGCGAAAGATTGAAGGTAGGAAGAGAAGGGGATGACAGAAGATGAGATGGTTGGATGCCGTCATGACTCGATGGACACAAGTTTGAGGAAGCTCCAGGAGTTGGTGATGGACAGGGAAGCCTGGCGTGCTACAGTGCACGGGTCTTACAAGGAGGTGAACACAACTGAGGGACAGAACTGAACTGATAATGGAAAAAAAATCTGAAAAATAATATGTATATATAAAATTGAATCACTTTGCTGTACACCTGAAACTAAGACAGTGTTGTAAAACAACTATAGTTCAATGAAAATTTTTTTAATAGATCTAGATAGTAATAGAGTATGAAAATGACCAAGGCAGGTTTGTGTTTGTGTTGAAGAAACAACAACATGAATGCTTTTAACAGAGTGTGTTGCTGCTGCTGCTGCTGCTGCTGCTGCTGCTGCTGCTGCTAAGTCGCTTCAGTCGTGTCTGACTCTGTGCGACCTCATAGACGGCAGCCCACCAGGCTCCCCCGTCCCTGTGGTTCTCCAAGCAAGAACACTGGAGTGGGTTGCCATTTCCTTCTCCAGTGCATACAAGTGAAAAGTGAAAGTGAAGTCGCTGAGTCGTGTCTGACTCCTAGCGAACCCATGGACTCCAGCCTACCAGGCAGGCTCCTCCGTCCAGGGGGTTTGCCAGGCAAGAACACTGGAGTGGGTTGCCATTGCCTTCTCCAAACAGAGTGTAGTAAGTATGTACAAAGAGGAATAGGAAATAACTAAAAATGGCATTCCTTAAGTAAACAATATACAGTCTTGGAGTGACTTTAGACCTGCTAGATGTAGTTACTGAACGGCATGGACAATGGAGGTCATTAAAAATCAATGATGTACTCGAATGTATTAGTGGCTCCCATAATATAAATATACAGGAAGACATATACTGATGACTCAGTCAATAAGAGTTGCCTGATGATGGTTCAAGGAAGAAAAAATGCACAATATAACGAGAGAAACTCATATGCCTTATTCAGGGCAAGAGGGAAGGGTAGGGGGTGATCGAGACATTCTGGTGTCTTGATTCTATCGTGGCCCCACAGTTCCTGGGGAGGAGCAACATCTTTCTAGGAGTAGGCTGAACTTATGGATGATCACTTCATATTTTAGAGAGCATCTCTTCCCATCCTTCTAGGTCAAATGTACATGAAATAAATACCTAAAAAGCAAAGACTGTCTGGAAATAATGATCTGGCAAATAATATTGTTTGTTAGCTAGTATATATGTTGCCTTAAAATTTTTCTTGCTCAGTTGCTACTTAATACATTGAAAGTTAATTCTGAGTGAATTCCACTGAGGATATAGGAATAAAAATACCTATAGAATTAAATTTATGTATCAACTTCATATCTGTATTGAAGCTTAGAAAAAATTTATAATCTTTCTAAATAAAACATGACTCATTTTGCTCTTATTTGCATCTTTCACTGACTTTTCCGTTTCTGAAACAGTTTACATGAGGCAATATTTTAAAATAGAGAAGAAGCATACTTAACACTGAATATTTTAGAATTGCTACATTTGAGAAAAATACTTATAAACCTTGTTAATTCCCCATGAAATTAAAGCAACTCAGAAAACAGTGTCTGCCCTTTGATATTGGAAAGCTGAGCACTGCTTCTTTACTATAAACAGTAGTCTGATGTAAGTTACATATGTTTAGAAAATATACTATTTTATTTATATCAGTTAAAATCTGGACACAAAATCCAAAGTGTACTTGAAAAATAAAATTTTCTTTTCTTCAGTTTACTTAAAGTTAGGGTAGTGTTCAAAAGCTTATCGTTACCAAATATCATATTGCACAAAATTCCAAACCTATACAAAACAGACTTAAACTTCACAGATTGTGTGAAGAAGACAAGCTATGTAATCGATCAGTCATAGCTGATAAGTAAGTAATTAAAGATTGGTGTAATTTCCTGAGATAAACTGTCATTGGTATTCACTTTTTTAAAAAAGTTTAAAAAGGGAATAAAAAGAAACAAAAGAAAACAACTGTCTAATGATTTGAGATTCTTTTCATCCTAAACACTTTTGACTCATAGGAATCTACAGTTTGCCTCTCCATCAAGTCAAACTTCTTTCCTCTTTTTCTTTTAAAAATATACTCTGAATTATGTATGTCACTGTGTCCTTATTACTAAAATATAATCCATTCAACAAACATTCATTATCATGTATCATATTCAAGGCAATATGCTTTAAAAGCAGAAACTAAAGATCTCCTTACTGAAACTGTGTATGGGTGTTAGTCACTCATGTCGAACTCCTTGCGACCCCATGGACTGTAGCCACCACACTCCTTTGTCCATGGAATTCTCCAGGGAAGAATGCTGCAGTGGGTTGCCATTTCCTCCTCCAAGGGATATTCGCGGCCCAGTAATCAAGCCCGGGTTTCCTGCATTGCAGGCAGATTCTGTACTGTCTGAGCAACCAGGGAAGTTACTTTTCTATTTCCCTCCCTCACACTTCAGGTGTTAGTTTTCAAGCAAATTAACTGATAGTGTTTTGGGTTTCTTTTACTATCATTGTATTTTATTCACTATTTAACAAATACTATGTATACACAAGGGCTTCCCCAGTGGCTCAGAGGTAAAGAATCCACCTGCAATGCAGGAGATAGGGAGATACAGGTTCTATCCCTGGGTTGGAAATAACCCCTTGAGAAGAGCATGGCAACCCACTCCAGTGTCCTTGCCTGGAGAATTCCATGGACAGAGGAGCCTGATGGGCTACAGTCCATACCACTGCAAAAAGTCTGACACCACTGAGCGATTTACACTTCCATTTCATGCATCCATAGCTGGCATTGACTTGAACAGTTCCCTGCTGGTATATATTTGCATAAATAGAATGTCTTATTTCAAAAACAATGTGGCATAAGAGATTTGTAAGAACTTCATTAACAGTGACTCTTTTAAAAAGATTTAATGTTGGACCTCATTGTATCTTTTGACAAAGAGGATATTTATCCACCAACACTGTGTTCTAGATATTACACTAAAGATGGAATTAAAACATTTTATAAATATACATAAATATTTATATATATAAAGTAAATACACCCTGCTCTCAAAGATAGTTGCAGGCACAGCAGGCGTATTTCTCTGGGGTATTCTGAGATATTAGCTTGTTTGGTTCATGGCTCTTCTTTTTCCTTCTCTTAACACTCACTGCTATAAAAGGGAAAGATGGCAGGGCTACAGAAAGAATCTTGGCCAGAAGTGGGAAAAAGAGTGCTTCTTTCTTTCCAATCTCAAACACACAATGCACACACACTTTGTCCCTCCTATTTCAATCCCATCACCACATCTCCCATAGGACTGTAAGGAGAAAGATAGATGGGCTTGGGGGTATTGAAAACAGAAAGATGAAAACTTGCCCTCCAGGCAACATGGCAGAGCAGCAGAAAGAGCCCAGTATGAAATGGATGTACCTTAGGTGGTAACTTTGTGGGTAAGCCCTCGAGGAGCAGAGGGCCTCCTGGCTTGAAGGGCAACTGCTGCCTGCCAATAGACATCAGACAGGTAATCTATGGGGCAATTGACCAACGACCAGAGGGGCTGCAATCCCCTCACATTTTTGTCTGAAGGATCCAGGGAAACTCATGGAAAGAAATGAGCTTTATGACATCTGTCACGCTTCCTGCATCCTTTGGTTTGTGCCTGAGCAACATAGCCACTACTCAAATCATATTTTAGCTGCTATACATCCATAGGTTTTATGATAGAGATTCACAAAAGTGAGAGAGAGACTCATAAGAAGGGAACCTTTCCCAGAGCAGAGGAATTAGAATATACTCCAGCATTCAGTTCAAATAAATACCAACCAAGTAATCTGGCCTGATAGCTGGACCCTTCCTCTCTCTGTCATAAGTCTAAGACAGGCTCTCTTTGTAAATTTCTAGAACAAATGTGAAGTTGTGTTATCCGTAAGGCCATACTCTGCAAATATCTCTTTACTCATGTTGGTTTGTATTACAGGACAGGAAAATACTACTAACCTAAGTTGAAAACTGCCTGGAGAATCCCAGGGATGGCGGAGCCTGGTAGGCTGCCATCTATAGGGTTTCATGCACAGAATCAGACATGACTGAAGTGACTTAGCAGCAGCAGCAGCAAGTTGAAAACCAGTATTTTCCAGGCAATTTGCACTTTACTTTCCACATATTATCTCATTTAAACCTTCCAAGACATTGAGATCTCTAACTCCCTTTGTTGTGTTGTTATTGTTCAGTTGCTAAATCCTGTCTGACTCTTCGTGACCCCATGGACTGCAACACATTATGCTCCTCTATCCTCCACTCTCTCCCAGAGTTTGCTCAAATTTATGTCCATTGAGTCAGTGATGCTATCCTCTGCCACTCATCCTCTGCCACTCCCTTCTCCTTTGACCTTTAGTCATTCCCAGCATTAAGGTCTTTTTCAATGAGTCAGCTCTTTACATTAGGTGGCCAAAGTACTGGAGCTTCAGTATCAACACCAGACCTTCCATGAGTATTCGGGATTGATTTCCTATAGAACTGACCAGCTTGAACTCCTTTCAGTCCAAGGGATTCTCAAGAGGCTTCTAATAATTCTACAACTCCCTACCTCCATTTTATAGATAGTGGATTTAATTTTCTGGCCCAAGATGATACAATGACACTCAACTAAAAATAACAAATTAATATTCAGTTCAGTAAAGTTCAGTCCCTCAGTCACGTTCAACTCTGCAACCCCATGGACCGCAGCACACCAGGCCTCCCTGTCCATCACCAACTCCCAGAGTACACCCAAACCCGTGTCCATTGAGTCGATGATGCCATCCAACCATCTCATCCTCTGTTGTCCCCTTCTCCTCCTGCTCTCAATCTTTCCCAGCATCAGGGTCTTTTCAAGTGAGTCAGCTCTTCACATTAGGTAGGCAAAGTGTTGGAGTTCCAGCTTCAACATCAGTCCTTCCAATGAACACCCAGGACTGATCTCCTTTAGGATGGACTGGTTGTATCTCCTTGCAGTCCAAGGGACTCTTAAGAGTCTTCTCCAACACCACAGTTCAAAAGTATCAATTCTTCGGCACTCAGCTTTCTTTATAGCCCAACTCTCACATCCACACATAACTACTGGAAAAACCATAGCCTTGACTAGATGGACCTTTGTTGGCAAAGTAATGTCTCTTCTTTTCAATATGCTGTCTAAGTTGGTCATAACTTTCCTCCTAAGGAGTAAGCATCTTTTAATTTCATGGCTGCAGTCACCATCAGCCAACAAATTAGTATTACTCCACAGAAAATATTTATCTTAATAAAGAGGTGTCAACGATATAAAGCAAGGTCTTTGGGCTCAATTTTTTAAAATTCATTAGCATGATTAATCTCTATTTTTCAATTTCCTTTTTTTTTTTCATTACTTTACTTGGTTAAACATTTGCAATTCAAGTAGATAAACTAGTATTTGGGTTCAAGTAGTTTAAATTCATCAGGAAGTGTTTGACTACTGACAGCAATCATTATTTTTAAACCAACATGGGAGTGCTCTAAAGGAATTACTGAAGAGATCATCCATAACATCCATACAATATTTCTCTCTTTTCTTAGTTCAGGTCTGCCTTTGCCCACTTGCACACACATTTCAATAACCAGCTCACAAGTTTTAAATTTTATTTTGGAACTTGGCTTGCCATAAAAATATCCTACATTTTAACTTAGCATTTTTATAACTATAAATACTAGATGGCACGTTAAAATAATGTAACATCATTTATCACACCTTCTCATTTCTCATGTCCAAATACCACCAAGTAGTCTACGTACCATCTCCTAAATATCTCTAGAATCTGCTTATGCTCTCCACTCCTGTTGCCTCAATTCTTGCCCTCATAAAACCACACTAATTTTGTCTAACCTAGCTGTCCTGTTTCTAGCCTCATCTATAAAGAACTCAAATTCTACAGCACTAGCAAAGTTGTCATCCTTTAAAATGTCTCTTGAACTATATAAAAACTGGCTTCCTGGTAGCTCAGCTGGTAAAGAATCCACCTGCAATGCAGGAGACTCCAGTTTGATTTCTGGGTCAGGAAGATCCACTTGAGAAGGGATGGGCTATGCACTCCATTATTCTTGGGCTTCTTTGGTGGCTCAGCTGGTAAAAATCTCCCTGCAATGCAGGAGAACTGGGTTCTATCCCTGGGTTGGGAAGATCCTCTAGAGAAGGGAATGGCTACCCACTCCAGTATTCTAGCCTGGAAAATATAAAAACCTAAAACCAGCACCCAAAATATATAAAATACATGTAATGGGGCTTTATTTGGCCAAAGTATACCTGCCAATCTTCATTACTAACCTCTTCACCTGCCTTCCCCACCCACTTTGAATTACATCTGGCTGCTTCATTACCATTTTATCAAGTATGCCATCCAATATGATGCTATGACTTGACATGAAGATGAATCTTTGCCTAAATTCCAAAAATGCAAAGATTATTTACAAAACACAGGTCAGTTCAGTTCAGTCACTCAGTCATGTTCGACTCTTTGCCACCCCATGAACCACAGCATGCCAGGCCTCCCTTTCCATCACCAATTCCCAGAGTTCACTCAGACTCACGTCCGAGTCAGTGATGCCATCCAACCATCTCATCCTCTGTCATCCCCTTCTCCTCCTACCCCCAATCCCTCCCAGCATCAGGGTTTATTCAAAAGAGTCAGCTCTTCACATCAGGGGGCCAAAGTACTGGAATTTCAGCTTCAACATCAGTCCTTCCCATGAACACCAAGGACTGATATCCTTTAGGATGGACTGGTTGGATCTCCCTGCAGTCCAAGGGACTCTCAAGAGTCTTCTCCAACACCACAGTTCAAAAGCATCAGTTCTTCAGTGCTCAGCTTTCTTTATAGCCCAACTCACATCCATACATGACCACTGGAAAAACCATAGCCTTGACTAGATGGACCTTTGTTGGCAAAGTAATGTTTCTGTTTTCAAATATGCTGTCTAGTTTGGTCATAACTTTCCTTCCAAAGAGTAAGCGTCTTTTAATTTCATGGCTGCAGTCACCATCTGCAGTGATTTTGGAGCCCAGAAAAATAAAGTCTGACACTGTTTCCACTGTTTCTCCATCTATTTCTCATGAAGTGATGGGACCAGATGTCATGATCTTAGTTTTATGAATGTTGAGCTTTAAGCCAACTTTTTCACTCTCTTTTTTCACTTTCATCAAGAGGCTCTTTAGTTCTTCTTCACTTTCTGCCATAAGGGTGGTGTCATCTGCATATCTGAGGTTACTGATATTTCTCCAGGCAATCTTGATTTCAGCTTGTGCTTCCTCCAACTCAGCGTTTCTCATGACGTCCTCTGCATATAAGTTAAATAAGCAGGGTGACAAGCAGGTGACATACTCCTTTTCCTATTTGGAACCAGTCTGTTGTTCCATGTCCAGTTCTAACTCTTGCTTCCTGACATGCATACAGGTTTCTCAAGAGGCAGGTCAGGTGGTCTGGTATTCCCATCTCTTTCAAACTTTTCCACAGTTCATTGTGATCCACAGAGTCAAAGGCTTTGGCAAGTCAATAAAGCAGAAATAGATGTTTTCTGGAACTCTCTTGCTTTTCCATGATCCATCAGATGTTGGCAATTTGATCTCTGCTTCCTCTGCCTTTTCTAAAACCAGCTTGAATATCTGGAATTTCACGGTTCACGTATTGCTGAAGCCTGGCTTGGAGAATTTTAAGCATCACTTTACTAGCACGTGAGATGAGTGCAATTGTGTGGCAGTTTGAGCATTCTTTGGCATTGCCTTTCTTTGGGATTGGAAGGAAAACTGACCTTTTCCAGTCCTGTGGCCACTGCTGAGTTTTCCAAATTTGCTGTCGTATTGAGTGTAGCACTTTCACAGCATCATCTTTCAGGATTTGAAATAGCTCAACTGGAATTCCATCAGCTTCACTAGCTTTGTTCATAGTGATGTTTCCTAAGGCCCACTTGACTTCACACTCCAGGATGCCTGGTTCTAGGTGAGTGATCACACCACCATGATTATTTATGTCTTGAAGATCTTTTTTGTACAGTTCTTCATTGTATTCTTGCCACACCTTCTTAAGATCTTCTGCTTTTGTTAGGTCCCTAGCATTTCTGTCCTTTATTAAGCCCATCTTCGCATGAAATGTTCCCTTGATATCTCTACTTGATGTTATTTTTCCATAGGGAAATCAAAATGAAAGGTAAAGGTCAAACAAGTTCTAAATAGCATTCAGAACCTGAACTATAAAGTAGAATGCTCATATAGGAAAATAAATTAGATGTAAAGGGGACAACTGAAAAAACCTAAGAAAAGTTGAATGATTTGAGCCCTCAGCCACATTCACGAACTAGAAACCACTTCCTCATAATAGGCAACAAATAGAGCTAAAGGATGTATATAAATCCCATATTACGTTGTGAAGAGGCACACACATTCCTAACACTGTTTATGAAAGTGAAAGTGAAGTCTCTCAGGTGTGTCAGACTCCTTGCAATCCCATGGACTGTAGCTCTTCTGTCCATGGAATTCTCCAGGCAAGAATATTGGAGTGGGTTACCATTCCCTTCTCCAGGGGATCTTCCTGACCCTGGGATCGAACCCGGGTCTCCTGCATTGCAGGCAGATTCTTTACTATCTGAATCACCAGGGAACCTTGCAATTAGAAAATATTACATGAGAAAGAGATGCTCAGCTTTGACAAGAGATTTCACAGGGAAAACTGGTTTACAGCAGATTCTGTTGCTCCTCTTCACATCTAAAACCCTTCCCAAATGTTGTCTTCTTAATATATTCCCACCAAGCCTCTTAGGTTTTTCTTAGTCATTCCCCTATTTTTAATACTAACTGTGGTTTCCAGTTATCAGATACTCTGTAGAACTTACACCAACTTGAAGTCCAATATTAACTCAACCTGAACTCAAAAAATACTCCTTACTTGAATTGTAAAAGTAACTATTTTCCCCCAAAGATTAAAATTTTAGTTAGCTGGTTAACTAACTGGTTCAAATTGGAATCATATATTTTCTTAAGCAGAAAAGAAGGCATTATATTTTACAATCCAAACTGAGACCAGCTATATTGACTAAGCAGGAGAATTTTAGTCTCATGAGAATTAATACCTTCTTTGGAAATAGCAGAGAAGGTTTACCTATCACTTCACTGAAGACAGTGGCCAGTGAAAAGCTGGTGTGAACACAAGCAATTCCCAAACTCAGGGTAATCAGTATTTCTTCTATATTCTTCTGCCTCATCAGCATTCCCTTAGCTCTCAGAATGCCTCCACCACATCATGAATGCATGTGCTCCTATTTACTCAAGAAATGCTTGTGGCTGTGGTTCAGCTGCTAAGCCATGTCAGACTCTTTGGGACCCCAACTCCTCTCCCCCACTATTTCCTAGAATTTGCTCAAATTCATGTCCATGAATAAACGCACGGTAGAGGTCAGCCTGACTTCAATACATAGCTCTGTGCTTTCTCTCTCATGACAGTCCTGGAGTTTGCTTGTGAATGTTCCTGTAATTTATTTCTCTATCAATCAAGCTTTTGTTTTTTTGGGACCTCGTTATTCTCCCCCACATCCTCCTTACTTCAGCTGAGCTTCATCTCTCTTCCTTTAATCTGAAACAGTTCTTTAAAGGAAAATGATTCCTTGGTACAATTTTCTAAGGCTAGAATAGAAAAAGAAAGAAACAAGCACATATCTAATTGTATCCCTATTTTCTCTCTCACTTGCCTTTCTTGACCATGAATAATGGAGAAATGCTAGTAAGGTTTTTTGTTTTAAACACTTAGGACATAACTGATTAGAAGATAATTTTATATTTGGATTTATTTAATTTGATGGTATAAGGGATATGGTGAGAAACTAATAAAGTTCTAGTGAACACCCCTGTCTTTATGTGGACAATGCTTCAATTCAAACTAATTTCATTTAAACTCTGAGCAGTGCTAGAGAGAAAAAAAAAAAAAAAACCTTTCTAGTTGAATTGGAAAACTTTATAGGAAAAATATCATGATCTTTTTTCTCAAATGGTTAAACTGGCATTAAAAGACATTTAAAGCTAAGTTGTAATTTTCACACTGCACTTCCTCGTAACTCTAGTTGCTTCTTATATGGCACCTTTTCTCTAAGCAGCACCACATGCTTTAGAGACTGTAAGTTACTAATCAAAAGGGTAGCTATGTTTTAAATTTGAATACATTTCACTTATCTTAAAGGTAAGTGATATTTTTAATTTTCTGCACTTTCAGATTTTTTTTCACCTCTAAAAGTAAGTCAAATTTCCTTCTGGATATTATAAACTGCCAACAACCTAAACGTATTTTTAAAGTTAGTTGCTGGATGGAAAAGATAGGAAGAAAGAGATTGCTTTATGAGATCAGAAGTTTGGTCTTTCTGTCTCAAAATCTGACCTCTGGAAAAAAAAAAATCTTACCTCTGGCAGTGACCATTATCTGATGATTTACAAGGTGAATGGAACACTCTCTTTTAAAAATTTTCAAGACTTTCGAGTATTCCACAAGGAAGTATATTTTGCAATAAATGTTTGTAGAGATATGCTAATAGAAAAACACATGAGCATGAGAATCATCAATCACATATGTACACAAATGTTCCATTAGAACATGTATTTCTTTATTTTAATAACAAAATGGATTTTGGCACCATAAGAATAAAGAAGCCAAATGATTGCCTGACTTTTTTGTTTTCAACCAGTTTTTCCTTAGACAGAAGATATGTCAAAATCCTAGCCATCCCTTTATGGGGTGGGAGGTGGGAGGGAGGTTAAAGGGGAGGGGACATATGTATACCTATGGCTGGCTCCTGTCAATGTATGGTAGAGACCAACACAATACTGTAAAGCAATTATCTTCCAATTAAAAATAAATAAAATGTAAAAAAAAAAAAAAAAACCTAGCCACTCCTTTGAAAAGATGGAGTAAGTCGAAAAACTTCTAAGAGGCAGCCCCAGGGAAGACAGATTCAGTATAACTAATACAATTGTCTTCGTGACTGTGTCCCTTTCTTTTCTCCCAGGACTTTGACCATGATTCTCTGCTCCTGATGTTCGGGCTCCTTTGTGTCATACTGGAGCCTTTCCCTGATGGAGTCCCAGCCCTTTCAGTAATCCTCCAGGAGTAAGGCTGGGAAACTCATCCATACATCTTGGGTTTATAAGCAGAGGCTGCCCTCCAATGATTTGGACCACTGTTTTTCTTTCTTTCTTTCTTTCTTTTTTTGGATAGTTGTCTCCTTGAGAGGATAAAAAGACAAAGGAAGTATTTCTTTCTTTCCTACTAATTCTTTTCTAAATATAATTCCAGTTAAAGGGGCGTGTATGTGTGTATGCGTGTGTATAAAGGTATTAAACTCACCTATCTTAAAATTTATTTTATTGAAGTATAGTTGATTTACAATGTTATGCTGATTTGTACAATACAGCAAAGTGATTCAATTATACGTATATATATATATATATATGCATTCTGTTTCATATTCTTTTCCATTATGGTTTATCACAGGATATTGACTGTAATTCCCTGTGCTATACAGTAGAACCTCGTTGCTTATCCTTTCTCTATATAATAGTTTCATCTGCTAACCCCAAACTCATTTGAATTCATTGAGTTTGTCTTAATTCATACTTCATTTATATAAACCCTTTAAATATAAATAAAACAGAAAACTGTAAAGACTAAACTTTTCACAGTAAAATCTGTTTGCAACACTTATTTTAAAACAAACAGATATCTTAAAGGTCAAACTGCTTTGAAATACCTCTCAAGAGAGAGCAGAGAGTGAGAGATACTGACATACCCCTAGTACCTCAGGGTATTTGCTGCAGTGATCTAAGGGGATGGAGTTTGATATATAAGTTGTGTTTATTACTGTTATTTACTAATGCAGAGACTACCTGATGAGGGGGGGAGAAAATCAACTGGAGAAGTTTACAGCCTTCAGGGAGGGTAAAGAAGGGAAAACAGTCAAACTATATCCTCTTGGGGAATGAATACCAAGGGACCTGTTCCAGTGACCTGCAGGTATGTGCTATGTTGGTCTCATTGCCTGAGGGATTTGCCAATTATGTGCTCCCTGACTCCGAGCTGGTTTCCAACTAGAGAAGATGAAAGAGCATAAAAACACTTTTCAAACTTAAGTAATAATGAGATGGTCCTGAAAAGGATGGAAGGAATAATCTAGTAAGGAAGCCAAAGGTAAAGAAATCATGAATTTTAAAGAATAGAGGAGAATAAAGCCAAAGGCTAAAGGTTGATCAGTTACAGAAAATGTTGCAGAAAAGGAAGAAGAAATGAAATTCACATTCTCAGAGCTGTATCATTAACTATCTCTTTTTGGAGGTTGTTTCTGGTTGTCTAAATACATTCCTATCAGGAAAAAGAAAAATTTAATTGAGCACAAACCTTCAGTATATGTAGAATTATTTATTTAAAATTATATTCACATACTAATATGCTAACAGGGCTTCCCTCATAGCTCCATGGGTAAAGAATCTGCCTGCAAGGCAGGAGACCTGGATTTGATCCCTGTATTGGGGAGACCCCCTGGAGAAGGAAATGACAAGCCACTCCAGTATTCTTGCCTAGAGAATCCCACGGACAGAGGAACCTGGCAGGCTACAGTCCATGGGGGTCGCAAAAGTCGAACATAACTTAGCAACTAAACCAAACCAACAATGTGCTAACATATTGTATACTCAGTTGTGTCCGACTCTTTGTGACCCCATGGACTATACAGTCCACGGAATTATCCAGGCCAGAATACTGGAGTGGGTAGTGTTTCCCTTCTCCATGGGATCTTCCCAACCCATGGATCGAACCCAGGTCTCCCACATTGCGGGCAGATTCTTTACCAGCTGAGCCACAAGAGAGCCCATGTATATATTAAAAATGCACGTAAAATATGATTCTTCAAAAAGGAGACAAATAACCTTAATAAATAACTTACTGGCTAATGTACAAAAACTTTTTAATTGTAAATGCTTCAATATTTTTGATGGAACATGCAAAGTTCTTTTCTATGAGTACTGTATTTTGGTAATTGGCTTTAAGAGCTGATATTAACATTCTAGCAAAATAAGATACTTTGAAAACACTTCAATGGATGGATGGAATTTATCATCAGTTGTATTAATAATCATGACACATGTTTCAGTCCATCTGTAATTAGCCTAAGATTTTGTTGAAATTTAGTTTTACATTAAATTTCTGTGTTCTTTAGGCCAGTTTTTCTTATGAACTGGGTAAAAATGTTTTCTATATCTTTTTATGTGAAGAGCAATGAGAGTTCTTAAGGGTGACATTTATAAAAAAACATTTCCAAATACTTAGTTTCAAAACGCTCTCTCCATGCCATGAGTTTCTTCCTCACTCACTGTGGGGGAAAAAAAAATCATACATTCCAAGAAGGCCCTAATAAAATGTGATTACTTTAAAAAATAAATTTCAAGTAGCATGCCATAATGTGACTGAATTGGAGTTCTTTAGTTTTCCTAATTCACCCAATATATGCCCAGCAAGAGGCTGAGATGGAAGCTCTGGTACTTACCTTCAGTCTGAGGCTTCTTCCTGGGGAACCTTTCCAGGGAATGTGTTCATTTTGTGAAAGTTGTTTGCTGTGCTTAATTGTCCACTCGTGTCCAACTCCTAGCAACCCTTTGGACTGTAGCCCACCAGGCTCCTCTGTCCTAGCAGACAATGGAATTCTCCAGGCAAAAATACAGGAGTGGGTTGCCATTTCCTCCTCCAGGGCATCTTCCCAGCCCAGAGATCAAACCTGCATCTCCTGTGTTACTCGGCTGAGCCATCAGGGAAGCCCAAGTTTGTCAGTCAGTTTTATTGAAATTAAATAGCAAAAGCAGTAAATCAGATAATTTTGAATTTTATCTAAGAGAAATGAGTCTACTCCCAGCATCAATCTGTATTATTTATATAACAAATCCTTGTCTGTGTGTCTATTCTTCAATAAAATAAATATAAACTGAAATTTGAATATTTTCTTCTTGGACTCCAGTGGATTACCTTTAGGACTCTTTGTATATGTGGATCCTATTATGAAGACCACTGACAAAAAATTATGAATTATTTTAAAATGTACTAGCAGGTTGAAAACCATGAGATCAGAGATGATGGGAGGTAGGCAGAAACAGAGAGAAAGAAATAAACATTTTTATGGATTAGGCATTTTACCTACAACCAGCGAGGTAGCTATTTTACTGATTAGAGACATGAGCTTCAGAGGGTTAAATAACTTCTAAAAAGAGCCACACGATCATTAAGAACCTTAGAGCATTGCTCTTTTGGAGGTGCCATCCTCATTAGTGACTTTCAGTTAAAGAAGACACAGATTTCCAAATGCAAAGCTGACATAAATAATGAAGTATCTTCCTCGAGGCAAAGAGAGAGCACATTCCAGAGTCACAATTGAAAGTTCCTGAACCTTAAACTCCTGATTAGATGCCTTTGATCACAGGGAACAATGCTGTCACCTCTAATGCTTTAACAAGCTAAACAGCAGCCACTTGCATTTATGATTCCAACTATTACAGCAAAACAATGTACTCCAGGTACAACGACTTGCCAGAAATGATAAGCATGATTCACCTAGTCAATAAATTTTTATATGACAGATTTCCAGAGGTCAGGCACTAAAGATACAATAGCACAAAAACAGACACTGACATGGTATTCGGTTATTGTCTTTGAAAGATGAAGTCATTAAGTGTTAAAACCAATGTGTTCAATTATAAATGAGAGTAATTGTTATGAAGAAAAGACTGTAGCATTACACAGGTTGAAAATAAGGCAAACTGACCAAAGGCTTAGGTCATAAGAGGAGTCTCTGAGATTTGAGGATGGTGTGGCGTTAACAAGGGGAGAGTCGGGGGAGAGGGTGACTGGCAGAGGGCAGCATTTGTCAGGGCCTTTAGACAGAGGGAGGATAATCCAGTCTAATGATAATAATCCATCAGGGGAGGGTGACAGGAGGTCAAAAGGTGAAGAGAGAGAAGAGTGGCATTCTATGTCTAACATGATGGACATGAGCACAGGGTCTCGCCCTGGAGGACCTTTTACTCATCAACACAGTGTTGCTCCTTATCATATGAATAATAAGAAAAGTCAAGGATTTTAAGTAGAGAATGAAATGATCCAGATTCATTTGAAAGACATCATGGTGGCTGAAATGTGTAAAACTGGAGGAGGCTGTGTTGAATTGAGAATGGTGACAGAAGTAAAAATGAAAGACCAGAATTGAGGTAGAACACCCAGCTGAGAGAAAGAGGTTTAACACAACATCAAAAAGATAACCATGCGCTTACCCAGTAGAAAGAAGAAAAAGAACCAACCTATAGGTTCCTGAGACAGTAACAGACAGGGGCATGATTCAGAGTCAAAGACAGAGATTCCAGAAATTAAACAGGATTTTAAATTTCAAGCATTAAGCCAAGTTTCAATGTATTTTAAAAATCAACTGTATGTATTTCTATACACTAGCAATGAACATGCCAAAAATTAAGAAAATAATTATATTTAAAATATTATCAAGACGAATAAAATACTTAGATAAAAATTGACAAACCTGTGAAAGATTTTTACAGTTAAATCTATACACGTTGTTGAAAGGAATTAAGATACAAATGGAAAGATATCCCAGGTTCATGGGTTGGTAGAGATATTACTGTTAAGATAACAATACTCCTTAAATTGATCTACCCACTCAATGTAATTTCTATCAAAATGTCAGCTGTACATATTAGGCATCTTTTTATGAAACTGATGAGCTGATTATAAACTTAATATGGAAATGCAAGGGGCTCAGAATAGCCAAAATATTCTTGACACACACAAAACACACACACACACACACATTTTGAGGCCTCACAATTCTTGATTCCAAAACTTACTATGAAACTAGAGTAATCAAAACACTGTGGCATTTGCATTAAGGACAGACATAGAGATCAAAAGAATAGAACTTCCACTCCAGAAATAAATCTTTCCATTCATGGTCAACTGATTTTTGACAAGGATGCCAAGATAATTTAACAGGGAAAACTAGTCTTTTCAACAAACTGTGCTAAGAACTGGATACGTACAAGTCAAAGAATTAAATTGGACCCTTAGCTCACATCATATGCAAAAATCACCTGAAGATTGATCATAGACATAAGTCTGAGAGCTAAAACTCTAAAACTCTTAGAAGAAAACATAGAAGTAAATATTTGTGACTCATGTTCAGTTCAGTTCAGTTCAGTCGCTCAGAAGTGTCCGACTCTTTGTGACCCTATGAATTGCAGCACGGCAGGCCTCCCTGTCCATCACCAACTCCCCAAGTTCACTCAAACTCAAATCCATCAAGTCGGTAATGCCATCCAGCCATCTCATCCTCTGTCGTCCCCTTCTCCTCCTGCCCTCAATCCCTCCCAGCATCAGAGTCCGTTGCAATGAGTCAACTCTTCGCATGAGGTGGCCAAAGTACTGGAGTTTCAGCTTTAGCATCATTCCTTCCAAAGAAATCCCAGGGCTGATCTCCTTCTTGTTAGCAGTGGTCTTTTTAGACATGACATCAAAGCAAAAGTGACAGAAAATAATAAAATTTCCAAATAAATCCAACAAAATGTAAAAGCTCTGTACTGCAAATGATACCATCAAGAAAGTAAAAAGACAACCCACAGGTTGAGAAGAAATCTTTGCAAATCATTTATCTTATCATGGACTTTCCCCCAGAAATATATATATATTTTAAAACCCTCTTTCAATTCAATAATAAAATGATAAATAACCCAATTTTTAAAGAGCAATGGATCTGAATACAGATCCTTTTCCAAGAAAGATATATGAATGGCCAATAAGTACATGAAAAGATATACATCATTAACCCTCTTGGAAATATAAATCAAAACCAAAATGAGAGGCTATTCCACGTCAGCTAGCTTGACTAATATAAAAAGACAGTCTCAAGGGTTAGCAAGGCTATGAAAAGAGAAATGCTCATAAAGTTCTAATTAGGATTAAAATGGTCCAGTCGCTCTAGAAAACAGCTTGGTAATTCCTCAAAATGTGAAACCTAGAGTTAGTTTGTAATCTGGCATTCCCACGCCTTGGTATACAACCAAGAGAAATAAAACTATACATCCCACATAAACACTTGTACATGAATGTTTGTACTTGGTTTATTCAAAATAGCCCATAAATAGAAACAGCTGAAATTATCATTAACTGATAAATGGAAGAATAAAATGTGGCATATTCATGCAATGAAATACATTTGACAATACAAAAGGATGAAACAACATACTTCAACATGGATGAAATTTGAAAGCATTATGCTAAATAAATTACAGAAGACTACATACTGTATGATTCTATTTATATAAAACATCCAGAATAGACAAAGGTATAAAGATAGAAAGTGGACTAGTGATTGCCTAGGACTGACTGGTGGGGGAGATGGGGGTTGTGAATGACTACTAATAGGTAAAGTGTTTCTTTTAAGGGGACACAAATTTCTAAAATTATCCTGTGAAGGTGGCTGTATGGTCTTGTGTGTATACTAAGAAATATTCAACTGTGCATATTAAATGGATGAATTTTACAATATGTAAATTATATGAATAAAATTGTTTTTAAAACCTCGAATATTTGTAAATGGATTGATTGTTAATGGGAAGTGTGTGATATGAGGGGAGGTGGGGTCAATAATGACAGACAAATATTGTCTTAACTAAAGTAGATGGATTTTAGTGCCAGTCACTGAAATGGTTTGGAAAAAGATGGTATTAACTATGTTTTGAATACATTGAGATTGAAGACAAGAGATAACAAGTATTGGCAAGAATGTAGAGAAAAGGGAACCCTTGTTCACTGATAGGAATGTAAATTGGAAACTATAGGAAAAAGTATGGAGGTTTCCCAAAAAATTAAAAATAAAACTACCATATGATCCAGCAACTCTACTTCTGAGTATACTTGTAAAGGAAACTAAATAATCATATCAAAGAGATATCTGTACCTGTTGTTCATTGCAGCATGATTTATAATAGCCAAGACATGGAAACAACCGAAGTATCTATCAACAGATGAACAGATAAGGAAGACGTGAGATATATGTATATACCCAACAAAGGAATATTATTGTATATACATATATACAAAGGAATATTATTCAGCCATTAAATAAACATGGAATTCCTGCCACTTATTATAACATAAATGAAACTTAAAGGCATTATTACAAATACTATATGAGCTCACTCATATGTGAAATCTTTAAAAAAAAAAAAAACTCAAAGAAACAGACGGTGGATTGTTGGTTGCCAGGAGCACAGAGGCTTGGGAGAAATGGTTGAAGTGGTCAAAAGGTACAGATTTTCAATTATAATATGGATAAGTTCTGTAGATTTAATGTATAGCATGGCAAATACAGTTAATTATACAGAATTATATATACTTGAAAGTTTCTAACAGAGTAAATCTTAGAAGTTCTTAAGACATACACACATTGTAATTATATGGGGTGACAAATCTGTTAACTAATCTTCCTGTGGTAATCACTCCACAATGTATATATATGTATATAAAATTGTACACCTTAAGTTTACACAATGTTATATGTCAATCATATCTTAATAGAACTGGGAGCAGGGAAAGAATTCCAAGCTCACTGCATGAAGAGAGGAGCATTACTGGAAATGGGAAATGAACTTCTCTGCATGTCTTCTCTAAACAGGAAAAAAAGAATTAATTGATGGGACTTACCAAAGTGAGTAATTAGGAAATTTTTCTACAAAAATTTAAGAAGTCTAAAAACTAGGATGATTTACCTTATATTAATACATATTCAGTTGTAGTTGACAGATAACTATTAATCACATTGCAATTTAAAATAAAGCAAATTCTACTATGAAATATTTTATATCCAATTTTCATTTGTATTTTTTGTTTACCACTCAACTTCGTAAATTAAGACAAATTTAAGAAATGTCTGATTAATACAGTATAATTATATACAAGGTAATACCCACCTATAATCCATCCAGACATTTGGGAAACAGACCATTTTCAGTTATGATCTCTTTATAACTATACTTTAAACCGCTCATGCTGATTATATGACTTGTCTGCCATTCAGAAGTGATACTGCTTATAAAGTTAGAGGTAGGTCAGTCAATAGCAATGTCACCATAGCCCAAGCAGCCACTAGACATTACATGACATCACCTCAAATTTACTTTGTGATGGGCTATAGAATGTTGAATCAAAGGAAAAGGACATTTTAAAGGTTACTGTTATATCACGCCAAAGGACACATGAGAGAACTTTGGGATTTTTTTGTAAAAATATAACCTGAGGTTATGGCCATGCTATTGTTTCTCTTGTCATTTATTCTACTTTGTTATTTGATCTGATTAAGAAAAAGAAGGAAGTAGGTCATGTCCATTGTCATTTTGCTCTACAGAGAAGTCAAAGTAGAAAAAAATTAGATGTAAACAGCACAGCTGCCTAGAACAGGAAATTATCCTGCAATTTCTACAATTTAATGATAGATCTTGTGAGTAAAACCTTAGTATAAAGCAAAGGTAAATTTATGTAAACTAGTAGTGTTCCTTTAATAATCTATTTAGGATGCTAAGGAACAAATGCTGATTTATTCATATGCTGATTTATTCGTCCATGTGTCTGTCATTTGCACAAGAGTTTACTGTGAAATTGAAGGACTTAGGTTAAAATTTAAGCCCGGAAGGCAGGCTGTGCCTCAAGGAAAATAGCTTACTCCTTATCTGGTGACTCAGAGCCTCCTGACCAATTCTTAACAGATAACTTATGACCTGGTAAAGGAAACCCCTCCCAAGAATGTATCTCTCTGTCGGACTTTTCTGGGTAAAAATTGACCAAATGCCGCAGGGTGATCAGCCAACCGTTTCAACTTAATTACCTGCAAACTTTTCCCACCAATCAGATGTATCCACCTCACCTATGGCCCCTACTTCATTGTATCCCATACCCTGACCTCATCCCCACCTACCTGTGATTTTTTTGTATAAAAGTCCCTCACGACTGGCGTTCGAGGTTCGCTCCTCCTAAGGAGATCGAACCCCGGCGCGCCGGCCTAATAAATCCTCTTGCTGATTGCATCGAATTCGAGTCACTGTGGTCTTTGGGGCGACGGTTCCCGAGAAAAGGCCGCGAGGTCTTACATTTGGGGGCTCGTCCGGGATCGCCTCGCTCACTCAGACCCTTTGGCTTTTGAATTCGGAGGTACGCTCGAGCAATTCTGTGTCTCCGTGTACGTCTGTAAAAGGTCTGTGACTAGTCTGCTCTGTGTTAAATCTGTATTGTCTCACTTTTCTCTCCTGCTGCTTGACTTAATTCTTCGGAAGTTTCAGTGAACAGGCGAACTGTTGTGAGGCAACTGATTAGTCCCGGCCAGGGCTACTCCCTGGTGGACTTTGAAGGCCTTATGACAGGTGAGCCCCAGTAACTATCGCCCGGCTGGGTGAAACTTCCCTGTCTTTCTTGTGAGGATATGGCCTAATATTACCTTTTTGTGGGCACGGGTCAGGCACTTAAAAGCCATTAGGGCGCCTGCCACTTGAAGACTCCCGTGACAGGATAAGGGGGTCACGGAACGGGCCAGAAGCCGCTAGGGCGCCCGCCCCCAGCAAGAAAACTTCCGTGCAATGGTATAGGCACACGAGTGAACTCAAAGCACGCCATAAGTCCACCTCTCTGGCCGCCACCATTCCCGGTAGGATTTTTGGTGGCTATCCTCAGTAATCTTTCTTTTCTTCCCCTGGTCTCCTCCGGCTGCTGAAACAAGGATCTGTGCCCTCGCGCACCTGGGGGGGTGGGGAGCGCCTGTCCATCTGTATCTGTGGTGTTTGCCAGGGACACCTGGAACGCCGACCTGGGAGTGGGAGTCGTGAGATTCCCCTCCGCCTGTATCTGTGGCGTTTGCCAGGGACGCCTGGAACGCCGACCTGGGAGTGGGGGTCATGAGATTCCCCTCCGCCTGAATTCTGTATCTGTGGAGCTAGGAAGCTCATCTGCTCAAGACTTGCCGAGGGCAAAAGTTTACAGCAGCCGCTTTATCTGATTTTTCCGCTGCTACTCGTCTTACTTTGTACTCGTTAAGTGTTCATTTTTGTGACAAACTGACGATGGGACAAACTGTGACAACCCCGTTGTCTCTGACGGTAGATCATTGGACAGAAGTGAAAAATCGGGCCCATGATCTTTCCATGACAGTGAAAAAAAGGAAAATGGCAGAGTTTATGTGCAGTAGATTGGCCCAGTTTTAATACCGGCTGGCCGCCAGAAGGGTCGTTCTCTTCAGAACAAGTCAAACAGGTTAAAACTGTAATTTTCACCCCTGCTACTGAGCACCCGGACCAGGTGCCATATATTATGGTCTGGGAAGACCTGGCCCGTTCACCCCCGGTGTGGGTTCGGCCTTCGTTTTCCCCACAGGAAAGCCGTTGGAGCCTGCTGCAGAGATCTTTGCCCTAAAATCCACGGCAAAGAAAGAAGAGACAAAGGCTCCCGTCAAAAATATATATCCAGACCTGCAAACTGACTTTACTCTTAGATTCTCCCCCACCCTACCCGCCTGTACAGGTCCCACCTCCGGCACCTCAGAGGGCACAAGCGACCGCCTCGCCTGAGCAGCCAAAAGAAGGGGAAGAAATGGGCCCGGCGGCAGGAACGCGGAGCCGTAGAGCTGTCACCCCGGACTCCACCGCTCTCCCCTCCGGGAGAATGGGCCCCCTGATGACCGTGGGGTTCGGCCACTCCAGTATTGGCCATCCTCTGCCTCGGACCTTTACAACTGGAAAAATAACAACCCCTCTTTCTCTGATAACCCCCAGGCCCTAACCTCCTTAATAGAATCTCTTGTTTTCTCACATCAGCCCACTTGGGATGATTGTCAGCAATTGTTGCAGACCTTGCTCACTACAGAAGAAAGACAGCGAGTACTATTGGAGGCTCGCAAAAAATGTGCCAGGAGATGACGGATGTCCCACAGCGCTTCCTAATGAAATAGATGCTGGTTTCCCCCTGACGAGACCTGACTGGGACTACAATTCTCCGGCAGGTAGGGAGCACCTGAGGGTCTATCGCCAGGCTCTGGTGGCGGGTCTCCGAGGGGCAGCAAGGCGCCCCACCAATTTGGCTAAGGTAAGGGAAGTGACTCAAGGGCCTACCGAGTCACCTACTGTATTCCTAGATAGGTTAATAGAGGCATTCAAGAGATTTACCCCCTACGATCCCACATCTGAAGAACATAGGGCTACAGTGGCCATGGCCTTTATTGATCAATCAGCCCTAGATATTAAGAGAAAGTTACAGAGACTAGATGGGTTACAGGGATTCTCTCTTCAAGATTTGATCAAAGAAGCAGACAAGGTGTTTAATAAAAGGGAAACAGAAGAAGAAAAGGAGGAAAGAAGGATCTGGGAGCAGAATGAACGGGAGATAGAGAGAGAAAAAGACTTGGCAAAAATTCTGACCACAGTGATTAAAGAAGGAAAGAGAGATGATAGAGCTGGGCCAAGAGACCGCAGTAAAAGCAGGACAGGAACCAAACCACCACTAGACAAAAATCAGTGTGCGTACTGTAAAGAGAAGGGGCATTGGCTCAAAGACTGCCCTCAGAAGAAGAGGGGAAGGTCCGCCACCCCCAACAAAATCCTGGCCATAGAAGAAGAAGATTAGGGGGACGGGGCTCGGACCCCCTCCCCGAGCCTAGGGTAACTCTAAAGGTGGAGGGGAAGCCTGTACAGTTTCTGGTAGACACAGGAGCCCAACACTCCGTCCTATTACAATCCGGAGGGGCATTGTCCACAAAAAAGGCATGGGTACAGGGCGCTACAGGGTATCGACAATACCCATGGACTACCCGAAGAACAGTGGACCTTGGCGTGGGCCGGGTATCCCACTCGTTCCTTGTGATCCCTGAATGCCCTTACCCCTTGCTGGGACGGGACTTGCTCACGAAAGTGGGGGCTCAGATCCACTTTCACACCGAAGGCACCACGGTGACAGACGGGGAAGGAAGGCCGTTGCAGGTTTTGACCCTGAGGCTAGAAGATGAATACAGGCTATATGAGAGCCCTTCCCCCGAGACCATGAATATGCAGGACTGGATGGGTAAGACCCCCTAGCCTGGGCTGAAGTCTCGGGCATGGGAATGGCCGTCCACCAGCCCCCAGTGGTGGTAGAAATCAAGGCCTCTGCCACCCCCATCTCAGTCCGCCAGTACCCGATGAGTAAAGAGGCTCGAGATGGGATCCACCCACATATTCAAAGGTTTCTTGATCTGGGAATTTTGATAAAGTGCCAATCGGCCTGGAACACCCCGTTGCTTCCGGTCCAGAAGCCTGGAACGGGCGAATACCGGCCTGTACAGGATCTGAGAGAAGTCAACAAGCGGGTATCCGACCTACACCCAACAGTGCCCAACCCCTACAACCTGCTGAGCACCCTTCCCCCAGCCGGAAGTGGTACACTGTCTTGGACCTGAAAGATGCCTTCTTCTGCCTACGACTCAGCCCCGCTAGACAGCCTATTTTTGCTTTTGAGTGGAAAGACCCTCTTACAGGACTCTCTGGACAGCTAACGTGGACCAGGCTGCCGCAAGGATTCAAGAACTCGCCAACAATTTTTGACAAAGCCCTCCACCAGGACCTCGCGCACTTCCGCGCCACAAATCCCCAGGTAACTCTGCTCCAATATGTAGATGACTTGCTTCTGGCCGCTGATACCGCAGAGGAGTGCAGGAAAGGGACTGAGACTTTACTGACCGAACTTGGCACCCTCGGCTACCGTGCTTCTGCCAAAAAGGCCCAGATCTGTCGGCAACAGGTTAGTTACCTGGGGTACCAACTCAGAGATGGGAAGCGATGGCTCTCGGAGGCCAGAAAAGAGGCGGTGGCCAGAATACCGGCCCCCAAAAACTCCCGACAAGTAAGAGAGTTCTTGGGCACTGCAGGGTTCTGCAGGCTCTGGATTCCGGGGTTCGCAGAGATGGCCACTCCTTGTACCCCCTGACCAAGGGCAGTACACCCTTCGTCTGGGGAAAGAGCGAGCAAAAGGCTTTTGACAACATTAAGCGCGCCTTGTTGTCAGCCCCTGCCCTGGGACTTCCAGATGTGGACAAGCCGTTCCATCTCTATGTGGCTGAAAATAATGGCATTGCCAAAGGGGTCCTCACCCAAAAGCTGGGACCATGGAATCGGCCGGTGGCATATTTGTCAAAGAAACTGGACCCCGTGGCTGCTGGCTGGCCGAATTGTTTGCGTATAGTGGCTGCCGTGGCAGTCCTAGTAAAAGATGCAGACAAGCTGACACTGGGGCAGAACTTAATTGTCACTGCACCCCACGCTTTAGAAAGTGTGATTCGCCAACCCCCCGAGAGATGGCTAACTAACGCCAGGATGACCCACTATCAGACGTTGCTCCTAAACTCTGAGCGAATCAGGTTCACGCCGGCTACCGGACTTAACCCTGCCACGCTGCTGTCGGACCCCAGCCAGTCCGAGGTGACCCACGACTGTCAAGAAATTCTGGCGGGAGTACATGGAGTTCGTCATGATCTCTCGGACCAGCCGCTTCAGGATGCCGAGGTGACATGGTATATGGACGGAAGCAGTTTTCTTGAAGAAGGAAGGCGGCGGGCAGGGGCAGCGGTGGTTGATGGGACTGAGGTAATCTGGGCAGCTGCCCTCCCTCAAGACCTTGCCAAGAGGTAAATGCCGGCCGAAACAAGACGGGCCAAGGTAAGCGGCTGCGTGGAGACCGGCTGGGGGCCTACTGGGAAGTGGATTTCACCGAGGTATGTCCGCGCGGTACGGCAATAAATATCTGCTGGTTTTTGTGGATACTTTCTCAGGATGGGTGGAAGCATTCTCCACCAAAATGAAAGTGCCCTCATAGTAGCTAAGAAAATTCTAGAAGAAATTTTTCCGCCGCGAGTGCCAAAGATGTTAGGGTCAGATAACGGGCCGGCTTACTGCCCAAATAAGTCAGGAGTTAGCTAAGTTTCTGGGGACCGATTGGAAATTACATTGTGCATACAGACCCCAGAGTTCAGGGCAGGTAGAAAGAATGAATAGAACTCTAAAAGAGACCCTAACTAAATTGTCCTTAGAGACTGGCGGTACTGACTGGACGGTGCTCCTTCCTCTGGCTCTGTTCCGGGTGAGAAACACGCCCTCTCACCTTGGTCTCACCCCTTTTGAAATTTTGTATGGAGCACCCCCCCATATTGACACTTAGAGAGGGATTCGACCCCGAAACTTTAACAATGGTGATCTGTGTGCTAGGCTAAAGGGACTCCAGCTGGTTCAGAAAGAGGTGTGGACTCAGCTTGCTGCAGCCTACCAACCCGGTACCCCAGAAGAGGCCCATCCGTTCCAGGTGGGGGACTCCGTCTCACGTTCGTCGACATCGGCAACATAATCTAGAGCCCAGGTGGAAAGGACCCTACATTGTCCTGCTTACGACCCCTACTGCCATCAAGGTTGACGGAATCTCATCCTGGATCCACACCTCCCACGTTAAAGCTGCACCAGAACCGACGCCTCAATGGAAGGCTCACCGCACCTCTCACCCTTTAAAGCTCAGGCTCTGTCGATTACCGGATTCCTGATCATCCTCTACCTAAACCTTCTGACTCTGCATCAAGGGACTGCTCATACGTATTGGGCCTACGTTCCTGACCCCCCATGCTCCAGTCTGTAGGGTGGGATGAAGAAACATTGCCGGTATACGTAAATGATACTGCTCTTCTGGGAGGAGTCTCTGACGCACACATTCAACACCAACAAGCTAATATTTCCTTCTATGGGCTTTCTTCACGGTTCCCTATGTGTTTTTCATACGATACCCCCAAGTCTTACTGTATAAATGTCTCCCCTGTCACTTCCTACCCTCGTGTATATATTTCAGGAATTTCTGACGATGCTGGGGCCATTTCACACCAAAAGGGCGTAGGGCCGCTCGATATACCTTACTGTGGTCGCCATCTGGGAATTAGCAAGGGAATGGATGTGCCATGGACTCTGTGCTGGGGACGCAATGCCACCGTTTATAATAAACATAAATAATAATAACAGTGTTTATCTCTGGGACTGGGCACCTGCAGGTACCCCAGATTTTCCTGAATATAGAGGACAACACCCTCCTATTCTGGCACTCGGACATCGTCAGGTATTTCAAACTGAGATCTGGAAGCTCTTAGCGGCCTTTGGCCCCGGCAACATGCTATATAGACAGGCTAATAAAGGTGGAACAAGATATGGAGATATAGGGATTACTGGATTTAGATATCCTAGATCATGTGTGCCTTACCCCTTTATGATTTTGGTTGGTAATGTTTCTGTTAATGTCACTCAGAATGTTTACCATATGTCTTGTTTTAATTGTACTCTCACTAATTGTATCAGAGGCATGAGCGTCGGAGAGCAGGTATTAGTGGTAAAACAACCCGCTTTTGTTATGCTCCCCGTCAAAATAGAAGAAGATTGGTGGCTGTTTTCTTAATGATTGTAAGGTATAGATGTTAAAAAGGTTATATAAGTTTGTTTATGATACCATGACTATTCTTGTAATCCTAACTTTCTTCATCTCTTAGCTTTGCATTTTTAAGTAGTTGCTCTCCTTTATCAAGATATGCACAAGCACCATGCGAGTGCTCATGCCAAGGTAACGGTATGCCGCAATCCCTCACTCTATGATTTCAGGATTGAAATCACGGACAAGAAGAAGAGGGGAGTGAAGGACTTAGGTTAAAATTTAAGCCCGGAAGGCAGGCTGTGCCTCAAGGAAAATAGCTTACTCCTTATCTGGTGACTCAGAGCCTCCTGACCAATTCTTAACAGATAACTTATGACCTGGTAAAGGAAACCTCCTCCCAAGAATGTATCTCTCTGTCGGACTTTTCTGGGTAAAAATTGACCAAATGCCGCAGGGTGATCAGCCAACCGTTTCAACTTAATTACCTGCAAACTTTTCCCACCAATCAAATGTCTCCACCTCACCTATGGCCCCTACTTCATTGTATCCCATACCCTGACCTCATCCCCACCTACCTGTGATTTTTTTGTATAAAAGTCCCTCACGACTGGCGTTCGAGGTTCGCTCCTCCTAAGGAGATCGAACCCGGCGCGCCGGCCTAATAAATCCTCTTGCTGATTGCATCGAATTCGAGTCACTGTGGTCTTTGGGGCGACGGTTCCCGAGAAAAGGCCACGAGGTCTTACAAAATCATTATGTGCCAAAAACTTCCCAGACACTATATAAAAGTATTTATCTTTAAAAGAGCTCATAATTCAGTTGGTAAAATAGGTGGAGAGAAATATCTGAATAATCCTGTAGACTTTTCTGTCGTTAGTAAATATCATTCCATGTTACTAACATAAGAGTAACTCCAAAGAGAGAATTTTTTTGAATTAATTCCTGACATTGTTCCATTCACAGCTTCAGGAGGAAAAAAGGATACTCTGTTTCTCTCTGTGATTTATGGGGGAAAGAATAAAAAAATAAAAACGTGGTTCTTACACCCGGAAGAATGCAGTTTAGGAGGCTTTCTGCCTGCCCTAACAGACACATCAACACTGATGGATTTAAATTAGGAGAAATGCTGGAACATGATCTTATATAATATCATTTTAAGAAGTAAGAGTCAAGAGGTGGGCTGGGCACCAGGGTCAGCCTCCGGCGTCTCTTTCTGTGATGTTCTCTAGAGCTGCTCCCCCTGTTACAGCGAGCAGAGGGGCACTGGCAACAGATGGGCTCTGGTGGTTTGAGGGCTTAAAACCGAACTCCCGGCCCAGCAAGAACACAGCATCTATTGTGCTTCTTTCTTATAGTGAAAGCGGCTCCTCCCTTCTTAAACCAATCACTGGGCAAGAAGAATGAGATTACGGTAACCACTTTCAAGAAACTAATTCTAACACAACTAGTTCCAAAGAAATGTAAACAAGTTAAGTTCTAGTCCTGAAACTAAGACTTCAGTTGCCTTTGACATGAAAGAAGCAAAAAAAAAATTTTTTTGTAATCAGTGTTCTGTTAGGAAGAACAGAATGTTGGGTAGGTAACTAACAGTATTTACAAAATCTTGACCATGTTGATTAACATGGCAAATTTACCATAATTTACCTGATGCAAAGAGCCAACTCATTGGAAAAGACCCTGCTGCTGGGAAAGACTAAAGGCAACAGGAGAAGAGGGTGACAGAGGATGAGATGGTTGGATGGTATCAATGACTCAATGGACATAAGTTTGAGCAAACTCTAGGAAACAGTGAAGGAAAGGGAAGCCTGGTGTGCTGCAGTTTATGGGGACATGACTTAGCAACTGAATAACAACAGTAAATAATAGTTCACTAAGAACATTAATTAATTTAATAAATTTATCATAACAATATTAAACAATCCAATTTTTAATTATACTCTAAGTATATAAATATGTAAGTCAAAAGGTACACAGTTTGTCTGTCCAGAAATAGCAGAAAGCTCTGATCTCTTAGGCAAGCTCTGTGTCTCTCCCTGGGGAAGTCATACTGTTCTCTTCCAGGCGCTGGAACCACCAGCACCTTGAGTGGGAACAAGCCGTGGGGTTCACATAGCAGTGTCACTTTCCACTCAGGGGCCTTCACAATGAGCTAGCAACTAACTCTTTAACATAGACCACGGTTTTCAAGGAAGCTGTCTTCAAACCAGCAAGAGCAGCATCACCTGCAAACTTTTCAAACCACAAATTCTCAGACTCCAACCCAAACTCAATCAGAAACTATGTTTAGAAAACCAGCAAGGTCCTGCTGTACAGCACAGGGAACGATATCCAGTATCATGATAACCTATAATGGGAACAAATCCAAAAAAGAATATGTATCTTCTAAATCACTTGGCTGTGTAACAGAAACAGCCGTTAACACTGAAAAGCAAATATACTTCAACTAAAAACGAAAGAAACTCTACATTTAAGGCCTAGTATTCTCCATTTGTTAAAACCCTGCAGTTGATTCTGATCATTTTAACATTTGAGAATCACTGAAAACAGCTTCATTGTCAATTTTTCGTTGTCCAACTTGTGTCACTTTCTTTTCAGCTTCTCGCTCCCACCATAACCCTATAGGAATAGTATTTTCATTTCAGTGTTTTTGCTAGTACAACTAATTCTTTTCTTTCCCACTCTTCTTCAAGTTGCAATCAAAACCATATCTCTTGCCCACTAGATCTGCTTCTGTATATAAATGTCTGCTTCTATATATAAACAGCTGCACTGTTCAATATGGCAGCCACCAATCACATATCACTATTGGAATGAAATTAATTAAAATAAAAATTCAGGCATATTAGCCACATTTCAAATGTTCAATAGTCACATGTGCCAAATGGCTACCACCAGACCACACAGATTTATCTATTATTGTAAAAATATATATACTGAACAGGAATGAAACAGAACATCATAGATTCATGTTTGTATGTGCGTAGTTAAGTAAAATAGGTATACTAATACCTACTACTTTTATATGTAAATGTGGAGTCCTTTCAGAATATATTCAGTTGTAGGGGGACGATATTCACCCTCTCCCTTCGAAAGATGATGGTTTTCCATTTTGATGGAAATATAGCAGGCAAGATATTCTAAAAGTCAGAAGACAAATCTGTTTTTGAAAGCACATAAATCCTAGCTAAATATAGCAAATATTCTTTGCAGTGAACAGCTGAACTTGCAAAAAGGAGTTAAGGGTGGGAATTTCCAAAGTGCCAACAGATTTCCTAATCTTGGAAACCTGGAGCCTTGGTTTTAAGGGGCAGTTCAGTAACATGAGACAAACGTTTTGATGGGAAGTAGAAATTGAGGTCATTGCACAAATTTTGAACAACGGAACTTTTAACCTTTTCCATTATTACGCCATCGGATTTAGAGATTCCCTGAACAATAGATTATTGAACCACTGATCACATATTGCATATCTGAATATTTATTATTTTTAAAGAATAATTCATTAAAAGTCAATCAGCATCTGTGTTTGGGAATTTTAATTTTATAACAGCTGTAAAGTAGGCCACATGGAATTCTTTTTTTTTTTTAATTTCTTTACTTTTTGTCTCACAATATTCCAAGTAACTCATCAAATAGCAAGTCTGCAGGGTGGAATTTAGGAATTCCTGTCATTCCGTTATCTCCTCAGGAGTCATCAGGAAACAAAGAGTTAGACTCTGTGAAGCTGCACATACTCAAAGTCTCTTGAGGGCTTCCCTGGTGTCTGAGATGGTAAGGAATCTGCCTGCAGTACAAGAGACTCAAGTTCTCTCTATGGGCCAGGAAGATCCCCTGAGGAGCAGAGTGGCCACACGCTCTGCTATTCTTGCCTGGAGAATTCCATGGACAAAGGAGCCTAGCGGGCTACCGTTCATGGGGTACAAACAGCAGGACACGACTAAGCAGCTAACATACACACGTGTGCACACACACACACACACACACACACACACAAGGACACACGTGCGTGAGGAAACCTAGGCCAGAGTCTTCATGGAAAACTACGTTCATGAGAGTATTTCATCACGAATAAAATACTATACATTTTTAGCACTCTATAGTCTACAAATTACCATCATTTTTTCATCCACATTACATAACTGTAGAATGTACGGCTGTACTGGTATATTGTCACTTTTTACTTGTAAGGAAGCTGCCGTGAAGCCTTCTAAATGTCACATGCTGCTGCCGCTGCTGCTGCTGCTGCTGCTAAGTCACTTCAGTTGTGTCCAACTCTATGTGAGTCAATAGACGGCAGCCCACCAGGCTCCCCCGTCCCTGGGATTCTCCAGGCAAGAACACGGGAGTGGGTTGCCATTTCCTTCTCCAATGTATTAAAGTGAAAAGTAAAAGTGAAGTCGCTCAGTCGTGTCTGACTCTTAGCAACAACCCCATGGACTGTGGCCCACCAGGCTCCTCTGTCCATGGGATTTTCCAGGCAAGAGAAATGTCATACGAAACACATTGTATTGTGTTTTCTGCAAAATATGATTCAACATTTTTATTACATGCATGTACTGCCAAGTTTATAGATTTAGTGAGTTAAATTTTTTTAATCCAAGCAGAATAACATACCACTTAACTAGAGAGACACACAGTCAAAATTTGAGATGGTCCAAACACAATCACCCAATATCCCTCACTTGTCTATATACTTCACCAGTTCTAAAAGTACTGTCATTTAGTTCTTATCAGGAATTAGCAATCAAGGCAGAATTTACAGCATAAAAATATCTCCTGCAAAATTAAACCTTCCATGAGAGGAGGAAAAAAAAGCCCTGGCCCAGTATTCTATTAGGAATCTTAATATAAACAGACTAGTGAGCTAATTTAACCTTGAAATACTGAGACAGAGACCCTGAGGGGCTGAGAAAGTTTAATGGCAACTGAGAGAGAGAACAAAGGACACAGAGGACAGGGGCAACCTCCCCAAGCCTGTATAGGACCAAGTCTGACTAACCATCTGGTTTGAAAGATGATAGGGTAAGGCTGCAAGATACAAAAGTAAACAAAGTCTGCTAGTTTTTCAGTTTTGTCAAGGACTAATTGATGCTTTTGAACTCTGGTGTTGGAGAAGACTTTTGAGAGTCCCTTGGACTGCAAGGAGATCCAACCAGTCCATTCTGAAGGAGATCAGCCCTGGGTGTTCATTGGAAGGACTGATGCTAAAGCCCAAACTCCAGTACTTTGGCCACCTCATGCGAAGAGGTAACTCACTTGAAAAGACTCTGATGCTGGGAGGGATTAGGGGCAGGAGGAGAAGGGGACAACAGAGGATGAGATGGCTGGATGGAATCACCGACTTGATAGACATAAGTTTGAGTGAACTCTGGGAGTTGGTGATAGACAGGGAGGCCTGGTGTGCTGCAGTTCATGGGGTCACAAAGAGTTGGACATGACTGAGCAACTGAACTGAACTGAATGCTGTTCTCATATCTGGGCATCATCGACTCAAGGGAGACATGAGTTTGAGCAAGCTCCAGGAGACAGTGAAGGACAGGGAAGCCTGGCGTGCTGCAGTCCATGGGGGTCACAAAGAGTTGGACATGACTGAGCTACTGAACAGTAGCAACAACATATCTGGACAATTAAATCTGCTGAGACAGTATTTTAAGTTAATATAGAAACTTTTACTTATAAGTGCATTTTGGACCTAAATCTAAGTCTAAAAATGCACTTATCCTTCTTTTGTGTCCTCAAGAAAGACACATTGCTACTTCTCTTTTAACATTTAATTCTTCTTAATCTGTACTGGATTCAGTCTTATCTTGAAGGATTATCACTATGTTCTTCTCTAAACTACATATTTTTGCCAGCCACAAAAGTTTGAAACATCAGACTCATCTGTGCCTCTTCTTATTGCCCACAAATAATATGCTAAATCCTGTACATTATACTTTTGTATCTACTTTATTACCTTATTTCCTAACTCACCATATTGATTTGATCCCTTCAAAGGCCACTGTAACGGGCATCTTTACTTGCCTTCCACCATATCTACCTCATCCCTCATTATTTGATTGCACAGATGTCACATTTTCTTTATGAAACACAACTTTACTCATGCCATATCCCCATTCAAAAACTTGACCAATTTTCTGTTGTGCTCCTCAAAAAATTTCATAATTGCACGTTTGCATTTGAGGAGTTTTACAATTAGACGGCCTCCTTTCCCACTATGGCTCCTATTGTTTTCCCTTTCACTATGCTCAGGCTTGTTGTTGCTGTTCCCTGATGGCTCAGCAATAAAGAATCTGTCTGCCACTGCAAGAGACAAAGGCTTCGATCCCTGGGTTGGGAAGATCCCCTGGGGAAGAAAACATCAACCCGCTCTAGTATTCTTGCCTGGATAATCCCATGGATGGAGGAGCCTGGTGGGCTACAGGCCATGGGGCTGCAAGAGTACGACACAACTCCATGACTAAACCGCCACCACATGCTCAGGCCAAACAGAATAATTTTTCTAATTTTTAAAAATTTCATACATCTGGATTCAGTACTCCGGGAAAGTCTCTTGTTACCTTCTTCTCCTAGTTAAATAGTCCCCACGTTTTCAGATCCATCTTTTGTCTTTTCAGATCCATCTATTTATCCAGAGGACCCTATGGCATTGATACATTCACAAAGCATGCTACAATGACTTGGTATCCATCATCAAATAATTGTTATTCAGATTGTTTTTCCTCTCAAATTCCCAAAGTATTTATGTCTACCATCTAAAGAGATTTGCTGCATCTTCCTGCAGTTTGGGTTTTTATTGTCTGGTTGGTTTTTGAAATGTCAGTTTATATGGCAAAGTCATGATGCTTCTCTGGTACCATGAAATCCTTCCTCTGAACTCCAAGTTTATAGAATATGTCACTTTCAGTTTTATGCTGTAGTCATTTATACATTTTTATTCCCCATGCATTAGAAAATTCTTGAAGAAAGTTAAATCAGAAATTCTGATTTAACTTTTAAATCCTCCATAATGGCCCCAATGAAATGATGTACTACATAGAAATCAAATAGTGCTTTGTTAAATTTCTAAAATAATCATCTGCTACATAATAAATAATCAAAATTATATCCTTGCAAAGCTGCATGACAAAAAATATAAGTTTCTTTCATTCATATATTTGTTAATTCTACATGTGGGCTTCCCTGGTGGCTCAGATGGTAAACAATCTGCCTGCAGTGCAGGAGTCCTGGGTTCAAGCCCTGGGTAGGGAAGATCCCCTGGAGAAGGGAATGGTTACCCACTCCAGTATTCTTATCTGGAGAATCCCATGAACAGAGGAGCTTAGCAGGCTACAGTCCATGAGATCATGAAAAGCTGGACACAACTGAACAACCAACACACATGCACACACATGTTTTAAGGGTGAGTTTTGAATAATACAGATGCTGGCCTCAAAAGGCCACAGTCCAGAAGGAAAGACAGAAAACGAGTTCAGTAAGTTGCAATTTATATTATGATACTGAAAACATGAAATCAAATTCTGTCAGAAAGCAAAGCATTTATCCCCCGAGACTGCTCGCAAATATAAAAGTATCTAATTTATGATATGATATATCTGAAATCAGAAAAATATAAAATATCTTTTTTCTAAGAATTATTCATCATAATATTCTAATTCAATATATAAGCAGAGACACTGTTCTTTCTCATCTTTGTCGCCCTCTGTGAGATGCATATATTAACCCATTACTCACCTTTTGAAAATGTATTTATGCAATAATATGATGTCATTTTTTATGTGTTTGTATTTTGTTTATTGATTATACTTTAATTATATTTACATTAATTAGATTCAATACCCTTTGGGAACTTCTGCAAGTAATGTCAAGAAGTTTTGGTATGTAGATTTTCTTAAAATGTCTAAATGGCTTGATTTCTTGTTTTGTTGAAATCATTTTTCTTTCCAAAAAGAAATTTAAGAAGTCTTGAAACATGTATTTCAGTGTTCACCCTCCATGCACACATATAAGTGCACCCTCTAACTCATTTAGAGGGAGGCTAAAAGCTAAAGACAACTTTAAAGAGACATCAAGAATGTTAGCTGGGCACTTCATAAGTCATCCAGAACAACATCCAAAACACCCCAGTTTTATATAATGCAATACTCAGTTGATAGGGAAAGCTACCCTAACAAAGATAAAGCAAAACTCAACAACTCAACCAACTAAGATATTCACTTATCTCCCACTTAACAAACTGGAGATGGGAAGCCAGTCTAGAATCCTGTCCTGTAACATTATCCAGAGATCCTAGCATTTATTATATTGTTCCATGATCTTATCACACCAACAATCCAGCCAGGAAGAAGGAAAGGGAGAAACTGAAGGATCAGCAACCGTTTCACCAAATTATGATGTAGCATTCAAACACATTACCCCCAACTGTATTCTCTGACAATTACAAGCCAGATGGCTGCATCTAGCTGCAAAGAGCTGGGAAAAGGACTTAGCAAAAAGTCAGATATTCCATTAATAAAAGCAACGAAGGGATGGTAGTTTCTCTGAGGCAACACATGTGCAGACTTTGCCACACAAATTGATATTTCAAAAACAAACAAAACAGCCCCAAACTGCAGGAAGATATAGCAAAGCTCTTTAAATGGTAAACATAAATACTTTGGGAATTTGAGAGGAAAAGCAATCTTAATTATATGATGATGGATGCCAAAGCTACTGATTTTTACTGGGGAAAAAGAAATACAAGTCACTGTAGCATGTTTTGTGAATGTATCAAGGTAGTAGGGCCCTCTGTATAAAAAGATTTATAATACCATGAGTAAGTAGAAGTAGAATTTAATTTTACCCTTAAAAGAAAACATCTTAAAGAGAATAATGGAAGTACCAGAGATAGTGATATTCCTTAAAATCTTGAAAGAGAGATAGAGAAGATAAAATCAGTACTTCACAAGAGGGAGAGAAAACTGATAGCACATATTATTCCAAAACTGAAAAAAAAGTAGATTTTATAGTATTTTTACATAGCAATGGGTGATATGCTTGTAATAGATTATATTTAAAAAATTAAGATACGTGGAAGAATTACAGTTAGCATTTTGTGACTGTCATGGGTGACTCTCAAAAAGCAGACTAACTTTCAAAATTATTCCCTTTATGTCAGAGACAAACACTGAGTTTAATGGACCAAACATCTGACTTGATTTTTTAAGATATTGCTAAAGACTGTGAATCTGTAAACCACAGTCCCCTTGGATTATCACTGGTATTATTAATACTGTTGCAGTCAGTGTTCTGCAGACAAAGTGGGTGTAAGCTGAAGAAAGTAGTTGAAATTCAAATCTTGTGTCTTTCATTTTTTTCTTCATCTGATTTACTAAACTTACTGTTCGATTAGAAACATGTTACTGCAGGACTTCCCTGGCGGTCCAGTGGTTAAGAAGCCACCTGCAGATGCAGCAGACACAGGTTCGATCCCTGGTCAGGGGAGATTCCCCACGCCATGGAGCAACTAAGTCCACGTGCCCCAACTACTGAGCTTGAGATCTAGAGCCCAGGGGCCACAACAATAGAAGTCACGGCAGTGAGACGCCTGAGCACCACAAAGAAGATAACCCCTGACGGCCACAACTAGAGGGAGCCTTCGTGCAGCAACAAAGACCCAGGGCAGCCATAAATAAATACGGAAATTAGTTAATTTAAGAAAGAAACACATTACTGCTGTGTTAAACAATGACATAAATGGTTGGCTAAAGCCAACCAAATTAATATTATCTAGAAATTTCTAAAAACTCATTCTTAAATAGAACAAGAAAGTGTATGTAAATAATAACCAGTACACATTTCAATTCAAAAGTTTTCCAGTGAAGTTCAAGGACAAACATTTTGCATATTTAAACTGTTTTCCAGTCGCTCAATCATGTCCAACTCTTTGTGGCCCCGTGGACTATAGCACACCAGGCTTCTCAGTCCTTCACTGTCTCCCAGAGTTTGCTCAGACTCATGTCCATTGAGTCAGTTATGCCATCCAACCATCTCCTCTGTCGTTCCCTCTCCTCCTGCCTTCAATCTTTCCCAGCAACGGAGTCTTTTCCAATGAATTAGCTGTTCCCATCCGGTGGCCAAAGTATTGGAGCTTCAGCTTCAGCATCAGTCCTTCCAATGAATATTCAGGGTTTATTTCCTTTAGGGGGCGGACTGGTTTGATCTCCTTGCAGTTCAAGGGACTCTCAAGAGTCTTCTGCAGCACCATAGTTTGAAAGTATCAATTCTTCGGGACTCAGCCTTCTTTATGGTCCAGCTCTCACTTCCATATATGACTAGTGGAAGACCCACAGTTTTGACTATATGGACCTCTGTCAGTAAAATGACATCTCTGCTCTTTAATACACTGTCTATTGTTAACACTGGCTTCCTCAATTGCTCAGCGGGTAAAGAGTCTGCCTGCCAATGCAGGAGATGCAAGAGAGGAGGGTTCGATCCCTGGGTTGGGAAGATTTCCTGGAGAAGGAATCTGCAACTCACTTCAGTATTCTTGCCTGAAAAATCCTAGAGACAGAGGAGCCTGGCAGGTTGAAAATAGTCTAAGCTTGCAGCACACACATTTGACTTCCTCAAGATAAAATATAGGATAGGAACCCATTTGAAATTAACGATGGTTTACTTGGCTTACCATTCACTGGTCTTCCTCTGATTCCCCCAAGACTTAAAGGTATCCTCTGAGATGTTCTTACACACTTGCCTTTCTGAACAGTGGCATGCCTTTTCAGACATCATGAGTGACCAAGACAAAAATCCACAAGGATAGGAGAATTTTCTTTCAACAAAGCTGAGGATCTTGTATCATTGTCCTTATCCCCAATGATCCTTTATTATTATCTTTGACTTCTTAACTATCCTTTTTTAATAAACTATCCATAATTTGTTTAAAATGATAAGGTTGGATAAGGCAAGGAACTAGTCATTCTGACCACTTATAAAGTTAAGGGTTGGCATATTTTACAGATCATTTTAAATTTCACTATATCTTGCCAAGGTGGATATATTAGCATTCCTCTTTAAGAGTTGAGACAATCAAAGCTCAGCTTGCCTGAATTTACACAGAAATTAATTGGTAGAGCTGCAATTCTTGATACAAATTCATGCAAGTAAAAGAAAAGCCAGAGAGACAACTATATAAATTCAAGTTTTATTTAACATCCTCTTTACTACTTGCTGGATTACTTCAATTCTGCCTCTTTCAACTATAAGCCCTTCATGAGCAGACCAGAATATTTTTGTGAGTTTTTGATTGTTTTTTTATACTGTTTTCCAGCAGCAACCATTGTCATTCAATAGAACATAAAGATACTTGTTAATTTAGTTTAAATTTCTGCTACTTAGATGTGTTGGTATGTGTAGTATTACTCTGGAACCATGAAGGACAGTCCAAATTTTTAATTCCCAACTGTTCCAATGGGTAAATCAAGGTCTGGAAATGATCAATCTCTTCAATGTTGCTCAGCTACAAATGGCAGAACCAGGATTTGAACTTATGTCTTCTAAATCCAGTGAAATTCCCACCACATTAAGTTTTCCTATAGATAGTGGCTTCCATAGAAGCAGTACTGTTAAACTGCGTGCAGTTTTATAGTTTCTGCCTTCACTGGCTGTAAGAGAGTTTTCTTCTATACAGGTTCTGGATCACCATTTACAAGAGAGAAGCTCACCAAGTTAAATCTGAGAGCTCCAAGAAGAACATATTTTCTGTGACAGGGTCTTGACCATTAAATTACATTCACTTTTCTTCTGACAAAATTCAAGTTTATTTAGTTTCAGAATGTTGCCCAAGGACTATGGCTAAATATAAGAGAAAGATTTATACTCACAGTTATTTTTCCTTTATTGTGTAAGAAACCTCAAGAGAAACACCACATAAAGCTAGAGAACAAGAAAAAGAAATTTTAAAGTAAACCATGAGTTTTCCTAATAATCCTCCCAATTTCTATTTTTCATATATGTGTGTATATAGTATTCTTATTGTTGTTCAGTCACTACGTCATTTCTGACTCTTTGAGACCACATGAACTGCAGCACTCCAGATTTCTCTGTCCTTCAATATCTCCCTGAGTTTACTCAAACTCATGTCCATTGAGTAGGTGATGCCATCCAACCATCTCATCCTCTATCACCCCCTTGTCCTCCTGCCTTCAATATTTCCCAGCATCAGGGTCTTTCCAATGAATCAGCTCTTCGCATCAGGTGGCCAAAGTAGTAGAACTTCAGCTTCAACCTCAGTCCTTCCAATTAATATTCAGGGTTGATTTCCTTTAGGATTGATTGATCTCCTTGCTATCCCAAAGGACTCTCAAGAGTCATCTTCAGCACCACAGTTCAAAAGCATCAATACATATAGTTTATGTAGAAGTATAAATACAAGTCCCTGGAGAAAGAAATGGCAACCCACTCCAGTATTCAAGCCTGGAGAATTGCATGGACAGAGGACCCTAGTGGGCTGCAGTCCATGGGGTCAAAAAGTCAGACATGACTGAGTGACTAACACACACAGACACGTAAACACATGTATATATGTATATAGAGAATATATATATAACTTGTATGTATGAATATACATAACCACATTTCTTTCATTATGTTTTTATGTGAAAGAAAGAAAATGAAGTAGCTCATTCGTGTCTGACTCGTTGTGACCCCATGGACTGTAGCCTACCAGGCTCCTCCGTCCATGGGATTTTCCAGGTAAGAATACTGGAGTGGGTAGCCACTGCCTTCTCCAGGGGATCGTTCCAACCCAAGGATCAAACCCAGGTCTCCCATATTGCACGCAGACACTTTACCATCTGAGCCACTAGGGAAGTTTTTATATGAAATCATGACCAAAACGTATCACTTTACAATAGCACGCTCAGCTATGGAGTGAAGAAAACTAAGGAAATGAATGTACACCAAGTCTCCGATCCCACTCCCTATGAGCTTCAGGAACCAAGAGCCTGAGGCTCACTTTCTTAAGTCCTCAGACCCATAGGTGAAAAATGATTTACATTCAGTTTTGAGAACCAAAGAGTGCAGAAGAGATTTTTGCTAAATCTAGATCATGTAATTATTTTCTTCCTATTATTTTTTCCAGCTTTCAGTTCAGTTCAGTTCAGTTTCTCAGTCATGTCTGATTCTTTGCGACCCCATGAATCGCAGCATGCCAGGCCTTCCTGTCCATCACCATATCCTGGAGTTCACTCAAACCCATGTTTATCGAGTCAGTGATGCCATCCAGCCATCTCATCCTTTGTCGTCCCCTTCTCCTCCTGCTCCCAGTCCTTCCCAGCATCAGAGTCTTTTCCAATGAGTCAACTCTTCGCATGAGGTGGCCAAAGTACTGGAGTTTCAGCTTTAGCATCATTCCTTCCAAAGAAATCCCAGGGTTGATCTCCTTCAGAATGGACTGGCTGGATCTCCTTGCAGTCCAAGGGACTCTCAAGAGTCTTCTCCAACACCACAGTTCAAAAGCATCAATTCTTCGCCTTCTTCACATTCGAACTCTCACATCTATACATGACCACAGGAAAAACCATAGCCTTGACTAGACGGACCTTAGTCGGCAAAGTAACATCTCTGCTTTTGAATGTACTATCTAGGCTGGTCATAACTTTTCTTCCAAGGAGTAAGCGTCTTTTAATTTCATGGCTGCAATCACCATCTGCAGTGATTTTGGAGCCCAACAAAATAAAGTCTGACATTGTTTCCACTCTTTCCCCATCTATTTCCCATGAAGTGATGGGACCAGATGCCATAATCTTTGTTTTCTTAATGTTGAGCTTTAGGCCAACTTTTTCACTTTCCTCTTTCACTTTCATCAAGAGGGTTTTTAGTTCCTCTTCACTTTCTGCCATAAGGCTGGTGTCATCTGCATATCTGAGGTTACTGATGTTTCTCCCAGCAATCTTGATTCCAGCTTGTGCTTCTTCCAGCCCAGGGTTTCTCATGATGTATTCTGCATATAAGTTAAATAAGCAGGGTGACAATATACAGCCTTGACGTACTTCTTTTCCTATTTGGAATCAGTCTGTTGTTCCATGTCCAGGTCCAACTGTTGCTTCCTGACCTGCATACATATTTCTCAAGAGGTAGGTTAGGTGGTCTGTTATTCCCATCTCTTTCAGAATTTTCCACAGTTGATTGTGATCCACACAGTCAAAGGCTTTGGCATAGTCAATAAATTAGAAATAGATGTTTTTCTGGAACTCTCTTGCTTTTTTGATGATCCAGCGGATGTTGGCAATTTGATCTCTGGTTCCTCTGACTTTTCTAAAACCAGCTTGAACATCAGCTTTATTGAAATACAATTGACATGCACTGTATAAGTTTAAGATGTATAACATAATGTTTGGGTTTGCCACATCATGAAATGATTACCATGATAAGTTAAGTGAAAACCCATCATCTCATATAGATACAAAACTAAATAAAAATTTTTAAAAGCTTTGCCTATAATGAGAACTCCTAAGATACGCTCTTTTAACAACATTCATTGTACATTACACATTCTTAATATTTTTTTATCTTATAACTGGAAGTTTGTACATTTTGACCATTTTCATCCAATTCCCCATGACTCTGTTTATTTCTAAAGTATAAATGGCCTATAATACTCTGTTATTTCCTTGAATACAACATACAGATTTGATATTTGTATACATTTCAACGTGATCACCATGATTAGTTTAGGCAAGAGTACTGGAGTGGGTTGCCATTTCCTTCTCCAGGGGATCTTCCTGACCCAGGGATCGAACCCAGGTCTCCTGCATTACAGGCAGACACTTTACCCTCTGAGCCACCAGGGAAGCCCTTAGTTACAACCATCATTATACAAATATGTTACATAACTATTGATTCTATTCCCCTCACTGTACATTTCACACCTACAACTCTATTGTGCAGACAAAAGTTTGCACCTCTTCATCTCCATCACTTATTTCTCTATTCTCCTCAGCCCCTCCTCTCTGGCAATCACCTGTCTGGTCTCTGTATCTATGATCCTGCTTCTGTTTTGGTATGTGGACTCATTTGCTTTGTTTTCTAGATTCCTCATATAAGTGAAATCATACAGTATCTGTCTTTCTCTGCCTCTCTTATTGCACTTATTTCCTCCCATCATTTTATTTTTTTTTAATCTTAAGAAAATGATATATTAGAGAAAAGAACCTGACAGATGAGTTGAACCTAAGTGGTGTGTGTTCTACTGCATAAATGTCAGGCTAGAACAAGATGAGCATGGAAAAAGGGGACCATAAGAACCCCACTTATAAATGTCTTTCTCAGCAGGAAGGTTCTAGTTTTCATTATTATTTTGTGCACCTATTATACAAAATGTAAGCGATCTATAAGTACTTGTGGAATTAAGTAATAATTCTTTATGAAATGCCATTGAAAAGAGAGAGGGTGTGACATCTTTCTAAGGTTGCAAAGAGTCCAACACAACTGAGCGACTTATACTCCCTGGAGAAGGAAACAGCAACCCACTCCAGTAATCTTGCTGAGAAATCCCAAAGACAGAGAAAGAAGCCTAGTGGGCTACAGTCCATGGAGTTGCCAAGAGTCTGACACAGCTGAGCAACTGAACAACTACTATACTACTATTATTTAAATAGGCAACATAATTCGTGATTTGAAGTTTTCTGGTTTATCTGTATATTGTACAAAATAGCTGAAAATCACAGGCATTATGTTGCTTAATGATACTTACATTTTAAACAAAAGAAAAAGCATGTAAGGCATTATTTCCTCAACATTAAGAGATAGCAAGAACAGAAAACTTTGCTTCTTTTGATATTCTTTATCATATCAGCAAGAAAACAAACAAGATAGTCTGTGTTTCATTACTTTTCCTTCTGATGGCATCTTCAAGGAATTTCAGAACTAAATTTCGTGCTTTAAATGACTTTACTTGGAGCAGGAGTTCCATTAGATTATTTCGCTTCTCCTTCTTCATTACCTAAGTCTTGTCCTCTTGCCTACATATTACAGTAAGGATGTGACTGAGTGAATGAGGAAAGTCATCTGCATACCTCGAGAAGAGTCTCAAAAAGTCCTTTTTCAGGAAAAAAGTTATTTTTATGTAATGATAGACAAAGTGTCAGTATTATTCTATTACCAATTATGAAGTGCAATCAGCTCAATTTTCAAGTATTGTGCTGGGGCAGAGCACACAGCCTGAAGAATAAAGGAGTCACAGTTATTGTACAAAGATGTTCATTCCCATGTAAAATCATCCTGAACGAGAAAGATTACCATCTCTCTGTAAGTTTCCATCATGATCCCTTTTAGTCATTACCCATCCTAAAAGCATGGTTGTTTTTGCCTCTATAGATAAGTTTTGACTGCTTGTGAACAAACTTTTACAAACGGAATTAAGTTGCACATTTTTCTGTGACTAGTTTCTTTGGCTTAACGTTTGTGAGCTACATCCATGCTGTTGCATGTAGTGACAGTTCACTGTTTTCTACCGCTGTAGAGTATTCTTTGTGTGCATAGTCCACAATTAATTTATCTTTTCTATTCTAGGTTGACATGTGGGTGGTTTCTAGTGTGGCATTTTTACAACCATTCCCACGTGTTTCTTTTACTAACATGTGTGTGCCACTCTCTTGGAACTACCAGGTAACAGGTTTTGTGGAAGTTCAACCTTTAAAGGGAACTTCTAAACAACTTTCCAAAATGGTTTTAGCAATTTATAGCCCCATCAGAGCTGCGCGAGGGACCCTGTTGCTGCAAGGCTTGCCTACTGTTAGTATCATCATCTCTTTCTTAAACTTTTAGACATTGTGGTGGGTGTTTAATAATTTGAATTCTTATTTCCCTGGTGACTCAAATTGGTAGGCATCTTTTCTTTAGTATATTAACCATTAGGACAACCTCTATTATGAAATGTGCTTGCTTAACCATTTGTTGTTTGTTTGTTTGTTTGTTTTCAGTTGGGCTGAATGTCTTTTTTAAATTTATTTATAAGAATTCCTTATAAGTTCTGCATGCACATCTTTTGTCAGATTATATAGTTCCCATATTGTCTTCCACTTTGTGGCTTGTATTTTCTCTGACTCAAAGGGTTTATTTAAAAACACATACACAACTATCTTATACATAGGAAGAAGAGAGCAAAGATCTTCTCTACATGGTATCAGATAACCACAGGTAAGAAAACCATGTTAAAACCCTGATATAAAATAGGAGCTCAATAAGTATGTGCTGAATTAATTAATAAATGATGGCATACATCGCCATTCTGATCAATAAAATCTTTATCAAAATATCAGCTCAATATTTTTATTCAATATAGTAATGGGAGCTTTCTAGGAGAAAAATATCAAAATTTTGGAAATATCTCACAGGTTTGTACATTTCCCACCAGCCACAGAAGAGAAGCATAAACTACTATTCTTGAAAATTATGAAGAACTGTAATATTTTTTGAAAATCTTAATCCAAGCAAAGCTACCATATATTGTTTTACTTTAACTTGCTATCTAACTCAAAAATATATATTAAAGGAAAGAAACATGGAGAGGATAAAACATTCAGTAACAGAAAAACGAAGTGGATAAACAATTATATTTCATTGGAAAACTTGAGAATTGGACTATTTCATGTTGAGTGAATATTCACAATCATGTTTCACAGAAATGATGACTCCTCAACTACCATACAACATTTATAATAAAAATAAAGCTTTATTTGCAAACTACCTTGGACAATGTTCCTGGTTTGTTTTTTAAATACATTTCCTGAAATCTCAATAAAAATCTCCGAGCATGAATGTGAATAAACCACTGACACTATGTATATGAACAGCTGCTCCTGGACTTTGAAAATTGCTTGGTTGGAGCAATATACATAAATCTATACAAACAAAGCAAGCATTTTAAAAAGCCATTTTGATTTTGTGACTATTTCCTATAGCTCTTAAATATTTCAAAAGTTGCAATCAATTAGGGAATCTATTAACATTTCCTACTGTCAACTCTATCATGTCATAAATATATAGTACTTCTCAAGGTGAAATAATAAAAGAACCATTTACAGAATGATACATTCCTTTGAAGTCAAGCCTTTGAACAGTGGCATAAAACAAGTGCATCTGCAATCATTTCACTAACATGGTCAACCACTGACATCTATTGGCAAAAATAAGCAGACGATTCTTGGTTAACATAAGAAGTGAAATAAAGTGAAAGTGAAAGTCGCTCAGTCATATCCTGGACTCTTTGTGACGCCATGGACTATACAGAGTTCACGGAATTCTCCAGGCCAGAATACTGGAGTGGGTAGCCTTTCCCTTCTCCAGGGTATCTCCTCAACCCAAGGATCGAATGAGATCCTACGTTGCAGGTGGATTCTTTACCAGCTGAGCCACAGCTTATGAACCAGATAGAATTTTTTGATGGCTCTAGTTTAAATATTAAGAGTTTCTTTAGAAATTAATGTTTAGCTGTGATTTTGGTTAAATTATGCAAGGGTATGACTATTTAAAATATATGGCCCCAAATACTGAAGCTGTATTAGAAGTGACTGAAATATTCTTATTTTCTTCCCTCATAACATTACAAAATTAGAACACCAATTTTGTCATAAAAAAAGATCAAATATGTGTGGATTGAGAACAAATTTCAAGTTTGGAAAACTTTATTTTCTAATATGCTGAGTTTAGTTAAGCTCATCAAATACATGGTATTCTTAACCCTTAAGAAAAACTGTTTTCTTAAATTGTCAGAAGTGTCAGATCATAGTTTCATTTTTCTGTGCATTTCTGTGGGATTTTCCTTGTCTTTATCCCATCCTTCTCTCTACCCGCCTTTTCCCACTACATACCATTTCGTTGACTCTCCCAGCTACCCTTCCCAGTATTTTGTAACTCCAAGACAGTGGTATTTCATCAAGATGCCATGACATTAGCAAGCATCAGAGTGTAACATCATTCACCTCTATACTCAACAAAAACAATTTCAACATCTCTACATACTATAAACTGTTTTAGCTGGGATTCAAAAGTAAACAATACAGACACAAAACCCTGTTTACCTAGAGTTTTCCATTCAAGTAGTGACAGAGAGAGAAAAGTGGGTTATTGTTCCCTCCTCCAGGGGATTTTCCTGACCACAGGATTTAACTTGTGTCTCCTGCACTGGCAGGTAGATTCTTTTCCAGTGATCCACCTGGGAAGGCCTCGCTTGACATTTCAGGAAATCAGGTGAGGTTGTCATAAGTGACAAGAGATGCAGGGGAGGAATGCCCAGGTAGAAGGAGATGAAGCTGGGAAGAAGGAGGCTTGGGAAAGAAAGTACAAGAGCAGCAACTAGACTCATGTCATTGGGCTATGGGGTGGGAGGCTGGAACCAAAGGTAGTAATAATAGGAGCTGATGTCAGAGAGGTGACCGGGACCAATTTCAAGGGAAATTGCCAGTCACTCTGGGGCAGGGCTGTACCCTTGAGTGGGATGGGAAGTCATGGGAAGGGCTGGATGGAGGAGCAACATGATTTGACTTACTTGTAAATAATTTAGCAAGTATTTTTTTAAAAAACAGAAATAAACAGTGAAAACTGATGCGAATCCATCTTACAAAATATTCTCCAAGGTGGTCTTCTTACAGAGGACTTAGTGAGAAATGACCAATTTCAAAAAAAAAATGTGAATGTTTTTGAGTCATAGAGAATTCCAAATCAGATAAAGAGTATGTGAAATACAAAAAGGCAAATTTCTTTTTTTTTCAGTAAAAATATTTCCTTTAAGAAAATAGTTTAAACTGTTTACATGAAACACCATCAGTAAAAAATGGGAATTGATTTTATCTGTTTAGTATTTCTAAAAGTTTTTCAGTAAACTCTCACCACGCATCCAAGCATCCCCCAAACTTGATCACCCCTCACTACCTCCATTGTTGCCACCTTTGCTCAAGCCACCATCATTTCTCACCTGAAATGGTTCAGCAGACTTCTACTGCCCTGTATACCGCATCTCCAGCTTTCCATTACAGATCATATTAAAACATATTAATAACTTTGATATTGTCCTTCGTATGTCTTCCCACCTTATCAGAGAATGGTAGGGAGACAAAGGAAAAGAAAAAGGACCCCAGGTTGCCAGACTGAAAAGAGGCTATAGGGGTGAAAGAGACAAGGACGGAATCCTTGGGAGGGATAGTTATTTGATCAGTGGGGTGGTGATGGAGTTGACCGAGTAAAAATCAGGGTAAGAGGTGGATACATTTTGAAAGTAGAATCAAAACAATTTGGCACCTAAATGGAAGAAGGGTGTGAACGAAAAATACAAGGGGGCTTCCCTGGGGGCTCAGTGGTGGAGAATCTGCTTGCCAATGTAGGAGACACAAGTTCAGTCCTGGGCCAGGAAGATCCCACGTGCCACAGAGCAACTAAGCCTGTGTTTCACAACTACTGACCCTGTGCTCTAGAGGCTCCCCACCCTGAAGCCTGGGTGCCCTAGAGTCCATCTCTGCAATAAGAGAAGCTCCCTCAAGGAGAGGCCCTCACCCTGCAACTAGAGTAGCCCCTGCTCGCTGCAACCAGAGAAAAGCCTGAACAGCTAAGATAAATAAACAAGATTTATAAAAAGAATATAAGGAAAAGTCTATAAACGAGGTCAAAGTTACTTCTTCTCCACAATGCCCAGGAAAAAAAAAAGAAAACTCTGATGAGATAGATAGAGATTATTCTTTCCTTATTTGCACTCAAATATGTAATAGATTGGTATAATAAAGAATCTGATAACACCCAGAAATCAAGGACATTGAATTACTTCTTTCATACGATTTATAGTAGGTGCAAATGAAAAATCTATTATTATCTAAGTATTTATCAGACATATAACAAAACACAAGATTTCAATGTTTGATAATACTACAGTATTGAACTGTTCCCTGGAAGCATTTTACTAAATGTTTTCCAAAGGCCCCTTCCTCAAGTCCTAAGACATTTACTATTAGAACCTCAGTTCCATCTAACTACAACATTCCCATTAATAATACATTTCAGGACAAAGCAAATACGGTTGCCTAATTAATCAAAGCAGCAATATTATATCCAGATTCAGATCATGAAGGGAGTAGAGACGTTTCATGAAAACACAGTTCAATTCAACAGACTTTGCAATTTGAACACTTGATTTGTTTCAAAGGCATTCTGTTGGCCAAGTTACCTTGTAGCCACCCCTGCACCAGCTATAATATCCGGACATGCAATCAGCCACTCCACAGGAGATCCTCTGGGTGGTACAATTCTAATTTCCTTGTATTTCCTCCAACTCATTTTGTATATCTAAAAGTGCCCATAAATCCTCTTGCAAGCTTTTACTCTTTCTATCCACTACATGCAGACCTTCTTTTAGGGAAGTTCTATAAAAATTTTATTCTCCAAACCATTTCCCTGAAGTTTTTGCAAAATAATTTTTACTGAAATATATACTTCTTTACTATTTCTCTTGTACTTTTTCTTTTACAACATTGCTTCCTTTAACATTTATGCCAAATTCACTGTGCTCTTTTTGATCACTGTATTCATTTTAACTTCACGCACTTAAATTATTCAGTTCTAAGTTATCATGGAGATAAAATCCTGTAAAAATACAATCTATTATTGTACAAGTATAACTCAAAATGAAGATAGTTCTGTTTAAAACTGTGCTTTGTGTGTGTATAAGTGTGTATGTGTTCTTTTAAGGAGATTTAAAATGTTCTTCTTTTCTTGAATCTGACCTTCTAGTTTCAAAATCTTTTGCTTCTCGCTGGATTGTGAATGTGCCCTTTCCCTGTGTCTGAAAATCTTTCAACCTTCACCATTCATTCTAAGAATCAGTAATATGTTATGTTTTTATAGAACCTTTCTTCCAGGGAACAGAGAGTGTTTCATATATATTACCACATTCATCCTTGAAATTTCTCTCACAATACCTATAGCCCTAGCTAAACTATGCCTTGGTTGAAAGCTCAATCCGTATCTCTAGTTCTTCCTTCCTTAACTGCCTTTTGTATAAACTCTGTAAATCACATTTTCAGAATCCTGCATCTGTACAAAATAAGCATAATTCTATCACTCAATGACTTTTCTTTCTACTCTTGTTCTTGGAATTCACCATCTTTATTTTAGAATTTTATCACAATCTACCTAGACAGCCTTAGGGTTAATAAAGTTTAGCTACTTCTCTCTGGAATTTCTCCCACATGAGAGTGAAATAACTTGACTTGGTAACATGTCGTACCACTTTTTTCTCTACCATGTCACTTATCTTTGGTCTTTATTATAGTCATGTCCTTTTTAAATTTACTTTCCTTTTTTCCTCATGATTAAAAATCACATTCTCAGTTTTATTCCATGTTTATGTAAGTACCAAATGTGTGTTTTGAAGTGCTGATCTCTCAATAGTAATAGATAACATTTGTTAGTGTCTAGCATGAAGCAGTTACTTTCATAAATGCTCAGTTCAGCTGCCTCATTTAATCATCTGTTGTCTTAGTTCAGTCGCTAAGTTGTGTCTGACTCTGCAACCCCATGGTTTCATGGAGTTCTCTCGGCAAGAATACAGGAGTGGTCTGCCATTCCCTCCTCCAGTGGACCACGTCTTGTCAGAGCTCTTCACTATGACCTGTCCATCTTGGGTGACCCTGCCTGGCATGGCTCATAGCTTCAATGAGTTAAGCAAGCCACTTCGCCATGACAAGGCTGTGACCCATGAAGGGCATTTAATCCAGAGTACAGGAATAAAAGCTTAACCTCATTTTCTATATGTTAGAAATAGAAAAACTAGGTTTTCAAAGTTTAAATAACATGGCCAAGGATGAACAGAAAGTAGCTGAACATGGAAGTAGCCTAAATATGTTACCTTACGTGATCTCATCACAAGTATCTTATATTGAATTTTTAAACTAGTATTTTGTTTTAAATACTCAGAACTCATCACTTATCTACAAAAATTGTAGTTCATTGATCCCGTGGAGAAGGGCATGGCAAGCTGCTCCAGTATTCTTGCCTGGAGAATCCCACAGACAGAGGAGCCTGGGGAACTAGAGTCCATAGAGTTGCAAAGAGTCCGACATGACTGAAGCAACTTAGCATGTACGTACGGTTTCAAACTGGTTCAGAAAATCAGTCTGAAATTTGACCATTTACTTAAACAAGATTACAAGTACTCAAATGTACAAGCTTTCTCAGAGTTATTAATAAAATAAGCCATCATCTATTGTTGTTATTCAGTTGCTAAGTCCTATCTGACTCTTTGCGACCCCGTGGACTCCAGCATGTCAGGCTCCCCTGTCCTTCATTATCTCCTAGAGTTTGCTCAGACTCATGTCTGTTGAGTCAGTGATGCTATCTAACCATCTCATTCTCTGCTGCCCCCTTCTCCTTTTGCCTTCAATCTTTCCCAGCATCAGGGTCTTTTCCAGTGAGTCAGTTCTTCACATCAAATGGCCAAAGTATTGGAGCTTCAGCTTCAGCATCGGTCCTTCCAATGAACATTCAGGGTTGATTTCCCTTAGGATTGACTGGCTTGATCTCCCTGCAGTCCAAGGGGCTCTCAAGAGTCTTCTCCAGAGCCAAAATTCAAAGCACCAACTCTTCAGCACTCTCTTCTTTATGGTCCAACTCTCATATCCATACATGACTACTGGAAATACCACAGCTGTGACCATATGGACCTTTGTTGGCAAACTGATATCTCTGCTTTCTAATACACTGTCAGTCAAGCTGAAAATACTAATTATCTTCAATGTGCATTTTTAAGTAAAACCATTAGCCAGAACGTAGTAGGAAAGTGATATTGTACAGAGGATACGTTCCTTATTTTTATGCCCTGAGCTGCCCAGTATCTTGTTCTGTTTTTCTTAATGAAATGGCCTACTTCTATTAGTAGAAACTATCCTGTTACAGATGGCCTACTTCATTACATGACATTATATTGACTTTTCACTTTGATTTTTGAATTCTGAGGACTTACTCAGCATTTCTATGTGAACTGGTTTCTTCTCAGGAAGCTCATTTCTCTTCAGTCACTTTATACAGCATTCAGGGACAAAAACCACGTTAAGTGCTCAGATACTAAACGAAAGCAAAAATAATCTAATTTTAAGGATTGTTTGGGTAAAGCTAATGATTATGCTAAATATTTACCTTTACAGATTTATTACATTTCAAATACTGCACTCATGAGGTATATTTAACAAAGTAAAATACCAAGTGAATTACCAAGTAAAGGAACATATTGCCTTACCTAATGTAACACTAAGATGATATTACTAAATTTGAGGGTATGTGTGACAGAGAACAAAAGTCAGTTATTTGAGCTAAAACCCCAAAAGATTAAGAGTAAAAATGTGACAAAGTAATTTATTTAGCTTTTTATATAATGTCAGTGTTACAGCATGGAAGATAGATAACCATATTCCATAAACTAACTTTAGTGCCTTCAAATCCTTGAAGAGTGTGAGCATTAAAAATGATGCAACAGCTCCATCACTGCAGCAGCTGATGTTTTACTGATTACAAGATGGATGCAAAAATCTGGGCAGATGCAGTGGCTTTCTCTCAACACTTCAGGTATGTCTCTCCCATTTAGAGCTCATTCCTTTAAAAAACCACCAACATGTGACCATCTCCCTTCAAGTCTTAACAATAAAGATGGTGTTTATGCATTAAAAGATATTTCCCAATTAGTTGAAATCTTAAAAAATAGCTGTGTAGTTTTTAAGTATTTTAGATGTCTTTCAGATAAGCTTTGAATTATAAAAACTAAAGGCTATAGGCCATTAAAATAAAAGATAATTTTCCTATGAAAATGTTTATAGCATATGAAAGCCATGCAAATGCTGCTTTTGGAAAAAAATTTTAAACGTTTATTTTTTTTCTCAAATGAAGCCTTTTCCTCAGAGCACAGTTGCAAAGCTGAGATTTACATATTTTTGACTGAAAAATAATTTACATATCACACGGTAAGTGACTTCACAATGTGAAGATTTTAGGACGCTGACACTACAGGTGCCAGGCTATTGAAAAAAAGAGACTCAGATAGTTGAGACTGCTGTAGAACCTGAGTTATAATATGCTTAGTAGATATTTCACCTGAATCCTTCAAATTGAAACTAAAATCTGAATATCTTGAGTATGGAATGGATTCAGTGGTGTTTACATATTAAACTTGACCTCAAAAATAATGCAGTTAGATGAAGATTGTGTAGGAAAAAAAATCTATGATAGGGAATATGTCAATATAGAAAGGCTTCCACTTGGAAAAAAATTCCTCTAAAAGAAGTACAGGTTTTCCCATCGATAGTGTCAATCAAGAAAGAATCAAGACAGCAAGGACGACGACGGTTTTCCCTGCACTGCACTTGTGAGTATAGAGATTTAATGTTTGTTATATCAATGAATATGCTATAAAGATTAAAATGATGACATCTGAGGATACAAATGCCAAATATTAGATTCTATTCATCAAACTCAGCAAGTTTAGAATCATAAAATGGAAAACTTTTACTAGCTGTTCATTTGGTAACATTTGCACAAAATAATATATAGTCACAGACTGTCAGAGAACTGACAGTCTGCCAAATAGTCTTTGATTCAAGTTTGTAAAAGAGTAAGATGAACTAAGGAGCTGAGACTCCACTGGGAGGGGGAAAAAGAGACAAAACACAGGCTCATAGAACCCACAGAACTTTGAACTAGAGGAAAAGTAAAATAAAAATTAAAAAAAAAAAAACACATCTCTCATCCTGTTTTTCTATCTTTTGGCAAAGCAACCACAGCAAGTGATAATAAGACCTTAGTCAAGGGCACAGTTAGTAGGTGGCTAATTACCATCTTATCAAACAAAATGCAGAAAATGTGATGGTATATGTAGCAAGCAAAAGCAAATTAAATATAAAATTACCCTTCCTATATCTGCATTTATATAGAATTAAACAACTTCGGCAGAACTTAAAAGGATAGAAGTACCACTTTTACAATGTTTAAAGCTTAAGAGATATATTTAAATCAGTATTTTCACTGTTCTTCAAGGTTTTCTTTTCAAAATCATTTTGAAAACTGAATCCTCATACCATTCTAAATAAAAGTATAAGTCCTTTGAAATACTACACTCTTTAAAAATAGTTTATATACCCAATTTGCAATTTTGTTAGATTCTGGTATTTAGTATGTACATTCCAAATTCAAGGAGTGGTGTTACCATATTTATACGTTTACTATTACATGTACCAACTAGTACGTATGTCCATACAACTATGCATTAGTGATTTGGAGCATGCGCTAAAATTTATAACATCAAATGCTGACAGCTCTTCCCCTTTTTTTCTAATATGTGCATCATAAAATGTTAATACACATTAATGTCTTCACCATATATCTGTATTTTAAAGAAATCAAGGCCTTTCTATTTCTAGACACTATCAAAATATTGCATTATCTAAAAATCACAGTCATTAAACTTAGAAATGTCAAGTATACCTCTGGGTTTGTTAAGGGGACACTACAGTTTTCCATTTGATTTGAAAATAATTCAAGCAGCCACAGAATCCTTGAAGTAACACTATTAATTACTTCTGCTAATTACCTCTGAACCCAGCGAACACTTTGTGGAGAAGAAGCAAAGTGGTCTCCCATGTGGTTCAATTCAAGGGACATAACAGAATCTCATCCCACCAACCTGCCTCTGACTTCGCCCCTCCTTGGGGCTGGACTTTAACCACCTTCCTACAGTTGCAAAGTCTGCCAGAACTTTGGGCTGAGCTCAACTCCTCTACCCTGGTCCTTCTGCCACACTGTTCTTCCAGGACTGGTCTTCCAGAAGAAATAAGGGGAGAAAGATTTCTAACAGAAGAGAAATCCTGTGCCAAACTTGACTTACTTCTTAATTTTAGCTACATTGGTTCTTTCTTTATTGATGGGATTTATCATTCGGGTGACACTCTATGACCTAAACTGATATTGATTCATCATCACACTCATCACCACTCAAGCTTAGGAAAAAACTATCTCTGAAAAAAAGAAAGCTTTGTTCAATAATTTTCAGGAATTTTCAAAATGTTCCTTCCAACAACTAAAAAAGCCCTTCATAACTCCTGGCTGTAATAAAGACCTGCGGGTCACTTTCACTTGGAGGAAAATGTAACAGACACCATGATCTACCATCATCTGGGTGTCCATCTGGATGCCAATAAACAGAAGACAGGTGAGGTTCAAATAGCCCTAAGCATGCAACCGGCTTTGTAATATGAGATCCCATTTCCAACTCTAATCAAGTTAGTTTTGAAGTGATTGTTTTCCAGGAAAATTCATTTCCCATTAATTTTAAAAACACATTTTCTATTATTGCCGCCTCCTAAAGGTTATTTAAAAATAAGAAAATGACAAGTATATAGACTTTGGTATTTGGAAAGAATTTCACACAAACTTTGGCTAAGGTTGCCTACAATTTGCCAAAATGAGATCAACACTTGGGTCATCAAGCACACTGGCTTCAGTCTTTTTATTTATTTTTGTAAAGAACAGATTCATTAAAATAAGACCTTGTGGTTCAGTAAAAAAACAGGAGCTTTGTGGGGTCAACCAATATTGACTGAACTCTGACTCTATTGATAATCAATGGTGAAAATTCAGGCTGCTTTTCGGATTTGATGGAGAAAGATCATTTTAGCTACTTCACAGGGCAGCTAAGTAGATAAAGTTGATTACGGAACATGAAATTTCTGCTATAATGCCTGACACACAGTAGGCATTTAATAACTGGCAGTTCCCTTTCTACTTCAGTTTTGACTAGTCCTATAAAAATTAATATTTTCAACTCTTCATTACATACTGTGTGCCTCATTATAAATGCTAATAGAGTTCAGATTCATGGTTGGATCAGTGAAATTATTCTGCTTAAGCTAAGTCCAAAGGTCAAGCTGAGGCTCATGGAGTCCTTCCAGATATGGCCTTTTGGAATAAATAACACAAGAGGACTACTCAATCAGACCAGTGCCCAGGGAAAGCTAACAGTGCTGCTGGAAACTGGGTGCAGAGTGCCTGAGTTCTAATCCCAGTCATGCAATGCTGGGGGGATGACTCAACTCCCCATGCCTCAGTTTCCTCATCTAAAAAAATGGTGATGAAGGTCAGAGGAGTATGTTCAGTGGAGCTCAACCCATGGTTGCTGGGAAGTGGAGCATTTGAGTATAGGGCAGACGCGGGGCAAACAGAATGGAGTCCACTACAGCAAAAGACTCATAGCAACACGGCTGAATCTTTTTTTTTTTTTTTTTAAAGCATAATGCTGCCGAGAGACATTAAGAAATAAAATGAAATACACAGCATAGCATCATTTAGCTTTTTAAATTAAAGAATAGGGCAATTCCTAGCAGTCAACTTGTTAGCACTCTATACTTTCACTGCATAGGGCATGGATGCAATCCCTGGTAAGATCCCACAAGCTGCATGGTGCAGCCAAAAAAACAAAAATGAAAGGACATGCATTCACATAGCAAAACACATTTTGCAAGCATATATGCACATGAGATGTTTCACACAACAATGACTGCATGAGAGGTTGAGAGCTAAAGAATGGCGACTCTCTGTGGCCCCATGGACTGTAGCCCACAGGCTCCTCTGCCTGTGGAATTTTCCAGGCAACAATCTGGAATGGGTCGGCATTTCCTACTCCAGGGGATCTTCCCAACCCAGGGATCAAACCTGTGCCTCTTGCAGCTCCAGCATTGGCAGGTGAATTGGGAAAGTCTCTCATATAGTAGAAACTTAGTAAATGCCAATTCTGTAGCTCAGAGCATTAAAAAGAAACATAAAGGAAAGAGTGTGTGTGAGGAGGTGTTATAATCATCTCTTCAAGCTTTTCTTGTAAGAAAAACATTGGACATCTAAAACAGGGCTACAAAGAATAGACTTTAAAAACTTCATCAGAATGTGATATTTATGATTCACCGTGTGTGTGCATGAGTGTGTGCGTGTGTTAATCCCTTAGTCATGTCCAACTCTTTGTGACCCCTTTGACTATAGCCCCCAACTCCCTTCTCCAGGGGATTTTCCCAACACAGGGATTAAACCCAGGTCTCCTGCATTGCAGGAAGATTCTTTACCATCTGAGCCACCAGGGAAGCCCTTCTATGATTTACTATATTGTGAATTTAATTTCCTACTGTTACATTAGCAGTTTTAGAAAAAATTTAGAATAGGAAAGAGCATAAGATAAAACAAAGCTAATTTAGAATAAGCTAAAAATATTGAAAAATTCTTTTTCAGCTTGGTTGATCCTAAATAAATCATGGGCATACTTTTAAATCTGGCTCACACACACAAAAAAAGAAACATAAAGGCTAATTACAATGCTTAAGGATTTACAAAGGTTTTAATCTCCATGTCTTCTGTAAAGTCCACAATTAGCATATTTTCAAAGAACAGACTCTATAACAGGTAATATTATCATCACAGTTCTTATCTAATTAAACTATCTATCTTAAAATTGAAGTCTTATATAACAAGTAAAATTTTTAATATTTAAATTCTAAGCTAAGGCTTTACATCTTTAACATAATTATACTAAATTTCATTAATAAAATCAAGTCAATATTCATAGCATTATTTTATTTCCATTAAATTTAGATTTCTATTAAACCCATTTTTATACTAAGCACTCATTTAGAATAAGAAAGAACAATACACCTTGATTTTCCAAAACAACTCTTAAAATGGTTCATCAACTAGTGAAACCACCAGTGTAATTACTTTTCCCATTCTCAAGAATATCACATGATCTAATTTACAATTAGTGTTGTTATGACAAGTGCCTAATAAACTTTTAGTGATTTGACATTACAGCTGATTTTCATTGGAAATAGTGGAAAGTTTTATGACTTAAGACTTTCTAATCTAGAGGCATATTGATAAAATCCAACTCCAATAAAATAACATCCTGATCCTTGCTTTTTTCTAATAATAACTGTAGGTCCTAAACATTAAAAATATAAATAAATAAAGTTGTTGACACCTTATCAAAAGGAGCAAATCTTTATTGATTTTATTTTTATGCTTTGTCACTGCTTATTATTTACATATTCATATATAATATACACATGATAAACTGAAATATGTACTATAAAGCTGCACAATTAGTAAATCAAAAGTTTCACATTAATATAGTAATAAGATAGAGTATAATATAGTATATCTATATAAATATAGTTTAGAACTCTGATCTGAGAATATTGTGCTTTCTGAATGTTTTTCATTTTCAGTACTTGAACAAGCCCTTCATTTTCAATAGCACATTATACTATCTTAAAATGGAAAATCTAACTCCATAGACTAGAACAACCAGAACACAAACCTACACCCACAAACTCTTCCCCTACCCATGCAGTTTATAGTAGGTAAATCTTCTGTAATGCCTCATTTTTAAAAAGACTTCATTGCAGGATTTTTCTTATCATGTCCTTGGAACTACACAATATGTTCCCAGGAAATGAGAAGTGGAACAATTAATCTAATATCCTGCCCCTTGCAGGGGCCACAGCTGACGCTTTCAAGGAGGCCGACAAAACACACAGACATGCCCTTCAGCTTCCAAGGTAGGTGAGTTAGCCAGGAAGTTCTATCTGTCCCCTTGAGAACCTGAGAAGATTCGTTTGAATATAGAAATATGACATTCAAATACCTAAGGCCAATCATAACTTTTGTAGCAGCTGAAGAAAAGCCCATCATGACAGATGGTAACAAACTAGTTACTCAGAATATATTTTTCCATCTTCAAACTGGTATCTCCTTTAGACGCTACACAAAGGATCTCTTAAGAAATCTGTGGATCTGCAGTTCCAGCTAATGGTACATATGCTTTTAATTTTTCTTCAATTATTTCCTCATTCTGGGTTTGGACTTGTAATGATTTGATCATTATCTATCAACAAATATTATTCTTAAACAAATTAAGAATGGAAATGCTTATTTACAATGATTCATTTTGTTCTTTTATTCACCCCTCTCCACTCTGCATCCCTGAATCAAGTGTCCGCAGGGTGTCCCCTGGTGTCCCAAGGTCTGCCCCAATGCCATATATACCCATCTCACCTGGGGTCCCACACAAGAGCAGACCTCTCAGACACCCCAAAGCACTCCCTCCAAATTTTGCCGACTACTGTCCTCCTCTATTGGCTTATTTGTCTAATAAAAATTTCTTCAAATGTTTTCAAAAACTGCAATTAATTGTCTCTATCAAAATCACTGCTGTCAAAAAGGCACTGTATTCTGGAATGGGTCCTGGAACAGAAGAAGGAAATCAGTGGGAAATTAGATGAAATCTGATTAAGTCTTAGAGTTTGCATCACAGTAATGTGCCCATGCTGGTTTCTCAGTTTTGATGAACATACATGCAGTTCAGTTCAGTTGCTCAGTTGTGTCTGACTCTTTGTGACCCCTTGGACTGTAGGCCATCACCAACTCCCGGAGCTTACTCAAACTCATGTCCACTGAGTTGGTAATGCCATCCAATTATCTCATCCTCTGTCATTCTCTTCTCCTCCCACCTTCAATCTTCCCCAGGACAGGGGCTTTTCAAATGAGTCAGTTCTTCACATCAGGTGGCCAAAGTACTGGAGTTTCAGCTTTAGCATCATTCCTTCCAAAGAAATCCCAGGGCTGATCTCCTTCAGAATGGATTGGTTGGATCACCTTGCAGTCCAAGGGACTCTCAAGAGTCTTCTCCAACACCACAATTCAAAAGCATCATTTCTTCAGCACTCAGCTTTATGATCCAACTCTCACATCTATACAAGATTACTGAAAAAAACCAAAAGCTTTGACTAGACAGATTAGACATTACTAGACAAAGTAATGTCTCTGCTTTTTAATATGTTGTCTAGGTTGGTCATAGCTTTTCTTCCAAGGATCATGTGTCTTTTAATTTCATGGCTGCAATCACCATCTGCAGTGATTTTGGAGCCCAGAAAAATAAAGTCTGACAGTTTCCACTGTTTCCCCATTTATCTGCCATGAAGTGATGGGACCAGATGCCATGATCTTAGTTTTCTGAATGCTGAGCTTTAAGCCAACGTTTTTACTCTCCTCTTTCACTTTCATCAAGAGGCTCTTTAGCTCCTCTTCACTTTCTGCCATAAGGGTGGTGTCTACTGCATATCTGAGGTTACTGAGATTTTTCCCGGCAATCTGGATTCCAGCTTGTGCTTCTTCCAGCCCAGCGTTTCTCATGATGTACTCTGCATATAAGTTAAATAGGCAGGGTGACAATATACAGCTTTGATGTACTCCTTTTCTTATTTGGAACCAGTCTGTTGTTCCATGTCCAGTTCTAACTGCTGCTTCTTGACCTGCATACAGATTTCTCAGGAGGCAGGTCAGGTGGTCTGGTATTCTCATCACTAAGAATTTTCCATATTAAGGGAGGAGGGTGGAATAGGTGAGGCATCTATATTAACTCTGTATTAGCTTTGCCACTTCTCTGTAAAATAAAACTAGTGCAAAATAAGTGGTGTATTTCAAAACCAAGATTGGATTTTAAAATGAGATTTCAATGTAGGAACCCAAAGAAAGAGGAAGATGGAAATTCCAGTTAGTATGATGCTTCTGCAAAGGGAGAAGTTTGAGGTGAAGAAATTTCAGACACTCCTCCTCTTACCTTATAGAGGCAGCTGCCCCTTTGCATTCACATAAAGGTTAGCTGTGAAGGAAACTGCGTTCATTTGCATGACATCTGGTCAGACACCAACATGATCACAAGGTTACTTTCCAAGAAGATGAATCATGCTGCATCATGGAGCGTGGCCTTTAGGAAGGCGAGGGAGCACTCCAGGTGAATATGTAGGCACATCACCCAAGAGCTACCCTAGATTAGTTAAAGCAAAGAGAATGTGACATGACAATTGAAGGGGCAGTAGGAAACCACACAGGATGTGGTGTGAGAGAGGAAAGTGTCAAAAATGACTCCTGGATTGCTTCTGCTCAGGTCACAGAGTAAATGACAGAGAAATTGACTGAAAGAGAAATTACAGAAGAAACAGCCATTTAGATAGATGGCCAAAATGATAAACATGAACATGCTGGCGGGTTTGGGGAAGTTTTCAGTAGAGATGAAAAGATAAGAAGCTCAGAAGAAGGTTTCTGAGCTGCAAAGAAAGATTTAAAAATCAGCCTTAAAGTGGCATAGATGAATTTACTGAATATTATTCAAATAGTTATTGGGATGATGCAAACAGAATGCACATTTAGGACAGAAAAAAGTCAGGTACTAAGCTTTAGAAATGCACAGCCCAGTGACCATAATTATTTATTAGATTTATGATACAGAATTTATATCTAAAAAGTAGCTTGTATGGAAAAACTGATTGTCAAAACCCATTTCACCTCAAGTCAGTGTTTGTAGTCTATTTTATTATTTGTTCCTGAGAAATACCACAAGTGACAAAGAAAAGTAAATACATAGCTAGAGATAGATAGAAATGATACATACACAATAATTATTATTTCCACAGACACATGTATATTTCTCTAGAGTCATAATATCAAAAAAATCAGCATTAGAGAGTTTTCTTTAATATTAAAAGATCAGTATGTCTTGCAACCAACTATATTCAATTATATTTAGGTAAAAATGAAGTTTGTAAAGCCCTAGGAGGATGACAAACCCCACAAGAATAATTTTACAATTATTTGACTTAAATAATTTTCTCCCTAGGAGAATTTTCACTTCAGTTTGATACTGGTCTCCATTTGGTATAATTTTCCCCTTGCTTAGGTGTTTTTCTGAAAGACATCTATTTCACAAAAGGATAAGGCATTAGTAGTTTCACTTAACAGTGATTTCATGTTGCACTGGTTGTGAAATTGAACTAAAAGTCAATAACATGATATACTGTTACCTTTGGAATAGTATTTCACCTGGATATGAATTTCACATTGGAAAAATGGAAATAATGATTATCCTGCACTTGGAAATCTGAACATAAAAAAAAACAAAAGTATTCACAGAGGGATATATATTTACGAAATGTTAACTTTTAAGAATCTCCACTCATGGAAAAATATACTGGCTTCATCTACATTTATTAAAAACTACTTATCTCTTTTAACTTCTGTGTTGAAAAATAAGTGATATCAAATCTCATGAAAGGCAAGCCTATAAAATCTAACCCATTCCAACAAAAGTCTTAGACTCAGGCTATAATTCAGAAGCTATATTGAAATAATTGGAAACTGATATTTCTAAGAATAGACTGAGAAAGTGAGATTTCTTAAGCTATGAAAAATCATTTCCCAAGAGAATAGGCAGACAAGTAACAAGTCACAAACTGGGAGAAAATATTTGCAAAATACAATTCTGATAAAAGGACTGTTACCCAAAATGTACCAAAAAATCTCTCAAAAAATCAATAATTAAACAATCTAATAAAATAGTAAAAGATTTCAACAAATATCTTACCAAAGAAGATATACAGATGGCAAATAAACATATGAAATGATGTTCCATATCACATGTTATCAGAGACACACAGCTTAAAACAAGAAACCACTACACACCTCTCCTAATATCTGGCAAAAATCCAGAACACTGACAACAAATGCTGGCAAGGATGTGGAGCAGCAGGAACACTGCTTCATTGTCAGTGGAAATGCAAACTGGTGCAGCATTTGGAAAGAAAGTCTAGTGGTTTCTTGTAAAACTGAACATACCCTTACCATAAAATGCAGCACTTAGGCTCCTTGGCATTTACCCAAGGAAGTTAAAATCCTACTCCCACAAAATCCTGCACATGACATTTATATCGACTTTCTTCATAGTCGCCAAAACCTAGAAGTGACTCTGATGTCCTTCAGTAGATGCACGAATACATTCAAACAATGAAATATTATTAGGACAAAACAGAAATGAGCTTTCGAGCCACAAGAAGACATGGAGGACACTTTTACTTCTGCTTCACTGACCTGCTTCATAAAGCCTTTGACTGTGTGGATCACAACAAACAGTGGAAAATTCTTCAAGAGATGGGAATACCAGACCACATCACCTGCCTCCTGGGAAACCTGTATGCAGGTCAGAAGCAACAGTTAGAATCGGACTTGGAACAACAAACTGGTTCCAAATTGGGAAAGAATTATGTCAAAGCCGTATATCGTCACACTGCTTATTTAACTTATAAGCAGAGTACATCATGCAAAATGCCAGGCTGAATGAAGCACAAGCTGGAATCAAAAATGTAGGGAGAAATATCCATAACCTCAGATATGCAGATGACACCACCCCTATGGCAGAAAGTGAAGAGGAACTAAAAGCCTTTTGATGAGGGTGAAAGAGGAGAGTTGAAAAGCTGGATTAAAACTCAACATTCAGAAGACTAAGATCTTGGAATCAGGTCCCATCACTTCATGGCATATAGTTGGGCAACATGGAAACAGTGAAAGACTTTATTTTCTTGGGCTCCAAAAACACTGTGGAGGGTGACTGCAGCCATGAAATTAAAACACACATGATCCTGGGAAGAAAAGTTATGACCAACCTAGACAGCATATTAAAAAGCAGAGACATTATTTTACTGACAAAGGTCCATCTAGCCAAAGCTATGGTTTTTTCCAGTAGTCATGTATGGATGTGAGAGTTGGACCATAAAGAAAGCTGAGCGCCACAGAAATGATGCTTTTGAACTGTGGTGTTGGAGAAGACTCTTGAGAGTCCCTTGGACTGCAAGCAGATGCAACCAGTCAATTCTGGGAGGACTGATGCTGAAGCTGAAACTCCAATACTTTGGCCATCTGATGCTAAGACCTGACTCACTGGAAAAGGCCTTGATACTGGGAAAGATAGAAGGCAGGAGGAGTAGGAGGTGACAGAAGAAGAGATGGTTAGACAGCATCACCGACTTGATGGACATGGGTTTGAAAAAGCTCTGGGAGTTGGTGATGGACAGGAAAGCCTGGTGTGCTGCAGTCCATGGAGTCTCAAACAGTCAGACACGACTGAATGACTGAACTGAAGTAAAGGATGACATTCTGCAAAAGACTAAACTATGGAGATAGTGAAAAGATCAATGGCTACCACTATTTGGGTGGGTGAGTGATGAATAGGCAGAGCACAGAAAAAACAATTGAGGCATTGAAAATATTGTATGATACCATAATAATGGGTAGATGTCATTATACATTTGTCCAAACCTATAGAATATGCAGTACTAGTAATGAACCCTAAGGTAAACTCTGTACTTTGGATGCTTATGCTTCATTGATACAGATTTTTCCATTTTCATTCTGATGGGGGATGTTGATAACTGGAGATGCTATGCATGTGTAGGGCACAGGGTATGTGGGAAATCCCTGTAATTTCCTCCTAGTTTTGCTGTGAACCTAAAACTCCTCTTAAAAAAACAAAAAATTCTTAAGGGCTTCCCTGGTGGCTCAGTGGTGGAGAATCTGCCTGCCAATGCAGGAGACATGGGGTCAATCCCTGGGCCAGGAAGACCCCACTTGCTGTGGAGCAAACATGCCACAACCATTCAGCCTGTGCCTTAGAGCCCGTGCATCACAACCACTGAGCCCATGTGTCATATCCACAGAAGCCTGCACTCCCAGAGCCTGTTGCTGCTGCTAAGTCACTTCAGTCGTGTCTGACTCTGTGCAACCCCACAGACGGCAGCCCACCAGGCTCCTCCGTCCCTGGGATTCTCCAGGCAAGAACACTGGAGTGGGTTGCCATTTCATTCTCCAGTGCATGAAAGTGAAAAGTGAAAGTGAAGTCGCTCAGTCATATCAACTCTTAGCAACCCCAGGGACTGCAGCCTACCAGGCTCCTCCGTCCATAGAATTTTCCAGGCAAGAGTACTGGAGTGGGGTGCAATTGCCTTTTTGTGCTGTACTCTACAATAAAAGAGGCCAGCGCTAGAGAGTAGCCTCAACCCGCCACAACCAGAAAAAGCCAGTTCAGGAACGAAAACCCGGCACAGCCTGAATAAATAAAACTATAAAAATAAAATAAAATCTTTTTAAAAACTGTGATAATAGGGATGAAATCTGCCCCTTCTGTATTTAAGTTGCACTCTATGTGTGAATGAAGGTGTTCTACCTTGTATATCTTACTATTTTAGTTTTACATTGCCTTGTAATAACAAGAATTTTGCTTTGATTAAGTAAAGACAGACCATTGTTGATCCACGCCTCCACCAGAGTCTCCCAAACATTCACAGGCAAGTCTGACTCAGTCTCTTATATGGAGTCACTGCTCATTTTTCCTGGGTCCTGGTGCTCAAAAGGTTTTATTTGTACCCTGCAAGAGTCTATGTTTCCCCAGTCCTGTGGAAGTTCTGAAATCAAATTCCCCTGACTTTCAAAGTCAGATTCCATGGGGATTCTCAGTCCCTTTGCCAGAGCCCCAGGTTGGAAAGTCTACTGTGGGGCTTAGAACTTTTGCAACAGTGCAAGAACTTCCAAAAACTAAGATCATGGCATCTGATCCCATCACTTCGTGGCAAAAAGATGGGGAAAAAATGGAAACAGTGACAGGTTTATTTTCTTGGGCTCCAAAATCACTGTTGACAGTGACTGCAGCCATGAAATTAAAAGATGCTTGCACCTTGGAAGAAAAGCTATGACAAACCTAAACAGCGTATTAAAAGCAGAGACATGACTTTGCCAGCAAAGTTCCATCTAGTCAAAGCTATGGTTCTTCCAGTAGTCATATATGGATATAAGAGTTGTACCATAAAGAATGGTGAGCGCCAAAGAACTGATGCTTCAGAACTGTGGTGTTGGAGAAGACTCTTGAGAGTTCTTTAAACTGCAAGGAGATCAAACCAGTCAATCCTGAAGGAAATCAACCCTAAATGTTCTCTAGAAGGACTGATGTTGAAGCTGAGGCTCCAATACTTTGGCCACCTGATGTGAAGAGCTGACTCATTTGAAAAGACCCTGATGTTGGGAAAGGTTGAAGGCAGGAGGAGAAAGGGATGACAGAAGATGACATGGTTGGATGGCATTCTCGATTCAAAGGACGTGAGCTTAAGCAAACTCTGGGAGACAGTGAAGGACAGAGAAGCCTGTCGTGCTGCAGTTCATGGGGTTGCAAAGAGCTGGACATGACTGAGTCAGTGACTAAGACAAACAATTAAGAGCAGAGATTTTAGGGAGAATATGGATCTTTTAGGTTTTCTTATGAAAAAGTAATATTCTATTTAAAAGATTATAACATAATTATTATAGAAATAAAACATGACTAGTCTATGGTGAATAATTAATCCTAAAATATATATGGGACTTCCTGATGGCTCAGTCAGTAAAGAATCTACCTGTAATACAGGAGACTATCTAAACTGCAGGAAACCCAGGTTCAATTCCTGGGTCAGGAATATTCCTCGTTAGAGGAAATGGCAACCCACTCCAGTATTCTCGCCTCAGAAATCCCACAGACAGAGGAGCCTGGAAGGCTACAGTTCATGGGGTCACAAAGAGTCAGACATGCCTTCTGACTAAACCATCACCAAATGGTATATATCCCATTACTATTACAAATCTATAGTACAAAGAATAAAGCATGTTTTGTACAAGGACAGAAAAACCTGGATAGACTTTGTGAGACCAGATCATTAAAATGCTAGGAATTACTTTAAAATGATATTCCTTTTTATTTTGCATCACTTAATGAAACAAAGGTTATTTTAAAATACACAGCAAAGAGCTAAGCAGTGGTGTTATCATCAGGATTACTGGCCTGGAGGGAGAAAGGAAGAGGCCAAATTAGACTCCTCTAAAATTGTTGTACAAACTTGGGTTCCAATTTTAACACTCCAGGTAGTCAGCTTTATCCACAAAGTGAATCAGTTTTCACAACTTAAAAATATAGCTTTTATCTCAAATGTTAAGTTTGAGATAACTATTAGAAGTAATTTCATAAGTAAAAAAATATATGTATATGTATGTGATTATTTTTGTTGTACTGGCCAATCAAACAAAATTAACCAAGAAGGTTGTCTTCACTTGTATGAGTAAAATCCAAGTAATGGGCAATGTGACCATATCCTGTATGCAAAATAAAATATAATATCCTCAATTTAAAAAAATTAATGATACACAATGATTCAGGCCTGTTGAAATTAATACTGTGAAACATATACACAATAATGTAAATCAATTGAATTTAACACTAATTTCACATTATACACTATTATGTTATTTCATATTATGAACTCCATTTATAAACCTGGAGGTAAAAGAATTGGAAAGAAATTTAAACACAGATGCTTATCAATTACCTGAAAAAGTTGGTTTTATTACTTGTAAGGGCTTAGTAAGTTCCATTAATAATTTGTCTCCATATATTTTTTCTGAATCAAACGTATTTACAAGTTGCACATAATAGTTTTAACAAAAGAGGCCATTACATGTGCTATGGCATTTCATTGCTTTTTTAAATCAAAATGGCAAAGCTTTTGTTAAAAATAATAAAAAGTCATAGATAAATTTTGGGGAAATGCTCTTTGTGTAAATGCAAATTGGTAAAATGTTTCTAATGGGAAGTTTGACATTAAGTATCAAAATATAAATTGTTCATAGAATTTGATGTAGAAATCTCATTTCTAGGAACTTACACTGATACAATGGCATATGTGTAAAACGTGTCCACACAAGAAGGTTTATCACAGCATTATCTTAAATAGTGAAAAAGGAGAAAAAACCCAAACTTTAACAGAGGATTAATTAAATAAATCATGAAATAATTTGCAGACACTGGGTACTATGCTCAAGAAATCTATTAATATGGAAATATTAAAGTTTGATATTAATAGGATCTCATGTTTCATATTATATATATGATTAAATTTATTTTTAAAGCATTATGCAATTTTATATAATTTCAAATAGACCAATTATTGCAATAATCCCATGAGCTATTTTTGTCTCCTTTTAAACAAAAAGATTCAGAGGAGCTCATCCCAATCAGAATTACACAAGTAAAAGTTATATGATACAATAAATCACAAATTTAATATTAACAAATTTTCCATTTGTTAGTGGCTTCATATCTTTAGGTCAAATTGGAAATAAATGATAGCACTTCACTAAATTCAGTGAAAAAAGTAATGGGCAAGTAAAATATACAGGACTGATCCCATTTATGTGAGCACAAAATCCAATTACCAAGTCTCTTTTTCCCTTTGGATATATGTCAGCTTCATGAAGAAAATAAGCTATATATTATTCCATTGTTAATTTTGCCTCTCAAGGCCATTACCCTGAAATTAACCAGGTCTCCCTCTTATCAAAGCAACATTTTGACTGTTTCTGACTCTGAGGTGTCTATTTCTGAAAAGAGTGGAAAGTGGAAATGTCTTGTAATTTATCTGTTGGCTATTGTTAAGGGAAAAAAAGGTATCTATGCAAACTGCAGCTTTTATATAAGAAAAATTAAACTGTGTTGCCACCTGTTACTCTGCTGTGAAGAAAACATTTCTAAGGAATTAAAATCTTTAGGCAATTCATAGACTCTATAAAGCAGAGGGATGTTTATCAAATGAGGTGTGTCATACAATTAATGTAAAACTGTAGCCAAATCTTTGTGCTATAATCTTGTTGCCTGAGGCTATAATACAAATGAGGAAAGGCAGTCAGTAGAGACAGGAAACAGTTCAAACACTGAATCTTGCCCCAAACTCCAAAAATCGACATATTCAGGATAGATGTTCTTTGCCTTTTCACATTATGAGCAGGGATAGATATAGGAGCTTATTTATTTAAACAGCACTATTCTACTTAATGATGAATTCCATCTTGCAGATACATCCATGGCAAGTTAAAGCCATGTTGCTATGGAAGTCTCCCTAGCTGCTGAGAGAGGAATAATAATGCTCAAGTTATTTATTCTATTGAATTATACTTTCACATTTAATGCTATTAATATTACATGGTAAACAATTGTATTGTTATGTATCAAGTAGTATCCTAAGTTCTGAGAAGAAATTCAAAGATGAATAAAAAACAAATTTCACAGGTTAAAAAAAAAAGATCTAGAAGGAGAGACATTAAAATTCCCAAGTTAGAAGTGATTAGACATTTTGCAGAGGCTATGGAAGTTCAGAGGAACATGATAGCTTCCAGTTCTGTGGATCAGAAAGAAGAATGTGTGCATGCCAAACTTTGACTTATGATCAAAATTTAGAATTAAAAAATTTAAAGATGGTGCAGTTTAAGCAATTCCAGAGGGGGCTCAAAGTATGAACAAAGGTACACAATGAGTAAATTAAAGTGGAAAAAGACAGTTTTCCTAATGTCCAATCTACTTGAAACAACACACTCTGGAAGAAAATCTAGAAAATCAGACTGAAACCAGATGTGGAAGATGCTGAAAGTCATCCAAAGAAGTTTACATAAAATTTAGGAAGAAAAAAAAAAAAACATATAAGGTCCTGGGACAGAAAGTAATGAGATTATATCTGTTCTCAGTAAGACTCTTCTAAGATATACAAGATGAGTTGGAGAGAAAAAAGAATCTGGAGACAGCATAGTTAGTGAAGACAAATGTGTTAGTTTAGTTGGATACTTGGGTAATGCTGGTTGATTTGTGTCATCCTTGTTGTTCAGTCACTCAGCCATGTCTGACTCTATGCAACCCCATGGACTGCAGCACACCAGGCTTCCCTGTCCTCCATCATCTCCTTGAGCTTGCCCAAAATCATGTCCAGCAGTGATTCCATCCAACCATCTCTTCTTCTGTCATCCCCTTCTCTTCCTGCCTTCTATTTTTCCCAGCATCAGGGTCTTTTCCAATGAGCTGGCTCCTTGCATTAGGTGGCCAAAGTATTGAAGTTTCAGCTTCAGCATCAGTTCTTCCAATGAATATTCAGGAAATACTGATTTCCTATAGGATTAACAGGTTTGATCTCCTTGCAGTTCAAGGGACTCTCAAGAGTCTTCTCCAACGCCACAGTTCAAAAGTGTCAGGTCTTCAGGGTTCAGCCTTCTTTATGGTCCAACTCTCACATCCATACATGACTACTGGAAAATGCATAACTTTGACTAGATGGACCTTTGTCAGCAGAGTAATGTCTCTGCTTTTTAATATGCTGTCTAGGTTGGTCATAGATTTTCTTCCAAGGACCAAATGTCTCTCAGTTTCATGCCTTCAGTCACCATTTGCAGTGATTTTGGAGCCCAAGAAAATAAACTCTTTGACTGTTTCCGTAGTTTCCCATCTATAGGCCAAGAAGTGATGGGACCAGATGCCATGATCTTACTTTTCTGAATATTGAGTTTTAAGCCAGCCTTTTCACTCTCCTCTTTCACTTTCATCAAGAGGCTCTTTAGTTCTTCACTTTCTGCCATAAGGTTGGTATCATCTGCATATCTGAGATTATTGATATTTCTCCCAGCAATCTTGATTCCAGCCTGTGATTCATCCAGCCCGTGATTCATCCAGCTCAGTATTTCACATAATATACTCTATATATAAGTTAAATAAACAGGGTGACAATATACAGCCTTGACATACTTGTTTCCCAATTTTAAACCAGTCTGTTGTTCCATGCCTGGTTGTAACTGTTGCTTCTTGACCTACATACACGTTTCTCAGGAGGCAGGAAGATGGTCTGGTATTCTAATCTCTTTAAGAATTTTCCACAGTTCACTGTGATACATATACATAATTTGTGAGCTATATACATATGTGAAGGATATCTAAATGAGACCTGACAATACATTATCTTCATGATGTACGCATGCTAAGTCAGTTCAGTTGTGTCTGACTCTTTGAACCCAATGGATTGCAAGCCTGCCAGGCTTCTCTGTCCATGGGATACTCCAGGCAAGAATACTGGAGTGGGCTGCCATTCTCTCTTCACAAAATCTTCCCAACCCAGGGACTGAAACTGTGTCTCTTGAGTCTCCTGTGTAGGCAAGTGGGTTCTTTACCACTAGTGCCACCTGAGAAGCCCATATTAATTTACATAAATAACATTAATAATACCAACTATAAATGTGAAGTCAAATGGGCCTTAGAAAGCATCACTACGAACAAAGCTAGTGGAGGTGATAGAATTCCAGTGGAGCTGTTTCAAATCCTGAAAGATGATGCTGTGAAAGTGCTGTACTCAATATGCCAGCAAATTTGGAAAACTCAGCAATGGCCACAGGACTGGAAAAGGTCAGTTTTCATTCCAATCCTGAAGAAAGGCAATGCCAAAGAATGCTCAAACTACCACATAATTGCACTCATCTCACATGCTAGTAAAGTAATGCTCAAAATTCTCCAAGCCAGGCTTCAGCAATACGTGAACCGTGAACTTCCAGATGTTCAAGCTGGTTTTAGAAAAGGCAGAGGAACCAGAGATCAAATTTCCAACATCTGCCGGATCATGGAAAAGCAAGAGAGTTCCAGAAAAACATCTATTTCTGCTTTATTGACTATGCCAAAGCCTTTGACTGGGTGGATCACAACAAACTGCAGAAAATTCTGAAAGGGATGGAAATACCAGACCACTTGACCTGCCTTTTGAGAAATCTGTATGCAGGCCAGGAAGCAACAGTTAGAACTGGACATGGAACAACAGACTGGTTCCAAATAGGAAAAGGAGTACGTCAAGGCTGTATATTGTCACCCTGCTTATTTAACTTACATGCAGAGCACATCATGAGAAACGATGGACTAGAAGAAACACAAGCTGGAATCAAGATTGCCAGGAGAAATATCAGTCACCTCAGATATGCAGATGACACCAGCCTTATGGCAGAAAGTGAAGAGGAACTAAAAGCCTCTTGATGAAAGTGAAAGTGGAGAGTGAAAAAGTTGTCTTAAAGCTCAACATTCAGAAAACAAAGATCATGGCATCTGGTCCCATCACTTCATGGGAAATACATGGGGAAACAGTGGAAACAGTGTCAGACTTTATTTTGGGAGGCTCCAAAATCACTGCAGATGGTGACTGCAGCCAAGAAATTAAAAGATGCTTACTCTTTGGAAGAAAAGTTATGACCAACCTAGATAGCATATTCAAAAGCAGAGACATTACTAGGTCCGTCTAGTCAGGGCTATGGTTTTTCCTGTGGTCATGTATGGATGTGAGAGTTGGACTGTGAAGAAGGCTGAGTGCCAAAGAATCGATGCTTTTGAACTATGGTGTTGGAGAAGACTCTTGAGAGTCCCTTGGACTGCAAGGAGTACCAATCAGTTCATTCTGAAGGAGATCGGCCCTGGGGTTTCTTTGGAAGGAATGATGCTAAAGCTGAAACTTCAGTACTTTGATCACCTCATGTGAAGAGTTGACTCATTGGAAAAGACTCTGATGCTGGGAGGGACTAGGGGCAGGAGGAGAAGGGGATGACCGAGGATGAGATGGCTGGATGGCATCACTGACTCAATGGATGCGAGTCTGAGTGAACTCCAGGAGTTGGTAATGGACAGGGAGGCCTGGCATGCTGCAATCCATGGGGTCGCAAAGAGTCGGACACGACTGAGCGACTGAACTGAACTGAACTGATAACGTTTACATATGAGAGACTGAGGGCATAATAATGGTCATCAGCAAAAACTGAAGAATCAATGATAGAAGATGAAATGTGAGAAATTTATTTTTGACACATTGGATTTGATAAGTTTGAGGGATAATCAGCAAGGAAGTATGCAACAATTGGCAATGTGGCAATGCGACTGATTTTGGTAATTAGGTGGTTATAGCAGATTGTATTGATTTATATATATATATATGAATATATGTATATATGTATATTTATGTCACACACACACACACACACACACATATAGGCTCCCCAGGTGGCCTAGTGGTAAAGAATTCGCCTGCCAGTGCAGGAGATACAGGTTCAATCCCAGGGTCAGGAAGCTCCCTTGGAGAAGGACATGTAAACCCAGTCCAGTATCCTTGCTTGGGAATTCCCATGGACAGAGAAGCATGGTGGGCTACAGTCCATGAGGTCGCAAAGAGGCAGACATGACTGAACATGCAGGCAGGGAAATATATATATGGTGGTGGTTTACTCCTAAATCATGCCCAAATCTTGTGACCCAATGGAATGTAGCTCATGGGATTTCCCAGGCAAGAATACTGGAGTGGGTTGCCATTTCCTTCTCCAGGGGATCTTACCGACCCAGGGATCAAACCCAGGCCTCGCAGGCAGATTCTTTACTGACTGAGCTACCAAGGAAGTCCAGGAGATGGTACTGATTCCTATATCCATATACAGTAATAACAAATACAGTTAGCTATAACTGGATGTACAGTTTAGCCATGCCCCAAGGCCACTTAAAGCAGAGAATATGGAACCCTGGGTAAATAGGAGTTTAATCTGACTACATGTAGCAGTGCAAACTCTTCACCATTTACTTTCTCCCTTGCTCCTGGATCAAAAAGCTGTAGGTAATCTGATAAAAATTGTATTATTTTAAATAAATATAGATGTGTTTAAACTTATTTCAGCCTTATAGAGTTACAAACAAATGACAACTTTGTACAGTTAAAACATATAATTTTGTGTTTTGATATAGCTAGACAATGTGAAATAATCACTTCCTTCACATCTTCATCAACACTTGTTATCTTTTGGGTTTTATAACAGGTATCCTAACAGATGTGAAGTGATAGTTCACTGTGGTTTTGATTTTCATTTCCCTGTTGATTAGCAATGTTGAGCACCCATTCGTTTACCTGTTGACCATTTATATGTCTTCCTTTAAGAAATGTCAATTCATGTCCTTTGCTCATGTTTTAGATCGGGTTACTTTATCTGTTATTGAGTGGTATGAGTTTTATTTATTTATTTATTTTGACCATGTCACATGATATGTGGGGCCTTAGTTCTTGGACCAGGGATCAAACCTAAGCCCCCTTCAATGACAGCTAGGAGTCTTGAGCACTGGACTGCCAGGGAAGTCTCCGTATGAGTTTGTAATATATTTTGTATATTAACTTCATTAACCCCTTATTAGATATATGAATTGTAACTATTTTCTCCTATCCTGCAGTTTGCCTTTTAATTCTATTAATTGTTTTCTCTGCTGTCCAGAAGCTTTTTCATTTCATACAATTCCATTTGTCTAATTTTTCTTTTATTCCCTGGGCTTTTGGTGTCATATCCAAGAAAACATTGCCAATACCAATGTCAAGAAGCTTTTTTTGTTGTTTTTCTGTTTTATAATTTTAGGATGTGTGTAAGTCTTTAATCCATTGAGTCGATACTTGTACAACTGGTGTAGATAATGGTCCACTTTTTTTTGTATGCTAATACATACTGTTCAGAAAATCAGACATACCTAAATACCTAATAAGTGGCATAGTGAGAGTAATGGTTAAAAATTAAGCCACAGGTACTCAATACCTCAAATCATTAAACTGATAGGTTAATCATTGTTGCTTAGTTGCTAAATTTTGTCTGACTTTTTGCAACCCCATAGACTATAGCCCTTCAGGATCCTCCATCCATGGAGTTTCCCAGGCAAGAATACTGGAGGGCGTTGCCATTTTCTTCCCAGGGATCTTCCCGACCCAGGGATAGAACTTGTATAGCCCGCATTGGCAGGGGGAATCTTTATCACTGAACCCTCACGGAAGCCCCAGGGTAATCATTAAAGTCCATGAAATCATTAGACTCATCGGCTAGAAAATTATAATGCTATAGGAAATAATGAAAATTATGAAATAATAATGAAATAATGAAAAATAATTTTCATTATGAGATAAAAGTATTTACTACGGACTTTAAAAATGAATGTAAAATTACTTCTACTTTTGTTAAAAAGTAACACTGAAAATATATTTACTACTTCTCCTTCAAGAGAAAGCATACCATTGTGAAATAATATTAAAAGAATAAATACTGTATATATCCAAAATTAAAAAGATATTTGGAGAAGAGTCTTGAGTAAAAAGATATTTTTAATTTGAAAAGTTAAATGCTGTAAAAAAAAAAAAAAGACCATACATCAGGGCAGATGAAACAGAATCTTAGACTAAAGGTACACAATGGCTGAAAAAGACCAAAAATATAAATATAAACCTCAAGATGTTCACAATCTACTTGGTAAATTGAAGATTCAGAAAAAGAAAACAAACCTTAAGAGAAGAAATTATTGGAAAATAATGAAAGAAAAACTTTCAGATCTAAAGAAAGCTCTATATCGAAATGATCATGTGTCCAGCTTATTAGCTGAATGAAATAGAACCACACTAAGTAACAGTATTAAACTATCTCATGAATCCAACAACGAAAAAATATAAAGAGATGAGAATCATATGGTATCAGTCATCAGCAATGTTGGATGGGGGAGGATTGGGCAGCAATACTATCAAAATTACAAGGGAAAATGGTTTTAAACCTAAATTCTATCCCACTCAAATTATCAGTAGTATATCCATAGCCCCCAAAAAAATCCCCGTACAAAAGAAATGCAACATCTAAATTTCCACCTTATATAAACATGAACTCTAAATGGATCACAAAATTAAACATAAAGCATAAAACTCTAAATTGTTTAGAATAGGAGAAAATGTTTAAAACGTAGGACTTGAGGGGGAAAGTCTCAGAAACAGCCTCAAAAGCACATCTGTAAAAGAAAAAAAATTTAACAAGTTGGACTCCTAAAATCAAAAATGTTGCTCTGTGAAAGACCCTGGTAAGAGGATGGCATATTATTAGGAAAGACTATCTGGAAGCTACAAATCTGATATATATATATATATATTTATCAAAACTATGATATATATAGTTATCAAAATTCAATAGTTTTTAAAAATAAATAGAGGTCCAGTTAGGAAATGGACAAAACATATGATGAGGTACTTTACTGAAAAGGATATTCAGATTGTAGATAAACACGTGAAAATATGCACAGTATTATTAGCTATTAGAGAATTAAAATTAAGACCAATAATGAGTTATCATTACATGCCTACTAGAAGAAATAAAATCAAAAATAGTGACAAAACTAAAGCAAACAAGGAAAATAAAAGCTATCTTAAAATACTTTGGTTATTTTTAACATATATTCATGTATATACATATATGTAAATGAATACATATGTAATATATACATCTATATACAGAGCTATCTGAAAACATTTTGGCTTTTTTTTTTTTTAACACACATATATATTTAGATGTATACATATGGATGGGCTTCCCAGGTGGCACTAGTGGTAAAGAACCCGCCTGCCAGTGCAGGAGATGTTAGAGATGCATGTTCGATCCCTGGGTTGGGAAGATCCCCTGGAGGAGGAAACAGCATCCCACTCCAGTATTCTTGCCTGGAAAATCCCATGGACAGAGGAGCCTGGCGGACTACAGTCCGTAGGGTGGCAAAGATTTGGACATGACTGAAGCAACTTAGCATGTATGCATATATACACACGTATATACACATATGCACTTACCCTATGACCCAGCAACTGCAATCCTCAGTATTTGTTCCAAATAAATGAAAACTTTGTTGCTGTTGTTTAGTGGCTAAGTGGGTTGCCACTTCCTCCTCTAGAGGACTTACATCCACACGAATGTTCATAATAGTTTTATTTATCATAAACCAACCACTCTAAACAATTAATATGTTCCTCAGTAGGTGAATGGTTAAGCAAACAGTGCTACATCCATACTATGGAACGCTATTCATCAATAAAATGGAACAATTTTGGTTACAAAACAACTTGAGTGGATTTCAAGGACCTTTTCTAAGTAAAAACAACCAGTCTTCAAAGGTCACATGATATTCTATTTCATACATGTATGATAATGTAACAAGATCAAAAGACAAGAAAAAGAGATGAAAACAGCCTATTCCCCAGGGGTTAGAGATGAGGAAGAGGGATGACTGTAAACGAGAAGAATGGGGGAGGTCACTGAGGTTCTGTATCTCTATTGCAATGCTGGTTGCATGAACCTAGATGTAGCAAATGACAGAAATAAACACACATGTACAAAGGTCAGTTTGCTGGTTCTGACATGGTGCTGTGACTTCGTATGACACAAGCACTGGGGAAGACTGAGTGGAGGGTATACATATGGTTCCCCTCTGTCCTATCTTTATAATTTCCTGAGAATCTATAATTACGTCAAAATAAAAAGCTTGTAAAAAAGTAAAATAAAACATATTGTATGGCTTAAATATAACTCAAAAATTATACCATTAGTCTTATGGAAAGAGTGAACTACTTTAACATATGGCTCCCTAAACGCATGCTGGATCTAAAAATATGGACTTCCTGTACACATCTTTGAGTCTGCATGCCCTTTGCTAATCTAGGCTCCGTGTTAAAACAGAACTTCTCATCAGAAATGTGGTGGAAAACAGATTAAGATTTAGAGAGATGTGAGCTTCAACCTAAGATCCAGCGGTTATTAATTTAAGAAGTTTATTACTTGTGTGTGTGTGTGCTGTGTGTCAGTCACTCAGCTGTGTCTGACTCTGTAACTCTTAAGTACTATAGCCCGCCAGGCTCCTCTGTCCATGGAATTCTCCAGGCAAGAATACTGGAGTTCATTGCCTTTCCCTTCTCCAGGGGATCTTCCCGACCCAGAGATCGAATCCGGGTCTCCCACACTGCAGGCAAATTCTTTACTATCTGAGCCACCAGGGAAGCCCCACTACTTAAGCAGTCATACATAAAAACCTTATTGTATCTTCTAAGGTTCAGCTTATAATATTTAAAGTACAAATAATAAATAGTGAATATATAGCTTTGTGGTCCAGGAAAAAAACACGATTTATGAAGTGATCTCTACCAACTTCCTTCCATTTTATTTTAAGAATAGAATTATTGGTCTATGCTGGGAAGAACTTATATTCCTTCAAATAAAAATGAGTATAACCTACTTTTATGATTGCATCATGAAAGGTCACCTAATGTTGGCTTTTCTTTAGTTGAGAAACTTTACAAAAGAGAACAAGTGATGTCTAATTTATGAAGTGATGTCTAATTTATGCTAGGATATATGCAGGAAACTTAGGATGGCCATCACCCAAAAATATCAGAGAATTGCTGAAAAGGGTAGAGATGGTGGAATAAAGAATGAGCTGCAAAATGAGGAAGAAACATGAGAAGATAATACATAGTGCTTATGAGTGTGTGTGTTTAGTTTAAAAAAGCCCATGTAACAAAGGCATTAATATGTTAAATCTTATTTCTAAAACTGCAAAAGTAAACATGTCATATATCTACCCATTTCCTTTCCCTGTCCCACCAAATTTAGGCTGATACTAGTGTAGTGCTTCTTTTAAAATAAGTCATAATCCATACACCACTTACATTACTACAAAACTTGAAAGCCTACCCAATGAGTTTGCATAAGTTCTATTTTCATGTTTTATTTCATATACTCTTCCAATTAAATATTTATTAGTATATCTACATCTACAAATAAGAGTATTCAGATATGACCCTGAATAAATATATTCATTATATTATTCCCCCAGACATATCTTCCAAAAAATAATAATTTCATAGGTTGTTAGAAAAATGCTTGATACCTTTGTTCCTTTAAAGCTATTACAAATACCTTTACAGTAAAGGATTAATGTAATTTGAGATTTTAAATTATATGCAAGGAAAGAACATAGGTTCTGGGATCTGGGAAGGCCATATTTAATTCCTTACAAAATCACTTAAACCAAATAACTTTTGGAAGGAAAACACTGACTTTTTTAGTTTGTTTTCTCACACATGAAATGAGAAACTTAGAGCTTGTGTAAGAATGAACTTGAACATGCTGTATAAAGCTATATACACATCTGGCATACAGTAGAGGCTTACTAATGGGAATCACTATCATTAATTATTTTATTTACCCTCCTCATTGTTACCTGTGGGTTCTTTAATATTTCCAATATGTTTCCTAGGTTTCTATATGGTTTCCTACCATATCTGACTCACTTTATTCTTTTTACAAATACTCAGAGGGCATTCTTAGAGGGCAAGGTACTATGCCATGTGCTGTGAGATGAACAAAACGTTATCTCGGCCTCAGAAAAGAAAAGGAAATTGAGACACAGACTGTGACAAGTAGCACACAGATACTAAGAGCCTTGCAGTATTACCAACTGAAGGTGAATGACACAGTGGTTCTCTGAAGAACACCAAAGGCTTCTAAGTAAAGGCAACTTGAAGAAAAATTATTGATTTACAACTGACCGTGAAGGGTCTTTGTTGCTGTGGGAGGGCTTTCTCTACTTTCGAGGAGCAGGGGTTACTCTCTAGCTGTGGCGAGCAGGATTCAGCAGCTGTGGCTCATGGGCTGAGCAGCTCTGTGGCGTGTGCTCTCCTCCTGGACCAGGGATCAAACCTGTGTCCCCGGCAGTGGCAGGTGGATTCTTAACCACTGGACCAGCCAGGAACTCCCCATAAAGGCAACTTTTAGGCTATGCTTTTAGAGATATTTCAAAAGACCAAAAAAAAAAAAAAATGGATAGAATAGTAAAAAGTCCAAGAATGGAATGGTTAGATTGCAGAGGCACCCTCAGGGAATGCAGGCACTCAGTTTGTATAAAGGAAAAAAAAATCTGTGTCTTAGAGAAACGATTTACATGCTGCCGTGCTAAGGACTGTGGGCTTACTGGATAAGCAATGGGAAACTGGTGCTCAGGAAAGCACACTTACTTTAATAGTATAGGCTAACAACTCATAATATCCTTCTGTGTAAAGTATACTGTCTAAAAATCAATTGATTGAAAATTAATGTACGTATGACATTTCTGAATTTCCTGTAGCCAGTCTATAAGTCAAGCCTAAGCACCAATGATCAGAAGATTAAAAGGCTCAAGTAGTCAAAGTGATAAATTCAATGGAAGACGTTGCCGCTGTCTGATTCCCAGCAGTGCACATATTTGATGACTTCCTGCCTACTTCATAATATTGCAAAGAGAGTTTTTCCAGCAGTAATCTGCAAATTAAGGGAAACCCATTCAGCCTGTCAAAAATTAAATGGTTTAAAATCTTGACGTATCTAGTCAGATATTTTACTAATACTTGCTACAAAGAGTGAAAAGCTGTTCATTGCCTTTACTCCTTCTCCATTCTAGGAAAAGATATTTCACATTTAAAAGCTGAAACATATATGGATATATATATACACATACACAGACAGATATACATATATATATATATATATTATACATGACAGCAAATTATTTTATAAGGGGAAATACATGGCTAAGAAGAAAAGAAGTAATCTTGCTATGTGTTGAGGAAAAAGTTGATCGCCTTGGTGAGATTTTTCTTTGCCTTTTTCCCTTTTGATTCTGGGTAACTTATAAGAGGGTGTGTCATGTTATCCCTAGTAGGAATCTGAATCTAGATGTAACAGCAGAATTAAATAAACTTTAATTTGTATCATGGCTTAAGCATCTGATTTAGTAATACATTGTGAAAGGAATGGAATCACTGGTTCTTAAAATGTCTGCGACGTATCTGGATGTAACAGAGTTTTGATTCAGGCATATATAGCCTGAATTTGCATTTTATTCTTTCTTTTTAGGAATCAGTGCCCTCAAATACAAGGAGCGTGTAAGCATCTTCTTTCTTTTGTGTATTTTAAGATTACATTGCAATCTTAATAAGAAGACGCATTCTTCTCATTATATCAAAATTCCACTACTCAGACCGTGCGAGTCCTTACTAACGTATTTTGAATATTCTGTTGGTCCACATAAAGTGAACAAAATATTTTTAGCCAAAGATGTACATTGATTCCAGTTGAAATGTTGTTTTAAAAACTATAGAACTTACTTGTATTGCTATCTTCCATGACTGCTACCCTGCCCTACATGCTTTTGTACAGGATTGAATACTGAACTCTATCAGATGGTGAGGAAAGGGAAGGCTAGCTCAGGAGAAAAGTTAGATACGTTCATACAAGATGGTAGCACAGAAATTTGAAACATGAGGGGGAAAAAAAGTCAATTCAGTGGTCATTTTCCTCTATGTTAAAATGTTCAGCTAAAGTAAAGAAAAACCACAAATAGTCAATTAATAACAGATATTATATAGACTATGAGATTAGATGTGGTGTTAAATAGTCTTTACCAAAGGAAAAAGAGAAGTTGATCTTTTGATTTGGTTGATACATTTAGCTTTACTCATTTCTATTATACAAACAAGCTTAATTCTAATTAAGCATATAAATGCATTAAAATTTAAAATATTTTTAACTTTTAAAATGTAAAAGACCATTTCACTTGCTTTTGAAGCTTGGTAAACTTTGAAAATTTCACTTGATCAAGGCAAATCAGTGTCCTGGTTTCCTACAATAACAAAAAGTACATTTAAGACATACAGTCATGTCATGAGATGTGACTAGCAAGTAATGTGACTGATTTGTCAACCAGCATACTAAACTAAACATTCAAGCGAGCATTATATTTCTAAGCAGCCACTACGGGAGATCAGACACATTGCAATGGTGCTGCCACTGCTCAACGCGTTTCCAACCTTTCCTTTAGAAGGCTCTCAGAAATAATTTATGAGCCACACAATGCTCAGGCTCACTGCTTTATAAATTACACTTCATGCAGCAGCAACTTGAGGCAAAGCAGAAATGAAATATGCAATTTTCTCTTTGTTTACAAAAAGAAACAAATGTTAAATTATTAAGCCCCCCGATAAACTGCTTTTATAAGCTTATTATTTAAATCTAAAAAGACAACTGCAAAAATAATAGACATAATCATCATCACTGTTCTTTTCCCCTTCGAATCTGCCTGGGGACATAATATGAACCCATAATCAGGGCAGCTGTGTAGGCCGCCTCACTCTCCTAACGTCATGCTTGATGGTCCTGTTTGTTCTTCCAATGACCGCCTTGGCAAACTCCAGTATTTTATTTCTCCTCATTTTTCACAACCTCTTAGTCATCTGACATTCTTGATCATCCTTTTTCCCATCAAAAATGCTATGAACAGCATTCTTAAAAGGAAACTCCACACCACCACTCTACATCCTTTGTTCATGTAAGTGTTGCTGATCATACAGAGTTACAAAAGCATTTAAATATTTCTTGAATACACAGTTAAGAACTCTGTTCTTGGCTCTGCTTTTCTGTGCTGTTTCCTGTGTTAAACTAAATATTACACATTTAACTATCACTTCACTTTCACTTTTCACTTTCATGCATTGGAGAAGGAAATGGCAACCCACTCCAGTGTTCTTGCCTGGAGAACCCCAGGGATGGTGGAGCCTGGTGGGCTGCCGTCTATGGGGTCGCACAGAGTTGGACATGACTGAAGTGACTTAGCAGCAGCAGCAGCTACTCAAATATCAGGTGCCACTACTCAGACTCAGTCCATTCATACCACTTTCTGGTTATGCAATCTTGATCAAGTTCTCTGACCTTCTGAGTCCCACTTTCCTCATGTGTAAAATGAGGATAAAATAACAGTCTATCTCATAGAGTAATGATCCAGGAAATCATGCTTAGGAATTCTTTGTTATATTTTAAGTGTTCAATTATTTCAACTATTATGATCCCCCCCACACACCAATACTTCATGACATCCTCACTTGGATATCATACAATCCATTCAGCAGATTTTTTTATAGATATAAACTTTGTCTAGAAGTTGCACCAAAATAAAATGTTATGCTTTCACAAAACATGGATCTATTAGTTTAATAGATTAAGTTTTGTAAGAGAATTAAATTCTTTTAAAATGACTTTTCTCCTACTTAAAGGTACTGAAGGGTAGAAGGAAACAGCCTTTTAAATTAACAGAGAGGCTTCATATAGATGTAAAAGCTCTGTGTTGTCTTGGGGTATGCTGTCAAAAATGCTGTGATCTCTGACTGACAGGAAATTTAATCAAAACTCTGCCAACGTACTGTGTATCCCTAAACTTTCTTTTACCTATTGATTTCCCTAAACTGGCTTTTCTTTTGCTATTTCCATGGTCACTAGGGAACACCATTCTTTCAGGCTATCAGGTCTGAAATCTGGTCCTCTGACCTTCTCTCTTGCACCCCTTCTACACAGCCACCAGAATACTGATGGCTACTCTTCCATTCTTCTACAATTGTCCTTATCCAAACCCTTGGCGTCTCATATGTGGACCACTTTATTATCACATTCTTTTAATCCATTCCACATACAAGTTCATCATGCTAATTTTCCAGAATCATCAATCTCAGATTGCCTGATTAAAGTTTTATATTCCTATCATGCACGTCATTTTGTACACCTATCATAACTCATTATACAAAGTAAACATTCAAAAATTCATAGAATAAATTTCACCTCCTTACACAGAAACCCCCATTGATTGCATGATGATAGTATTGCCCATACAAGCCCCATACTACATCTTAACCACCATTATTTGACATTCACCACTCTGTGAATGCCAAATAAGGGAAAAGAATAAGAAACAAATGTACAAATACTATATGTAAGGTGTCTTGGCTTAGCATATTTTCATTTGGTTTCACACAATAACCCGTGAAAGAGGCCCTATCTCCATTTCAGTAGCAAAGAGGCTCAGAGATGTCAAGATTACTGTTCGGTAGGAAGGATCCACATTTTATGTGAACTCAGTACTCTGGTCTCAAAATTCATGCCCATTTTATTTCATTCCTGTCTTCTTTTAAGCAGCATTTTTTAAAGATTAGAGTTCCATGGATGCATTAGTTTCCTACTGTTTCTGTAACAAATGGTCACAAATTGAGAAGCTCAGAACAATACAAATTTGTTATTTGTTATCTTAGAGACCAGGAGGTCAGAAACCCCAAATCAGCTTTACTGGACAGTGCTGGTTGCTTCTGCAAGCTCTGAGAGGAAAACTCGTTTTTCTGCCTTTTTCAGCTTCTAGAGGCCACCTGCATTCCCTGGCCCATCCATACACCACACCAATCTCTGGCTTCTGTCCTCATGTATTTTATGATTGATCTGAACCCTCCTGGCTCTCTCTTGTAAGGACCCTTATATTACACCAGGCCCATCTCGCTAACCTAGAATCATCAACCTCCATTTGCCATGTAGGGTAACACACCCACAGGTTTCAGGCTATAGGGACATGAACCTCTTTGGGGACCATCATTCAGCCTGCCACACTGGGCACGAGCTTTGATGACAGAGTCTGAGCCCCCTGAAACTAAGAGCTGTTGATAATTAGATGCCCTAGCAACACCAACACGACAATCTTCTCTCAAGGCATATTGAACACAGTTAAGAATCATGTAGCTTAAGAAGCAAGTTTATTTACTCACCTGCTCATTTTATTATGAACTTTCAGGTTGGTAAATAAAACTCAATTCTGTTCTTCCTGAGCAATTAAAAGAAGCTTGAAAAGCATAGGAAGTGCACATTAAATGGCAATTTATGTGTGTGGGAGGAGTTATGAGAAGGAATATACTGCAACTGCATTGAACTCAAAACAGAAATTTCATTTAAGGTTTACTCTAAAATTAGTTCACTCCTGGCTCTTATTTCTTGTAGACTTAGCATGGTTTTTACCATGAGGATCTTTAAATTTGGACAGCTTATTTTTCTTAAATGTTCTACATTCAAGGCATATGTTTATATATTTTATAAGTTAGTACTTCATTATCCCCCTTCAGCAAAACAACAAGCCTAAATATGTTTAATGATTCTGTTTTTGCGTCTCATAAGAACATTACTTAATGGTGCTTGAATTAACCAAATGAATGGAGCTAACTGATGGCTTCCTTTCTTAATGATACTGACTTTTTAGGTCATTGCTTCTGCTTTTTTGGTCTCATTAGCCCAGGGCCACTTGCCTAGGGAATGTCCTCTGGCATTTCTGTAGATCAATGAAACGGGGATGCTTCCACACTAACTCAGGGACAAGCAGTTTTTCTGCCATCTTCTGACTCCTATTTCTTCCACCCTGAAAATTGTCAATCTTTCAGGAGTGTTTAATTTACATTAAGGGCCATAAATATACACTGGTAGAATTTTACTACCAAAGAACTTTATCATATTGGCATAAAAGCTTGATGAAACATGGGGTTATAAGTACAAAATTTCAACTACAAATAAAAATACCAATGTAAGTCCTTTACCTTGATAAATATATTCAGCTATTATTATCTCAAACATTACCATTGCATAAAGAAATATTGGCACAGAATGCTTTGAGTTTCATGGTAAAATAAATTGACAAATGTATGTTATTAAACTATAACAAATGCACAGTTTTTTCAAAAGTATGATGCCTTGTGCTAGAATATTTTAGTTCATGAATAAGATTGGAAAAATCATAAAAATATACTTAAAATAGAGTATTAAAACACATATATACTTAAAATATATATACTTAAAACATATATACACATATATACTTTTAAAATGTACACATTTTGCACACATATATACACATATATATGTACACATATATAACATGTGCACACATATATACACATGTGTACACATATATTCACACGTGTGTATATATGTATGTGTACATATACATATGTATGTGCATATATGTGTGCACATATGTATGTGTATACATGTATTTACATATACGCATATGCATGTGTGTATGCATACACGCACATGCACATATGCATGTGTACATGCATGTATCTGTACACATATGCATGTGTGCATATGTACATATGTGTGTGCACATGTGTGTACATATGTGCATGTATACACACATTTAACATATGTGCACATGGATACTTTAAATATATATATATATATACTTAAAACATACATACTTAAAGTATATATACACATATATACTTAAAATACATATTACTTAAAAATCTTAAACACATATACTTAAGAGTATTAAAAAAAGTATTTCTCAGACTTTGAGAACCGAAGAAGAGAAACGAAATTACTTTTTAATCAGATTAAAGACCTAAAGGTATACAGAACTATATGTTTTTTCCTAAGTTGATTTAACCTCATGTGAACAATAGTTGTCTTGGAAATGGATGTATATGAACTTTAGAAACCAAACTTCCAAAAGGAATTTGTTCCAGTTATGCTACAGACTGGAGGAAATGCCACACTTATTCAGAGTTATTTGTTACTTAGAAGTTTAAGTGTTCTGACCAGTGAAAAGTTAACAACAAAAAGAAAAAGCTGAGGACAGCTTGATTTAAAGAATGCCAGTCTGTGACCCAGGGGATAGCTATTTGCATACTAATTGTACTGTTCCTGCTGTCGCATTTCCTTCAGCTGGAAGATCAGTCAGAAAGAGAAATTTGGCATCATCTGTGACAGTCAGACAGTGGAACGAAAAATGCCGGTGAAGTGAGTTGCTGTTTCAAGTTCTTTTTATCTCAGAAGATGTACCAATGGAAACACTCGAGTCTCCACGAGTCTCGATGCTGCGTTCCTTTCATTCATTATAAATATGCTAATTGTTGTCCTCCCTCCTGATTTATACTTTTTCTCCTTTCTCAGCTGATTTTTCCTTCTTTTCTAAAATCTGTCCGCAGTGCATGTGTTTACAGTTCATTCTTTATCTTTACTAAGATAAGGCAAGGTTACAAAGTGGAGAAAACCCACTCTATGTGAGGCTCTCCCAAATTATTCAATGTTCAAGTTAAAGACCTAAGATATACACGATCCTAGCAAAAATTATTCGGACTGAGAAACTTGAACACAGATATATCTGTTGATAAGGCAGCAGCTGCCACTTCCTGAAGCACTCTGCTCCTTGTGTGAATCTCCCACTTGCTAATTGAGTGTGGAGAGCTTAGTTGCTGGAGCCCACATTTTCTTTAATGGAATACAACAGGCTCTAGCAGGCACCATTAGCAAGATAACTGGTAGCTTTCACACAGTTCCCATCTGGCCTGACTCTACTCTGGACACGTAATATGAGGACTGCTGGCCTTGATGGCCCTCACATAAGGAAGGAAATCAGCCCAAACCCCATGAAATGCTAAGTGTGATTCTGGTTCCAGATACACAAGCGAAATTTTCATGGCAAGTCATACACACACACAAGTTACCCTCACCATGCATCACAATTTTACAGGAAATATATGCACACACACAAAGGAGACGAGCTGGACAAAAGCTTTGTAAAGTTGCAACTAAAAGAAATAAAAGAGAAAAAAAGAAAACAAAGAGAGACAGAGAGGAAAGAGAGAGGGAGGGAAATGTACAATGTCCATTTCTCTATGGTACCGCATGTCAAGTTCAACCCAGTCAGTATGTTCTGAAGCCAGCCACCCTATTTATCCCCCAATTTTAATTCAACAGATTTTTCTTAACATTGGTATAGTTACATTTCTAAAATTTTTAAACCTATATGTCAGTCACATCTAAAATAAGAAAGATCCTATTTTGGTTTGACAGCATACAAAACTGAAGAATCACTGTCTTCTGAAAAACTTTCTATTGAGTAGAAATTAAAATTTAACTATGTAGAGGAAATATTTGCTGTGACAGGTAATAAATTCTATTATAGGAAAAGCACTCTAAAATTTATTTGACACATTATATATGTTCCAAAATGTGAACAAAGTATATAAGCATATGTATATTGACCCATCTATGCCAAGAAGACTTGTGAAAAGAGTTTGTGTATTTGAAACACAAAAATACACCTGTGTTTGAACTCTAACTGCCCATTAATATATATGTGATATTACACCAGTTATTAACATCCTTTCTTCTTACTCATCGGTAACATGGGATTAAAACAGACTGTCATTTTCAAGATTAAATAAGGTAAAGTATGTGACGTATTTAGCACAATATGATATAGACTGTAAACATCTGGTACATTGTTATGCATTTTTGTGCTATTATAAAATTGTCTTTCAGTTTATTCCCATATAGCAATAAATTACTCTTCCACAGAATTACATATAATCAACCCCCAATTTTTTATTTGGACAGCAAATTAACATTGTTTCTTAATGAATCTGAAAAGCATTGCCTTACAACTAACCCTTCCATTCTATCAGGTTTGAAACTGAACCTTTAAGTCAAATTTGAACTCTTAGAAAAGAGTGAGCTGAGGGCATTTCAGGCACAGTCACACACAGCAGCGGGTATTTATTCAGAGGGCTGAAGGACAACTTTTTTCCTTTATAACATCCTAGTATCTCTAATTCTATTATCACTAATATTCTATACCTATAAAATACCTATAATATTTTAGTATAATCTAATTCAAAACGTAAGAAATTTTCTTTTGTTTTTGGTTCTACACCAGCTCCAAGACTTTGCTCTCTTTTTCCTGTTTTTACTGTTTCCCTACCTTTATGGGAGCCTGGTGGGCTGCCACTATGGGGTCCACAGGACATGACTGAAGCTGAATCTTAGCAGCAGCAGCTACCTTTATGATGATAATAAGAATAGCTACCACTCATTTGAATAATTCCATTGTGTTCACCTATGGCTGATTCATGTCAATGTATGGCAAAACAAATATAGTATTGTAATTTAAAAAAATAAAAATAAAAAGACTCTTTTACATTCCAGCACTTCACTGAATATTCCTTCTGCTTTTGGCTTAAGCAAACTCTGGCTCTCCCTAAAGGACATGGTTTGCTTTGATGCCTTCAAAATGGATGTTGGCCATTCCCTGTAGTTTCACTCACTTGGGGTTGACCGAGAGGTCCCTGGTTTGTTGCTGCCCAGTGATGCTTTTGCATCACTTCTCCTCTTCCTCACCCAAAACACACTTTGAAGCTAATAAAATTCAGCTACACCTTTACTAACCTTTTCATCACTGTCATCTACTAGCATCTTAAGAGTCATTGTACTTCTTCCACTGAAGGCTTTAATGCGTGCCACTGTTTGGGGCTTGGCCATTCAGTCATTATTGTTTATATGTCCAAGAAATATTTCTCGAACTAGACACACTGCTGTCTGTGCTGGACAATATTTTTTTCCTGTCATTGTACAACTTACAAACAAATGGGGAGTACATATTCATCCCTGAATGATTCTGCCTAGAGTCCACTTCTCAGGGTTTTCTTTGATGGCTGTTCCTTATTTAAAATGAATGTACTTGGCAGCCAGACTGGAAATCAAATCTCCTCTCTGCCCTCTTCATTAACACACATTCCACAGGCACTACGGAGAAATTTGAGTACCACGCTAACCACCAAATTTCAATCTACAAATACAGACATTTTAAACACATGCATTTTAAGTGATCATATGATAATTTTAACACCAGGGAAGCCTGGCGTGCTGCAGGCCATGGGGTAGCAAAAAGTTGGACACGACTGAGAGAATGAACTGAACTGATAGAATCCCTAAAATCTGATAGAAGAACTAATGTTGGACTCATATGAAATATAACATGCTCATTTCAGAGTAACAGTTTTCACAGTGCACACAAGCTCTTCTATGTAAAATTAGATCTTATCTAGAGTCCCATTCTCCATTTACGAAAGATGAGAACTGAAAATGCCCATTTGAATGAAAGAACACCATTTCAAAATGACTTCACAGGAAACCTTGTATCCCCAAGATTTAGTAGATCAAGGGAGAAAGGAAAATCAGTTGCCTGTCACTGAGGAAAAAGTAAAAGAAATGGCAGATAGGAAATCCAAGTACTGGGAGATATCAGCATGTGTTCCCTGTCACCCAATCCCCTTGTGTGGCCTCTGAGTACAGACATTACCATCTGAAAATATAAGCACAACAGCAGGAGAGAGAAGAGCAATGCAAACTGTGGCAAACCACACAAGGAATAGAATGTAAACGCATAGGGACTGCATCACACTAGCATAGTTAAGATTAGTCACCTTGATATGCAAATATAAATTTTATAAGAATGACTGGATGTGAGACTATCAATCTTTTTAATAGAAGCCTTCAATTAGATCATTCCTTTCCATAGCTAATAAGTAATTTGCACATCACAGCTGCATCATCCAAGATTTTTCTTCTGGGTAGCAGCTGTTTTCTATGGATGGGGGCTTATTTCATTAGGATCTTTGCTTATTAAGGGGAATAATGCATGATATATTTACATCTCAGAAAGTTTATATCAGAAACTTGATTTATTATTTCTACATCACATCCCCTAAAGTATACCTTCTTCAGAAGACTTAAGTCAAAAAAATTTTTGACTGTTTTGGGAAAGATATTACTCTGTCCTGACAGATACCTAGATTTAAATAAATCAACCCAGATGGAAGCATACCTTTAAAGAGAAATGAAGGCTGTCTCAAAATGGGGTAAAGACTCCTTAAAATACTATAAATAAACATTTTCAAGATCATTCCACATTAAAAATCTTTAAAACTGTAAAGAAACTTAAGATGCATAATTATGAAATAGACAATTTTATATACTGTGAAAACTTAGAAAATAGTTCTTTCATCACTATTGCTATCATGATAACTCTTCAGGAACAGGCTAGTGTAACCCACATAAATTAACAATTAATATAGTTGAGATTAAATTCATTAAGCTCTACAGAGCAATGAGCAATCTCTCTTGTACCTTCATTAGAAATCAAGAATTTGCAAGTATGATCAATACTGGTGGCTAGAATAGTAAATAATTTGCTGGTGTCAAATCACATTCCCCTTTCTTTGCTATTGCTGTCCACTGTGGAAGATATTGTATAATCTTTGTTGACCTTTTGTAGCTTAATTAGTAATGCAAAGCTCATTTAAATGATATAATTCAACAAATACACATAACTCAAATATTACTATAGATTACAGAGGAAAAAGATCACAATGCTATTGTCAAGGGTAGATGTTGTTTCCACAGGTCACCAACGACAGAAACAATGGCGTGGTCTGAAAATATGGACACACTTTTAACCAATCAAGGTAAGATCCAAATGATAACAGGCCTAAAAATGCAAGGATTAAAATTAAATCAATAAATTCTGAAAGTTGTAGACATGTTATAAACAATGAGTTTGATCAATATGTGAAGTATAAGATTCCCCAGGGTTTTACAAAACTTATATAGGCCCAAAGTTTAAATGGAATTAGGTTGAGTCTAAATGAAGACAAGATTATAGAAATTACAGACATTAAAAGAACAAGAAAATTCCAAATAGAACAGAAGTGATAAAGTTGTCTTAGTCTCATTATCTTTTGATGTATATCAAATACTGGATTGCATAGCTATCCCCTTCTCCAGGGAATCTTCCCAACCCAGGGATCAAACCCAGGTCTCCCACATTGCAGGTAGGTTCTTTATCATCTGAGCCACCACAGAAGCCCAAGAATACTGGAGTGGGTAGCCTATCCCTTCTGCCGGGATCTTCCCAAAGCAGGAGGAGAATCAGGGTCTCCTGCATTGTAGGCAGATTCTTTACCAGCTGAGCTACCAGGGAAGCCAGTCTCATTATCATTTGATATATATCATGACTATTATTGTTGCAAGTTAAAACATACAAACTATTGAAAAGTTGAAAATTTAAATAAATCATTTGCTTCTTCAGGCTAAAATAAAGTATCTATTCCAACTGAGTTATTCTTACTTCAGAGAATACAAAAACATATTTGAATATAATATATATAAATATGTACATTGTGGATATATACTTGTAATTAAAATCATGGCTTAATAAAGTAAGTTTGGTCAATTACAAATAAAACATCCCAGAATTTAATACGAAACAGTCATATACAGAGCTATCTAGACAGCATTTCTGTCCCATACAGGATAGAAATGATGCTACAAGAGACATACACAGAAAATATTTAAATGTAGTGTTTGTTCTAATCAAATGGCATTTCCACTTTAAATTTATAAAGTAAATATCAGAATATTAGAAATGCTTGAAACATGATAAATCTGAATATGTTCTTCATGGCTGTTTTTTTTGTTGGTTTTTTTTTTTTTCATAAAAACAATTTGATTTAGACGAAATTACACTGTCATTTTATGAGTCTTAAATAACTAATTCCTAAAGTACAGACGGAAGATCCTGGTGGGCTACAGTCCATGGGGCTGCAGAGTATGACATGACCAAGCCCACATGCACACATACTTTGGGCTTCCCAGGTGACACAGCGGTAAGGAATCTGTCTGCCAATGCAGGAGACACAAGAGTCTCAGGTTCGATCCCTGGGTAGGGAAGATCCCCTGGAGTAAGAACTGACAAATTCTGTGGACAGAGGAGCCTGGCAGGCTACAGTCCATGGGGTCGCAAAGAGTCGCACACTACACACACACACACAAAGCACAGACATAAAATAATCCGTCAAAACCCTAGAATCCAACTAAGAACATATATTAAAGCTATACGGGATTTCACTTCTGTAAGTTTCAAGCGGGTGTTTCTTTTTTCCTTAAATACATGACAAGCGGGACAGATCAGGTTAGCTAACACCCTGGGGAAGGTGTCTCTGCAGTGGGGGACTGGCCGCAGCAGTAGTGCAGACAGAGGCATGAAGGTTATAGATGAAGGCAGACGCACCCCTGCAGATCTCCTGGGATTTTGTACCTCATGCTCACAGAAAGTACAAACGTCATAGATGCATCTGCAAAGCTGTTTGGATTTTGCTTTTCTAAAACCAGAAAAATATCTCCCATGCTTTTCAATGCTTTAAACAGATGACCCACCATATTACCTACTTGTTTTGTGACTTGATGATATGCCTTGCACATACTGAGCAGAGATATTAGTGTGGAATCTGCCACCTGCTCCTGACATATGCCACTCCTCAGCCCCTGTCACACCTACCCATAACTATCCCCTTCCACAGAGGGACCCTCAGATAATGTATGGTCGTGACTGTGGTTATTCTAAAGTCACTTGACGACTTGTGAACTTTCAAATTGTATGTATATAATAGATGAGTGATTCAAAGATAGTCTATGCAAGGAAGAGATAACTAGCCCCAGTGTTACCTGTTTATTCTGTTCCTGTGTGTCCAAACAGAGCAACGGGAGGAGAAAAGGAGGAATGACTGTTAGTTCAATGTCGCTCTTCATGAATATGGCAGGAGGGGAGAGAATAATAATATTTTTAGATCTCTAACTTCTCATCTCACTGGGATGTATTTAGATAACCCATATTGCAAAATACTTTCATATCCCTTAATGACACATACATAAAACAGTGCCAGACATGCTTCTACAATATTCTTTCAGTATTATTAAAGTATATACTTTATTATTTAAAATAGATTTTTTAGTATAAATTCTATTTAGACCTTCTCTTTAGACCTCATCATTGTTTGGATCAAACTCATGGAAAAATTTAATTGTGTTACTAAGAGGATTTTTATGACCCATATTTCTGTCACAGAAGCTTCTCTAATGTATTTTCTAAACACAAGACATGTGCAATTGAATTTTTATCGTGCTCACATATTAACAACATTCACACTCTGCAATATTTATACCGAGAATTTTAATTGGTATCTGATAGTCTTTTGCAATGACCTGTTATTTCAACTCTACTTCGAATCATTAAAAAAATTTGTTATGTTTAGTTTTAATCCAGGGCTTCTAGATAATCACCCTGTTCCATGAAGACCTTTTCTATTGTCTATACTAACCTTCACTTTCCTTCTAACCTGCAGCAACCAACAAACACAACTAACTTAGGCCCCTTTCCATACATGTTTCTCTGATACTTACTTTTTGCTAGTCAATTTCTCCCTACTTTGCAACCTGAAGAGTCAGCCCTATAGCACATAGTTAGGGAGGAGCGGCTTTGAGCCAGGCTGAGGGGGCCCTTGGCAGGTGTAGGAGAAAACCACCAATGTATTGGAAGGCAAATTCTCTGAAGGACAAACATGCCAATGAGTGTTTCTTCCTCCAAGACGCACAGTCTCACTGACGGGCAGACGACTGAAACTGACACAAACTGAAAGGACTGCTTAGTTCAGGCAACTGCAGGAATTTGGTAATAATCTTCCTAACCTGGTACCTCAGGAGAGGCCCACTCTTAACCATCCTTGGCTATAAAAGATTTAGAAACATTGCCTTCTCAAAGGAGTTCTAGGTATGCCAAAGAAGATTCTGGGGCACATTTTATATGAGGAAACTAGAGAAAAGAGTCTAAACAGGTGGTCAGAAACTTAAACATTTATGAACAGGAATAATAAATGTTTAAATGTGGGTGAAAATAAGACAGTGAGAAGAGCTGGAACGTACGGGAATCCTAGCATTTCTGGCAGTTATTCAATTTTTTTAAGTGCTAATATTAGAAAAATAGATTGAATATTTTACATCGATGACTACTGATCCAAAATCAAGCTTTCTAAAGTTAAAAACTAAAATGTATAAATGCTATATTTAGAGGGATGATAAATATTTGCCACTGAATCCTCAAATGCTTTTGCTAAACAATGTATACAGTTGGTCACATGACTGCACTGTGTGATGCACAAACGTTTTCCTCATGTATTTTATAGCTGGTCTAGATGCTTTTCGAACATTCCTAAAATCAGAGTTTAGTGAAGAAAATGTTGAGTTCTGGCTTGCCTGTGAAGACTTTAAGAAAACAGAAAGTGCAGAAAAAATTGCTTCCAAAGCCAGGATGATTTATTCTGAATTCATTGAAGCCGATGCCCCCAAAGAGGTGAGTGAAATATTCCACAACAGTGAATATTTATCCACTTATCCACTAACACATCTGCTCCCAATTGAAAGACACTAAGTCCACCTCAAGGGAAATTAAATTGTTACCATGTCTTCAAACAGAAGATGTCCGTAAACTTGAACAGAAGTTCCTTATGGTGATCCTCTGGCACTGATTCACTAAATAGTTTCTAGCACTCTCTGTGTGCTTCAGTGTTTCTATTTTCTGAGCACAACAAGCAGGCTCTTAAAAAACAGTCTAATGTCCCAAATTAAACAGCTCTACAGAAATCCTACTTAAGCATGCTTCTGGATTTCAAATTCATTTTCATTTTTCCTTTTGTAAACACAGGGGTCAATTTGGAATAGAACTCTTGAATACAATTTTTAAAATAAGAAAAGATACGTATGTGAAGATAAACCTACTAACCAACAGTACAAATCCGTAATATTTAATGTTCTGGAGACCCACATCACTGCAAATAATAATGCCATACCTTCTCAAAGAGGGGGTTGCTTGACTTTATTTCCTTGATGGCCGTTGGGCTGCACCCCGCAGGCTTGCAGAGACATCCATGGTTCAGTGAACGGGGGAGCCTAGACGTCTGAAATAGGGTCCTGGGGGCCATACCCCATGGTTTGGGGTGGACGGTGGAAGGAACGTGGAGGCAAACTTCGCCGGAAGGGATGGGGAGGAATGGAAAGGCTACTAGTTAACGGGAAAATGACTGACATCGGATTGGCTCTTGGGTTACCAGGGAAACCAGCAGAGGGTCAGGGCCCTCTGAGCACCTTCTTGGGGCAGAGGTCTTCCCGTATTAAGCTATCAAAGGGAGTCATTCTGTCCTAAAGATTAAAGCAGTCATTAACTGGGGCTGAGGGGCAAACATACAGATGTTTACTGACTAAGGTCCATCCGGTGAGTGGGCTATAGGGAACCCGGAGCTGCTCCAGGAGCTGGGAGTGGAAAGAGAGTGAGCAAACAGTCATCCTGCGTGGTCAGATCACCGTGGTGAAAATGAGCCACACCTATGCGGGTGGCCTGGTCCTACAACAGTGAAAATGAGCCACGGATATGTCTCAAGTGGTCAGATTCCACCTGTGCTGCATTGGAAGGACTTTGAGAAGAGACCCTCAAAAATGTTTTACGTGTATACCATCTCATTTATAATTGATTTAATTTCCAGAACCAAATGATGATCATCTCTGCTGCATCCCCTTAATGTTTAACTTTAAAGTTTAAACTACTTACAATTTAAAACTGCTGTAATCCCTCACTGATTATAACATCTAAGCAGAGTTTTAATGCCTAAGCAGCAAATGGGAAACTATCTTAAGCCACTAGCACCAAACGTAAACCACCTACGTCATCCCTCCCTACAGAGTTGAAATACTGATGCCCTCCCAAGTGACAGCTACTATATGTTCTAATCCAAAATTAAAATTCATGGTATGAGAAGTTATGGTACTAACGAGGACAAAGGACAGCAAAAATAAAATGCAAACTTTTTTTAAATCTATGGCATAAAGTTGCTGTATCAATAGTTCAAGTTTTAGATGGACATTAATTACCGAAGCATATATCGGTATAGTAAAATTTTGCTGACATATGGAATTCAAAGGGGGAAAGAAAAACTAACTTACCTCCTGTGGAGCTATTTCAACATTCATTTCCAAGTCACTATCTAAGAATCAATAAATGAGTCCAGAAAAATTTAAGTGTAGTGTATAAGATTTGTCAGTTGATTAATGTGTCATTCCCTAAAAGGCTTTGAAATCAACACTAAAGGTAAACTATTTATTGTGATATTGGTTTGAAAGCCAGATTTATTTTTCTTCATAAATCTGTCTGCTTAATGATTATTTTAAGTTTTTCAAATATTATATATGAAAAATCTTACACTAATACGAAAGAAATGTAATCTTTTAATTATAGCTGAACTCAAAGTTATATAACAAATTATCAATTTGGCTAAAATAGTTTTATTTTCCTAATCTTTCCTGCCAAAATAAATATGATAATAATTTGAAAGAATAGTACAGTTACTGTTTTAGGATACAAAGCTTTCAAACTTATTTTATAATTTGTCCATCTAGTTAATTTTATAGCTGTTTTACAAATCATGGATTATATTGTCTCAAACTGTCTAAAAATATTATTATTGGATATGAAAAAATTCATTGAAGATGAAGTGTATATATACAATTGAAACAGCCATCATCTTTCCTATTATTTGCCATTAATTAATTCCAATTCAAATTAACTAAAGTGCATTTGTCTCTTACATACCAATTTCAGTCTTCAGCATCAATTATATATTATATAAGTATTAGTATGAGTCATTAAATGGAAATTTTTTTAAGAGTCTGTTCCCACAATGAAGTCACATAGTAGAAGGGAGATTGACATGTGATAAAACCGCTCAAATACACAATAGGCCACTAATAAGTTGAATCATTTAAAGCTTGTTATTAGCAGTGTGCATAAGAGCAATGACGTCTATCCAGAGATTTACAGGATGGATTTGTAGGGTGGTTCACATATGAAAACTATGTCATATTTATCAAGAGAGCAAATGAAGAAAGTATTTCAGACTGAGGGCACAGTGTACAGTATAAATATGCACAACTCCCTAGAGTTTTCCAGAAACCACAAGCATTTTGATGTCACTAATGAGAAGCAGTGGGATAAGGCTGGACAGGCAGTGATAAAGAGAGAGTAGGAAGTAACCTAGATTTATCTAGTAGGCAGACTTCACAAGACAAGGTGATATATCTGATATGGAAGTTGGAAAATACCATTTTCATAAGTAGAAAATTAATGCAAGAATGAGATTCATATGAAAGCATTCTTCATTTTTAAATATTCAATTACAGTTGTAAAACTGTCTTGCATAAAGAAATCAAAAGTATAACCAATTTCCTTGGTGGAAAACCCTAAAATAGAGAACAATGACAAGGTCACATCATCCAGATGTCTATTAAGTCCCATTTACTTTCTTTTCAGCTTTTCATGTCTACATTTCTTCATCTGTAAAATTGCTAGCATGACAATAATTTTTAATTGATGCAATTAGACAATTTACCATCAGACTATTTACTAACAATCCCTCTCTATAAATGGATGTTACTAATGGTTTTTCGTTTCCTATTCTAATAGGCAAGACTGCACAGAAAAACTGAACTTTCAGGTCTCTATGAGAGATGATAATTGCAGGACACTTTATGCCCTGTACCTTAGAGTTTTACCATCTCTGTGGTTTTCTACAATAATTGTGTGATGTAGTAGAAAATCTAAAGTTTAGAGATACAGACTCAAGTCCTGTAATCTTGTGTTGACCTATTTCATCCCTCTAAGCCTCAGTTTCCTCATCTAAAAACATAGCTGTGAAAAAGGACACAGCAATCATATAGGATAGATGAAAATGGTGAATAAGATCACATATCTAGGGTTTGCATCAGGCAGAACAGTCTTTAAGAAATTTTAATTCCTTTTTTTCTTTACACAAGTCACTATAAGTGCTACTGACTCTACCCCAAAACATTAACTAACTTCTAAGACCATCTGAGGACAAGCCACTTTGAATGACTTAATAAATGAACACATGAAAGTGAAAGTGTTAGTCACTCAGTTGTATCCGACTCTTTGCAACCCCAGGAACTATAGACTGCCAGGCTTCTCTGTCTATGGAGTTCTCCAGGCAAGAATACTGGAGTGGGTAGCCATTCCCTTCTCCAGGGGATCTTCCTGACCCAGGGACTGTACCTGGGTCTCCTACACTAAAGACAGATTCTTTATTGTATGAGCTACCAAGTAAGCCCCTAAATGTGTATATATATATGTATGTATATATGCAGATGTAATATATATATACATGTACACAAATTAGGAAAACATGTTAGCAAATCACGAGTTTCAGGTAGAAATATCTACTAATTGAATGGATTATACCTAGATACTTTCAGACGATATTGCAAGGGGAAACAAAAGTATGAGTCAGATATTTCTGACTAAGTAGTCTGAAAATGAGAAAATTATTAGATAAGCAATATATATTTTAAAGTGTCCTTACTCCGCACACAGTAAGAACTCGAATGTGGCAAAGAAAAAAAATTTTTAACCTTGTATTTACTCTTCCTTCAATTTGGACCATTAATTTCATAATATTTAAAAATTTTCAAACAATATTATTTGGTTTCAGAATGTAAATCTTAAAAAAATTAAAATAGTATGAGCCATCCAGGAAACCCAAGATACTGACATATTTTTTAAAATTTATGTTTTATTTCTGTCATGTATGAATTATGTTTGTATCATCTCATATTAATAAGAAAATTAGTCAGGATGGAAAATATGTGATTAAAGAGAAAACTGTTTATGTTGATTGTCATTCTGTGAGATTGGAAAATGTTCCAAATCATACCACATTGTAATGTTTAAAACTTATATGAATTCAAATTCAAATTATGACCAATCTGGGAGCAAATACATTGGCAGTGTTTTAAAGCAAAAAAAAAAAAAAAAGTACAAAAAATTCAATTCTTAAATGTATTTATTAACTGTAAAGACATCATAACCCATAAAAGAGAAGAAACGGTCATCATAAAGGAAAAAGAATCCTAATGCGTTATGCAGGATACTTTTAAAATATCTGTCTGGATGTTTTGCTTTTAATTTTTATTGTAGCACAGTGTTATTTGGGGACTCTTATTTCATATCAATAAATACTTATTCTGTGCCTACAGTTAACCACCATAAGATGAATTCCTTCCATAGAAGGGAAGTTGGATCTAAGTAAGAGAACACGTAATAAACACAGAAGTACAATGCAATGTGTTGTGTAAATGAGGTAGCTTGATAAGGAAATGCAAGAAAATAGCATAAATTGAAACTATGGTTTGGCTCAAAAGAGTCAGTCTAGTTGGGTTAAAAATTAGATTTCTAGAACCAGGAAAAAACGGCAAAGCAACAAATGAGTAAGTGGGAAATTTTTAAAAACAGATGAAATTGTTTGCATTATATCTTTTAAAGGATTTTTATTTTTCTTTCCTGTTTCTTTTGGTGGGGGACACATAATGCAGCATGCAGCATCTTAGTTCCCTGACCAGGTATCAAATCTGTGCCCTGTGCACTGGCCGTGTGGAGCCTTAACCACTGGAGCACCAGGGAAGTTTTTGTGTTCAGTTGCTCAGTCATGTCCCAATTTTTGCAACCCAAGGGACTGCAGCATGTCAGGCTTCCCTGTCCTTCATTATCTCCCGGAGTTTGCTAAAACTCATGTCTATTGAGTCAGTGATGCCATCCAACCATCTCATTCTCTGTCATTCCCTTCTCCTCCTGCCTTCAATCTTTCCCACCATCAGGGACTTTTCCAGTGAGTCAGCTCTTCACAACTGGTGGCCCAAGGATTGGAACTTCAGCTTCAGCATCAGTCCTTCCAATGAATATTCAGGGTTGATGTCTTTCAGGATTGACTAGTCTAATCTCCTTGCTGTCTAAGGGACTCTCAAGAGTTTTCTCTAACACCACAGTTCGAAAGCATCAATTCTTTGGTGCTCAGTCTTCTTTATGGTCCAACTTTCACATCTGTACGTGACTACTGGAAAAACCGTAGCTTTGACTAGATGGACCTTTGTCAGCAAAGTGATGTCTCTGCTTTTTAATATGCTCTCTAGGTTTATTATAGCTTTTCTTCCAAGGAGCAAGAGTCTTAATTTTATAGCGGCAGTCACCATCTGCAGTGATTTTGGAGTCCAAGAAAATAAAGTCTGTCATTGTTTCCAGTTTCTCCCCATCTATTTGCCATGAAGTGATGGGATCAGATGCCATGATCTTCATTTTTGGAATGTTGAGTTTAAGCCAGCTTTTCCACTCTCCTCTTTCACTCTCATCAAGAAGCTCTTCAGTTCCTCTTCGCTTTCTGCCGTAGGGGTGGTATCATCTGCATATCTGAGGTTATTGATAGTTCTCCCCAGCAATCTTTCTTCCAGCTTGTGCTTCATCCAGCCTGGCATTTCACATGATGTACTCTGCACATAAGTTAAATAAGCAGGGTAACAGTATGAAGCCTTGATGTGCTCCTTTCCCAGTTTTGAACCAGTGCATTGTTCCAGGTCTGATTCTAAAGGGACATTGTTATAAAGGTTCTCAATGGTCAGGGAGTCCTTGTATTATATCTAAAAGATGACAATGATTGAATAGTACTGAGGCAGGACATTGAGATAAGGCCTTTATGATTTTCTTCATTTGTTTTGGCCGTGCTGGGTCTTCACTTCTGTACAGGCTTTTCTCTGGTTTTGGCGGGATGGGGACTACTCTCTAGTTGTGTGTGGGCTTCTCACTGTGGTGGCTTCTCTTGCTGCAGAGCACAGGCTGGATGTCATGTGGGTTTCAGTACTTGTTGTGCAGGGGCTTAGTTTCTCTAAGGCATGAAGAATCTCCCCAGATCATGGATCAAACCTGTCTCCTGCATTGGCAGGAGGATTATTTACCTCCGAGCCCCCGGGGAAACCATGCCTTTATTTTAAATAAGGTTAATTTTGAGAATTCCTTGGCAATCCAGTGGTTAGGACTCTGTACTCTCACTGCCGAGGCCTTGGGGTTGGAGCTCTGATCAGGGAACTAAAATCCCACAAGCCACATGGTACACCTCCCCACAAAAATAAGATTAGTTTTATAATCCTGAGGAAAAAGATAGACCTCTGAATTCTTGGCAGAGAACCCCATGGCACTATAGGCATTTTTTGATATTCTCAAAATGGCAGTCTTCTATCCTCCATTTTATTTTCCTATTTTCTCAAAATGGTAAAGAATCTGCCTGCAATGTGGGAAACTTGGGTTCAATCCCTGGGTTGGGAAGATCTCCTGGAGAAGGGAAAGGCAACCCACTCTAGTATTCTTGCCTGAAGAATCCCATGGACAGAGGAGCCTGGTGAGTTACAGTCCAAGGGGTCGCAAAGAGCTGGGCACGACTGAGCAACTAACACATTTCTCTTTGCATTTTTAAGTGTTACTTCCCCAATGAGCTGATGCTATTTTGAGTCTTGATCCTGACCCACAAGTTGCTGCTTGTCAACAGTGCCCCCAAACTGCAGAATCACCGCCAGATATAATGTTTGCTTATTTATTAACTTCCTAAGTTTTTGTACGCTAATCAATAGTCAGCTGTCTGTTACATACCAAGCACCATGCTGATGCAGCTATGAAAAAGACAGTCTCTGAATAAATAAAGCTAACCATCTTGGTGGGAAGACTCTAGTTTAAAAAAAAATTAGAATAAACTTTAATGATGTTATGATAGGGAAATACAGGTGATGTGGTCGCTGTAACTGGAAAAATCAAGTCTAAGGGATCAGGAAATGTGTCTCAAAGGAAGTAATTAGTGAGCTTTCATCAGAGATGTAAATGCAGAGGGAAATAAGACAAAATGGAAGGATGGAAGGATGATAGGAGAGGAAACGGAAGAAGAGTCTAGCAGGGCACCAGCTGGTGCCTAGAAGGCTGGCCCAGTAGAGGAAGAAGCCTAGTTCTGGGTGCCTCCAAGCATAAGTGGAGCCACGAGCATCTTCTGAATCCTAGTGATTTCTGCATCTTTGTTTACTTCCTCTTCAACTCAAGGGATCTCTTAAAAGGAAGAGAGATAGTGACAGAGACAGAGAAAAAGAAAGAAGAGGACGGGGAGGAGGAGGAAGAAAGGAAGAAAAGCAGAGATAAACTCTAAGCCACACACTTGCCCAGGGCTTTTATGTGGACTGTCTGACTTGATCACCATGCACTCTGTCTTAGGCGCTACAATCATCCACCTTGTACAGGTGAAAAAGGAACTGAGGCTTAGAGAGAGAAAAATGATGAGTCCTGCAGTCATTAAGATACATAGATCATGAGGAGGGAGGTCTTTTGTCCCTGCTTTTACATTTTAATTTCCTTCCTCTAGATCTACTACTGATTTTAAATGTTCATGACACAGCCTGGGAACCTCAGTGTTTACACTAAAGCAGAAAACTATCTCGTCACATAGAGTCTATCTTCCTTTCTGTCAGAAGCTGTATTTCTCTTCTCATATTCTCTCTATTTTGTATAACTTCTTAAACTGTAAAGCAAAAAAAAAAAAAAAGTGACAGGAATACCTCATTTAATAGCCTGCAGTATCATTTTGGCCCTCTGAAAAAATGACTACTGCCTTTCAACTCTAAAACAAAATGCTCTTTGAATTTGCACACATTCCTGTGCCACTTAATCTTGGATTAGTGTGTCAGGGTTCATCCAGGAAACCTGTCCATCTTATTCTCTGTCGCCTGCTCCAGATAGCACTTGCTCACATCTATTTTTAGCAATCCGTATCCGTCGAGCTTTTATACATTGATTGCATACGTTTGATTTTTTTTTCATTTCTCTTGTCCAATTTAAGGTGTCAGTGCTGCCTCCCAACTCATGTCATTTATTTCTGTCTTTAAAACCAACTGTGACAAAGGATACACTCCTGTGCAGAATGGATTCCCTCTCAATGTTATAAACTTGGCTATTCTCAACTTTCATAGTAACCCTTGAGAATATACCTCAGGATATTCCTGTGCCTTTAATGATGCCAAAAACGAAGTAATACTGGAGGTGTTAGCGGTGATTAAACAGAATTATGTAGCCAAAAACATGATTATAGGCAACTTTAATTTAAATAGTAATTTTTAAGCACTGCTGTGAATGAGGTTAAGGAGGCTGCCTGCCCTATTTGAGTAAGGCGCTTTCCATATGCATGCATACACTCTTTGCATAATGACCATCTCCTGCTACACTATACATTCTAAATGAGGGAAAGGCAATCTCATTTGAATGTGAGAGCTTGACTGAAAACTTTTCATTCAAACTATGTATAAATATATAAAGCACAGTCTAGGGTCACGGGAAAGCCAAAAGGTAGTTTCAAATGCATTCTTCCTGCTAAAATAATTTGTTGGAAGCCAAAAGAAGTTAAAGCTGCTGTCATAGAAAAGAGGAATTGGTTTGCATAACATCACCTGAGCATTAAAATATCCCTAGCTCATTATAATCAAATCGCTTTTTAAACAACGATGCAAACCAGAGGCACTCATCTTAATGCAATGGATTGTTGTCAATGTCAGCTGTGTCAAGGCCTTTTCAAAAATGACAGGATTTAAAAATCGCTAAACAGTTGCGATGACATCTCAGCTGTCATTCTGTGAAAATCACAAGCCTATGCCTTGTTTTCTGAGACTGGCAGTGCAGCAGTCTCAGAGAGCTAAGATAATTCGTGACCTTTGGAAAAATAAGCAAATTAAATGTCTTTCTCAGCATCCCTGAAACTTGAGTGTATCCATAGAAACAAAATGTAAGTGACTATTCCCATGAGTAAATAATATAGATATAACTCTCTTCATTTCATCAATCGATATGCCATTCCGCCCCTGCTCTGGACCTACAAATCTGAGCTGCTCAGCTGAGTCTAAGCTTCCTCCAAGGCCCAAGCAGCTCAGGACAGCCTCAGGTCCACACAGTTGGGAGGCCTGCATCTCTAGAGGGTTACCTCCTGTCAGGATGCCTGCTTTCAATCTACTCCAATCTCAATAGCTCCTCCGTCCTTACTTTTTGAGATAGAAATTGATACAACTTCGCAAAAATCAAACTTGAGATGAGTGCACAACCGGAGGTACAGCTGGCAGGCATGAACCTCAAAGTGATAACATTAAAGGAATGTATGTATCAAAATATATGCTAGGCTGAATATTTTCACTTTTGTCTTGATACTAAAATTTCAGAGGACTCAAGAAGAAAAAGACAGGGTGCTGTGGGCAGACTACACTCAAACCTTATTCAGACCGACTCCTTGGGACCATTTAATGACACGTATCACCCTCTCTTAACTGAAATATTAACTTCAGTTGGCTTCCTGTACTTAATTTCTTCCTCTCTTACTGACAATTCTTTGCCAGTTTCTTTTACTGTTCCTACCTATAGCCCAGCACATACTATCTTGAGGGGAGGTGGTTGTCATTTATTTTCTACCTGCATTTACTCCCCAGGGGATTTCTTCCCGTCTCTGGCTCTAAAAGGGCATCTCAAACTTCAGTACAAATCTGAGTCCTTATTTTCTCCTCAAGCTTTTCTTCTGAGTCTCTCTGTCTCAGTGAATGGCAACTCCATTCTTTTCGGTCTGGCTGAATAACTGATACTCATCCTTGGTTCTTCTCTTCAGCACCATATCCAATCCTTTGACACTTTGTCATCTCATTCTTCAGAATATTTCTAAAATCCAGCCATTCCAAAAAATGTTGTTGCTTATCTCAGTTCATAAATATTCAGTTGCAGGCTTCATCTATTCTACATACTAAGTACCTCTGAAATCTATACATTTCCCTCCATTCTCTGTGAAATGATGCAGCCTAATCTTCCATGAATAACCACCTGAATTTCTGGTATGACTTACTAATTTTTCTGCCCTTTATCCACAACTAGTCATTATATCACATAGAAGCCAGTAATATGTTTTTTCAAGCACATGTGTTTACATTAGTAACTTATTTAAAATTTTTCTTGTTGCTTTCAAGTTAATTAAAAATTATTTAAGAAGACCTATAAAAGTCTATGTGATATGGACCTTCCTGCCTTTTCAGGCTGTTGCCCCTTTCCCTCTGAAAACCTGCTGGGCTTTTTCCAGTTTTCTCTCCATGGCCAGGTGCCTTCCATAATCTTCTATACTCATAATAATATCTTGATGATCAGTTTACAACTTATTTCTTTCAGAAAGACTTTTTTTTTTAAGAAGGTAGCTTCTTCCCTTTGTATTATTTTCTCAAAATCTGTCTTCTTGATTGACTCTCAACTTTCTTAGCACAATTCCTAAGTACCCATTCAATGAAATAATTTAAATGAATAACTTATAGAAATTTACTATAAAACAACCACTTTTTCAGATGAGGTCTTTTTATTAAAGAAAAATAGGGACAATAATATTATCCATTTTATAGGTATGTGTGTGTGACATACAGTAGCTATACAAAGACTTAGCACAACAGTAGTAATATTTGATGAATATTTATTATTATTTACAGTTAAAGTAATCTTCTTTAAATATCCTTAGGATTGCTTGAGAGATATGACATTGTTTAAATATTTTGAAACAGGAGATGACAAAGTCACTAAGGGAAATAATCCAGGGAGAGAAGACTGGGCACAGAACTCAGACCATGCATGACTCCTCTGCTCGTATGTTGAGCGACAGGTAAAGAGAAAAGAATCCGGGAAAGAAAAGGGAAAGATAGAAGACAGGTTAATTCCATGCCACAAACGACTGAAATCCCTTTGTAGTGACTAATTTTCTCCTCTGATTATCAGACTGAATACTTAACATTAACAGAAACCACTGTGTCCAAACCTGTTTAAGCAAGAAATCAAATTTCTTAGGATTTTTAAATCAGATGATAAGGAAAGTATAGTGACACTCTTTCTGTAATCAAGAAAGGGTTCTTGAAGGATATTTAACTTCAGCTAAATCATAAAGGGTTGAAGATAATCTGTACAGAATAAAGTTGTGGTGGAGAGAGGGATTTTAGATGGTAAAGCAGCATAAACAAGAGCTTTAGAAAGAAAATTAACTCTGAGAATAGAAAGTAGATGAACTTCTGTTCATCTCTGGATGTCACCAAAGATAAGTAGGAGGTAATTTCACAACAACATTTGAAGCCCAGGTATGAGGAAGCTCAAATGCAAGGGTAAGATGTTTAAATTTTATATTATAGAAACTAATGGTTGTCGACTGAACATTCATACAATGAAAGTGATATTTTGGTGAAATTGGCATAGTAATGCTGTCCACTGTGTGTACAAGGGGAAGGATCAACTAAGAGAAAAATTCCATGGTTTAAGATATTATGTTATACAAGATTAAACTGGAGAGATAGAAGTGGATTTAGAAAAGGGGAGAGGAACCAGAGATCAAATTGCTAACATCCACTGGGACATAGAAAAAACAAGAGAGTTCCAGAAAAACATCTACTTCTGCTTTATTGAAAATGCCAAAGCCTTGGACTGTGTGGCTCACAACAAACTGTGGAAAATTCTTAAAGATATGAGAATACCAGACCACCTTACCTACCTCTTGAGAAATTTATACACAGATCAAGAAGCAACAGTTAGAAACGGACATGGAACAACAAACTGGTTCCAAATCAGGAAAGGAGTATATCAGGGCTGTATATTGTCACCCTGCTTATTTAACTTAGATGCCGAGTACATCATGTGAAATGCTGGGCTCGATGAAGCACAAGCTAGAATCAAAATTGCTGGGAGAAATACTAATAACTTCAGATATGCAGATGACACCAACCTTATGGCAAAAAGCAAAGAAGAACTAAAGAGTCCCTTGATGAAACTGAAAGAGAAGAGTGAAAATGTTGGCTTAAAACTCAGCATTCAAAAACCTAAGATCATGGCATCCAGTCCCATCACTTCACAGCAAATAGATGGGGAAACAATGGAAACAGTGACAGACTATTTTCTTGGGCTCCAAAATCACTGCAGATGGTGACTGCAACCGTGAAATTAAAAGATGCTTGCTCCTTGGAAGAAAAGCTATGATGAACCTAGACAGCATATTAAAAAGCAGAGACATTACTTTGCCAGCAAAGGTCTGTCTAGTCAGAGCTATGGTTTTTCCAGTAGTCACGTATGGATGTGAGAGTTAGAATATAAAGAAAGCTGAGCACCAAAGAATTGATACTTTTGAACTGTGGTTTTGGAGAAGACTCTTGAGAGTCTGTTGGACTGCAAGGAGATCCAACCAGTCAATCCTAAAGGAAATCAACCCTAAATACTGATTGGAAGGACTGACGCTGAAGCTGAAGCTCCAATACTTTGGCCACATGATGTGAAAAACTGACTCATTTGAAAAGACCCTGATGCTGGGAAAGACTGAAGGCAGGAGGGGAAGGGGATGCCAGAGGATGAGATGGTTAGATGGCATCACCGACTTGATGGACATGAGTTTGAGTGAGCTCTGGGAGTTGGTGAAGGACAGGAAAGCCTGGGGTGCTGCAGTCCATGGGGTCACAAAGAGTCAGACATGACTGAGGACTGAACTGAAGGAGCAATAAAAAGAGCATTGTGAAATTACAAAAGAAAAGGTGGATAAGGAAAGTTCTATATATAGATAGATAGAGAAAGAGAGAGATCAGAGGGAAAAAGATTTGTCAGAGATGATTCTTAAGTTTCCAGCTTGAACAACTTGGAGAAAAATAATGACATTTATAAAAACATGTGGGTGTGATATTTTGTCACTGACATTAAAATGAATTGCCAAGACACATCTTCCTAAGACTACTGATTATCTCCTGGGAACAGTGTCTCTGCTCATCACTTAGATATCTATAGCGGATGTTGGCAGCTTATTGGTAGGAAAACAGCTAAATCAGAAAAGTGAGAGGGGCAAGTCAGAAGTACAAACTTAGTATATTTGAACAAATAATATTAATTATCAGTAATATACTGAAATGAATAGTTCTGCTTAAAATGCTACCATGATTTTTAGCAAATGTAGAAGCTTTTTCACTTTATTTACACAACACACATGTATTGAATCCTTACACTGTGCAAGGTATAGTGAGGGATAGGCAAAAATCACTGCAGATGGTGACTGCAGCCAGGAAATTAGAAGACACTTACTCCTTGGAAGAAAAGTTATGACCAACCTAGACAGTATATTCAAAAGCAGAGACATTACTTTGCCAACTAAGGTCCATCTGGTCAAGGCTATGGTCTTTCCTGTGGTCATGTATGGATGTGAGAGTTGGACTGTGAAGAAGGCTGAGCGCCAAAGAATTGATGCTTTTGAACTGTGGTGCTGGAGAAGACTCCTGAGAGTCCCTTGGACTATAAGAGATCCAACCAGTCCATTCTGAAGGAGATCAGCCCTGGGATTTCTTTGGAAGGAATCATGCTAAAGCTGAAACTCCAGTACTTCGGCCACCTCATCTGAAGAGTTGACTCCTTGGAAAAAAACTCTGATGCTGGGAGGGATTGGGGGCAGGAGGAGAAGGGGACGACAGAGGATGAGACAGCTGGATGGCATCACGGACTCAACAGACGTTGAGTCTGAGTGAACTCTGGGAGATGGTCATGGACAGGGAGGCCTGGCGTGCTGCGATTCATGGGGTCACAAAGAGTCAGACACAACTGAGCGACTGAACTGAACTGAACACAAAGTCCCTTCACAGGTCAGAAAAGGTAGACCTTACAAGGCAGATGTTATATGAATGTAACTTTAAGGACATAAGAGCTTCCCTGGTAGCTCAGATGATGGAATCTTCTTCCAATGCAGAAAACACAGGTTCTATCCCTCAGTTGGGAAGATCCCCTGGAGAAGAGAATGGCTACCCACTCCAGAATTCTTGCCTGGAGAATTCCATGGACAGAGGTGCCAGTCCACAGGGGTCACAAAGAGTCGGACACAACAGAGCGATTTTCACTTTAAAGACATAAAAGACTGTGAAAGACTTAGATGAGGAGTGGATTTCAGCTAGCCTAGGATGGTCAGGGAAATATTCGTTAATAACAATGTACATGAATTTGAGCAAATTCTGGGAGATAGTAGAAGACAGAGAAGCCTGGCATACTGCAGTCCAGGGAGTTGCAAAGATTCAGACACTACTTAGCGACTGAACAACAACAGCAACAAAATATAAGAAATTTGAAGGTAAGAGTCTACCTTGGTGGTGACACAGAACACACAGAGCACACAGAGAGGAGAAAAAGTATATAGGTTTAGACCATACTGTATTGGTCATGAATGCCAAGCTTAGGGCTTTGGGCATTTTAAATAGGGAATAAGGAGCTATTGCAGATGTTCCGCTCTGATTAAAATAATAAGGCAGCACTCTGCACACACTGTCCCTGCTATCAGTGAAAATTCACCCAATGAATGAATGCCTAAAGGCGTTATCTTGGTATATTTACCATTATGGGGGATATAAAATTAAACAAATTGCAGATGACACCACTGAAGAATTAACAGTGCATTTAAAGAGGAAATGGGCAATCCATATTCTCATACCCTAGCAACACAAAATAGGATATGAAAAAGATTCCACTATATGTTGAGAAACCCCTCAGAATCTTGATAATACCCACTATTCTTTATTCCCACTATGGGAATCAGGAACTATACCAGATTCATGGCATGATAGCATGTCATCCTGTTCAAAAGCCCTTCTGTATCTTCCCACTGCTTCTAGCAGAAAGATAGGAACCCTTTACCACAGCAGATAAATCCTACAAGACTTGACCTGTACCTCCTCTCCCAATCTCCCCACAGGAACTTTATCACTCCCTGCATCCCCACCATGCAAACACAGAGGCTCTTCAGAACATCACCAGTTCGTTCTTGCCTTGGGGACTCTGAATTTTTTTTTTTTTTTTGGCCAGAAACCTTCTTCCTCAGATTCTTAGAGAACTGGTTCCTTCTCATTCTTCAAGTGTAAATCTAAAATAACACTGTAGAGAAAATATATAGTACTTTCTCCAAATATAGAAAGCATCCAGCACATAACAGACTCATAAATATTTGTGTAATCAATGATTATATGGATCATCTCACTTTAATTCTTATAACAACTCAGTCAAGAATGACTGGGCTTAAAGATGAAAAATAGCTTGGTCACCCAGGTCACCGAGGTCATAAGCATCAGAGTACAGATTGGAAAGCTATCCTATAATCTTACCACTACTCCACACCATCTTTCTGTGTAAAGAAGCAGAAACCGATTATAGATTTTTAAGCCTTGGAGGACTTTGCAGAATTTCATCTGGAACTTTGATGCAAGACCTGAGAGGATGATCAAAGAAATAAAAATAAGACGTAATCTGAATCCCCAAGTAGCTCAAATCCCCAAGAAAGAAAATATCAGTGAGCAAATAGTAGCCTTTGATTATTCTTTTCAAAATACTTTTTTATTTTTACTAGAATAATAATAATGAAGAAATTTGATATTACTTATCTCATTTAGCCCTTAAAAGACTTTAAGACATTATTATTATCCTTTTTTACCTTATGGAAATAGAAAGTTGATGGAAACTGTAAAAGTTGCTTTACTCATGTGAACAGCAAGTAAGTAGCTAAGAAATTTGACTGAAGGTCTGTCTGCCTATTTTTAACTTCAATTCAATGAACATAAATCATCATTTATAGTTTTTCACCAGATCTCCAATTTTTAGCATTTTACAGTCTCCTTATTTTGCCAAGGGACATAATTCTATGCAACAAATAATTCTGACTGCCTATTATAGCAGCAGCAGCACTTGCCTTTGGTGAGCTTTGAGTTTTAAGATTCACATCTCTGATAATTCACGAATATTTTCAGTTTAAGTGAAAAAACTTGGATGTGAAATTTTCTGCTTCTCAGAAAGTATCCTGGAAATGGGTAGAACTGGACAAGAATTTCCATGAGGTTTGGGGCACTTGTGTATTTGAAGGTGTGTTGTGTTGCAACGTGGGGAGATTGGAACTCTCCTGCACTGCTGTGAAAGGGTAAAATGGTGTAGTCACTTTTGGAAAGCAATTTTTCCTCTAACAGTTAAACAAGAGTTACCAGATGACCCAGGATTTCCATTTCTAGGTATATATCTAAGAAAAACATGTCTGCACAAAAACTTGTACACAAATGCTTATAGCAGAGTTATTTATAATAACTAAAAAGTAGAAAGTACACAAGTATTCATCAATAGATTAATGAATGGATATACAAAATGTAGGATATCCATACAACAGACTATTAATTGGCTATAAAAGGAATGAAGGACTGATACATGCTAAAGCTAGGATGAGCCTTGGAAACATTAGTGAAGAAGCCAGTCTCAAGAGCCTACATAATAAGTGATTCAGTTCATGTGGAAGTCTGGAATAGGGAAAGCTATAGAAACACAAGTATTAATATAGATTAGTATAGAACTGGGAGAGAAGGAAATGGCAGCCCACTCCAGTGTTCTTGCCTGGAGAATCCCAGGGACAGAGGAGCCTGGTGGGCTGCTGTCTATGGGGTCGCACAGAGTAGGACACAACTGAAGCAACTTAGCATAACTTAGCATGTGTTGCAATATAATAGATCTCTATTGGAACTTGCTAAGAATGCTTACCTGTGGTAGTGCTAAGGGGCAAGAATGTACATACACACATCTGCACGTGTGTATGTACGTTCCATAGGAGGCGTGGTGTTCTGTGAACAGGGGTAGAGTGTTAGTTGGTCCATTTTGGCAAACAAAAAGAAACACAATGGATGAAAAGCAACATTATGAGAAACAACACCGGGAGCTATGGAGAATGGGAATGTGCTAGTGAAGGCCAGTTTAGTAAATTCTAATTACTGCTCTGCCTATAGAAGAACATTTCAGGTATTAAGGCCCAAGTACTAGAAAGAAAGAAAATATGGTAAGCAAAAAGAATGTGAAGTCATAAAAATCTTATATGCATCTCCTTTGTAATTTTTTATAATCTCAAAATAAGGTTTGACTTCTGTTTGCTGTCAATGCCAACCCTCTCAACCTACGCAAAGTAATTAAACCATGCATGTGTTCTGCATTTCAGAAAATGAACATGTAACCTTTCTGTTGTTTTGCATAAGACTAACCTTAAAAACAATTCAAATCATATGTGGTTCTCCCCATCTGTATAGACCATGTAGTCTTTATTAAACTAGTCTAATGAGACACAATTTATTTCCACAGATTAACATTGACTTCAGTACCAGGGACCTCATCTCAAAGAATATTGCAGAACCAACTCTCAAATGTTTTGATGAAGCTCAGAAGTTAATCTACAGTCTGATGGCCAAGGATTCTTTTCCTCGATTTCTAAAGTCAGAGATTTATAAGAAACTGGTAAATAGCAAAGAGATTGGAAATCATAAAAAATGGCTCCCTTTCTTGTAAAGAAGATAAATGACAAGCTAACAATCAGATTATAATTTGGGGGAAAAGAAGTGATAGGATAAATCAGCTCAATCGATAAACTTCAAGGCTAAAATGTTTTAAATATACAAACACAATGTAAGTTTTTTTAGGATTTAGAAAACATGCTTTACTTCAATAGAAAAATATGTTATATCTGAAGCCTGAATGTTTAAGTCACTTGTTTAGAATGTGTTTCTTTTATCAGGTACTTTAAAATCTCTTACTGGGAGAGTACAAAGGAAGTTTATGGAGATATAATACACTCTTAAACCATAAGTGGATAATCTCATGACATTATAAATTCAGGAAACTATATCTCTTCATGCTGCTGCATGGGAGACTGTTTAGCATCATACAGATGATTTTAAATACCATTTCCATTATTCAAAACTTCACTTTTGTAAAAAGAGAAATTCTGAACCAAAACACAACCCTTCATTTAGTATATCAACTATTTCTTTGCAACCAGGATCTGCTACATAATGATGCAGTGGTTATCTAAACTGCTATGGCCTTCAGATTAATGATGGAGAAAAAATGGCATATATATATGTATGCCATTGATTAAACTGTCAAAATAGATCACCTGGTTTAATTCTGTGGCATTACACAGGCATGTATGAAATGGGCCTTGTGGGTGGGAAGGATTGATTTTTTTAGCTCAATAAAAATATAAAGGAAAGAGGAGGAATAAAGAGGATGGATAAGTGTATATATGATGAGCTGCACAGCAGTACCTACCCCATAAAACGAAATATTACTGCAACATTATCTACTCAAATAAGTATGGAGTTAAGCATTCACTCCTTCAGCACAGTAATTTGTTTATAGAACGCAAAGAGATTTTCAAAATGCATTTCTTTTGAGATGTTCCTACATCATACTCTTTCTACAAGTAAATGTCCTCAGTTTTGACCAACTCTGCAACCCATGGACTGTGGTCCACCAGGCTCCCTCTGTCCATGGGATTTTCCAGGCAAGAATACTGGAGTGGATTGCCATTTCCTACTCCACTACGTGTAAACATTCCATGATAATTTTGAATAATTTAAAGTCAATATGAGAAGCTATAAAGATTCAATAGATCTTCCATGTTTCCATTTTGTTTTCACAGATTTACTTAATTTTGTTGTTATGTCTATTTTACAGATTATTTGAACATTAGAAAATGGAGGAAAAATAGCAGGATTTGTTTTATGTTTCCACAGGCTATTCATTTGATAAACAAAATTCTGTCTACTCTTTGTCTTTAAAAATAAACATTTAAACACATGCAAATGGAGTGTTCCCTGGATACTTGCAAATTCTTTAAAGGAAACCATAATGAACACTGATTGTGAATATTCAGTGTTCCTTAAGCGGCACTTAATGGAAAAGAGCTATACTCTGCAACATTTATTTGGAAGGACCCAGCCTTAATTTAGCCTGTATTTAAAGAGGAAATTTAAAAATTATTCCTAGAGACAGAAAAAGAAAACTTTATTTATTTTTATTGTTGCCTCTATTTATTTATTTTTAATATAAATTTATTTATTTTAATTGGAGGTTAGTTACTTTACAATATTGCATTGGTTTTGCCATACTTTAAAATAGAAATTAAAATCACATTCATCCTTTTAGACAAAAAAAAACATGATCTTAGTTATTTCCTAGGTCACATGCTGGTAAGAGGCAGAGCTGGTAGGAAGAGTGCTTTCCACACGGGCCACAAACAGCACCTTGTTCCCACAAGAGCAGAGCAACGTCCTAACCATTAGGACCTTGCCGAGGCCAGAAATCTACTATCCTACTCAACCTCAAATACTTAGGTAGGGGCCCTTTCCTTTCGTTCAACATGCAAATTGCCCTTTTACAGTCAACTTGCAAAGTCCTTCTGGTTACCTTCAAGCAAGACTGCCTGTTCAGTGACTGCCTCAGGTTTTCTCTAAGAATGCACAGGCAGTCACAAGTCAGACTTTCACCACCCAGAAGCAGATTGTGGGTAGTGGGTAAAAATACAGTAAGTGTCAATGAGATCTGTTAAAAAACTGGATGTTGAATCACCTCTCACATATTCCAGTCAAAGGCCTTCAATAGCAATCCTTTCCCCTTATCTCCTCAACTATAATCATAGGTTTTCTGACTTAGAAAAGAAAACTGCCAGTTTGGGGAATAAAATCAGTTTTTGGGTATTTGGAACACTTAGTAGTGATGAATTTTGATAAAATATCAGATCTTTATCTTTGATACATTGTTCTCTGTAGGTCTCTTTTACTCCATATACTACTTTATTCATCAGTTATCACTGATGAGTGATTTTATAGATGGGATGTTTAAATAAAAGGGTAATTTGCCAAAAAAATGAATAACATCATTAACATTCCCAGTAACATTCTTAAATATTCAACAATTGTTTAATGCCATTTTCTAAAAATATTTACATCAGCTATAAGAAATGAATTACTTATATTAAAAACTAAGCTAAGCAGTAAAGCAGTAATAAAATAGAGTAGTGACAGAGATATAATCTTCAAATTATAAGAGTTTTCCCAAGCCTAGTGTTTTCCATTTTCTGATAGTTTTTACTATGTGTGAAAGTTGCTTAGTTATGTCTGACTCTTTGCGACATCCATGGACTGTGGCCCACCAGCTCCTGTGTCCATGAATTCTCCAGGCAAGAACACTGCAGTGAGTAAGCCATTCCCCTCTCCAGGGGCTGTTTCCAACATAGAGATCAAACCCACACCTCTTGAGCTTCCTGCATTGGCAGGCAGATTCTTTGCCACTGCAACACCTGGGAAGACTATAAGTTTATGCAGATACTTGCTTCAGTTCAGTTCAGTTCAGTCATTCAGTCGTGTCCGACTCTTTGTGACCCTATGAATTGCAGCACCCCAGGCCTCCCTGTCCATCACCAGCTCCTGGAGTTCACTCAGACTCACGTCCATCAAGTCAGTGATACCATCCAGCCATCTCAACCTCTGTCGTCCCTTTTTCCTCCTGCCCCCAATCCCTCCCAGCATCAGAATCTTTTCCAATGAGTCAACTCTTCTCATGAGGTGGCCGAAGTACTGGAGTTTCAGCTTTAGCATCATTCCTTCCAAAGAAATTCCAGGGTTGATCTCCTTCAGAATGGACTTGTTGGATCTCCTTGCAGTCCAAGGGACTCTCAAGAGTCTTCACCAACACTTCACCAACACCACAGTTCAAAAGCATCAATTCTTCAGTGCTCAGCTTTCTTCACAGTCCAACTCTCACATCCATACATGACCACTGGAAAAACCATAGCCTTGACTAGACAGAACTTTGTTGGCAAAGTAATGTCTCTGCTTTTGAATATGCTATCTAGGTTGGTCATAACTTTTCTTCCAAGGAGTAAGCATCTTCTAATTTCATGGCTGCAGTCACCATCTGCAATGACTTTGGAGCCCCAAAAATAAAGTCTGACACTCTTTCCACTGTTTCCTTATCTATTTCCCAAGAAGTGATGGGACCAGATGCCGTGATCTTCATTTTCTGAATGTTGAGCTTTAAGCCAACTTTTTCACTCTCCACGTTTACTTTCATCAAGAGGCTTTTTAGTTCCTCTTCACTTTCTGCCGAAGTATCTATTTCAACCTCAAAATATAATCAATTTTTTTAATACTAATACTATATTACAAACAACTAAAATCTTTTGGGCATTACAAACATGAGCTAGTGTCAAATTTCTTTTCTGAAACATTTTTTTCATTCTGTGTTTATATAGAACTCATTCTATTTACCTTCATTGTTTTACTTTTTTATATAGCGTTTCAAACTTTGTGTGGTGTAGTTATTATGTATGTACCCATAATATTCTCAATGAGCCTATATGTTGATATAATAAAAGCAAAGAAAAATGGGTTTTTTTTTTGTTTCCTTCCAATATCTTTTCTAATGAGTTTAATATCATCTTGGCTTTTAAACAGAGTAGCATCCTGCCCCATAACTTTGGAAAATAGTCTAGATTTATTTTCCAATATTTGAAGGGACGTTCAAATCTATTATCTAGGACCGAAGTTTAAATTAAATGGACCTTCCCTTTCATTTAAATGGAAGCTGATCAGCTAATCTTCTGAATTATACAAGCCATGTCCTAAAATAAGTAATCAATAATAATCATTGTTAGATAACTAAGTGAAAGTCGCTCAGTCGTGTCCGACTCTTTGTGACCCTGTGGACTATACAGTCCAAAATTTGACCCAGTTCAAATGAGATGGATGAAATTGGAACCGATTATACAGAGTGAAGTAAGCCAGAAAGAAAAACACCAATACAGTATACTGACACATATATATGGAATTTAGAAGACAGTAATGATGACCCTATATGTGAGACAACAAAGAGACACAGAGGCATAGAATGGACTTTTGGACTCTGAGGGAGAGGGAAAGGGTGGGATGGTTTGGGAGAATGGCAATGAAACATGTATACTTTCTTGTAAGAAACGAAGCGCCAATCTATGTTCAATGTAGGATGCAGGATGCATGGGGCTGATGCACAGGATGATTCAAGTAGAGGATGTGGGGTGGGAGGTGGGAGGGGGCTTCGGCATTGGGGGATTGTGTTCACCTATGGCTGATTCGTGTCAATGTATGGCAACACAAATACAGTATTGTAATTTAAAAAATAAATAAATTTAATAATTTTTAAAAAGGAAAAAAAGATTCATTTTTTAAAGAGAGGAAATTCCCCTTAAAAACAAAAACAGTCTGGTCTCAGTATCATAGGCTTCATACATTTATTTCTTATGCAAAAACTCCATTTCTAACATTTTCCCACACAATCCTTGCATCAATTTCACCCAATTATATCTTATGTGGGCCTGATTTTCTTCCCAGCTACATAGTTTTATAATTTATTTCATGGTGATGCCAATTAATTTAAAATGAACTCTTTTCACAACTATGTGGAAAAGGTGGGATGTTGTCACAGCAGTAATCAATTATTATGTGAATAAAGGGCACTCGCTCTGTGTTCCTCTTAGTGTTTTGTCAGATTTGTCTTTGCATTTTAATTGGGAAGCATGGGGAATATATTTAAAGAAAAACTACTTACTTTAGCTATGCCACTTCAGAGGAATTTTATGTTTTATTAAAATTACTATTTATAGTGTACATTTGAATGTGAAACATATATGCATAATTAATTATAATAATACATGGATAGATATTAGTGTGTTTCCAAGTATAACAAACAGAAGTTGGGAAAATAACATTTCTAACAATAACCTCATTTCTCTAAGAAACATAATTTTTCTCTCTTTATTTCATTTAAGATAGAAAATGGGATTGGATGTCTAGTAGAGAACAAAAAAGTTTAATTGGGTTATTGTTTAGCCATTGAATATTTATGCTTTGTGTTATATCCAGACTGAAGTCAGCAATGAATATTTCTGGAAAAAGAAACCTGTCTTCATGAGTTTACATTTTTGCCTGAGGTGATGATTGTTTAGTTATTCCTGGATATCTCACATAAAACATTTCATCAACTTATATTTTTACAATAAGAATTTAGAACTAGTAAATTTTTAACAAATATGGCATAGTTTCCTTATTCTGATACTTTTACTCATTTTGTGCATTAGGGAAAATAAGTTGTAAGTTAATTTTATAAATGATGATGTGCTGTGCTGTGCTTAGCCGCTCCCGACTCTGTGACCCCACGGGCTACAGCCCACTGGGCTCCTCTGTCCATGGCGGTTCTCCAGGCGAGAATACTGGAGAGGGTTGCCATGTCTCCTCAAGAGTTGGCTTGGATATAAAATATTATAAATATCTGGTGCTTTTTAAAAATTGGTAAAAAACGAAGTGTTTCATAATGTAGGTTATATTAAATATTCTTATAATTATTTCATCTATTTTAATTAAACTATCTTATTTTTAAAATATCAGTTTAGGTTTATAAAAGTCAATATTTTTTAAAAAGTAAATATTTTTGTGAGTAATGCCTTTGAATTATTATCTTTGTTCCACTTTCCAAATGCATCATGTTTACCACAAATACATAATCAGGAATCAAAACCACAAAGCTGGTTTTCATTACTGCTTATAAACAGAAAAGACAGAGGAAATTCCTATTATGTACAAGGGGAAAATATATTTTGAAATTCACATTTCAAAGCAGTATTTAATACCTGAACATGAATCTTTTGGGGATCATACCAAAATCCATTATTAAAAACCAAGAGCACACTGAGGGAGATTTAAATGTTGAGTTTATGATTGAACTATTAAAAATTTGCTTCAAAAGCATGTTTATTGTCAAACAACTCTATAAACTCTTTTATAGGATTTTATTTTTTGCTAGAAGTGGTCTTTTATAAAGAGTAAATAAGCTCCAATAATAGAAGGTTAAAGATTGATTGAAAACTCAATATGTTTTAAGCCAGATAAAAGCCATTCTCCCAAATGTAGTTTTTATATTAAGTGGTAGAAGTCAATGAAGAGTAAAAGTATCCAGCCATTGCACAATGGCTTAAAGTGAATTTGGAACTTCACTGAAAACTCTAAAGTTGTATGTATCTACAAACACATGCATATACCGAATTATGAAACTCTGTTCCTACCTTTTGAAAGAATTCATTACTTATTTCAACTGGTTATTTTTAAGCTCAAATAAACTGTATTTCATAATACCTCCATTTCAAATAGGAGTAAAGCCTCAGAAAAAAATAAAATGCAAGTAAATATTATATATTTTTTCTAAATTAGTAACTGAAAAAAGAAGCTAACTGTAAGCAAAATATATTTATTTTCTCATTCTGTAATTAAAATGGGATCATTTGCCCTGAAACTTAAATGAACATTTCTTGAGTCAACACTGAAAGACCATAATAGTATATTTATGAGTCTAAAATTAAGGAGTCATTTTGACATTTTTCTTTTGATCTCAGATCCAATTAATTGATAAGTGCTACCTATTTAATTTAGTTTCATCAGCACTGTCATTGCTATAAATCAGAGCCACATCATTTTTTCTGCCTTTCCAACAGGCACCTAACTGGCACCCACTTTGCCAGTCTTACTTCATTGGGACTCACTTTTGTGTTCTGCAGAGAGTTTTCTGAATGAAAAATCCTATCAAGTCACCTTCTTGTCAAAACGTTTAATGGACACTCACACATAGGATAATCTCCAAACTTCTTGGTCTGCCATATAAATGTCTTCAGTCTTCATAATTCCTGATTTTTGAGCCTAATATCTCTTGGACTGTCTACCCCTCTTCTCTATACTAGCCTACATTCCGGTAATACTAAATCATTACAATCAATTACACTATGTTCAAGTATTTATATCTACTGCTCCCTCTGTCAGAAATACCACCCCCTGGACAAAATGCTCTGGTCTTTTGACTCCGTTCCAAGAGGCCTTTTGTGAGGCTTGATGCCACTATATCCTTTTAACCTGAATCCAGACTCACTAGATGAACCTAATCTGTACCCTTATTAGGATATGAGTCATGTATTATAATTTATATCCATATTCATATTTAAAAAATCCACTAGTATATCCAGCTTTTGTGAGCAAGACACTGATACCTGGAGGGCACATGATGGTTTTAGGTTTGTTGTATAACAACATATTGATATCTTGTTAAATATTCCATGAGAGTTGACAATAGTCCAAAATCTCTCATAAAGGCAGAACCTATGTAATTTTCATAAACTCAGATCTTCGTTTTGTTTGTTTAAAATCTCAGAGATTATCAAAATATCTGCTCAGATACCTTTATGCTTTTTAAGCTCCTTATTTGACTGCAAGTCATCTTGTTCAATAAGATCAGAACCAGTTAAAGTGGGGAGACATAAAAATGAACAAGTAAATAAGTATTATTAAAACATTTTTCTCTGAGTATGAATCTATGATTTTTAACTTCAGCTTATCACCCCTGTCTTTTGAATTCATATCCACCATAAAATGTCTTCAAATTACAGTTCTAGTTTCTTGAAAGTGAATGAGAACCTCAAGAAATAGTCCGAGTATAGGAATTCTTCCTGATTTTTAATTTTCCAAGTATAGGAGTCCAATCTAGTGCAGTCATCACTCAGAATATTTACAGTGATTCGGGGTACAGATGAGGCCAGTTATTTAGAGCAGCAGGCACACCAGCTTCCCTGTGCTGCCCCCTTGCCAGTGCCTCCCTGGTGGGTTAAGAGAGAATAGTTTCCTTGTGCCTGAGCTATATAACCCCAATTAGCCCTCCTGTTAGCCCAAACCTACACCTCAGAAGAAAATGTCACTGTGCAAACGGTAATAAGCGTTTTAGTCATTATGAGCCAGAAAGCATAAAGTTGTCCACATTAAACAGAGGTGATTGACAAGCAGCACAGGTGCTTTCAGAACTGGGCAATTCTAAGCAGAGGCCTGGGACAGCCAAGCATGCCAGCCTCTGGCTACTGCTTCAACCAGACTTAACTGCACAGCAATTAACTAGAAATTCATTTTTGTTGAGTCTTCTCAAAGTTTTTAGTGTCAACGTCAGGTGAGTCGCTCATTGCGACCTCATGGAGTGCAGCATGCCAGTCTTCCTTGTCCATCACCAACTCACAGAGCTTATTCAAATTCAGGTCCATCGAGTCGATGATGCCATCCATCTCATCCTCAGTCATCCACTTCTCCTCTTGCCTTCAATCTTTCCCAACAGCAGGATATTTTCCAATGAGACAGTTTTTGCATCAGGTGGAAAAATTATTGGAGCTTCAGCTTCAGCATCAGTCTTTCCAATGAATATTCAGGACTGATTTCCTTTAGAATTGACTGGTTTGATCTCCTTGCAGTCCAAGAGACTCTCAAGAGTCTTCTCCAACATCACAGTTCAAAAGCATGAGTTCTTCAGGGCTCAGCCTTGTTTATGATTCAACTCTCACATCCAAACATGACTACTGAAGCGGGAAAAAAAGATGGCAGAGGAATAGGATGGGGAGAACACTTTCTCCCTCTCTACCTCATCAAAAGAACATTTCAACGTGGAGTAAATTCCACAAAATAACTTCTGACTGCTGGCAGAGGACATCAGGCATCCAGCAAAGCAGATCATTGGCTTCAAAACCAGGTAGGAATTATTTTAAAAAACAAAGATAGAGACAAAGGAGGTAGGGAGGGAACCCCGGCAGGGGAAGGGAATCCCGTCGCAGGAAGAGACTCTTAAAGAGAGAGGTTCCCTAAAATTGGGGAACTTTCTCACAGCTGTGCATGGGGCTAGCCCTGGAAGCACAGAGGGCAACATAACAGGAAGGAAGAATAAATAAATAATTAAAACCAACAGATTACAAATTCAACAGTATAACCCCCAGCGGATAAGCAGCGCAAACGCCTGCGTCCGACAGCAGTGGGGGTTGGGCAGGGAGGAGCGCGCCCGCGACAGTGCTTTCTAAGAATTGGACCGCGGGAGACGTAGGCTGCAGGGCTTTTCTCGAGAATCGGGGCGTAACGGGGCCAGAATCGGGTCCACGCGTGGATAGAACGAATTATCCCGGACTAGCAAACGAGACAGGGGGATAAATAACACGCGAAATGCTCGAACATAAGACACATTCAGGCCCGCGCACAGAACAAAGGACGGATCGGAAATAGCCGGCTGCAGACCATCCCCCACCGGCGACAGGCAGCCAGAGCCTCAAGCGCTGAAAGAGGGCAGTCACGGCTCAAGAGAGACATTGCCTACCAAATTGCAAGCAGGCTTTTTTGCTGAGACTTCTGGGGTCTCTGATCAGTCATCATCTACCTGAGAAAGAGCCTCGGCGGAGCTCCCAGTAAACTGAGCGACCCGGAAAGCCCAGAAGACTCAACAATAGTGCGCGCCAAACGCCCTAGCCACTCAGACTTGGAACCAAACCCGACACCTGGAGGGGGCTTCCTGAGCGGCTTAAACAGGGGAAGTGCATGAAGCATAGGGCAGGCCCCACACAGTTATCCCGCGGAGCGAGAAGGGGCAAGCCCAGTGCAGAGCTCACCACCACCCTCCCTGTGGCAAGACAGAAATCAGACACTGAAGAGACCAGCAAACAGAGGAAGTCAAACAGAGGGAGCTGCCTTGGTAGCGACCCCACACAGTCCACAATGACAGAGAAAGTGCCAGATACACCGTTACTACTTTTATGATCAAAATTTTTTTTTTTGTGGGGGATGATGTGGAAGCGTGATTTTTCTTTCTTTTTTTAAGAATTTTTTTTTCGTTCTTAAAAATTTTTTTTTCCTTTTTAAATTTGTTTTTCTTCTTTTCTTTTTCATCTTTTTTTCCTAAACTTGCTTAAATTTTTAAGTCTTCTATATTTCTATTTATTATTTTTATAACCTAATATTACTTTTCAAAAAAAAAACCCTATCGTTAAAGTAGAGTCTTTTATTTAATTTTACTTTTTTCTCTATTTTTTTAAAATTTCTCTCTCCTTCTTCTTCTTCCCTTCAATAATCTATCTTTGAAAATCCAATCTTTACTCCAGATTTTTAATCTTGGCATTTTGGTATTTGTTGCCAATTTTGTACTTTTAAAAACCTAATCTTCAGTACCCAGTTTTACATGAGTGCGAGACTACTGGCTTGACCACTCTCTCCACCTTTGGAATCTCTCTTTTCTCCACTAGGTGGCTTTTGTCTCCTCCCTCCCCCCTCCTCCTCTCTAACCAACTCTATGAATCACTGTATGCTTCAGAAGGAGGAGAATTCTAAGAGAACTGGTCACTGGCTGGATCTGTATCCCTCCTTCCCATCTCCCTCTTTTGTCCTCCTGTCCACCTCTATCTACTTCCTCCCTCTCCTCTTCCATGTATAACTCTGTGACCACTTCTGAGCGGTCCAGACTTCGGAGTGCACACAAGAAAGTGGTTACGGGCTAGCTTGCTTTTTCCTCTTTTGATTCCACCTCATCCCATTCCACTCACCTCAAACCACTCCCTCCCACTTCTCTCCTCCAAGTAACTCAGCAATCCTCTAGGGACGACCCTCATGGTGGAGAAACCTATCATCATTAACCTAGATGTTTTAACATTAGTGTTGAATAGATGGAGAAATCATGAGGCTATTGTAAAAATAAATCTGAAAACCAGAATCAGGAGGCATAAGTCCAAAGCCTGAGATCATCAAAGAATTCCTGAATACAGGGAACATTATCCAATAAGAGCTCATCAAACGCCTTCATACCTATACTGAAATTGAGCACTGCCCAAGGGCCAACAAGCTCCAGAGCAAGACGTACCACACAAATTCTCCGGCAACACAAGAACAAGCTCCTGAGCTTCAATACACAGGTAACTCAAAATACTCCAAAACCATTGACGTCTCATAACCCATTACTTCCCACTTCACAGAAATCCAGAGAGAGGAAATCCAGCTCCACCCACCAGAACTCCAACACAAGCCTCCCTAATCAAGAAACTTTGACAAGCCACTGATATAACCCCAAACACAGAGAGGAAGCTCTATAAGAAAGAGAATTCCACAAATTCCCAGAATATAGAAAAGCCACCCCAAACGCAGCAATATAACCAAGATGAAGAGACAGAGGAATACCCAGCAGGTAAAGGAACAGGAGATATGCCCACCAAACCAAACAAAAGAGGAAGAGATAGGGAATCTACCTGAGAAAGAATTCCCAATACTGATAGTGAAAATGATCCAAAATCTTGAAATCAAAATGGAATCACAGATAAATAGCCTGGGGTCAAGGATTGAGAAGATGCAAGAAAGGTTTAACAAGGACCTAGAAGAAATAAAAAGAGTCAACATATAATGAATAATGCAATAAATGAGATCAGAAACACTCTGGAGGCTACAAATAGTAGAATATCGGAGGCAGAAGATAGGATTAGTGAAATAGAAGAAGAATGGTAGAAATAAATGAATCAGCGAGGGAAAAAGAAAGACGAATTAAAAGAAATGAGGACAACCTCAGAGAGCTCCAAGACAATATGAAACGCTCCAACATTCGAATTATAGGAGTCCCAGAAGAAGAAGACCAAAAGAAAGACCATGAGAAAATACTTGAGGAGATAATAGTTGAAAACTTCCCTAAAATGGGGAAGGAAATAATCACCCAAGTCCAAGAAACTCAGAGAGTGCCAAACAGGATAAACCCAAGGCGTAACACCCCAAGACATATTTTAATCAAACTAACAAAGACCAAACACAAAGAACAAATATTAAAAGCAGCAAGGGAAAAACAAATAACACACAAGGGGATCCCCATAAGAATAACTGCAGATCTTTCAATAGAAACTCTTCAGGCTAGGAGGGAATGGCAAGACATACTTAAAGTGATGAAAGATAATAACCTTCAGCCAAGACTACTGTACCCAGCAAGGATCTCATTCAAATATGAAGGAGAAATCAAAAGCTTTACAGACAAGCAAAAGCTGAGAGAGTTCAGCACCACCAAACCAGCTCTCCAACAAATACTAAAGGATAGACTTTAGACAGGAAACACAAAAAGGATGTATAAACCCGAACCCAAAACAATAAAGTAAATAGCAACAGGTACATACTTATCAATAATTACCTTAAATGTAAATGGGTTGAATGCCCCAACCAAAAGGCAAAGACTGGCTGAATGGATACAAAAACAAGATCCCTATATATGCTGCCTACAAGAGACCCACCTCAAAACAACGGACACATATAGACTAAAATTGAAGGGCTGGAAAAAGATATTCCATGCAAATAAAGACCAAAAGAAAGCAGGAGTAGCAATACTCATATCTGATAAAATAGACTATAAAACAAAGGCTGTGAAAAGGGACAAAGAAGGCCACTACATAATGATTAAAGGATCAATCCAAGAAGAAGATATAACAATTATAAATATATATGCACCCAACATAGGAGCACCGCAATATGTAAGACAATTGCTAACAAGCATGAAAGGGGAAATTAACAATAACACAATAATAGTGGGAGACTTTAATACCCCACTCACACCTATGGACAGATCAACTAAACAGAAAATTAACAAAGAAACGCAAATGTTAAACGATACAATTGACCAGTTAGACCTAATTGATATGTATAGGACATTTCACCCCAAAACAATGAACTTCACCTTTTACTCAAGTGCACACGGAACCTTTTCCAGGATAGATCACATTCTGGGTCATAAATCCAACCTTAATAAATTCAAAAAATCGAAATTATTCCAAGCATCTTCTCTGACCATAATGCACTAAGGTTAGATCTCAATTACAGGAGAAAAGCTATTAAAAATTCCACCATTTGGAGGCTGAACAACACCCTTCTGAATAATCAAGAAATCACAGAAGAAATCAAAAAGAAATAAAAATATGCATCGAAACGAATGAAAATGAAAACACAACTACACAGAACCTTTGGGACACTATAAAAGCAGTCCTAAGAGGAAAGTTCATAGCAATACAGGCATACCTCAAGAAACAAGAAAAAAGTCAAATAAATAACCTAACTCTACACTTAAAGCAACTAGAAAAAGAAGAAATAGAGAACCCTAGAGTAAGTAGAATGAAAGAAATCCTAAAAATTAGGCCAGAAATAAATGCAAAAGAAACAAAAGAGACCATAGCAAAAATCAACAAAGCAAAAAGTTGGTTCTTTGAAAGGATAAATAAAATTGACAAACCATTAGCCAGACTCATCAAGAAACATAGAGAAAAAAATCAAATCAATAAAATTAGAAATGAAAATGGAGAGATCACGACAGACAACTCAGAAATACAAAGAATCATAAGACACTACTATCAGCAATTATATGTCAATAAAATGGACAACTTGGAAGAAATGGACAAATTCTTAGAAAAGTACAACTTTCCAAAACTGAACCAGGAAGAAATAGAAAATCTTAACAGACCCATCACAAGCATGGAAATTGAAACTGTAATCAGAAATCTTCCAGCAAACAAAAGCCCAGGTCCAGACGGCTTCACAGCTGAATTCTACCAAAAATGTCGAGAAGAGCTAACACCTATCTTACTGAAACTATTCCAGAAAATTTCAGAGGAAGGTAAACTTCCAAACTCATTCTATGAGGCCACCATCACCCTAATACCAAAACCTGACAAAGACACCACAAAAAAAGAAAACTACAGGCCAATATCACTGATGAACATAGATGCAAAAATCCTCAACAAAATCCTAGCAATCAGAATCCAGCAACACATTAAAAAGATCATACACCATGACCAAGTGGGCTTTATCCCAGGGATGCAAGGATTCTTCAATATCCGCAAGTCAATCAATGTAATTCATCACATTAACAAACTGAGAAATAAAAATTATATGATTATCTCAATAGATGCAGAAAAAGCCTTTGACAAAATTCAACATCCATTTATGATAAAAACTCTCCAGAAAGCAGGAATAGAAGGAACGTACCTCAACATAATAAAAGCTATATATGACAAACCCACAGCTAACATTATCCTCAATGGTGAAAAATTGAAACCATTTCCCTAAAGTCAGGAACAAGACAAGGGTGTCCACTTTCACCACTACTCTTCAACATCGTACTGGAAGTTTTGGCCACAGCAATCAGAGCAGAAAAAGAAATACAAGGAATCCAAATTGGAAAAGAAGAAGTAAAACTCTCACTGTTTGCAGACGACATGATCCTCTACATAGAAAATCCTAAAGACTCGACCAGAAAACTTCTAGAGCTAATCAACGAATATAGTAAAGTTGCAGGATATAAAATCAACACTCAGAAATCCCTTGCATTCCTATACACTAATAATGAGAAAGCAGAAAAAGAAGTTAAGGAAACAATTCCGTTCACCATTGCAACAAAAAGAATAAAATACTTAGGAATATTCCTACCTAAAGAAACTAAAGACCTATATATCGAAAACTATAAAACACTGATGAAAGAAATCAAAGAGGACACTAATAGATGGAGAAATATACCATGCTCATGGGTCGGAAGAATCAATATAGTGAAAATGAGTATACTACCTAAAGCAATCTACAGATTCAGTGCAATTCCCATCAAGCTACCAGCAGTATTTTTCACAGAACTAGATCAAATAATCTCAAGATTTGTATGGAAATACAAAAACCTCGAATAGCCAAAGCAATCTTGAGAAAGAAGAATGGAACTGGAGGAATCAATTTGCCTGACTTCAGGCTCTACTACAAAGCCACAGTCATTAAGACAGTATGGTACTGGCACAAAGACAGAAATATAGATCAATGGAACAAAATAGAAACCCCTGAGATAAACCCACACACCTATGGACACCTTATCTTCGACAAAGGAGGCAAGAATATACAATGGAGTAAAGACAGTCTCTTTAATAGGTGGTGCTGGGAAAACTGGTCAACCACTTGTAAAATAATGAAACTAGACCTGTTTCTAACACCGTACACAAAAATAAACTCAAAATGGATTAAAGATCTAAATGTAAGACCAGAAACTATAAAACTCCTAGAGGAGAACATAGGCAAACCACTCTCCGACATAAATCACAGCAGGATCCTCTATGATCCAACTCCCAGTATACTGGAAATAAAAGCAAAAATAAACAAATGGGATCTAATTAAAATTAAAAGCTTCTGCACAACAAAGGAAACTATAAGCAAGGTGAAAAGACAGCCTTGTGAATGGGAGAAAACAATAGCAAATGAAACAACTGACAAACAACTAATCTCAAGGATATATAAGCAACTTATGCAGCTCAACTCCAGAAAAATAAACGATCCAATAAAAAAAATGGGCCAAAGAACTAAATAGGCATTTCTCCAAAGAAGACATACGGATGGCTAACGAACACATGAAAAGATGTTCAACATCACTCATTATCAGAGAAATGCAAATCAAGACCACAATGAGGTACCATTTCACACCAGTCAGAATGGCTGTGATCCAAAAGTCTACAAGCAATAAATGCTGGAGAGGATGTGGAGAAAAGGGAACCCTCTTACACTGCTGGTGGGAATGCAAACTAGTACTGCCATTATGGAAAACAGTGTGGAGATTCCTTAAAAATTGCAAATAGAACTGCCTTATGACCCAGCAATCCCACTGCTGGGCATACACACTGAGGAAACCAGAAGTGAAAGAGATACATGTACCCCAATGTTCATTGCAGCACTGTTTATAATAGCCAGGACATGGAAGCAACCTAGATGTCCATCAGCAGATGAATGGATAAGAAAGCAGTGGTACATATACACAATGGAGTACTACTCAGCCCTTAAAAAGAATAAATTTGACTCAGTTCTAATGAGATGGATGAAATTGGAACTGATTATACAGAGTGAAGTAAGCCAGAAAGAAAAACACCAATACAGTATACTGACACATATATATGGAATTTAGAAGATAGTAATGAGGATCCTATATGTGAGACAACAAAAGAGACACAGAGGTATAGAATGGACTTTGGACTCTGAGGGAGAGGGAAAGGGTGGGATGGTTTGGGAGAATGGCATTGAAACATGTATACTTTCTTGTAAGAAACGAAGCACCAATCTATGTTCAAGTAGGATGCAGGATGCATAAAGCTGATGCACAGGATGATTCAGGTAGAGGATGTGGGGTAGGAGGTGGGAGGGGGCTTCGACATTGGGAGATTGTGTTCACCTGTGGCTGTTTCATGTCAATGTATGCAAAACAAATACAGTATTGTAATTAAAAAAATAAATTAATTTTAAAAAGACCCCCAAAAAACAAACAAACAAACAAACAAACATGACTACTTGGAAAACTACAGTTTGTCACACAGGCCTTTGTTGGCAAAGTAATGTCTCAGCTTTTAATATGCCGTCTAGGTTGGTCATAGTTTTTCTTTCAAGGAGCAAGTGTCTTTTGATTTCATGGCTGCACTCACCATCTGCCGACAGACAGAAATTAAAGTCTGTCACTGTTTCCATTGTTTCCCCATCTATTTGCCATGAGGTGATGGGACCAGATGCCATGATCTTAGTTTTTTGAATGTTGAGTTTAAAGACTTTTTCTCTCCTCTTTCACTTTCATCCAGAGGCTCTTTATTTCCTCTTTGCTTTCTGCCATAGGAGTGGTATCATAGGCATATCCAAATTTATTGATATTACTCCCAGTAATCTTGATTCCAGCTTGTGCTATATTCATCCTGGCATTCCATATGATATACTCTACATATAAGTTAAATAAACAGAGTGACAATATACAGCCTTGATGTACTCCTTTCCCAATTTGGAACCAGTCTTGTTCCATGTCCGATTCTAACTGTTGCTTCTTGACCTGCATACAGTTTTCTCAGGAGACAGGTAAGGTGGTCTGGTATTCCCATCTCTTTAAGAACTTTCCACAGATTGCTGTGATCCACAAAGGCTTTGGCGTAGTCAAAAAAGCAGTCGATGTTTTTTCTGGAATTTTCTTGCTTTTTTATGATCCAGCAGATGTTGGCCATTTCATCTGTAGTTCCTCTGCCTTTTCTAAATTCAGCTTGAACATCAGGAATTTCTTGGTAAATGAACTGTTGAAGCCTCACTTGGAGAATTTTGAGCATTACTTTGCTAGCATATGAAATTAGTGCAACTGTGCATAGTTTGAACATTCTTTGGTGTTACCTTTCTTTGTGATTGGAATGAAAACTGACATTTTCCAGTCCTGTGGCCACTGCTGAGTTTTCCAAATTTGCTGGTATATTAAGTGCAGCACTTTCTCAGCATAGTCTTTTAGGATTTGAAATAGCTCCACTGGAATTCCATCACCTCTATTAGCTTTGTTCTTAGTGATGCTTCCTAAGGTGCACTTGATTTCGCATTCCAAGATGTCTGGCTCTAGGTGAGTGATCACACCATCATGGTTTTTGGGGTCATGAAGATCTGTTTTGTATAGTACTTCTGTGTGTTCTTGCCACCTCTTCTGAATATCTTCTGTTTTTGTTAGGTCCATACCATTTCTTTATTTATTTGAATAAATAAATTGTGTCCATCTTTGCATGAAATGTTCCCTTAGCATCTCTAATTTTCTTGAAGAGATCTCTAGTCTTTCTCATTCTATTGTTTTCCTCTATTTCTTTGCATTGATCACTTAGGAAGGCTTTCTTATCTCCCCTTGCTATTCTTTGGAACTCTGCATTCAGATGAGTATATTTTTCCTTTTCTCCTTTGCCTTTCACTTCTCTGTTTTTCTCAGTTATTTATAAGGCCTACCCAGACAACCATTTTGCCTTTTTACATTTGTTTGTCTTGGGGATGGTCATGATCACTGCTTCCTGTACAATGTCACAGACTTTTCAGTGTGGTCTCGATTAAGTCAACTCTGTCTGCCTGCACCAACTTTGTTTGTGTATTATTTAATCAAATAATGCATTAACAATAATAAGTAAAACTTACATTTAAAAAATGAAAAAAAACCACTGTCTCTTGATAAGAGTGGTTCAGATGGTAAAGAATCTGCCTGCACTGGGGGAGAACTGGGTTTGATATCCTAGAGAAGAGAATGGCGACTCACTCCAGTATTCTTGCCTGGAGAATCCCAAAGAATTGAACATATCTGAGCAAGGAGATGAGCACTAGCAACACTGTGGAAATCAGATGGTGCATTTAAAAAAGTAGAGAAAGTAGAACAATTTAGAGAGGACTTTGATAGGATTTTTGTTAAGAGAACACCCAGACTGAGTTTTAAGATGGAGAAAACCCACACTTAGTTGTCCAGCATCAAGTGGTATTATGCCAAATACTTTGTGTGGATCACAACAAACTGGGAGAAATTCTTAAAGAGATGAAAATACTAGATCATCTTATCTGCCTCCTGAGAAATCTATAGGCAGGTCAAGAAGCAATAGTTAGAACCAGACATGGAACAACCTTTTGCTTCTAAATTGGGAAAGAAGTATGTCAAGGTTGTGTCACCCTGCTATTTAATTTAAATGCAGAGTACATCATACGAAATGCTGGGCTGGATGAAGCACAAGCTGGAATCAAGATTGCTCGGAGAAATATCAGTAACCTCAGATACACAGATGACACCACCCTTATGGCAGAAAGTGAAGAGGAACTAAGGAGCCTCTCGATGAAAGTGAAAGAGGAGAGTGAAAAACCTGGCTTAAAAGTCAATATTAAAAGCAGAGACCATGGCATCTGGTCCCATCATTTCATGGCAAATAGATGGGGAAACAGTGAGAACAGTTACAGACTGTATTTTCCTGGCATCCAAAATCATGCCAGATGGTGAGTGCAGCCATGAAATTAAAAGACACTTGCTCCTTGGAAGAAAAGCTATGACCAACCTACACTGCATATTAAAAAGCAGAGATATTACTTTACCGGCAAAGGTCCGTCTGGTCAAAGCTATGGTTTTTCCAGGAGCCATGTATGAATGCAAGAATTGGACCATAAAGAAAGCTGAGCGCCAAAGAATTGATGCTTTTGAACTGTGGTGTTGGAGAAGACTGGACAGCCCCTTGGACTTCAAGAAGATCAAACCAGTCAATCTTAAAGGAAGTCAGTCCTGAATATTCATTGGAAGAATTGATGTTAAAGCTGAGACTCCCATACTTTGGCCACCAATGCAAAGAATGGACTTATTGGAAAAGACCCTGATGCTGGGAAAGATTGAAGGTAGGAGGAGAACGGAATGACAGAGGATGAGATGGTTAGATGGCATCAGTGACTTGATGACATGAGTTTGAGCAAGCTCTGGGGAGTTGGTGATAGACAGGGAAGGCTAGCATGCTGCAGTCCATGGGGTTGCAAAGAGTTGATATGACTGAGACACTAAACTGACAGACTGACTGAAGTTGTATAAAAATTCTGAAAGAACTGAGAGCCAAATAGGAAAGATGGAGTTGGCCCATTTATCATCAAAGTATAACTTTCTAAGAGTTGAAAATATCATTTAAATGCAAATATAAAATAAATACATACTGACAAGATCATTTGACTTCTTAATAAGGGAACATGGAGGATAGTTAAGTCTTTTCAAATGAGAGATCTTCAACTACTCACAATCAATTGAAGATGCTAAAAGGTCATTACAAAGCTATATGTGAAACTAATTAACATCCTATAGCCACATTCTTTTCTACCAGACACAAATCCGTTGCTTCTCCAACAGACAAAATTCATTGGCAACTTAACCATGTTATCATAAACCCATATTGAGTCTAAATTCTGATTAATAGTAAGTAGTAAATAAAAAATAGCTCATTCTCCCAGAGTAGGGACTGGCATACATTTTCTGTAAAGTGCCTGATATCTACATATACAGAAAGATATAAATATCTATATACGTAGAGATATAAATACCTTTTAGGAGTGATAGGAAATATTTTAGTATTTACATGCAATATAAAATCTGTCTTATATTGGTTTCCTTTTTTTTTTTTTTTTTGCTTTATATATAAATGTAAAAATCCATACTTAGTTCAGGGGCTGAAAAAACAGGCCTTGGTCTGGACCTTACTTGTAGGCTGAACGAACAGATCTTAGTCTGGATCTTACTTGTGGGCTGTAATTCACTAAATCCCTGCCTTAGACAATCAAATAATCCTTGAATAAGCACAAGCTCTAGTGTGACACTGAAAAAAGCCTTGCATCTTCCCTTGCCTTTCTTCCAAGATCTGGATAATTTGCTCATCACAGAAAGGAAGTAGCAGAGGCATAAAGACTTGATTAGCACAAAGCTCTAAATAAGAATCCACAACTGGGACTGGAACGTGACCTCGGTGTCCTGCTCTCTCGTCTCTCTTAATCACATATATGCAGACAATAAACACACACACAAACACACATGCAAATGAGTTTTGATAAACTATATTTTAAAGACTATTTCACTTACTCATTCAATAATGTATACATAAGATGTTTGATAAGAAATTCAGTTGGCATCCTTTTTCACATTTCTATATTAGGTGGTTATAATCATCATCTTTTACATGCAAAAAAGTCAAAGCCAGTTGAAGAGTCAAGAGCTAAAAGAGAAGAGAGAAGACTCTAGAAGGAAGAATTAAGGAAGAAGCTCTGACTAGGATGAGAAATAAGTATATTTTATCCCTTCAAGAGAGTTGTCAGAGTCCAAGAAGGCAAACAGAACCATTCTGTATAGGTTAAAAAGAGGAAATTTAATACACAAACTAGTTATAAAAGTGAGGATGAGCTGAAAAGCTAAGCAAAGGACAGTGATGAAACACAGATATTAACCTCATCACGAAGCAGTATTGTCTTAGAGCTAGAGGCATACGAGAGGAGGAGGTGTGAACAGACCTCAAGAGTCAGAGGGGTCTGCTGGGGCCAGAACACCACGTGGGGTTGCCTGGCAGAAGTCAGAACCACAGAAGAAAGGCTAAGTTGGAGACATAGAGATGACACAGTCTCTGCTGGAAATACCACTCAAGGCAGAGAGACAGGGAAACACTCCGGAGTCTCCCCTTTTCCCCAGTCCACCCGTCTGCAGCTCCCATTTGCCAACCCTCAAAGTTTATTTAAAAAAAATGGAGAAAAGAAGATATAGAACTAGGGAAAAACAAGAAATGAAGAGAAATTAAGAGAGAAAAAAGGAGAGTGCACAATGAAACATGCTTCTCAAAGGTAAGCTTTCATTTCTGCACAGCAGAAGTTGCCAGTCTCTAATGTACAATTGCACACATTTCACTTGCTAGCAGGGTAATGTTCTAAATCCTTCAAGCTAGGCTTCAACAGTATGTAAATCGAGAACTTTCAGATATACAAGCTGGATTGAGAAAAGGCAGAGGAACCAGAGATTAAATCACTAACATCCATTGGATCATTAAAAACCAAGGAAATTGCAAAAACATCTAATCTATTTCATTTTCTATGCTAACACCTTTGACTGTGTGGATCACAACAAACTGGAAAATTCTTAAAGAGATCGAAATACCTGATGATCTTACCTGTCTCCTGAGAAACCTGCATGCAGGTCAAGAAGCAACAGTTAAAAACTGGACATTGAACAATGGACTGGTTCAAAATCAGGAAAGTAGTATGTCCAGACTGTATATTGTCACCCTGCTTATTTTACTCATATGCAGAGTTCACCATGTGAAATGCTGGGCTGGATGAATCACAAGCTAGAATTAAGAATGATGGGAGAAATATCAACAACCTTAGATATGTAGATGATACCACTGTAATGGCAGAAAGCGAAGAGGAACTAAAGAGCCTCTTTATGAGGGTTAAAGAGGAAAGTGAAAAAATTGACTTAAAAAAAAAATCAGCATTCAAAAACTTAGATCATGGCATCTGGTCCCATCACTTCATGGCAAATAGATGGGGGAAAATGTGGAAACAGTGACAGATTTTATTTTTCTTGGGCCTCAAAATCACTATGGATGGTGACTGCAGCCATGAAATTAAAAGACTCTTGCTCCTTGGAAAAAATGTGACAAACCTAGAGAGTGTATTGAAAAGCAGAGACATCACTTTACCAACAAAGGTCCATATAGTCAAAGCTATGGTTTTTCTAAGAATTATGTACTGATGTGAGGGTTGGACGTAAAGAAGGCTGAGCACCAAAGAACTGATGCTTTCAAATTGTGGTGTTGGAGACTATTGAGAGACCCTTGGACTGCAAGGAGATCAAACCAGTCAATCCTAAAGGAAATCAACCTTGAATATGCATTGGAAGAACTGATGCTGAAGCTAGCTCCAATATTTGGCCACCTGATGTGAAGAGCCAGCTCATTGGAAAAGGCCTTGATGCTGGGAAAGATTGAGGGCAAGAGGAGAAGAGGATAACAGAGGATGAGATGGTTGGATGGCATCACAGACTCAATGGACATGAGTTTGAGTAAACTTCAGTAGATAGTGAAGGACAGAAAAGCCTGGCATGCTGCACTTTATGGGGTCACAAAGAGTCAAACACAACTTAGTGACTGAATGACAAATAAACCACCCAAATTAATCTATGAAAGACAATGTGTTAACAAGAAAGATAAAAAACTATAAAATATACATAACCAACTAATGTCAAACATATCTATCACCATTAACATAATTATCAGACACTATTAAAAATCTAGATTTGCATAATGAAAAAGAAGAACATTATATATCCCTGAATTTACATTTTCAAGTAATTTTAAATCAGAACTATAATAGCAAATTATTAGGGCTGAATTACTTTTATTAAGCCTACAATATGAAATTAAAAGTTATTTAAATTCAAGTAAAGTACTTAATGAAAATTCTTATTTTATGAAATGCAACTATTATGAAACTATATTTGAGTTATTTAAAACTGTTGTTTAAATTAGGCTTCTTAAATATTTTAAGAGAATGCTCCCAAACCTATAAACATATAATCATAATGTTTCATAAATTCAACATAATATTTAGCAGTAATTAAACTCTATGAGTTTTAAAGTATAACCATATTTGAATGTGAACAAACATAGTGAGTTTTATTAACCAGGCACATTTCAGAAACACGCCTTAGAAAAAAAAAGAAATGAGGGGGCATGAAATATAAGAAAATAATTGAGGAACTTTATGGTAGAAAGTACCTGGAAATTTTTATTGTACAACTCTTTTAATTTAAGGTTACTTTTCTCTCAAGTTTAAAATGTTAAGCTTAGGAAAGTAGCAACATTTCAACAAAACATGCAAAGTGCTGGCTGTGAAGAGCTATGCTATACATATGCAAATTTAATTTTACCCTTGCTGTAACACTGAATAAATGCACATACTGTGTCATAATGAAGCATTTCTTCTTAGCACTATTTTAAACTTACCATACAACTCAGCCATCAGTAAAACATTATTTAATATACTAGAAGTACAAGTACTTGTTAAAAGCAAAGCTTTCATTAATTAATTCTAAATCAGAATGCTGAAAATAACATCTTACCTCCCTGTTCTCCCTTACTGGAGGGATATGAGATGTTATCCTATTTTCAGGCTAACAAGCTGGCCTACTGTAATCCCACAGATGCTAGCAGAAGACACAAGACTCTTGAATCTGAAACTAATGATGTTATTACTCAGAGTAAAAGCAGCAGCCAAAGTTTCAGGATCTTTGAGTTTCCGCTCCCACAATGTAATGAGCAGAGAGCTGGTTGACACCTGCATACCCAATGGTTTGTGTTATGAAAGGTTGCTGCTGAGCCGCGAACGACACCGGGATTCTTGGCCTCCAGAGGAGAGTAACTCCATCTGGGGCCAGTGACTTGGCTCCAACCTTGGCTCTGGAGAGAGACACACTATTTTTCAAGGCTGTTTGCAGAAAAATGAGAGGTTCATGGAGAATGGTCTCCGAACAACTACCCAAAGCATATAAAATAAGTAGTCTTATGACAGGGAACACAGGGAAAATGCTCAGACATCTTTGCTCTGTGGACTGTGAATGCAGGCCTGCACTCACCTTGCAGGAAGTCACGCCCTGAGAGCAGGAGGCAGTAATCAACAGCGGAAACGTAACAGTCTCTCCACAAAAATGTCAAAGTATACTACTTTGCATGAGATGGGATTCTTTCTTTGGATGCTCTTCAACAAGCTGCCTACAAATGGATATGAGAAGTGCCCTGGAAAAGAGGCCTATATTTGCTAAACATGGTAAAACTTGGAATTAAACAGATTGCATTCAAAATAAGTGTCTCAACTGAGATGACTCAACTGAAACTTCGCTGCTCCTGGATCTGCTGTTTGCTGTCATCTAAAAAGAAGTCATCATTTCAGATCTTAAGTGTACCAAATCTGGTTTCAGTTGTGTCACATTCCTTGTGGCTCCGTATTTCAGTTACGCAATATTGCAGTGGAACAATTTTGCCCACTTGAACGACAGCTTCATTTACTGTGTTGCTATAGTTCTGAGAACCTTCTGAGAAGACATCAGAGCAGTTGCTCCATTTCTACTTAATCAATGTGTCTATTGGGAATAATACTAAATAGTGGTGCTATACAAATTTTTAAAATAAATGTTTTCCACTATAAGAGGCATAGGACACATCCTTATGAATCCACTAATCCATTAAGTACACAGCTATAATTTATGTACACACTACACTAAATAAATGGTATAGGAAGAAGTTTTAAGGAAAACCATAATCAAAACAATGAACTAAAATCAATGATTTTTTCTTTTGGTCTCATTTACAAAAATGTGTACTACCTCCACTCTAAACCTAACAAAAATCTCCACAAAATAGGAAAGTATCTTAAGTAACTTGATATATGTTATATAAAATAAATGTTTACGACTGTGCATGAGACTATTTGTAATAACATTGTTTTACTTTACTTATTATCTTGCTACTAATTCCTTCCTACAGAGGTTTTGCTCTCATTTATTAACACCTAATCTATTGTTGGAGTATAAGAATTATCCCAGTTGACAAGATAATGTAAAAAGAAGGTACTGCTCCATTTCATCCACCATCCATCCATTCCTTCACCATCCTTCTATCCATTCACCATTTTTCCAGTTATCTATATAATCCTTTCAACCATTAATCAATCCAGCAAATAATTAATTGTTGAGTTGCTTCATAACTGTGGTTCATAGAAGAGTAGGGACCTCTCTTGATGGGTTAAATAACATGTTACTTTCACTGATCACACAATAGAGAAATTGTTACAGGAATGCATGATAGAAGGCCTTGTATAAGTCAGCTGGGATGGAGCAGAGAGTTTAAGAAAACAAGAAAGATGTGTGTGTGTGTGTGTGTGTGTGCGCATGTGTGTGTCTATGTGTGTTTGGAACATGAATAGACTCAAAAGACAAAAAACTGAAGGAATAAGTTGGGCTTAAACCAATCCTAAAACCCTAGCAGATAGGGCAATAGATACTAAAGGTGTTGGGGAAAGAGAGAGAGTGACAGCACTGTGAGGTTAGGAAACCTCAGTGCCCAGCCAGCTGCAAGCTTGAGTCAGTGGTTTACAGTCTCATCCTATCTCTGTTCACATTCACTGGTCTCCTCATTTCTGAGTCTGAATCTGACAGTGGAGACATACAGCACCCTAGAAATTCTACCACTCCTCTCCCCAGCCAGTACCTATTAAGCCAAGGCTGCAGAGGTCCACACAGAAGATAACTTCTCCTTTCGGCTTTGCTTTGTTGCCTGCTGATATACCACAAGTTGCTGCTGCTGCTGCTAATTCGGTTTAGTCGGGTCTGACTCTGTGTGACCCCCATAGACGGCAGCCCACTAGGCCCCGCCGTCCCTGGGATTCTCCGGGCAAGAACACTGGAGTGGGTTGCCATTTCCTCCTCCAATGCATGAAAGTGAAAAGTGAAAGTGAAGTCGCTCAGTCGTGTCCGACTCTTAGCAGCCCCATGGACTGCAGCCCACCAGGCTCCTCCATCCATGGGATTTTCCAGGCAAGAGTGCTGGAGTGGGGTGCCATTGCCTTCTCCTGTACCACAAGTTAGAGATATTAATAGTTACATGTTCCAGTCATTTCTGGAATAGTGAATACTTGCTGTGAAGTATTCAAGACATTAGTTTCTAGGGAGACAAAAATAAACAAGGAGGACAGAACACCTGCCTGTTTGGAAAATACAGCTTAGCAGTGGAGAGACAACTAAACAGAGCCAATGAGACTTTCTATTTAAGGGAAAGGATGGGGTTCATAGAAAGATATGATGGAGAACTCAAGTGGGCAGGAAGCTACTGGAAAGTTTAAGCAACAAAGAAACAAATTTAAAGTTTTCCTCTAGAAAGATGTCTGAAGTGTTGAAATACCTTGGAAATAAAACTTCCATTTTTAAAGGTTAAGTGTTTATGTATGATCTGATAAATGTTGGAATGTTCACTCAAATATTCTATGCTATCTATCTCCTTTCCACATATAAGTTATAAGCATCTTTAAGGCCAGAAGGTTTCCTTTCACAGAGTAGTGGGACATAAACAGTAAACATATTTTAAATGCTTGTAATCAATAACCTCAGATATGCAGATGACTCCACCCTTATGGCAGAAAGTGAAGAGGAACTAAAACGCCTCTTAATGAAAGTGAAAGAGGAGAGTGAAAAAGTTGACTTAAAGCTCAACATTCAGAAAACGAAGATCATGGCATCCAGTCCCATCACTTCATGGGAAATAGATGGGGAAACAGTGGAAACAGTGTCAGACTTTATTTTGTTGGGCTCCAAAATCACTGCAGATGGTGACTGCAGCCATGAAATTAAAAGATGCTTACTCCTTCAAAGAAAAGTTATGACCAACCTAGATAGTATATTCAAGGCAAAGACATTATTTTGCCAACTAAGCTCCATCTAGTCAAGGCTATGGTTTTTCCTGTGGTCATGTATGTATGTGAGTTGGACTGTGAAGAAGGCTGAGTGCCGAAGAATTGATGCTTTTGAACTGTGGTGTTGGAGAAGTCTCTTGAGAGTCCCTTGGACTGCAGGGAGATCCAACAAGTCCATTCTGAAGGAGATCAACCCTGGGATTTCTTTGGAAGGAATGATGCTAAAGCTGAAACTCCAGTACTTTGGCCACCTCATGTGAAGAGTTGACTCATTGGAAAAAACTCTGATGCTGGGATGGATTGGGGGCAGGAGGAGAAGGGGACGACAGAGGATGAGATGGCTGGATGGCATCACTGACTCAATGGACGTAAGTCTGAGTGAACTCCAGGAGTTGGTGATGGACAGGGAGGCCTGGGGTGCTGCGATTCATAGGGTCGCAAAGAGTCGGACACGACTGAGTGACTGAACTGAACTGAACTGAACTGAATGCCTAATCCAAACCCAGAAAATACAACACACTGAAACTGTGTCTGTGTGCCTTCTGTAAGCAATAAATAATTTCATCATAAACCCTAAAAGTGGCTACAAATATGATTGACATGATTATAAGCACACTGATTTTGTAATACTTTCATGTTTCATATGCTATGAAATAAAAAAAATTGTGCCAAAGTTTGACTAAAATTCTATAATCAGTTCTTTTAAAATATTACCCAATTTCCCTCTCTGCCTATTTCCTTGGTCTGCACCAGAGGAGGGTGGGTTCATGGATAAGAAATCAACTAACACTTTTCTCATAGATTAAATTTACAATACCTCTCATCTTCAGGTGGAACTCCCTGTGGGACCCACATATGTATTTTAGAATGAGAGCAACTGGCTCTCCACGTCAAAATTCATATCATTAGGGGGAATTTTTACCTCTAAAATTTTACTTTAAATATCTAAATATGGGAAGAAGTGAAAGAGCACCTGGTGGAAAAATCAAGGCTTTCCGCTAATTAGTGTCTCCACAATCCCCCAGAGAAGGGGGTGGCCAATTAAGTTTAATTGCTGAGCACCAGGCGTGGAGTCTGGCTCTTCCAGAGTTCACAGCTGTAGCTGAAGGGATGTCTCTCCCAGAGCAACGTGTCAGCCCCAAACTGACCTCCATGACACTTTACCCTTACACACTCAAGCCGAAAAAAAGGGCAGACTCATCTTTAGAATGTGGCTGTGTTATTTAGGATTGATTTTCAATTAAATTCCTTTCCTGAATGTTAAGTATTCCCTGGGCTTTGCTACTTATTTGGTTTATGATAAGATTAAGGCTGGAGAAAAACACACCTGTGGGTAAAAGTGAGTGAAAAATTTTCATTAAAAACTCAAAATACACAATTCCATAAAGTTCAGAATGCACTACATATATATATATGTATATACATACATATTTTAATTTTATAGAAAAGTTACTCCCTGCCTCTAATTCAGAAAATATCTCAAAAGTTGTCAATTATAGCAATCTCAAATAACCTAAAGATGAGTGTATTTTATAGTCCTGTCTTTGTAGGGTTGGATTTTCTGCTACTATTCCTTCTCTAATGCTTTTTCTGGGATCCCAGTAACTAAGATTTTCAACGTATATTCTCCATCTGACATTGACAGGAGTGAAATAGAAAATTCGTGCCTGATACACTCTCTTTTCAGATTTATTTTTATAATTGAGTGAGTTGCTATGCCACCTAGTCACCTTGACAGTTTTCTGCAGTGCCTAGAACACACCCTTTCCCTCTGACACTCCTGTCCTAACTCAGATGCCATGATCTGCATAGAAAATGAATGAATCTTGAATGACATTCCAGGCCTTCTGCAAGCATCTCTGCATCCAAGTTGCTGCTGGAGTGTGAGTATTTTCCACTCTGCATTTATTAGTCAGAGAAAAAGCAAAGAGAATTTATGGGAAATGATGTAATCTGGAGACTGTTTTCTTTTTCTCTCAGGTGATTTCTTGACATCCTTTCTCTTTAGCTCTAGGAGCACAAATAGTAGGCAAGAAATTCTCTAAAACATAATCAAATAATTATCATATTTCAAGAAAAATATTGCATGTGAATTGAGACAAGAATATGTAAAATGTAATCAAGATATGTATAGTCAAGAGAAATACAGAAAAAGGACAAGCAGTAATGCCCAAACAGGTAGGAAGAATGACAAAAGGAAGAAGCCAGAAAAGTGAAGGGCAATTATGTAAGTATTAAATACTATACCAATGATGACTATAAAGAATGCAATGGAGTTTACTGTGCGTTCTTTTGATACAGCACCATCACAATCTAGTTACATGTCACATTCACATATGCTGTACCTTGGCAGTTTTCTCGATGATGGTCAGTTGGTCCTAGGGTTTCTGACTCCAAAACTGTGTAAAAAAGAAAGGTTAGCGAAAAAGGAAGTGACATCATTGAAACTATTTAAAAACAGATCTTATAAGCTCCAGTTTAATTGAATAAATAATATTACAAGTAAATTCATGGGACAATTGGGAAAAGAAGTTTAAAAACAGATTTTATGCATATATATATATATATATATATATAATTTTTGCCAAAATGAATCATGTGAGAAAGCTTTAAGAATATTGAGCAAATTTACAGAGGAGAAGAAAGCTAAGTATTTTTCAGAACCTCAGTCAGATGTGTTCATTTGCTAGGGTTGCTATAACAAAATATCGCAAATTGGATGGCTTAAATCATACAAGTTTATTGTCTTATGGGTCTGGAGCCTAGAATTTTGAAATCAAGACATGAGAGTGTTAGCTCTTTTTAGATCCAAGAGGAACCTTGCTCCAGGTGTTTGTCACTGGCTCGAAGATGGCCATCTTCATGTTCTTGTGGCATTCTTCCTGGATATGTGCATGCTAAGTTGCTTTCATTGTGTACGACTCTTTGCAACCCTAAGGACTGTAACCCACCAGGCTTCTCTGTCCATGGGATTCTCCAGGCAAGAATACTGGAGTGGGTTGCCATTTTCTTCCTCCAGAGAATCTTCCCAACACAAGGATCGAACCCAAGTCTCTTATGCCTCCTGAATCGGCAGGTGCGTTCTTTACCACTTGTGCCCCCTGGGAAGCCCTCCTGTATTTGTGCCTTGTATCTCAATTTCCCCTTTTTATAAAGACACAAGTCTATTGGATCAGGAACCCACCCTACTCCATTATGACTTTATCTTAATTAACCTTATCTGCAATGACCCTATTTCCAAAAAAGGTCACATTCTGAGGTACTTGGGTTAGGACTTCAACCCAGGAAATTTGGGCAGCACATAATACAACTTGTAACGGGTAGGAACCTCTTTTAAAGAGAAATAAACTAGCAGATAGCCCACACTGACTATTTTCATTTTGATGTTACCTGGTTGAGTAACAAAAGGCACATATTTCTTATAATTCACATAATGCTAAGCAAACAATTTAAAATTATATACAAATAATAAAAATTTAAATTAACATTTTTTGTTATGTATTCACTTCTTAAATATCATGACAGAAATGTCATTTTGTTGCAGTCAAATCATATTTAGAATGTGAAAGTGCTTTTGGCAGCTACAGTATTTTTAAATTTCAGTATGGGTCAAGAGTGATTCCATCCCCCCTAGTTTTCTCTATTCAGTGCTCTGTGGTAACCTAAATGGGAAGGAAATCCAAAAAAGAGGACATATATATAGGTATGGCTGTTTCACTTTGCTGTGCAGCAGGAAATAGCACATGGTAAAGCCACTATAGTCCAACAAAAATGGAAAAACGACCGCAACGACAACAGCGATAAGGAAACCCAGCACTTCTTGGATGTTTGGGGGCCATGGAGAACAGCACCTGTAGTACCACAGAGAAACACCAGAGGGCGCAATATATCACAAACTCCTGAAAAGGAAACCATCAAATACCTCGCATTGGGGAAAAGGAGCACAGAATTCGAGATGACCCATATTGATAAAATGTTTGAGAGGCTCCCAGAGGCTCTACCCAAATTGACTGGTGAAGGCTTTCCCCTGTATGAAGCCAGGCTATATAATGACTGGTGAAAGTGTCTGGGTTTGGTTTTTTTTTTTCCTATCGTGACAGATAATAATAATAATAAAGTATATGAAGAAACAGGGAAACTCAGCCCAACTGAAGGAACAAATTCTCCAGAAAAATGACACTAACGAGATGGAGATCTATGAATTACTTGACAAAGAATTCAAAGGAATCATCTTATGGAAGTCAAATACTTCAAGAAAATACAGATATTGTCTGTATGAATGAAATCAGGAAAATAGTGCATGTAAAAAATGAGAGTATTAGAAGATAAGACACTCTTAAAAAGAACTAAACAGACATACCAGAGCTTAAGAATATAGAAACTAGATTGAAAAATTCACTAAAAAGAATTAACAGGAGAGTCAATCAAACAGATGAATCTGTGAACTTCAAGGCAAGTCGACATGTGACAACATGGATGCAGCTTGAGGATATGAGAACCAAAATGGTCAAATGCTCAGAGACAGAAAGTAGATAGTGGCTTCCAGGAGCTGGTGGGAGGCTTAGGAAGGGAGTGGTCAATGGGCAGTTTCAGCTGTATAAGATAAAGACGTCCTAGAGACATGTAACACAACAATGCACATTTGGTTAATTTGCACACTTTAAAATGGTTAAGATGGCAAATTTTATGTGTTTCTGATAATAATAAAGCAGAGAGGAGCCCTGAAATAGCCTAACTGTACTCAGTTATAGCACAGTTGCTCAGACGATTCAGACAACTTAGTGACTAAACAACAACTCAAGTGATCCAGAATGTGTTCACATTATTTTTAGATGTCTTTGTAAATGAAATTTTTAAAAAGTAAACTCTCCTTATGAGGAGACAGAGTCTTTCCTAGGATATGTCCAGAATGGGGGAGTTGGGATGGGGAAGTGTGGAGGACATAGAAGGGGGGCATTTTCATACCATAATTTGAGAAACCTAGTGTATGTGATTAATTCAGACCTCATGCATGGAAGAGTGGGCTTCCCTGGTGGTTCAGACAGTGAGGAATCTGCCCACAGTGCAGGAGACACAGGTTCAATCCCTGGGTTGGGGAGATCCCCTGGTGAAGGGAACGGCTACCCCCTCCAGTATCCTTGCCTGGAGAATCGCATGGACAGAGTAGCTTGGTAGGCCACAGTCCATGGGGTTGCAAAGAGTCGAACACGACCTAGTGACTAACACACACACACACACACACGAAAGAGTACATCTTTCAACACCAAACTGCCAAATTGCCAGGAAGAAAAGAAATACAGGGTGCTAGCACCCATAGTCAACCCTTACCCTGACTGTAACCTTCAGTGAATTCTTACATGTTTCTGAAAAATAATACGAAATTTAAATTTTAATGAACTTTGTTGTAAATGGGAACTACAAAGAACAAAACCATTTTTAATAACAAGAAATTGGATTGTTCTCAGATTAAATCTCCACCAAGGTCTAAAACTTTCTAAATATTAAGCTGGTAATAGTTTCTGAGCTTCATTTTCCTTAGTTTCCGCTCATTATTTTGAACTATACTAAATGTCAATACACTTGCTTCCTAATTTCCATAATCATGGAATTTTATATTCTACAATTTTGTGTTAATTGAAATTAAAAGTGTGAAGCAATCTTCTCTTTATAAAAAAAAAAATCCACTCCATACAGTTGCCATAGCACTATCATTTCACCACCAAACTGTGCAGAGCAGACATTGTTCACTTCCTTTATGTACATCTTATCAAGTCCAAGGCCCTATTCTTTACTGTAACTGCTGTTATAGAAGAGTATAATATCAAATATTATTCCTGTGCTGAGGAGATCTGATTGATCAATTCAACAATGCAGAAATCATTCAAGTCAGATATTCACTAAATATTAGCTGTGCAACAAGATACTTCATAACTGTAAGTCAATAATTTAATTAAAATAATCATATGAAATAAAATAGTGGTCACAGACTTGGAAATAATTGAACATTAAAGATTTAATAGCCATCTAAAGGATAAGCTGCTTTATTGCACATTTGGCAGGTAAGTGAAGACAATAACATTCCTAGCTAATGCTCAAATATGAGCATTATTGCCACTTGGATATTTGCAAGGATAGCTCAGATAATTGCCATAAACCATTGAGAGTACATACTGTTAAGCATTCAAGTACTTGACCCTAAGCTGTTAGAAATACATTCTGCTTTTTGAAAGTGTAACTGGCTAGGATTGAGGCCATCTGTAACTCAAGTACAAATGTGCCATTTGAAGATTAAAGTACAGGTCTATGCATGCCTATAGATTAATACTGGTAACCCATTTCATGAGAAAATTTAAAATAATAGATCTGAGCATAATTTTAGGGTTCAGTTAGTAATGACAAAATTGCAAAGTTGGCAAAATTACAGTTGACCCTTGAACAACATTGCTTTGAACTGCCCTGGTCCTCTTATATGTGGACTTTTAAAAATAAATATACAGTCCCCTGAGTCAGGAGCTAGAAGGGCTCAGGGTTAGCACACAGGATCCCTGTGGACCAATACTCCAATGTGAAGAAAGCAGGAGCACGACAGAAGCTGAGCCCTGCCATGATTAAAGATAAGCGACATATTTCTCATTCTCAAGACAAAGGAGACCTTCCTGACTATAAAGTGCACTGGAGGTCAGAAGAAGGATGGTGTCAAGCTACACAGAGACCTCTTCACTTGGCTAAGAGATAGGCACGCATACACGGGAATACCCTGAGATAAACCAAATACAGACTCAGAACCAGGCAAAGCAAGATGACTGGCCAAAGGAAACCCAGAAGAAATGCCCCATGAGAGGGATTTAAACTACCAGGAGGTAGTGAATATTGGATGTTTCTTAATTTATCTTCTATATACAGAATTAATAAGATATGATTATGTGATACTTTGGCCCCCTGACGTGAACAGCCAACTCACTGGAAAAGACCCTCTTGCTGGAAAGATTGAAGGCAGGAGGAGAAGGGGATAACAGAGGATGAGATGGCTGGATGGCATCACCAACTCGATGGACATCAGTTTGAGCAAGCTCTGGGAGATGGTAAAAGACAGGGAAGCCTGGCGTGCTGCAGTCCATGGGGTCGCAAAGAGTCAGACACGACTTACCGACTGAACAATAGCAGCAATATACAGAATTAATAAGATATGATTATTTGAATCAGATGTTCTTGGAAGTCAAAGAGTTGAAATTTTAGAGAATAAAGAAAGACACTCATTCCAGGTAAACAGCTCTCCTCAAGCCTTCTTCCATTTCAGGGCTCCAGCAGATTTGCACTGGACTTCTAGCAACTGTCAGCGAGTGTGTCTTGGGCCCCGTGAGGGGCCTATAGCTTCTCTGGGCAGCGTCCATGTGTCTTTTGAAAAAGAAAGAGGTCATCACACTATTATTCTCTTTTTATCCAGTGGTACTGTCTTCTCAGCGGACAGGAGGCAATTTATAGCTCCACACTTTCGTTAAGAGCCGTATACAGGAACCTGAATTCACAAGTATCATGTTCTTAATTTGCTCCTTATTGACTGTAAACTCCAGCTGCTTTCATTCCACATTGACTGCTCCTGAGTGGGGGAAAACTTAAATTGGGTCTCTGGACAGGCTAAGGCAAACTGAGCCAGAAGGAGGAGGAGGAGGAGCAAAAGGAACAGAAGACAAAGAAGGAGAATGAAGTGGAGGAGGAGGAGGAGGGAAAGGAGGAGGAAGAAAAGGAGAAGCAGTGAGCAGTTGTCAGCCCGCATCTGAGGGAAAGAGACCTCAGAATACCCTGAGGAAATCAGAACCGCCAGCTACCCCCATCTACACACTGAGAGATTAAGGCCTGCACCCAGGGGGGCTTCGCCACACTTGGACAATGCAACCACAACCTCCAAGCCATCTTGCGCTACACGCTTATTCATCCAACAGATATTTACTGAGCACCTTTATTTAAGCACCAGAATAGGTAGAGGAGACACAGAACAGATGAAACCAAACTCTGTCACAAGCAGTTTGCATTCTAGTGGAGCAAAAACGGTCCATTGATAAATACAACAAGAAAATATGAGACAGTAACACTGGCTAGGGGAAAGTTAAGTAGAGTGGTTTGAAAATTTTTATGTAATTTTTGTATAAATTTTTTTATTTTCAGATTTTTTAAAATAATTTTATTAGCAGATTTGATGCTCAGAAAAGACCTAACAGAGGTGGAGATATTTAAGCTAAGACCACAGGAAACAGGCACCCATTTATTTGAAGATCAAGAGAGCATCTAGGATGAAAACCCCTAAGGCAAAGGATTTGACTGTAGGAGGAATGAACACACCTGTGGGCTAATGTGCCAGATATGAAGCAAGGAGTTTAAGAAGATTGGGGGAGGCGGGGCAGGGGCATGGAAGGGTCTCAGGGATGGAAGGGGTCTTGGCGCAAGGGTTACTGTGGAGCAGGTCTGGACAGCCAGCTCCTGGGGTGCTGGGTCCTTGGGAGATCCAGAGAAATAATAGTAACCACAGCCATTAATTGTTCAGGCGAACTTCGTGCAGTATAATACAAGTGATTCTGCCAAACCTGCAATGACTCAGCCATCTACACCTACTCCCGTTTTACAGAGTGAAAGTGGAAACAGAGAGGGCTCACCAATGCCTCATAGCAAGTCGCTGGCAGACTTGAGATTTGCAATATTTTATGACTTTCCTAGGTTGGATTCCATGGTGAATGGCTGAGGAGACGTGAACTGGGCTGCAGCGGCATTTCCTCTTCCTTAGTTCTCTCTGCTCCCTCTGTCCACGGCTCCTGGAGAGGAGCTCCCATCCGGGCTCCCCTCTGCCCTCCTCTCTGACCACCTCTGTCCCAGGATGTCCTCATCACTCATGGACCTGAAACTCAAGGGGTGTTGTCTGCACCTCCAGTTATTGGAGCAGATCCCACCCCAGAGAGCCGTCCTCAGAGGGGCCATTGTTGACCAGCTTACTCTTTGAAATTCACTCCCTAACCGTTAATCTTCATGGATCACAGCCTTGTCCTTACAGAGGAATTTGCATTTACTCAAAGAAGCTGTGAACCATGCTGGGCAGGGCCACCCAAGACAGATGGGTCATAGTGAAGTTCTGACAAATTGTGGCCCACTGGAGGAGGAAACTGGGAACCCACTCCAGTATTCTTGCTGCAAGAACCCCATGAACAATATGAAAAGGCAAAAAACTATGACACTGGAAGATGAGCCCCCCAGGTCAGAAGGTGTCCAATATGTGACTGAGATGAGGTAGCGAGATAGCATCACTGACTCGATGGACATAAATTTGAGCCAATGCCGGGGGATCATGGAGGACAGAGGAGCCTGGCGTGCTGCAGTCCAAAGGGTTTCAAAGAGTCAGACATGACTTAGCAACTGAACAACAATTATTAATCTACAGCTATCAAAGGGAGTAGGCGCTTAGAATATAGGTGCATTTTTAGTGTCACCTAAATGTAGCCCGTTTAAGATTTCTTATATAGATATAGTAAAAAGTGCATATTAACCAGGACATTTAATTAATTAAAACATCCTAACTCCCTAGGTTATTGGAAAGCCTTTCAGTTGCATTAACGTATTCTGCCCATTAGTCCACTTAACCAACTCACAACTACTTCACTGAATAAACTTAGAAAATGTAGCTTAGTAAGTGCCACAGGGTACTTACTAAGTGTCACAGGGTCACAAGGTAAGCATCACAGGGTGCTGCAGTCCATGGGGTCGACATGAGTCCAACTGAGCAACTGAAGTGCCACAGGACACAATAAAGGCAAGACTGTAACATCACATTAACGTTCAAAAACACTGCAATGTAACTTTCAAACTGCAAGAGTTTCTTTAAAAGCTGAAGCAAGTTTATTAAAGTGAACTCATACTTGTGATGAGTCTGTAAAAGAAAAAAATAAATTGCTCTACTTTGCCTCTGAACAGGAAAAACTCATTTTATATAAGGAACATTCCACGGATTTTTATTTAACCACACACATTTGACTGAGTGTGTCTGAAGTACTTCAGCACCTCTTGGTATGTCATCATTCTGCACTCATTTAGAATTCAGTGAAACATCACAGAGCATAATATATTCATTTGGTAACCATTCGGATGTCACATTTATTTCTATAGGTGTTCAATTGTAATTCGACATTACTGGGCACTCAGGAAAAGTGTTAGCCTTAATTTCTAGATTTGCCCACAGTTAGAATTCATCTTCTGCATCTAAATCAGCATATTTGCATGTACAATATATTCTTAATCTGAGCTTTATGTTTTAAAAAACCTCTTTTTCCTGATCATCACGTTTAAATGCAAATTGTTTGACACACTGCTAGTCTGCACAGTTGTGAAGCAATCTTATAAAGCAAGAGAGTCCAGAGGTTAGCTATACCTGCCAAAGTTATATGAGGCTATGGTATTTTCTTATTAAAAGGTGCATTGCGACAAAATATCAGAAGCATATTTTGGCAAATTTTCCCCCAAAGCAAAATCCAGCCAGGCCATGTTAAAATAGAAATACTGTTGTTGTTGTTGTTGTTGTTGTTGTTGTTGTTGTTTTAATTATTAAATTTATTTTTTTTAATTACAATACTGTATTTGTTTTGCCATACATTGACACGAATTCTGTTGCTGTGTCCTATTCTTTAGGACCCCATGGACTGCAGCACACCTGGCTTCCCTGTTATTCAGTCTCCCAGAGTTTGCTCAGATTCATGTCCAATGAGTTGGTGATGCCATCCAACCATTTGATCTTCTGTCATCCCCTTCTCCTGCCCTCAACCTTTCCCAGCATCAGGGGCTTTTCCAATAAGTCGGCTCTTTACACCAGGTGGCCAAAGTATTGGAGCTTCAGCTTCAGCATCAGTCCCAGCATTGATTTCCTTTAGGACTGACCAGTCTGATCTCCTTACTGTCCTAGGGACTCTCCAGGGTCTTCTCCAACATCACAGTTCCAAAACATCAGTTGTTTGGTGCTCAGCCTTCCTTATGGTTTGATTCTCACATTCATACATGACTACTGGAAAAACTATAGTTTTAACTATATTGACATTTGTTGGCAATGTTCTGTCTCTGCTTTTTAAAATATTGTCTAGATTTGTCATAGCTTTCCTTCTAAGGAGCAAGAGTATTTTAATTTAATGGCTGCAGCCAGCATTTGCAGTGATTTTGGAGCCCAAGAAAATAAAATCTGCCACTGATTCCACTTTTTCTCCTTCTATTTGTCATGAAGTGATGGGACCAGATGCCATGATCTTATTTTTTTGAATGTTGAGTTTCATGCCAGCATTTTCACTCTCTTCTTTCATCCTCATCAAGAGTCTCTTTAATTCCTCTTCACTTTCTGTCATTAGAGTGGTAACATCTGCATACCTGAGGTTGTTGATGTTTCTCCTGGCAGTCTTGAGTCAGGGCTTCCCTTGTGACTCAGCTGGTAAAAAATCCGCCTGGAATGTGGGAGACCTGGGTTCGATCCTTGGGTTGGGAAGATCCCATGGAAAAGGGAATGGTTCGGTTACCCACCCCATTATTCTGGCCTGGAGAATTCCACGTACTGTATAGTCCATGGGGTCACAAAGAGTGGGACATGACCAAGCGACTTTCACTTTTAGTCTTGATTCCAGCTTGTGATACACCCAGCCTGGCATTTCACATTTCATATAAGTTGAATAAGCAGGGTGACAACATACAGCCTTGACATACTCCTTTTCAAATTTTGAATCAGTACATTCCTCCAGGTCTAGTTCTGTTGCTTCTTGACCTGCATACAGGTTTCTCAGGAGGCAGGTAAGGTTGTCTGGTATTCCAATTTCTTTAAGAATTTTACAGTTTGTTGTAATCCAGACAGTCAAAGGCTTCAGCATAGTCAACGAAGCAGAAGTAGATGTGTTTTGGGAATTCACCTTATACATCTTCGGTTTTGAGGAAAGTTATCCCACGCATGGGGCTTCCCAGGTGGCTCAGTGGTAAAGGATTTGCTGCCAAACAGAAGACAGGGGTTCAATCTCTGGGTCAGGAAAATTCCCTGGAGAAGGAAATGGTAAACCATTCCAAAATTCTTGCCTGAGAAATCTCATGGTCAGAGGAACCTATTGGGCCACAGTCCTTAGGGTCACAAAGAGTCAGACACGACTTAGGACTAAACACCACCAACAGTCCCTCAGAATGTGACCTCCTCATGTTTAAGCAAAGGGCGCTGAATCATAACACAGGGGTCAGGACATGATTTTGGAAGTGGTTGGATGCCTCTGAGGTTTAACTGCCAGCATGAGAACTGAAAAGTGGGAGTGAGAAAGTTATGGATGGAAAATGTCCCAGCTCTAAGGACAGATATAAAGATAAAGATATAAATTACAGTTATGATCTGCTGAACTAAGTCTCCAGGGTCACCATAAAATACAAATATGTGTGCATGTGATAATTTTCCTTTATTCCTCATACAGCAATATTAAACAAATCATAATAATACATCTTATTGAAAATTAAAAGCATTTACATGAGTTAAACTCAATATATATATATATATATGAGTATATTTTATATAGGCTAGAATTATTTATTATTGGTTATATAGCAACATTATTCTAACTTATAACATTATTAACTATAACTAAGATCTAAAATACATTTAAAAATAAGATCTCCAAAATGATACCTCTTCACAGATATACAAGGAAATTTAAATAACATTTTACAGAAGACAAAGTAGAGATAGATTTTTGAATTTGTAATTTAGTGAGCTAATCATGAATAAAAAAGGGCTGACTCTTCTTCCATATTTTCCTGTGGATTTTAAATATATTTAAGTTGTCTACAATTCTCAAAGCCAATATATTCTCTACTGAGAAATTTACAGCTGGGAAGCAGTAAGTTATTGCCAAATTAACTTATTTGTATTTATCCCTGACCTTGTAAAAGCTGAATCATCAGTGAATGAATGTAACAATGAACTGTAAACAAATAGATGCATAAATTATTACTTAGATCCAGTTTGAGGTTCTGGTGGAGTCATCAACACACAGAAGCACCCACGGTGTCCTGGGTCAACCCTTAGCTATTCCCTTTGGAGGCTGTGGGGAGTGACACGACATTCTCTTAAGTGACTCGCATCTTAAAACTGAGAAGTGCTACTCCTGAGAATAGGTCTTAACCACAAAGAACTGAAGTGGCACAGCATCCTTTTTAAATAGCATATGTCATATAGAAAAAAAAAAGTGTGATAGTTTAGCATGTATAATTATATCAGCTGAGACAAAATATTTTTAAAAGAAACTTTGACTTAACAGGGGAAGTGAGAGAGGACTTTTAAATAATCATGGACTCTTTTTTTCTGACTACTATTCCTAGCCCAAATGTCTGTTTTACCATATGTTTGCAGATCTTAATTTTAATTTTTTAGACTGTAAATTCACCAAATGGTATACAGTTATCACAAGTTCACATCATTTAATACATGAAAGAAAATTTTCTTTAAAAAGAGTAGTTTCTGTTTCAAATTTTCCAATTAGAAAGAGTCAAGATTCTACAACACAGTTTTTCATTGTTTTTCTGTGTCTCTCTCTTTTTTTTTTTTTGACAAACACCATCAATCCAAACTCCAAAGTAAGAGGAGGAAAAAATGGAATTTTTATTTCATAAAAAAGCTAGAGTATGTTATGACATTTAAGTGCCTCTGAATAACTAAATAAATGACCTATATGAAATAAAACATCCATTCTTTAAAACTGATTTTTTTTTTTTTGGTTTGACCTTGAGGTGACAGTCATATCAAATTTTCTGACTTTATCAAGTAGAATGCTATTGGTCTTAGGTGCTATTTAAAAGCACAAAAACTTTCCTCCAGGTGATAGGAGAAATAGCATTTCTAGTAAACAGATATTAACCCTTTGCCTAACGAGACTAATTTGTTTCCCTTGGGTTTCATATCTATCCCGAATGATATCTTTTCAGAGGATTTCTGCTTTATCAGAGATGGCAGACAAACGTTTAATCACCCCCTCACCTCTATTCCTTTCTCCTGACCTGTTTCCTAAGAGGGAAGACCTGGTTGCTGAGCAACAGAGTCCTCTGCCGAGCACACGGCACTCCACCTCCTTCACTTAGTAAAAGGCAGGCAGTGCAAAGCTATCCTAACTAAGGTGTGGACACCAGGAAGGGGACTGGGTTGGGTCTCCTTTCCCCAGCAATGACAGCACTGTAGTCCGTTGTGGAATTCAGCAGCCATATAACTGCACAGCTGCGAAATATCAAACTCCTTTGTAAGAAGTTACTAAATTAGAGCGAACTAAATGTTTAAGTACTAAAAATAACCAGCCTGTTTCAGAACATGTAATAAATCAAAAAGTACTGTCTAGTTTCTAGATAATAACTTCTGTTTTCTCATGTGGGTTAGATGAGAAAGCAGAGCAATATCTTATTTATGCAGTTTATTTACTTATTAATCTATCTATGTGTCTGTCTATATACTTATTTATGCTGGATGGGATATTTTGATATATTAATAAATATACATAATTAATTTCACCTAAAGGCTATTCATTAGATTTTTCCCTGACTTCAACTGTACTGTCCTGTATTTACATAGTTGATTTTAAACTGAAAATTCACTTAGCATTCCAGAAATTAAGATATGCTGCTTTCTGTGAACAAGAGTAGCCAAGTTTGCATAATCTCTAAATCTTTAAAATTTCAGCGTATTTTTGTCATCAGACGTGAGTTCCCAACTCTTCAGTAAATTTGCTGCTCTGTCCAAACTTTTAAGCAAATCAATAAGACTCAATAAACTTGATTTTTGCTCTATTTCAGGACTAAAATGAGGCACAATTTCATAAAAGATATGTTTAGTCTCTTTATTGAAAGTAAAAACTCTGAGGAAAACCTTAAATCAGCTAAACATCAATAATGTTTTAAAAAGTTATGAGAACCTTGCAAAAGTGCTATACATTTCCCCCAAATAATGCCCTTTGCAGCAACATGGATGGACCCAGAAATCACCATGCTAAGGGAAGTGAATCAAAGACAAGTATCATATGACATATCACTTATATGTGGAATCCTATAAAAATGATCCAAATTAACTTATTTACAAAATAGAAACAGACTCACAGACCTATAAAACCAATTATGGTTAACAAAGGGGGGCGGATATATTAGGAGTTTGGGATTTACAGATACATACCACTATATATAAACCGAAAAATAACAAAGACCTGCTGTAGAGCACAGGGAACAAACCCTATTCAGTATTCTCTAATAATTTATAATGGAAAGAATGTGAAAAAGAACAGATGTATATATAACTGAGCCACTTCGCTGCGCACCTGAAACTAATACAACACTGTAAATGAACTACACTTCAATAAAAACATAAATAAATAAAAACAAAAAATAAAAATCCAAAAATAAAAGTGCTCTATTAAAGCAAGTAAAAGGATGAAATTTTTCCATTAATATTTACTGAAGCACAAGGCAGTCCTCTAAATCACTGGATTCAACTTTGTTAGAAGCAGCCACAGTCTGGCACATACAGTCTTGTAAAGCTGATGAATATACACTTATTTTTAAAAACCTGTGTACCTATTATGCTTCCTGCACTGTTTAGGTGCTGAAAATATAGCATTAGGCAGATGTAATCTTTTTTTTTTTCATTTTATTTTTACTTTATTCTGCTTTACAATACTGTATTGGTTTTGCCATACATTGACATGAATCCGCCACAGGTGTATACGAGCTCCCAATCCTGAACCCCGCTCCCACCTCTCACCCCATATCATCTCTCTGGATCATCTCTGTGCACCAGCCCCAAGCATCCTGTATCCTGTATTGAACATAGACTGGCGCTTCATTTCTTACATGATAGTATACATGCTTCAATGCCATTCTCCCAAATCATCCCACCCTCTCCCTCTCTCTCAGAGGCCAAAAGTCCGTTCTATACCTCTGTGTCTCTTTTGTAGACAGATGTAATCTTAACTCTCAACTGCAGCTGGGCGATGCAGACACTGAGCGAAGATACTCATCTGTTAGCTGGTGAACAGTGCCATGAAAATAAAGAAGGAAGGAAAGAAGCAAATTAAAAGGTGATAGTGACAGACAGCTGACAGTGCAGCTGGTTTACAAAGGTAATGCTCACTGCTATTAAGTAAAAGTTTGACTCCACCTTTGATGGCTCATCATGGATGGTGTTTAGGCCCTGGTTCTCCCCCTCTTCCCCCTATCCCACATCTAGGCAACCAATAAGAAAGCCTGTGCTCTTTATCATATAGGTCTCCATCAGATCAGAGTCCAAACTTGCAAGTCCCCACCCTACCTGGGAACTCTCATCTCACCTACCCTCTAACCTCAAGAAAAATCAAAGCCATGTGTCTCCCCCAGCACCCAAGCCACTTGCAGATCCCCTTGGCAGCCCGCCCTGCATCCCCAGAGATGCTCTTTATATGAGTGGCACACCTCTTCACACCCTTGCAGTGTATGTGCAGTCTCATCAGTCTCGACATTCAGAGCAGATTTTGAGTGGGGCAGTGAACCCTACTCTCCTCAGGGCAACAGTACAGCAATGACATGGAGTTTCCAGTGAGCTCGAGGAATTTACAACCTTCAGAGAAACGACTGGACCACTGTACATGAATGATCCCATCATTAACTGTTTAGTAGTTACTAGTGAGACTTTGTGAAAAGCAAAAGTATTAGTCATGTCCGAATCTTTGCAATCCCACAGATTGTAGCCTGCCAGGCTCCCCTGATCCGTGGAATTCTCCAAGCAAGAATACTGAAGTGGGGTGCTATTCCCCTCTCCAGGGGATTTTCCCAACCCAGGGGTCAAACAGTTACCTAAAGAGTACCATTAAACAAAAAGGACACACATAGAAAGGTCTAGAAGCTCAATTGAGAACAGATAGTGTGTCATAAACTCTACCTACATCTTCACGTTTGTTGTAATTTCTTGTAAGGCCATTAAAGTTTTTGTAAAATAATACTAAGTAAATAAATGTACTGGCTTTTTCAAACAAAACATTCATATGAATATTCACCCCAGTGACAAGGGATTCCTGAGGCAAGAGCATAAAATTGCAAACATTTATTCCAGATGCAAAACATCTTGCTCTAATCTGGGTGCTAATCTACTTTTGCTGCTGCTGCTAAGTCGCTTCAGTCGTGTCCGACTCTGTGCGACCCCATAGATGGCAGCCCACCAGGCTCCGCCGTCCCTGGGATTCTCCAGGCAAGAACACTGGAGTGGGTTGCCATTTCCTTCTCCAATGCATGAAAGTGAAAAGTCAAAGTCAAGTTGCTCAGTCGTGTTCAACTCTTCGCGATCCCATGGACTGCAGCCTACCAGGCTCCTCCACCCATGGGATTTTTCCAGGCAAGAGCACTGGAGTGGGGTGCTCTTAAGACTAGGGAACTATTTTTAAAAAGCGGTGGGTTGAATTCCCTGACAGTCCAGGGATTAAGACTTGACACTTTCACTGCCAGGGGACCAAAGATCATCATGCAAGCCTCAGGACACAGCCAAAAAAAACAGGACACTTTTTTTTTTTTTTCCTGTCTCCTTTTAACTGCCTAGATTCCAGGTTAATTGTAAAGATAACCTTTAAGGCTTTCGCAAGTTTGATCCCAGAGTCAGGAAGATCCTCTGGAGAAGGGCATAGCAACCCACTCCAGTATTCTCTCCTGAAGAATCCCATGGACAGAGGAGACTGGCAGGCTACAATTCATGGGGTAGCAAAGAGCCAGACACTCCCAAAGCAACCCAGCATGCACACAATCTACTTTTAGCTTTGCCCTATGAAGGGTGTAAATCTCCACATTACTGAGAAGGCCTGATGCCCCTTCCACTCCAAGTGCAGAGTGGAGTGCAGGAGCAGTGGGACTGAGATTTCAGGAAGAAGATGGGAACCGGAGATGAGTGAGGGTGAGCAGGGGACCCAGGAGCATCACTGCTCCAGGAACAGGTGGCCGTTCCATCCAGGGCCACTTTTGGGGACAGAGCAAATATTTGAAACCTCAGTTCCCAAGTCTAAACACCAAGGGTATTTCCTGAGTAATTTCACATTATATAAAACAAACTGACCTCTTTATCTCTAGAAGTTGCAAATTGCAGCTATTTCAAGAGAAGACACATAGGTGAATAGTTTGGCCTGAGGTAAGCATTTCATGCATTTTGTTAAAGCAAAATCAAAGTTCTAAAATAAGAAATAATAGGAGAGAGAAATGTGGCAGAGCCGCTGGGAACTGCCCCTGATCCCTCATGTAATTGAGCAGCCTGGATAAAAACCCAACCCCATATTACCTATCCTGCCACAACTGTCTAGGCACCTTTCAAAACAAAATGAATATTCCCTAATATTACTTCACCTCTTTCTGCCAGTTTATTCTGATTTAATACTTTCAGTATTTTTCAGGCATCTTACCTGTATCCAGAGCTTTCTTAACTTCAAAACAAACTCTCAGCATTATGGTGTTCTAAAGAGGTTTGAATACTGAAAAGAATTATACCCCAAACTATAATTATTTTAACATACAATAATTGCAAAAACAGGAATCCAGTAAAAAAAAATTATGTTTACTTGCTTGGTTTCACAAGATAAGGGTGAATTTATTTGTTTTTTTTTCCTCCCATATTCAGAGTAAAAAGTAACTCCCCAATTATATCAATTCCAAAATAGTCTTAAAGAATCTAGAGACAGGACCTCCCTGGTGGGCCAGTGGTTGAGAATCAGCCTGCCAGTGCAGGGGACACAGGTTGATCCCTGGTTGGGGAAGATCCCACAGGTCATGTGCAACCACTACTGAAGCCTGCGTGCCTGGAGCTTATGCTCTGCAACAAGAGAAGCCACTGCAATGAGAAGCCTGCACAACCGTAACTAGGGAGTAGCCACCACTTGCTGCAACTAGAGAAAAGGCACACAGCAACAAATATCCTGCACAGCCAAAAATAAGTAAACAAATAAATATTAAAAAAAAAAAACCCTAGAGACAGAGCATGCTTTGGGTTTCAGTTTTTACTATGTGACCTGGAACTAAGAGAAAGTTTCAGATTGTGAACTCAGAATTTCTTTTTTTATTTTACTTTATTTTACCTTACAATACTGTACTGGTTTTGCCTTACAGCCACATGAGTCCGCCTCGGGTGTATACGTGTTCCCAATCCTGAATGCCCCTCCCACCTCCCTTCCCATACCATCTCTCTGGGTCATCCCAGTGCACCAGCCCCAAGCATCCTGTATCCTGCATCGAACCTAGACTGACAATTCGTTTCTTATCTTATTTGAATCAAGACAGGCTCCTATATCACTTGAAACTCCATTCATTTTGTTCTTTTTTTTTTTTTTTTTCCTGGTCCAAGCAAGACGAAAACAGCACAGTTAAAAAAAAAAAAAAAAACACAGTTTAAAATATGAAGTCGCAGCGAGGAAAAACTACATGAAATCTCCCTCTTTACTTTATCAGACTTGCTTAAATAACTGGAAATACAAGGCAATTAAAAATCTAAATTGGAATGTTGACATCATGGGGAATTATCTCCTCTGTAGTGAAGCTGCTAAGATGCTTTGTCTTACTGTTCCATTTTAAAATCTGAAAATCCTGATGTGGGCTCTTATTTTTCACAATGCCTTTTTATTGAATATTACTGTGCCTTTCAAATAAATAATTAGAATATGGTGTTAAAACTTTAATATGTCACTGTTATTTCGACTTTATGGAAGAGCTTGAATTTTTTGCTTTCCTTGTTTCATGCATTATTCTCAACAGTGTGTAGTCTATTACTGTATTATATAATCTCTCAAGAAATTTGGGGGAAAATTTTTAATATGGGGAGAAATAAAAGATATGAATAAGAAAATTAAAGTAGGCAAGTACTTTCAGAGTTAAGAGTGGAAATTAGCCTCATGGTAGCTCTCAGTACAACTCCCTAGTCTTCTGAGCTTCATCTCCAGCTGAGCACTTGAGTCATCAGTAAACATGGAATAAATTATCATGAAGTTAGTCATATCTGTGAAGTGATACATATAAATGTTTCTATAAAACTGTGAACACAAAAGAACTTCTACTACTACTGCTATTACAGACTCTATCAATTGTCTAATAATTTACTCATCAGATGAGTTCTGGTCTGTTTGCATAAGACTGTCAAATACCACTCTGAACAGAGTCTTTACAACAGAAAACTCCCATAGTACCTACATGATACAGATAACCTATAGTGACAGCCTCCACTTGGTTTTCAGTAATCATCTCACGCAACTCTTAGACACATTATATTATGACAACACATTTAATTATGACAACAACATAAACAATGATCACAAATGACACACAAGAGGAAGATGTAGCACAAACGAGCACTCATATCTGGGTGACCATCTCTTTCCAACCAGGATGAACTGCTGAGAACAGGGGTCAATGAATGAAGTACAGAAAACTCAGTCAATGGGGAGTTCAGGCCAACAAGGCTTCAATTGATCCTGCTCCTGTGATCAGTCAGTGTGCTGAATTCCCACAAATTTCCTTTACCTCACACTTCGTTAGAAAGTATTCTAAGAATAAAGTGAGATCATTACATAAAGTTGTGAGACTTGTTAAATAATCTAACATTTTGAGACACACACATTCTTCACACGATCAGGTGTTACTACTAAGGAATTTGACTAAGTAGAATGCTGCACCATAAGACCATGAGCTGCAAGCAAATTGACATGAAGGGTTTTCCTATAATATAAAAATCCTTCAAGGAGAAATTCACAATTATATTTTAAAAATTCTCTCTTTCTTTAAACTAAAGAACTATAACAACAAATCTGAATTTGAAAGAAAATAAATTTTTCAGTAGCAGTTTATTAATGTAAGGCTTCATCACAGTGTGTAGGCATAGAACATCCATGATCATCCATGATACATGTACACCCTGCTTATTTAAAACAGATAACCAACAAGGACCTACTTTACAGCACAGGGAACTCTGCTCAGTATTCTACAGTAATCCAAATGGGAAAAGAATGTGAAAAGAGTGTATATGTGAAGAGGTATAACTGAAGCACTTTACTGTAGGCCTGCAACTAACACATCTCAATCAACTCCAATATAGAATTTTTAAAAAAATTTAAGTTGTCATCTTTCACAGATGGCCAAAGACACATGGAAAAGATGCTCAACTTGCTAATCATCAGGGAAATGCAAATCAAAACCACAGTGAGTTATCACCTCACACTTGTCAGAAAGGCTATTATCAAGAAGAATACAAATAAACAAATGCTGATGAGGATATGGTGAAAAGGGAACATTCATATCCTGTTGGCGGGAATGTAAATCAGTGCAGTCACTCTACAGTATGGGGATTTTTCAAAAGACTAAAAAGAACTACCATATGACCAACAATTCTACTTCTGGGTATATATCAAAAAGAGAAAACCCCACTAACTCAAAAAGATACAGTGTTGATAGTAGCATTATTGACAGTTGCTAAAATATGGAAGCAACCTAAGTATACAGCAACAGATGAGCAGATAAAGAAGGTGTAGTGCACACATACACATATACAATGGAATACTACTTAGCCATAAAAATGATATTTTGCCAATTGTGGCAACTTGGATGGACTTGGAGAGCATTTTGCTAACTGAAATAAGTTGGCAGAGAAATACTAATGCTATATAATATCACTTACATGTAGAATCTAAAAAAATACAACAGATTAGTGAATAAAACAAAAAAGAAGCACAATCACAGATACAGAGAACAAACTAGCGGTTATCATGAGGAGAAGGAAGAGGTAAAAATGAAAAAGGGGTTGTTATGAGATTATGTGAATCATGTGTTGTGATGCTTTTGAAAATTGAAAAGCCCTACAGAATTTAAATAATCTTTTATTCAATTAAAAATTAAAAGATATATTTTAAAAAGTTACTTGTCTTTCAAGCATGATCACATTCAGCATTCAACACTTATTAAGCAGTCATTTAAAACTAATTTTGGAAATTAAAGTAGCATATAACTTCCCCAAGTCATATCTTTCATTTTAATACCTATTTTATTTTAAACAGTTTAGAATATTACTGTCTCTTAGCCTTCAGAGTTTGAGTAGCATATGATAGAAAAATGAGCCATCTATAAATGTATTCAACTCCAACAAGTCATACTGATTCCCCCTCAGACACACCAAAATTTTTCATTCCTGCATATACAAAAATAAACCAGGATGTCACTAATGAAATATCTATCTACCACTCTTATGTTATTTTTCATGCTACCCTCCAAACACACACACACACAAATACACAAATTAAGGTGTCAGAAAACAATATTTTTAATGTGAAAAACCAGCATCCTTGTTAATACTAAAACCATTTTCCCAGACCTTTTAGAATTCCTCCAGGACAATTTTGACAGAGATTTAATCTTAATGACATAAACAAAGTTGTTGCTCAATAGTTCATTTCATAAAACCAGAGGGAAAAACAGAGCAACTGTACGACACTAAATCACTCTTTGGATCTTAAGTACTCCTCATGGTAACCAGCCAGGCCATTCTTCAAGAGTATGCAGTTTCCTTGGAGAGATACTAATTTTAATTTTATTAGCTTAGCTATTCTTTCTTTATAAGTCTGCAGGTTTCTCAGAAAGACACAAATTTTAATTGCAGATCTATAGAGAAAGAAAAAATGTGCATATTTATTCAGGTTCCTGAAAGACATAAAACCTTTTCAACATAGGCTCTCGTAATTCAAAATTTATGGAAACCTAGATAGAGAATGAACTGAAATTCATCCTTAATCTGGGAAGAAGAAAACATTAATGAAATGTGAATAAAAGAAATTTTAGCCAGTTGATGGATTCAAATTTTTCACAGCTGTTTTATATTTTATGTTCAATGCATTTCATGTGATATTAAGAGCAATACTAATTCACATGTGAATACCATACCTAAAAATTAATAACTGTTCTTCACATACCAAGACTGTGATGTGTCTGAGTTATAAAGTAAACATGAAATAATATTCCTGTCTCATTGTTTATAGCATCATATCACAATAATCATACATCACAGTGGTATTTTTAAAATTTTCTAACAAAATTTTCTGTTATTTCGTGATATTTTGTTTATTACTTCTTGAGGTAGAAACTAATTCTTTGTGCATACATTCCACAACACCTACAATGAGTAAATGCTCATTGATTTAAACTTTTCCTTAAATTTTATTAAAATATGTAACTATGTGATAATTATAATGTATTTTTAGGATAATTAATTTCAATTATATTCTTAGCTGCAATGTTATGGATTTAGAGTAATTCCCGGTTTTTTTCTATGTGTGCTAAGTCACTTCAGTCGCGTCTGACTCTTTGTGACTATGGACTGTAGTCCACCAAGTTCTTCTGTCCATGTGGTTTTTCAGACAAGAATACTGGAGTGGGTTGACATTTCCTCCTCCAGAGGATCTTCCTGATTCAGGGATCCAACCTGAGTCTCCTACATCTCCTGCATTGGCAGGCAGATTCTTACCACTGCACCACGTGGGAAGCCTATTAATGTTAGCTAAGAATGATTAAGAAAGTCAGATGTTCATATGTAAATAAACCCTGCAAAAAATATTTGAGGTTTTCTAAAAACTAAAATACATGTTTCTACATAGTTATATGCCTCTATAATAAATAAATATTACAACCTTTGATCAATTATTATATATAAGATTAAAATGAATTAATGGGGTGAACAAATTTTAACAACAATACTTTGATATTGGAATTATTTAGCTTATTGTGAACACATATAATGTTATACGAGGCTTTTTATAAAAGAAGAAACCTTTAATCTTTTTCATTAAACCTTGTTCTCTCTATGATTCATTATATCAAGTAATTTTTTTCTACTTTTATTCATTGCTAAGATTTTGAAAATTGTACATTTATTCTAGCACTTCAAGGTTTTTGTAGAAAAAACTGCCTCATTCATATCATTCATGATATTATATATTAAATTACTATTTAGTCTATTTTTTAGACTTTTAAGCCAAAAAGTTTATACCCACTTCTATCATGCAGTTTTAGATTTTGGAAAAAAAAAAAGTTCAGTGTAAACTTTTGTTGTTAATTATACTAGCTTTGGTTGGTTACTGCATTACCATAAATTAATACCTTAGGATACCATCTCTGAAACTAAGATGCATTTCTGCTACCAATGTCAATAACTATTACATATTTAACTGATTAAAATACTCTGTAGTTTTATTTTTTAATAAATATAAAACTAATCTGATAACCTTCTACTGATGCAAATGTTGGCATATCTCTAGCACAGAAATAACCATGCCCTTCCCTTTATTTTCTAGCCCTAAGTCGTTTTCTTGGAAAAATAACTATGTTACACTGATATAATATATTAAACCCTAGTTCTTTGTGGAACCCCAATGATACTGTTTAGAAATTCAAGTGGATTATATAAAGTGGGTCCTTCTGTAATAGTATAACCTGAATTAGCATGATTTACCACTGGAAATGTGAAAAAAAATCATATAATCTATTTTTTTTTCTAATTTGTCATTTTGTTAAGTATTCATGGTCTTTTTATTTTTCTCCTGTTTGTAAATGTCTGTAGTTTATACATTGTGGAGGTGAGACTAATTCAACATACTTCCTTTTATTGAATTAAGTTGAGAAACAAGTTACAAATATGTCATTAAACCTTTTTATATATAAATTTTGTCTTGTAAAAATCCCAATTGTCTCTTTGGATTCCTTTAAGTTTATCAAACATATACTATCCAGATATGTCATTTTGTCTCTTTTGATTGTTAGACTGGCTTAAAAACTTCATGTGAACTGGTCACCTCAATCCAATTCAAAAAATAATTTTAGAGAGAGACTCTATCTGATACACACAGCATATACAGCTATATTCCAGGTAACTGTAGATACAGGCCTATTCTTTCTTCCAGGATGTTAACTTTATTCACATCTATAATTCCAGTTTTATCTCAGTTATTATAATGAAGATTTCTTCTCTCATCTCAAGATTTCTGAAGAAGAGGGTAATAAAACCAGGTTTAAGTATTATTCTTGCACAAAATTACTGATTTAAAGTCTATAATAATGCAAAGCCTGGGATGACTTTAAACTAGTACACAATCATCTTCCAATCGTGTTTAATTTAAAATTCCACTGCTTCTTTAGATGAAAATGTTCCTTCCAATCTTCTTCAGAGCTTCAGGTTTTTCATCTAAACATTTCAGGTTCTGCCAACAAAGCCTCTGTAATTAGTGGCTCCAGGCCAGTAAATTCATCCTGCATGTCAGTTGCTCCATTTCTAACTTCAGCCCACGATGTGGAAGCAAATCATTACACTGGCTTCTCAGACCTGAAATTGAACTTGACAAACATTCTTTGGGAGTTATACAGAATAAGAACGCAAGCTAAAGACAGCAATGACACCCGTTACAAAGGCTGTGTCTAAGCACATTGGGTGAATTGAGTTACTGCTGACTTCAAGGAAAGTGATAAGCATGTAAGAAAAAATACATTTTATCCCTGGATTCCTAACACATCTCTAAAGGCATATAGGAAATATCATGCTTCTCGCTGAACCCGGGACTTCCAGGTTCCACGTGATATAAATATGTTTTATTTGCTATTTAAATAATGTCCATTTTGGTATATTATCCCAATGGATCTTATGACCATCCACATTGCCACAAGAGTTAGTCTCAATAGCAGAGTTATGAAGACAAAAACCATCATACATTTGTGATAAGTGCTGAGAAAGTCAGAAGTCATCAAAAAAAATCATAAAGCAATTTCAACAGATGTTAGAACAGCAAAAGAAATTAAGACTCTTTTAACACTGTGTCTTAATTTTACTTGCAAGAAAACAAAGGTTCAGGGAAGAAATCAAGAGCCAGGTTCAAAGAGCTAGTCAGTGGCAGAACGGAGAACAAAAACCAAGTTTCCTTACTTTTATTCTGATATTTTCAATCTTCTATCAGTGAATTTCCAGGAAACAAATATATGATTTAAACTACAAATTCCAAATAATTTTTAAAAATGAGTAAAAGAGGCTGAAGGAACAAGAAGAAGTTTAAAAATATTCTAAACAGAATTTTTAAAAAGATCATTGCAGTGACTTTTAATAAGGTAATAAATACATTAGTTGGGTTATTTTTTCAAAATAGATAATACAGGTTTCAAAATCCTCTGCATTAACACACAAATTATTTGGAATTGGTAGTTGTAAAGAAGGAAAATGTAGTTGATACAGTAAAGATCTGAAGAAGTAACCCTAAGTTTATGTATCTTGGGATATATAGTAGAAAATTTGGAAATTGTAAAAGCTTAAATTATACATTTGTTTCCCTGGAAACAATTGTAAAATTCAAGAAACTGCAGGCAGAAATGTGCTTTGTGTTGGGTTAACTTGTTAAAGGGTGATACACTCAGCCATGTTCCCCTCCAGCTTCCTTCCATCTCCAGGGCTGCATTCAAAGGGGACAACATGGCAGTGTAGCCTTTGGTCTCTGATTAGTTTCATGCCTGTTGTTATAGCATATGAGCACAAAAGAAGCTCAGTGGATTTCTTTTGAAAATGAAGATACTGTTTGAGTTTTGATTGGTGCTTAAAAATATATCCTGGGGAAATATTGCATCTTTTACACCTGTACATTCCTGACCTCATAAGAGAACGAGTGTTCCCAATAGCGTACAGGTATTATTTATTACTTTTAAGAACAGAAACTCTTGAAAATGTATGAAGGCCCATAATATCAGTACTTCCACTGATAGCTGTAAAATAAAAATGAATAAATAGATGAAATATCAGAAATCGAGTTTGTCTTGCCCTCTCATATAAATTATGATGGGATGACAAAAACCCCACAGTGAATTCAAATAATTAAACATCAGTGTTACCAAAAAAAAAAAATGGCTCCTAGAGTGTAACTGAGCAGGACCCTGTAGGGCCTTCCCAGAACAGAACCCCCACCCCTCAATCCAGTGTCTTCTCTCTGCCCCTTGTCCGTAGAAAAACTTTAGCCTCCTAGGCTTTCCCAGAGTTTCAAAGAGTATATTTAATCAGAGAAGTCAGAAAATGCAGAAAAAAAGGAAAACAGTCAAACCAGACAAAATAATAACAGTTTAGCCATTAAACACAGTCAAGGACAGTTAGTTCCTCCTCAAGGGATATAGATAACATTCTGAGCCATATCCCTTGAACTGTTTTGTAGATACTAAAACCCTCACCAGGTGGAAAAGTTAACTCTATGCTGCCCACAAGCATGTGGACACCAATTCCTTAGAACCAGAGGTTGATGATGTTGACTCCTGGTTACCTCACCACCAATCAAGGAGAAAAAGGGTCCATGAGCGGACTGTGAACCCCACAACCCCTCTCCCTCACCCTGCCTTTAAAAACCTTTCCCTGCAGGTCTTCAAGGAGCTCAGGCATTTTGAGTACTAAACCTACTGGACTCCTTGCTTGACACCCTGCAATAAATGCTGCTGTTTTCTTCCTCACCACCCACTGTCAGTAGATTGACTTGAACATGGGCAGGTAGACCCAAATTTGGTTTGGTAATAAGAGGACTACATCTAGAAATGTGTAAGGCATAATTCAGATCCGCATTTGTAAGGATTCTTTGATCAACAATGACCTATGACCCGATAGCCACACTAGCACCAAGGGACTTTGTGGTATCTGCTAGATTTCTTCATCTATTTGCAATGATAACTCCTCTTCTAGTAACAGTAGAACACTTGGTGGACCACAAACAATCTTTGGGTCACAGAAATGTTTGGTCCTAGAAACAGAAGAACAAAAGAGGTAACTTCAGATCTCAAAGGGTCAGTGAAGAATTGTCTTAATATGGAAACAAACTAAATAATTTGCAAAATGATAAGGAATAGTATCACATCAATTACATTGCTTCAGATCAGGCTTTTCCAAACAGTTATTGGAAACCTACCAGTAGGAGTACCAGACCACATGCTAAATGCGTTCATTTACATCTCATTTACTCTTCACAGCAACTGTGTGAATAAGCATAGCCATCAGTTCAGTTCAGTTCAGTCGCTCAGTCGTGTCAATTCTTTGCGACCCCATGAATCGCAGCACGCCAGGCCTCTCTGTCCATCACCAACTCCCAGAGTTCACTCAGACTCATGTCCATCGAGTCCATGATGTCATCCAGCCATCTCATCTTCTGTCATCCCCTTCTCTTCCTGCCCCCAATCCCTCCCAGCATCAGAGTTTTTCCCAATGAGTCAACTCTTCACATGAGATGTCCAAAGTACTGGAGTTTCAGCTTCAGCATCATTCCCTCCAAAGAAATCCCAGGGCTGATCTCCTTTAGAGTGGACTGGTTGGATTGTCTTGCAGTCCAAGGGACTCTCAAGAGTCTTCTCCAGCACCGCAGTTCAAAAGCATCAATTCTTTGGCACTCAGCTTTCTTCACAGTCCAACTCTCACATCCATACATGACCACTGGAAAAACCATAGCCTTGACTAGACGGACCTTTGTTGGCAAAGTAATGTCTCTGCTTTTCTATACCTACTTTGTAAAGAAACTGAGTGTCCAGGAGACTAATAACATGATCGAGGTAACACAAGTAAAGACAGAGGTGTTTTTATTTTTGTTTTTGTTTTTGTTTTTTAAATTCCTCTATTATTTGTTCTTCAGCAGAGGTAATAGGGTCTTTTCTGGTAGCTCAGCTAGTAAATAATTCACCTGCAATGCAGAAGACTGCGACTTGATTTCTAGGATGGAAAGATTCTCTGGAGAAGGGGATAGGCTACCCACTGCAATATTCTTCAACTTCCTTGTGGCTATGATGGTAAAGAATCCACCTGCAACGTGGGAGACATGGGTTTGATCCCTGGGTTGGGAAGATCCCCTGGAGTAGGGCATGGCAACCCACTCCAGTATCCTTGCCTGGAGAATCCCCATGGACAGAGGAGCCTGGCAGGCTACAGTCCATAGGGTCACAAAGAGTTAGACATAACTAAGTGACTAAGAACATAGCACAAAAGTAATAGAGCATGTTGGAAATTCCATTGTCATGAATTCAATATTTAAAATACATATATAATATTTATTGTTCTATGTCTGAGTGGAATTCGGCTTACAACGTGTTTTCCCATCAGAAGAATTTATCTTGCCAATTTACGGTAATACAGTCCTTTCCAAAGTAAAATTAAATCAAGTCCTATTTCTATTGCTCTCCACCACCCCCTTCTTTTTCCTTCCCTCCCCAGAGTCATGTGATTTCCAGTGGCCTTACATGTTTTCCTGGAACTGAATTTAGGGCAGCTTGTCCATGTAATGGCGTGTACCTCTCTGGCCTCCCTGAGCCCAGCTGATCCTGCCTTGTCGAGGTATCATCTTCTCTGTCACATCTGCTGTTTATTTCTGTGATCCTCCGTGACATTCAGTGATGGGTCTACACTCTATATATTCCTTCTTCCAGTGGTGAAGCAGTCACATTTATCTCCATGCCTTTCTTGTAAACAAGGTAAATTTATAAATCTTCCCTCAACATGCCTGGCCTGGATGTGCAAAACTCCATAACACTGCTATGACTCAGGCTGGTCCACAGGCTACTGCACTCAACCACTGGCAGTCACAACTCCTATATTCCAAGACATTAGCCATCTTGTTAAGCTGTGCCCTGAGACACATTAACTCATGGAGGTATCTCAGAGAGTATATTCAGCTCCGAAATATCTCCAAACTTACAGAGTATTTCCAGAGTCATGCCTTCTCCCTGGACTCAGCTGAGAAGATTATAGCAAAGATTGAAATTCTTTCCGAAGACCCAGCAACCAGTAAACTACATGCATTTTCCCAGTCTCTTTTCTGCCCTGTGGATGAACTCCACCCTCACCCTGTCTTCTTCAAGAATGGCTCCTGGGAAGAAAATCATGAAGCAGAATGCCTACAGTCCACAATCTCTGTTGTGGCAGGAGGGAGATGGGGAGACACCCTTGGAAACAAAAAGCTAATTTACCAAATCTCCTTACAATCAAGCAGACAACAGGTCTCCTGGTATACACACTAATCACCTCCCTCTCAAGAGGGTCCTCATCCATGAAAATATTTTAGCAGAATATACTTCGTCTGTCTACAACTGTTTGTACTAAACATATCTGGAATCTACAAATTTATAGTACATGGTTTCCTGGAAAATGTCACATAAGCTATACAACCACCTGGACGTGAAATGACAATGTGTCACATCAAAATGGCCCTCTTCTGTGTCATTCATGCTGACACAGATATCACCCAGAGGCTCTCTGCATAACCTGAGCCAGAGCACATCCTGCCTGGCAAGAAGTAACCTGAGTAACTGCACTGAAGGGCTTATTCCCTCCCCGTTTCACCTGTGCCTCATGATTGTATGTCTTCTTGAAGCCATTGGCTAAGCTTGTTCTTGGGAAAGATTTCTCAAGTGAGTCAATCTGCTTTGACAATCCAGCCCTTTCTGTTGTCTCTCCTTATGTCCAGTTCTCTCTCACTGGGTTTAAGCCCTGTTCTGAGTCATCAAAAGCTGAGCTGTTGATATTTAAAAATAAGATTACAAAACACACTGAATGCTTTTTTCTTTAAAGTACTTGCTCTTTACCAATAAAAGGAGGGATATTTCTGACTAATGTATACTTAACTTCGTGTATATAAAAGACTTGCTGATGGTTGAATGGTGAACGATGGTGTGATCACTCATCTAGAGCCAGACATCTTGGAATGTGAAGTCAAGTGGGCCTTAGAAAGCATCACTACGAACAAAGCTAGTGGAGGTGATAGAATTCGAGTGGAGCTGTTTCAAATCCTGAAAGATGATGCTGTGAAAGTGCTGCACTCAATATGCGAGCAAATTTGGAAAACACAGCAGTGGCCACAGGACTAGAAAAGGTCAGTTTTCATTCCAATCCCAAAGAAAGGCAATGCCAAAGAATGCTCAAACTATCGCACAATTGCACTCATCTCACATGCTAGTAAAGTAATGCTCAAAATTCTCCAAGCCAGGCTTCAGCAATACATGAACCGTGAACTTCCTGATGTTAAGCTGGTTTTAGAAAAGGCAGAGGACCAGAGATCAAATTGCCATCATTCGCCAGATCATGGAAAAATCAAGAGAGTTCCAGAAAAACATCTATTTCTACTTTATTGACTATGCAAAGCCTTAGACTGCGTGGATCACAATAAACTGTGGGAAATTCTGAAAGTGATGAGAATACCAGAGCACCTGACCTGCCTCTTGAGAAATCTGTATGCAGGTAAGGAAGCAGCAGTTAGAACTGGACATGGAACAACAGACTGGTTCCAAATACGAAAAGGAGTACGTCAAGGCTGTGTATTGTCACCCTGCTTATTTAACTTTTATACAGAGTACATCATGAGAAACACTGGACTAGAAGAAACACAAGTTGGAATCAAGATTGCCAGGAGAAATATCAATAACCTCATATATGCAGATGACACCACTCTTATGGCAGAAAGTGAAGAGGAGCCTCTTGATGAAAGTGAAAGAGGAGAGTGAAAAAGTTGGCTTAAAGCTCAACATTCAGAAAACGGAAATCATGGCATCTGGTCCCATCACTTCATGGGAAATAGATGGGGAAACAGTGGAAAGAATGTCAGACTTTATTTTGGGGGGCTCTAAAACCACTGCAGATGGTGACTGCAGCCAGGAAATTAAAAGACGCTTAATCTTTGGAAGGAAAGTTATGACCAACCTAGATAGCATATTCAAAAGCAGAGACATTACTTTGCCGACTACCGTCTAGTCAAGGGTATGGTTTTTCCAGTAGTCATGTATGGATGTGAGAGTTGGACTGTGAAGAAGGCTGAGTGCCAAAGAATTGATGCTTTTGAACTGTGGTGTTGGAGAAGACTCTTGAGAGTCCCTTGGACTGCAAGGAGATCCAACCAGTCCATTCTGAAGGAGATCAGCCCTGGGATTTCTTTGGAAGGAATGATGCTAAAGCTGAAACTCCAGTACTTAGGCCACCTCATGCGAAGAGTTGACTCATTGGGAAAGACTCTGATGCTGGGAGGGATTGGGGGCAGGAGGAGGAGGGGACGACAGAGGATGAGATGGCTGGATGGCATCACTGACTCGATGGATGTGAGTCTGAGTAAACTCCGGGAGATGGTGATGGAGAAGGAGGCCTGGCGTGCTGCGACTCATGGGGTCGCAAAGAGTCAGACACGACTGAGCGACTGAACTGAACTGAAATAGTGAGAAGAGTAAGGATGGCAACAATAGTAAAAACACATAATCCAGTACAGTTAAGTTCCCTGCATATGAGTAAGTTCTGTCCCGAGAATGTGTTTGTAAGTCCAGCTTGTTTTTAAGTCCAAAAAGCTAGCCTAAGTATAAAACTAACACAACTGGCTATATAGTCCTGTACTGTAACTGGTTTATAATACTTTTCACACAAATAATACATAAAAAACTAACAAACACAAAAAAATGAAAATATTTTTAATTTACAGTACAGTACCTTGAAAAGTACAGTAACACAACAGCTGGCATACAGGGGCAGATTTGAATCCTTGAAAGTTGGTTTGTACATAAGGAACTTACTATATTAAAATATAAACTAGTAGTTTTATTTCAGAAGTTTACTGTGGCAGTATCACTTCATCATCTCTAAAATACATTAGAGTCACATTTTGACTACCTTATCTTCCTAACAGGATGAGCATTTAACTATTTTAGCTAGATGCAAATAGTTATTAGTATAATTTTGTTAATATTATAAGTTGATAAATTCCTATGTCATTATATATTTTCAAGTATTGTTTAAAAACAAACATGGACTATTAGTGACCTCTGTGATCTTGCCTAGGACATGGATAGAAAGATTGAGTGCAAAATTCAATTATAGCAATAAAATTGCCGAGAATTAGATTTATTAAACTCTTATGTAGATGCTACATTAATGGGTAATGTAGGATAAAGTTTATCCTACATTATTCGATTATTTAAAAGTTACATATATACGAATATGGCTAAACATAACATATAATGACCGTTTCATGAACAAACTATCATATTCAATAATCAAAACCCAATAAATGAGTCTCAGACCTATATTAAACAAATTTAATACAAAACCTCTAATCTATAGAAATTAGCCACTTGCCTTATGATATGAATTATATCTTTAATTGAAACTAACTGCAAATGAATAAAAATTATTATTACAAAAGAAAAAAAGTAACATTCTAAGTTTTCCAAATGAATCTATCATTATACACCAATCTGTATCACACATACTTGAGAATTTAATTATGTCCTATTAAAATTAAGTATATTTCAACTAGTAACTATTAAATAGTCTATTTTTCATGCTTATGTTTGGTATCTTTTCTTCTTAATGATATAAAAGAGCTAAAAAATTTTTATAAATGTAGAATGGGAAAATAAGACAGATTTTAAAAAGAAAGTTTAAAACCTCATTTAGACCAAAGTGAATAGGACTGAGTCAAATGATTATACAGAGTGAAGTAAGCCAGAAAGAAAAACACCAATACAGTATACTGACACATATATATGCAATTTAGAAAGATAGTAATGATGACCCTCTATGTGAGACAACAAAAGAGACACAGAGGTATAGAACGGACTTTTGGACTCTGAGGGAGAGGGAGAGGGTGGGATGATTTGAGAGAATGGCATTGAAACATGTATACTATCATGTAAGAAACGAAGCGCCAGTCTATGTTCAATACAGGATACAGGATGCTTGGAGCTGGTGCACAGGATGATCCAGGGAGATGATATGGGTGGGAGGTGGGAGGGGGCTTCGGCATTGGGAGATCGTGGACACCTGTGGCTGATTCATGTCAATGTATGGCAAAACAAATACAGTATTGTAATGTAGAATAAAGTATTAATAAAAATTTTTTAAAAACTAAAAAAAAAGTGAATAGGAATGAAAATAGTTCTGCTAATATTTCCTAGTACCACAAGTTTTCCAGTTTAAAAATTAGAATTCATATGAGGTTCTGCAAATGTCTTATTCCTTATGAGAAACTAGGGTTGTTTTATTATTGGAAGGAAATATCAGAGTATAATTATAAAATATTAAAATCCAACATTTCTACAGGATCTTAAGGGACATTATGCCAGTGTTCTTTAAGGCAAAATATTATAATAAACAGAAGTGACAACATGGCTCTAAGGTAAATCTATTCATTTAAATAAAAGTACAGTAATGCTGTTCACATACAAACTCTTTCTTGTATCAGTGATATATTATTCAGTTCAGTTCAGTTCAGTCGCTTAGTCGTGTCCAACTCTTCACGACCCCTGAATTGCAGCACGCCAGGCCTCCCTGTCCATCACCAACTCCTGGAGTTCATTCAGACTCACGTCCATCGAATCAGTGATGCCATCCAGCCATCTCATCCTCTGTCGTCCCCTTCTCCTCCTGCCCCCAATCCCTCCCAGCATCAGAGTCTTTTCCAGTGAGTCAACTCTTCACATGAGGTGGCCAAAGTACTAGAGTTTCAGCTTTAGCATCATTACTTCCAAAGAACACCCAGGGCTGATCTCCTTTAGAGTGGATTGGCTGGATCTCCTTGTAGTCCAAGGGACTCTCAAGAGTCTTCTCCAACACCACAGTTTAAAAGCATCAGTTCTTCGGCACTCAGTTTTCTTCGCAGTCCAACTCTCACATCCACACATGACCACTGGAAAAACCATAGCCTTGACTAGATGGACCTTTGTTGGCAAAGTAATGTCTCTGCTTTTCAACATGCTATCTAGGTTGGTCATAATTTTCCTTCCAAGGAGTAAGTGTCTTTTAATTTCATGGCTGCAGTCACCATCTGCAGTCATTTTGGAGCCCCCAAAATAAAGTCTGACACTGTTTCCACTGTTTCCCCATCTATTTCCCATGAAGTTATGGGACCAGATGCCATGATCTTCGTTTTCTGAATGTTGAGCTTTAAGCGAACCTTTTCACTCTCTTCTTTCACTTTCATCAAGAGGCTTTTTAGTCCCTCTTCACTTTCTGCCATAAGGGTGGTGTCATATTATGTGGTGCCAAAAGGACCCAGATAATGTGTCTACATAGCTCGGAACTAAATGTAATAAAACCAGACCAGCATCTGTTTAAATTTATGGGTTTTTGTGCACATTACTATAGAAAGAAGAGTTTTCAAGCAACATTCAATAAGATGCCTCACTAGATACAAATTGTTCTACTTTTAACAGAGAACTGCCCAGGCAAAATCAAGCTGGCCAAGTGAAATAATAAACCAAAAGTGTGTGTTACTAGAATGGTATTTTGTGGGAGTATATCATCACACAATGCAGTCTATATTTTAGAAGAGATGGAAAAGAAATTTAGTATGTCTTCATTCATCATAATATGGTATATATTCAACTATGAGCTCTTTTATACATAAATTTTTATCCTGAGTCTTTGATACAGTATGTATGACTACAAATCATTAATAAAACTTTCTACCCTTTTATACATTTGGATATACAGTCTGAATGTGGCATACCCAGGCTGTAGCATAGAAAACTTAAGCCTTATTGTTTCAGTATAAAAGGAAGGAAGGAGGGTAGGAAGGGAATAAAACCCTGCTGGAATTTAAAAAGAAAAGTGATTTCCATATTAAAATAATGTCAACCCCAAAAAATGACCTGTTTTTCAGCTAGTGGACACCCTTGGATGGAAAACTCTCCTGTGTATTTGTCAACAAGTAAGAGTCTAAGCAACTTCAATTTCACTTTTCAGCACTGGAGAAGGAAATGGCAACCACTCCAGTGTTCTTTCCTGGAGAATCCCAGGGACTGCGGAGCCTGGTGGGTGCCATCTATGGGGTCGCACAGAGTCGGATACAACTGAAGCGACTTAACAACAGTAGCAGCAACAAGAGTCATATACTAACGAATCTCTGTCAACTCAATGTAGATAGTCAAAATACAAAGGGGTAAACTATTCCTAATTAACTATTGAGACCATACAACATAATACTTAATAGTTAATAACTTTTAAAATAAACAATGAGAATATTTTTATAAAGGCTCACTTGACTAATTTTTATCTCTCTAAATTAAAATTCAACTTAATGAGTTTATGAGGTTAGACCACTGGTTTTCAATCCAGAACCCTGGACTCCAGGGTTTATGCCAAATGGACTCTAAAATAACAATATTGATGCTAATAATAACATGGATAAAATAACAAACATTTATTATGTGCTTACTGTATTCAGAAATTCCATATATGTTACATGCACAAAATTTTTAATCCTTTATAATAAAACTATGAGCTTTGGGAGTCTTCATTCCAAAATGAGGAGGAGATAAATGCAGAGAGAGAGATAAGGAAGCTTTTCCAGAGTCATTCCGTTAGTAAATGGCTGATTGATTTGGACCCAAGCAACCTAGATATTTTAACCACTATACACACCTTTCAAGATAGTCATGGGAAGTCTATGAACTATTTTCAATCCCCAAATGTCTTATAGACATTGCCCATTTATCTATTCTGGATGAACTAAATAAAACACTGTTCTTTTGACATCAGTCAAAATTATGTCAATTAAGAGTGGTAACACTAATTGATAACAAATTTTGATCCAAAGTCTGTAGGCATCTTGAGATGCAAGGAAGATTATGACTTATCCAGCCTTTCAGAACCAGTCGGTAGAAAACTTGGCTTTTGGGGTTTCTTGCCAGCATGCTCCTGAGCTTCCATCTACTTTCTTTAATGTAATAATACATCAGAATCGCCTTCACACAGTGCTTTATGTTTTTCACTGCACTTGCTCACCTTAGCACATTTAAAACATCTGGAGCTAATGTTTTAAAGACTCGCAAACTTTTAAAGTGGCGTCTATGCTCAGAAAAAAAAACGAAACAAGGTAGAACCTACTTTTTATCCAGTCAGCACATTCTCTGATAACATATTGTTAACTCTCTGGTAACTGTTCTTTCCATCTAATTTTAAGGTGCCCAGTTGCAATGGTGTATAACAACCTAATAAGGATTCATTGCAAAATTCAGTCACGGGGAGGGTAAATCTAAATTAAAAAAAATGTTCACATAAATCCAACCTGGATCAAAATTTTTATTGCAGACATGAAAGTAAGCTAGGGCTGGGGAAAAAAATGAAAGAGCTATAGAAATGTAGCATACTCATAATCTTTCATTTCTGCCCTGGAGAGGCTTGAAATGTTGAAGCCAGGAAATAGAATATGATCAAACAGCCCAACTTGTATGTGACTAAATTGATAAAAACCGTGGAAACCTAAATCTAAATTATAAAGTACATTTATGAAGTCCTATCAAACTGAATTGTTATCTTTAGGTGCTTTAAACAGAAATTCTGAACACTGAATAATGGCCCAATAAATGCTTAATGAGGGAATGAATATATGGTTCTACCAATCCACACTTTATCTTTTGAGATGGTTTCTTTCACATCTCAAAAATCCACATGAAGCCCAAGACTTCCATCCTATTCCAGGTGTTTTGTGGAAGAAGGAGAAGGTGCTGTATTACACAGAGAAGATCTGATGCATTTTGAATACTGAGAAATTACTTTAAAATACAAGTAGAAATACATGTCATAACATTATTTGTTTGCAGTAATGAATGGTCACAATACCCACAAATTTTCTGCTAATCACAGCTGGTAAAACAAAAAAAAAAATGTAAGATGGTAACAGATTTGACATGTATGCCATTTAGTTAAACTGTCATTGGTAGGTTAAAAAAATTGGAGACAAATATTCAAAATTGAATGCCCAATGTGTATAACCATTTTAAAGCTTTAAGTGTTTAATTTGAGAAAGATTACATAGAATAGAAAAACGCCCAATAGTTCAAATTTTGAGAAAGGGGAAATTCTGTCATGTATAGATAAGGATGAATAAAGAAAGAACATAATCTCCTAATTACACACACTTAAAATTGTGTGTCTTATATTGTTTGAATATTGGGCAAACTGGAAATATGTCTACAATATCAGTCTTCAATTGTAAGTGCTGGATTGCAAAGTCATGCAAATATTATATACCCATTCCTCAACCCTCCCCTAAAAATGAAGGGAAACACTTTCTTGAGTATTTACTATGGCAGTGTACCATAACATTTTAACTCTATGCTTTTGATATGAATAAACAAATAAGTTGGTAAATGTGCATAGGATTTCTCTAAATATCATTCCTGTAACTACTATTTGACATAAAAAGTTAAAAGTAATACACATACAATGTATTAATACTCAGCCATAAAAAGAATTAAATAATGCCATTTGCAGCAACACAGGTGGATCTAGACATATCATACTAAGTAAGTCAGAGAGACAAAGACAAAAACCATATGATATCATTTACATGTGGAGTCTAAAATATGGCACAAATGAATCTATCTGCTAAAAAGAAACAGACTCACAAACTTAGAGAACAGATTTGTCATTGCCAAGGGGGCAGGGGGTATGTGGGAAGGATGGACTGGGAGTTTGGGATTAGCAGATATAAACTGTTACATATAGGATGGATAAAAAACAAGGTCCTACTATATAGCACAAGGAACTAAATTCAGTATCCTATAATAAAACATAATGGAAAAGAATATGAAAAAGAATATATATATAGTAAATCAAGTATACATCAATAAAATACTTTTAAATTCAAAATGATCACCCCCAAATATGTCCTTTAATGAAGAATCTACTATAACAATTTTGTTGTCCTTAAAGACAAAATTCATGAAAATTTCTTGAATCAAGGAAATAAAGGGAATGAGGCAAGACTGTTCATCAGTGCTGATGTAGTAACTCACAGCTGCTAGAGAAAGTGATCTTCAATACAATTTCTGGTTTTTTTGACTTTTATTTGAGCTGTATTTCCAACAATAACAACAAACTAAGTAGCAGGAAAAATATTCTCTATGTTGGAAAAAATAGATGTAATCTAATTACAAATTACAAAGTTTTCAGGTACTGATATAAAGGAGAACTACCCAAGTTTAAGAATTACTATAAAGCTACAGTAATCAAAACAGTGTGGTACTGGCAAAAGAACAGACAAAGAGATCAAGAGGACGGAATGCAAAGCCCAGTAATGGGCCCATAAGTACATTCAACTGATATTTGACAAGGGGCAAAGGCAATACAATGGAGCAAAGATAGTCTTTCCAACAAATGGTGCTGGAACAACTAGACATCCACACGCAAATAAATAAAAAAATAACTCTAGACACAGACCTTACATCCTTCACAAAACTGAACTCAAAATGGATCATAAACATAAGTGTAAAATGCAAAATTATAAAGTCCTAGAAGATAATAAAGGAGAAAATCTAGATAGATATTGTGTACAGCATTTTAGATACAACACAAAAGCACAAATCATGAAAGAAATAATTGATAAGCTGGACTTCATTAAAAGTAAAACTTTCTCTTCTGCCCAAAATTTTGTCAAAAGAATGAAAAGACAAGTCATAGACTAGGAGTAAATACTTGTAAAAGATGTAATTTATAAAGAATTATTGTCCCCCCCAAAAAAGAATTATTGTCCAAAATACACCCAAAAACCTATTAAAACTCAACAATAAGAAAACAAACAATCCTCTTACAAAATGACCCAAATACTTAACAGACACCTCACAAAAGAGGATAAATAAATGGCAACTAAACATACAGAAAGATACTCCACATCATACATCATCAAGGAAACACATATTAAAACAAGATGCCATGACATGCCCATTAAAATAGCCAAGATCCAGAACACTGACCACAGCAAGTGCTGATGAGCATGTGGAGAAGCAGGAAAGTTCATTCCTCTCTGGTGAGGATGCAGAATGGTACAGACACTTGGGAAGGCAGTTCCTTAGTTTCTTATAAAACTATTCTTATCATCAGTTCACTTCAGTTCAGTCACTCAGTCGTGTCCGACTCTTTGCGACCCCATGAATCGCAGCACGCCAGGCCTCCCTGTCCATCACCAACTCCCAGAGTTCACTCAGACTCATGTCCATTGAGTCAGTGATGCCATCCAGCCATCTCATCCTCTGTCGTCCCCTTCTCCTCCTGCCCCCAACCCTCCCAGCATCAGTCTTTTCCAATGAGTCAACCCTTCCCATGAGGTGGCCAAAGTACTGGAGTTTCAGCTTTAACATCATTCCTTCCAAAGAACACCCAGGACTGATCTCCTTTAGAATGGACTGGTTGGATCTCCTTGCAGTCCAAGGGACTCTAGGATCCAGCAATAGCATTCCTTGGTCTTTACCCAAAGATGTTCAAAGCTTCTGTCCACACAAAAACCTGCACAGGCATGTTTATAGCATCTTGACTCATAACTACTAAAACTTGGAAGCAAACAAGTGGTCCTTCAGGAGGGGAATGGATAAACCATGCTACATCTGGCAAAAGTAATATTATCAGCTATGAAAACCTTAAAATGATTGGTAGTTACCTGAGACTGGAGGGAGAGAGAGATGAATAGATGGAGTACAAAAGACTTTTAGGGCAGTGAAATTACTTTAAACGATACTAGAATGATATGTGTGTGTGTGCACACACATGCATGCTCAGCTGCTCAGTTGTGTCAACTCTTGGCAACCCTTTGGACTATAGCCTGTTAGGCTCTTCTGTCCATGGGATTTGCCAGGCAAGAATACTAGACTGGGTTGCCATGCCCTCCTCCAGGGGATCTTCCCAACCCAGGGATTGAACTCGAATTTCTTAAATCTTTGTGTTGGCAGGTGAGTTCTTTACCACTTGTGCCACCTGGGAAGCCCATCTGTATCGTTAAATATTCCCAAATCCATAGCCTGCACATCACCAGGAGTGACTCTCATGTTAACTATGGACTTCGGGTGAAAATAATGTGTCAGTTTAAGTCCAGAGATTTAACAAATACACCACTCTGATGCCAGACATGGATAACAGACAAGGGTATGCGTGTGAGAACACAGGATGCATAGGGAAAATCTCTGCACCTTCTTATTTTTGTTATGAATCTAAAACTGTTCTAAAAATAACCTGTTTAAAAATACACAGGCCATTAGAAAGCCTGAGTCAATGCTATGAAATGAAAATGCAATTGACAAGCTAAAGACTTTTTCTTCCAAATCTCCAGAGAAGTATCCAGAGGATGGTATGACTCAGTAATTAATAATTAAAAATAAAAATGTTCTACTTTGTTTTACAGCTTCCTCTCAAATATTGAGTGATCCTTCTGTTGTAGGGAAAGATCATTTTGCACTCAAATAAGATGGGGTCAAAGGACAAGAGGCCCTCGTCACCTCCCACCTCCCTCTACCTTGCTTAGAGTTGCAGAGTAATACAGACCCTGCCATCCGTACTGGCTCACTTCTGACTACAATCCTTCCCGGATGGTTGGACAAGCAAATACATGAATATAAACAAGGCCCATCTTGTAGAGGAAGTTGTGTAAAAGTCATCCTCTAGCCAGAGGGAACTGGAAGATGGAAGTTATGTATTAACATGGAAGGGATGTGATATATTCTGGAAAGAAAATAAAAGCTTGCTGAATAGTGTGCACTAGTGAGAATATATCTTATACACTCTTGCTCTCCCACATCTGGAAATATATAAGCCAAAATGCTAACAGCTCCTACTCATGGAAATAAAAGCACGGGGACAATGGAAGCTTCCACTGTTTATATTCTTCAACACTGTTGGAAATGTATCTATTTTCCACAAACACTACTTGTGTAATTTGTGTGTGTTAGTCATTCAGTTGTGTTCCACTCTTTGCAATGCCATGGACTGCAGCCCTCCAGGCTCCTTTTTCATGGTATTCTTCAGGTAAGAATACTGGAGTGGGTTGCCATTTGCTTCTCTAGGGGATCTTCCCAACCCAGGGGTGGAACCCAGGTCTTCCACATTGTGGGTAAATTCTTTATCATCTAAGCCACCCAGGGAAGCCCTTATGTAATTTAACAACAAACTAAAATATGAGGAAGGCTTAGAACTGTACATTTCTACTGAGGAAAAATGAGAGGCCTATTTACATAATTTTAATATGCCCCAACTTTTAAGACCTGGTTATAACCTCTAATAACTTATTTTATCCAGTTGTCAGGCAGACCACTGGGGGCTGGAAAAATGGAAAAGATGCTGGTCTAATTATAAGCAGTAATGAATTCATGACTTCATCTTGATTTCACTGAGAATCAGTTTTATTATCAAGGTGAATAATCTTTGATAATATGGTTCTTAGGGGGAATTAATGATATATGTCAAGAATTCTTAAAAGAATGAAGAAAATCAATATTTAAAATATTGTGTTGGCCAGAAAGTTCATTTGGGTTTTTCCATAAGATGGTGCTGAATCACCCAAACTTTTTGGCCATAATTTATGCGAGCATGTTCAGTTTCTACTTGGGTCTGAAGGTTAGTCTCTGAGCATGCGTGGTGGCTTTACAGATTTCTCTATAAACTAGAGTTGCTTGTTCTCATGTGATGCAGTAGGAGCAGCCTTGCCCGGACCTGGCCCCAGGAAAGCCTTTGGTCCTGGGAGAGAGAGTGAATTTGACTTTCAATCTGCTGGAGGTGACTCAAAGTCTAAGTGACTCAAAGTTGCTAAAATCTCTGCTCAGTTCCTTAGACTGATGACTAACAATCAGGTGGTATTTAGAAAGTGTGCTATATACACCTTTTGCAAGCTGGTTTGTGAAAATACTGGCTGAGTCATGTGCTTGGGTGCCTGGGGACCAACCACCTGTGCACAGACCCTGTGCAGGGAGGGCAGCTCATCTTAGGTGCTTAGGTAAGATGCAAACCCAAGCACAGACCACAAACAGGAGGTTGTCTCGGCCAGGCTCAACCAGGCTTTTCTCTGTCCAAATTCGGCTTGCTTTCCCCTGTTGAATGTGATGGATACGTAATTGATTCCTTCATCTCTGCTCACTGACTAAACATTGCTGACATAATAAGAAGTGGTGCGAATTTTTTCAAAAATTAAATTAAGTGAAGTTCCTGACTTTAAGGAACTTATGCTCTAGAAGGGAATACATGATAACAAAGGAAAATGTAAAATGTACATCATTTTACATTTTTGGATAAGCAGCAAAGACTAGACTAGCCCAGAAGCAGCACAACAGAGACTTGGAAGAAAGTCAGCCAAGGCATAGCAATCTGTGCACTGGATTTAGGATTAGTTTCTGCACCACAGTTCTGCCCCTTAAAAAGCAGCAAGCTTTAGGTCAATCATTTACATTCTCTAACTTCAGTTTGCTCATCTGCAAAACTTGTACTATTACCAAAATTAAAGAATATAAAAATTAAGGAATTTTTAAGAATTAAAGGGTGTCAAAATACATAAAGTATTTGTGAACTATTAAAAAACTCTACAATATAAAAGCATTGTCAATGACTAGGAAACTCAAGAAATATTTAATTAGAAAAGACAGCACTGAAGCTACATGAAAGGTCAGGGGCAGGCAGAGGTTAGCCTTTTCGTGGAGGGAAGAAGTAAGAGAGACACGCAGAAGACAGATTGCTAGAAATGCTTGGAGAATGGGTCTCCCCGTAAACTCATTAATAAAGCATGGGAGGCAGACAGTTCTGCGTGAGGCTAGAAGTTTAAGAAAATACAAAAGCAGCTGTGAATGCCCAACTAAGAAGATGAGACTTTATTTCATAGACTATAAGGAAACACTGAAAGGTTTAAGGTTGTTTGTTGCATTATCAGAGACATGCTGCTGCTGCTGCTGCTGCTGCTAGTCGCGTCATTCATGTCCGACTCTGTGAGACCCCATAGACGGCAGCCCACCAGGCTTCCCCGTCCCTGGGATTCTCCAGGCAAGAACACTGGAGTGGGTTGCCATTTCCTCTCCAATGCGTGAAAGTGAAAGTGAAGTCGCTCAGCCGTGTCCGACTCTTAGCGACCCCGTGGACTGCAGAGACACGATAGTGACACACTAAAGTTTACGGGATGGAGGAGTAGGAAGACCAGGAGGTAACATGATCTCCTAATAAATTATTGAAACAGCTCAGGTAAAAAAAAAAAACTGGTAGAAATCTAACATGCACCACTTATATTCTAGCAATTTCATTTTTAGGATCTATTATACAGCAATATATTTACATGAACAAATCTATACGAAAGTGTATGTAAAGAAGAAATTGTATGACTTAAATAATGGTGATATTGTTTAAAAATGGAAAAACCTAAATGTTACAAGGAAACATTAATTAAACAGCAATGCATCTATACTATGTGATGGGTGGTGGTTTAGCCACTAAGTTGTGTCCTACTCTCTCAAACCCATGGACTTTGCCCCCCAGGCTCCTCTGGCCATGGAATTTTCCAGGCAACAATACTGGAGGGAATTGCCATTTCCTTCACCAGGGGATCTTCCCAACCCAGGGACCAAACCCACGTCTCCTCTATTGCAGGCTGATTCTTTACTAGCTGAGCCACCAGGAAAGCATACTCTGTGATCCTATGCAGTAATTAAAAGAGAATTAAACTAATGGGAAATGATAATGGAGCTATTTCTGAAATGCTAACTGGAAACAGCAAGCCAAAGAATGAAACATAAAGTAAAATCACATTAGAGTACTTTAATGTTACATATTTGCATATGTATATGCATGATTGAATACAGCTGGAACTGGAAGATGGTAACAGAAATGAACTCCGGGGAAAGGGGTGAGGGCAGAGAGAATTAGGAAGGAGAACGTCCATGTGTCTTTCTACAAGTGTGCAGACATGTCCCTCATCCCTGCTCTACACACTGGAAACAAAACTAGGAGACAAACAAGAAATTCTCTCCAGGTCACTTCCATTCTGGTGATGGAAAATAGATAACATGTAGATCATGAAATATCGCACAGTTCGAAGTACAACAGAGAGATACGATGGGGAATAACTCAGTGTAGACTTTAGACAGCATGGTTGTTTGGGGTTTCTATTGCCACTAATTTAGTGACTTTAAATAACATCTACTTATTATCTCAGTCTCCATGAGTCAGATTTTGGGGTCCTCTCTCAGGTCTCACAAGGCTGCAGGCAATGTGATGGCCAGGCTGTCTTCTTTCTGGAGGTCTGGCCCGGCTCCAAGCTCACTAGGTGAGCTGGCAAAACTCCTTTTCTCAGGATTATCCCACTGGGAGACCTGCTTCTTACTGGTTATCAGCTGGAAGCAGCCCCAGGTCCACCATCTATGTGTGGAGATCATCTCCACAGACAGCTCACAGCAAGGCAGTGAGAATCTCTCTCAGTTCCATCTGCCAGGATAGAACCATATACAACATAACGTTAACTGTGGGTGTGACATCCCATCCTCCAAGCTATGTTCCATCATGAGAAGGAAATTACAGATGACACCCACACTCCGGGAGGATGAATCAAGAATGACTCACTGGGGTTGCCCTGGGATGTGCCTGCCACAGTGACCAAGAAAGCCCCTCTAGATGGGTGGACATTCAGGCTGAGATCTGAATAATCAGAAGGAGGCAGCTGGTCTGTACCCAGTGGTAGACTACCCAGAGTTCCCAAGCATTGCCAGGTACTCCCCGAGCACTGATGAGTATCCCTCCAGCATTGACAAGGTATTCTCCCAGCACTGACAGGTATTCCTCAACCACTGGTGGGTATTCCCTAGCTGCTGGAAGTGTTGGCACCTGGGAGTGTCCAGTTGACTATTAGACAGAGGCTTCTCTAATGTGGTAGCAGTCTAAAAAAACAAACCAAAATCTAAGCCTATAAATGCCTCCAGGTTCCAAAACTGAAACCTAAAGACAACCAACCACAGATAGGCAACTAGGACTGAGCTGTAGCCAATCAATAATTTTCTCACTTTGCTTTGGCCTTTCATCTACAAAGGTCTCTCCCCAGTTCCCATTGGTGGAACACAGCTAACCTCTTCAGGTTTGGCACTGCCAAGTTCAATTTATTACAGTTTTCCTTCAATTTGTTGTTGTTCAGTAGCTAAGTCATGTCTGACCCTTTGCACCCTCATGGACAGAAGCACGCCAGGCTCCTCTGTCCTCCACTATCTCTCGGAGTTTGCGCAAATTCATGTCCATTGATTTTTGCCTTTTCATACTGTCCATGGAGTTCTCCAGGCAAGAATGCTGAAGTGGTTTTCCATTCTCTCCTCCAATGACATTTTGTCAGAACTCTCCACTATGACCCATCTGTCTTGGGTGGCCCTGCACAGCATGGCTCATCGCTTCATTGAGGTATGCAAGCCCCTTCACCATGACAAGGCTGTGATCCATGAAGGGGTTTCCTTCAATAACTCCCAGGAATGATGAAGAGTGAAGGTCTGGCCCCTCAACTCAAGCCCGGACAATTGTGAGGGGCCAACCCAGCCTCAAGTCCTCTCGGGGTCAGCTGTGGATTTAATAAGGCTGTGATGCATCCCCCTTTCTCTGCCTGCACACTTGCTTCCCTCCCCTTCACAATGTTGACCCCAAGACCATTCCCTAATAAAGTTCTCATAGCCTAATTTCCACTGCAGAGTCTGTTTCCTGGGAAACTGAACCTGCAGCAATAGCGATAGAATGATTAGACTGATAAACATTCCAGAAAGAGAAGACTGCTAGTGCGAAGGCTTTTCAAGTAGGAAGGGCAGGCCAAAAAAAAAAAAAAAAGTTAAAAATTGAGGTTAGAGTTTAACTGTTCAAAAGAATGGCTCAACTTGAGGTCAGAAAATTAGGTCAGGGTTAGATCACACAAGGCTGTGTAAGCCAGGATACGGAGGTTTGATTTTTCAGTGTGATGGAAAACCATTTATAGGGTACTTAAAAATGAAGTTTTTAGAACAATAAAAACCAATTCAATGTCAAGATAAAATATGCAAATAATAGAGAATAGAGAATAAGAGAATAATAAGAGAATAGATAAATAGATACATTTGATAACAAATGAAACCCTGGAAAGGGAAAAGATGCAAGTTTCTCTGACCAATACAATGGACAAACAAGAGGTAGAATTAAGTTACTTATCATCAGTTATCATCTTTGATTTGGTTATAACAGAAAACAATGGAGCCGGTGGTTGTGATAAACCTGTATTTGAGAAATGTTTATTGATATCGCCACATACTTTTAAATTCAGCTCTTTTGAATGGGCATATCCTTTGCAAACAATACCAAGACAGCTGACCCACTAAATATGGCACCTGAACAGGAAATAATGCTTACATAGAATCTGAAATCTTTACTGTTCAATTCTCTCAAGCTGTGCAATGTACTGCTGCAAAGAAAGTCTTTTCTCTGTCACGTCCAAGAAGAGCGCTCAGGGATACAGGGCTCAGATAGCTTTACCAACAATGGTTCCTTTCAAAAGCAGAGGAAGCTGACCGCAAAGATGTTTGAGAAGTGGGATTTGAAGAATTTCATAATTCTCTCTACTTCTTTCCACTTAAAGACAATTCAAATCGCTTGCTTCTACCCTATAAGACAAGCTAGCATTAAGCTTTTAACCTTGACAGAGAGGAAAACCGCAGGATCATTGTGTAGGAGGCTGCCTGCTGAGTGCCACAAGCAACCTAACATTCTTTCTCAAGTGGAAAGATGAAAGTTCTCGGCACATTTCATCAGGGAGAGTCAAACATTCGATCTCTGGGACTTAAAAGTAGAATGATGTTAAAATTTCGATAAATTCTCTGCACGCACTACTAATATTAAGATTTTAGTCATTCAACTGATGCAAAAATGTAACTCAAATGGATACTAATTATTTTCGACCCATGTATCTAATGAGCCTTAGAGTTTAAGCAGATGAAAAATCCTTTACCTTATTTATTTATCAACTCAGCTTTAGACCTTTGGTAAAAAGGAGTTCTCTGAAGAGAAAGTTGGTCTTAACCTTGTCAATGATGACAAAGAGAAAACTAACCTATGTGTTGCTATTGTGGTTTAGTGGCAAAGTTGTATCTGACTTTTTGTGACCCCATGAATTGTAGCCCACCAGGCTCCGCTCTCTGTGGAATTTCTCAGGCAAGAATGCTGGAGTGGGTTGCCATTTCCTACTCAGGGGATCTTCCCAACCCAAGGATTGAACCCATGTCTCTTGCATATGCAGTAATCAAAGAAAAATAAATATTATTCCCCACTTTATAAAAGAGAAAACAAGTCCAGTGACATCAAACAGTTTATCCACTATCACAAAGTCACTAAATGGCAAGGACAGGGGATAAACCCAAAGCCATGATGCTGTCTCAGCACCCCCTGTGGAATTCTTAGTAGGTAGGTTGCTTCTTCCCCAGCACCACATGTGCCTTAGAATACAATCTTAGGCGGAGAGGGAGAGTTAAAGGCATCTGTCAGAATTCATCAGAATAAAACAGAATTCAGATACTTATAGCTGTAGTGCTATGGGAACACTTAAAAGTGTAAGTACTCACTGTGCTACCTGATTTCAGCTTCTTTGGTTAATAATAACTTATTCTACCAATATCTCTTCTTTAATAGCTGAAACTTTATTAAGACCAAAAATAAATGCCATTATCTGTGAAGGATGCAATATATGTGCTTGAGTGCACATTGCAGAGTGAAAACAGGAATTAACTGAAAACAAGCACAAGGGGACTTCTGGGAGAAATGGAAATGCTTTAAAACTCGATTTTGATCAAGGTTGAACAATTCTATAAATTTACTAAAATATTGAATCACACATTTACAATGTGAATTTCACAGTATGTAAATTATATCTCAATAAAACTATTTTTAAAGGATAGGAAAGAATGGGGGTGCATATTACTGCTAAATATGAATAATATAAATATATTAATATAAAATCATTGATAATGTACTTGAAGGAAAGGGAATAGGGTCACCGTGCATGTGGATTTGAGAGAATGAGCACGAAGGGGCTAAAGAGAAAAGAGGATAGAGGGCATGATGCCGGCCTTTCCTGCTGTTCCGCACCAGGCAAAATGATCATCCAGCAGGGTCATCACCAAACCTTCACTTAATAATTCCCTGAGGAAAATTCAGCACGGAGCAGAGAGGTAATTCCTCCAAGACCACAGAACCAGTCTCAGAGGTCAGTTCAGGCTGAGCCCCTAGGACAGACACCTGTATTCTAAAGAAGTGAAGTCTGTCTGGAGCATTCCTATTATACTTAAATATTCATCCATTCAGTGAACTTTTGTTGAGCAACTCGTATGCCAGATGTGGCCAGCTGTCTAATCCTCGTGTGTAATCCCATGAGGCGGAAGTGTCATTGTGATTTTAATGTCACACGAGTCTCCTTAGGCCTGACCGACCTACGAGGACATGCAGGGTCATGTGAACGACATCAACCCAAATTCTCCCGGCTCTTGCTACGTTTCCCTCAGAGGATCCCAAACGATGGCCAAGGTCACCTATTCAGACAACTTCCGAGAGTCCCAAGGATGTTGCTCTGGGAGCAGCTCTGAGATGCTGCTCTGCACGTTGTCAGGGACAGCACTATCTCACCTGGGCTCTCCAGATGATGCCATGCAGAAATGTGTGGTTCTGTCTGAGGAGGGCTCAACAGCTCTTTCGAGTAGGGAATGCTAAGGAACGATGCCTGTCCATCCACACTTGAAAATGCTTTAACACAAATGGTTCGGACTTTGCTTACCCTTTTTCAGCACCAGACATGAGCCCTTGACCCTGAATGGAGGCATGTGCCAACCCCCACGCTGAAGTCAGGACCACTGCTTGCCTATGGTCATCAAGGCTTTGTTGCTGAGTGCAGCCCACCATGTCTAGCTTTACCTCTGCTTGTTATGCGCCAGGTCCCAGAGGCCTTCCCAGTCCTGCTCAGGGGGATCTCTAGGGAATCATCCAGCCTCATCCCTCTTCCAAGTATGTTTACACATTCCAAACCCAGTTTTTAGACTGTGTGAGTCTGATAACATCAAGGATTCCATTACGAGCCCCTCATCTGCCAGAGAACACCATTCCCACAAGCACAATCCCTTCTGAATTAGGGTTTGGTCACCTGCCTTCACTCTATTAAATATATCTCACTAAGAAACTTTCCTAACATCACAGAACATTACTTATACTATATAAATACACATGCAAACATATTTTATAATGTGAGCTTTGTAATGATAAATAAACAAGTCCATAAACATTTACTCAGTTCTCAATATTCCTAATTTTTAACCAATCATGTCTAACAACTCAAATTTAAATTTATGTTTTTCAAATAATATATCACCAAATTAACAACTGAACTGAAGGTTAAAGAAAAGAGATAGTTTGAAATAAATGTCTTTTAAATATAGTAAAAGAGTTCACCTTTAAAATAAAACATATGGGTTTGGTTTTTCATTTTTTTTTTTTTTTTCTCATATTTTCTCTGGCTTTGAAGAGGAATCTACAGAGATAAAATAAGTCATCTGTAGGAAAGCTCAGTAAACAACAGCAGTGTTTACACAGTTCTTCATATAAGCTTTGAAAAATGGAGCACATGGTCAGATTACACATCTAAATTTTATGATGTCCATAATTCACTGCTACCATCCTAGGTTCTGAAGATTGCTAAATTATATCCTTGATCTTATACATATATAAGAAGAATCAGTTTACACTTAGCTATGTAGTCATGTACTACACATATTTGTAAGACCAGAACATTTATAATTTGATAATATTGACTAAAGCTTTGACCTGACTTATTCCACATTTAGCTTACAATTGAAATCTCTACAGGTACCCATACTTGTTAAAAATAATTTACAGAGGTCAAAAAAAGATGGTGGAGGAATAGGATGGGGAGAACACTTTCTCCCTCACTACTTCATCAAAAGAACATTTCAACGCTGAGTAAATTCCACAAAACAACTTCGGACTGCTGGCAGAGGACATCAGGGATCCAGCAAAGCAGACCATTGGCTTCAAAACCAGGTAGGAATTAATATATAAGACGAAGACAGAGACGAAGGAGGTAGGGAGGAAGCCCCATCCTGGGAAGGGAATCCCGTCCCGGGAAGGGAATCCTGTCCCAGGAAGAGACTCTTAAAAGAGAGATTTCCTAAAATTGGGGAACACTCTCACAGCTGTGCATGGGGCGAGCCCTGGAAGCACAGAGGGCAACATAACAGGAAGGAAGAATAAATAAATAATTAAAACCAACAGATTACAAATTCAACAGTATAACCCCCAGCGGATAAGCAGCGCAAACACCTGCATCCGACAGCAGTGGGGGTTGGGCAGGGGAGGAGCGCGCCCGCGACAGTGCTTTCTAAGAATTGGGCCGCGGGAGACGTAGGCTGGAGGGCTTTTCTCAAGAATCAGGGCGTAACAGGGCCAGAACCGGGTCCGCGCGTGGCTAGAACGAACTATCTTGGACTAGCAAACCAGACTGTGGGATAGCTAACACGGGAAACGCTCGAACATAAGACACCGACAGGCCCGCGCACAGAACAAAGGACGGATCGGCAATAGCCGGCTGCAGACCATCCCCTCCGGCGACAGGCAGCCAGAGCCTTAAGCGCTGGAAGGGGGCAATCGCAGCTCAAGAGTGATATTACCTACCAAATTGCAAGCAGGTTTCTTTGCTATTGAGACTGCTGGGGGGCTCTGAACAGTCATCACCTGCCTGAGAAAGAGCCCCGGCGGAGCTCCCAGAAAATTGAGCGACCCAGAAAGCCCAGAAGTCATAATAGTGCGCGCCAAACTCCCTAGCCACTCGGATCTGGGAAGGGAACAAACCCCTGTTCAACCAAATCCAAGTCTTGGAGGGCTTCCTGACCGCCAATCCTGAGTGCCAAACCTGAGCGGCATAGACCGGGGAAGTGCATGAAGCATAGGGCAGGCCCCACAAGTTATCCCAAGGAGCGAGAAGGGGCAAGCCCAGTGCAGAGTCCACCATCACCCTCCCTGTGTCAAGATGGAAATCAGACACGGAAGAGACCAGCAAACAGAGGAAGTCAAACAGAGGGAACTGCCTTGGTAGCGACCCCCACAGTCCACAATGACAGAGAAAGCGCCAGATATACCGTTACTACTTTTATGATCAATTTTTTTTTTTTTTTTTTTTTTGGGGGGATGATGTGGAAGCGTGATTTTTTTTAAGAATTTTTTTCTTTCTTTAAAAATTTTTTTTTCTTAAATTTGTTTTCTTTTCTTTTTCATTTTTTTCTAAACTTGTTTAAATTTTTAAGTCTTCTATATTTCTATTTATTATTTTTATAACCTATTATTACTTTTCAAAAAAAAACCCTATCATTAAAGCAAACGCCATATATAGTCCTATTGGTGGTGGAAGTTGTCTTTTAATAATTCTGGAGTCTTTTATTTTATTTTGTTTTGTTTTGTTTCTTTTTCTCAATTTTTTTAAATTTTTCTCTTCTTCCTCTTATTTTTAATATTTTATCTTTGAAAATCCAATCTCTAATCCAGATTTTTAATCTCAACATTTTGGTATTTGTTGCCAATTTTGTACTTTTAAAAACCTAATCTTCAGTACCCAATTTTACATGAGTGCAAGACTACTGGCTTGACCACTCTCTCCCCTTTGGAATCTCTTTTCTCCACCAGGTGGCTTTTGTCTCCTCCCTCCCCCTCCTCTTCTCTACCCAACTCTATGAATCTCTGTGTGCTCCCAAAGGTGGAGAATTCTCAGGGAACTGGTCACTGGCCGGATCTGTATCCCTCCTTTGCATCTCCTCTTTTATCCTCATGTCCACCTCTATCTACTTCCTCCCTCTCTTCTTCCATGTATAACTCTGTGACCACCTCTAAGAGGTCCAGACTTTGGAGCGCACACAAGAAAGTGGTTATGGGCTAGCTTGCTCTTTCCTCTTTTGATTCCACTTCATCCCATTCCACTCACCTCTAACTACCCCCTCCCTCTTCTCTCCTCCAAGTAACTCAGCGATCCTCTAGGGATGACCCTCAAAGTGGAGAAACTTATCATTAACCCAAATGTTTTAACATTAGTGCTGAATAGATGGAGAAATCATGAGGCAATTCTAAAAATAAATCTGAAAACCAGAATCAGGAGGCGTAAGTCCAAATCCTGAGATCATCAAAGAATTCCTGAATACAGGGAACATTATCCAGTAAGAGCTCATCAAACGCCTTCATACCTATACTGAAATTGAGCACCGCCCAAGGGCCAACAAGTTCCAGAGCAAGACATACCACGCAAATTCTCCAGCAACACAAGAACAAGCCCCTGAGCTTCAATACACAGGCAGCTCAAAATACCCAAAACCATTGACATCCCATAACCCATTACTTGACACTTCACAACACTCCAGAGAGAGGAAATCCAACTCCACCCACCAGAACTTCAACACAAGCCTCTGTAATCAAGAAACTTTGACAAGCCACTGATATAACCCCACACACAGAGAGGAAGCTCTATAATAAAGAGAATTCCACAAATTCCCAGAATATAGAAAAGCCACCCCAAACGCAGCAATATAAGCAGGATGAAGAGACAGAGGAATACCCAGCAGGTAAAGGAACAGGAGACATGCCCACCAAACCAAACAAAAAGAGGAAGAGATAGGAGTCTACCTGAGAAAGAATTCCGAATACTGATAGTGAAAATGATCCAAAATCTTGAAATCAAAATGGAATCACAGAAAAATAGCCTGGGGTCAAGGATTGAGAAGATGCAAGAAAGGTTCAACAAGGACCTAGAAGAAATAAAAAGAGTCAACATATAATGAATAATGCAATAAATGAGATCAGAAACACTCTGGAGAATACAAATAGTAGAATATCGGAGGCAGAAGATAGGGTTAGTGAAATAGAAGATAGAATGGTAGAAATAAATGAATCAGCGAGGGAAAAAGAAAGACGAATTAAAAGAAATGAGGACAACCTCAGAGACCTCCAAGACAATATGAAACGCTCCAACATTCGAATTATAGGAGTCCCAGAAGAAGAAGACAAAAAGAAAGACCATGAGAAAATACTTGAGGGGATTTGAGAACTTCCCTAAAATGGGGAAGGAAATAATCACCCAAGTCCAAGAAACCCAGAGAGTGCCAAACAGGATAAACCCAAGGCAGAACATCCCAAGACATATACTAATCAAACTAACAAAGACCAAACACAAAGAACAAATATTAAAAACAGCAAAGGAAAAACAACAAATAACACACAAGGGGATCCCCATAAGAATAACTGCAGATCTTTCAATAGAAACTCTTCAGGCTAGGAGGGAATGGCAAGACATACTTAAAGTTATGAAAGATAATAACCTTCAGCCAAGACTACTGTACCCAGCAAGAATCTCATTCAAATATGAAGGAGAAATCAAAAGCTTTACGGACAAGCAAAAGCTGAGAGAATTCAGCATCACCAAACCAGCTCTCCAACAAATATAAAGGATAGACTTTAGACAGGAAACACAAAAAGGACATATAAACCTGAACCCAAAACAATAAAGTAAATGGCAACAGGAGCATACTTACCAATAATTACCTTAAATGTAAATGGGTTGAATGCCCCAACCAAAAGACAAAGACTGGCTGAATGGACACAAAAACAAGATCCCTATATATGCTGCTTACAAGAGACCCACCTCAAAACAACGGACACATACTGACTGAAAGTGAAGGGCTGGAAAAAGATATTCCATGCAAATAAAGACCAAAAGAAAGCAGGAGTAGCAATACTCATATCCGATAAAATAGACTTTAAAACAAAGGCTATGAAAAGGGACAAAGAAGGCCACTACATAATGGTTAAAGGATCAATCCAAGAAGAAGATATAACAATTATAAATATATATGCACCCAACATAGGAGCACCACAATATGTAAGACAATTGCTAACAAGCATGAAAGGGGAAATTAATAATAACACAGTAATAGTGGGAGACTTTAATACCCCACTCACACCTATGGACAGATCAACTAAACAGAAAATTAACAAAGAAACGCAAACTTTAAATGATACAATAGACCAGTTAGACCTAGTTGATATCTATAGGACATTTCACCCCAAAACAATGAATTTCACCTTTTACTCAAGTGCACCATGGAACCTTTTCCAGGATAGATCACATCCTGGGTCATAAATCTAACCTTGATAAATTCAAAAAAATCGAAATTATTCCAAGCATCTTCTCTGACCATAATGTACTAAGGTTAGATCTCAATTACAGGAGAAAAGCTATTAAAAATTCCAACATTTGGAGGCTGAACAACACCCTTCTGAATAATCAAGAAATCACAGAAGAAATCAAAAAGAAATCAAATTATGCATCAAAATGAATAAAAATGAAAACACAACAACACAGACCCTATGGGACACTATAAAGAAGTGCTAAGAGGAAAGTTCATAGCAATACAGGCATACCTCAAGAAACAAGTAAAAAGTCAAATAAATAACCTAACTCTACACCTAAAGCAACTAGAAAAAGAAGAAATAGAGAACCCCAGAGTTAGTAGAAGGAAAGAAATCCTAAAAATTAGGGCAGAAATAAATGCAAAAGAAACAAAAGAGACCATAGCAAAAATCAACAAAGCAAAAAGCTGGTTCTTTGAAAGGATAAATAAAATTGACAAACCATTAGCCAGACTCATCAAGAAACAAAGAGAAAAAAATCAAATCAATAAAATTAGAAATGAAAATGGAGAGATCACGACAGACAACACAGAAATACAAAGAATCATAAGAGACTACTATCAGCAATTATATGCCAATAAAATGGACACCTTGGAAGAAATGGACAAATTCTTAGAAAAGTACAACTTTCCAAAACTGAACCAGGAAGAAATAGAAAATCTTAACAGACCCATCACAAGCATGGAAATTGAAACTGTAATCAGAAATCTTCCAGCAAGCAAAAGCCCAGGTCCAGACGGCTTCACAGCTGAATTCTACCAAAACTTTCGAGAAGAGCTAACACCTATCTTACTGAAGCTATTCCAGAAAATTGCAGAGGAAGGTAAACTTCCAAACTCATTCTATGAGGCCACCATCACCCTAATACCAAAACCTGACAAAGACACCACAAAAAAAGAAAACTACAGGCCAATATCACTGATGAACATAGATGCAAAAATCCTTAACAAAATCCTAGCAATCAGAATCCAGCAACACATTAAAAAGATCATACACCATGACCAAGTGGGCTTTATCCCAGGGATGCAAGGATTCTTCAATATCTGCAAGTCAATCAATGTAATTCATCACATTAACAAACTGAGAAATAAAAATCATATGATTATCTCAATAGATGCAGAAAAAGCCTTTGACAAAATTCAACATCCATTTATGATAAAAACGCTCCAGAAAGCTTGAATAGAAGGAACGTACCTCAACATAATAAAAGCTATATATGACAAACCCACAGCTAACATTGTCCTCAATAGTGAAAAATTGAAACCATTTCCCCTAAAGTCAGGAACAAGACAAGGGTGTCCACTTTCACCACTACTATTCAATATTGTACTGGAAGTTTTGGCCACAACAATTAGAGCAGAAAAAGAAATACAAGGAATCCAAATTGGAAAAGAAGAAGTAAAACTCTCACTGTTTGCAGATGACATGATCCTCTACATAGAAAATCCTAAAGACTCGACCAGAAAACTACTAGAGCTAATCAACGAATATAGTAAAGTTGCAGGATATAAAATCAACACTCAGAAATCCCTTGCATTCCTATACACTAATAATGAGAAAGTAGAAAAAGAAGTCAAGGAAACAATCCCATTCACCATTGCAATGAAAAGAATAAAATACTTGGGGATATACCTACCTAAAGAAACTAAAGACCTATATATCGAAAACTATAAAACACTGATGAAAGAAATCAAAGAGGACACTAATAGATGGAGAAATATACCATGCTCATGGGTCGGAAGAATCAATATAGTGAAAATGAGTATACTACCCAAAGCAATCTACAGATTCAATGCAATTCCTATCAAGCTACTATTTTTCACAGAACTAGATCAAATAATCTCAAGATTTGTATGGAAATACAAAAAACCTCGAATAGCCAAAGCAATCTTGAGAAAGAAGAATGGAACTAGAGGAATCAACTTGCCTGACTTCAGGCTCTACTACAAAGCCACAGTCATTAAGACAGTATGGTACTGGCACAAAGACAGAAATATAGATCAATGGAACAAAATAGAAAGCCCTGAGATTAACCCACACACCTATGGACACCTTATCTTCGACAAGGGAGGCAAGAATACACAATGGAGTAAAGACAGTCTCTTTAACAGGTGGTGCTGGAAAAACTGGTCAACCACTTGTAAAAGAATGAAACTAGACCTCTGTCTAACACCATACACAAAAATAAACTCAAAATGGATTAAAGATCTAAATGTAAGACCAGAAACTTTAAAACTCCTGGAGGAAAACATAGGCAAAACACTCTCCGACATAAATCACAGCAGGATCCTCTATGATCCACCTCCCAGTATACTGGAAATAAAAGCAAAAATAAACAAATGGGATCTAACTAAAATTAAAAGCTTCTGCACAACAAAGGAAACTATAAGCAAGGTGAAAAGACAGCCTTCTGAATGGGAGAAAACAAAAGCAAATGAAACAACTGACAACTAATCTCAAAGATATACAAGCAACTTATGCAGCTCAACTCCAGAAAAATAAACGAACCAATAAAAACATGGGCCAAAGAACTAAATAGGCATTTCTCCAAAGAAGACATACAGATGGCTACCAAACACATGAAAAGATGCTCAACATCACTTATTATCAGAGAAATGCAAATCAAGACCACAATGAGATACCATTTCACACCAGTCAGAATGGCTGCGATCCAAAAGTCTACAAGCAATAAATGCTGGAGAGGATGTGGAGAAAAGGGAACCCTCTTACGCTGCTGGTGGGAATGCAAACTAGTACAGCCATTATGGAAAACAGTGTGGAGATTCCTTAAAAAATTGCAAATAGAACTGCCTTATGACCCAGCAATCCCACTGCTGGGCATACACACTGAGGAAACCAGAATTGAAAGAGACACATGTACCCCAATGTTCATTGCAGCACTGTTTATAATAGCCAGGACATGGAAACAACCTAGATGTCCATCAGCAGATGAATGGACAAGAAAGCAGTGGTACATATACACAATGGAGTACTACTCAGCCCTTAAAAAGAATAAATTTGACTCAGTTCTAATGAGATGGATGAAATTGGAGCCGATTATACAGAGTGAAGTAAGCCAGAAAGAAAAACACCAATACAGTATACTGACACATATATATGGAATTTAGAAAGATAGTAATGATGACCCTCTATGTGAGACAGCAAAAGAGACTCAGAGGTATAGAATGGACTTTTGGACTCTGAGGGAGAGGGAGAGGGTGGGATGATTTGGGAGAATGGCATTGAAACATGTATACTATCTTGTAAGAATGAAGCGCCAGTCTATGTTCAATACAGGATACAGGATGCTTGGACCTGGTGCACGGGATGATCCAGAGAGATGATATGGGGTGGGAGGTGGGAGGGGGCTTCGGCATTGGGAGATCGTGGACACCTGTGGCTGATTCATGTCAATGTATGGCAAAACAAATACAGTATTGTAATGTAGAATAAAGTATTAAAAATTTTTAAAAAATAAAAATAAAAATAATTTACAAAATAGTGTTTTAAAAATTCACGGTAATATCTCCCAAAATGATTTAGGAAATTTTTATTTTTAATGATATATTTAACATTGAAGATACAAATTGAGTCAGGTTCTCCTAGCATCTAAAATGACTCCTAATGTAGAAGCTATTTCACCAGAGCAACTTCACCAATGTGCACACAGCAGTTAATAAAGAACTTGCTGCCCACTGAGACTCTTAGAGAAACAAAATAACCTGAAATAAACTTAGGATACTCAGAAAGATCAACCGATAAATAAAATACATACCTATATTCAGTGTTTTGAATGGGCCTTACTTTTGATAAATATATGATAGATGGTAAATTATTTTATTTAATTTGAATATGAACATATTATAATATTTTATACATTAATTTATTGATTGATTCAACAAATATTTCCTGAGTGTCTAGGAGAGGCATGGTGATGGGAGCTGTGAGAAAATAAGGTAAGTATCAGACAAAAATTCTTGCCTTCATAGCACTGGCTTTCCAGTGAAGCAATAAACAATAAGCAAAATAAGTGGATAAATCATATGTCAGGTGGGGAAAGTGCTGGGGGTAGGAATAAAGCAGAGCAGGATGCTGGGGACATGTGGAGCAGTTATGATGGAAACAGGATGGAAGGCCTCGGGAAAAGTGACGTGAGTCCAACAGCCTGGAGACGAGTGAGCCGGTCTTGTAGTTTTCTAGAGAACAAGAAATCTAGGCCAAAAGAACAACAGTTGCAAAGGCCCTGATGTCGGTGTGCTTGGTAGGAAAACAGTATAGATATGGTGACAAGTAACTGGGGAGAAACTGGAGAGGAGGCAAGGTGGGAATGCGTGTGTGTGTATGTGTGTGTGTGTGTGTGTGTGTGTGTGTGTGTGTGTGTTTATAGGGCCTCTTAGGCCACTATAAGAACTTTACTTTTATCCAAGTAAGATAGGAAATAGATTAAGATAACAAGGTTGTGAACAAATAAGCAAAAAGAACTAGTTTATATTTTTAAAAACTTATTCTGATAGTTTTGTTGAAAATCGACTAGAAGGTGGCAAACGCATACGCACCAAGACCAGGGAGATGGATGGCTCTGAGACTCACGCAGGACAGAGGCAAGGATGGAAACAAGGCCATAGCCACGGAGGCGAGAAACGGTGACAATATGAGGGCAGAGGCAAGAGAATTACCTTCCATATCGGATGAGATGATGGGAGGAAGAGAGTGGACAAAAGTGATCCAATTATTTTTAATCTAAGCAACTGAAAAAAATGGGGAAGACAAAAGGAGAACGAGCTTTCTGGATGCAGGCTGGCAGGTCAGAAGGTGATACGATTCAGCAACTCAGTTTTGAACATGTTAAGTTTGAATTATCATCAGTCAGGCAAGTGGAGGTGAACAGTAGGTGATCTGAGCCAGAAATTATGTGTATGTGAAAGTTTTTGATAGAGATGAATAGATAGATACATAGATGGATGGATAGATAAATAGTTCAATTCAATTCAGTCGCTCAGTTGTGTCCAACTCTTTGCAACCCCACGGACTGAAGCACACCAGGCCTCCCTGTCCATCACCAACTCTCAGCATTTACTCAAACTCATGTCCATTGTGTCACTGATAAATAGTAGATAGGTTTTAAGGCCATGGAACTGGATGGCATCACAAAGTCACGGAGTTTGGGTAGAAAACCAAATAGGTGCAAGGACTGAGTCCTGGAGCATTCCAGTTAGAAGAAGACAAGGGACCAGCAAAGGAGACCAAGATAATTTCATCACACATGTATATTAAAAACTTGGGTAAGCCTGCACATTACATTCTGTTCTTCCCAGATCCAAGAGGCTGAAGCATTATACACAATGTTGCCATGTGAAGGGGAGACACAGCCTAGAACTGTGTACCATTCACTGTCACACAGAACCATAAATCGACAGGGTCAACTTGTAGCTCCCTCCAGGAAAAGATATCAGGTGGTATCGGAGATCAGGAAAAGTGTGATAGGAGACAGAACTAGCTCGGTCACCAAATCATTTACATTCATTCAGCTAATAGTGAGCAGAGCCAACTGAGTGAGCCCCGGTCCCAGGTGGGCACAATAAATTCAGAGCCTACTGCTAATCCTACAAATGCAAACACACACACACACATATATATACATTTTACTGATACATCGCCATTTACAATAATGGGAAAATGCTTTTCTTTTTGCTCAGTATTGCCAAGTTCTGTATAGACGGAGTGCATTAAACAAAGATGACAGCAACAATATTCTCCATCCGTGGGCTTCCCTGCAATGTGACCTTGCCCATTCTTAGGTCGAGTCTAGTCCCCCTTTTCTTAGGATCTAAGTTGGACTTAGTGACCAGTGTGTAACCAAGAGAACATAAAGAAAGTGACTCTGTGGGACAGCTGAGGCTAGGTCGGAAACACTGCAGCATTCCCATCTGGTTCTCTTGAAACACTTACTTTCCAGACACCGCTCTTAGGACTGGTGCTCCTGGAAGCCAGTCGCCACACTGTCAGAAGCACAAACAAGCTGGAGAGGCTGCAGTGCACAAACACAGGGGTGCCTGCCCCCTTAAGTCATCACCAATCAGGCATTACGAGCCTTTCTTAAGATTCTGCCCCAGCATTTGAGAGTCCCTGGGACTGCAAGGAGATCAAACCAGTCAATCCTAAAGGGAATCAACCCTGAATATGCATTGGAAGGACATATGCAGAAGCTCCAATACTTTGGCCACCTGATGCAAAGAACTGAATCATTGGTAAAGACCCTGATGGTAGGAAAGACTGAAGGCAAGAGGAGAAAGGAGTGACAGAGGATGAGACGATTGGATGGCATCACTGACTCAATGGACATGAGTTTGAGCAAACTCCAGGAGATGGTGAAGGACAGGGAAGCCTGGTGTGCTTCAGTCTGTGGGGTCACAAAGAGTCGGACACAACTGAGCAACTGAACAACAACAGCAGCAACAACAGCTATCTGAGTCTTCCAAGCTGACACCCAGATTCCAACGATCCCTATCTGAGTTTCTGAGCATAACACAATAGTTTCCATTTTGTACCACTAAGATTTGGATGTGAATTATTAAGCAGCAATGGATGATGGTACCAATTATGTTCTCATCATTTAACTCATTTAATCTTCAAAAGGAATCTATTAACTGGATATTATTATCTGCATTATTTATTTTTTTAATTTTATTTTTACTTTATTTTACTTTACAATACTGTATTGGTTTTGCCATACATTGACATGAATCCGCCACGGGTGGCCAGAGCAAACTAACTTGGGCTAGCAAATCAGCATATTCTCTGCATTTTACAATGGGAACTGAGCTTTAAGAATGGTTAACACAGCTAATAAATGGTAGAACCAAGATACAAACAGAGTTACAGACCCAGAAATGGTAAAGAATGTTATGATACACAGTGTGGGCAAGAAACTATGTTAGGTACTGGGAAAATAGGAAATAAATATATGAAATAACTCATCTTTGATACTTACATAAGCAAAATAAGGATCAGATATTCATATGTGGCCATCACTTTCTTCTCAAATTTTTTAACTTGGTGGCCTTGCAAACGGTGCATTCACTCATTAATCATGCATTCAGTAAGTGGTCACTGGGTGCTAGCATGATACTGATCAGGAGGCCAGCCGATGGACTAGGCAGAGAGAAAAATGAAGGAGAGGGTGCCTTTATAAATCAACCACATGTGTTCTAGTCTAGGAGTAAGATTTCTAAAACATCTTGCTAATAAAGGGAAAAACAGTAGGATTGAATGTTAAGAAAATGGCTCATCAAAGTGGTACATGACTCACACACGGAGAAACAGATTCTGAAAGATTACAAAAAGCATGGAAGAAATGACTAAAATAGGTACATATCCCAGTGGAAAGTGGAGGCGGGGAGGTACTGGGATGGGGAGCTTGCATAGGATTGTTTCTGGGAACAATAAATTGAGATTGACATGAAATATGTGGCATTCAGAGATTCAGAGTTATTCACAATTAGGGGAATGCTTTACGTACATAGTCTTAAGATTCTGCTGTATATTTTCCAAATTTCATTTACAAATTCCACATAAAGTGTTCTGAGGAATAAAAAGGAGTTTTATCCATACTGCCAGGAGAAGCAAGGATGGTTGTGTAAGCGACAGAAAATGTCTCCATCTCTTCTAGATTTCCTGTGTCACATAAATATTTATTCTTTTTACTCTAAGGAAACCTAAGAAAAATCTAAGGAAATACAGGGTGGGTGCACTAAGACAGATTCTACCCTCACTCTCAGCTTACCCAGTGAACATCAGGAGAGATGTCTGGGTTTGGTCAGAATGCATGATCATCACGTGCCTACAATCTCAAGTCACTAAAGACCTTTAGTGGAGACAGAACAGAGGGTGTGTGTATCCTGTGTGTGTGTGTTTGTGTGTGTGTGGTTTCTTCAATGTAATGGTCTGTAGCAGAAATGAGATCTCTGTCAACTCCATTTTCCACTCTTAAAAAGGAAAATTAACATACTATGATTGTATTGGGTATAAGATAGGCCACAAAAATGTATTTTACAACATGGAAAGTATCAACCAGTATTTTATAATAACTGTAAATGGAGTGTAACCTTTAAAAATTGTTAAAAATTTTAAGAAAATACCAGGTTTTTTAATAATATCACCACTGAAAATACTGTTCCAATTTTAAATAATGCAAGCTTAATTATTTTAAAGACTTTTCTTTAAAGAAACTAAAGCACTCACAAAGGTATTCATTAGTCCATATCTCCAAGAGACTGCATCTCTAGCTGAACATTTGGTTATTGAAAATTGAGCATTATTGGCTCACAGTTTTAGCATTGGTGTATTATTTGAAAATAAGCAGGTTTATAAACATGGGGTTTAAAAACTAGAGATCTAACCTCTTAGCTGATGAAGGAGTAGCAATCAGCATATGGAAGGACCAATGCTGAGTCTAGTTTTAATTGACCTGCTTTGCTTTATAGACGTAGTGAATGGGGAGATAGGATAGTTATACAGTACAAGTTAACGTGTAAAATGGCAATGACAACAGTTATCTATGTATTTTTCATATCAATTAAAATTAGTTTCTTCCACCCCACGCTCTAAGAAATAAGAAGGATAGTAGCCATTTAATGACAATTTTCAAATTAATAATATTAGTAAAATATCATACTGAATTCATAAATTCATGAACATTATTATCGATTAAATGTGGTTGATATCAACATTGGTCAGAAAATGCTGACACTTTGGACCACAATTTAAGTACATTCTCTATTTTTTGCCATTTTTTTTCCCATAGTGTTCTCTCAACATGGAAGGCCTGACATTCATTCACAAAGCATTTCATAGGCTCCTATTATGAGCCAGCTCTGGAAGTCAAACCCAAGCAAAATGCAATTCTTTTCTCAAAGAACTCACAGTTAAACAAAAGAGGGCAAGTAGGAAAGTAAGTAAGCGCACTGAATAGGCCTCGGGACAGAGAGAAACTTATATAAGGAAATAATGGGCCACGGACAACCAAGCAAACAGTAAGGTTTTTTCCTGGGAGAGATATCAGGAAGGGCTTCACAAAGAAAGGGCTTTCTGAGTGGAGTCTGGAAAGAATGTGAGCGAGGGCCATTTCAGAAGCTCGAAGCACAAGACAGTCCAGCCTGCTTCTTTTGAAGAATATGTTCAGATTTAATAGACAGATAAAAAGGAATAGATGCAGAGAAAAGGGTAGATATGTTCTATGTTATATAATTATATCAAATATATGCAAAATAGGTATTTATATAAAATACATGAATATATAATAAGTGAATGTATAAGCATATCATATGTAAATAGATACATATGTGTATTTTGCATTCTTTTGAGAAAAGGAATCATTTTGGCCAACCTGTGGAATGCTGTTTTCTACGCATCTCATCTTTGACCCTCCATTTCTGACTAGATCCACAGTTTTATTTTTAAAAATGCTTACTCAGTGTGCACTCACATTTGAGAGCAAAACAGTACCCAGAATAATACTTGAAATTCAAAATTTCAATCATATTTTTGTTAAGTCGTTTACATATATATCTAAGAATATTTTTAGAAGCATTTCATCCAATCATTTTGCATTAAGCAGAGCTAAATGCACTCACTTCAAATACTCTGATGCCACCTTGTGGTATATTTCCATATGACAGCCCACAGATAATCACTTTTTTATTTTGTTACAGAAAAAGCTGGCTTAAAACTCAACATTCAAAAACTAAGATCATAGCATCCGGTCCAATCACTTCAAGACAAATAGATGGGGTAACAGTGATGGACTTGATTTTCCTGGGCTCCAAAATCACTGCAGATCATGACTGCAGGCATGAAATTAAAAGACGCTTACAGAGGAAAGCTATGACAAACCTAGACAGCTCATTAAAAAGCAGTGACATCACTTTGCTAACTAAGGTGTGCATACATGCATGCTGGGGCTTTCCGTGTAGCTCAGCTAGTAAAGAATCTGCCTGCAATGCAGGAGACTCCGGCTTAATTCCTGGGGTCAGGAAGTTCCCCTGGAGAAAGGATAGGCTACCCACTCCAATATTCTTTGGCTTCACTAGAGGCTCAGATGGTAAAGAATCCACATGCAATGTGGAAGACCTGGGTTCGATCCCTGATTGGGAAGATCTCCTGGAGGAGGGCATGGCAAACCACTCTAGTATTCTTGCCTGGAGAAACCCTACAGACAGAGGAACCTGGTGGACTATGGTCCATGGGGTCACAAAGAGTCGGACATGATTCAGCGACTAATCACACACAGCATGTGCGTGCTAAGTCATTTCAGTCATGTCCAACACTTTTGACCCTATGAACTGCAGCCCTCCAGGCTCCTCTGTCCATGAGATTCTCCAAGCAAAAATACTGGTCTGGGTTGCCATTTCCTTCTCCAGGGGCTCCATTTCCTTCTCCAGGGGATCTTCCTGACGCAGAGATCGTCTCTTATGTCTTCTGCATTGGTGGGCAAGTTCTTTACCATTAACACCACCAACAAAGGTCTGTAATAGTCAAAACTATGGTTTTTCCAGCAGTCATGTATGGATGTGAGAGTTGGATCATAAAAAGGCTGAGTGCCGAAGTACTGATGCTTTTGAACTGTGGTGCTGGAGAAGACTCTTGAGAGTCCCTTGGACTCCAAGGAGATCAAACAAGTTAATCCTAAAGGAAATCAACCCTGAATATTCACTGCAAGGACTGATGCTGAAACTCCAATATTTTGGCCACCTGATATGAAGAGCTTTCACCAGAGAAGACCCTGATGCTGAGAAAGATTGAAGGCAAAAGAAGAGGGCAGCAGAGGATGAGATGGTTCAATAGCATCACTGACTCAGTGAACATGAATTTGGCAAACCCTGGGAGACAGTGAAGGACAGGGTAGCCTGGTGCACTGCAGTCCTTGGGATTGCCAAGAGTCAGACACAACTTCGACTAAGCAACAACAAACCTCATCAGTAGGTCCTTTCATTTCCCATTTTGCAGTAAAAGAAATGGAGATTTAGAGATTAAATAACTTGGCCACATTTTTTCACATGTAGTAAATGATAGAGTCAGAATTTGATATATAAAGTTATTTCTAATTCTTAAAGCTATGCTATACTTCTAATTTTCTCCTCCACCTCTCTTCTTCCTCCCTCACTCCCCCTGCTCTGTTTCTCTCTTTCTGTTTTTCTCCATCTTTATTCATCCCTCTCTAGTCTCTGAAATGAATGTTAATACATGTCCTAAAATGCCTCCATTTATTTTCCATCAGAATTCAGCCCATCTGTGAAATTCTGCTCAGAGTCCATTTTCTCCATAACCCCACTCCCCACCAGCTTAAGTCACAGTCACCTCTCCCTGCCGCCAAGCCAGTGGTTTCCGACTTGGCTACTCATCAGAACCACCAATGGAGACTCCATATAATTGGTCTGGGGAGTTCCTGAATATCACGATTCGTAGATCTCTCGAGGTGGCTCCAGTGTACAGGCAAGGTTGGAAAATGGCTCCAAGATCTTAACACTTTTTGGACTAACACTGTAGCTCTTTTGGCAACTAGAATCACAGACTAGTATGACTTTGGAGTAGATTTTTAAGTGTAAGTGAAGATGTTGTATATGATCAGTAATATTTAAAAATGCTTGGCAGAATACTTTGAAACTATTTGGAGACACACCAGAAAATATGTGCAAAAGAAAGTTGAACTTCTTTTATGGAAGTTGAGGAGGGGAATGTCAGATCCCACTAAGTTGCTGCTTTCCCTCATTACAACTCTAGGGCCCCCAGGGAATGACATGCACCTGTAAAGCACCCAAGATCAAACCCTGAATGTACTGTGCCACATCAGCCCCTCTGTCTGTAAGAGTCTGAGAGTCCACGGTATCATGGCTAACTTAAAGACAAATTATCCATACATTAGCTCTATTATCACACCACGTCTCTGCCAGCAATGTGTCATTTAGCTAACAGAATGTCTGTTTCCTAGGTAATCATATTTACCCAATAAAAAATAGCATTTTCAAGTGACCTAGAAAAGGGACCATGTACCAAACAGCTGGTATTAATATTTCAAACTCACAACCACCTCTGAGTACCAACACCAAGCAAGCTCTGCATGAAGAAACTGGGGGTTGAGGGGTTAAGTGACTCACCTCAAACTGTGGTGCAATTTAGCACCAGATTCCTCACTCCTGATCCAGCCTATTCTATATTTTTATAAATATTTTATGGGCCTCTCCTTTACCTGCCACCATGGGCTTAAAAACATTTCCACTAATGAGTAGCACAGAGCTGTCTCTAAGCTAACTTGGAACCAAGGTTCAGCCAGAATTTAGTATAATAGACCAATCCCAACACATTTCCAGAGATCAGCAGAGGGGAAAAAGACACAATACAGATTTGCATTCACATAAGGTAAAATGTACTGGAGACAGTCTTCTTTTTTTTTTTTTCCTCAATGACAAATACAAAGTAAAATTCTTTGGAACAAAAAAAAAGTATCATTTGAGCTTGAATTCCACAAGGATCAAGGAAAGATTAAAGAAGAAATAAATCAATAAGGAAAATCTGTTATTTCAAAACAGATCAAACTGTAACAAAAGGAAGAACACTTTAAAAATATTCTGGCATGGGTGTCTCAGTTTTCTGAGAAACCTCTGCTCATCAAAACTCATTTTTATTCTCTTTTTTTTTTCCATGAGACCATTTTCCTTACTATATGAGGATGAGCACAGAGGTCTCCATATTAAACTGTCACAAGAACACAGGGGATAAAAGATTCCCCACAGTGAGCAAAGCCCAGGTGAACAATCCATCAGGAGGTGCCGCCACTCAGTCAGGGTAATAATACACTCAGGAGGACACGCATCCATCCTCAGGGACTGAAGCCTTTCAGGTTAATATATCTTATTACTTGTGCCAACCATCTTTAAAGTTCGAAAGGCACATCATGCCCTAGAAATTACAGAGTAATTGCTTTTTTTATTAACAGCCAAATAGAAAGAAACCAATAGCAATAGAACTGAATAATTGAAGTCTTATTTAAAAGAATGTACTTCGATATTAAACTCGGAGTTCTTCATTTAAAGACACATCTACTCTCAGTTCTTAAATCTTTGTAAGAAAAGACATGCAAGAGTTTGGAAGATGGACTCTTCCTAGGTGGCGCTAGTGGTTAAAAAAATTTTTTTTTCTCGTGCCAAGGCAGGAGACGCAAGAGACTCTGGGTCGGGAAGATCCCCTGGAGAAGGAAGTTGGCTACCCACTCCAGTTTTCTTGCCTGGGAAATCCCATGGACAGAGGAGTCTGGTGGGCTACAGTCCACAGGGTCACAAAGAGTCAGACGCAACTGAGCATATACATACACACACATGTATATTTAAACATATTTTCTAACATGCATTCCAATATTTAGATAATACTTTTTCCCTTAACAATGTATTTAGAACATACTGCTTTCCTCAGTTTAAATAAGAAATTCATGGACAATAACTGCTATCTAGCTTAGCTCAGGGAAGTTTTTAGGCCGACTGTATGTCCCGATAGTTTATGGGACATACATGGAGGTGTGATTTGGACACGGTGTGCTGAATGTCCTCGGCTCTGCATGGAGGTGTGATTTGGACACGGTGTGCTGAATGTCCTCAGCTCTGCATGGAGGTGTGATTTGGACACGGTGTGCTGAATGTCCTCGGCTCTGCATGGAGGTGTGATTTGGACACGGTGTGCTGAATGTCCTCGGCTGTCTTCTGAGGGAAGAAAAGAGACTTTCATGGGCACAGGATGTCAGTCGTGGGCACAGCTGCTTGGAGCAGGCGTGGCTGTCGTGCCCAAGGCAGCCATCCTGCCCACAAGAAATGCCCTTATGCTGGCTGATGACACCTCGGACAAAACAAATGCTTTCTCTTGGGGAAACTTGTGAAGACAGAGTCAGTTAACAGCAGCAAAAGCAGGTGAGACAGAGATGGGCTGGGGTATAAAACAGCCAGACTCTGCAATGAAGAAGATGGGCCCATGTCTCTGGAGGCGGCACAGGGAAGCAGGTTAGGGTTAGAGCAATGCTGAGTGAATGCCAAGCAAAGCTCCGTGTCTCCCTGAGGCATGACTCATACTGAATTACAGTTTTATTCTCAACGTGGGGCCTGGAAGTGTACCCTTTCAGGCTATTTCCTGCTCTTCCTTAATCAAAAGCCCTATTAGCTCCCGTAACCAAACACATCTCTGTTCCCTGCAGCCTCAAAAATCCATAAGGCTATGTGCCTTAAACACCTTTAATTGAGCATGATCAATAAGGTTAAAAAAAAAATCTATGGATTTCAGGGCTAATTGCTCTTTTTGCAATGACATGAGTAGAGTTCACATTTTCCTCTATATTATTAATACCAAATAGTTGACCAGGAGTACTAAATAACTCTAACTTGTGTTATCAATTTTTAAAAGATAATATGGCACTATGGAGAAGAACACAGTCTCTGTGGCACTGGTTCAGTCTCAACTCTCCTAGCTAACAACTCTGTGATCTTGGGTATGTCTCTAAACTCCTCTGGGCATTGGTCTCCTTCTCTGTAAGACAGATACTAATTGTAGTCACCTCGTGTAGTCTTTGTGAAAACTAAAAATGGATTATACAGGTGAAGTTCCAATACTTTGGCCACCTGATGTGAAGAACTGACTCACTGGAAAAGACCTTCATGCTGGGGAAGACTGAAGGCCAAAGGAGAAGGAAAGTCGAAGATGAGATGGTTGGATGGCATCATGGACTCAACAGACACGAGTTTGAACAAACTCTGGGAGACAGTGAAGGACAGAGAAGCTTGACATGCTGCAATCCATGGAGTCGCAGCAGCAGTCCCTGGGGTTGCAAAGAACTGGGCACAACATAGCTACTGAAAAACAAAACAACAGGTAGAGGATCTAGAATTTCTGCTAATAATAAGCACTGTATGAGAATGAACTGTTAAATATTATTACTAAATGAGAGAATAATTTGAACACTAGAAGATTGTATTTCAATTTTAAAACAGCATCATCTACTTTTAAAACAATGATTAATCTCAGAGAAGCTGGTAGCCTCCGTGACCCTCAGGGTGCTCTCACTGGTATCACTCCACTGGAATATAAAGGTGAACATGAAAGCAACTCAAAAGATGCCAAGTGGGCACATCACTTCATTACACTTAACTTCGGATACAAGATTTGGCAAGAAAAACATGCTCGACTGAAATATTCTGAATTCTTCTATTATACAGACAAGCACCCTAAGTGATTCATAAAAATCCCAGGCCCCAGGATATTCACTGGAGCTATTCATCAAATAATTCAAACAGCTGATAAAGAGTTGACCAAAACAAAAATGATTGAATTCCTCTCTAAGGAACTAGAGTGTGTCTCTGGCAAAAACAAGAAGCTATTATGTCTCGTCCAATTTATTTGGTCTAGTGATTCAGAGAACACTGCTGCATCCATTACCATCATTTCCCTTCTCGAGTTTCTGATATTCATTAGGAAATGTCCTTAGCGACCCTAAAGAGTTCATGTTCATTACCTACATTAGATTGGATAAACTGGACGTGGCCAAGCAGAGTGATAAAACAGCAGGGGCCAGCAGATGCTGGACATTAGTGCCTGGAAGTGGTTTTCAGGGATGGGCTCATGGGCCGGACCCTCCCCACCAGAGACTGCCAGCCAGGCACTCTGCCGCCCTCTCTACCCACTTCCTTTGCTGTTTGTGCTTAGGGCTGGAAAGTTTTTATAAGCAAGAGGATTAATAGGCCCAGGAGCAGATGCTTTTTACAGTAAGTACTATCGCAGTCTCCAATCCTGCTTTCTGTGTGGCTGATGGTAATCCCTCCCCAAAGAGACATTTCTTAGACACCTATTTTAAGATCCACATTTTGGTAATTTTATTAAGTTAGAAATTAAACATTTGCTGGTTAAAGTGCATGACTGACTATGAGTAAAATGGTGCTTAGAGACCCTTTCAAAGTAATCATCTCTGCCTTGTTCAGCACTACCTTTGCCCAACTATGCACAGAACAAAACGGGGGAATGCCTGAGACGCATCTGTGCTGCCAGCCACAGAAATGATAAAGGTTCAGAGATAGGTATCTGAAAGACTCGGAGAATTCCAGCGTCACATTTTAGGTAGTCAAATTGTGTCCTGTGAAAGTTACCAGTAAAGGTTTCATGATAAAAATGCTGGAGTTTTCTCTGGCCCTTTGATCAAAGAGTATAATCTCACTGTTTTATGTATCAGGCTTCCCTCGTGGCTCAGACGGTAAAGAACCTGCCTGCCATGCACGAGACCCAGGTTTGATCCCTGGGTTGGGAGGATGCCCTGGAGAAGGGAATGGCTATCCACTCCAGTATAAGCATTAAATCTAGAAATAACATTACAGCTAACTTGTTTTAGCCCTGACTCAGTTCTGAAATGATACAAATGCTCTTGGTAAGAGATAGGAAGACTTCAATGAAATTAATTATTTAGGCTTAGTTCATTCATTGCTAATATTGGCATGGCCATTTACTGATATTCATCCTGGTAAAAGCAAATCAAGAAGAGAAATCAAGAAAATAAAAAGATGAAATTATACAGACAGTCGATTTCATTCTATCTTTCAGGTGCTTTGACCTTCCTGCAAACCACCTCTGCATCTCTTTCTTTCCCCAAGTAATTTATCATCCTAGTGACCTCTGCATAAATATATTATGATCTATGTCTCCTTACGAGAAAAATGGTCAAAGCATTCAAGCGTTTTTCTTTTTGTAAAACCTTTGGTCATTTTAAAATGTCAACAAGTTTATGTGTTGGTAGGTATTATACGTATGCATGTGTAAATAATATAAGCACATGTATGTTTATGTGTGGGCTTCCCAGCTGGCGCTAGTGGTAAAGAACCTGCCTGCCAACACAGAAGACATGAGTTCAATTCCTGGGTTGGGAAGATCTCCTGGAGAAGAGCACGGCAACCTACTCCAGTATTATTGCCTAGAAAATCCCATGGACAGAGGAGCCTGGCAGGCTACAGTCCATAGGGTCACATGGAGTCGGACACGACTGAAGCAACTTAGCATGCATACATGCATGTTTATGTGTATTTTTATGCATTCACACATGTATACATGCATATATATAGCCATATATACTGTATGTAATACCTATTTGAGGGTCTATATCCATATCTTTATCTGTAGCTGCAACTATTTTACATAGATAAACAAAACTTAATTCTTTTCAGGTCTCCTTGGGATCACCCAAGGAAAATGCAACTGTATACAGACAGGAAAAAAAAATGTTACCAGCAAGGTACACATTCACCTCCACGTCACCAGTTAAGAACCTTGGCTATCCTTTACCGGGAGTTGGTGATGGACTGGGAGGCCTGGCGTGCTGCGATTCATGGGGTCGCAAAGAGTCGGACACAACTGAGTGACTGAACTGAACTGAACTAAAAAGCATTCAGTTTAGAAAAATGTTAGGGAAGTATTGCATTTCAGTTTCCTGGTGGCTCAGATGGTAAAGCGTCTGCCTGCAGTGTGGGAGATCCAGGTTCGATCCCTGGGTTGGGAAGATGCCCTGGAGAAGGAAATGGCAACCCACTCTAGTACTCTTGTCTGGAAAATTCCATGGACTGAGGAGCCTGATAGGCTACAGTCCATAGGATCACAAAGAGTAGGACAAGACTGAGTGACGTCACTTTCACAGTTCAGTTCAGTTCAGTCACTCAGTTGTGTCTGACTCTTTGCGACCCCATGGACTGCAACACACCAGATTTCCCTGTCCATCACGAACTCCCAGAGTTTACTCAAACTCATATTTATTGAGTCAGTGATGCCATCCAACCATCTCATCCTCTGTCATCCCCTTCTCCTTCCACCTTCAATCTTTCCCAGCATCAGGGTCTTTTCCAGTGAGTCAGTTCTTCACATCAAGTGGCCAAAGTATTGGAGTTTGAGCTTCAGCATCAGTATAAAATATCATTTTCTCTATTGTAATAAACAGAATAAGAAACATTAGTCTTACTCTGTTTTTATCTTCAAGTCAGGCCAAAGGAAGTGCCTTAAGACAATGGGTCTAGACAAAAAGCCCAGCCTGGTCATTGTTTTCCTTTAGTTTGGTTGTTTTCATGTTTTGCCTCTGCAGCCTTCACACACAGCACAGTGAAGGGGATCACATCTCTCTTCCTTCAGTCATTCTCAAGAGGAGAGAGAGAAAGGACTGTAGTCCTGGAGATGGATCCTGGTATTATCGGGGTATGTGGTGGGCATGGAGGCTGGGATGACACTGGCATGTGGATCACTGAAATGGCACCCCACTCCAGTACTCTTGCCTGGAGAATTCCATGGACGGAGGAGCCTGGCGGGCTACAGTCCATGGGGTCACAAAGAGTCGGACACGACTGAGCAACTTCACTTTCTTTCTTTCACTTGAGTAAGAAGGCATTTTATGGGTATTGATCAAGCTATGCAGCATTTCTGTCTTTTCTAATGTGTATTTCAATACTACTTCCTGGGAAGAGGGGCTTTCCTTGACCTTGAGGTTGCTGAAGATTTATATAATGGAAACGTCTTCATAATTAAGGTCCAGTCCCAGGAAGAAACGCAAGGAGAGCTCTTTTTTGTGGCTACATATACTGATCAACCCCACCACTTTTTTTTATTGTAGTCATCACAGCCCTTTGTGACTGGCATAATTTCAAAAGGAAGCAGAGACCATGACTGAAAGGATGTTAAAATATTTTATTGACCATAGGGCATCTCTGTGCCCTAGGAGTCAGGCAATACAATTTAACTCAGAGAGCCCAGATTTCATAAAATCTCATGAGCCAAAATAGTACTCTCTTCCCTGGATGCTCCCGGATGCTAGCCCTTCTCATTTCCATAATAAAACAAAAGGAAGGAGAGAATTTGACATCTTATCTAAGAATCTATTGCCTCCTTCAGTGATCTAAAATGTGTAACACCTTCAATATATTGTGTCTCATGCTCAGAACATCCCTAGGCCCCTTTTAAGTAAGGCTTGCTTCATTTGAGGTATGTGTGTATGGGAGGGGAGGTTCAAGAATACTATTTGTGAATTAAAACGAGAAAGAAAAGGAAAGCCTTTCCACAGATTTCTGACCTTTCACCATTATTACCCTTGGGAGAAATTAAGTCTGACTGCAGACAGAGAATGGGAAAGCAATTTAGCAAGTTCAAAAGTGCACTGACCATTTAATTACTCTTAAATTATATTCTACATAAGGTTTAACATTAGGCCTCCACAGCATCCAGTCTCTACTTTGTTAACTGTTTATATATATCTTACAACTTGTAACAGAGCTGCAGGAGAATATATAAGTCAGTGAGTAGTCAGGACAACGATTTTAAAATACCTCTAACATTTTCAGCTTCTCTTGTTACTCTACCTTAAGCTTTATCTGTTTCCCTTTATTAAAGTAATAAATGGTTATTGAATTCCTACTACATCCCAAGCACTTTGCACAGTATGAAAGATATGATAGTAAATAATATAAATAAAGGTTTCATGGCCTGAAAGAGCTCACGATGTTTACAGAGGCACCAAAAAGCAATGGGCATTTCCAGTATGGTATGTGCTTTGACAGCGAGGGGCAATTTCTTAAAGGATGACATTTTAAAACAGCATCTAATACCAAGGGGGAAATTGGGAGATTGGGATTGACATATGTACACTATTCATACTATGTATAAAGTAGATGGCTAATAACCTACTGTAAGCTCAGGAAACAGTGCTCCATGGTGACCTAAATTGGAAGGAAATTCAATAAAAGAGGGGAATATATATATATAATATACATAATTGAGTCACTTTACCATTCAGCAGAAACTAACAAAACATTATAAAGCAACTATACTCGAATAAAAATTTATTAAAAATTTAAAAACAAAACCAAAATCATCTAGACAAAACTGTAGGAGTTATGAACAGTTTTATAGATGAAGTGACATCCAAGCTGGATCTTGAGTGGTAAGTCTTTAACCAGATGCAGGAAGGTGATGGTTTGAAAAAAAAAAGAGCAAGATAGGGCAATAATGAGAGAAGCAATGCTTTACTTCAAAATATCTTGGTCTAAAGATTAGGACGGATACACTGTGGAGGAAGATGAAGTTAGAGGAGACAGTGTTTATAACTGATGGAAGAAGGACCTCATGAAGGTCTAATGGGGGTATAGCACAGCTGAGAGATGGGTTTGAAGACGGACCATTACATTTTAATGTGAGGAAAGAATAAAGAAGAATACAAACAAATTTAAAGGTGCAGTGGTAACAAGTTGAAAGAATTCACATGCTGTGGGTTCAATCTCTATGTGAACAAATATTATAATCAATTTATTTATTACATTTTATATCTCAATCACAGTATTAGAATTCATCTAATACTCAGAGCTTCCTGCAATAATATATTACCAGTGTATAGATGAAAAAAAAAACCTCAAAGAAGATAGTTTGTCCGAGATCACACAATCAGAATGTGTCAAAGATATTAATTCAGATTCTCTAAAATAAACTACATGTTTCATTCCAGTTCCCTCAAACAAAGTAGAAGACACAGTCCTCTGTTGTGAGAGTGAGAGGAAATTGAGACAGAACTTGGAAGAGAGTAGAAAAGGATCAAAATTCACATTATTTTTCCCATTCTAACTGCAAGAGCTCCCAGACAGGACAGCAAATAGACTGTGTCACCAATCATTTGGAAATTTCAAGATTTGCTCAATAGCTCAATCAAGTGTGGATACAAAAAAATCGTAGGCAGTTGAATTGATCTATGATAGAAATTCTTCCAGATAGATTCTTTCTTAGCTCAGGCTGCCATAATAAAATTTTGTAGACCAAGTGGCTTGAATAACAGAATAAAAAAGCTGGCTTAAAAGTAAACATTCAAAAACAAAGGTCATGGCATCCAGTCCCATAACTTCATGGCAAATAGATGGGGAAACAATGGAAACAGTGACAAACTTTATTTTCTTGGGCTTCAAAATCACTGCAGATGGTGACTGCAGCTGTGAAATTAAAAGACAATAGCTCCTTGGAAGAAAAGCTATGACAAACCTAGACAACTTATTAAAAAACAGAGACATTACTTTGCCGACAAAGGTCTGTCTAGTCAAAGCTATGGTTTTTCCAGTAGTCATGTATGAATGTGAGAGTTGGACTATAAAGAAAGCTGAGCACCAAAGAATTGATGCTTTTGAATTATGGTGTTCGAGAAGATTCTTGAGAATCCCTTGGACTGCAAGGAGATCAAACAAGTTAATCCTAAATGAAATCAACCCTGAATATTCACTGGAAGGACTCATGCTGAAGCAGAAACTCCAATACTTTTGGCCACCTGATGCAAAGAGCTGACTCACTGGAAATGACTCTGATGCTGGGAAAGATTGAAGGCAAGAGGAGAAGGGGACAACAGAGGATGAGATGGTTAGATGGCATCACTGACTCGATGGACATGAGTTTGAACATGCTCCAGGAGATTGTGAAGGACAGGGAATCCTGGCATGCTGCAGTTCATGGGGCTGCAAAGAGTTGGACATGACTGAGCAACTGAACCACCACAACAACAAACATTTCTGAGTTCTGGGAGGCTGGGAAATCCAAGACCCAGGGTGCTAGCCAGTTCAACTCCTCAGTGAAGGCTCTCTTTTGGACTACAGATAGCCACTTTCTCACTGCATCCTCACAGGGCAGAAAGAGAGAGAACATTGGGTCACTCTTCCTCATCCAGCAAGGACACTAAACCTTCATGTGGCCTTACATAGTGACCTCGGCTGTGCTTCATTATCTCCCAAATGCCCCATCTCCAAATACCACCATACTGGGTGTTATGGTGCCAACACAGGCATTCAGAGGTGACACAATTCAGTACACAGTAGATAAAGAAGAAATATAATTAAACACGTGACTTAAAAAATATTCAAAAGCTGGACCATGAAAACTTACAATGAATGGGAAATGAAGTGAAGACCAGAACATGGAGAACACGGAGGCCTGATGGAGTGACAGCATATTACAACAGGGGCTGCTCAGCTTAAATAAAACAGATGGAAGATTGGATGATTGAATTGACTTCTTAATTTTTAATATCTCCCATACTGATTATTAGTCAATATCTAAAAACAAATAAGGGTCTGCATGCATATTTTCTATTGGTTAAAAAACACAAATGTTTGGAGTGTGCTCTGCAAACATACTTGAGGGGAGAGAAAACTCACAGTAAGAAAGAAGCTGGCAACTTTGAAGGAGAATGAATGGGATGTGGAGTTTCCAGGAGAGAAGGTGAACAACAGGAGCTGAAAGAGATCCCAGTGGGCTCCCCAGTAAAATCGTACCTTGTGACTAGTGCCAGAGAAACACAGGTGACTCTGGAGACAAAAATAAAATCCCTATCATCTGTAAGATACACTCATTGTATGGAAACAATACATCTCACTAGATAATGAGGTTAACAATTTCAATGAATGATTGAAAGATGTTTTTAAAAGAATAAAGAGGTCAGTAGTCATTGAAGAAAATGCAATAAATATAAAGCGATAGTTTAAAACAGCATGCTAAATTAACAGGCTTTTTGATTCCATCAACCTTCACTAAGATGTCACCTTCTGTCTGCTGCTTCGCCAATTATATTCTCTAAGGAAAGGGTATAGCAGGGAAGAGAAAAGTATTCAATCATTTTAATCACTACTGGACATTTTTAAATTATCAAATATAATTTTGTCCAAAAACTACTTATTTAATTGAAATTAAGAATACAACATTTATTCATCTTTGTGGTGTTCAAAAATAACACTGAACACCAAAGTCTAGTGGATTTATGCTGAGTTATATTGAAATATATCACTGAATAATTTAGCAGTTCTCAAAATGTGGTCAGCAGAGGGCCACCCAAACCCTCTAGTGGTGAGCAAGGTCAGAGCCATCTTAATAAAAGGCTGTCATTTTCACTGTGTTGACCTTTGCACTGAATGTGCAGGACGAAGATGGGCTAAACAACTGTCACTTTAGAATGAATGGATGTGGTGGCACCAGACTCGATAGTGGTTATTGTCTTCATGCCAACACATCCACTTCTACTTAAGGATGTCCTTGATGAAGCAGAAACATGACTAAATCTGGACCCTCTTTAACATTCTGTGTGGCAAGTTGGGAGGCACACACAAGATACTTCTGCTGTATGTAAAAGTATGATCGTTGTCATGAGGAAAAACATTTGTGCAATTGTTTAGTTGTGAGCTGAACCTTCTACTCTTTTCATGAAACAGCACGTTTGGTGCAAAGAACAGGCAGGCAAATATTATTCAGACAAGAATATCTGTCAGACATTTTCTCAAAAATGAACAAAGTGAGCCTGTCACTTAAGGCTAACAACTGACAATATTTATAGCCAATAACACAATTTAAGCTTAAAGTAAAAGCTTCCACTAGCTTGACAACTTTCCGATACTTCCACACTTTTCTGGTAAATTTGGTAGCAATATGAATGAAACGTCTTGTATAATAAAGTTCATAAGTATTTGGATGACTGCAAAGCTCAACATAACAATATTTCCTGCAGCTGGACTCACCCAGCTGCGGTCCCCAGCAGGTCTGCCTGCCCTTCCTGCAGGATTTCATGTTTCCATGGCAGAAACACCAGTACTGGTCTCCTTGCGAGAACACACTCTCACCTTGTCTCTCAAAATAAGGAATCCTGCTTTTCAGCTAGACAGCTTGCAGGCAACCAGAAGTCTTGGTCTCACTGCCTCCCTTGTCTCTAAGTACTGGTGAGTGAGATGCATACCAAGGTCTGTTGACGTGCAGAATGGAGAGGTTCTGGGGAATTTCCAGGAAGCTTCATCAGAGAAGAGAAAACATGCCCTTCTCCCTCCCTTTCCCTGTTCTACCCCCTCGGACATAGGTCTGAGACCTGATGCAGTGACCACAGGGAACTTCTGGTTGAGAGACACTCCCTTGGGGTGGCTGAACGGTGCACAGGAAAGGCCATGGTTCTGATGACTGTGAGGCCTGAATTCCTGCCTTGGAAGGCCCACTCCTACAATTCTTTACACAAGAAATAAACAAACTTTTCATTAATTTAGATTTTCTGCCACACAGAGCCATGCCCAGTTCTAACAGAAACACTTTTTTTTCCCCCAAATGATAATAACACAAGGCTATTTTGAGCCACAAAACTTGGAATGGAAACTTGATGGTAACCGTATAAAAGTAAAAATGGAAAGAATCACTGCAGATCCAGTGGGGGACATCCTGCTTCTGGATATGCGGCCCACTCCTCTGCTGCAGAAACAGTCTTCACTGTCCACATTCGCCCCTAAAGCCCCCTGCCTTCCAGGTCTGTAAGGCTCTCTTTCCTCCTCATCTGGCTCTGCACTTAGATGATCTCTGGCTGACTCCATGTGACTCAAAATTCCTTTCACTTTTATCTTGTCCAACAGTTCACGCCAGTCTTCCTCCCACTCACTCAGAGCCACAACATCCCAACTCTCAAGCAAAAATGCCATGAGGGTCCATTCTAGTACTTTCATCAGTGAAATTACCACAGAGGTGATTTAAGCAATTCCATTAGAAGAGTCAGCAGCTACCATACACTGCTAATAGCATTTCTCTTTCTGCTCTGTATTAATCAAGAAGGAGGGGAAATGCAACTGTGAAAATTTAATGAAATCAGAAAATCCTGCAGATTTTAGCAGAGTTTCTGTGTGTCATGAAAAATGCCCAGAAAGGGATGAGCCCCGACACCGACGAAGGTCCAGAAGCCATCTCTCCTAACAGAGCCTCTACCTCCAGCAAGCCAACACTCCCAAATCCTGCACTTCTAGCTCTGGCCGATGTCCACAGACACTTCCCTCCAGGCCTGCCCTTGCTTCCTCTGCTTTTTATTTCTCTCTTATTAAACTGTCATGGGGTGAAGCTTCTTTCATTTAAGAAGCAACATGAAAAGTCTTCATTTTTACTGTCTCACCCATAGCTTTCAGTTGATGCATATTCGCTGAGAACTTTGCTATAGTATCCACAGCCTCCTCTTTAACCCCAATTACTGCAATTATCCATCAGTTTTCACATGGATGATGGAAATGAGAGCCCATTCTGACAGCTTCTTACTTCATCTTCATTATTTTTCATCTCCATTCAACCATGGATACTTGGAGCATATTTGAACATATCATTATCAAACACTTCACCTCTTAAGTCTTAAACTCTGATTTTTCTATCACCAGCAGCTTTTAGCCTTACATCTTTATCTGCTTCACTCCCACTGCAACTACCTTTTAAGCCTTTTGAAAGAATTCTAGGAAAAGAAGGCAGAACGAAAGATCTTCTGTTCCTCTCTTCCTTAAAAACAAACCAAAACAAAATTAGGAGAAAAACAGAAAAGACCACCTCCTCTTCAATAAAAACTCTTGTAAGTACATAACTGTGGATGAAAACACACACATAGAGAAGAGTTTCTCTTATAACTTCTCTTATATATAATTTCTCTTATTCCTCATATAATAATGATCATACGAGGGCATTGGAAGTTCACACAAGGTCTCAGCAGATCCCAGGCAGTGTGTACAGCGCACTGAGTACTCTGAGCCACATCCCAATTAAGAGGTAAACAGTGGTCCCAGTTAGAATAGAAAGGTGTCCACATGGTGTGGCAGAGGCAGCCTCTGAGAGGCCTCTGTGTTACTAAGAAGTGGCTAGGAAAGTGGAATTGAAAGAGGAAATATATTTTAAAGCTGTCTGCCATGGGAGTCATAGCACAGAGAATAAAATATGGGAGCAGGTAGCTTGCAACTGCTGACCATTCCTAATGGAGAAGGAAAAAAAGATCTCAGTACGCCTATGTGTGCACATGTGGACAGGCCTGTGTGTGCATGTGTGGACAAATACAGGCTCATGCACATGCACACATATGTATGCACACCCACCACCCCCACCAAGTCAGAAATGTTCCAGACTTCACAGAGCCCTGATGGATATTCCTGTGACCCCAGAACACAGGAGGGAGAGGGAATTTTGGACAAGGATGGCTGAATTCCAAAACCTGCAAGCCCACCCTTTTCTCTGATATCTGGTCCAGCTATTCACGGTTCTCTTCTTCTGCTCACCTTTCCAAGAGGAACAATATTAAGATTGATAGAAAGATGTAGGAAAGGAGGCAGATGCAGAGAGGAATACACTACACAGAAGGCAGATGAAGATCATTCATCAAAAGTAAAGACAATAAGACAGGTGATGCTGCCTGCATGCCTGACTCTGCACAAGACTGTAAACTGGAGCTCCAGCACCCAGTACCATGGCTGGTGCCTACTAGGTGTCTCGTCCAGACTTGAAGAGTAAAGAAGTTCTTTGTCTTTCTAAAGAATGAATGGATAAAGAAGATGTGGTACATATATATAATGGACTATTACTCAGCTATAAAAAGAATGAAATAATGCCACTTGCAGCAACATGGATGGACCTAGAGCTTTTCATATTAAATGAAGTAAGTCAGAAAGAGAAAGACAAAACTTTGGATTTTCTAAAGTGGCATTTTGCATACTATTGGTCTCTTTCTGAAAATGATTTATTGGGCCTTCTTGGATTTCCTGACGTGAAGCAAACATGTGAGGTTTTCTGTGCTAAATTTAATTAAGAAAGGTCTTTTCAAAAGTCTAATTAAATATGGGACGTCTCTGGTGGACCAGAGGTTAAGACTCCATGGTCCCAATGCAGCGGCACCAGCTCAGTCCTTGATTGGAAATAAGATCCTGCATGCCACACAGCTCGGCCAAAATAAATAAATAAGATAAAGAGATGCTATTAAAAAAAAGTCAACAAATATTTGTTGAGTTCTTACTATGTGCAGATCACTCATGGATGTAAAAATAAGATCTCATGTCAATGTATGGCAAAACCAATACAATATTGTAAAATTAAAAAATAAATAAAGCTGAAAATAAAAAAGATCTCATTTTATTTGAAAGATACACACACCCCCAACTTTCATAGCAGCAGTATTCACAATAGGCAAGACAGGAAAGCAACCTAAATGTCCATCAACAGAAGAATGAATGGATAAAGAAGATGTGGTACATACATATAATAGAATATTACTCAGCTATAAAAAGAGTGATACAATGTCATTTGCAGCAACATGGATGGACTTAGAGAATTTCATATTAAATGAAGTAAGTCAGAAAGAGAGACAAATATCATATAATATCACTTATATGTGGAAGTTAAAATATGGTACAAATGAACTTTCAAAACAGAAACACACTCACTGTTAAAGAAAACAAACTTATGGTTATCGAAGGGTAAAGGGACTGGGGGAGGGAAAACCAGGAGTTTTAGCAGATACAAACAACTAGGTCTTACTAGATAGCACAGAAAACTATATCCAGTCCCCATAAGAAACCATAATAGAAAATAATATGAAAAAGAATATAGATGGATATGTATGAATGAATCATTTTGCTTGTACAGAACTAAATGCAATGTTGTAAATCAACTATATTTCAGTATATATAAACAAGACCTCATGTAGTTGAATATTCACTCTTTAATTAAATTCTTAACTTTAAATAGTTTCTTCATTGATCTAGGGAAGGGCAAATGCTATTTCCTACTCACCACTGCATTTCAGAACCTAACAGTAAAACTATTTCTACCACACCAAATATAATACTAGACAGAACTGGTAGATAATTCAAACTCTTTTAAATAGTTCAAGTGAGCTGAATTTCTTTTAAATTTAATAATAAATGAACATTGTAATGAGTTTGTATGGAGACAGATGGTTACTAGACTTACTGTGGTGATAATTTCATCATACATGCGAATATCAAATCACTATGCAGTACACTGAAAATTAATGTAATATTGTATGTCAACTGTATTTCAATTAAAACGGTTTTTAAAAGATACTTAATTCCTCATTTCAGGATAAATAATAAATGATCATGGTAAATGGAAGTTTATTCATTTATCTCTGCATTCAATAAGTACTTGTAAAATGCCTTCTATTTGGAAGATTCTATACTATATTAGGCAGTTTCAGTTCAGTTCAGTTCAGTCACTCAGTCTTGTCCAACTCTTTGTGACCCCATGAATCACAGCACTCCAGGCCTCCCTGTCCATCACCAACTCCCGGAGTTCACTCAGACTCACGTCCATCCAGTCTGTGATGCCATCCAGCCATCTCATCCTCTGTCGTCCCCCTTCTTCTCCTGCCCACAATCCTTCTCAGCATCAGAGTCTTTTCCAACGAGTCAGCTCTTTGCATGAGGTGGCCAAAGTACTGGAGCTTCAGCTTTAGCATCATTCCGTCCAAAGAAATCCCAGGGCTGATTTCCTTCAGAATGGACTGGTTGGATCTCCTTGCAGTCCAAGGGACTCTCAAGAGTCTTCTCCAACACCACACTTCAAAAGCATCAATTCTTCAAGCTCAGCCTTTTTCACAGTCCAACTCTCACATCCATACATGACCACAGGAAAAACCATAGTCTTGACTAGACAGACCTTAGTTGGCAAAGTAATGTCTCTGCTTTTGAAAATACTTTCTAGATTGGTCATGACTTTCCTTCCAAGGAGTAAGCATCTTTTAATTTCATGGCTGCAGTCATCATCTGCAGTGATCTTGGAGCCCCCAGAAATAAAGTCTGATACTGTTTCCACTGTTTCCTCATCTATTTGCCATGAAGTGATGGGACCGGATGCCATGATCTTTGTTTTCTGAATGTTGAGCTTTAAGCCAACTTTTTCACTCTCCTCTTTCACTTTCATCAAGAGGCTTTTAGCTTCTCTTCACTTTCTGCCATAAGGGTAGTGTCATCTGCATATCTGAGGCTATTGATATTTCTCCCGGCAATCTTGATTCCAGCTTGTGTTTCTTCCAGTCCAGCATTTCTCGTGATGTACTCTGCATATAAGTTAAATAAGCAGGGTGACAATATACAGCCTTGATGCACTCTTTTTCCTATTTGGAACCAGTCTGTTGTTCCATGTCCGGTTCTAACTGTTGCTTCCTGACCTGCATACAGATTTCTCAAGAGGCAGGTCAGGTAGTCTGGTATTTCCATCTCTTTCAGGATTTTCCACAGTTTATTGTGATCCACACAGTCAAAGGCTTTGGCATAGTCAATAAAGCAGAAATAGATGTTTTTCTGGGACTCTCTTGCCTTTTCCATGATCCAGTGGATGTTGGCAATTTGATCTCTGGTTCCTCTGCCTTTTCTAAAACCAGCTTGAACATCAGGAAGTTCACAGTCCACATATTACTGAAGCCTGGCTTGGAGAATTTTGAGCATTACTTTACTAGCATGTGAGATGAGTGCAGAAAGAATGAAGGGATGGAGCCAAAGCAAAAACAATACCCAGCTGTGGATGTGACTGGTGATAGAAGCAAGGTGCAATGCTGTAAAGAGCAATATTGCATAGGAACCTGGAATGTCAGGTCCATGAATCAAGGCAAATTGGAAGTGGTCAAATAAGAGATGGCAAGAGTGAATGTCAACATTCTAGGAATCAGCGAACTAAAATGGACTGGAATGGGTGAATTTAACTTAGATGACCATTATATCTACTACTATGGGCAAGAATCCATCAGAAGAAATGGAGTAGCCATCATGGTCAACAAAAGAGTCCGAAATGCAGTACTTGGATGCAATCGCAAAAATGACAGAATGATCTCTGTTCATTTCCAAGGCAAACCATTCAATATCACAAGTTATCCAAGTCTATGCCCCAACCAGTAACGCTGAAGAAGCCAAAGTTGAACGGTTCTATGAAGACCTACAAGACCTTTTAGAACTAACACCCCAAAAGATGTCCTTTTCATTATAGGGGACTGGAATGCAAAAGTAGGAAGTCAAGAAACACCTAGAGTAACAGGCAAATTTGGCCTCGGAATGTGGAATGAAGCAGGGCAAAGACTAATAGAGTTTTGCCAAGAAAATGCACTGGTCATAACAAACACCCTCTTCCAACAACACAAGAGAAGACTCTACACATGGACATCACCAGATGGTCAACACCAAAATCAGATTGATTATATTCTTTACAGCCAAAGATGGAGAAGCTCTATACAGTCAACAAAAACAAGACCAGGAGCTGACTGTGGCTCAGATCATGAACTCCTTATTACCAAATTCAGACTCAAATTGAAGAAAGTAGGGGAAAACCGCTAGGCCATTCAGGTATGACCTCAGTCAAATTCCTTATGATTATACAGTGGAAGTGAGAAATAGATTTAAGGGCCTAGATCTGATAGATAGAGTGCCTGATGAACTGTGGAATGAGGTTCGTGACATTGTACGGGAGACAGGGATCAAGGCCATCCCCATGGAAAAGAAATGCAAGAAAGCAAAATGGCTGTCTGAGGAGGCCTTACAAATAGCTGTGAAAAGAAGAGAGGTGAAAAGCAAAGGAGAATAGGAAAGATATAAGCAACTGAATGCAGAGTTCCAGAGAATAACAAGAAGAGATAAGAAAGCCTTCATCAGCGATCAATGCAAAGAAATAGAGGAAAAGAACAGAATGGGAAAGACTAGAGATCTCTTCAAGAAAAATTAGAGGTACCAAGGGAACATTTCATGCAAAGATGGGCTCGATAAAGGACAGAAATGGCATGGACCTAACAGAAGCAGAAGATATTAAGAAGAGGTGGCAAGAATACACAGAAGAACTGTACAAAAGATCTTCATGACCCAGATAATCATGATGATGTGATCACTAATCTAGAACCAGACATCCTGGAATGTGAAGTCAAGTGGGCCTTAGAAAGCATCACTATGAACAAAGCTAGTGGAGGTGATGGAATTCCAGTGGAGCTATTTCAAATCCTGAAAGATGATGCTGTAAAAGTGCTGCACTCAATATGCCAGCAAATGTGGAAAACTCAGCAGTGGCCACAGGACTGGAAAAGATCAGTTTTCATTCCAATTCCAAAGAAAGGCAATGCCAGAGAATGCTCAAACTATTGCACTCATCTCACATTAGGCAGTTTGGAAGATCCTAAATACAGCATTCAAAGTATAGGTGCTATTTGATTGTGCTATATTTTAAATTCTCTTTCTAAATAAATGCAGCTTTATTCACAGTTTAATATTAGAGGAAAGGAGATTTCTGGTTTCTGGTTCCATATGTAAGGAGTTTGGAAGTTGCCACTCCCTCATAGACTGAAAAATCCACAGCTCTTCTTGAAACTATGAGAGAGATGAAGACACAGGGGAAAATGCTGCCCCAAGACCAGAAAGAGGCTGTCACGTACAGGGAGACATGGCTTCCTGAAGCAGAAAGCACGAGCAGAACAGCCATGGGACCCATGCTGGGGTGGGAACTCCAGTGTCACCGATGAATTGCTGGAGACTGCGTTGACAATGCCGGAAGTTAAGCATTCCAAGTAAACAGAGTCACAGCCATTTCCTAGAGTTCCGTGACATGACCTCCAGGACATCGACAAGGCTTCCACAGTAAATATCAGAGAAAAATCTCCTGGGGCTTCAGCTGTGAGAGGGGGAAAGTAACCATCTGGAGTACACCAGAGCACTCTGGTCTTTACAGGGCTGCCCCCAGGGGAAACTAGTTAATCTGAGCCTGTCCTGCTGGGGGATCATCAGAGTGAAACTGAGCTAGGAAGAGAAATACCCAACTCCAGCCCACTCTAGCCATCCCGTCCCACCTAAGAGGGGAGAGAAAACTCAGGATCACTTGTGAGGCTCACACACAGCCCAGCAGCATTAGCTCACTGAATTCCTGAGACCTAATCACAGGGCTATAGGGAGACTTCCCTTCCCACCGTGTTATAGGTCACCATGTTACTAAGGCTGATTTATGGCAGGTCTTTTTACCTAGTACGTTATGTCTCACCATCAAAATAAAAACAATGCATACTAAAAGGCAAAACAAACAAACAAACAAACCTACAGTCTGAAGAGAAGGAGAAAACATCAGAACCAGACATGGCAAGGATGTTGGAATTATGAGACTGGGAATTGAAAAGAAATGGCAATCCACTCCAGTATTCTTGCCTGGAGAATCCTATGGAAGGAGAAGCCTAGTAGGTTACAGTCCACGGGGTTGCAAAGAGTAGGACACAACTGAGCGACTTCACCTCACCTCACCTGTGACTAATATGCTAAAGGCTCTAAATGGGCAAAGTAGACAGCAGGCAAGAACAGATAGGCAATGTCAGCAGAGAGCTGGAAACTTTAAGAAAGAACTGAAAAGAAATGCTAGAGATGAACAGACACTGTAATGGAAATACAGAATGCCTTAGGTAGACTTGTTAGTACACTATATACAGATGAGGAAAGACTCTATGAGCTTGAGGACATGTCACCATGTCACTAGAAACTTCCAAAAGAGAAAAGAGAAGAAAGACTGAAGAAAACAGAACATAATATCCAAGGACTGTAAGACAATCACAAAATACATAACATACGTGTAATGGGAATACCAGAAGCAGATGGAAGAGAGAAAATAACATAAAAATAACAAAATTATTTTGACTGAGAATTATGACTGAGAATTTCCTCAAATTAAAATCAGACACCAAAACACAGATCCAATAAGCTCAGAAAACATCAGGGTAAATGCCAACACAATCTACATGTAGGCATATCATCTTCAAACTATCAGAAAATCAAAGATAAAGAAGAAATCTTGAAAGAAGCCAGAGAAAAATAACACTTTCCCTACAGAGTAACAAAGATAAGGATTACATCCAACATCTCAGAAACTTTGCAAATAAGAAAGTGTAGTGAAATATTCAGAGTTCTTAGAGAAAAAAAGAAAAACAACTCCAGCTGAGATTTCTGTACCCTTTGAAATTATCCTTCAAAAGGGCAAGAGAAAGAAAAACTTTCACAGACAAACCAAAATTGAGGGAATCTATATGCAAAAAAGCAAAATGGCTCTCTGGGGAGGCCTTACAAATAGCTGTGAAAAGAAGAGAGGTAAAAAGCAAAGGAGAAAAGGAAAGATAAAACCATCTGAATGCAGAGTTCCAGAGAATAACAAGAAGAGATAAGAAAGCCTTCATCAGCAATCAATGCAAAGAAATAGAGGAAAAGAACAGAATGGGAAAGACTAGAGATCTCTTCAAGAAAATTAGAGATACCAAGGGAACATTTCATGCAAAGATGGGCTTGATAAAGGACAGAAACGGCATGGACCTAACAGAAGCAGAAGATATTAAGAAGAGGTGGCAAGAATACATGGAAGAACTGTACAAAAAGATCTTCACGACCCAGATAATCATGATGATGTGATCACTAATCTAGAGCCAGACATCTTGGAATGTGAAGTCAAGCGGGCCTTAGAAAGCATCACTACAGTGTGGAGATTCCTTAAAAATTGCAAATATAACTGCCTTATGACCCAGCAATCCCACTGCTGGGCATACACACCCGAGAAACCAGAATTGAAAGAGACACATGTACCCCAATGTTCATTGCAGCGCTGTTTATAATAGCCAGGACATGGAAGCAACCTAGATGTCCATCAGCAGATGATTGGATAAGAAAGCTGTGGTACATATACACAATGGAATACTACTCAGCCCTTAAAAAGAATAAATTTGACTCAGTTCTAATGAGATGGATGGAAACTGGAACCGATTATACAGAGTGAAGTAAGCCAGAAAGAAAAACACCAATACTGTATACTGACCCATATATATGGAATTTAGAAGACAGTAATGATGACCCTATATGTGAGACAACAAAGAGACACAGAGGTATAGAGTGGACTTTAGGACTCTGAGGGAGAGGAAAGGGTGGGATGGTTTGGGAGAATGGCAATGAAACGAGTATATTTTCTTGTAAGAAATGAAGCGCCAATCTATGTTCAATGTAGGATGCAGGATGCATGGGGCTGATGCACAGGATGATTCAAGTAGAGGATGTGGGGTGGGAGGTGGGAGGGGGCTTCGGCATTGGGAGATTGTGTTCACCTATGGCTTATTCGTGTCAATGTATGGCAAAACAAATACAGTATTGTAATTAAAAAAATAAATAAATTTAATAATAATAAAAAAAGAAAAGCATCACTACGAACAAAGCTAGTGGGGCTGATGGAATTCCAGTGGAGCTGTTTCAAATCCTGAAAGATGATGCTGTGAAAGTGTTGCACTCAATATGCCAACAAATTTGGAAAACTCAGCAGTGGCCACAGGACTGGAAAAGGTCAGTTTTATTCCAATCCCAAAGAAAGGCAATGCCAAAGAATGCTCAAACTACCGCACAATTCACTCATCTCACATGCTAGTGAAGTAATGCTAAAAATTCTCCAAGCCAGGCTTCAGCAATACGTGAACCGTGAACTCGCTGATGTTCAAGCTGGTTTTAGAAAAGGCAGAGGAACCAGAGATGAGATCCGCTGGATCATGGAAAAAGCAAGAGAGTTCCAGAAAAACATCTACTTCTGCTTTATTGACTATGCCAAAGCCTTTGACTGTGTGGATCACAATAAACTGTGGAAAGTTCTCAAAGAGATGGGAATACCAGGCCACCTAACCTGCCTCTTGAGAAATCTGTATGCAGGTCAGGAAGCAACAGTTAGAACTGGACATGGAACAACAGACTGGTTCCAAATAGGAAAAGGAGTACGTCAAGGCTGTATAGTGTCACCCTGCTTATTTAACGTCTATGCAGAGTACATCATGAGAAACGCTGGACTAGAAGAAACACAAGCTGGAATCAAGATTGCCGGGAGAAATATCAATCACCTCAGATATGCAGATGATACCACCCTTATAGCAGAAAGTGAAGAAGAACTAAAGAGCCTCTTGATGAAAGTGAAAGAGGAAAGCGAAAAAGTTGGCTTAAAGCTCAACATTCAGAAAACAAAGATCATGGCATCCGGTCCCATCACTTCATGGCAAATAGATGAGGAAACAGTGGAAACAGTATCAGACTTTATTTTTGGGGGCTCCAAGATCACTGCAGATGATGACTGCAGCCATGAAATTAAAAGATGCTTACTCCTTGGAAGAAAAGTTATGACCAATCTAGATAGTATATTCAAAAGCAGAGACATTACTTTGCCAACTAAGGTCCATCTAGTCAAGGCTATGGTTTTTCCTGTGGTCATGTATGGATGTGAGAGTTGGACTGTGAAGAAGGCTGAACACCGAAGAATTGATGCTTTTGAAGTGTGGTGTTGGAGAAGACTCCTGAGAGTCCCTTGGACTGCAAGGAGATCCAACCAGTCCATTCTGAAGGAGATCAGCCCTGGGATTTCTTTGGACGGAATGATGCTAAAGCTGAAGCTCCAGTACTTTGGCCACCTCATGCAAAGAGTTGACTCGTTGGAAAAGACTCTGATGCTGAGAAGTATTGTGGGCAGGAGAAGAAGGGGACGACAGAGGATGAGATGGCTGGATGGCATCACTGACTCGATGGACGTGAGTCTGAGTGAACTCCGGGAGATGGTGATGGACAGGGAGGCCTGGCGTGCTGCGATTCATGCGGTTGCGAAGAGTCGGACACGACTGAGCGACTGAACTGAACTGAACTGTTTGCCAAGTAGACCTGTCTTACAAGAAATGTGAAAAAAAAAAAAAGTCTTTAGAGGGCAGGAAAATATAGGTCAGAAACTGGGATCGACAAAAGAAAGGAAGAACATCAGTGAAGAATCAGTGAAGATAAAAAATTTTATTCCTCATAGTCTTAATTGATCTAACAGCTAACGGCATGTTTAACAACAACAATGTATTTGATTACATAGGCTGATGTATATATTTTATATACATGTGTGCTTATGGGTGCTTATATACAAATGAAATGAAAGTAAGGAATGCTACAAAGGACTGAAGGGGAGGAAATACGGTGTTTTGTTACTATAAGGCACTCACACTGTCTATGAAGTTGTATGGTGCTTTTCCACCATGGGCTTGGGTGAATTATAAATGTATACTGAGAATTCTAGGGCAACCACTAAAAAGTTCAAAAGAAGCATAACTGATATGCTAAGAAAGGAGAGAAAAATTGGATCTCATAGAATGCTCAATTAAAACCAAAAAGGAAGTAAATTAGTGGATAATTTTTTCTTCATTTTATGTGACTGTTAGAAAAATGGGATTTATGAGAAGCAAAATAAAGAAAAATGCTTTTTAAAAATCAATTTTAATAAACTCTGGTTCTTTTGATTATTCAGAATCTCCCAAGGTATGTTCCTTGAAAACCTTACGTCCAAGATACAAAGGATAGTTCAGGAGAAAATATTTATGTGGTTAAATGGGTTTAGAGAATGTTGCATTATATAAATTCTCTTCTAAGAAATTTACAATACAAATGACCAAATCAAAGAATCTGAAAAGTCACAGAGTAAAGAAAGCTTTTTTTAGCCCTATATTATGCAAACTTGTAAAGCATAAATAAATTTTGGCAAAAAAATGTGATCTTATAGCTCAAAAGCACAAGATCTTAAGATGGTCAAGTGGCCTTAGCTCAAGATGAACACAGTCTGTGCCTGCCCCCATGGGTTCTGTCTCTGCTGCCCATGCAAAGGTGCCCCCCTCCCTATTTAAGGACTGGCCCATCCATACACACCTAGTTGCCATCCTGTGCTATTTTCTCAAAGACTTCATTACTATTTCATCAATTTTCTATTGCTGCCTTTATCAATTGAGCTATTATGAAAACATTCTTTTGTAATCCCATTTGGGGAAAGAAATTAGTTGAAGAATGTTGAATTGCCACCCATTTCTTTGCTCCCCTGTTACAGCACAATTCTTGGAAGTTTCTATTTGACATCGCTTCTTGATGAAGTTGCATAATCATTTTTCAACCTGTTTAAATCTGGCTTCCTCTCACATTGTTCTTGCTGAATTGTTGTTGTCAAGCTCTCAAAAAATTCCATGTTGCAAAATTCTGTAGACGTTTTTAAAGTTCTTTTCTTACTTTAAATTCGACAGTATTTCACCTACTTTGCCATTCACGCCTTGAAACATTGCCCTTTACTCCCTGTTCTTCCCTGCCAGCTCTGATGACTTCACTGCAGCCACCTGACCTTAGAACACTTAGACTTCCCCACTTTCCATTCACCCTCAGCTTTTCTAACCACTTACTTGATAATTTCATTCATTTCCATGGCTTTAAATAATGCCTATAACTAGATTTGGGCTATTTTGCAGGTTCCAAAATCACTGCAGATAATTGCAGCCATGAAATTAAAAGACACTTACTCCTACTCCTTGGAAGGAAAGTTGTGACCAACCTAGACAGCATATTAAAAAGCAGAGACAGTACTTTGCCAACATAGGTCCGTCTAGCCAAGGCTATGGTTTTCCAGTAGTCATGTATGGATGTGAGAGTTGGACTATAAAGAAAGCTGAGCGCTGAAGAATTGATGCTTTTGAACTGTGGTGTTGGAGAAGACTCTTGAGAGTCCTTGGACTGCAAGGAGATCCAACCAGTCCATCTTAAAGGAGATCAGTCCTGAGTGTTCATTGGAAGGACTGATGTTGAAGCTGAAACTTCAATACCTTGGCCACCTGATACGAAGAACTGACTCATTTGGGGAAAAAAAAAAACAAACACACACACACACACAACGCTGATGCTGGGAAAGATTGAGGGTAGAAGGAGAAGGGGACGACAAAGGATGAGATGGTTGGATGGCATCACTGATTCAATGGACATGAGTTTGGGTGGACTCAGGGAGTTGATGATGGACAGGGGAGGCCTGGCGTGCTGCAGTCCATGGGGTCACAAAGACTCGGATACAACTGAGTGACTGAACTGAACTGAACTGAATGACTAGATTATGAGTGTCAGATATACAGCCCTGGTTCCTAATTCTGTCCAGAGCTCTGAATTCTTAGAGCCAGCTGCTTCTTGACATGCTAGCAAATATGCCACGTGCATCTCTAAGGTCACAAGCCCAGAAGGAGCTTTCCCACTTCATCCCAGCTTCTGCTTCTGGATTGCTGCTGCTGCTGCTGCTGCTGCTAAGTCGCTTCAGTCGTGTCCGACTCTGTGCGACCCCAGAGACTGCAGCCCACCAGTCTCCCCCATCCCTGGGATTCTCCAGGCAAGAATACTGGAGTGGGTTGCCATTTCCTTCTCCAATGCTTCTGGGCTAGGCATCGCAATAAACACTGCTTCCTTCCACCCAGTGACTCTAGACAAATACTGCAGGGTCATCCTCTTTCCTCCTTCCCTCAGCCCTCACATCTAAGTCATTAACAAGACCTGCCCATTTCCACCCCTAAACACCTGTGCACTTAACCTGTCCACTTTTCTGCATCTGCAAGTCTACCACCTGAGTTCAAACAGTCTCTTGCCTGGGCTGTTGCTATTGCTTCCTAGCTGCTCAGTTTCTCCTCTTGCCTCATTCAATCAATACTCCCCAAGGCAGGACTGACATATGCAAATCCGGCTGACTCACTACACATCTCGCTCATTAAAACCTTCAATGGTCGGCTCATTAGCTTGGAACAAGCACTGCTGACAAGGCCGGCTGGCCTCCTCTTGCTCCATTCACCCCACTCCTCACTGTGAGTAGGCTTTTCTACTTTCTGTCCTCTCCCCAGAAACACACTCAACGCTTCCCCTTCTGCTCTTTCCCTATGGGTTGTTCTTTCCCTATTTTCCACTCAGCTGACTTCCTTCATAGCTCTTCTCCAAGGGCACCTCAGCCTTTCCCTGATGATCCTACTGCCCGGCCCGTCCACCAGATCCTAAAGCACACCCCACATTTATGCCCTTCAAAGCACATCAGATGGTCTGCACGGATGGCATTTTCTATCGAGGGTGATTGTGAGCTGGGCAGGGTGTGACTTGGGTCTTGTTGGTCTTCTCTCCACACACACCTCAGACACATCCCTGAGGACAGAGGCTCTTCTGTCTAGTGGACCACTGGAATCCCAAGGCCCAGAGCAGAGCTGGCACAGAAGAGCTCCTGGATTAGTATTTGTTGGCTAAATTAATGCATGATCCTCATGCTCAACAAATAAAGACTTCCAAAAAATATGTGACTGTTCTTCTGTGTCAACTCAGAAGATATAATCCTGGTGCCTTTCAGTGGGAAGTGAGTCTAAGGAGGCCAGCCCAGATTACAATAAGTGAAAGATGGTCCTCCAGAGGTGAGACACACCCCTAATGCACCTGAAGTTTGAGAGTGGAAATAATTTAACACCAATTTTGGCAGGAAATTTCAGATATAAGATGCATCTCATGGCATCCCCATCTCATTTTCAAATCACAGCTTCTAATATTGTGAAGTAAAAACCCTGGACTCCAAAGAATTCTTTACCCTCTGCTCACCCTTTTCACATATTTTCACTAAAATGTAATTTAGAGTTTAGCCACTGGAGGGCACTTTAGCTCTTTAATGGGCATGCCCTTTTAAAAAATGGCAAGTATCTATCAAAGGCAAGAAATAATTTCCCTACAAATATTACATTCTTGATTCTGACACTTTTAAATCTCCAGGTCCAAAATCCAAACGAGCTATTTCTAATTCAGGAAACTGACTTCACTAACTCGTGACTTAATCTTATTTAAATTGTCATTACAACTCCGAGTCTGACTTCAGTTCCTTGTGAAGATATCACAGTACTACCCATTTTAGGCTAGTGATTCACAGTGAGGGTGAGCTCATCCTCATGCCAGAGAATTTTCAAAATGTGCATTTTGAGCCCCACTCTAGGTTCCCTGGTGATTCAGAGGATAGAGAGTCTGCCTGCAGACTCGGATTTGATCTCTGGCTTGGGAAGATCCCCTGGAGAAGGAAATGGGAGCCCACTCCAGTATTCTTGCCAGGAGAATCCTCGTGGACAGAGGAGCCTGGTGGACTACAGTCCATAGGGTCACAAAGAGTTGGACACGACTGAGCAATTTCACTTTCTTTTCTTTCTTTCTATTATGATTCATTAAATTACAGCCACCATGGGTATAGCATTAGCTTATGAAGTTTTTAGAAGCTCCCAAATTGCTTCCAGTGTACTCTTGGATGAAGACAAAGGCCAATGCTTTCAACTAGCCTTGCAAAAATATGTGTATACACACACACACACACACACACACATATACACACACACACATACAGACATACATATACAAACACATACACACACACACACGAACAACTGTGCCTCAGAAGAGACAAGAATCAGGATCCTGATTTTTCCCGTGGTCATGTATGGATGTGAGAGTTGGACTGTGAAGAAGGCTGAGCGCAGAAGAATCGATGCTCTTGAATTGTGGTGTTGGAGAAGACTCTTGAGATTCTCTTGGACTGCAAGGAGATCCAACCAGTCCATTCTGAAGGAGATCAACCCTGGGATTTCTTTGGAAGGAATGATGCTAAAGCTGAAACTCCAGTACTTTGGCCACCTCATGCGAAGAGCTGACTCATTGGAAAAGACTCTGATGCTGGGAGGGATTGGGGGCAGGAGGAGAAGGGGACAACCGAGGATGAGATGGCTGGATGGCATCACGGACTGGATGGACGTGAGTCTGAGTGAACTCCGGGAGATGGTGATGGACAGGGAGGCCCTAGTGTGCTGCGATTCATGGGATCGCAGGGAGTCAGACACGACTGAGCCACTGAACGGAACTGAACCCCTCGCCCGCTGCCCAGGAATATCCATAGGGAGTCAAGGGCATTTTCTTAAGGCACAGTCAAGAAATGACTGCCACAAAGGTTGCCACGATATACTACAGTTCTGCTTTCAGTCCTGATGGGCTGTCTGTCGGGGTGCTTATTCCGGAGGTGAGAGGTCACACTGGCTTGGTGTGGATCCACACCACCCTGTGAAGCTGAGAACCACGTCCGCTGAGCACATGGAGTGCAGGTGAGCCCAGGTGAGCCCGGCTGCACCGAGGGGAATGGCATCTGCCACTCTGCCACTTCCCTCACCACCACCCCACTGCCTCTGATTCCCTCGAGATGGCACCCCTTGATTCCTACAAAAATGCCAACTGAGCCAGCAACACTGCAAGCTCCATCTGCCTGGCAAGCTTGCAGAGTGAACGTACTCGTTTTCCTGCAAGACCCCAAGCAGAAGAGCTGCATTTGTTTTTTTGTTTGTTTGTTTGTTTGTTTGTTTTTCTGTCTATTTATCCCAAGGCTGGCAACCAACTCACCCAAGGAGGGAACAGGGGAGCAACGTCTTCAATGCACTTCTCTTTGAATCTGTGGATTTCTTCCTGAGAAAAGGATGAAGAAAAACGTGTCCACTGGGGGCACCGTTCCCACATTATTCTAACCTAGCAGAACGCTGACTCACGCGGTCACATCAGAAAGTGTGGGACAGGACCATGCTTTGGAAGAAAGGCTATTGCTGCTGCTGCTAAGTCGCTTCAGTCATGTCCGACTCTGTATGACCCCATAGACGGCAGCCCACCAGGCTCCCCCCGTCCCTGGGATTCTCCAGGCAAGAGCACTGGAGTGGGTTGCCATTTCCTTCTCCAACGCATGAAAGTGAAAAGTCAAAGTGAAGTTGCTCAGTCGTGTCCGACTCTTAGCGACCCCATGGACTGCAGCCCACCAGACTCCTCCGTCCGTGGGATTTTCCAGGCAAGAGTACTGGAGTGGGGTGCCATTGCCTTCTCCAGAAGAAAGGAGGGACTGTTTACTCTCCCGAGCCTCCAGGCTATCATTTCAGCTGCGGGGCCTCTCCCTTCATCTACAAAATACAGAAGCACAAATAACAGAGCTCTGCCGGGCCTGGACAGACAGGATACTGTGGGTGATGTGGTCGGTCCCCCACATCCACCCTACTGTTCCCTCTGCTCCTTGCAGGTCCACTGAGGCCGGAAGCTGACTTCCCCTCTCTCCCAACCACTCCCCTGGCACCTAGGGCTCTGGCATGAGTCCTCTTCTGTCCACCAGAGGCAGAAACCAGACTGGGAGCAAGACACCCTGTTCCTGCAGCTTGGCCACTTTTGCTGAGAGGCGAGGTGTCGGAACTCGGTGTCTCCTGCAGCAGACCGAGTGCTCTCCGGACTTTTCACTGCTCTGAGGCTAGTGGTCTGGCAGCAGGGTGGACCTCGGAGGTGGGAGCCCTCCTGGGTCAGCGCTGAGTCTCTTCCACCGAATACAGACCTACTAAGCACTGAACAGGGTTTGGGGCACTTAAACATTACTTTAAAGATGTTAGCTATTCAGTTCAGTTCCGTTGCTCAGTCGTGTCTGACTCTCTGCAACCCCATGGACTGCAGCATGCCAGGCTTCCCTGTCCATCACCATCTTCCAGAGTTCACTCAAACTCATGCCCATTGAGGCGGTGATGCCATCCAGCCATCTCATTCTCTGTCATCCCCCCTTCTCGTTCTGCCCTCAATCTTTCCCAGCATCAGGGTCTTTTCCAGTGAGTCAGTTCTTCGCATCAAGTGGCCAAAGTATTGGAGTTTCAGCTTCAACAGTCCTTCCAATGAACGTTCAGGACTGATTTGCTTAAGGATGGACTGGTGGGATCTCTTTGAGTCCAAGGGATTCTCAAGAGAGTCTTGTTAGCTATTATTATTATTTATATTTGACCTCTTTTAACTTTTAAGATTGAGAGATAGTTCATGTACACTATTATAAATTACAGGCATACAGCATAGTGTATCACAATTTTAAAGGGTATATTCCATTTATAGCTCTAAAATACTGCCTATATTCCCTGTATTGTTATTTGTTTTATACACAGCAGTTTGTGCTTCTTAACTACCTATCCCTATCTTGCCCCATTCCCTTGCCCTCTCCTGTGAGTCTGCTTCCTTTTGTTATATTCACCAGCTGGTTTTATTTTTTAGATTCCATGTATGAGTGATATCACGTACTTGATCTTAGTCACATTAAGCCCAGGTTTCCCTCTGTACAATGGTGACCTGCTACCTGACTGCCATGCAGATAAAATCAGATAATATATGCAAAGCACTTAGCACAATGTGTAAGAGCTCAATTTATCATTATCATTTTGATTTCGTTCCATTGCCATTTTTATTATCTTTGTCAATGTATAAATTATTTTGACATGAGTCTTTTAGGATTTAGCTAAAGGTAGCTCAGTGGTAAAGAATCCACCTGCCAATGCAGGAGACATGGGTTTGATCCCTTGGTTGGGAAGATCCCCTAGAGAAGGAAATGGATTCTTCTCCCAGTATTCTTCTTCCCAGTACTCTTGCCTGGGAAATCTCATAGACAGAGGAGCCTGGTAGGCGACAGTTCACCCGGTCACAAAAGAGTCAGTGTCTCAAAAGAGTCAGACATGAGTTAGCGACTAAACAATAACAAAAATCTTGTGTACCTGACCACAGTATCTTTAAGAGCACTGAACAAGTGTGTGCCGATGTCTAAACTACTGATCTGTCCCAGATTTCTAAATGTAATAATACATTACACAGAAAGTCAGGCTAAATTAAAATAATAAGTTTCTCAAAAATTAACCACCTGATTCTGACCTGCAGAACTTTTCCTTGGACTTTACTCTACAACCACTAGAGGGCAGAGAGATACAGTAGAAAATCAGTACCTACCAGACAGAGCAGTAGATTCTTGGTCTGTCTGCTTTTTGAAAGTGGGTAGAGCCATATTTTTCAGTTTTTCCTGTGGCAGCCACCAATGAAAAGAGTAAACTAATGACTCTTAGTATGTAAGGGAACAAATTTTAGCTAAAATATGATGCATTTGTTTTAGCTTATTAGTTTCATAAAATTGATATGCACAGTTTTCCACCATAGACCTATATAAATTTTAAAGCAAAACTATTTAACAACACATGCATGGATTTGTTTTAATTTGGAAAAGAATTAAACCATCCATGAATCGTTAGAACAAGGCAGAAATGCACCTTGGTGCCACAGTGACATCTAGTGCCTGGGCACACAGAGACCTGGGAGCACAGGAATGGGCCCTCTGACCCACCAGGTGCAGTGAATGTGGTGCTTGGGATTTAAACATTGGGACAATACATGAGATTGTAAGAAAACTGGCTACCAACTTTGAAACAAAACTGCTTTTTCACACACACATTGACAAACCAAATCCCCAAAACAACAACTATCTACTGGGATTTTGACTGAAGGGTATCAATCAATTTTCTTAAAATTGCCACTTTTACAAGGATGAATTGTCTTACAATCTATGAATTCAATATATCGAATTTTTTTGAAAATGTTTTACAAGGTTTTACACAGAGTTCTTGTAGAACATGTTTTAAAATGTTCTACATAGCGTTCTTGCACCTAGAATTAGGAATCTGGAATTTTTATGTTGTCTTAAATAGTATCTTGTTCTTAAAGTTTAATTTCTAACTGTGTTACTGGTGTATGCAAGTACAACAATTTCTGTACACTGGCTATAATCAGCAAACTTGCTAAATTCTCTCTTTCATTGATACTATTTATGTGTAAAACCTTGAATTTTCTGTATAAATGATTATATCTTGGACTTCTCTGGTGGCTCAGATGGTAAAGAATCCTCCAGCAATGCAGGAGACTCAGGTTTTATCCCTAGGTTGGGAAGATCCCCTGAAGAAAGGAATGGTAACCCACTCCAGTATTCTTGCCTGGAGAATTCCATGGACAGAGGAGCCTGGTGGGCTATAGTCCAAGATGTCCCAGAGAGTCAGAAGTGACTGAGAGACTAACACTATCACTTTCAGTTCATGCTTAGATCTTCTGCAGAGAATGCCAGTTTCCTACTGTGCTAGCATTAAAGTGTTTTCTTTTTCTTAATGTGTTTCTTGGGGCCTCCACTATCAGGAGACAGGTAGTGACACCATGCTAGCCCTGTTTCTGATGTGAAAGGAGATTGTCAATCTCTCAGCATTACACACATGTGCTAGGGGTTCAGCAATTTTATTCATCTTTTTAATTTAGCAAGTTTCATTTTACTAATAATCTTTTTTTGACTGTGTGTTTCCTCTGTTTGATCTTCTGTGGCGTCATATTATTTTCCTCCCTTTATATCTTTGGATTTAATTTGCTGTTCCTTTTCCAAAATCTAACATTGAAATGGAAACTTGGTTTCTAGAATGACTTTTAAAATATATGCATATACCTTTCATTATAAATTTCCAATAAGTATGGAAAGTGAATTGAAAGTAATCAATTTTAATTATTCAACCTGATGTTCCCAGGATCTTCATTCCAAAATTAAATTCTTTAATAATTTTATAAATATTGTATAGATTAAAATCATTTTCCTAAATCCTTAGACTTTGCCCCTCCTAACTTTCCATGTCTATTCTGCACTTTGGTGTGTGATATCCAATAAAAGGGCTTCCCTGGTGGGCCAGAAGTAAAGAATCTGCCTGCCAATGCAGGAGACGGAGGTTCGATCCCCGGATCGGGAAGATCCCCTGAAGGAGGAAATGGCAACCCACTCCGGTATTCTTACCAGAGGAGCCTGTAGGCTACCGTCTATGGGGTCACAAGAGTCAGACATGACTTAGTGACTAAACCACCACCATCCTATCTCAAAACACTCTGATGCCTTTGCTACAGTTCTAGTTTTGGGGACACTCCACAGCATGGCCAGGCGATGTCGGTTCACCCCATGCTTCGCAATCAACAGAACACTTGATCTGCCTCTTAGCTCCTGAAATCCCATTCTATGAAAATTTTCCTCACAATTGTGGTTTTCTGGTTTGCTTATTTTACCATGTTGTTTTGTATTTCTCTCCATCTTAATTTAGAGGATATCAGGGTTCTGAATGTTTATTTTTTTTTTTTTAATACTTTATTCTACTTTACAATACTGTATTGGTTTTGCCATTGAATGTTTTAAAGAGACGAAGTCTGTATCCACTTCCCGATCAAATCTCTTTGGTTTATGGGTTTACACAGGTGAACTGTGATTTCAGTTTACAACACTGCCAGTGTTTCTTTGGGCTTCCCAGGTGGCTCAGTGGTAAAGAATCCACCTGCCAATGCAGGAGACTCGGGTTCGATCCCTGGGCTGGGAAGATACCCTGGAAAAAGAAATGGCAACCTACTCCAGTATTCTCGCCATGGACAGAGGAGCCTGGAGGGCTGCAGTCCATGGGACCTGAAGAACTAAGTTATTCAGTTACAACTTAACAACAATGTGGCTTTTGTAATTTTGTGGCTGCATCATTTGGACCTTGTGAAATGGCGAGATGCATTTTCTTAATCCTAAAACTCCACCCCTCCCCAAACCATGGAAGGTAAAACCAGATGAAATGAACTGATACCTCTCATAAAAGGGGTGATTTATCTGGCCTGTGGCACTTCCTCAGCCACGTTATTAGGTTATGCAACATTTGACTTGGTTGTGTTCCATGGGTATAGCTTGGCACTCACCTGATCAGTCCTCTAACCTTTGTTCCGATCACCATGAGGACACAAGGTGAGAGGGTGCATGAGTCAGCACACGCCCACAAACCCCACTAGGAAAAAATCTCTAGCCATTTGAGCAAGCACCACCAATCATCTTAGTAGGTGGAAAGCTTCTTAAAAGTGACTCTTTTCAGATGCCAGCAGAGACCAGATTACCGAAGAACTAGCATGGCCCACGCTTTTCAGATGGAATGACTAAAGGGAAAGGCACTTCATGCAACCCTAAATAAGGAGAATTATCCATTGTTGGCAGTTTCTGGAAGAAGTAATTCCTTGGGAACAGCTCAGATCTTTAACTGCAAAGCAATTCATCCAAGTGTGTTGCTCCATATCTCACTGTTATCAGAGAATGACACCACCTTCCCAGCATTCCTGGGGCAGATGAAGATCACCAATCTCTCATTGCCTGATTGTCCTGGAGATAACTGGCCAGGCATATATGATTGGTTACTGTGTATGTTCCCTGAAGGCAAGAATTTCTCTTGGCCGAGTTATAGGCATCCAATACATCTATAATAAATATGCTGTGCTTAGTTGCTCAGTCGTGTTCAACTCTTTGTGATCCCATGGTTGGTAGCCCACCAAGCTCCTGTATCCATGGGGATTCTCCAGGCAAGAATACTGAAGTGGGTTGCCATGCCCTCCTCCAGTGGATCTTCCCAACCCAGTGATCGAACCCAGGTCTCCCGCATAGTAAGCAGATTCTTTACCAGCTGAGCTACCAGAGAAGCTCTATATAATAAATAGATACTGAATTATATTGAATTATTTGGGCTTCCCAAGTGGTGCCAGTGGTAAACTGGGCTTCTCAGGTGGTGCTAGTGGTAAAGAATCCATCTGTAAATGCAGGAGACTTAAAAGCAGGTTTGACCCCTAGGTCGGGAAGATGCCCCAGAGAAGGGAATGGCAACCCATCCCAGTATTCTTTCTGGGAGAATCCCATGGACAGAGGAGCCTAACGGGCTACAGTCCATGGAGTTGCAAAGAGTTGGACATGACTGAGTGTCTGAGCACACATTGGATTATTTATTTCACAATGAATCAATGTACACTATTTTGTGAACTCTTAAAGTGAAATGCTTATAAAAAGATGTTTTATAATGTTTCATAATGGAGGATTAGGACCATTTCCAAAGTCTGCTATGTCACACAGGCTACCACTCAAGGGGAAAAAAAATGGGACTGCAATACAATCACACTACATTAAAAAATGTTAATGATGATCATAAAGCAAATGCTTCCACAAAAATAGTCACCACAAACTCAGTGATATAGCCCTGAGGTCATTTACTAACAAATGATCAATGAGTATCAAGTGAATAGTTACGTACATCCAAATGTTCACAGAAAATCTATTTTCCTCTCCTTTTTATTTTGAAAATTTTGAAATCTACAGAAAAGTTGCAAAAATAGTAAGAGGAAACACCCATATGCTGTTTGTCTGGATTCCTCAGTGTTAAGATTTTGTTGTATTTGCTTCTCGTGTGTGTGTGTGCATGTGTGTGTGAATGTGCACACATATGCTGGCCCATTTGAGAATTTAGTTGCAGATAGCATAAGACTTCATCCCTAAGAATGCAGAAATTATCTTATATAATAATACAATTATCTCACTCAGGAAACACAACATTAATACAAGGCCACTATCTAATGCACGGTTCATTTTCAAATTTTCCCGATTATACCAATAATGTCCTTTTTTAAAATTTACTTTCCCTCTCTGGGCTACAACCTAAGATCACGCATTAAATTAACAGGTCACATCTCTCCAGTCACCTTTAACCTGGGACAGTATCTTAGCCTTCTTTAAAGTTCATGATGTTGGCAATTTTAAAGAGTCCAGGCCAATGGTTTTCCAGAAAGTGCTATAATTTGGATTGTTAGTCCCCGTTTAAACATTCTGAGCATGAGTACTACACAGAGGAAATGTGTCCTTCTTGATGCATCAAGTACACAGTTTTCTCCATAGAACTTCCCTCCAGGCACCCTACAGGCAAACCTGTTATTCCTCATCTCCTGGATAAAGCAGGGTCTACCTTCTCCTGCCTCTGCTAACACCGCCCACCTGCACAGAAAGCACTCTCTCTTCTTCCGTGCTCCATGGGTTCCTTGTTCACTGCTCAACTCAAATATCACACTTATCACAAAAACTGTCTATACTATACTCCTCCAGGTGTGTATCACTCTCTCGAAAATTCCTACGGTTGTCCAAAATCTACCTAGTGCTTCATCACAATGAATAAATTCATAGTTCCTCTTGTATTAACACTAATCTTATCACAGTTGTGTGCCTTGTCATCCCACTAGAATACCACCGAATTGAGAGCAGAAAACATAAACCTTGAATTCTCTGCACTTGGATTTCATTTCCCAGAGAGTCTGTCAGAACACAAAGTATTTAATAAGCAGTTATTTTGTGGTCTTTGATGAATGAGTGAATTAACATTACCTTAGGTGAAAAAAAAATCATCCTATAATTAAATCCCCACTGTATTTAAGAATTCATGCAGAAAAACAGTGATTTCAGTTTATTCCCCAGAGATTCTTCTAAACTTAAAAAAAAAAAAAAACTTTAACAAAATAATTTAAATTCTCAAGAAAATTTTCCAGAAATTAAGAATGGAGAAAAAAATCCAATTTTTAAAATGCCCCTTCTATTTTCAAAATAGCATACTCTCTATTCTTAAAAACAAAACAGGTCAGTTGATCAAAAATAATCATAATAAAAATAACAAAAAATTTGAGACAATAAAGAATATCTTGTTATCTCAAAGGAACTGTAGTTCAGTTCAGTCTCTCAGTTGTGTCTGACTCTTTGCAACCCCATGGACTGAAGCCTGCCAGGTTTTCCTGTCCATCACCAGCTCCCAGAGCTTACTCAAATTCATGTCCATCAAATCAGTGATGACATCCAACCATCCCATCCTCTGTTGTCCCCTTCTCCTCCTGCCTTCAATCTCTCCCAGCATCAGGGTCTTTTCAAATGAGTCAGCTCTTTGTGTCAGGTGACCAAAGTATTGGAGTTTCAGCTTTAGCATCAGTTCTTTCAATGAATGAGTGAGTGAGTGAAGTCACTCAGTCGTGTCCGACTCTTTGCGACCCCATGGACTGTAGTCTACCAGGCTTCTCTGTCCATGGGATTCTCTGAGCAAGAATTCTGGAGTGGGTTACCATTTCCTTCTCCAGGGGATCTTCCCGACCCAGGGATCGAACCCGGGTCTCCCGCATTGGAGGCAGACGCTTTAACCTCTGAGCCACCTATTTCCTTTAGGATTGACTGGTTGGATCTCCTTGCAGTCCAAGTGACTCTCAAGAGTCTTCTCCAACACCACATTCAAAAACATCAGTTCTTTGAAGTTCAGCTTTCTTTATAGTCCAACTCTCACATCCATACATGACTATTGGGAAAACCATATTTTTGACTAGATGGTCTTTTCTTGGCAAAGTAATGTCTCTGCTTTTTAATATGCTGTCTAGGCTTGCCATAGCTTTTCTTCCAAGGAGCAAGCATCTTTTAATTTCATGGCTGCAGTCACCATCTGCAGTGATTTTGGAGTGCCAAAAATAAAGTTTCTCACTGTTTCCATTGCTTCCCCATTTTTTTGCTATGAAGTGATAGGACTCAATGCCATGATCTTAGTTTTCTGAATGTTGAGTTTTAAGCCAGTGTTTTGACTCTCCTCTTTCATTTTCATCAAGAAGCTTTTTAGTTCTTCTTTACTTTTGCCATAAGTGTTGCATTACTTGCATATCTGAGGTTATTGATATTTCTCCCGGCAATCTTGATTCCAGCTCGTGCTTCTTCCAGTCCAGCGTTTCTCATGATGTACTCTGCATAGAAGTTAAATAAGCAGGGTGACAATATACAGCCTTGACGACTACTCCTTTCCCTATTTGGAACCAGTCTGTTGTTCCATGTCCAGTTCTAACTGTTGCTTCTTGACCTGCACACAGATTTCACAGGAGACAGGTCAGGTGGTCTGGTATTCCAAACTCTTAAAGAATTTTTCATAGTTTGTTGTGATTGTCACTGTCAAAGGCTTTGGCATAGTCAATAAGGCAGAAGCAGATGTTTTTCTGGATCTCTCTTGCTTTTTCAATGATCCAACGGATATTGGCAATTTGATCTCAGGTTCCTCTGCCTTTTCTAAATCCAGCTTCAACATCTGGAAGTTCACAGTTCGTGTACTACTGAAGCCTGGCTTGGAGAATTTTGAGTATTACTCTGCTACTGTGTGAGATGAGTGCAGTTGTATGATAGGCTGAGCATTCTTTGACATTGCCTTTCTTTGGAATTGGAAAGAAAACTGACCTTTTCCAGTCCTGTGGCCACTGCTGAGTTTTCCAAATTTACTGGCATATTGAGTGCAGCACTTTCACAGCATCATCTTTTAGGATTTGAACTGGCTCTACTGGAATTCCATCACCTCCACTAGCTTTGTTCATTGTGATGCTTCCTAAGGCTCCCTTGACTTCACATTCCAGGATGTCTGGCTCTAGGTGAGTGATCACACCATTGTGGTTATCTGGGTCATGAAGATCTTTTTTGTATAGTTCTTCTGTGTATTCTTGTCACCTCTTCTTAATATCTTCTGCTTCTGTTAGGTCCATGCCATTTCTGTCCTTTATCGAGCCTATCTTTGCATGAAATGTTCCCTTGGTATCTCTAATTTTCTTGAAGAGATCTCTAGTCTTTCCCATTCTATTGTTTTTCTCTATTTCTTTGCATTGATTACTGAGGAAGCCTTTTTATCTCTCCTTGCCATTCTTTGGAACTCTGAATTCAAATGGGTATATCTTTCCTTTTCTCCTTTGCCTTTAGCTTCTCTTTTTTTCTCAGCTATTCGTAAGGCCTCATCAAAAAACCATTTTGCCTTTTTGCATTTCTTTTTCTTGGGGATAGTCTTGATCACGGCCTCCTGTATAATGTCACAAACCTCCATCCATTGTTCTTCAGGCACTCTGTCTATCAGATCTAATCCCTTGAATCTATTTGTCACTTCCACTATATAATTGAAAGGGATTTGATTTAGGTCATACCTGAATGGTTTAGTGGTTTTCCCTACTTTCTTCAATTTAAGTCTGAATTTGGTAATAAGGAGTTCATGATCTGAGCCACAGTCAGCTCCCAGTCTTATTTTTGCTGACTTTATAGAGCTTCTCCATCTTTGGCTGAAAAGAATATGATCAGTCTGATTTCAGTATTGACCATCTATTGATGTCCATGTGTAGAGTCTTCTCTTGTGTTTGGAACAGGGTGTTTTCTATGACCAGTGTGTTCTCTTGGCAAAACTCTGTTAGCCTTTGACCTGCTTCATTTTGCACTCCAAAGCCAAAGTTGCCTGTTACTCCAGGTGTTTCTTGACTTCCTACTTTTGCATTTCAGTCTCCGATAATAAAAGGATATATTTTGGGGGTGTTAGTCCTATAAGGTCTTGTAGGTCTTCATAGAATCATTCAACTTCAGCTTCTTCAGCATTACTGGTTGGGATATAGACTTGGATTACTGTGATATTGAATGGCTTGCGTTGGAAACAAAGAGAGATCATTCTGTCATTTTTGAGATTGCATCCAAGTACTGCATTTTGGACTCTTTTGTTGACTATGATGGCTACTCCATTTCTTCAAAAGGCTTCTTGCCCACAGAGGTAGATATAATGGTCACTTGAGTTAAATTCACCCATTCCAATCCATTTTAGCTCACTGATTCCTAAAAAGTCAATGTTCACTGTTGCTATCTCCTGTTTGACCACTTCCAATTTGCCTTGATTCATGGACCTAACATTACAGGTTCCTCTTCAATATTGTTCTTTACAGCCTCAGACTTTACTTCCATCACCAGTCACATCCACAACTGGGTGTTATTTTTGCTTTGGCTCCATCTCTTCATTCTCTCTGGAGTTATTTCTCCACTGATATCTAGGAACATATTGGGCACCTACCAACCTGGGGAGTTCATCTTTCAGTGTTGTATCTTTTTGCCTTTTCATACTGTTCATGGGGTTCTCAAGGCAAGAATATTGAAGTGGTTTGCCAGTCCCTTCTCCAGTGGACCATGTTTTGTCAGAACTCTCCACCATGACCCGTTTGTCTTGGGTGGCCCTACACAGCATAGTCATTGTTTCATTGAGCTAGACAAGGCTGTGGTCCATGTGATCAGTTTGACTAGTTTTCTGTGATTATGGTTTTTGTAATGTTGGCCCTCTTAAGGACAGGGACCTCCCTGGTGGCTCAGATGGTAAAGCATCTGCCTACAATGCGGGAGACTCAGGTTCAATCCCTGGGTCAGGAAGATAGCCTGGAGAAGGAAATGGCAACCCACTCCAGTACTCTTGCCTGGAAAATTCCATGGACAGAGGAGCCTGGTAGGCTACAGTCCATGGGGTGGCAGAGTCAGACACAACTGAGCGACTTCAATGTCAATGTCATGTCAAGGATAAGGATAAGAAGCTTATGGAAGATTCCTGATGGGAGAGACTGACTGAGAGGGAAACTGATGGGCTGGGCCTTGCTCAGTAAATCTTTAATCCAATTTTCTCTTGATGTGCACGAATTTCCTTGTACACACTAGGACCTAGGAGAAAGGACCAGTGACCCCAAAGAGACTGACCCGGACTTGCCTGTGAGTGTCCAGGAGTCTCCAGCAGAGGCGTGGGTGGGTGGTGGCCTGCTGCAGGGTCGGGGGCACTCAGCGCAGCAGTGCATGCATGGGGCCTTTTGAAGGAGGTCCCCATTATCTTCATTACCTCCACCATAGTTTGGCTTCAGGTCAAACAACCAGGAGGGAACACAGCCCTGCCCGTCAACAGAAAGTTGGATTAAAAGAACTGTAGTATTCATTCTTTATTACCCTGTACATAAATTTTTTGAATACCCAAGACTTTCTCTTTCCACGTGTTCTGTTCTGCTTACATCTACACTTACCACTGTTTTAGTGCAGAGCATATTTTCCAGGGGTAAATCCTTCTTTATATATCAGACTCATTTATCTCCAGGATCAACTTACCTCATCACAGATGAGAAAATGCAGACAGTTCCTGCTGAGGCCCTGCTGTGACATGGTTTCCCCGTTGCTAGGAACACACAGAAGCACCTCTAAGCTGTTGTAGATTCTCCTGTTAGTCTGTTAACTAAATATGGGTGAAGTTTTCTATGAGGAAAACATTACCAGTAAATGTCTTATAAAAAGGGGAGCGGGGGCTGATTAAGTTGCTAAATTGACTGGATCAAATTACAACACAGTTGATGTTCAAAATTTGGTTTCTGACATGACACATCATAGACGTCCATCGAAAACAAAGGTAATTCTCAAGCGTGGTCTATGTCAAAAAAAACAGCTGCTTATTGAAGTTGCTATGAAATTCATTCTCCCACACTTTAACAAGCCTTACAGTTTTGAGACTTTTTAGGCTTAGTCCAGAGTCAGGGGGCTTGGGGGGTGTTCTATGGTCTATAAAATTGGAAACGTGTAAAATACAACATTACACAGATTTCAAAAAGTGCAGAATTTCAAAGACTTGATTTAATGTTATTTTGTTCTGTGAATCTTCAAAAGGGAGTAGAAGGCTTCCTACTTCAAAAATTTACTTGGAGTGATGTAAACAACTCCAGAAGACATGGCTTAAGACACAAGGGTTTCATGTGTATTTGCAAGTAATTTGAGAAGGAGCGGCATTACAACATGGAGCTGGAGGCAGATAGCTTAAATTCTTCCCTAATCTCCATCAGTAATTAGCTAACAAGTAAATGCAAGTCCTTGAGCAAAGCATTTCTGTCCCTAGGCTTCAATTTCTGATTTGTAAAATGGAGACAAAGTTAAAAGATTATTGTGAAAATCAATTAATTAATTCATAGGGAAATTGCTATATATTCTGAAAAGCACTATATGAATGAGATCATATTCTATTTTTATTATAATATTCCAGTATGTCTCCTTGAAGATTTGTAAAAATTGATTTTTCTAACCAGAAGTCCTATGCTCTGAGTCTCTATTAGCACAAAATGAAGCAATCTCCTGTATGGTACAGCTGTCTCACTACAGAACCAGGACATACGACTACATGACTGTGTATGAAAGTCCTTCTACTTTTCAAATTTAAAAAAATGCTTTCAAATCAGGAATAAAGACATAAATTTACTCTAGTGAAGCAATATAAAGACAAACCAAAAGCTATTTTAAAATGGTAACTGTGGGGCAAGAACCAGAAATAGCAACTGAATGTCTGTATATGTATATAAACTTGCTGCTGCTGCTAAGTCGCTTCAGTCGTGTCTGACTCTGTGCAACCCCATAGACCAGGCTCCCCTGTCCCTGGGATTCTCCAGGCAAGAACACTGGAATGGGTTGTCATTTCCTTCTCCAATGCATGAAAGTGAAAAGTTGAAAAGTGAATTTGCTCAGTCGTGTCCAACTCTTAGCGACCCCATGGACTGCAGTCCACCAGGCTCATCCGTCCATGGGATATTCTAGGCAAGAGTACTGGAGTGGGATGCCATTGCCTTCTCCTATATAAACTTGAGAACCCTGAAAAAGCCTTTGTTGTTGTTCAACTGTTTGTGACCCCATGGACTGCAGCAGGCCAGGCTCCCTGTCCTTCACCATCTTCTGGAACTTGCTCAAACTCATTGAGTTCATTGAGTTGGTGATGCCATCCAACGCCTCTCCCTCTGTAGTCCCCTTCTCCTCCTGCCTTCAATCTTTCCCAGCATCAGGGTCTTTTCCAATTAGTCAGCTTTTCACTTCAGATGGCCAAAGTATGGAAGCTTCAGTTTCAGTATCAGTCCTTCCAATGAATATTCAGAGTTGATTTCCTTTAAGATTGACTGGTTTGATCTCCTTGCAGTCCAAGGGACTCTCAGGAGTCTCCTACAGCACGACAGTTCAAAAACATCAGTTCTTCAAAGCTCAGCCTTCTTTATGGTCCAGCTCACATCCATACATGAATGTACTGGAAAACCATAGCTTTGACTAGATGGACCTTGGTCGACAGAGTAATATCTCTGCTTTTTAGTACATTGTGTAGGTTTGTCAGAGCTTTTCTTCCAAAGAGCAAGTGTCTTTTAATTTCATTACTACAGTCATCATCTGCAGCAAGTTTGGAGCCCAAGAAAATAAACTATATTCTGTCACTGTTTCCATTGTTTTGTCATCTATATGCTGTGAAGTGATGGGACTTGATGCCTTGATCTTAGTTTTTTAAATGTTGAGTTTTAAGCCAGCTTTTTCACTCTCCTCTTTCACCTTCATCAAGAGGCTCTTTAGTTCCTCATTGCTTTCTTCCATAAGAGTGGTGTCATCTGCATAACTAAGGGTATTGATATTTCTCCTGGCAATTTTGATTCCAGCTTGTAATTCATGCAGCCTGGCATTTTGCGTGATGTATTGCATATAAAATAAATAAGGCAACAATATGTAGAATTGATACACTCCTTTCCCAATTTTGAACCAGGCTGCTGTTTCATGTTCAGTTCTAGCTGTTGCTTCTTGACCTGCATACAGGTTTCTCAGGACGCAGGCCACGTGGTCTGGTATTCCCATCTCTTTAAGAATTTTCCACAGTTTGTTGTGATCCACACAGTCAAAAGATTTAGTGCAGTCAATTAAGAAGTAGATGCTTTTCGGGAATTCTCTCGCTTTTTCTATGATCCAGTGGATGTTGGCAATTTAATCTCTGGTTCCTCCGCCTTTTCTAAATCCAGCTTGTACGTCTGGAAATTCTTGGTTCACGTACTATTGAGGCCTAGCTTGGAGGATTTTGAGTATGACTTTGCTGGCATGAGAAATGAGTGCAGTTGTTTGAGCATTCTTTGGCATTGCCTTTCTTTGGGATTAGAATGAAAACTGTCCTTTTCCAGTCCTGGGGCCACTGCTGAATTTTCCAAATTTGCTGGCATATTAAGTGCAGCACTTTCACAGAATCATCTTTTAGGATTTGAAATAGCTCAGCTGAAATTCCATCACCTCCACTAGTTTTGTTTGTAGTGATGCTTCTTAAGGCCCACTTGACTTCACATTCCAGTATGTCTGTTTCTAGGTGAGTGATCATGCCATCATGGTTATCTGGGTCATGAAGATCTTTTTTGTACAGTTCTTCTGTGTATTCTTGCCACCTCTTCTTAAAACCTTCTGCTTCTGTTATGTCTATATCATTTCTTCCTTTATTGTGCCCATCTTTGCATGAAATGTTCCCTTTGGTATCTCTAATTTTCTTGAAGAGACTTCTAGTCTTTCCCATTCTGTTGTTTTCCTCTATTTTTCTTTGCATTGATCACTGAGAAAGGCTTTCTAATCTCTCCTTGCTATTCTTGGGAAATCTGCATTCAGGTGGATATATCTTTCCTTTTCTCCTTTGCCTTTCACTTTTCTTCTTTTCTCAGCTATTTGTAAGGCCTCCTCAGACAACCATTTTGCCTTTTTGCATTTCTTTTTCTTGGGGATGGTCTTGATCACTGCCTCCTGTACAATGTCACCAACCTCTGTCCATAGTGCTTCAGGCACTCTATCAGGTCTAATCCCTTGAATCTATTTGTCACATAAGCCATATGTATAATTATTTCAGAAATACAAAGCTAAGCACTTTCTAAAAATGAAAAAAAGAATCTAATTCCGTAACAAATTGTTGACATAAACACACAGAATTGCTTCAAGTAACTTTAAAATGCAGTATGTTTACTGTCCATCACTAGGGAGATACATCTTAAGGATAAAAACCACCACAAGCAAATTTCAAGCCACAATCAATAGCTTTATTGTTAATGATATTGCCATTGTTATTATTTTTTTTAATAATGAGAAATTATTTGATTTAGAACTTTGGTTCAGCATCCTGGACAAGGAGCAAGATCAAACTCCTCAGAGAAGAGCAGTAGATAGTTAAAAAGGAGGGTGGAGAATAAGCAACAGAAAGTCCTTAAGCAGATTCTTAAACTTTAAAGTGCTTATAAATCAACTAGGGAAGTCTCATTTAAGATGCAGATTCCCCTCCCTTGCCCAAGAGATTCTGGTTTGGGACCCAAAATTTCCATTTCAAATAAGCATCCAATGTCATTCTAATACAGGTGGTCTTCAGGCCAGATTTTAAGAAATACCACAAAAGCAAGAGAAATGTCTTGGCTTGGGTGTTCCAGGATGAAGCCATTTGGTTATTCTTTACATGTTTAACTCATTAATTTCTCATGATTGCATAATCAATGCTTGGTTCAGCTAGGACACTGGGACACTTGAGTGGAGTTTCTCTCTCTATCCATGTAGTTTCAGGGTCTCTTTCTCTCTACATGGATTCTTTTTTTTTTTTAATTTTATAGTGGAGTATAGTTGATTAACAATTATTAATTGTTATAATTATTGTTAGTTATATGTGTACAGCAAAGTGATTCAGTTATACTTGTACAAGTATCTGCTCTTTTGCAAATTCGTTTCCCATTTAGATTATTACAGAATATTGAGCCAAGTTCCCTGTGCTATATAGTAGGTCTTTTTGACTATCTTAAATATGGCTATATAGCCTCTTCACATGGCTTCTTTCCATGTGGTCTCTACAGCAGAAGAGCCAGACTTCTTAACAGGGTGATTCAAGATTCCCAATAGCACAAAATGAAAGGCCCTCAACCTCCTCAAAGTTAAGGCCTGGGGCTGCCTGACACGGTATCACTTTTGCTACATGCTGTTGGTTGAAGCAAGTCATAGGCTTAGTTCAGATCTAAGGGGTAGGGACTATACGGGTGTGTGAACAGTGAAAGATGCCGTTCACTAACAAGCTGTAATATAACAGATTACAGGGAAAATAAAGAAAGAAAAAAACAAGACACAGTTAGGGATGTTGGGAGCAGGAATGTGTAAGGTTAGGAAAAAATATGCACACCACAAAGCATGTTCACTTTTTATAGGTGAACTACAAGTTGGGCTGTGAGTTTCCCAGCAGCCAAGACCAGCTATGATTAAATGAGTTAATATAAAGAACGATACTGTATTACTATTAATATAATAAATCAAAATAATAGTTATTATTGCAGTAGTCTAAGTGAAAATGGAGATGGAAATAATACACATGGGAATAAGAGGCCTAAAAAACTGAGACAGATTTGGCATCTAATCAGATTGTGAAAAGAGAGAAAGAGAATTAGCATCAATTTTATTAGGTATATAATGGCACTAGAATTATGTAGAAGGCTGTCTTTTTTTTTTACAGATATATACTGAAATATTAAGGGTTTGCTATCATGATATCTATAATTTACTTGAAATGTTTCAGCAAAAAATATAGAACAAATATGAAAAAATATTAATAATGGTTAAATCCAAATAACTGATAAGTGTTGGTTTATTGTATTATCTTCTCTGCTTTTCTAATGTTTGAAAGGCTTACTAGTAAAAAGTAAAACAAACAAATAAACGTCAAATGTATTGTCAAAAAAATTTTATTGGAAGATAATTGCTTTACAGTACTGTAAATTTGATTACTTTTATTTATTTATTTATTTTAATATAAATTTATTTATTTTAATTTGAGGTTAATTACTTTACAGTATTGTATTGGTTTTGCCATACCTCAACATGAATCCGCTACAGGTATACACGTGTTCCCCATCCTGAACCCCCACTCTTCTCCCTCCCCGTACCACCCCTCTGGTACAGGGTTGTCCCAGTGCACCAGTCCCAAGCATCCTGTATGCTGCATCGAACCTGGACTGGTGATTCATTTCATATATGATATTATACATGTTTCAATGCCATTCTTCCAAATCATCCCACCCTCTCCCTCTCCCACAGAGTCCAAAAGACTTCTATACATCTGTGTCTCTTTTGCTGTCTCGCATACAAGGTTATCATTACCATCTTTCTAAATTCCATATACATGCATTAGTATACTGTATTGATGTTTTTCTTTCTGGCTTACTTCACTCTGTATAATAGGCTCCAGTTTCATCCACCTCATTAGAACTGCTTCAAATGTATTCTTTTTAATGACTGAGTAATACTCCACTGTGTTTATGTACCACAGCTTTCTTATCCATTCATCTGCTGTTGGACATCTAGGTTGCTTCCATGTCCTGGCTGTTATAAACAGTGCTGTGATGAACATTGGGGTACACATGTCTCTTTCAATTCTGGTTTCCTCGGTGTGTATGCCCAGCAGTGGGATTGCTGGGTCATAAGGCAGTTCTATTTCTAGTTTTTAAGGAATCTCCACACTGTTCTCCATAGTGGCTGTACTAGTTTGCATTCCCACCAACAGTGTAAGAGGGTTCCCTTTTCTCCACACCCTCTCCAGCATTTATTGCTTGTAGACTTTTGGATCGCAGCCATTCTAACTGGCGTGAAATGATACCTCATTGTGGTTTTGATTTGCATTTCTCTGGTAATGAGCGCTGTTGAGCATCTTTTCATGTGTTTGTCAGCCATCTGTATGTCTTCTTTGAAGAAATGTCTATTTAGTTCTTTGGCCCACTTTTTGATTGGGTCGTTTATTTTTCTGGAATTGAGCTGCAGGAGTTGCTTGTATATTTTTGAGATTAGATGTTTGTCAGTTGCTTTATTTGCTATTATTTTCTCCCATTCACCTGTCTTTTCACCTTGCTTATAGTTTCCTTTGTTGTGCAGAAGCTTTTAATTTTAATTAGGTCCCATTTGTTTATTTTTGCTTTTATTTCCAATATTCTGGGAGGTAGGTAATAGAGGATCCTGTAGTGATGTATGTCGGAGACTGTTTTGCCTATGTTCTCCTCTAAGAGTTTTATAGTTTCTGGTCTTATGTTTAGATCTTTAATCCATTTTCAGTCTATTTTTCAGTATGGTGTTAGAAAGTGTTCTAGTTTCATTCTTTTACAAGTGGTTGTCATTGTTATTTTAAAATTACTGCCTGTGTAGGTTATAGGATAAATCAAATTAGCAATTATGTACATATCAAGTCACCAAGATTTTCAGTATAAGAAAATATGGAAAGAAAAGTATAAAAACAAGTAAATTAACACACTGTAACCAACATTTTAAACAGAAAAATCATTTTGGATGTGCGATTTTTTTCTAAAAAATACATTACAATTATGGACTGAATATTTGTTATCCACCACCCACCCCCAAATTCATGTTGAAACTCTAATCTCCAGAGTGTTATATCTAAAGGTGGAGCTCTGGGAGGTCAGTAGATCCTAAGGGGGCCCTCATAAGAAGAGACAGGAAAGAAATGACGCCTTCACATTTCATGTGATGATGAAACATGGTGGCCACGGACAAGCCAGGAGGTGGGCTCGCACCGGACACCAGATACTCTGGTGCCTTGATCCTGGGCTTCCCACTCTCCAGAACTGAGAAATAAATGTTGTGTAAACCATCTAGCCTATGCTACTTTTTACCGCAGCCTGAGCTGACAATGACACCTACCTACATTTATTTATCTTTTAAAAATATACATATTATGTAAGTACCTGTCCACTGAGAAGTTCCAGAAACAGTAAGAAATGAGTAGCAATGACTACCTCTGGGGCTTCGATTCTGGTGTTGGAACTTTATTTTGCTCCTTGGGAAACATTGATTCCAGGCCTGAGTGGAAAAAAAAAATATGTTAAACAAAGCTGTCACATCTTGTGCTTAAAAGCAAGGGAGCTGTCAAAGATCACAGAGGTCAAAGCAAAGAGACAGTGGAAACAATGAGAGCAGTTCTCATGGGCTAGTTTGTGGAACAATTTAAGCATCGCTAGAAATGACTGGAAAGGTCTGAAATGGATCTTATAGATATGAAATCATGATTTGGTAATTATACAAAAAATAGCACACTCTTCACTTGTTACCTTTGATGGTTACAAGAAGGTTCAAAAAATAGTTTAAAAAAAAAGGGAAAGGATCATGCATGATGTACCCTGTTGTTTCTGCGTAGTTTATTTCATGCTGTTTTTCAGGGTACTTGTTGCTTTGACTTAGGACAGTTCACTCGGTCACCAGAGAACCATAGTCACTATGGAAATAAAACCACTGTGGAAGGCACTGTTGATTCTGAACCAGGTCAGTGTCTGCCCATGTCCCCGATCCCTCTTCTCCCCAGAGCTCTATGTAATAAATACCCTGCATGCTAAGCTTCATCACAGAATTTTCTCCCAAGAGTCCGAACTTATCGCAAGCAACGCTGCCATGTATGGTCTAAGAAAGCAAACGCTAAGACAGGATTTTAGAAATGAATCTCTTGTTACTCAGTTGGCAATAAGAACCCCTTCACTTCACCAATGGCGGTGGAGCTCAGACAAATCCTGGTATGGGAGGCAGTGTCATTGCTAACAATTTTCCCCAGGGTGGTTTCCTGGTAGAAGGAAATGCATAGCTAATGCAGGCTATAAGACATCTCAGAAACGGGACAAACCGTAACCATAGGGAACAGAGTTGGGTGAGCTTAAGTGATATCCTTGATTCCAACTTGTGCTTCCTCCAGCCCAGCGTTTCTCATGATGTACTCTACATAGAAATTAAATTAGCAGGGTGACAATATACAGCCTTGACATACTCCTTTCCCTATTTGGAACCAGTCTGTTGTTCCATGTCCAGTTCTAACTTCTGCTTCCTTACCTGCATACAGATTTCTCAAGAGGCAGGTCAGGTGGTCTGGGATTCCCATCTCTTTCAGAATTTTCCAGTTTATTGTGATCCAGACACTCAAAGTCTTTGTCATAGTCAATAAAGCAGATATAGATGTTTTTCTGGAACTCTCTTGCTTTTTTGATGATTCAACGCATGTTGGCAATTTGATCTCTGGTTCCTCTGCCTTTTCTAAAACCAGCTTGAACATCTGGAAGTTCACGGTTCATGTATTGCTGAAGCCTGGCTTGGAGAATTTTAAGCATTACTTTACTGGCGTGTGAGATGAGTGCAATTGTGCAGTAGTTCGAGGCATTCTTTGGCACTGCCTTTCTTTGGGATTGGAATGAAAACTGACCTTTTCTAGTCCTGTGGCCACTGCTGAGTTTTCCAATTTGCTAGCATATTGAGTGCAGCACTTTCACAGCATCATCTTTCAGGATTTGAAATAGCTCAGCTGATATTCCATCACCTCCACTAGCTTTGTTCATAGTGATGCTTTCTAAGGCCCACTTGACTTCACATTCCAGGATGTCTGGCTCTAGGTGAGTGGTCACACCATCATGATTATACAGGTCATAGCATCTTTTTTGGACAGTTCTTCTGTGTATTCTTGCCACCTCTTTGTAATATCTTCTGTTTCTGTTAGGTCCCTACAATTTCTGTCCTTTATTGTGCCCATCTTTGCATGAAATGTACCCTTGGTATCTCTAATTTTCTTGAAGCAATCTCTAGTCTTTTCTATTCTATTGGGCTGGAGGAACACAAGCTGGAATCAACATTGCCAGGAGAAATATCAATAACCTCATATATGCAGATGACACCACCTTATGGCAGGAAGTGAAGAAGAACTAAAGAGCCTCTTAATGAAAGTGAAGGAGGAGAGTGAAAAAGTTGGCTTAAAGCTCAACATTCAGAAAACTAACATCATGGCATCTGGTCCCATCACTTCATGGCAAATAGATGGGGAAACAGTGGTTGACATTATTTTGGGGGACTCCAAAATCACTGCAGGTGGTGACTGCAGCCATGAAATTAAAAGACACTTGCTCCTTGGAAGGAAAGTTGTGACCAACCTAGATAGCATATTAAAAAGCAGAGACATTACTTTGCCAACAAAGGTCCATCTAGTCAAGGCTATGATTTTTCCAGTGGTCATGTATGGATGTGAGAGTTGGACTATAAAGAAAGCTGAGCGCTGAAGAATTGATGCTTTTGAACTGAGGTGTTGGAGAAGACTCTTGAGAGTCCCTTGGACTGCAAGGAGATCCAACCAGTCCATCCTAAAGGAGATCAGTCCTGGGTGTTCATTGGAAGGACTGATGTTGAAGCTGAAACTTCAATACTTTGGCCACGTGATGCAAAGAGCTGACTCATTTGAAAAGACCTTGATGCTAGGAAAGATTAAGGGCAGGAGAAGGGGTCGACAGAGGATGAGATGGTTGGATGGCATCACCAACTCGATGGACATGAGTTTGAGTGAACTCTGGGAATTGGTTTTGGACAGGGATGCCTGGCATGCTGTGGTTCATGGGGTCGTGAAGAGTCGGACACAACTGAGTGACTGAACTGAACTGAAGTGATATTCTGGAAAAACATAAAGTAAAAATTGATTATTTCAATTTTGCTTAATGCACCATAGTTAGGGATGCTTTCTGGAGAAAATAATTGGGTAGGAAAATGCATAATGGAATGCCATTCTCTCTGTGTATGTCAACTAAAACACACTGTGTTATACAATTATTAATGTAATTTATTTTTTTGCCCTTGGTAACACTTCTTTTTGTAAATTAATTAATTGATTGATTTTAATTGGAGGCTAATTACTTTACATAATATGGTGGTTTTTATCATACATCAACATGAATCAGCCATGGGCATACAGGTGTCCCACCATCCTGAAGCCACCTCCCTCCCCATCCCACCCCTTTGGGTTGTCTCAGAGCACCCGGCTTTGGATGCCCTGCTTCATGAATTGAATTTGCGCTGGTCATCTATTTTACATACGGTAATATACACGTTTTGATGCTATTCTCTCATATCGTCCCACTTGCATCTTCTCCAACATAGTCCAAAATTCTGTTCTTTTCATCTGTGTCTCTTTTTTTTTTAATTTTATTTTTACTTTATTCTATGTTACAGTACTGTATTGGTTTTGCCATACATTACTGTATTTGTTTTGCCATACATTGACATGAATCAAGGTCCATCTGTGTCTCTTTTGCTGTCTCGCATATAGAGATGGCATTACCAACTCTCTAAATTCCATATATGTGCATTAATATACAGTATTAGTGTTTCTCTTTCTGGCTTACTTCACTCTGTGTAATAGGCTCCAGTTTCATCCACCTCATTAGAAATGACTCAAATGTGCTATTTTTATAGCTGAGTAATACTCCGTTGTGTATATGTACCACAGCTTTCTTATCCATTCATCTGTTGATGGACATCTAGGTTGCTTCCATGTCCTGGCTATTATAAACAGTGCTACGGTGAACATTCAGGTACACGTGTCTCTTTCAATTCTGGTTTCCTTGCCCAGCAGTGGGATTGCTGGGTTGTATGGCAGTTCTATTTCCAGTTTTTCAAGGAATCTCCACACTGTTCTCCATAGTGACTGTACTAGTTTGCATTTCCACCAACAGTGTAAGAGGGTTCCCTTTTCTCCACACCCTCTCCATCATTTATTGCTTGTAGACATTTTGATGGCACCCATTCTGACTGGCATGATATGGTACCTCATCATAGTTTTGATTTGCATTTCTCTGGTAATGAGTGATGTTGAGCATCTTTTCATGTGTTTGTTAGCCATCTATATGTCTTCTTTGGAGTGACCGAGCGAGGGCTGGTGCAATGAATTAGAATCATCAGGAGCGCTGGCTTCAGAGCAAGTCACTCCAGCCCGCCATTTCCTCATAGAGTTCCTGCAAATGAAGGTACAACTGGGGACAGGGCAAGGTGCACAGAGCCTTCCCTACAAGAAGCACTCGTGTGGAGGACTGGGAACCTGGCAAGTCCGTCTGAGGCACTTAGGGCTCTCGGTGGATGCCAGCAATTGCTGCTGAAGTTTGGTGGTGAGACAGGAAGATGAAGAGAGATCTCCAAGGGTCAGAGAACTAAGAGCGTGAATAAATAACTAAGAGTGCTCTGAGCAATTAAAAGTCTAGCAGCCAGGGTACAGAAAGTAATTTGGCTGTAAAGTATGAGGAGAGCCTTGAGATCTTGCCAGAGCTCAGATTCGAGTCCTCGTGAAGGGAAGGTCCTGATCCAGCCTTCAAAACATTTGAAGTCAGTAGTGATCTAAATCTTACTAAAGCTCTAGCAAAGCAGAGACAGCTGAAATTAACCAGGTTATACTGATTTAGTTGTCAATGCTTGAGGCTTGACAGAAAAACGTCTTGATTCAGGGGCAGAGGGTAGTAAATAATATTACTTCAGTCTTTACTATCCTTTAAATCTCAACCCCCATTATAAAGTCCAGAATTTTGAATCATCCAAAGTGAAAAGTGATCTGTTTAAAAGAATAAATAGTCAATAGAAACAAGCCCACAGATGGCATGTTGGAATTATCACAGGCACTTCAAAATACTATAATAAATATTAAAAAGAATCTAGTAGAAATGGCACTATTCAACAAAGGGAAACAGTTGATGAAATACAGCAAAAAGATGGAAACTATTAAAAAACAAATACACGTAAATGCTAGAAATATTTTTTTAAATGTAGTATCAGAAATAAAAAGTTTCAGTTCAGTTCAGTCTCTCAGTCATGCCCGACTTTTTGTGACCCCATGAACTGCAGCACGCCAGGCCTCCCTGTCCATCACCAACTCCTGGAGTTCACCCAAACTCATTTCCATTGAGTCGGTGATGCCATCCAACCATCTCATCCTCTGTCGTCTCCTTCTCCTCCTGCCCTCAATCTTTCCCAGCATCAGGGTCTTTTCAAATGAGTCAGCTCTTTGCATCAGATGGCCAAATTATTGGAGTTTCAGTTTCAACAGCAGTCCTTCCAATGAACACCCAGGACTGATCTCCTTTAGAATGGACTGGCTGGATCTCCTTGCTGTCCAAGGGACTCTCAAGAGTCTTCTCCAACACCACACTTTCAGTGGCTAACCAGGAAACTGGACACAGTGGATTTTCAAAAGTCATTTTCTTGAATACAGATCAACTAAAATTATCAAAACTGATGTACAAAAAGAAAAAGAAGAGACTATTCAAGGTCTATGTGGTGAAACCAAACTTTCTGACATACATTAATTGAAGTTTCACCAGAAGAGAAAAGAGAGAATTAATACAACAACAAGAAAAAATAGAAAAGTAACTCATTAAGAAGAGATGATGGCCAGAAATGTTCAAAAATTGATGAAAGACATTGACCTATATCAGTTAAACATCTTAGTAAACACTAAGCAGAATAATTCCAAAAACTCACACCTCATCATGTCTTAGTGAAACTGTTGAAGACTAAACATAAACAGTATACCTTAAAAAAAGAGAAAAGTTCCAGTTCTGAAAACCTAATGGTAAAGTGATCTGTGTGGAAATGATCCTCCTATAGATAACAATCATAAACTCAAAACAGACATTTTTATTAAAACAATGTAAAGGCATTGGTTGTGATTGTTGTTAAGTCGCCAAGTCCTGTCTGACTCTTTGTGACCCCATGGACTGCAGCACATCAGACTCCTCTGTCTTCATCTATCTCCCAGAGTTTCCTCAGATTCATGTCCATTGAATTGGTGATGCTCTCTAATCACCTCATCCTGCTGCCCCCTTCTCCTCTCACCTTCAATCTTTCCCAGCATCAGAGTCTTTTCCAATGAGTCCTCTCTTTGCAACAGGTGACCAAAGTATTGAAGCTTCAGCTTCAGCATCAATCCTTCCAATGAATATTGAGGGTTGATTTTCTTTAGGATCGACTTGTTGGATCACCTTGCAGTCCAAGGAACTCTCAAAAGAGTCTTCTCCAGCACCACAATTCAATTATTTGGTGCTCAGCCTTCTTTATGGTCCAGTTATCATATCCAAAAATGACTACTGGGAAAACCATTGCTTTGACTGTATGACATCTGTCTTCAAAGTGATATCTCTGCTTTTTAATACATTGTCTAGATTTGTCATAGTTTTCTTTCCAAGGAGAAAGTTTCTTTTAATTTCATAGCTACAGTCACTGTCCACATTGATTTTGGAGCCCAAGAAAATAAAGTCTTTCACTGTTTTTATTGTTTCCCCATCTATATGCTGTGAAGTGATGTGACCGGATGCCATGATCCTGGTTTTTGAATGGTGAGTTTTAGGCCAGCTTTTTCACACTCCTCTTTCACCCTCATCAAGAGCCTACTTAGTTCCTCTTCACTTTCTGCCATTAGTATAGTATTATCTGCATATCTGAGGTTGCTGACATTTCTCCTGGAACTCTTGATTCCAGTTTGTGATTCATCCAGCCTGGCATTTCATAGTGTTAGGCAACAACAACTATAACAACAACAAAAACAAAAACAGAAAACTGGTGAGGAGTCTATCTTTGAGAAAAGGGAATTGACTGGGTCTTAAGCATGCTTATGGGCTTTCTGCAATACAGCACTTTATGGAATATTTACTACAGAGTGGTTAGAACTCAAGCAAAAGGCCAATTCTTTTCTTTTTTCCTTTTCAAGTATAAAATTTTACCTATATATCATATTATATACTTTATTTTTTCCCATTGCTATCCTATAAATAAATTATTCAGTACCATTTTTCTAGATTCTGCATATATGCATTAGAGTACAATATTTATCTTTCTCTTTCTGACTTACTTCATTTTGTATAATAGGCTCTAGGTTCATCCACTTCATTAGAACTGACTCAAAATGCATTCCTTTTTATGGCTGAGTAATATTCCATTGTGTATATGTTCCACTACTTCTTTATCCATTCATCTGTCAATGGGCATCTAGGTTGCTTCCATGTTCTAGCTATTATAAATAGTGCTGCAATGAACAATGGGATAAGTGTGTCTTTTTCAATTTTTGTTTCCTCAGGGTACATGCCTGGGGTGGGATTGCTGGGTCATATGGTGGTTTTATTCCTAGTTTTTAAAGGACTCTCCATACCATCTTCCACAGTGGCTGTATCAATTTACATTCCCACCAACAGTGCAGGAGTGTTCCCTTTTCTCCACACCCTCTCCAGCATTCATTGCTTATAGACTTTTTGATGATGGCCATTCTGACCGGTATGAGGTGACATCTCATTGTAGTTTTGATTTTCATTTCTCTAACAAAGAGCAATGTTGAACATCTTTTCATGTGTTTGTTAGCCATCTGTATGTCTTCTTTGGAGAAATGTCTGTTTAGGTCTTTTCCCCACTTTTTGATTGGGTTGTTTGTTTTTCTGGCATTGAGTTGTATGAGCTGCTTGTATATTTTGAAATTAATCCTTTATCAGTTGTTTTATTTGCTATTATTTTCTCCCATTCTGAACATTGTCTTTTCATCTTGCTTATAGTTTCCTTTGCTGTGCAAAAGCTCTTAAGTTTAATCAGGTCCCACTTGTTTACTTTTGTTTTTATTTCTGTTACTCTAGGAGGTTGGTCATAGAGGATCTTGCTTTCATTTATGTCATCAAGCGTTCTGCCTGTTTTACTCTAAGATGAAATAGGTTCGAGCTTATGGAAAAACCTAAACAAGTTTTTGGCCAACTTAACAGCTACAGACACAGATACAGTCATACAATGGCAAGCTACTCAGTCATAAAAGATAGCAAGCTATTCATACACACAGCAAGGATACATCTCAGAAACATTATATAGAGTGAACAAGGCCAGACGCTCAAGCAGAAAACCAAGGTCTCATCGGGTTGAGATGTCAGCAAATATGATTCAGAACTTCCAAAGAAGGTGGAAATTAAGGAGGGCAATACCGGAAAGGGGGGAGCCAAAGAGCAAGTAGCCTCAAAATCTGAGTAAAACTCCCCTCAAACCCTTGGCTGAGCCCTGATCTGAGGTTGCTGTGGTTTGCCCCAAGAAGCACAGTGGAAATCCAAAGTAGGCTGGCTCAAAGGACTGACCAGAGATATTTTTTTTTATTTTTATTTTGTATTGGGGTACAGCCGATTAACAATATTGTGATTAACAATGCTGTTTCAGGTGAACAGCAAAGGGACTCAGCCAAACACATACATGTATCCATTTTCCCCTAAACTCCTCTTCCATCCAGGCTGCCACATAATATTGAGTAGAGTTCCATGTGCTGTATAATAGGTCCTTGTTGGCTATCCATTTGTAATATAGCAGTTATGTACATGTCCATCCCAACTGTCTCTTCCCTCATCCTTCCCCCTGGCAACCATAAGTTCCTTCTCGAAGGCTGTGAGTCTCTGTCTCTTCTGTAAGTTCATTTGTATCATTTCTTTTTAGATTCCACTTATAAGGCATGCCATACGATTTTTCTCTCTGTCTGACTTTACTCAGTGTGACAATCTCTAGGTCAACCATGTGGCTACAAATGGCATTATTTAAGGAACCTCCATATTGTTCTTCATAGTGGCTATACTTACATTCACACCAACAGTATAGGAGGGTTCCATTCTCTCCACATCCTCTCCAGGATTCATTGTTGTGGATTTTTTGATGATAGCCATTCTGGCTGGTGTGAGGTGATATCTCATTGTAGTTTTGATTTGCATGTTTCTAATGATTGACAATGTTGAACATTTTTTCATACACCTCTTGGCCATCTGTATGTCTTCTTTGAAGAAATATCTATTTAGGTCTTCTGTTCATTTTTTGATTGGGTTGTCTACTCTGATGCTGATAAACACCATGCTCTGTTTATAAATTATGGAGACTAATTTCTCGTTGGTCATATCATTCACAAATATTTTATGCCAACTATGAGTTGCCTTTTGTTTTATTGTTTCCTTTGCTGTACCAAAGTTTTTGAGTTTAGGTAGGTTCCATTGGTTTATTTTTGTTTTTATTTCCATCATTCTGGGAGACAGGTAGAAAAAGATATTGTTGACTGGAGATATAAACTGCTGCCTACAAAGCAGGAGACAGAGTATACAATGATAATTCATACAAAGAGCAGACTGTAATAACCTCAGGCTTTCCAGGGCATCACAAATTGCCATGTTTTAGGAGTAAAAACAATATCCCAAGACCAGGAAACTTATCCCAAAAGAAGGAAAGACCGAAATGTACTTTCCCTAACAAAGCCTAAAATCAGGCCTCCATAAGTTCAAAATTCTCAGCCAGTAGTTGAACTGCCTGCTAAAAAATAATTAATATTCTTCAGAAGAAGATAGTAAAATACAATTTCTACAGAATTTGAATCTGTGTATACTGTACACAGTAAACATTTCCTGGGCATTGAAAGGAAAAATAGACTAGATCCTCCACAATTGCATGGGTCATTTCTTTAAAATAAAATCTCTTTATAGATATTGATTCCATTGTCTGGAGAACCCTAAGAGATAGACACAGATATAGATATAGATAGTTTGTCTATTTATTTCAATGACTAATATAGTCATGCAATGGAAAAATAGTCATAAAAGGGAATAAACTAGTCTTACATTCAACAGGCATAAATCTCATGAACACTGTATTGAGTTTAAAAGCCAGGTACAAATAATGCATATTTTATCATTGCATTTATATGAAGTTGAAAGACAGATGAGACTAATCTATGACGATAGAAATAAGAAAATAGGGAAGGTCTGGGGAAGGTGGGTGTGGCTGTGCATTGGTTGGAAATAGATGGGAAACACACCCTCTGGAGTGATGGATGAGTGCCCCATCTTGCTTTGGCAGGTACCACATGGGTATGTACTTTGTCAAAACTCAGAGAACTGAATGGTTAAGATCCATGTATTTCATTCTGTGTATGTTACACCTTTAAAAATTAGCGTGTGAAAAATTATCTATTACTTCAAATTTTCATCTATGTATCTATGCATAAATTTATTTCAAATATGAATCTTCAAAAACCAATTAAATCTTTGAATTTTTGTGGCTAAATACATTCACGATTATAGCTGATTAGCATCAGCTATAACAGCTAAACCAGTGTTTGCATTTCTTTTCCTGACAAGAGCTGAAATATCTGTAGTCCTAAATTCCAGGACCAGTTCTGCCTCAGAGTTCCTCTCTAACAACATAAATGCCATTGGCAGCCTTCCTGAAGTTCCACAAATCAGTTCCACCATTTCGTAACTTTTGTGCTTTTAGATACCACACGTTCCTTTCCCTACGCCTTCACACACACACACACACACACACACACACACACACACACACACACACCCCGTCTTGGACCATTCTTCCTTAACTACCAACAGAAGACGGTTCATGCAAATCCCTCTGGACACTGAGTCTTACCCCAAGATGAACTCTGTTTTGTGTACCTAAAGGCAATCTGTTTTCCTCTGGGCTGTTTTCCTCACAGCTTATTGACTCTTTGGCTATGATGCAAGAGGGCCAATTTCAAGATCATTCTGGAGAAAGAGTAACTGCCAACAGTGACGCCACTCTGTCAGAAGGGGAAAAGCAAAAGGATGAACAATTTGAGGGGAAAACTGAAAAAGAGAATCCACTTCCCTTTCTTAGACTCTCCAAAATTTGTTCATTTGATTGTATTTCCATGAGATACTTCAAGCAAGGCAGAAATTTCTCCTACCATAACCTCCCGGGATAGGTAAGACGTGAGGATGCTAGTATTCCCATACAAAGCGTGCAATTTAACAAGGCAAAGCTTATTTTAAGGATGCTGATGTGAACAACGGAACTTAAGGCATGATGGAGAAGAGGCAGACGGCAGCATATTTTCCTTGGCGACCCTGAAATCCCATCGCATAGACGTTTGTTCACTATACCTACTGGAAGCTCACAGCTGCTTGTCCATATAGATATAAGGACCTAAGTCTCTGCAGTACCTGATGCTGCTCCTCAATTTGGAATAACTCTTGCCCATATCTGTTTGTGAGTCAACACTCAATATATCTGTAGACCAAAGCTCAAAAGGAGTGTGAAGGACACGGGATTTGCTAGTTACGTAACCTTAAAAAGCCATTGTTCTAGGCTCATAGAGGAGATGGCACTAGCAGGATTGGGCACAGGGCCAGAGGAGGTCCTGTTTCTGTCCTTAAGAAGCCCCATTTGAGCTTCGGGGAACTGTTCAACCATTAGGGGACCCCTCTGGTCACGCAGGCAAGGTGAGACTGTGCTTAGACACCCAACTTCACGGTGGTGATGATCGCTGCAGCCTGAGCAGGTTCACTGCAGTCAATATTTAGATCAAACAGGGAACTGCCACTTGAGTGAAAGCTATAATTAACTGCATTATTTTAATACCAATTGCAATTTAACACATCTATATGTTATTCACTCCTTACAGACAGATTATGTTTTAATATTTTTCAGTATCTCCCAGAATACTTCAGCTTCCCAAGTGGCTCCATGGTAAAGAACCCCTCTGCCAATGCAGGAGATGCAAGAGATGTGGGTTTGGTCCCTGGGTTGGGAAGGTCCCCTGGAGGAGGAAGTGGCATCCCTTTCTAGTATCCATGCCTAGGAAATTCTGTGGACAGAGGAGCCTGGCAAGCTACAGTCCATGGGTCTGCAAGGAGCTGGACATGTCTTTGGGACTGAGCACCAAAGACTTAAGACAGCATGAATACATATATTTGGTAATTGGATTAATGAATAACCAGCTATTTTGTTTTGGTTTTACCCAGGACAAAAGTTAATTCCCTCCATCCATCCAGGGTCATCCCATCCTCTACCATTGAACAGACCCATCAGTTTGATTTCAACTCTCTAGAGACATTTAATTCATTCTGAATTTTTTTTCCAGGGGAGACAGTGACTATTTGTTTTTAATTTCTTTTTATTTATTTTCACAGTCTCAGCTTTACCTTCATTTGATTATACATGCTTTAAAAAACATACACATGCTAGTAAAACATCTCATTGTCAGGAATTAGAAGGATGTAAAATGAGTATTTTAAAAAGCAAAGTAAAATAAGAAATCTATGGAACAGGAGGAAAACAGGGAGATGGTAAAGGAGGAAGACAAGGAAAACAAAGAGAAAAAAGCAGAGGAGGAGTACAAGAAAAAGGAAGAAGAAATATAGAAATGGCAAGTACAGAAAATCAGGTATTAAAAAAAGAAGACTTCAGTTTTATGCTCTAAATCATAGGCATAAAAGTTTATCTTTCTGAATGACTTTAAAAATCAGGATAAATCTTGATTCTACATAATCTGATTATCTATAATCTAATCTTGATTCTATACTGATTCTAGTGTTAATTACACCTGAGATTTCTGCTTTGAATTTCTAAACAAAGATACAAATTACAATTTTAAAGTATTAATACTATTTCATCCTCAATCGAATAGAGCCCATTACCTATATTCAGCAAATTTCAATAACATAAATATTTATAACATTCTTGCATACATTTGAGGATCAAATGAAATAACATGAATATACATAAAAGTTTTAAACACCCAATATTATGGGAAGTGAAAATGGGACAGGTTAATAAAAGTAAAAAACTCAATATGTTTTTATACACAAAGAGACACTACCACCAATATAAATATTTGTAGATTTCTAGTCCTATACTTACTGATGTAAGTTTTTTCCTTAAGTATTAAAGACTTATGGATTGCCTTCTCTGTCCTAGCAATAAACTATATATTTATAACATAGACTATATGGAGACAGACAATAAATAAAATATGAAATATATTTAATATGGTGTAAGTGGAAAAACACTCAAGAGAAGCACAAGGCAGAGGAAGTAACTAGAAATAATGGGTAGGGAGTCATTACTGTACATTAGGTGGCCAGGGAGAGCTTCACTACAGAGGCAGTATGTGAGCACACCCCTGAGAGATGAGAAAGGAAGCCATGTAAATATCTGGAGGAACAGCATTTCAGGAGGAGGAAAAGCATGAGCGGTGGCTCTGAGGCAGGAGATACCTAGCGGGTTAGAGAAAAGGCCAGGTGAGCGGTGTGTCTGGGAAATAAGGCAAAAGGAGAGCAATCAGAGACAAAGCCACAGAGGGAAAGAGGGACAGGGTGAGAGTCTTGCAAGCCCCTGAATGGCACGGTCTTTTCTCTCAGTGAGGTGAGAAACCACTGAAAGCGTGAGAACAGAGAAGAAAAATTACCTGTTTACAAAGTGTTTCCTTCTCTCTGCACACAAAGTGTTAGTCACTCAACTGTGTTTGACTCTTTGTGACCCCACAGACAGTAGCTCTGTAGTTCTCCAGGCAAGAATACTGGAGTGGGTAGCTATTTCCTTCTCCAGATGATTCTTCCCAACCCAGGGATAGAACCTGGGTCTTCTGCATTGCAGACAGATTCCTTACCATCTGAGCCACCAGGGGAGTCCCATTTATCTGTTATCCATTTACAGTGGAGGATTTATTCTGGTGAGTTCCAGGTTCAATGCTGAAGCAGAGACCAGGGAGGGAGCTCTACTCATTACATGCCAGGGACCAGGTGAAGTCCTTTGTGTGCGTCATCTGCACCCATCTAATCTCCATCACACACCTGTGAATAAGTGCCCCCTTCCTACATGAAGAAACCAAAGTCTGGAAAGGTTACACTGTCCAAAGGCTGTAGCTAAGATTTCATTATGATCTGTCTTATAGAGCTCATGCTCTAAGCCAACACTCTATTCTGATTCCCTGCATGATGGAGGGATGGGAGTGCCTGTGTTCTCAGATGTGTCCAGCTCTTTGTGAGCCCATGGACTGTAGCCTGCCAGGCTCCTCTGTCCATGGGATTCTCCAGGCAAGAATACTGGAGTGTGTTGCCATTTCCTTCTCTAGGGGATCTTCCCAACCCAGGGATGGAACCCTCATCTCCTGTGTCTCCTGCTTTGGCAGGTGGATTCTTTACCACTTAAGCCATATGGAGTCCCAAGGGAAGGAATGGACCTTCTAAATTGGTGGACCCATGATAATGAAGATTAGGAATTCACAGTGGCTGATGTCTGGGTGTTAATGTCTGGTCTGGGGCTGAAGGTTCATGGTGGGGAACAGTAAGAGCAATAGTGGAGACTGGGCAGAAAAGCTGCAGTTACATTCAAGAGAGTGAGGATCTATGATGAATATGAGAGAAACAAGTACTTTACTGGGAACAGGATGAGTTAGAGGAAGCAGAGATCTGGCAATCAGAACAGCAAGAAAGAAATGTGATAAATCCACACAAGGGAATAAGAGTTGGTGAAAGTAGGAATGGAAAGGAAAGAATGTATCCAAGTAACATTTTTCAGAAAAGGCATTTCCCCCAAAAAATTTAGCACAGAATTTTGTTCTGTGTTGTTTACAAAAGATACAGAATTTAGAATCTAGGCCATGTCTACAAGCTGCATGAACTGGGACAAGTTATTTATGTGGAACATATCTTCATCCATAAATGAATGTGTCGTAGATTAGCTCTAATTTTTCTTCTTTTTCTATAATACTCTGATGAGTATTTGTTTACCTGTTTTTAAGCTCCAGCTTAGAAAAATTGTGAGAGCCTTTAGCATTTATTTCTTGAAAGGCATCAAAATTGAATTTCATCCATAGTGCATGGCATCATGTCCAAAACAGAGAAGACACTCAAAATTATCTCCTGAATCAAACTGAATTGAATCAAGAAATCATCAAAGAAAAATAATGAATAGTAGTCTCATCCTTATAGCTGACAAGCTTGAATGCCAAAAAAAAAATATTTAGAACTTGTCCCAGTTCTTTACTGCCCTGCTCACTTTCTCAGGCAGATCTGTTCCAAGCATGGCCCCTGCATAACAGTGTGAGAAAGTTCTTGCTGTCCATGCAAACCTTGGATGCCACTGCAGACAACCTGACCCACAAACTCAGAGGTGGCCCAAGAGTTTGTGTTGTGACAGCCCCACAGGTAGAATGCTGACGTGTGAGAAGAATTGCTCTAAACTACCCTCAAAATCTATTTGTTTAGTTATGGCCCACAGTAGGACCATAGACTTGGAGCAGGAGTTTTTGATTAAGATGTTTTAAAATCCAAAGGTTACTAAATGACTTACATGTAATATAATTGTGTAATATAGACATGGCTATATGCCTCCGTGTGTATAACCATCCCAGGCATTCTTCCAAACTGGAAGTCAGTTCACAGTCCCAGGTAGCAAAGCTATATCTATGGTAATAGTTATTCCAGGACCTTCCACATCTCCCCAGACACCCTTTAAGAATATCTCCAAGAAGCAAAAGACAGAAGTAGCTTTATTTGGAAGGCCTTGCTCCCGATCTCTTTCTAAGCAAGCCATTATACAAAGTGAAACAACATAAACAAGATCTGTTTGTTTGCTTGCTTGCTTTTTCAGCCAGGAAAGATGAGCATTTAGAATGGCTTTGCTTTAAGTTCTTTCTGTATCCTGCTGTTCAGCATAATGAAGTAGACAGAGTGTGAGCTTTGGGAGTTGACAGATTGCTTCTGCTTGTTTTAGGTGTGCAACTTCAGACAAGTTCCCTAATCTCTCTGAGTCTCAGTCCTCCTCTGAGAATTAGGTAAGACACCAAGAGACCAGTTTGACACAAACGAAGCTGGAAACCTATTTGCATTCCCTTCTTCCATCTCTAGTTTGTCTGTAGTTTTTATTTTCAGATCCTTTTCCCAAACCCCAGAACTGGCACAGAGAATAAGCTCCCACTGCCCCACCCACAATGGGACACATTCAGGAAATACCGATTTAGGGAAGCGTGAGCACAAATGTCTCTAATTCTGATTTCTGGATGCTCAGCCCTCACTGCCAACCACATGGAAAAGGAAGAGAAACCACTTCCCACAGCAGAGCTTTCCTCATTTCCGATGCTGCAGAGAGTGACCACAGTTCCCAGAGGAAGACTGCCAGTCTCTTTGCTACCAAAACAGCCCTGTCAAGATGGCAAGCCTTCCGCCTCATCCCTTCTTGTGCACGCATGCATGCTAAGTCGCTTCAGTCAGGTCTGACTCTTTGTGACCCTATGGACTGTGTAGCTCACCGGATTCCTCTGTTAATGGGATTCTCCAGGCATGCATACTGGAGAGAGTAGCCACTTCCTTCTCCAGGGGACCTTCACGACCCAGGGATTGAACCAGCATCTCCTGTGTTTCCTACATTGAAAGGTGAGTTCTTTACCACTAACATCCCACCTGGCAAGCCCTCAATCCCTGTTACTTCTCTGTAACCTGACACTTTACTGGAAGTAAAATTGTATCTTTTACAAAGTAAAGAATTAATGTAAACATTCTACATTCCCACTTTCTCAGCTTCCATTCTGTCTGAATGATAATAAAAGAGATACAGAGAACAACTCTGCTTCTTATCGGTTAGTCAAAAACCATTTGCAGCAGCACTCACTCTAAACAGAACTCATCCACATACTGTCTTGGGTAAGGATCCACTTTCTTCTTGTTTCAGACTTTTTATTTTGTACTGGGGTGTAGCCGATTTAAATGTTGTGACAGTTTCAGGCGGACAGCAAACGGACTCAGGCATACATATACTTGTACCTATTCTCCCCAAACTCCCCTCCCATCCAGGCTGCCACATAACATTGAGCAGAGTTCCCTGTGCTGTACAGACAGTCCTTGTTGGTTATCCATTTTATATACAGCAGTGTGTGCGTGTCCAATTTCTTACCTGAACTTGAGAAATACGTCTTTTGGTGGCTCTTGTCTCAGTACACTTGCCAGTGCACAGAAGGATGAACAATTAGCCGCTGAAATCCTATCATCTTCTATCTCTTTGTCATTGTTTACATCAATCTTCTAATTTCTAAAGTTCACGTTTAGAGCTTAAAGTTCTCCCTCATTAGGCTTATAAAGGAATAAATTATAGAAATTTAATGTGTAAAAGAATTAATTCAAAGAATATGGCTTGTGATAGCCATATCTTACATGAGAAGTACTCTTGTTTAAATAGTAAAACACTTCATCGATCTTTAGTTCAGTTAACATACACCTTTCCAAGAAGAGGAAGAGTGGTGTGTGTGGGTGGGGCAGTGTGTGCGGGATGGTATGAGATTTTGCATTTCTTATGGGATCTCCAAGGGTTAAAAACAAAAAAAAAAAAGAGCTCATTTACGTTTAGTTTCAAGCTAAATGAAATACAAAAATAAGACCACATGCATTTCTCCTTAGGCATTACAGGCTAATCAGGAAAATATTATCAAATTGGATACTTTCTAACTGTAAGTTATTTCAAGCGAGAGAAAAATTCTAAATTCTGGATGTTCATCCCTTCTGAATCTTAAGAATTCTTCCTGCTAATTATAGGACCAAAAAGTAGAAACAGGCAATGAAGAGGGCTTTTGTTTCTGAATGTGCTCTGCCCGGGCGGAGAGTGTGGGGTGAAGTACCCCACATTACAAGTGTGTGAAGGGGCTGCTCCTCGCTCACAGTGCTTTCCTGTGTGTAAGACACCTGTGTGACCTGCAGGTGGGCAGCAAGCTGGCCCCCAAGCTACCACAAGCCCTCCTCAATGTGGAAGCAGGACCATCCACTCACATCCAACCAGTTAACATCTTCTCTACTTCACCGTTTCCTGCTGTCATCCAATAACCTGCCATCAGTTGAAGTTACACTACATTATCACTCAATAGGAGATCTGTTATGTTGCTGAGAATTTTTCTTAATCACTAATGATTAATTCACTTTGGCTACAGACTTATCAGCACAAAGCAGAGTATCCATTTCGTGATAGCAAAAAAATGGACTAAATGGTACATTTACAGCCCGTGTTACTTGAGCTAATTCTACCTGGCAGCAGTACGGGCTTGATCAGCTTCCAGACATTTTGTTTTCTCCTCCAGGATTCCCAAAGACATTCCTGGTTTCCAAGAACAGAACCGTTTATTATTTAAGTTTGTGTTAGTGCCTTGGAGACCAAAGAGACCTGTAAGTGCTCTCTTTGTTATGGTGATTCCTGCTGATACACAAGGAGGAGCTGCGTTGATTCCGGTCAATGACTATGAAATAACAACTATGTCACTTGACTTAAATAAGCTGTGCCCCCAGGTCAACTCTTAAAACTCAAAGGGGTATATGTCCTTACATAAATAAATACATAGATAGCTACTTATGGATAATAGATATATAGGTACTTGACTTTGTAATGGAAAGAACTCATTTTTCCTTACTAATTCTTTAAATCTTTAAGTATCTAAGGCTGGGAACTCATTAAGTCAAATTTGCAAGTATAATAATTTTTTAAGGCTGTCAAAAGGGATTGGGATTTATATTTATTAAGCACCTATTATGTACTTGGTTTCATGCCAGGTGTTTTAAATTTGTTCTGTCATTTAAAATTTCACAGCATTCTACGTTTCATTCTATAATTCAGAGCTTATGGATCACCAATCCAATTTCATGGAAAGTTGTTGTTGCTCAGCCGCTAAGTTGTGTCCAACTCTTTGCGATCCCGTGGACTGCAGCACGCCAGGCTTCTCTGCCTTTCATTATCTGCCAGAGTTTGCTCAGATTCCTGTCCATTCACTTGATGATGCTCTCTAACCAGCTCATCCACTGCTGCCCTCTACTCCTTTTGCCTTCAATATTTCCCAGCATCAGGGTCTTTTCCAGTGAATTGGCTCTGCATCAGGTGGCCAAAATATTGGAGCTTCAGCTTCAGCATCAGTCCTTCCAGTGAATATTCAAGGTTGATTTCCTTTAGGATTGACTGGTTTGATCTCCTTCATGGAAAGAAAGGCACTCAAATCAACCCAGATAGTTAGAAGCATCTTACGTTTAGAATCAAGGAGATCAGGACATGGACATTCTGCCTTTCTGCCTCTATGACATGTTCTTGAACTTTATTTATAAACTGGGGATAATAAAATTACCTCATGATGTGTTCATAAACATTAAAGGAAAGAAGGCAAACAGAAGCAACTGGTAAGCAGGGCCTCTATTCAGTTTGCTTCTTCTAAGTCCTGCCTCTTCCTCTCCTTCCCCTCTCTCTACTCTCATACCCCACTTCTGTTTGGGTGTTTATGAAAAAAATCAGAAAGTAGCCTCAATGACCACCAAGTGATTTCATTTAACATATGATGAGAATAAGGTCCAAAGTATTTGGAGACATAAACACAGCTAAGTGGTAGCAAACTTAGTAAAACAAACAAACAAAAACCCAAAAACCCCCAATTCAATGCTGCTTATGTCATGCATGTCTGTGTTCTAAGGCACACACCTAAATGAAAACTTAGTGCTACTCACCCTCCAGGGCCTCCCAGGTGGCATTGCGGTAAAGAAAACCCTGCCAATGGAGGAGACGCAAGAGACGCAGGTTCATTACCTGGGTCGGGAAGATCCCCTGGAGAAGGAAATGTCAGTCTACTCCAGTATTCTTGCCAGGAGAATCCCTTGGACAGAGGAGCCTGGTGGGCTACAGTCCATAGGGTCACAAAGAGGTGGACATGACTGAAGTGACTGAGCAGGCACACGCACACCCCCTCCATACTCCCTCTCATTCTAAACTTAAGAATTCTTAACCCTCCTACAGGGCTTCCCAGGTGGCTCATTGATAAAGAATCCACATGCCAACGTAGAAGATGCAGAGATAGGAGTTCGATCCCTGGATTGGGAAGATCCCCTGGAGGAGGAAATGGCAACTCATTCCAGTATTCATGCTTGGGAAATCCCATGGACAAAGGAACCTGGTGTGCTATAGTCCATGAGGTCACAAAGAGTCAGACATGACTGAACGACTGAGCATGCAAGCAACCCTTCTACACTACTGGTTGGAATGTAAATTGGTGCAACCGCTGTGGAAAACAGTAGGAAGTCTCCTCAAAAAGCTAAAATTAGAGTTGTCATATAATCTCACTCCACACAAAACTATAATTCACAAAGATACATGCGTCCCTATGTTCATAGCACCACTATTCACAATAACCAAGATATGAAGGCAACTTAAATGTCCATCAACAAGTGAATGGATAAAGAAGATATGGGATGTGTGTGTGTGTGTGTGTGTGTGTGTGTGTGTGTGTGTGTGTGTAATGGAGTATTACTCAGCCATCAAAAAGAATGAAACATTGTTATTTGCAACAACATGAGTGGACCTAGAGATTATCATACTAAATGAAGGAAGTCAGCCAGAGAAAGACAAATAGCAAATTATATCACTTATATGTCGAATCTAAAATAGGACACAGCGAACTTATTTATGAAACAGAAACAGACTCACAGACATAGAGAACAGACTTGTAGTTGCCAAGGTGGAGGAGGTGTGTGGGGAGGGATGGAGCAGGAGTTTGGGATAATCAGATGCAAAATGATTACATACAGAATGGGTAAACAAGGAGGTTCTACTGTATAGCACAGGGAACTATATTCAATATCCTATGGTAAACCATAGTGGAAAAGAACATAAAAAAGAATATATATATATATATACATATACGTATACCTGAATCACTTTGTTATACAGTAGAAATTAACACAACATTGTAAATCAACTACACTTCAATAAATTTTACAAACTGAATTCTCAAACCCCTGTGTGTAGAGCAAACTGTGATTGTATAGTTTCATGTGCAAAGGAGAAGGAAATGGCAGCCCACTCCAGAATTCTTGCCTGGGAAAATCCAAGGACAGAGGGGCCTGGTGAGCTATAGTCCACAGGGTTGCAGAGTTGGAAACAAATTAGCAGCTAAACAACAATAAACAACATGTGCTTCAAAATGTATATAGTGACCACCTGCAAATATTATCCATGTGCCCTATTTAACAACTGCAGTTCCTGTTCAGATGTCACTGCTTTGCAGAACAACCCACTGTTGCTGGATATTCTTCAACAATAGACAGACATCCGAATATTGATGTAAATTTTTTTTCATTTTTTTAAACAGTAAGAAGGCCAAACAAACCACCAACTTTGCCTTCTAGAACAATGGATAAAGTGAAGAAATGAGCATTCCCCAACCTAAGACCATTCGTAAGAGGTCAACACTGAGTAAAGGAATTAGAGGAGAATAGACAGTTCTTCCTCTCCTCCTTCCCTCTTCCCACTGGCTTTCATTTTAAATCAGACAGTGAGCTTTCACAAGTTTGTTCTATTCATACTTCCTCTGCATTCTCTGAAGCCCACAGCTCATGAATAAGGCCTTAGCACATAGCTGTTGGACACGACTGAGCAACTGAACTGAACTGAACTGAATAGTTATCAATAGCCTCACTGGTTGTGGGAATGGCACTAATTGCCTTCACCTCTCATACATACCTCTTGATTGCTTTATTCTTTCTCCAAACATTCATCCAATAAACATTCGCTGAGCTCCTGGACCCTTTCAGGCCCTGTGCTGGAGATAGTGAAGAAATAGTAAGAAACAGCTCCTGCCATCAAAGACCTCCACGTCTAGAGGAGGACATGGATATGGAATCAAGTAACTCTTTTTGATGGTATATAAAATGTTATATCGGGAATGATTCCCTTTCAAGTGGCATTCACTTTACTTTCTTTCTACCACATCTCACACGGCCACAGAAGAGCTCAGAAGCTGAAAAAAAAAAAAATGTGCAGCTGTCAGTATGATTAACACAATGGCGAGACATGGGGTATGAGAACGGATATAGGTGGTTTTACAAGGACCATGCGGTCGTGTGGGACACGCATGTTGAGCAGAGACTACAGACACTTAGCCCTAAGCTTCCTTTTGCAGTCTGCGATGTCAGTGAGCTGTGCGTGGAAGGCGTTGCTTCCGGAATAGGAAGGCTGACTAACCCATGAAGCTCTGTATTACTCATTTCAGCAATCATTTGCTTTTCCCGATGCAACATATAAACTTGTACAAGACACAGCAAAAGAACTTAGTCAGGTCACCCACATTAATTTAGGACATGTTGCTGTTGACTAGTTGTGGGGACTCTCTGTGCTGAAATTTATAACAAAGCCAAAAGATTCTGGGCTTAAACAAATAGCATCTCTGAGAATCTCAGATCAAGACTTATATGACCGTTTTGGGGAAACAACTCAGCAACTTTTATTCAAATCAAACTACCCAAACTATTCTAGATGAAATATTTTGGATACCTATTATTTGCATAGACTTCCCTGGTGGCTCAGTGGTAAAGAATCTGCCTGCCAATGCAGGAGCCACAGGAGACCAAAGCTTGATCTCTGGGTCAGGAAGATCCCCTGGAGGAGGAAATGGTAGCTCACTCCAATATTCTTGCCTGGGAAATCACAGAGGAGCCTGGCAGGCTATAATCCATGGGATCACAAAAAGAGTCAGACACGACTTAGCACCTAAGCAACAATGATAACAATTATTCACATAGTACTACTTTTATAGATACTGTAGAGAAGTATACAAAATATGCTTCTGCTCCTGAAGGAATTTGCAATCTGGTTAGGGGAGGAAGTTTCAGGCATGTGAAAAAAGAAGTAGCAAAACCAGGCACATGCAATATATTGCAACTGATGTTGATAATCAGAGATATGTGTACAGTTAAATAACCATAATCATGAGTTAGAGCAATCTATAAAGAAATCACACTTGATGTAAGCTCTGAGGAAGAGAACCACTTGGATAAAACAGAAGAATAAGAGAAATAGGAATAAGAACAGGGGGCAGAGGAGTGGGGAAGTGGGAAAGCTTTAGGGAAGTTACAGAAACAAGGACTGGACTTGGCTGCAGCAGAGAAACCTGGGGAAACAGTAGGAACTAGGGCTGAGAATCAGGTGGAAGTCAGACCAGCAAGAATATGAATGCAAAGTCAAGGGGTTCAGACCTCCTTTCATAGGTAATGTTCAGCCACTGCACACTTTGCATTGGTGGAATGATGGGATAAACCTGGAGATTATACAGGAGCAATAGCAGGAGTCAGGGGTAGGGCCAAGTATGTGGGGAGATATAAGAGCCCCATGAGGCTAGTTATTTGGCATTATATATTCTTTAAATAGCCTGTTCAATATCTATTTAGTAAGGTATAAAGGAATATTCTATGAACCTAGACTATATCAAAAGTATTAAAAGTACTTTTAATATTTGTATTAAAGTATTTAGTTATTAATACTTTTAATAATTTAATTTAATAACTGTATTAAAGTATTTGTATTAAAGCCACTTTGTATTAAAAGTAGATGTGTTATGGTTACTGACTATAACATTAATACTCTTTTGGAACTTTCTGGTTTTCAAGTTAAAAATTGCCTCCCATTTTTCAGACCTCAGGTGTTTCCTCTTTCCCCCTGTGAGTCCTTGTCACATTCAAATTCTTGGCTTTAAAATCATGAGGCCCACCATTTGCCCCAGTAAATAGTGCTATATGGCGCATTAATCATTTTCAGAATTTCAGGGCACTGAACTGCCTACCCCGAGGGACTCTTGGCTTGCTGGTTTTAGACTTGATGTAGCCTTTTTCACACTGTGCAACTTCCTATGTAGGTAGGTCGGTATCAGTGAGGACAAGTTTGTTCAATTTTTATTCTTGGGTGGGCATTGCCTGTTCTGGCAGAAGTAAGACCAAAATTCATCTTGCCAATTATGAAACAGACATAACTGGAGAACTGAGTGACATGGCACTTCATTTTGATGTAACATGGTGGTGGTTTAGTCGCTAAGTTGTGTCTGGCTCTTGCGACCCCATGGACCGTAGCCTGCCAGGCTCCTCTGTCCATGGGATTCTCCAGGCAAGAATGCTAGAGTGGGTTGCCATTTTTTTTTTCTCCAGGGGATCTTCCTGACCCAGGAATTGAATCCGAGTCTCCTGCATTGCAGGCAGATTCTTTACCGACTGAGCCACCGAGGAAGCCCACTGAGCTACAAGGGAAGGAATGTAGTGTATAGATATGAACACCACTCAGACAGGGCTTACCAGATGGCTCAGTGGGAAAGAATCTGCCTGCCAATGCAGGAGCTACAGGAGACATGGGTTCCATCCCTACGTTGGGAAGATCCCTAGAGGAGGAAATGGTAACCCACTCCAGCGTTCTTGCCTGGGAAATCCCATTGACAGAGGAGCCTGGCAGGCTACAAACCACAGGGTCACAGAGAGTCACGCGTGACTAAGCAACTGAGCACTAGCATAGAGATATTATAACATCACTCAGACAGGTCTCCCAAATAGCTTCCTGGCTAGTGCACCTCATTGCCTGCACATGATCAGGACCAAGAAATCAAGCTTTCCCTCTTAACTACCCAGTTTGATAAAGGCAGTTGATAACTCTAGGATGGCTGCCACCGATCTAGTCAGAAACCAGGTGGGGCCATGCACCAAGGTTCCGATGTGCGTGATCACAGATCCTAGGTCACCCAAGGGTAAAGTTAAATTTGACTATGTTTCACATTCTCTGATCTGGTCCTGAACTTGTCACATTGGCTCTGGGGTTACCTCTTCAGTTCTTACTCATATCTGCTAAGAAAGCAGTAGGCAGCAGAATAGTCTTTCTTGGATTCCATATTTAATTACATGATTTTATCTATCATATAATCTTGCTGCTGCTGCTGCTAAGTTTCTTCAGTCGTGTCCGACTCTGTGCGACCCCATAGACAGCAGCCCAACAGGCTCCCCCATCCCTGGGATTCTATGCTTTAACACTGAACCATCTGAACGAAATGAAATCCATAAGTAATGAAGTGCCATACTTTTTAGTATTGATTTGCAATCTTTTTTAAAATAGATGACCTTAGTAGACCAAAGACCCTACTCACTTCCTCATGACCATGCCAAATAAGATACTCCACCCCAGAAACTAAATTTATGGAACAAAACTCTACACAGAAAGATTAACAAAACAGAAAGATTAATACAGACTTTAATAACACTGCATTTTATTAAACATTTTAATCATTATTTGAGGCCAATAATATACAGAAATTATCATAATTAGAAACCATAGATCTCTAAGAAACCTTTATAAATGATAGACAAAATTACTCTGTTTCAAAATTCATTCTACTGTATGAGTAGTATATTGTGATAAACAAGTCAACAGTTAACCATTTTGTCTCAGTGAGGTTGTATCAGTTGTGGAGAACAAATTGGTGGTTTTGTTCACACACATCCACACTAAAGATGACTATGAGAAAACCTACACCACTACTCAAAGTGTAGACCTAGCCAAGAGAAATATGAATTCTCTCTGAACATGCCTTGCCATCCTGCAATATGTTTCAATCCACACCTTGAATTCTGTTCATATAATCCTTAGGATATAAGAGAAGGGAAGCTATTTCTCCCTAAAAGAACTTTCCTCAACAGGGGCTATGTGAGGATCAACAGAATACCACAAGTGAAGCTCAGCAGCAGCAGAACCAAAATATAGTCTTAAAAAAACAGGAAAAATATATCCATGATGAACTATTCCCAAGACATAGTTCTGGAAAAGCGGAGTCTGTGACTTCCTAACCATGAGATCCTCTCCTTAATTCTAGAGACACAGACAAAGCTGTGATGGCAGGTTAATCATCCCAAGCATACGGTGTCCTATAGGAGAACAGGCTAGACCTGGGATGAGAAGGTGAGCAGACACTGCCACTTGACTACCCAGGGCCTCTTGAAACAGACAGTTGTCTAGATCTCAGTTTTTCCATCTGCACATCAAGGGTAACTTGTGGGTGGGTATTTACAAAAAATGACAACTGAAATAGATGTTACAACAGAATAAGGGCTGTGTGGGGAAAGGTGTGTACAAAGAGCTTGAAGAAGTTAGGGAGAGTCTCTGAAGAAGTGACACTTCAGTCACCATTTGAAAGGGAGGAAAGAATGAATTAAGCCAGTGGAGGTGGCAGTAGGGAGATCACTGACTGTGAAAGGGTGATTTTGCATGAAGGAACATTTGAACTTTACCACCAAAGTGGCAACACTCGATGGCACACCAACCAACAGAACCAGTGCTTATTACAGAAAACAACATCAAATCACACCTCTCGATTTTCTTCATTTTTTCCACCCCACCTATTCCCTGTACATCAATACTCAGTCCATATGTTATTTGAACTCTTACTACTGACTCAAGTATTTTTCAAAGTACAATCATGATCCCCAGAGATAACTGGCTTAGAAAAAGTATGTTCTGGGCCTCCACCCTAGAATGACTAAGTCATCAAAGTATCTAGGGGAGGGATCAGAATCCCTCTGTAACAACCATGTTAGGCAACTTCAGTGGACCGAATGCTGAGTGAGGTGTTGCACACAATATCAAAGCAGACACTTGTGTTCCCTAACCATAAGGACCCCACAATACAGTCTAGGTGATAAGACACATGTACCTGAAAATATAAGTAATACATCTTGCTGGAACACAGCCATAACCTATAAATTGCTGGGGAAGAAGTTCAGGGGTCAGAGGTCAAGGGAAATACCAGTTTCTCAGTTGCAGGAACTAGACGCCTGTCCATATTACACCCTGTGGAGTAGAAGTGAGGCTGGTAGCCTATGAGTTATAAGGGCTTCATAAAGGAACATCAGTCAGGACACTCAGCTCAGACCATGCAGCATTACAGATATAATCAGCATCAGGGGAACATCTGTGCAGTAGAGTCTTGACTAATATCTTTAGCAACAGAACACCTCGGAAACATAGAAGCAGAGCAAAGTGCAAATGAACAGAGCATGTGGGTTCTGGGACTAGACCCCAAACCCCATTAGAAAAACCATTCCAGGAAAAGTGATCTGAGTCACTAGGAATTCCACTCATCTCTTCAAGTCTTGTTCTTCTTCACTTATAAAATCAGAACTGCCCACCCTGGAGGTAGTTCTAGCCTTGGAAAGAAGCAATGCTACATCCTGCACCAGAAAGGTTTTGACTTAGGCTCAAACTATATCCATACGTGACTACAGTTGCCCATCCCTTTCCAGAACTGATGCCTAGATTGAGATACTCTACTGAGAAGTGCACCTTTATTCCTTGTGTTAAACTCCAAGGTCAGTGTGGACTTGCTTTGGACTGAACATTCTGATCACCTAGACCAGAAATGCCCTCTACTCTTTCCTACATTAATTCATCTCACTGGACTTGACTTCAGGCTTTCAAATAATATCTTCTGATATCATACCATCAGGACAATCAACCCTGGAAAAAGAGATGTTTACAAGCCAGTACAGAAATGACGGGGAAGCAATCTGCCCCACAGCTTCCCCCTTTTCTGCATATCTCTCCTCTCCATCCTCCAAGAATCTTGATGACCTGGGATTTTGAGGCACTTTCCTAGGGCATGCCTCCATGTATCCCTGTAATGGTGGTTGATTACGCCAGCTTCTGGATATGTGTACCACTAGCAACTCTGGAGAAGGCAATGGCAACCCACTCTAGTACTCTTGCCTGGAAAATCCCATGGATGGAGGAGCCTCATAGGCTGCAGTCCATGGGGTCGCTAAAGTAGGACACAACTGAGCGACTTCACTTTCACTTTTCATTTTCATGCACTGGAGAGGAAAATGGCAACCCACTCCAGTGTTCTTGCCTGGAGAATCCCAGGGATGAGGGAGCCTGGTGGGCTGCCATCTCTGGGGTCGCACAGAGTCGGACACGACTGAAGTGACTTAGCATCAGCAATTCCCATCACTAGCAGCACACAGCCAATCCTGAAGAGCGTGGATGGATAACTGAATAGAGAGAGACTTGACATTCTACCCTGGAAAGGTTTTCAACAATGGGTTTATTAGTACCTGGAGGTGTACTGCATGCAGTTATAAAAGACATCACTTCTGTGATTTATGCCTCTGCTTCAGTTCAGTTCAGTCACTCAGTCCTGTCTGACTCTTTGCGACCCCATGAATCACAGCATGCCAGGCTTCCCTGTCTATCACCAACTCCCAGAGTTCACATGTCCATCGAGTCGGTGATGCCATCCAGCCATCTCATCCTCTCTCGTCCCCTTCTCCTCCTGCCCTCAAGCCCTCCCAGCATCAGAGTCTTTTCCAGTGAGTCAACTCTTCACATGAGGTGGCCAAAGTACTGGAGTTTCAGCTTTAGCATCATTCCTTCCAAAGAAATCCCAGGGCTGATCTCCTTTAGAATGGACTGGTTGGATCTCCTTGCAGACCTTGGGACTTTCAAGAGTCTTCTCCAGCATCACAGTTCAAAAGCATCAATTCTTCAGCGCTCAGCCTTCTTCACAGTCCAACTCTCACATCCATACATGACCACAGGAAAAACCATAGCCTTGATGAGACATATCTTTGTTGGCAAAGTAATGTCTCTGCTTTTGAATATGCTATCTAGGTTGGTCATAACTTTCCTTCCAAGGAGTAAGCATCTTTTAATTTCATGGCTGCAGTCACTATTTTCAGTGATTTTGGAGCCCCCAAAATAAAGTCCGACACCATTTCCACTGTTTCCCCATCTATTTCCCATGAAGTGATGGAACCAGATACCATGATCTTCATTTTCTTAATGTTGAGCTTTAGGCCAACTTTTTCACTCTCCTCTTTCACTTTCATCAAGAGGCTCTTTAGTTCCTCTTCACTTTCTACCATAAGGGTGGTATCGTCTGCATATCTGAGGTTATTGATATTTCTCCCAGCAATCTTGATTCCAGCCTGTGCTTCTTCCAGCCCAGTGTTTCTCATGATGTACTCTGCATACAAGTTAAGCAGGGTGACAGTATACAGCCTCTGTTTACCCCTTTGCAAAAGTCAGGAATGTTAAGATTCTCCATTTTAATCTGTTAAGGCTCCACAGATAACCTACCTTTGTGGCTTTTTCAAAAGATCATGACCTGCTTCTGCCACTGACTCACAACAGCGTGTTCAGACCCATGCATATAGGACTGCACACTGACTGGCTGTGTCTGGTCTATATTCAGCACCTAGACGGTCCGCATGTTAGATGTGGGCTTCAGATTCTGAAAGTCAGGGCTCTGTTGTGTACTTCTGTGTGCCTTTAATACAATAACTTAATCATGCTTGGTATTAGAATCTTTTTTATATGATATCATTAGTAATATCTATGTAGTAGTTTGGTTGGGAAAACTAAGTCAGGAAATTAATAAAGAGGGTCTTACAGTACTATATACATGTTACATGTTCAAAGTGTCAGCTGAGTTGATTAAACCGGAATGACCAGTGCACTGGTGCCCACAGAGATGGCTACTTTTTTTTTAATCATATACTAAAAGAGTTTTCATTTCTCAAAAATTCTAGTCCAGAAAAATGTGAGCAGTTTTGTTCTTCCTTCAGTGCCCTGAAAATTCCCAGATAGAAAGATAACATGAGCTACAAACCCCCAAATCCACAAAGTTCTACCATCTACCAACTAAAATACAGAATTTTCCCAATTCTTCCTCATTTGGTGTGCCAGGCAGCTAATGAGAAGGTGCTGGTAAAAACAGTGGTTTCCCCTAAAACAAACTCATTGACCTTTTGCCCTTTCTAAGGTGTTTCCCTCTTCAGCATCTGAAGAACTGCAACGTCTCATTTTTCCCACTGAATAACCAGTGACCACAAAAGCAAGTTGTTGACTGACATACTGGGGAAGAAGCTGAGCGTAAGTGAACCTTCCCTGGGAACTACTATTTACATCACCAACTTACCCGGGACACTTCTGATACACTTAGAGACAAACCTACCCCTACTGGGGAAATTGGTGCTTCTCAAGTATTAAGATGCCAGTATAAGCACACAGTTGGATTAATACTGGCAAGTAGTCATAATAGAAAATTTGAAACACTATTTGAACATTAGCAAGGAAAGATGAATTGAATTTGGTTTTCAAACATGACCTTACAATTTCTAACATGGAGACCCCAGAGGGTGGGCAGTAAGATACATTTGAAAATGGGACCGTGGATAAATAGTCTAAAATCCAAGCTTTGAGCACCAGCATGAGAGCAAAAAGCTCTCACATTTAGTTAAAAATGAAAGTCTTTCTCTGAAGAATTAATCATTGCCGCTTAGGTGACTGTAGGATTTTGACTACTGAGAAAGACAGGAAAATATTAGCAAACAATGGAGTATTGGGATGAAAAAAGAAAAGGATCTTTTAGAAACTTAAACACATTATTTACCACACCTTATTAATGACTGAATAGCATCTTGAATTATTGAATTAATATCTTCCAAGCACCCTCATATTTCAAATTCCAGGGATTAATTATTATTCATCTCTTACTTGTTCTATCAGGTGCATTTAACACAGACTCTATATTTTAAAAATATCGTCTTTCTTCACTTTGTTCAAAGAGGTATCCCTTTTTGGTTAGTTATATTCATAAAGCCCACTCCTGATCCCTGCTTCTTTGCCAGACCACCCTTCTGTGCCTTCCTCTCCACTTGATACTGAGGTTCTTTTCTCGTTGCACAGGTGTTCTCACCATGTCCCATCTGTGTGCTGGGATCCTCCAACTTTCTATCTCCAGCCCTTACTTCTCTCCTAAAAGCCAGACCCCTGTGTCCAGCTGTGTTCAACATCTCCTAAGGGGCTTTGCAAATACAACTAACTAAACTGAATGCTGGCTCCTTAGCCCCTATTCCACCCTAGCCCTCTTCCCGAGTCTCCCTCGTCACTTGGTGCTGTTACTGTTCACCTGCTGCTTAGCCCCCAAGCCTGAAGGCTTCCTCGACTCCTCTTCCTCTCCTACTCTACATCAAGTCCTTCAAGTGGATCCTGGCCACTCTTTGTCCAGATTTTATTATAAATCTGGATGCTTCCTATGACCTCCCCATCGTTTAGTCCTAGACCAAGCACACTGAGTGATTTCCTATATTGCTGAGAATAAAAGCCACACTCTGAGTTGGTCTACAAGGTCCCCACTATCTAGTAACAGTAACTCTTTAACCCTGCCGTCGCTCTCGTCACCACCCATGACTTTGGCGTCTCCCAACACAGAGCCCAGCCCTCCTGCTGCTTTCTGTCCAGATGCACGGCCCTGAGGCCGTCCCATGGCTGCACCTTGACTTCTTTACGGTCTCTGTTCAACCACAACATCCCTCTAAAGACTCTGTTTGACACCTGCTCCTTCCTCTCTAACATCATCCTCTACTTCTCTTTCTCTCCTGGCTCATAAATCACTCCCAGGCATGACATCATTTATCACCTATTCGCTGATTGTCCATCCCATCACCACTTTAGAAGACAAGCCCCAGGGGCACAGGGCTGTATCTCTTTTGTTCTCTGCTCTACTTCCACTGTCTAGAACAATTCCCCAAACATCATGAGAACTAATAAGTTGTCTTTAAATAAAATTAAATTTTAATTAAACATATGTAAGTTATTTACTTTATTAAGCTACAAGACGCTCATGTTATAGGTGTAGTCCATGAATTCCCTTGGTTTTACAAAGTTCCCAGTTGAATGCCTGTAGGGGGGCTGGCGATAACATCCACGGTTCTGCCATCCATTTCTATCTGTATACACAAGATGTCATGTATACACAGTTGCAAGTGTTATTTGCATCGACAGCAACTAAACTTGGACACTAACTAGTTCCTTGTGAACAAGAAAAATAATAAAATATTCTCAATAAGTCTGAAGGCACATGGAGTCAAGAAGCTTAAGACACCACACATATACAAAGAAACCACAAAGAAAAAGCAAATGATGAGTAGTCACACATGTGGTAATCAAACTGATCCCAAAACCATGGGAGGAGAAGATCAAGGCCAAATCATTTGATTCACCTCCAACACTATCAACCTACACAGTTTCCACAGAAAACCTTCTGGGCCATTTATTATTGTCTGTCCTCTAGAGTTTTAGAACACAGTATGAAGTCTACCCACAGAAATGTTCTTTAAATAGGTCCACGAAGAAACATCTTGGGGGACTCACTGAATAATGATATAATGAACCCAGGCTTTCGCACACACCTTAATGGAGTATGGGTATCCTAATGTACTTATTCATGAATATCAAGTTAAGCCTTCTTGGAGATTCCAGGAACTAAAAGACTTTCACCATTAGTCATTTTGACAAGGGCTCTATGCCATTTACTCCTGGCCAAGGATCAGGAGAGTCACGAGGAAAACCAGATGCTCAGCTTTCATGACAAAATACTGGGGATTTCTCAAGGACAGTCCCCTTCTCTTGAACAGCCTCAAATGCATCAAAAAACCAGGCATATACACAGAGATATGTATGCGCACACACACACACACACACACACACACACACACACACACACATACACACGCTACCTCAGATACATCATAGGAGATGACAGGAGAGATATGGAGTATTCATATGCTCCTTTTAGCTTTTTCTTTTTTTTTTTTACTATTTTATCATTTTCATGTTTTGGAAAGGATAATTAAACAAACATATCTGAGAATTAGGGTATTTGTACATTCGGGAAGATTCAGTCATGGAAAAGCAAGTTGTTAAGTAACATCAAGCATTTCTACGTCTTGTCTAAACTTTCATTCACAGTCCACATGCTGAGTGAGTGCAGAATCAGAATGGCCTCCTCTTCAGCATGGGTCTTAGGAGCAGCCAGTATCAAAGAGCAGCAGCACACTCTTGAGCTGAACATAACTATTATGAAATAAGTATTGAAGATGATGCTTGATGTGGTTGCAGAACATGCCTTCTCATCCCAAGGAGAAACTAGGAAATGACAAGAATGGAATTAGATAGGAAAATAACAGGTAAATTCTAGACAGGACTGAATAAATGACATATTCTAAAATAGTCTCTCATAGCAACAAAAAAAGACTAAAAATAATTTTATCTCACTTTGTTCTGATCTGGTGACTCTAAGTGGCCCAAAATAAGATTTGTAACTTTTTCCTTATTCATCAAATACTATATATGTATACAAATATATATGTGTGTGTATGTGTGTGTGTGTGTACAGAATCAATAGGCACAAAATATATTCACTTACTTATTAAACAAATATGTACTGAGCACTTACTCTGTGACAAACACTGCTCAGACACCAGGGAAATAGTGGATAAAAGACAAAAATACCTGCTCTTGTGGGAATTATATTCTAGTGGAAGGAGACAGATAATAAAAGGTAACAAATAAATATGTAGAATGTTAGATGGTTATAACTGCTATGGATAAGAATCAATCGGGGAAGAAGGATAAGGTATGCTGTGATACTAATCCAGTAGTCAAGGAAGACTTTACTGAGAAGTGAAGACTAAAGAGAAATCTGAAAGAATTAATGGAGCAAGTTATCCAGATATAGAAGGAATATTCTTCTCAGTGGGAGTGACAGTTGGTGCAAAGGGAATGTGCCTGGCATGGTCAAGCAAGGTGTGTGGGTAGAGTGAAGCACAACAAGGAGATGGAGTTATTAGAGATCAGACTCCTGAGAGTCTGGTAGTGACTTGACTCTGTTCTGAGCAAAATGGAAAGTCAATGAAGGATTCTGAGCAGAGGAGTGAATAATCAGCTTTTTAAAAAACAGATCACTCTGGCTGCTATTTTAAGAACAGACTAAAGGTGAGAGATGGATTGGAAGATAAAAAGGAAGACTAGACAAGAGGTTATTGCTATGATCTTAGCAAAGGATAATGATGTCTCATACCAGGGTAGTGGCAGTAGCAGTGATAAGAAGGAAGTAGCTTCTGAATATTTTGAAGACAAAGCCAACAGGATGTACCACAGACGAGATGTGAGAGGCATTGAGATTGACTCTAGACTGGGCACCTAGAAAAATGAAGTTTCTACATGTCCATGAATGAGGGCCAGAAAAAAATTGGCAAGAGCAAGTTAAGCATGGTGGGAAATATAGACATCCTAATTTTGAGAGAACAATTTAGCATTCAAGTTGAGATACTTCAATCTCAAGTTTAAAGGAGAGATCCAGGCAGTTATATAAATTCAGGGGCTTTTCAGCATATGGATAGTGTTAAAATCACAAGAATGAATGAGATTTCACCGGAAGTACAGTGAGAACAGAAGAGAGGTGTGAGGACTGAGCCTTGGGCCACGTCAAAATTGAGAAGTCAGGCAATGAAGAGGAATAACAACGGAAAATAAAAAGAAATGGCCAGTGAAATAAAAGGAAAATCTGGCTTATCCGGGAAGGCAAGTGAAAAATATGTCAAGAAAAAGTAATAATCAGCTGTGTCAGATTTTACTCATACTTTGGGTAAGAGGTGGGCTGGGCACAGATCTTGATTTTAATGACACTAGATCTTAGTGATGTAGATAAGAGCAGTCTCTGTGAAATACTGATGATGCAGGATGAAATGGGAAGCTGAAGACAGTGAGCACAGTTGCCTCTTCCATGGAGATTTACTACTTAAAAAGAGGGAGAATGGGGCAGTAGCTGATCAAGTAGGTTGATTGTGAAATCTTATGTTTTTCTTAAATAAGAAAGGGACAGTAAGGACTTGATCCCATCTACGTGCTGATGGAAAAGATTATGCTAGCCAGGGGAAATTCCAAAGAGAGGAGAAAGGCTGGAGCAGTATCTTTCTGGAAGGGGAGGAGCCAACGCTGGACTCCTCCTGGGTAATAGGAGGGAAAACAGAATTGTGGGCACAGAGGCCAGAAGTCAGGTAGAAATTCTCCTCGAATCACCTCTGCTTTCTCGGTAAAAGGAGAAACAAGATCATCACCAGATAGTAAAGGTTCAGAGAATAAAGCTAACAACACAGTTCCAGTGGGAAAACAGAAACACCGTCCCGAGGGATGGGCTGAGACACACTGGTCCCCTGCCATCTCTTCACAGACAAACAGCTGCACAAGGGTTCAGGACAGGACGAGATGTGCGGCTACACACGGAGTCTTGACCCGGCACACGCCGTGCAGGGTGAGGGAGAGCCACACACTCAGAGAAGTGCTTAAAGGAAGTGAAACTGAGTACAGTCAAGTCAGCTCTGGCTGTTACTTCTGCCTCTACTTCTGTCCAGACTCGACCATCACCACTGATCAGTTTCAGTTTTACAAGCCAAGAAGTACTTTATGTACTTTAACCTGGTTGTTTTCTGGCAGAGGAGGAAGGGACATGAGGAACGGAGAGGTGGGTATTTTGTTTGTCTTAAATTGGGAGAAATGCCAATTTACTAGGTTTTTATACTTCTGTTGCAAAGTCATCAATGCCCCTTTACACAAAATATCTTCTATTTCAAAACTGGCCTAAAGTTGACTACTTTTATATAGGCTGGAATTCTCTCATTTTTCAGTGTAATTTGAGTCTCAATACATGATTTTTTTTTTAATTAGAGTGAAACAAGTAGTGTATAAAAACAATACAAAAACCTGCTCTGAATGAAAGGAGTAAAGATTAGTTTTCATTCCATGTTAAATATAGTTAACTACAGAGGTTATATCTGGGACTCTGTTCTCGGTTGCCAATGCTTATTCATTCCCTCAGCAACTGCTTTGTAAGTACCTACTATGTACCAGGCACACAGTATACAGCAGTGAAAAAAAAAAAACCAGATCAAGATCCTTGCCTTCATGAATCATATTATATTCAAAGGGAGATATGTGGATAATGGACTATTAATAAATAAGATTTATTATGTATAAAGGTTATAAGTACAATGAAAAAAATACAGCAGAGCCAATAGATCAGGTAACCAGTTTGCAACATAAATGGTGCAGTCAAAGCAAGTCTTGTTGAAAGTTAACATCAGGACATATTTGAAGGAGATGAGCTGTAAGTCAGGCCAGGTCCCTGGGGAAAAGAGAGAAATACAGAGGGGAACAGCAAGTACAAAGACCTGGGGGGAGGGGTTGCAGGAGCGTTTACAGAAGTGTGAGGGGTCAGTGTGAGGGTGGTGGGTGATGAGAGGAACAGTAGAGACAGAACTGGCTATGTAAATTGTGCGGCTCAGCGTAACCTGAAAATGTGGGGTCCCTTGCTCAAAATTATTAAAAATGTCAAGGTAGCTCTGGCAGATCCTTCAACCATCCACCAGGACCTAGAAGCCAGCTTTGGCAGGAGATGAGGTCAGATCAAACAGATGCAAAAGTGAGGGGACACACTTGAAGGGCTTTCTAGGCCCTTTGTTAGAACTTTGACTTATTCTCTAAGCAAAATGACACATCACTGGAAGGTTTTGACCAATCTAACTTGCAGCATCTTCACTGAAATAAGTCTAAGGGGCCCAAAGAAGAAATGATAGATTAGACAAGAGACTGTTGTAATAATCCAGGTGAGAGATGACAGTGGCTTGGTACAAAGATAGTATTTGCAGAGGCAGTGAGAAGTTTCAGACTCTGCATACATCTTGAAGATGAAACACAGACTAGAGATGGGTTTTTGTGTAAGGAGGAAGAAAAATTTCAAGAAGAATGAAGAATGACCGCCAAGGTTTTTGACCTGAGGAACAGAAAAATGGGAGGTGCCCTGAGCTTAGAGAAGGAAGTCTAGACAGACGTGGAGGTGGTGGAGGGGATGATGAGAAGTTCAGTCCTCACCCAGACATCTGCCTCTTAGACATTCGGGCAGTGAAGATAGGGAGTTGGCAGTAGGATTCATTAGCGTGGTGTCCAGGAGGGTGGATTGGGCTGGAGATACAAATGTGAGAATAATCAGAAAAGCCATAATTCTGCGGTGCAATTAAAAGTGCAACTAAAATTAAAGTTCTCAAGGGATCTAGGTTCTCAAAAGATTTCGACTAATTAAAATTCTTCCTGTGTCATATGGATTTGGGCTAATGACATCTGTGTTGTAATATTTACTTTTTACTCCATTTCCCTTTGATTAAAACCTCTTTTTCCCCTTTCATTTGACAGCTGAAACTGAATACCAAGAAATTTAAAATGTGACTAAGAAGAAATTGAGAGAAATTGTGTCTAAATATCACAATTAGTTTTCTGTACCAGCAGCAGACTTTCATTTTGGAACAGATTGTTTATGTTTTAATCTCCAGAATGATCCTTCTGTTACATAAATGTAAAGAAATATTCATCTATTACATCTGTGCTGTCATCTACATGCTGCTATCTACAATAAGCTAAATATAGATAGTAAAGTTTATAGAATATGTGTGTTAGTCATTTAGTTGTGTCCAGCTCTTTGCAACCCCATGGACTGTACCTGGCCAGGCTCCTCTGTCCATGAAATTCTCCAGGGAAAAATACTGGAGTGGGTTGCCATTCTCTCCTCCAAGAGATCTTCCTGACCCAGGAAACTGGGTCACCTGCAATGCAGGAAGTTTCTTTACCATTTGAGCTATGCAGGAAGCCTGATAATTTTCTACAATAAATAAAATAAATATTTGGGAAATTTAACCAGTAGATTGAGCAGAGGTCGTATGTTATTTATGTTTCTCACTGGAAAAAAGAACTATCCAGTGATGGGAAGGACCAGTAGTGGACCATGTCTGGACTTTTGCTTATAGCTGGTAAGGGTTTTTCTGCTAATTTTAGGAGTTGCTTGTGGGACAGAAGGGACCTTTGCAAAGACCCTATGAATCATTAGTCAATCAATACTATGGGAGGAGAGGGCCCTGGAAGAAAGCAAGAAATTGGAAAGAGGGGTATTTTTCCCTAAATCTATTCAGTAACAAATCCACAACTCCAGCACATCCCCCAGGAAGACAGGGAACAGCAGTTTTAAGAGTATCTGGAGACAGCTTGGTTAGCAGGACCCCTGTCACCTCTGGATAGCTGGAGTGCATAATATTAGGAAAGATCGGCAGGTGGGCAGGACAGGGCAGAGTTGGGCACGTGGTGACCATATGTGAGGCAGCCCTTCCAGGAGTTCAGAAATAATTTGAAAATGTCTTACAGAAGTGGAGTGATATTTAGTAATTACAGCAGAAAGCAGTCAGGGTCTCTGTAATTGAGCTCACTGTTTATCCACACCATCTTTACACCCAGCTTGGTAAAAGATGCATACAGATACATATCCTAACTCCAAACAGGGGCTGAGGTACTGGCTTCTTTGAAATGAGCTTTCCTCTAATACAGTCTGCTAGCTACAGCAAAGTCAGGTAGAACCACAGCATTTCTCTAAGCTGAGTGAGGTACATTCACGTTCTCTCCAGTCTCTCCCTGACTTCCTTTTCCCTCTGTCTCAGTGGGAGAGATGAGTGTGAAGTGGAATCCTGAGTTAGGAGTTTGGGATTAACATGTATACACTACTATATACAGAAAATAGATAACTAATAAGGACCTACTGTATAGCACAGGGAACTCCATTCAATATTCTGTAATAACTTTTTGTAGGAAAAGAATCTGAGAAAGAATAGATATTTGTATATGCACAACTGAATCACTTTGCTGTATACTTGAAATTAACACAGTATTGTAAATCAACTGTACTCCATTATAAAATAAAAATCAAATTAAATTTTTAAAAGTTGAATCCAGATTCCCACTGCTCTTTATAATCAGAATTGCTCTGATCCTTACTGTGCAATGAGTAAGTCTTCCTCAGTGGCTCAGGTGGTAAAGAATCTTCCTGTCAGTGCAGAAGACCAGATTTGATTCCTGGTTTGGGAAGATGCCCCCAGAGAAGGGCATGGCAATCCACTCCAGAATTCTTGTCTGCAGAATTCCATGATCAGAGGAGCCTGGTGGGGTTGCCAAGAGTCAGACATGACTGAGTGACTAACACTTTCAGTTTCAGCTCACTGTGTAGTGATACTAGATACTCATTCTGTTCTTATACTTCAACAAGATGAGATACGCCTAGAGATGTTACTATTGAATAGCTCAGTATAATATGGGTTATAATAATGTTTGTAGTGCTTATAAATTTAATATGAAATAGAACATTTCCCCCTGCAGTTTACATTCAGTTTATTTTCAGGTTTGAAAATGGCTTCTATTTGGGGGTGCATGAACAGGCAATCCCAGGGATGGGGGAGCCTAGTGGGCTGCCATCAATGGGGTCACACAGTCAGAGACTACTGAAGCAACTTAGCAGTAGCAGCAGCAGAACAGGCAGAGATGGTGAATGGATCCTAACACACACATAAAACGAAGAAATATGTCTCCTTTTCATTTCTTAAAAAATATAATTATGTCTTGCAGTTTCAAACTGTATATAACATAACTAGTTGTTTTATTTGACAATGAGCCTCTAAAAATATATACCAAAAAAAAAAAAAGCTTAGCTTTGTAACCTGAAAAGACCTAAAAAATTTTAGGATTATGTCATGTATGTTAAGCAATTTTTTCATTCTGAAAAGTCACATAAAACAGAGTTTCTCAAACCTGGAGCTGGAAGCTGCTTCACGGAGGGAGGCTGTCCTACGTACTGGACGACGTGGACCACCACCCCAGGCCTCTGACCAACCATGACAGGCCTTTAGCCCCAGCCCAGAGCCATGACAATGAAAGTGTGTCTTGAGGTTGCTAAAGGTCCCCTGAGTGGCAAAATCACCCCTGGCTGAGTACCACTGACACAGAATCGACTACTTTACAACTGCAATAGAGATAGAAATTCATGTTTACAATATATTTTGTAATTCTTTCATTGTGAGCAACTGTTTTGAAATCATCAACCAAGAGAACACAGCCAAGCTTTGCCAAAAGGATAAAGACATCATCTCTTCCAAAACCATCAAATAACACCCTGCACACTGTCATCTGATGAAGCACACCAATGATCCGTTATCTCTGTGTCATAGTCCTGCTCCTCACAGATGCCACAGTTGACTAATCTACTTCCTTCTTCAGAAATGCAACAGCCTAGAGGCAGCAAGTGTCAGGCGATTTTTGTCCACTCAGTAGGATTTATGTCTCACCAAGCTGGGCAACAGGCAGGAAGACCACAGAACTGTGTTGCAAAAGCCTGTTGGTTTTTCATCTGCTTACTGATAAGGGCTTGACTTTGAGCACACTTTGTCAGGGACATTTTTTAAAGCAATTAGTTTTCATGTCTGGCATTTAAGAAGCTGTACGACAACTGCTTAGATTTCCACTGCACAGGGGAAAGACAGTGGTAAAACACTTTGAAATGACTGAATGATAAATAAACCCAGGCAATTTTTTTTTCATATTTGTCTATTATCTTCTTGTTTGCTCTTTGATGAAAAGCTAAAGTTGTCCAGAGCTCTTGTGTACACCGTTTCTAATGGGGAACATAATGAGAATATCTGCAGCCAAGCCTATTTTCGAGACTAGGTGATCGAGCCACTTATTTCAAGCAGTATTTGATTCAAGATCGTACCAACAATGTCACTGATTTTGATTAGTTCTTAATTTATTATGTTGATGCTTGATTGTGGTGGAACTTTGATCCTGTTTTGCTGACTTTGTATACTGTGTATCAAAGGCCTCAAGAAAGAGAAAGAAACACTGAGTAGTTTGATGTTTGAAAAAATTCTGAGACACGGTTTCATTCTATGTTTTTAAACTTCCTCTACTTATTATACTTTTTCTAGACTTCCCACACTTTAAAAGTTTTCCAGACAAGGATATCCAGGTAGTGCCATATCTAAAGACACTGATGAAAAGAGGTAAAATCTTTGTTAAAATTTATTCCCATGTTTTTAGTGAGGAACCAACAAGAAAAGAGGGAACAGATTCTTCATCTCATCCTTGGCAAGGCAGATGAGAAAACTGAAAAACAGAGGGAAGAGGAAACTTTCTGCTGTTAAGGAAACTGATCCAGATAATGACATGGATGCATTTCTCTGCATTTTGCAAAGTAAACTTCATTCTTTTGAAAGTTTCTGGTTTTTAATTTGAATTTCTTGGTGTAAATAAAAGATTTTTGAGAATTGTTTTTCCTTCTTTAATTAAAAAAAATATTCAATAGCAACTATCTGAAGAAAGGGAGAAAAAAAGAAAAAAAAAAAAAAAAAAAAACAAGAGAAGCCACAAAGCCCCAGCTGCGCTTAGTTCCTGTTCACTCAGGCTGGCTCGTGACGTAGGTTTGCTGTATTTTGAATTCACATATTAGAAACATTCATTCAGAGAGGAAACTAGCTTTGGCATAATCAACAGAAGAAAATAGCATTCATAGAACTGTTATTCAAAAAGAAGCACAGAGCTGTACTTCTTGTTCTAATGAACCTTACTTGGTTTTGCTATAACAGGGAGGGAAAAAAGTTGTACTTTATGGTGGGTAACTTCTGACTCTGATGCGGGAAAGATTGAAGGCAGGAGGAGAAGGGGATGACAGAGGATGAGATGGTTGGATGGCATCACCAACTCAATGGACATGAGTTTGAGCAAACTCTGGGAGATGGTGGAGGACAGGAAGCCTGGCATGCTGTAGCCCATGGGGTCGCAAAGAGTCAGACATGACTTGAGCGACTAAACAACAACCACTTCTGACATGAAAACTTGAACAGAAATTTCATACATAATTATTGAAATATGAGAAAGAATCAGACCTTGCAGTTTGGGTAGCTGAGAGTTTGGGGTCTCAACTGCTCAAAACAGGGGAGCTGGAAGAGAAATGCATGCCTTGCTTTGGGGACTTTGCAGGGCACAGAATTAAGTTATCCTGTTTCCTCCAACCACAGTTCTGGCTGCACTTTAAAACAACTCTATTTGTAGCACCAGTGCCACAGCTGAGATCCCCAAGCTGCAAGTCCTGTCCTCAGCCGGCCCCTCACTAGGCCCTGTCCTGTTTCCTTGTAGGGTCTGTAAGACCCTCCCTGGACTGAAGCTGCTTTGAAGTGACACCTCATATCGAAGTGGCACCTCATATCTCCACACCGGATCTAATTTAGTGCAGTGAAGAATAATTCACTTGTTAAAGACATTCATGCCAGTCTTTCACGCTAGAAGCCTGCATCTCAGAACTATGGTTTCCAGCTGCCATGGTTTCGTGGCGTTAGGCTGCTGTGTGTCATATGCCACTGCTCTATTCATAATATTTAGACAGTGCCATAGCAACACATAAAATACGACCTCCAGAGGTCTGCATTCCTCCAGCTCTGTGTCAAGTATTAGAGAAATTCCTGAGGAAGGGAGCCATACTACAGAGCGTCTGAACTGCTCCCTTTAAGGTAGCGATTGCAGAAACCTAGAGCAGAAACACGTCCTAGGATTCTATATTCAGTCCTAGAAATGTCCCCACGTACTTGCAGTTTTCTGGTTTTATTTAGAAGGCATCAAATTCTCTTATTTAATTCTATAAAGGGCTACTAAAATCTCACCACTTTATAGTTAATCTTCTTTCTCTTTCCACAGTAGGAAAAACAGATTATCATATTTTATTATCTAAGCGTTTTGTATAAAAGTATTAGTGGAGGTGGGCTTCCCAGGTGGCTCAGTGGTGAAGGAACCAACTGCCAATGCAGGAGATGCATGAGACACAGGTTCAATCCCTGGGCCAGGAAGATCCCTGGAGGAGGAAATGGCCACCCACTCCAGTATTCTTGCCTGGAAAATTCTATGGACAGAGGAGTCTGGCAGGCCCCTGCCAGGGGGTAATAAAGGGGTCACAAAGAGTCAGACACGACTGAGTGACTGAACACACACATATTAGTGGAGATGACAGAGATGCAAATATCTAAGACCTGGTTCTCTTTCCATATGCTTCTTGAAATTCGGAAGTAAATTTCTCATTTTGGCTTGCTTTTCAAAGATTTACTTCGCATCAAAATAGGTTTTCTACAGTGTTATCATCGAGATTTTCTTTTCTTTTCAGCAGCTTAAAATGAGAAACATTTCTTTTCTCAGAGTTTCTCTAGCAGTAGCTCAGCTGGTGGTTCTGGCCCAGGGTCTCTCGTGAGATTTTTTTGTGGTCAAGCTGTTTGCCGGGGCAGCACTCGTTGGTTTTCATATTCTTGGCTTTGTTATATAATGTTCAACAGATTCTGTCTCTCCTCTCTTTTTAAGTTTAGATTCTCTGTACCCTTTGTCATTAAGGTATCATCGACATCCCTCTGACTGGAGTATTTTGCCTTCACCTGATTTCCTCAGAAAGCAAAACCACTGGTTGAAATAATTCCCATATTTTCTCAATCAGGAAAGAGCCCTGAGTGAGGTCCGGTTGTCAGGCTAGGGCCCCGGACCACTCAAAGCCCCCAGGCTGCTCACAGTGTCAGTTGGGCAGACCCAGCTTTGCTGGAACACGACACTCAGTTCTGGTATTTTCTAGGAGAGGGGGCACAAAAGTGCACACGAATCACTCGGGTCTCTTGTTATGATGCAGATTCTAATTCCTTGGTTCTGGGATGAACCCTAGCTCCTGCATCCAGCACAGAGATTTTAAGTAAATACCATTAACTACCTCCCCTGTAACCCCCGTCACCGTGAGCACTCCCCTCTTCTCCACCTCTTCTCCGTCAATCTTGTGGAGCAGGTCACTATTTCCTATCTGCATTTTGTTCAAAATCTCTTTCTCAGTATTATTCTCTATTTGCAAAGGCACTGCTTACACCCAGATTATGTTTCCTCTCACAGGGTTAGCAAAGTAGCCTATTACTTCACTTAGTTTCAAATGTTTCCTGTAGTATTTTACAGAACACACAGTATTTTACATATTCATCATATCTGATCCTCAAAACAACTCATATGGTAGGCCAGGCAAACATTATCCAGCTTGGAAATAAAGAAACAGGCTCAGGAAGAGAGAACTGCTTTCTCAAGGTCATAAAGCTACCAAATTGCCGAGCTGAAACTTCAGGTCTAAGTCCTGGTTCCCCAAATTGAATCTGCCTTCTTAAAGCCAAATAACTGTGCACACGCTATGTGCTAAGTCACTTCAGTGGTGTCTGACTCTTTGCGACCCCATGGACTGTAACCCGCCAGGCTCCTCTGTCCATGGCATTCTCCAGGCAAGAGTACTAGAATGGGTTGCCATACCCTCCTCCAGGAGATGTTCCTGATCCAGGGATCGAATTCACATTTCTTATGTCTCCTGCATTGGCAGGTGGATTCCTTACCACAACTGAATCTGCCTTCTTAAGGCTAAATAACAGTATCACCACAATAAAACCCACTAAAGCTTTCACCACATCTTGAAGACATATGGCAACTGAGAACTGCAAATGGGGTACAGATTATGAAATTAACAGCCCTAACTCTATACCTGGTAGCTCCAGGAACTCACAGACTCTAGAATGTGTCCAACATTACCGAACTATAGATTCAAATCTACAGTTACTACAGTCATCTATAGTTATCTATACAACTGACAATAGGCTCGAATCTACTGACTTCTGCTGCCGCGCTTTTCCATCTCACTCCCTTAAAGACCCCTGGTGCTGTGAGCTTTCTGTGACATGTGCAGATAACCCATGCAAAGTTAATTTCTGCCAGTCTCAGAGACGTGCCTCTGCTGTGGATGGGTTTTGTCTCCCGCTCTGCAACAGCACTTGTACCACCTCTGGATGGAACCCCTAGTGTTACAAAACCTGCAGCCATGCCCCTTCATTCTTTCCAAATCCAAGCCTTAATCAGGTTCTCCTGCCCACCCACAAGCCCTCTCTGATGTCCCAGGCCCTCAGAAAACCATTCCTCACTAGTCCTCAGACACCTGCGGCTTCTGCTACCCAGTCTCATACTTGGCACCTTCTCTAGGACCCATCCTGGGTCCTGTATGTCCTCACAGTGCCATCCCAGTCATGTCACCCTTTCCCCCAACATTCAGGGTTCTCCTCGCCAAGGACTATTGATACATGAAAGGCTACTTCTCCCTGGAACATCCTTCCACATATTAAACCATCTTGAAAATTCCCGTTTAGCCTTTCCTTGTCAGTTAAGACACTGCTTCTCTTGTGAAGTCCCTGCTGATGTTTCCAGGTGACGCAGGAGAGACCTCTTGAGGGTTCTCAGCACATTCTGGATGATGCCCCCTTGGATCAACTGTGTGATCACACTGCTAGTGTCTGCATGTCTGTTTCCCACTGAAGACTGCTCATCACGGACACAGTCATCTGCTTCTCCACTGCACTGAGTACATAGCCCAGCACAACCAGAGCTTAAGATACGATAAATGAATCAAAAATGAAATGCACATCCTGCTAAAAATGAAGACATTCTGTGTTCTATTAAGCTTAAGAAGTAACAGTGCTTTGTCGCTCAGTCGTGTCTGACTCTTTATGACCCCCATGGACTATAGCCCTCCAGGTTCCTCTGTCCAGGGGATTCTCCAGGCAAGAATACTGGAGTGGGTTGCTATGCCCTCCTCCGGGGGATCTTCCCAACCCAGGGATCGAACCCAGGTCTCCAGCATTGTGGGTGGAGTCTTTACCATCTGAGCCACCAGAAAAGCCCTAAGAAGCAAATACATTTAGAAGTTTAGAGTGGAAATACTCATTGAGAAGCAGGTCCCAGGTATCACAGGCCCGGGCCTAATTCCTCCAGCAACTACAAAGCCAGGCTAAAGAAAGACCAAGAAACATCTTGTGTGATACTACTGTTCTTTTGGGAGTCGGAGCTCCTTCTTACAGGCAAGCTCTCACCTCCAAAGATACTTTTCTAGAGTTACAGCCACTAGCCTCGCATTACAACTGTACTGAACTGCTATTCTCTACCTCCCTGCTGCTACTGCTGCTAAATCACTTCAGTCGTGTCCGACTCTGTGTGACCCATAGACGGCAGCCCAACCGGCTCCCCCATCCCTGGGATTCTCCAGGCAAGAACACTGGAGTGGGTTGCCATTTCCTTCTCCAATGCATGAAAGTGAAAAGTGAAAGTGAAGTCGCTCAGTCATGTCCGAGCTCTTTGCGACCCCATGGACTGCAGCCTACCAGGCTTTAACATCCATGGGATTTTCCAGGCAAGAGTACTGGAGTGGGCTGCCATTGCCTTCTCCATCTAGGCGATCTGAAATCCACATTTTTAAACTTTTTGTTCTAAGAAGACCCTCTACCTACTCCCCAGTGGACAACCTTGTAGTCGACCTTTCCACAGACAGCAATTAACTTATTTTTTTGTGACAACTGCTCTGCTTCCATATAGTGTTAACTTCCTTTATTTCCAAAACCCCGCAGGCATAATTCTATTCAAGCATCTAAGGGGGAGAGGGACAGTGACTCCGTGTCTACCTGTCTGTTAGACCATGAACTACACAAAAGCATGGTATTCACCTAGTTCATGCTTAGTTTTCAAAGCTCATCAATGTTTAGCCCTTTTCAGGTATATACTGATCCACTTACAAGATATGGGAGGGGAGAAAAGCAGGAGGAAAGTAGAAAGACACCAAGACACCTTTGTGGCCAGTGTTGTGGATGCAAACTAGCTTCTGTTGACTTAAAAATCTGGAAGTACAGCAGAGTCAAACTGATCTTCCTTCTGCTAGTGAGTGGTTGTGGAAACCAGAGGTGTTCCTGCAGCAGCAAATTTCTAGGCTCTGTTCCCTGGGTGTCAGAGTCAGTGCTGAGCTCGCAGCTATGGGAGTCCGCTTGGCAGCACCCCTAGTGTTAGAAGTCAGCCACAGCAGCAGCAGTGATAGCTATTTAATTCCCAGGGATTAACACCTGCATTTAGAGAAGGAAATGGCAACCCACTCCAGTATTCTTGCCTGGAGAATCTCATGGACTGAGGAGCTTGGCAGGCTATAATCTGTGGGGTTGCAAAGAGTCAGACACGACTGAGTGACTAACACACCACACACACACACACACACACACACACACACACACACACACACACCATCTGCATTAGGGCTCTGGGAACTGAGGCCTCAGACGTAGCAGCCTCCCAGTGGGGTCATTCTGGGGTCAGTCCTGGGGGCCCAGCCCAGACTCCTCTCTCATCACTTCTAATATGTGTGTAAGCACATAATTTCTTGAATTAAAACCCTTCTCGCTTAAAATACTTACAGTGATAGTTTCTGTTTCTTGGAGTTCATCCTATCAGATCCAGTAAGAGGGAATAAGAGGAGAGGGTGTGGGAGTAAGGCAGAGGGAAAGCAGAGGGAGAGGGGTGTTCCTGCCTGGAAAAGCTCAGGGCTGTCAAAAGAATTTACCATTTGTTCCAGGCAACACCTGATGAGGGTCCTCTGACCTCTGTTTCTTAGAGTATTTACTGAAGATTGTTTCCAATTGTGAACCATTCCTCTGTCTCATTCAGAGGTATTTGTACTTCCTACAACTCAGAATTGCCCTTTCTCAAAGACCCACGAGCCGTTCCTTTCACAGGTAACCTTGAGGAAGGACAGCCCTGCCTCCCAGGCTCTGTTGAGGATAAAGTGCTAACTTCCACGCCTGCTACTAGTGGACACAGCAGCGGAGCCTTCTGCACTGACCCACCCCTTACAGTTTCACTTCCCTGACTTTACTGGAGACCCAGTCACCCCCACTCCTCTGTTCTGCCTTTAACAGGCCCACATCTCTGCACATCTGAATGGAGCTCAGGGTTTTTTGCACAGTCAGTAGTTACTGAACTAAATCTGTTTTCACCACTTTCACTAATGTTTGACAAGAGAAAGTCTTAACCGTTCTTTTCTTTTACTCTTGTTACATCCGCTTTATATCCAATGAATTAAGAATATAATTTATTTTTTCTACAAAAACTTTTATATTGGTTTACTTTGTAAAGATTAGGAAAGGCCACAATGATTTGCTATAAAGCACATTTTCTCTATATATTTTAACAAGGGAGATGTTTTCCAGAATTCCAGATGAATTCCAGAGATTCTCTCCAGAATAGTTTTTCCTGTGATTTTTAATCTGAAGTCTGACAGACAGGATAAATACCTCAGAACCAATAAATATTAGAAATTTCTAGCATACTTAGAATTTCAGGTTAAATACTAATGATCAATGACCCTTCAAATTTCACCTGCACAACTTTGATTTAGTATAGGAACTATAAATTATGAAATCAGTCATTTGAGTTCAGTCACTCAGTCGTGTCCGACTCTTTGTGACCCCATGAATCACAGCATGCCAGGCCTCCCTGTCCATCACCAATTCCCGGAGTTCACTCAAACTCATGTCCATCGAGTCGGTGATGCCATCCAGCCATCTCATCCTTGGTCGTCCCCTTCTCCTCCTGCCCCCAATCCCTCCCAGCATCAGAGGCTTTTCCAATGAGTCAACTCTTTGCATGAGGTGGCCAAAGTATTGGAGTTTCAGCTTTAGCATCAGTCCTTCCAAAGGACACCCAGGACTGATTTCCTTTAGGATGGACTGGTTGGATCTCCTTGCAGTCCAAGGGACTCTCAGGAGTCTTCTCCAACACCACAGTTCAAAAGCATCAATTCTTAGGCGCTCAGCTTTCTTCACAGTCCAACTCTCGCATCCATACATGACTACTGGAAAAACCATAGCCTTGACTAGACAGACCTTTGTTGGCAAAGTAATTATGAAATAAACTCATATTAATAGAGCCATTTTTGCCAACTGGCAGCAAAAAGAAATTCCCATTGGTCATTTAAAAGGAAACTTTTCAGATTAGAGACAGAGGTCCACTCTTTCTTTGACCCTCAATTCTTTGAAATTTCTAATATACATTTATAAGATGACACAACTAATTGTGATCCTCATTTCATGTAACTGTTAGGTTTTGCTGTAGGAAATGAGTAATTATTCAAACATGCAAAGTCCCATTATTTTCAGTTCTCTTGAGAGGATGAAGACAATTGTTTAAGAGGGAGCTGTAGATTCTTAGCATTTTAAGTTATACTCAATAAATGTTTCTGACATGGAAGACAAACACTGCTGACAGGTACAGTTCTGGTTAGTTTTTAGAATGTTTGAGAAATTCCCCTGTTGACTAAGAATCTATTCACTGTAGTCCCAGAGAGTTAGTCTCTGGACATCCCCTTTGAACTTTTTTTTTCCTTCATAGAGGTTCATGCAAGGAACCATGATTCACTGAATATTCTTTCCTAAAAAGAAAGCACCTCTATGGACAACTTGAAAATTTCCAGTAGTAATAACCTTATTATAATTTCTCATAATTCCTAGTCATTTATAATGAGGAACCCATGAAAAATGTGAACAACTTGTGAGCTATGGCCTGAGAATCAGTTCAGTTCAGTTCAGTTGCTCAGTCGTGTCCAACTATTTGTGACCCCATGAATCACAGCACGCCAGGCCTCCCTGTCCATCACCATCTCCCAGAGTTCACTCAGACTCACATCCATCGAGTCCGTGATGCCATCCAGCCATCTCATCCTTGGTCGTCCCCTTCTCCTCCTGCCCCCAGTCCCTCTCAGCATCAGAGTCTTTTCCAATGAGTCAACTCTTCGCATGAGGTGGCCAAAGTACTGGAGTTTCAGCTTTAGCATCATTCCTTCCAAAGAAATCCCAGGGCTGATCTCCTTCAGAATGGACTGGTTGGAACTCCCTGCAGTCCAAGGGACTCTCAAGAGTCTTCTCCAACACCACACTTCAAAAGCATCAATTCTTCGGCACTCAGCCTTCTTCACAGTCCAACTCTCACATCCATACATGACCACAGGAAAAACCATAGCCTTGACTAGATGGACCTTAGTCAGCAAAGTAATATCTCTGCTTTTCAATATACTATCTAGGTTGGTCATAACTTTTCTTCCAAGGAGTAAGCGTCTTTTAATTTCATGGCTGCAGTCACCATCTGCAGTGATTTTGGAGCCCAGGAAAATAAAGTCTGACACTGTTTCCACTGTTTGGCCATCTATTTCCCATGAAGTGATGGGACTGGATGCCATGATGGCCTGAGAATCAGCAGGTCTCAATTAATCCCCACCTCATTAACTCCCAATGAAGTCTGAAAAATCTTTCCATTTCCAAAGAAAATTACTTTTTTCCCACATCTAACCTCATAAGAATACCAAAAAGATGAAAAAAGAGAAAGAAAAGAAAGAGAACCTGTACCAAACTATGTGAAATCTTTAAAAGAGATTAATATTTGTGGCCTCAATATTGGGATTATAATGGCAATTACTTAGGAATAATAATATTATAAAAACTGTACCATCTTTATAATAGAGGAAGGTAACCTCTTGAAACTATTAATATAAATATTATTTCCAATTGTGCAACTTTTTCTTGACATAAATATTCTTGCATTACTATGCAATACCAAATTGGTTAAAAAAAAGAACCAGGCAGTAGTTAAAGCAGTAAAACATTTCAATCAAAGCATTTTAAGAGGAGAAAAGAGATCTCAGGATAGATCTGAACTCAATTCTGAATACAGCATGGGAGACCTGGGACTTTATAGCCAAGGAGCAGAGTGGGGATCAGTGGATGGAAAATTACTAATAGGAAATATCAGGGGGTAAGGGAGTATTCTGGCTGCAGCGACATAATAAGAGTCTCGTTGAAGACAGGCCAGATGATCAGACATCACCGGGGGTGCTGGGGGTGTGGGAACAACCAGATACTCACCAGGATTGGATAAAGATGATGGGGAGTCCCAATAAACTGACTTACTTAGCAGGAGACTTGCTAAAATTGGATTTTTTAAAGAAAATGCATAGATGAGCCTAAAAGAAGGTGCAGAAGTACTGAAGTTTGGTCAAGCAGAGAATCTTTGTCATTAGAATCTCTGTTGTTTAGGGAAATTTCTGTATCAAGAAATTTAGCTAAAATGACAGATGGCATGTCCCCACTTTTTAAGAATATGTCACTAAGAATACTAACTCTATTTCACCCTATCACTTCTTTGTTATAAATTAATAGCAGTTGGAGAAAACATGCATATATGAAAACTATATGACTGTCCAAAGCAGAAAGTCACAGAAGGTGGGACAAGCTTTCCTGGATTTAGTTCTAATCTAAAACATTATTTTATGTTTCCATCAAAATTCCAACCTGTGATGGCAGCCAGGGCAACACTGAACATAACAGAGGCAGATGGCAGACCAAGGAAGGACCAGTATCTGAGGACTGCTTGAAGAGCTCAGAGTTCCCGGGTTGTTGAGTAAGTCCATTAGAGGAACTTTGAATCACCCTCCAGTAACACGGCAAGGTGGCTCCTGGTAGATGGAGCAGTTTATGGTTGCCAGGAACCATTTAACAATGATCACTAATGTCACTCTGGAGCTGACTGTGGCTCAGATCACGAACTCCTTATTGCCAAATTCAGACTTAAATTGAAGAAAGTAGGGAAAACCACTAGACCATTCAGATATGACCTAAATAAAATCCCTTATGAATATACAGTGGAAGTGACAAATTCAAGGAATTAGATCTGACAGACAGAGTGCCTGAAGAACTATGGACAGAGGTTTGTAACATTGTACAGGAAACCGTAATCAAAGCCATTCCTAAAAAAGAAATGCAAAAGGCAAAATGATTGTCTGAGGAGGCCTTACAAACAGTTGAGAAAAGAAGAGAAGCAAAAAGCAAAGGAGAAAAGGAAAGATGCACCCATCTGAATGCAGAGTTCCAGAAAATAGCAAGGAGAGATAAGAAAGCCTTCATAAATGAACAATGCAAAGAAATAGAGGAAAACAACAGAATGCAAAAGACTATAGATCTCTTCAAGAAAATTAGAGATACCAAGGGAACATTTCATGCAAAGATGGGCACAATAAAGGACAGAAATGGTAAGGACCTAACAGAAGCAGAAGATATTAAGAAGAGGTAGCAAGAATATACAGAAGAATTACATACACAAAAAATCTTAATAACCCAGATAACCACGATGGTGTGATCACTCACCTAGAACCAGACATCTTGGAGTGTGAAATCAAGTGGGTCTTAGGAAGCAACACTATGAACAAAGCTAGCGGAAGTGATGGAATTCCAGCTTCAAATGCTTCTCTCACAATCCAAAACCAGAAGAATTTAGCTCTCTCTAGTTGTGGTTGTCTCATTACTTCTGAAAAGCTGGAGGAAAATGAGAGATGGGTTAGCACTCACAACTTTTCAGATTTTAACCATGTGTTGAAATGATTCACAAATTATTAGAAAAGATCATGACCAAGCTGGAAATAAAACTAAAAGGTCACAAAGTCTATTTTATTTTTAAAAATTTATTTATTTGTTTTTGCCTGTGCTGGGTCTTCACTGCTGCATGAGCTTTTCTTTAGTTACAGCAAGTAGGGGCTTCTCATTGTGGTGGTTTCCCTTGTTGTGGAGAACAGGCTCTCGGGCAAACAGGCTTCAGTAGTCACGACACGTGGGCTCAGTAGTTGTGGCTCCCAGGTTCTAGAGCACAGGCTTAATAGTTGTGGTGCATAAACTTAGTTGCTCCATGGCATGTGAGATCTTCTCGGATCAGGGATGGAACTCAAATCTCCTACACTGGCAGGCAGATTCTTTATTACTGAGCCACCAGGGAAGTCCTCATTTTATTCTATTTTAATACAGAAATTTGTAAGAGTATTTCATTCAAACATGAAAAATCCGGGATATATTTGAATATAAACATAAATATGAACCATAAACCAGAGCTATTTAAGTAAATCAGTAATGAATGTGGAAAAAATATCAGAGAATTGATATAGGCATAAAATCACAAATGAAGTAATATAAAATCGGGCAATTAATACTCTAATTTTACTTTTTCTTCAAAATATACTTTATTTCTTGGAGCAGTTTTAGGTTCACAGTGACAGTGAGGGGAAGGAAAAGGGATTTCCCATTCACACCCTCCCTGTTCTCCATTATCAACACTCCCCACCAGATGGTTGGTTCATCTGCTACAAATGATGAATCTACATTGACACACCATAATCACCTGGAGTCCATAGTTTATGGCTCACTCTTGGTGTTAAACCTTCTGTGGGTTTGGACAAATCTGTAATGACATATATCCACCATTATAGTATCATACAAAGTAGTTTACTGCCCTAAAAATCCTCTGTGTTCCAACTATTCACACTTCACTCCCCACTAACCTCCAGCAACCACTGATCTTTACACTGTCTCCATAGTTCTGCTTTTTCCAAAATGTCATGTAGTTGTAATCATACAGTATGTTAGATTGGCTTCTTTCTGTTCAGATTGGCTTCTTCCACTTACTAATATGCATTAAAATTTCCTCCATTTCTGTTCATGGCTTGATAGCTCATTTCTTTGTAAAAAAAAAAAACTGGAGAATAGTTGATTTACAATGTTGTGCCAATCTGCACTATATGGCAAAATGCCTCCATTATCCACACATATATACATTCTTTTTAATATTGTTTTCCATTATGGTTTATCCCAGGATATTGGAAATAGTTCCTTGTGCTATACAGTAGGACCTTGTTGTTGACAGCTCATTTCTTTTTGGTGCTGAATAATATCCCATGCCTAGATGAACCACAGTTCACACTTACTTTTTAAAACATTTTATCTTTAAGAGATATTCAAATATATAGAAAAACTTGAATTACAACAAACAGCCATATATTTACCATCCCAGCATACTCAATGGTAATTTTTTCCCATTTACAGGAGAAAAAAATTAAAGAAAAAAAAATCTGGATACTAAATACTTACTTTCCTCTATCTCAGATAGAAATGTTACACTGCTATGTACTTTATCAGTTAGCTATTGAAATGAAAATCTACTCCCAAACTCAGTGGCTTAAAACTGTAATCTTTTATTCTCATGGGTCCAAGGAAGAGTTGAGGATTCAGCTAACCTGGGCTGGGCTCTGGTGGCTAGCTGTGCGGAGCTCCCATGAGGCCATCCACATCTGTGAGAGTTAGCTTGGGGATAGCTGAGGAAGTCTGCCTCTCCTGCCTGTGTCTGCCTCCAGGACGGGCAGCTCACCTCAGAATGCTCATTTCCTAGCAACTCAGGGGCACAAGAAAGCAAGGAAAATGCCACGCCCCTTGCAGCCTAATCTTGAAACTGTCATTCCATCACTTGAACCACACACTTTAGCCAAAGCTAGACACATGACCAAACTTAAGTCGAGAGGTTTGAAAATGCAGCTCACACATAAGAAGAGGGAACAGGTCCAGAGGGCTATGGGTATTGAGGGGTGAAAATTTGGCGGTGGTTTAGTCTTTAGTCACTAATTTGTGTCCGATCCTTGTGACCCCCCAGGGACTCTAGTCCGCCAGGCTCCTCTGTCCATGGGATTTCCCAGGCAAGAATATCACAGTGGGTTGCCATTTCCTTCTCCAGGGGATCTTCCCAACCCAGGGATCAAACTTGGGTCTTCTGCATTGCAGGCATATTCTTTACTGACTGAGCTACCAAGGAAGACTGAGGGGTGAAAAAATGGGTCCGTTTTCATTCCAATCCCAAAGAAAGGCAATGCTAAAGAATGTTCAAACAACCAAACAACTGCACTCAATTCACATGCTAGCAAAATAATACCCAAAATTCTCCAAGCTAGGCTTCAACAGTACATGAACCAAGAACTTCCAGATGTTCAAGGGGGTTTAGAAAAGGGAGAGGAACCAGAGATTAAATTGCCAACATCTGTTGGATCATAGAAAAAGCAAGAGAATTCCAGAAAAACACATCTGCTTCATTGACTATGCTAAAGGCTTTGACTGTGTGGATTACAACAAACTGTGGAAAATTATTAAAGAGATGGAAATACCAGACCAGCTGACCTGACTTTTGAGAAACCTGTATGCAGGTCAAGAAGCAATGGTTAGAACTGGAAATGGAACAATGGGCTGGTTCAAAAATTGGGAAAGGAGTATGTCAAGGCTGTATATTGTCACCCTGCTTATTTAACTTATATGCAGAGTACACCATGAGAAATGGTGGGTGAAGCACAAGTTGGAATCAAGATTTCAAGGAGAAATATCAATAACCTCAGATATGCAGATGAGACCACCCTTATGGCAAAAACTGAAGAGGAACTGAAGAGCCTCTTAATGAACGTGAAAGAGGAGAGCGAAAAAAACTGACTTAGAACTCAACATTTAAAACCCTAAGATCATAGCATCTGGTCCAATCACTTCACGGCAAATAGACGGGGAAACAATGGAAACAGTGAGACTTTATTTTCTTAGGCTCCAAAATCACTGCAGATGGTGACTGCAGCCAGGAAATTAAAAGATGCTTGCTCCTGGGAGAAAAGCTATGACCAACCTAGACAGCATATTAAAAATCAGAGACATTACTTTGCTGACAAAGTTCCCATATAGTCAAAGCTATGGTTTTTTCCAATAGTCATGTATGGATGTGAGAGTTGCACTGTAAAGAAAGCTGAGCACTGAAGAATTGATGCTTTTAAACTGTGATGTTGGACAAGACTCTTGAGTCACTTGGACTGCAAGGATCCAACCAGTTAATGCTAAAGAAAATCAGTCCTGAATATTCATTGGAAGGACTGATGATGAAGCTGAAACTCCAATACTTTGGCCACCTGATGTGAAGAGCTGACTCATAGAAAAGAGTCTGATGCTGGGAAAGATTGAAGGCAGGAGGAGAAGGGGATGACAGAGGATGAGATGGTTGGATGGCATCACCGACTCCACGGATGTGAGTTTGAGTAAACTCTGGGAGTTGGTGAAGGACAGGAAGCCCGACGTGTTGCAGTCCATGCGATTACAAAGAGTCAGACACAACTGAGTGACTGAACAATAACAACAACAAATTGTGCCAATGTTAATTTCCTAGTTTTACTAACTATAAAGAGGTTGTATAAATGTTAAAATTAAGGAAACTTTGTAAAAATTATACATGAACTCTTCAATATATTTCTAAGCCTTAAATTTCAAAGTATATCAAATTAGAAAGTTTTAAAAATCATCCCTCAGGTCTTTCTTGGTGGCTCAGTGGTGAAGAATCTGGCTGCCAATGCAGGAGAGGCTGGTTCGATCCCTTATCCAGGAAGACCCTACATACCACAAAACAACTAGGCCCATGAGCCACAGCTACTGAGCCTGTGCTCTAGAGCCTGCGATCCACAGCTAGTAAAGCCTGTGCACCCCAGAGCCTGTGCTCTGCGGCTGGAGAAGCCACCACAATGAGAACCCCTGCACACCAGGACTGGAAAACAATCTCCGCTCACCTCAACTACAGAGAAGCCCACACTGCAATGAAGACCCAGCACAGCCATAAATAAATAAATACAATTATATAAAAATCACCCTTCAGTTCAGTTCGGTTCAGTTCAGTCACTCAGTCGTGTCCGACTCTTTGCGACCCCATGAATCGCAGTATGCCAGGCCTCCCTGTTCATCACTATCTCCCGGAGTTCACTCAGACTCATGTCCATCCAGTCCGTGATGCCATCCAGCCATCTCATCCTTGGTCGTCCCCTTCTCCTTCTGCCCCCAATCCCTCCCAGCATCAGTCTTTTCCAGTGAGTCAACTCTTCGCATGAGGTGGCCAAAGTACTGGAGTTTCAGCTTTAGCATCATTCCTTCCAAAGAAATCCCAGGGCTGATGTCCTTCAGAATGGACTGGTTGGATCTCCTTGCAGTCCAAGGGACTCTCAAGAGTCTTCTCCAACACCACACTTCAAAAGAATCAATTCTTCAGCACCTAGCTTTCTTCACATTCCAACTCTCCCATCCATACATGACCACTGGGAAAACCATAGCCTTGACTAGATGGACCTTAGTCGGCAAAGTAATGTCTCTGCTTTTGAATATACTATCTAGGTTGGTCATAACTTTTCTTCCAAGGAGTAAGCATCTTCTAATTTCATGGCTGCAGTCACCATCTGCAGTGATTTTGAAGCCCAGGAAAATAAAGTCTGACACTGTTTCCACTGTTTCCCCATCTATTTCCCATGAAGTGATGGGAGTGGATGCCATGATGTTCATTTTCTGAATGTTGAGCTTTAAGCCAACTTTTTCGCTCTCTTCTTTCACTTTCATCAAGAGGCTTTTTAGTTCCTCTTCACTTTCTGCCATAAGGGTGGTATCATCTGCATATCTGAGGTGATTGATATTTCTCCTGGCAATCTTGATTCCAGCTTGTGCTTCTTCCAGGCCAGTGTTTCATAAGTTAAATAAGCAGGGTAACAATATACAGCCTTGACGTACTCCTTTTCCTATTTTGAACCAGTCTGTTGTTCCATGTCCAGTTCTAACTGTTGCTTCCTGGCCTGCATACAAATTTCTCAAAAGGCAGGTCAGGTGGTCTGGTATTCCCATCTCTCTCAGAATTTTCCACAGTTTATTGTGATCCACACAGTCAAAGGCTTTGGCATAGTCAATAAAGGCAGAAATAGATGTTTTTCTGGAACTCTGGTGCTTTTCCCATGATTCAGCAGATGTTGGCAATTTGATCTCTGGTTCCTCTGTCTTTTCTAAAACCAGCTTGAACATCAGGGAGTTCACGGTTTACCTATTGCTGAAGCCTGGCCCCTTAATTGATTTGAATTTCATTTTTTCCTACAGATCACCAGGTATACCACCTAAGCCTTCCAAAGTTTTTGATATGCTAATTGACAGTGTTTTTTTTTTCTCTCTTCTTTTTTTTTTAAATTTAACTTCAAGAGTAGATGAAAGAGTTTAAGATCCCACTCTCAGGTCAGTCCATCTATAGTTATCATCAGGTGTCCATGGACTCCTCTGGGAATGGAAGCTGATGCCTCTATGGTGAGTCCTTGTTGTTTAGTTGCTAAGTCATGTCCGACTCTTTTTGACCCTGTGGACTGTAGCCCTCCAGACTCTTCGGTTCGTGGAATTATCCAGGCAAGAATACTGGATGAGTTCTATGCCTTCTAATCATGCCATTCTGTTGTACTTCTCTAATAACATTGATTTTTTTCTGCCATGTATTACACTATGGGTAATTAGCAAAGAATACTTTCTCCACTGGTTTAAAAAAAAAAAACAACTTGTTGAATATTGTATTCCTTTGAATAGTGCAGTACCCACTAACTCAATGTCTTCACTTGAACAGAGGACAGAGGATGTGATGACAGCCACTTTTCAATTCTGGACATAAGTTAGAAGTCAGAGTTCCATGCACTTTCCTTTCACTAGAAATTATCTTTAACCATAAATGCTGCCTTTCCACCACAGTGTTCCTCAGAAGTCTTCAAAAGTGCCTCCCTAATAATTAAAGATTTTAACCAATAAGAAAAAAAAGAAAGAAAGAAAGAAGACTTCTAGCTGCAGCCTGCTCCTGCCCTACTTAAAGTTATTTGGAAACTGTGAGGCTCCGCGAGGCGCTGGGCGCAGCTATGAGGACAGGGTCTGTGAGGAAGTTGTGGTTTTCTCTCGAGCTTTCTGGGCGCAGATCCCGCTTCTGGGTCACTTTCAGACCTGAGTTTCACCCTCAGGGCACAGAAAGCTGCTTTCCCCTTGGGCTTTCCCAGCCTCCTAATCTGGCCTTGAACCTGTACATACAGTTCATAGGATGATTTGGCTTCTGCCTAAAAGCACTCAGCTAGAACGCACTTTGCTAATGAACAGCCAAGCAAATCACCTTTGAAGATGATGAGCATCGAGGGTCCAAGGACTCTTCAGAGTAAGCGTTATGTGGGGCTAATGAAGCCACGTGAGCCCTGAGCTATGGTGCATTCGCTTCCGTCACCACGTGAACTGATGAAAATACACCAGGAATAGATGTTTTCATGGTGAGGCCTCCCCTGAAGCTCCCTGAAGACATCCCATGAAGAGCGCAGGAAAAGGCAGTCCAGAGAGTGATGCAGGGGCCTCACACATGGATTCCATTCAGCTCTGTGACCCATGTTGGATTTTTCAGCCCAGAATCTTCAGGGTCAAGGTTTCCAGTCACACTTCCTCCCTAGCTACTTAGGTAACCCCAGGCTTCGCTCACAGGCGTGCCTGCAGCCACATCTTCATTTTCGGGAGCTATATGTGCGCCCTTCCCATCTGAGCCTCCAGGCGGGGTTCCCACCCGGAGCCCCACACAGAGCAAAGGTGTTCAAGTGGAAGTCAAGGGCCTCTCTTGGTCCCTGCAGCCTGTGACAAACTGTGGCGGCTGCTTTCACATGAGCATTTTCTGAAGTCTTGGAGCCATTTATTCAGTCAGATATAGAATGCCCTCTGCTGCCACCGTCCTCAAAGAGAACTTGACCAGGCAGCAGCCGGAACACTTCCCACACATCCAGATGTCACGGGGGAAGTTGAAGAGCGAGACTGAAACCGCGAAGGAGACTGGACCTCTGAGGACAGGGTGGGGAGGTGACTAACACACGCTCTACGTGCAGCTTTGAAGCTGATGGCCGGGAATTCGACCTCAGTTTACAGGATGGGAAGGTCAGGGATATCGCTCCAGAATGACCCATCACCACTTCTCCAGATGGGTTCTCTTGGCTGAATCAAAACCAAGGCTTTGTGAAGGATGCAGGGTACATGTTTCAAACAGTTATGGGAAGTACCTTGGAGAGATTTTATTTTGATTGTGTGTTATCTGTATTTATGATCATAGTGGCAACCAGTCACTCTCGAGCACAGCAGTTTAGATAAGAGCTTATTCCGAACATTCGCTACTGAGCCACTGAAGCAACTTTTGTCACTTCCAGCCAAGGGTGACTCCCAGGCTGATGTGTTTACAGTTGTGCTCTCATGAGTAATGCACCATGTACAAAATAATTCCTGTTGTGGGGACACTTGCTAACTCTAACCATCAAATTTGCTGAAACTTCCACATCAATTAAATTCTTGTATTTATAAAACTGGCGCGCCTTCAAGTGGATGCTCTGTGGTCAATGAAGTTGGAGGCCCTGGGTATGTGTTCTTACCCCGCCTTGCTCCAAGGACCAGGGAAAGAAAATATGGTGAAGTGGACAGGCACTGGGGATCAAATCAGACACTCAGCACTAAGAACTCTAGCCCTAAGCTGTGCTAATTATTTTAACTCAGATTCATTAATTAACCTCTCAAAGCTACGGTGCCTCATCGTCAAATGAGGATTGATCAATAATACATAAAACACAGCACAGAGTAAGTTCTCAATATATAGATTTCCTATTCTATTTGTGATCTTAAGCAGGTTTTAAAAAAATCTCTGAGCCTAGATTTGCCACCATAAATAATGTAGAATAATGTAGTAATGCAATACAGACAAACTGATATATGGGGGCAAATGGTTCTTGTGCTGTGAAATTCTATGAGCTAATCTTTATAGTTTTAAACCAGCGTGCTCTTCTAGTAAAGATCTTTTGAGATTCTTTCTTTAGAAGCATAATATATCAGAAGTGAATGACCTTAAAATGTGTCTTGAATGATATATAAAAACAGGAACAGGAGAAATCATATATAACATTCAGATGCATGTGTCTACATGTCAGCGTTAATGTAAGTATAAGAACACGTGACTGCATGAGCAAAGACACTTGAGAATCTGACTGAATGTGGATATTCTCCCATCACTGTATTGAAAGTATATCACGTGAAAAATAATCAGCCACTGATTCCTGGAAATGGCCACATTAGTATGAACCAGTATGCAGGGCATCCTGCATAGCAGTTATATATCTTTCTCATCTTTTCTGAAACCTATTTCCTGCACTGCAGAGAAACTGACACAGGATGCTTATGAAATGAGATTTAAATTTTCAGTCCAGATGTGTTACAGCTTAACATCAGAAAGCCCCTAGATTTCACAGAACTAAATTTTAATGTTTTGCTAATGGAAACCCCCACAGTTTGCAGGGTTCTCACAAAGCACTTTGGAAGCATATTATTAAAGTCAATCTCATACTTCTTTCTGAGCTGACAACACACTTTGTAACGAACTCCTCTACACTAAAATTTACAAAATACACTCAAAGCTATAATGCAATTGATGAATTTGACATTCAAAACAAGAGGAAGTTTTGATCAGGGATGAGGCATACAACTCACAAGCCAAAAATTGCATAGGATAATACATTATCATTCTAATCTTGAACTGAAAGAGCTAAGGCTTCTAAATCATACTTGAAAACTAGGTAAAGTTTCTAACACAGTGTTTAAAACTACAGACTTTATACACTGATGAGAATTTCTGTGAGAACTGCCTAGGACAAGAAAGCAGCTGATGCAAGTGATGGGGTGGTGGGGGGCAGAACGGGGTGGGGGTCAACCTTTCAGCTACGGAGGACAGTTTGCATGAAAGAGCTTTAATTCTGAGCTGTGGGTACCACACAAGTAAGATAATCCCCCAAACCAGATTCCAATTTGGAAAAGACAGAGATGCAAAAGAAAGTACAAGGGGAATCCTCAGGGCTACCCCAGGAAGGGAAACTTGATCCAGGTGGCAAAGGTCTTGTGCTGAGCGAGCCTTCAGGGCCACTGGGCTCAGATGCTAAAGGGAAGAAATGCCTTGAAGTGCTGTTGACTTTAGTCACACAAATGATTTTGAGCCACTGATTTTGAGCATCAGCTGAAACCCATGGAACAAACACAAACTTCTGAGTCACACTTCAGTTCTATTCCAAGTTTCGACACATCATTCAGTTAGAATGTTAATCCCTTTGAAACTCAGTTGCCTAGTTTGTTAAATGGGGGTAATGACATTTGTCTCCAAGGAAAATTAAAGACTAGATCTAAATGGGATCTAAAATGTCTGAGACAATTTTACATCTATTATCTCACGTTACTATCAGCTGTCATTGTTACTTTTGTGAGCTGTGTAAAATGATTTCTATACTGAATCTGAAGGGAAAAAAACCAGCATGTGTGGCTTAGGGCAATATGTATTTGGAATCACTGATCTACATAAATGTACAAAAAACTGACACAGAGTTGTACCACTCAGGGCACCTCCTTATAACCAGCTTCTTCCAGATCACTTTACTCAGCTGACTTTATCGCTTTCCAGATCCACAACACCAAAGGACCCATGGTCTGCAATTAGTCTTGAATATGATTTATTTTCAGGTGCCTGTATCATGGCAAGGTTTCTTCTATGGTCAAAGTATTGCAAATATAATGCGCTATTTCATGCAGTGATAAGAAGGGGAAACTGGTGTATGCTATTATTCAAATGAATTTCTAGACCCACCTGTGACACACTGAGACTTGGGAGATACTGTTTTACCTAAGTACACAAACAAAGCAAGCAGTTCTTCCTTAACTGTGAGTGGGGTTTTGAAGGATGGAAAGTGTGGTCTGGAGGTTAAGACAAGTGGTTGGAAGTCCTGCTTCCCAGAGCCCTCCTCCTCTGACAATGATGCGCTGGCTGACTTCAGACTGGTCATTTGACCTGCATAAGCCAATTTGTGCATCTGCCCTGCTTCCTTTAAACCTCAAATGCATCATGCCAGAGGAAAAAAAATCTAACATTTCTACTTTAAAAACTGTGCAAATCCCAGTCCTTGATAATCAGTGCAATCATTTGACTGTATTACAAATAATACATTATATTATATGCATCAGTAAATGCAATAAGATCAGCACAGTAGTTCTCTGAAGGTCAAAATAGCAATCAGATGAATTTATGAAGAATACAGTTTTGATATGAATGGGTTGTTGTCAATATGTAACGTCATAGTAAGGAGTTTCGACTAGGTAACATTTACATCCACATAAAAATGACACGAAACCAATGGTCAGTGGGTTTAAGGATGTCACCAAGCTGGGGACTTCTTTATCTAAAGGCCTATCTACTATTCTAGGGCTCTCAAGACATCAGACAATAAAGAACAGCGACCCCTGGAGTTAGGGGATGAGGTGCCTCGTGAAGGCACAGGGGGCTGCTGGGGTGAGTGCCTCGCTTGGCTGGAGGGGCCAGGGCAGGGCTCAGCCATCTCCCCAAGTGGAGGAGGCAACACTGGGAGCTCAGGGAGACCAGAGAGGTTAGGGTCAGCAGGGAAAAGCCAGAAAAGAATGAGCTGAACAGAAAAATGACTTTCAAGGTTGCTGAGGGTTCCATGTCAATTGAATACTGATAAGTGCTAATCTGTGATGGAACTACCAGAGGCCAAGGAAAGAACCACTTAAAAGGATAAGTGTATTGTTAACAATCCTCAAGGGGGCTTCTCAGGTGCTGCTGCTGCTAAGTCACTTCAGTCGTGTCCGACTCTGTGCAACCCCATAAACAGCAGCCCACCAGGCTCCCCCATCCCTGGGATTCTCCAGGCAAGAACACTGGAGTGGGTTGCCATTTCCTTCTCCAATGCATGAAAGTGAAAAGTGAAAGTGAAGTCACTCAGTCGTGTCTGACTCTTCATGACCCCCTAGACTGCAGCCTACCAGGCTACCCTGTTCATGGGATTTTCCAGGCAAGAGTATTGGAGTGGGTTGCCATTGTCTTCTCCGCTTCTCAGATGGTGCAGTGGTAGGAAATCTGTCTGCCATTGCAGGAGACATGTCTTCCACCCTGGGTCAGGATGATCCCCTGGAGGAGGAAATGGCAACCCAGTCCAGTATTCTTGTTTGGAGAATCCCATGCACAAGAGGATTATCTGATGGGCTACAGTCCTTGGTGTCACAGAGAGTCAGACATGACCAAGCAACTGAGCATGTACAACAATACTCAGAGATCACACAGGGACAGAAATAGTCCTAAGAGCCAGAGCAGAAGACTTAAAACTCAAAGAATATTTGGTAGAGTACCACAAAAGTCCTCGTCTTAGAAGCAGGAAAAAATAAACGTGTGACAAGTCGTTGCTTTGACTCCATCTAGGAAAGCCTGACCTGGAAAAATCAAAATGTTTTCAAGTAACCTAACTATTACTAACAATATTTATGGGGCTTCCCAGATGGCTCAGTGGTAAAGAATCTGCCTGCCAAGCAGGAAACGCTGGCTCGATCCCTGGGTCGGAAAGATCCCTTGGAGAAGGAAATGGCAACCCTCTGCAGTATTCTTGCCTGAGAAATCCTATGGACAGAGGAGCCAAGTGGGCTACAAACCATAGGTTCACAAAAGAGTCAGACACAACTTAGTAACTACAACAACAACAAGTAGAATATTTATAAGAATGAAAAATACGTGGCACCAAAAGAGGTAAAATTGTATGTAACTCTGGCATCTTATCAAAAACTACCAGGTAAGCAAGAAGCCTGGAAGACACAATCCATCATGATGAAAAAACTCAGTCAGTGCAACTTCTCCAGAAATGATACAAATAACACAACCAATATACAAGAACACTGAAACAGTCATCATAACTGCATCTCATACAGTCCAGAGGTTAGAAGACTGAAGATGTTAAGAAAAGATACAGGTTTTAAAAGACACAAATTAAACTTTTCAAGATGAAAGCTACAATATCCAAAATGAAAAACACAACAGTGATAATGTCATATTACACCATTAAGATTAAACCTCAAGGGAGAAAATAGAGTATGTGTGTCTATGTGTCCCAGTCATCACAATTCCTGAAAAGAAAATTATAGGCAGAGTCTCAAGCTTTAGAAGCTTAAATTTTATAGATCAACAGAGAAACTTGAACTGGCACGTAAAATACCCTCCCACTGAGACCAAAAAGGAGAAGAAAAAAAAGAGGGAAAAGTGACTTTAGATGGGAGATTTTGATTTTTTTCCTTTTAGAAGCATTAATGTGTGTGCATGGGTTTGTGGGGGTGTGTGACTTTCCTTCAGAGGGGGAAGGAATAGAAATGAAAGTGGAGCAGAGGGAGCAAGGAGGTTTTCCCCAGTGAGGGCAGGTCTGCAGAGGAGGGCCGTGCCCAGCCTGCAGAGATTCCAGAGACGAAGTGAGAGGAAGATGGGTAGGGGCAGACACCACAGAACAGACCATCACCAAAGGGGGGCAAGATGAGTCTCCAGACCAACAAGACGGCTGGTCCTTGGCACAGAGAACAGGAACAGGCAAGGCATGTGCAGTGGGTGGAGAAGGATTCTCTTCCTTCTCATGGTCTTAACCACGTGGATTGGCTGTGTGATCATGGGAGGGTTATGTAATCTCCCAAGCTTCCATCTTTTTATATAAAATGGAAATAATTACGTAGACCCCATGAATTGCTTTAAAGATTAAGTGATACAACCGCCTAATCACAGTGCTCAGCAGCATCTATGTTCTTGGGAGCTGGGATGCAGGCGGGGGAGGTGTCTAAGTAAAAGCGAGCTGCAGCAACTAGACCCACAGACTCAGGTCCTTAGCACGTGCACAGAACAGTAAGCTTGGTGTGATGTCTGCTTTGACCTTTCTAGAATCTTTGTTTGCTTCTTTTTTTTAACATGTGTTCAGTTAATCTTGAAAAGCTATTATTTTCACATTTTAAAAGACACTGAAAATGGTATGATTGCAGGTATCAGTTCAGTTGCTCAGTTGTGTCAGACTGTGACCCCGTGGACTGCAGCAGACCAAGCCTCCTTGTGCATCACCCGGAGTTCACCCAAACTCATGCCCATTGTGTTGGTGATGCCATCCAACCATCTCATCCTCTGTCTTCCCCTTCTCTTCCCACTTTCAATCTTTGCCAGCATTAGGGTCTTTTCCAATGAGTCATTTCTTTGCATCAGGTGGCCAAAGTATTGGAGTTTCAGCTTCAGCATCAGTCCTATTCCAATGAATATTCAGGACTGATTTCCTTTAAGATGGACTGGTTGGACCTCCTTGTGGTCCAAGGGATTCTCAAGAGTCTTCTCCAACATCACAGCCCCAAAGCATCAATTCTTTGCCGCTCAGCTTTCTTTATAGTCCAATGACTACTGGAAATATCTTTCAAAATAACTGATGGGAAAGGTGCTCTGGCCTTGGAAACCTGTGAAGCAGCAGCAGTGCCCCATGAGCTTCTGCCTGAGGTTCCAGAGAAAGGCCCGTTCAGCTCAGAATCCCGGTCACACCCACAAATTCACTAAAGCCTTAACAGCTCAGAAGGCTGCCTTGGAGCAGAGTATCACAGGGAGTGCTAGGATGCAGCTCCTGGGCCAACAACTAGGAAAACACAAACAGAAAAATACCCAAAGTGTAATATTTTTGTGTAAGTACTTCTTTAAAGTTTTACTAATGAAATCTTTCGTTTCTCCCTGCCCTGAGTACTGAAATATAAGTAGCATGTAAGACTGAACCAGTTGTAGGTGGGCACCATAGTGATTCAGCATGGCATATATTGCCAAGTGGTCACAGCAATAAGCTCAGTCAACAGCCATCACCTCACACAGCTAAAGAAGTTTTTCTTGTGATGAGAACTTTCAATATCTAGTCTCTAGCAACTTTCAAATATACAATAGAGTACTGCTAACTGCAGTCACTATGCTGTGCCTCATATCCCCAGGACTTAGCAGCTGGGAGTTTGTATCTTTGACCTCCTTCACCCATTTCCTTCACTCACACCACCCCCAACTCTGTCAACCACCAGTCTGCCCTCTGTATCTATGAGCTGTGTGGTTTTTTTTTTTTTTTAATTCTACTTATAAGAGACTGCATGCATGCTTAGTTGCTTCAGTCGTGTCCAATTCTTTGTGACCCACTGGACTGTAGCCTGCCAGGCTCCTCTGTCCATGGAATTCTCCAGGCAAGAATACTGGAGTGGGTTGCCATGCCCTCCTCCAGGGGATCTTCCTGAGCCAGGGATTGAACCCATGTCTCTTATGTTGCCAAAACTGGCAGGTGGGTTCTTTACCACTAGTGCCACCTGGAGAAGCCCAGTATGAACATGGGAATGCAGATATCTTTTCAAGATAGTAATTTCAAAGAATGTCATATTTTTATGTTTATTTTGGCTGCACACAAGGCTTGTGGGATCTTAGTTCCCCAACGATAGATCAAACCAGGCCCCCTGAACTGGAAGCACAGATTCCTAAGTCCTGGACCACCAAGGAATTCCTTGTCATATTTTTTGAAGATGCTGTATGGTTGTAGAAGCAAGAGGACTGGATGAATGAAAAAGTAGAGAGAGAAGAGCCTTCATAGGTGGGCTGAGATGACTGGCCACTTTCTCTGCCACAGCCAGGCACAGGCAGAGGGGAGGATCTTAGACCAAGCATAGACAACTCTAGAGTGGAGAAGATATTATCAGAGCTTCCATATAGGCTGACATAGTGGATTAGAATCTAGAGAAGGCCCAAGCATATGACCAGTCTCCCATGTAGGACACCTGGTTTGTGCTTCTGCTGCCCAGGAGGTTGGGCACCTGGTCTTGAAAAGCCGAATGAAACCTCCAGCACTCTGCCGTGTGAAGCTGTCCCTATGGCTCTGTGAAAAGAAGCCTACAGTGCGCAATTGCTGATGAAAGCAATCAGAAAAAAAATGGGGGAGTCTTTTCACTGCCTCATCTCTCTGGAGCATGAATTCCCTCCAGAAAGGCTGGAGCCATATGACTTCCACCCTTCCTCACATCTCCATCACCCAGGGACTGACGCTCCAACTAACAAAAGTTGGAAAGGGTGAAGGCAACTGGAGATATGCTGATTTTCTTCTCTTTCACTGGTAAAAAATATTTGAAAGTATTAAGAGTGAATATGATAAAATATCATATGCCAACACTGCACTGTAGAGGGAAAGGGCAGAGGTGGGGCAAGTTGAATTTATAAGCAGGATGATAATTTATAGTAACAGACACCATGTCAAGCAGTAAAGGTTAAGGTATGTAATGTAAAGTTATAAAGACAACCAGTTGGACCGAAAAAGAAAACCTTCAAATGAATCAGGAGGAATATGAAAGCAAACTAAAACAACAGTAGCAAAAAAATCACACAGACTATAGACTTTAAAACGATAAGAACAGAGAGCATAATATAAGGTGGTGAGTCAAGAAAGTCTGGTCATTTTCCTTTTCTCTGTACAAGAGACGTGGAGGGTTGTTGCCCAGGCTGGCACTGTAGCTTGTGGCTGTCTTGGTACCCCGGGCCCCTCTGCGTTTCTGCCCCACCATCCTCACCGTCCTCACCGCTGGCTTTCATCCTTTGAAAGCTGATGGTGGCAAGATGGCAGCTGGCGATGGCAGAAGGACAGGGACAAAGGACAAAGAGTCTGGCCTCTCTCAAAAGTGACTGGAACAGTAGGTGGCACATGATAGTGTTATTTGTTGAGTGATCACATGTTTCATGATGCTGCTGACACCGGGTTAGGTGCCACTATACATGCGTCCCCAGGTTGAGCTTAACCCTATGTTGTATGGAAGTTTTGAAATTTCCCACTTATTTGTCTTTCTCCCCAATAAGATTCACCTCTGTATTCCTTAATACTTAACAGAATAACGAACATGTAATAAGCACTCAGTAAGTATTTGTTGAATAGTTGAAGAAATGAGCACAAATAGCCCTTTATGCCTTACTCAGCTAGCTTTTTTGGTGTCTCATATGTGCCAGGCGTTGTTCTGGACATTTGAGCAAAACAGATTCATTCTTATTTTTAACCCTGGTGGCTCAGATGGTAAAAAATCTGCCTGCAATGCAGGAGACCCAGATTCCATCCCTGGGTCAGAAGAGCCCCTGGAGTAGGAAATGGCAACCCACTCCAGTATTCTTGCCTGACAGGCTACAGTCTATGGGGTCCCAAAGAGCCAGACACAACTGAGCGACTAACACACACAAGAAAAGAGAAGTTTGTTTAGAAGAAATTTGTGTTGTTTATAGACTATGACTACAAAACTATAGATTCTATGGGACTTTTAGAGACAGAGCCCAAATAAGCCCTAAATTTTTAATTAACCAATGACATGTTCTGTCCTCTCTTGTAATTTCACAAAGATAATGAATAAAGGTAAAGGTTTCACAGTGAAATCAGGCAGCCATAGTTCATCTGCACGTTCAGAAGCCAATGAACTTGGAAAGATAAAGAGGGGAGTACAGGGGAGAAGGGAAAAGGGAAGAGAAGAGTGTTTGAGAACAAAAATGCAAGGGTTTTTAGGGGGAAACGTCAAACTAAACAAGTAGAAAAGGGGGAATGAACAGTGTTTCTGAGAAAGAATAAACAAATCTGGATAATGGCCTGTTTACTACATAATGTTTGGCACAGTTTAATCATTAGCTAATACCAATTACTGCCAGAGTTAGGCTGTGGCTAAAATAGACTTTAATTTGATGTAAGCATGGACACTCGATGTTGTCTGTGAGATCTCAGACACACGTGTCCGTGTCCTCATCCTATAGCAGCCCTGCAGTCAGATGCCCCTCTGGTTTCAGATACATTCTCAGTCACCCAGACCTGCTTTCTGTGGATTGACTCACATTTGATTTGATTCTTGGGTATGGTTTCTGCCAGGAAAAGAAAAAAAAGAAGTCAACACTGCAAATCTCTTTCACTGTTAGTTCTGAAGTGCTCTACTGTGTAAAAACGACTCTGCTTATAAAAAGAGAACTGAAAGGTAGACTTTCTCTCTGGTATTCCTGGGATTAATCCATTGTCTTTTCCCCACATCAGGGGAAATCTGTATAAAGGGGGGCGGGCAGTCTTAGGTCTTCTCAGAAGTTTTCATTGTCTATGCAAGGTGAAGAACGATTCATTGAAAGATGTAAAGGATGAATTCTAACATGTAACCACCTATAAGATAGTTGTTTTATTAAAGACTGTGGCTTCCAGGATTGAACAGGATCATGTAATTTCATGATGCAGCCACTATGCTCTGAAGAGGCTTCAGTTTCATTGGGAATCAGCTGTTGTCTCACGGTGAACAAGCCAGTCAGGAGAGGGACAAGTGCGTCCGGAGATCACCACAGATGCCTCCAGCCCCACAGGGACATCTGAATTCTTACCCCACTCCGCCCCAGCTTCCCTGCCTTCATGCACACATCCACCCTCTTGCTGTAATTGATTGTAAACATTACTAATCACTTCACTCTGTTTATATTACCTGCTCACTCTTTCATGTGGGGGAGGCAAATACACCTCAACCTTGCTTAAACAGAATGTGAGAAAAGAAACCCCGGGCTAGGAGAATGGAACAAACTCCCACACAAACCAGGCTGCTTATAATAGTTCTGTACACTGTCTTTGGTGTGTTAAGATCTCACTGTCTCAACCAAGAGCCTGGGCAAAATAGCATTGCAAGAGGAACAGCTAGAGAGTCATAAACAAGATACCAGATCAAGATGAGACAGAATTTAAAACCTGACAGTGATAAAGAAAAAAGGCAAATATTTCTCTAAGTAAAAATTACCTGATTTTCACAAAGAAAACAACAAAACTGAAAGTGAAGTAGCGCAGTCGTGTCCGACTCTTTGTGACCCTGTGGGCTGTAGCCCACCAGGCTCCCTCCGTCCATGGGATTCTCCAGGCAAGAATACTGGAGTGGGTTGCCATTGCCTTCTCCAGGGGATCTTCCCAACCCAGGGATTGAACCCGGGTCTCCGGCATTGCAGGCAGACGCTTTAACCTCTGAGCCACCAGGGAAGCACCTCTGAGCTACCAGGGAAGCAATCTTCCATATCACCTGAGACAAATGATAAAATAAGATTATGTGCCTGATCTAATTTTGAGTTCCCATCAAATATATTGTCCTGGCTTTCTGCTTCTAAAAATCCAACTGAAAGCAAAACACAAAGGAGGAGAAAACAGAGACAGGAAGAAACTAGAAGAGGGGCTACATTTGGAATTGTTGAATAGAACCTCCCCAGTTGGTGGCAGCCATTGCCTCAGTTTGGAGGTATTCCTGGTCTAAAGCAAATTCATACTTTACAAACATTCTGAGGCCTAGCTTAAGCTTAGTTGGCCTTCAAAGGGTTAGACTGCTCAGCATTTCCTTTTATCACTTGGGGTACTCCCAAGACACTTCAGTTATCATCCTGCTTGCCTGAGCCACTTCATACTCAAAATGGGGTTCCTGACACTTGCAACCATGAAAATTCCATCTTAACAACAGACATCACAACAGAAACTTTCCACCACTCCTAACTCAAAATGAAATAACAGCGCTTTCCAACCTCATCACAGATTGGCTCAGAAACCAGAGCTGGAAAAGGTCTGCAGTTGGGAGTGATCAATATTTCCAGCTATGAGAATCTGTAAAAAGCAGATGGTGAGAAAATTAAATTGGAGGCTGGCAGAAATGGTCTGTGATATTTCCACATCATTAACATCTTGAACATACATATCTCTAGCATATTAGCTTACAAAAACACACTAGCTAAAAGTAAAGGAGACCCATGACAAATAAATATTGATAGAGAAAGGAATGGTGTGGAAGATTGGCCCAGTGAATGCAGAGCTGCTCTGCCAGGAGCCCTGCCTTTGGAGCAGTTGGTATGCCAAATTTACTGAGTTTTAAGAAGTCTAGGCAAAAGGCCCTTACCTAGGAATAAAAGTGTAAAATAGATTACCTATAACAAATTACATCTAAACCCTAATTTTTCTGGGTCTAGTCTTGATCACCATAGACTCTCAAAAGGAGCAAAAATCTCCCTCTACCACTGTCATGGGGGAAACTGCTTAAGAATCTCTTTAGACTTCTACACGGAGGAAACTGGCAAGTAGTTAGCTGATACAATCAAACTCACAAATCAGGCCAAAGTTAGAGCTTGGTACTGAAACCACAGCCCTTTGAAATGCAGCAAGATTAGCACATCACTAGGATTTAAAGGACAAAAGACTTTTCATTTAATTTTTTTAGGAAACGAAAAAGGGGATAATGAATCAAGCCTACTGGAAAAGTATAGGCACAGGAAACTGTGGAGGACCACAGACGATCTGACCCATGAAAGTCGTAGAGTGGGTCACCACTGACTTTACACTGTTCACCTAAGAAGGAAGATTATGACTTATTTTGAGAGTAAGACATTTAAGATGAAACAAGTCTCCAGTGGGCCCAACATCACTACTTGGTTTAAAAAAAAAAAAAAGTAAATAAACACAAAAGTAAAACATTAGAAAAGACATGAAAAAATGCAGTTAGGATAATCACAAGAAATGAGTGGAAAGGATAGAACATGTCAGGCAAGACAGACTCTTTCAGGAAAATCACATAATTAATGGAGAAAAATAAAGGATATAAGTCACTGTTGTTAACCATTTAAATGTGTGGTGAAAGCAAAGGCAAATCACTGGAATCAAGTTGTTAGAAACTTGAAAAATTAACATAGTTATTTACTGAAGCTATTCTCTGATAACTAAAATATATTTTCCATTAAAAGTGGCCTCTCCAATCTGACCTTTGAGCATCTTTGCCTTTGCATTTATGTCCTGTGTCATGAAACAGAACGTTCCAGTCCAACTGCAAATAATGTGTCAATGTTCTTGTAGCACAGTTTTCATTTATCTGAACTTGTGAAAAATGCTAGCTTTAGCACTGGCCAATTTTATTTGCAAAGCATAATCAAATAGAGTCTGACAAGACTACTCTCTCTTGTTGAAATGATTATAAATCATGGGTGAAAATAAATGAAAATGAATCCAATGTGCAGGAAGGATATCAGAGATAATAACATTAAAGGTGGGTTTATCGATGAGAATGTTATTGTAAGATGAGATCCAGGGGTGAGTGAGGTGAATCACATGAGCCCAGTTTACTGAAGGTCATTTTCTTATAATCTCTTAAATTATAGAAAGGAGGGGTTAGGTGTTTACTATAAGTAGATTAGAACAGGGTGAGAAAAAGAAACTAGATTCTTATCTTGCTCGGTTTGCTATTACTGAGATCACTGAAATTTCCCAAGTTGCAAAGAAATCAGTTGATTTCTTCATTTAGAAAATAAAACTATAAACATGTTTAAAATGTTTGATCCTTTTCTTCATCAATGATATCAAGTAAGTAACAACAACCCCATCAATGTTCTACTCAGACACAGAGAAAAATCTTTCCAAATATACCTTTGTTGAAGCTTTTCAAATTCTATGAAATATAGCTGAAACACTGTCAGTGGCCTTACCCACAAGCCTGGAGAGTGAAGGAGACAAAACAGACCCAGGTAGTGACCTTAACTTAAATCCCTAACCAGTGAGACTTGATGCAAATTCAACAAAGCTTTTCATAGACTCTTTTAAACTCTGCAAATTATATGGGCCTCCATGGGCAAAGAATCTTAAAAGAAAAAAATAGGAGGGGATATATGTATACATATAGCTTGAGTCACTTTGCTGTGGTGAAGCTAATACCATATTGTAAGCCAACTATACATAAAAAAAAAAAACTCTGCAAAGTTTTGTATGTTCAGATTCATTCTTCCACGGTCTTCATGTATGTAAGAGGTATCTACATGCTGAAGACCATTTTCTTCACTACAGTTTTTTTTTACTTTCCAGGGGGTGATGCTTTTGCATGCACAGACAGCCAGAACAGCACATTGATTTTGTAGTAAATGGCAATAGGACATTTTTAGAAAAATGAAGTACAGTTGATTTACAATATTGTTGTTAGTTTCAGGTATATACAGCAAAATGATTCTGTTATGTGTGTATATACACACACATATATATACTTTTATTTACTTTCTTTTCTTATAGATTATTATAAGATATTGAATATAGTTCTCTGAGCTCTACAGTAAATCCTGTTCCTCTGTTTTATGGATGGTAGTGGTTATTTGTTAATCCCATACTCCTAATTTATCCTTCCACCTGCTTTCCTCTTTGGTAACCATAAGTTTGTTTCCTGTGTCTGTGAGTCTGTTTCTGCTTTGTAAATATTAACAAATTTATCTGTACCATTTTTTAGATTGCACACATAGGTGATATATTTGTCTTGTCTGACCATTCATTTGTATGATAATCTCTAGGTCTGTCCATGTTGCCGCAAATGGCAGTGTGTCACTCTTCCTTATGACTAATATTCCATGTGTATATGTACCACATCTTCTTTACCCATTCATCTGTTAATGGACATTTAGGTTGCTTCCATGTCTTGGTTATTGCAAAAAGTGCTGCTATGAACACTGGGTTATGACTGTATCTTTTAAAATTAGTTTTTGTCTTTTCCAGAATGGGATTGCTGGGTCATGTGGTAACTCTATTTTTAGCATTTTAAGGAACCTCCATACCACTCACCATAGTGGCTGCACCAGTTTCCATCCCCACCAGTAATGAAAGTGTATTCCTTCTTCTCCACATCTTCTCCAGCATTTATCTGTAGATTTTTTAATGTTGGCCATTCTTACTGGTGTGAAGTGAGACTTCATTGTAGTTTTGATTTGCATTTTATAAAATAACAATATTGAGCATCTCTCCATGTTCCTGTTGCCATCTGTATGTCTAGTTTGAAGAAATATCTGTTTATGTCTTCTGCCCATTTTTGATGAGCAGAAGATTTTTAGGGTTAGGGTTAGGGTTTGATCAAGCAGAGCATTGGTTTTTCTTTTATATTGATGGGCTGTTTGTTTGTATATTTTGGAAATTAAATCTCTGTCAGTTGCATCATTTGCAGCTATCTTCTCCCAGGTCATCGGTTGTCTTTTCATGTTGTTTATGGTTTCCTTTGCTGTGCAAAAGCTTACAAGTTTGATTAAGTCCCATGTTTATTTTTGTTTTCATTTATTTTGCCTTAGGAGAGTGATCTGAGAACATACTACTATGATTTATGGCAGAGAAGGTTTTGTTTAGGTTCTCTTATAGGTGTTTTATGGTATCATATCGTACATGTAAGCATTCTTGAGTTTATTTTTGTGTTTGGTATGAGGGTGTGTTCTAACATCATTGATTTACACGCAGCTGTCCAGCTTTCTCAGTACCACTTGCTGAAGAGACTGTCTTTTCTCCATTATATAATCTTGCCTTCTTTGTAGAAGATTAATTGACCAAAGGTGTGTGGGTTTATTTCTGGGCTCTCCACTTACAGCACTTTTCTTCTGTCCCACAGCTTCAGTTAGTCCCTCCTCAGTACATTCCTCTGTGATGGCACTTTCCACTCTGATGACAAGTATCTGTCTGTCTGATTATACTCTGCCCTTCTTTGCACAGATCTTTATTCACCTTTGTATCTGCAGTACTTTGGTCTGATACATTGTAGGACTACCACTAAAGTTTATTAAGTCAAAATATTTTGTTTAAATGGATCAAAATTTCTGTTCATGTCACAGAACCTTACCATAGAGATGTATTTATTATTTTAAAATACAATCTTATAATCATTATTTTCTCCCGTGATTCCTAATGCCCACACTAAAATGTCAGCAATGCTCAGCATCAGCTTAATCTATACCAAGATTAGAAAAGTCATTCAGCAAAGCCCTCCCTACAAGGATTCAGGCAGCTGGAGGGGAAACTAAATGTAAAATCAAGTCAGCAAAGATGAAAATTTATCCCCATTGAAACTCATAGCCATAATCTTAAATGTTTTATTGAACCATATCTCCTAGACATTTTAAAAGGTAACAGTGGAATTTTTAATGCATAATGTCTCTTCTTATGACAGCATAATGGTAGATGTATATCTTACACATTTGTCAAAACGCAAAGAATGTTCAACAGCGAAAGTGAACCGCAACGTAAACTAAGGATTTGGGGTAACAGGGATGTGTCAGTGTATGTTTATCATTGATTGTGTAACAAATACACCACTCTGATGTGAGATATTGATGGTGGGGAAGACTGCAGGGGAGGTGGGGGTGGAAGGAATATGCGAGAACTCTATACTTTCAGCTCTATTTTACTGTAAAGCTTCAAAAATAAAGTATTAATTTAAAAAAAAAAGAGAACATGAAGTATTCCTTTTCTTAGGACTGCAATCTGGTTACTTAAGCACAGTTTCACAGAGGAAATATACAGACAAGATCATGTTTGCGAGAGCCCCTTTTTATCCTGTTGACTTTTGTTAAATTCTCTACTATTTCAACCAAAGTTATTAAGTAAAGATGTTTTTTGATCATTTGTCATTTCTTAATAGATTTCACAGAAAGGAACCAGACAGCAACATGTGGCATGACTGATAGGAAACTTTAGTGCCACGCCAAGGACCATCAACCCTGCTGATAGAGTTCCTCTGGATCTGCCCAGGTCTCGTACACACAGGTTTTGCATGTGCTGCCAAGCAGCCTTTGAAACCGCAGCTACATTAGTGTGCCACTGAGGTGGCTCCAACAGCCCACTGTGAATTTCAGAGGGATTTCCCCCTTCCCCCTCAGTCAGGAGTTTAGTTCTCCATTTGGGCTTCAAAGCACACAATTGTAACTGCATGCAAATGCTTGAGCTTGAGTCTATATCAAGGTAGCAAAAGATTGGAGGTTTAAGGAATTACTAATATGTAAGTAAGAGAGACAAATATTTATTTGCTCTCTCTTACCAGAGCTTCCTAACATGCTATCAAGAGAACATTATTTGTGCAGACTATTTCCCTACTTACTGAGAGTTCAGTTTTCAAAAATGTTAGGACATTGCTGCACACCACCCACCTCCATTTAGACTGATAAATGTGCATAGATTCTCAGAAGATGAGCAATGGTCAATTTTAAAAGTTTTTTCATCTTTAACCCAACATTTCCCAAACTTATGTGGTTCCAGAACCATTGCTGCAGCTAGTATCATAGTTCTAATAACACTTATTAACATCCAAAAGAATTACTGTTACAGAAACATGCTTTGCAAATTATTAATATATTTTGATAGCAATAATAGTGGCCTTTAAAAATAAAGTTTGAATCATTTTTCTCTAACGTAACATGTCCACAATTATCTAGAGGAATGAGAGGTTATTAAATAAACAAACATGAGCAATGCTGAAGATTTTAACTGAAAAGTAACTATGGACTGATCTATAAGAAGCACACAAATGAATGCCTTTATGTCATCCATCTCTGAACCTCATCATTTTTGTCTGGGCAACTTCCAGAGGCCAGCTTATTTTCCTAGTTCTCTTCCTAATTGCATCCCATTATCTTTCAAACATCAAATGTAAGTAAATTTTTTAATATGAATGTGATTCCTTAAAATATTTTTATCCTAAAGACAGAAATAATGTAGAAAGAATAATACTCAATTCCCTTTTGTCAACTATACCTAATACTTTCAGAAGCTTGCTTCTCTAAGTAAAATTCATTTTATCTTTTCAGGGTAAAATATAAACTGGACACTTTATAAATAAATCACACTGTATATACAAACTCTGTAAGAGCTTATATTGAACCAACTCCTCTTCCCTAATTAGTGATTAGTCATCTGGTTTCAGGAGACCCCAGTTTGATTCCTGGGTTGGGAAGATCCCCTAGAGAAGGAATAGCTACCCACTCCAGTATTCTTGGACTTCCCTTGTGGTTCAGCTGGTAAAGAATCTGCCTGTAATGTAGGAGAGTCTCCTGGGTTCAGTCCCTGGGTTGGGAAGATCTCCTGGAGAAGGAGAAGGCTCCTCATGCCAGTATTCTAGCCTGGAGAATTCCATGGACTATATAGTCCATGGGGTCACAAAGAATCGGACACAACTGAGCGAGTTTCACTTTCACGGGGTTTTATTTTAATTCTTGATTTTTATTAAAGTTAGACTATGTCTCTCCAGAGACAGTGCCAAAATTCAGATGATCATCATCTAAAAATTATATTATTGGCCTGGCTGAATATATTCTTATTTTTACCATGAGCAGTTTTTATCCTGATACTGTGCAATTCTTCTGTATCAATGTATTTGCATATTATGTCATATTTTATGTTAATGATTCTTTTGTTTACATTTTTTAAATTTTACTTTATTCTTACCCTAAGTAGTAGTATACAAAAAACTCAATTTTATATATTACTTATTTGAATTAAATATTAAAATTCATGTGTTCCTTAAGATAATCTTGTATGTCACAAGTAGACTGTCTAGCACACACCTTGGAAAACACATGGAAATCTTTTGCCATGGAAATAAGGAATGAGATGTGAGGTAGGGAAAAGTTAGGGTAACTTCTCATAACTCTCCTTCCTACCAGATATATGCAATGCACAAATAAACTAAAAATTATTTCTATATACTGCTTTCTGAAAGAAAAAAAAGTCTTTTAAAATATTGTGATCAAATGAATTTATAGTCAAGGACTATCCAAATCATGGAGGGGACTCATCTGTAGTCTGCATGATTCAGTAAATCCACCAAATGAAACGTTTCATTGAAACATGCAGTCTTTATGAAAAAACAAGCATCCTCTAGAACCAAAGAGTGATTTACCATGTGGTATGTGTGTGTGCTTCTACAGGCCTCATTTTCTTTCTGTCTGTCTGATCAAGTGACCTAGTCTCATTTGGTTAGGTTTCAACCGCAAACATCACTGTATGCTCATTTTTTTCAAGACACACGTCACAACACACCAAGAAAGGGGGAACTTCCAGCGTCTGTGGCAACATCACTTGATAAACAGACTTGTCTGCACGGCGAGGGCCTGTGAGCCGTCACTATATAAAGCGGCAGAGACGCGGACTCATAGACATTTGCCTCTGGAGACGATGCGAGCAGCAGCCATCTCCACGCCAAGGTTAGACAAAATGCCAGGCATGCTCCTCTCTGCTAACCCAAAGGAACTGAAAGCGACGGATCATTCACTTCCAGACGACAAAACGCAGAAAAAGAGGCCTAAGACTTTGTAAGTTCCTTCACTTCATGAATTTGAACTTAGGTGATCTTTAACGGCAGAGCGATTGAAAATGAATGGAAAAATATGAGCCTTCAGTTTAGCTAGATCAGAGCAAGGACCGCTGTGAATTTTAAGTATATTTGGTTGTATTTAAAAGTGAATCATGCTAGGGCATTAAATGAAGTGGGAATTCTTCCAGACTTTGGCTCATAAAAAGTGGCTCACTCTTTAATATAGCAATATGTTGTAGCAGCTTTTTTTATTATGATCTGATTCCTTAGAGAAGTTTACTTCATGTTCTTTTCTTTTTAATAAAAGATATTGTACTGAAGAAACATGAATATTTACTTTTGTGTCTTTTGTAGTGGAATGGACGTGAAAGCATACCTGAGATCTATGATCCCACATCTGGAATCTGGAATGAAGCCTTCCAAGTCCAAGGACCTGTAAGTATACTAATACATGGAACTGTCACTATATAAGCAGCCTATACATTAGCTCTATATTCTAACATGACAGTAATACTAGTATAATGGACTTTGTTTCTTTTAAGGAACAAGCCTAATAAGATTAAGCTACATTAGTACCAATGTAAATTAAATACAAATGTGTGCATATGTTTGCTATTTATTATACTGTTGGAGTATATTTGGATATTTTTCACACTTTACTGGCAGATACTTTCATAACAATAGATAAATTTTAATAAAATTTATTAGTTGTAGAGTCTTAGTTTGGGAAATTATCAAAATGCAGCAGCATTCTGATTTCATTTGTGCTTACACCAAAAAATACTAATGGATGTAAATATTGCCCCCTTGCAGACTGTCTGCTGATGAAGTGAAGCAGTGGTCTGAATCCCTGGAAAAACTTCTTGCCAACCAAAGTAAGTGCAGACTAACTGTCAGATATCTCTGGCTTTATCTCAGTGTGCCGACAAATTGAACAGGCTCCTACAGTACAGTGCTGTGGGTGGAGGGTGTCTGGAAAGCTGTCCTCTGTCAGTTGTGCAGCGCTGACAACTTCAGCATGTTATGCCTCCCTGTGGTGTCACATCTCAGCACTCAGTGCTGCTGCCACCCCTTTAGAAAAATTTGCCAAGGCAGCTAGTTACTTCCAGGGGTCATTATGGGAGCAAAATTGAAAATTAGCCTGGGTTTCTGGAGTTTAAAGTTTTAAAAAGTCAATTAAACATCTCAACCACTATTTTGAAATCTTACCTAAAGGATGTATTTTTGTACCATGGGATATAAGGAGCAGGATTCACTCAGTCCGTTAATTATATTCTCCATTCACACATGCGTTAAATCACTCATTCAGCCCACTTTTATGTGCAGGCATTTTTAGAGCAACAAGGATTCAAAAGCAGTGTCTTGCTGCCTTGAAGGTGGTTGAGACACATGGCATATAATTGCATTATATAAAACATGACACATTATAACATAGATATGATAATAAAAGACTTTTTTTAAACCACAGGGTCTTGTGGGGAGTTTCTGATGAAGACAGTGAATGAAATCAGCTTGCCTTAACCCTCATCATAGACACTGGGATCCTGTTGAAATTAGGACCTCAGTCAGGGACATAGATAGGCAGCTTGTCCCTATCCGGGGAGCTGATCCTCTTCTCCCAAACACCCTCACATGGCGATCAAGTAGTTCAATCTGGTTCATCTGCTTATATTATCTGCCTTAGTTTATAATTCAGAAAAACAAACAATGCTATAGAAATGGCCCATTGAAAGGCCTCAGTAATATAATCAGTACAGCATACATATGTAACATATAGGCCTCACATCTTCTGACTTATGTGAGTTGAATGGAGAAGTTATATTTGCTAATGATTAGCAAGCAATCAATGCCTTTTGTCAGTATTTTATTCCCTAAAATACTCTGCATTCTGGCTGAGTTGGTAGTACAAGAGATTGCTTTTTAATCTGCAGAGCAGAATTTTAATTTGATTAGCAGATGGAAGTAAAGCACAGTTTTGTAGCCACCACTAAGCAGTTGTGTGACTGTAACAAGTGAATCTGACCACAGATAAACTATAAATGAAGGGATCTTTAAGGCTTTCCCATCTCTACAAACAGCTATTTAAGCAGGAGCCAACCCTCTCCTTTATACACAGAGAATATGCTAGTATTTTTCATGTAAAATTTCTCAAAGTTATTCATTTATTGGCTCAACTAATTTATCTCACCCCCTCACTCTGTCTTTTTAGCTGGACAAGACGTCTTTGGAAATTTCCTGAAGTCTGAGTTCAGTGAGGAGAATATTGAGTTCTGGCTGGCTTGTGAAGACTATAAAAAAACAAAGTCTGACCTTTTGCATTGCAAAGCAGAGAAAATCTATAAGGCATTTGTGCAGTCAGATGCTGCCAAACAAGTGAGTATTTAGTTTATTACCATCAGGTTATACGTAAAGGAATTTAGATACAGGATAACATTCAACATAGTTGCAAGATGAAATCCTTTCTGAGCATCATGATTTTCAGTGCTGTATATCTAAGTGTATTTCTGTAGTTCAGTGCAATGATAATCTAATTTTCTCTATCTGTGAAAAGATTAAATGAAAGATTGGTTTTGTAAAACAAGCTAACTTGATAGGGTGGGGTAAGGAGTAAGGTGACACTTACCAGAACTGTGTGTCAGGGGGCCCTGGATGAGCTGGCTCATCTTGGATTAGGAAAAGAAGGGATTAGCGCAATGCATGGATTACAGCAGCAGCAGCATTTCCAGTTAGAAGTAATGCCCACTTCCTGCTAAATATTCCTGCTTCAAGCATCCTCTGCTCCTGTAAATGTGCACATCACTTTTTTGACACATGTGTCACCTTATATAAATATTTAAGAGAGACTGTAAGCTAACTTGGAACAAAGATATCTCTGCCTCTTTGTGATATTTCTTTTTAACTCCTCCACACCTAACAAAAGGCATGTTTAGAATAGGCATTCAAGAGATATTTGAGCTGATTTAAATAACAGTTTAGAGCCACCATCCCCAGACAGGGTGAAAGCAACAGTAACATCATAAAATATGCAACAAATGGGAAGTGTATATGAACTCATGCAGATTTCTTTTTAGATCAATATTGACTTCCGCACTCGAGAATCTACAGCCAAGAAGATTAAAGCACCAACACCCACATCTTTTGACGAAGCCCAAAAAATCATATATACTCTTATGGAAAAGGACTCATATCCCAGATTCCTCAAATCAAACATATACTTAAATCTTCTGAATGACCTTCAGGCTAATAGTCTAAAGTGACTGGCTCCTGGCTGGAGGGAATTAGCAATGGTATCAAGTACAGAAGGAAGGCAAGAGGGTGGCTCCCTGGGGGAACACTTTGGCCTTTTGGACAACTCACAGGCCCAAGGGGAAGAACCCATGACTCAGAACAGATTAACATGGAAGCTGTCCAGGCTCAGGGCTGAAGACATGTGAGGTGAACATTTAGTGATGGTAGAAGAAAGGAGATGCTGTGGTACTGTCATAAAATAAAGTGGACCTGCGTATTAGAATATCCCTCAGCACTGAGAAGGCCAGGTAACACTCGCCACACAGAAACTGTGAAAAAGGATTTGAAACTGATTAAAACATGCTGTAAGCTTCAAGGTCAAGTGGTATTTATGCTGCATAGTGTTATATAGAGACTGGATTGAGCTGCTGAAATTTCTTTTACTATGAAAAGTCTGTGTTTCAGAATCTCCATTGCTGTTATAGACAAAGTTTTTCAGTGTTGTTTGTTTGATTGTTTTGGGGGCTTGAAAGAGATGAAGAAGAAAACAGTGTATTTAACTTAAGCTATTGCCTTAAAGTTGGAAAGTCAGAATATATTTGTAAATTAAATTATCACAGTGTCAATAATAAATATGAGTTTTGTATTAAAATATAGAAACAATTTCTGTTTATATTTCCTTGCCGTCTTTAAAATCTGGCATTTATTTTCAGATTTAACAAAAATTTAAGCAAGTGTCTTCTAGTTTCTTTTACCTCTTCAACATCAAAAACTATCATCCAATTAATTTATATTATATGTATTATGTGCATGTATTGGACAGAGTTCATTAGTCTTCTCTCTTCTATCACAATGTATAAAAATCAAACAAATATAATATGCTCTCATGCAGTCAAGCTTCAAACTGATGAGAAACTGAAGTGTTTTAAAAAGGTATAGAAATTTTATTTCAAGCCATCTAATTAACAACTAGTAGTTTATTATGTTTTAAAGCTTATAAAAGCAAACGTATTTTCTCATTTAATGTCTATACCAATCCTATGAAAGCAGTGACTAGTAAGATTAAATTGCTACTTCCCAAATTTAACTACTAAAATTACCTAGGATGTTAAAAAACAAAACACCAATTTCAGGACCCTACTCCAGACTGACTGAATCGGAATCCCCAAGATAGAGAATCTATATTTTAAGAGGAAATTCCAGGTGATTCTGAAGATGCTCTGGTTATCCAGGGTCAGGAATCTTGGGGTTAAGAGAGAGTCCTAAAGCCAGGGATTATACATAAACCTGACCACACCATGTCTGCTCCTTCTACTCCACAACACTGCCCCCAACTGGCCAGAAGACACTTCCTAAATCCTCAAGTCTTCAGCAGTCCTAGGCGTTACCTAAACAGGAAGACTGCTCTGTAGGAACACCTACATAAAGATCATCAAGATGATGCGCAGCCCAGCGTGTCCCGTAAAGTTGCATCTTCTCATGCACCTGCGTCCCACGTATTATTGAATCATCAGCCATCCACACACCACAGTGTGATACTCTGGACATTCTCAGTACTCACTAGGTTGTCATTAGGCACAGGGAGGGCAATAGCGCAATATGGAGATGGGTTTTAAAAGTACTGTTCCTGAATTTCCACGGGGCAATCCAAATTGTCTCTTTCTTAACTTAATGCCATGATTTAGCAGCTAGAACTATTATAAAAGAGGCTTAGGAGGGAGGTCCAGTTTCATCACCATCAGCAGGTATTTCTTTCCCTTACTCATTCCATCACCAAATTCCCTCAGTTATCCTTCTAAAATCTATGTGTGCAGTTGGCATGTCACTTGTTCTTTTTCTGTGCCCCCTGTGCTAACATGGGATCTCACTGCTTGCTCATTCATATGATTTGTTTCATTTTTTCCAGACTATTCTTTTCAATCCATCCTCTGAGTAGCCACAGATGTCACTTTCTGAGACTCAGATCTGGCCATGTCATTTACCATGACATACAATATAGAATATAAATTTCACATTCTAGAATTAGAAGCATTCACAGTGAGATCTTCAAGGTATAGTTTGCATGACTCCCCTCTAGGTATCCTTCCTACTTGACATCACTCTGCATTAATTGTCTTTTTGAAGAAGGCTTCATCTTCACTTTCCTTTGGTTATTAATCTACTATCCCTACAAATGCTTTTTCCTACCTCCTTCTAGTTTTGAAAATCCAATGAATTCTTCAAAGCACAGGTAGAATTACTCTTCCATGAAGGCTTTCTAACACCTTGTGTCACTATACAGTTATTTTCAGTGTCTACTGGAGATGAACTGAGTCCATATAAACACAAAACACTCTGCACCTATTTCTAGCACTGCTGTCATGTTAAATAGTTCAGGCCCTTCAAACTGCGAGGAATTAGAGTGCCACTGTCTAATACACACATTGGTCATAAATTATATGGTTCTAGTCTTTGTCTTCATAAGATATCATGTTAAACAGACATCCAATTTAAGGACAGATGATCAAAACAAACATGCAAGACATTTCTTCATTTTCAAAATGACAAAAATGTCACCATGGCTGCAGCGATTCAAGATACTGCCAAAAACTTGAAAAGATTTCTTTTCATTGGCATTGCTTATTATGGTGTGGATGTTTTTCTAAATCATTTACAGAAATATGATTAGAGAAATCCAATCCACTCACTCCATCTGAGATGTTCAGCTCATATGCTGTGTTCTATTGTGATAGTAAAGCAGTGGCAGTGAGCAATAAGTATGATTTGTATGTATGCAAATCAATTCATCTAAAAATTAAAAACAAATATACTTTCCTCAGACATATTTTACAAACAAACATAGGCTAGATTGGCTATATTAATAGGAGCCTCTGATGTTTGGTCATTAAAAATAAGAAATTCTGACATATGTGAAGGGAAAAATAGAGTAAAAGCTGATTTTAAACTACCACAGATATAAAGAAATGTTGTTAGTAAACAGAATTAGAGAATTTCATGCAGTCCAATCTATAGAACAACAACAACAATATACACTGCCAGACTATAAGACTAGTATCCTAAAAGTGTTACTGAACCAAACTAGGATCCACTTGCCCAACACACTTCAAAACCAATCTACTGATAGTAGGCTGTAATGAATCTATTGATACCAGGATGTGGTGATCTACTGACAGCAGGCTGTGGTGGATCTACTGACAGCAGGCTGTGGCAGATCTACTGACAGCAGGCTGGGGTGGATCTACTGACAGCAGGCTGTGGTGGGCATACTGACAGCAGGCTGGGGCGGATCTACTGAGAGCAGGCTGTGGCGGATCTACTGACACCAGGTTGTGGCGGATCTACTGACAGCAGGCTGGGGCGGATGTACTGACAGCAGGCTGAGGTGGATCTACTGACAGCAGGCTGTGGAGGATCTACTGACAGCAGGCTGTGGTGGATCTACTGACACTGGGCTGTGGCGAATCTCCTGACAGCAGGCTGGGTGGATCTACTGACACCAGGTTGTGGCGGATCTACTGACAGCAGGCTGTGGTGGATCTACTACAGCAGGCTGTGGTGGATCTACTGAGAGCAGGCTGGGGCAGATCTACTGACAGCAGGCTGTGGAGGATCTACTGACAGCAGGCTGTGGTGGATCTACTACAGCAGGCTGTGGTGGATCTACTGAGAGCAGGCTGGGGCAGATCTACTGACAGCAGGCTGTGGAGGATCTACTGACAGCAGGCTGTGGTGGATCTACTGACACTAGGCTGTGGCGGATCTCCTGACAGCAGGCTGTGGTGGATCTACTACAGCAGGCTGTGGTGGATCTACTGAGAGCAGGCTGGGGCAGATCTACTGACAGCAGGCTGAGGTGGATCTACTGACAGCAGGCTGTGGTGGATCTACTGACAGCAGGCTGGGGCGGATCTACTGACAGCAGGCTGAGGTGGATCTACTGACAGCAGGCTGTGGTGGATCTACTGACAGCAGGCTGAGGCAGATCTACTAAGAGCAGGCGGGGTGGATCTATTGACACCAGGTTGTGGCGGATCTACTGACAGCAGGCTGGGGCGGATCTACTGACAGCAGGCTGAGGCGGATCTACTGACAGCAGGCTGTGGCGGATCTACTGACAGCAGGCTGTGGTGGATCTACTGACACTAGGCTGTGGCGGATCTCCTGACAGCAGGCTGGGTGGATCTACTGACACCAGGTTGTGGCGGATCTACTGACAGCAGGCTGGGGCGGATGTACTGACAGCAGGCTGAGGCGGATCTACTGACAGCAGGCTGTGGTGGATCTACTGACAGCAGGCTGGGGCAGATCTACTGACAGCAGGCTGTGGTGGATCTACTGACACTAGGCTGTGGCGGATCTCCTGACAGCAGGCTGGGTGGATCTACTGACACCAGGTTGTGGCGGATCTACTGACAGCAGGCTGGGGCAGATCTACTGACACTAGGCTGTGGCGGATCTCCTGACAGCAGGCTGGGTGGATCTACTGACACCAGGTTGTGGCGGATTTCCTGACAGCACATTGAGGTTTATTGCCAGGCATCCTCCCTGGGACCAAGTAGGAGAACAGGCTGAAGAAACTCAAACTCCACAGTGGCTTTCAGGGAAGGGTTTTTGAAGTCAGTGTTAGGGTGAGGATTGCAGGGTGTCTTCTGATTGGCTGGTGGTGAGGTAACAGGTGGTATTTTGGGAGTCAACATCTCAACCTTCTGGTTCCAAGCAGGCTGGGGTCTACCTGCTTGTGAGCAGCATGCAGTTAATTCCTTGCACCTGGTGGGGGTTTTAGTATCTGCAAAAAACTTGAGGACATGGCAGCTCAGAATATTATCTACAGCCCCTAAGGATAAAAATAAAGGTTCATGACTCTGTTTTATGACTAAAATACCATTATTTTATCTTGCTTGACTGTTTTCCTTTCTGTATTTTCTCACTTCTCTGATTAAATGTGCTCTTTGGGACTCAGGGAAGACCTAGGAGGCTAAAGGTTTTCTACAAACAAGAGACTGGGGACATAAGGGAGGGGAGTCTACCTCAGGAAGGCCCTGCAAGGTCCTGCTCAGTTTAAAAAGCTTAAAATGTATCATTCCAATGGCAAAATTTTGCATCTTACTCAGTTCTTAATCTAAGTGGGACCTGTCTACAAATAAGTCAGTGGCAAAATATAGAACCTTCTATGGACGTTTCTATATAGTCAGTATTACCTGGGTATGTACCTCTCAGTGGTTCATTTCACTTGAAATTTGAAAACAGGACAAAAGGAAAATGAAAGAGAGGGAGGGAAGGATAGATGGAGAGAGGAGATGAGTTGGCTGAGTGTCTTAAATGTTTGTATTACCTTACATCTCATTTGAAAACCTGACTGCCATGAAATGCCACACATATTTTATCTTCTCAAATTGAAGTTTAGGCCAAAAGTGATTGTGCTATAGTTTAGAATTATCTATATTATTTTAAAACTGCCATAACTGGTGAAAGATTAGGCTAAGAATTCTAATCCAATCCCCAAAGAACCACATTTATAAACCTATGTGGAGCTTGCCTTAATCTGGAATGTTGCCATTTGGGGAAGATGTACTGATGATGGAAAAACAAGTCAGGTCCCCAGGCTTAGGGAGCTGTTTGGATTACATAAGAAGGAATGAAGCACTGTAAGCACGTGTCTTAGACATGGACCACTGTGTTGGCCGTGTCATTACACTTCAGAATTAAATGTCCTTATCATCCTTCCTCTCTCACCTATAGCTCTCCAAGCAGAGTCAGAGGTCCACGATCCATGTGGCTGAGTATGTACAATTTCTAAGAGTTTAGGGACCCTCCACACAGACACTCTCCATGTCACTCAGAGAAAAAACCAGCTTCCTATTTCTCAAGTGAAAAACATAAGCCTTCTAAAAAGTTCTTTAACTGCATGTTTTCTTAGCAAAAAATAGTTACTCAAATAGTAATGCTTTAAAATAGACATCAGATTGGTTCATCCAGGAAAAGATTTTGGTTTTGTTCTGCATTTAATATGCACTTTTGCTTGTTATGATATTAGCTGGCTCATTTCTCCATCTTTTTCAGAGGAAAGGGATAATTGGGTTGGAGCTTGAAGAATAAATAAACCCCACCCAGGGAAGAAATAAGGTGAGGACATTTCAGGAAAAAGTCTGTGAAAAGGTCAGGAAATAAGAAAAAATAATAATCTGTACACAGCAATGGCTGGAATTCAGTGTGGCTGGAATATATGGGGGCAAGAGTATAAAAGGAAGAGCAGAGAAGGTAGTTTAGGGCATATTCTGAAAAGAAATATAGTTGTTCCAAAGAGTGTGAGTTTTATCCTTTAATATGATAAGTCACTACTGAAGTTTGAAGAAATGAGCAAAAGACAGAACTATTTGCGTTGACTTACAAGTTGCTTGTTGAGTCCACATCAGAATTCTCTGTAATAACCACTCTTAACCTCATTTTATTGATCAACAAATGTAGAACCAAAAGGTGAAGAAATTTATCTAAGGGCACAGAATCAGTGAGTAGCAGACCCAAGGTCTGAATCCAGGTATGTGTGACATAGGAACTACACAACAACAAATGTGTGCTTCCAAAGATTCTGCCCTGTGTCATGCTCCTTCCTACAAGTGACATGATTACTTTGTGTTTTAAAAGCTAATTCTGGATTTGGTGTGGAAGACAATTACAAAGGAAGACATAACTCAGGAAGAAAAGCCAGTTTTATAGCCCAGCAAGAGAGAATCGGGGCAGAAATCAAGGCAATGGGAAGAAGAAGGAGAAACGACAAGATTTGGGGAATGATTTGCTGTGAGAATAATAAGACAGAAAAACACGGGTGATACCTCTGTGGTGTCTAGCCTGGGCCCTTAAAATCACAGCAAAGCCCTTTCCAGCTCAGTTTTAAATAGATCACCTTTGAGGTCTTTCAGCTGCAAATGTGCATCAGAGAACTCAGAAGAAGGGAGCCCTGGAGGAAGATTAAGGCATATGTTTGTAAGAGGCTCCACATGCAAAATAAATTATGTAGAGCTTTCAACAGATAACAGCTTATTCACAACGAACCTACATACGAAGCATTCCACATTTTTTCCCTCAAAGATCTCTAGGACAAAAGCAGAGTCTTGAAAGCCCTCATCCAGACTGAAAATAAAAACCAAGGATGAAGAAACTCAACAGATTTGCAGCAAGCAATTGCTCTGAGATTGAAAGCACCTTTTAAAGACAGAAAACAAAACTGGAGTGTAGGACCCAGACGAGAGAGCAGGGCTGTCAGAGAGAAAGAGACACTGCCCCAGTGATGAGCAGCAGCAGACAGCATGAAGGGGTGTGTTAACCGTGACTCTGAGGCAGCGATTCCGTCTCCTCAGACGGCAGGCTTGGCCCCTAGCTTGACAGTGGGTCCATGTGACCAGTGGAATGTTCTGGTGCTCACTTCTTGTCCACAGAGACAAGAAAGAAGACGAGAAACCTGAAGGTAGCCAGTCATCCTCCTGGAACATTTTTTCCTTCAGTCATTCTTGCCTTAACTCCTCAAATAGGTGAGGAGTTTGCCCTTCGTTTCTGGAGAGAGACGGAAAAGGACAGGAATGGAGCGGATTTCAGATATTATCCTATCCTCTTCCCAAACTACCTGTTGCTATTTTAGCCAAACCCAGAAGGTAAAAATTCAGTTTTTAAAAAAATTCAGGTTAGGTTTCAATCAGTAAAATTGGCATTCTTTCCACTGGTCTTACCTTTCATACTCTGCCTTGAAACCCTCAGCTTGAATTATCCATAGAAACAGATTGTGTCCTATTCTATTGATTTATCTTAAATCTGTCAGTTAATTCAGTGCTTACAACTGACCCACTTCGAACAAGTCATGGGTAGAACATGTTCCCATATTAAGAACTGAATAAGATACTTCCTAGGATGTTTATTTGGCATGGTTTGGATTAGAATGGTCATAATTCATACTATCTAAGGAGGTGATTAGAAGTCTCAAAGTTGAGGGGGAAAATAAGCACAAAATATTCCTTGTTCAGGGGTTTCTTAATTCATGTTCAGAATTCTAGGCCCCACTGTGTGCCTTTAGAACTGAACTAGATGACGGCTTCCTCGATAGACTCAACAATCAGTGATACCTGCTTTGTGCCAAAAGCTTTGCTGGGTTCCAGGGTAACAGAGATGACTAAGATACAGCTCCAGCTAGTGAGAGGCTCTTGGTGCTCTTGGAAAGAAAATAGCAGAAAGAGTGGCAGGCAGATACACTAAGCATTTTGAGAGAAATGAGGAAGAGGGGCAAGCAAGACTGTCTAAGAGACACCCTCCCCTGAGCTTCTCTGGGTCGCTGATGAAAATCCACACAGGACTGGCACCCCCTCTTCCCCCTGGTGGGAGAGACTGTATGGTCCCAACCTGCCAAAAGGCCTCCAGGTGCTGTTAGCTCCATATACAACGTCCATGGGCATCCAGTCACATCAAGCATGCCTCCTTCAGCAAGTCCTCTCCCTCCAGGCTCACAAGATTGGCTGGATGGTGCATGCCCCTTTCCAGAGTGCCTGTTCAAGAGTGAAAGCAGCCCAGACCTCTTCTCCCCAGATTCTGGGAGGCTAAGAAACCATATATGTCCTGCCCTTCTGCTCCTGTGGACTTCCTGGGGTCTATCCCAGTCTCCTCTCAGCAGACAGGAACAATGGGCCATGTGAGCTCAGAGGAGGGACTGGGGATTTTGTCCTGGAGGAAGGATGTGGCTTCAGAGAATTGGCAAGTACACAGAAAAGCGGAGGTTAAACTCAGAGTAACCCAAGTGACTTTTTGAAGTATTACTGGATTAACTACAACCTCTGAAACTCAAATAAATGCAAATTCTGGCATTACTGAGCTATACCATTAAAGGGCTAGAACAAGTCTGTCCTACTACTTACTAATATTACCTGAGTCACATCAATATTTTTTGCTTTCACCATTATTATTGTCCTTAAATAATGATTTCTTTTCCTCTTTCCTTGTTCGAGGTTATGGTAGAGACTGCTTAGATGCTCACCATGTTTTAGGCTTTCTCCATGGATGCCAGGAAAACATTTCCCAGCCCCTTAAAGTGAAAGGCAAATATAGAACCTTCTGTGCAGGCTTCCCAGGTGGTGCAGTGGTAAAGAATCTGCCTGCAATGCAGGAGACACAGGACATGTGGGACATCAATCCCTGGGTCGGGAAGATCCCCTGGAGAAGGAGATGACAACTCACTCCAGTAGTCTTGCCTGGAAAATCCCATGGACAGAGGAGCCTGACAGGCTAAAATCCATGGAAGCCACAGAGAGTTGGACATGAGTTTGGCAACTAAACCACGACCACCATGAATATTTCTATATAGTCAGTATTTGGATATATACTTCTTCGTAGCTCTTTTACTTGAATTCAGCATTTTTTCCCCTTCAACTGCAATTTGATATTTTACCATGAATTATTAGGGCCACAAAACTGAGTTCTGTGGGGTGAACAGAAGGGACCGACACCATTTCCAGAGCTGTCATGAAGACATGCAGGTTGCCTCTTTCTTCCCCACATGCACTGCCAGAAATGAAGGCCACTGATACTGCAGTCACATGGAGGAATTGTCACACTTGAAACAGTGAAGCAAACTGCTTTGGCATTTGTGTGAGTGAAAACTAAAAGCCTCTTAAGACCTGTCAGTGATTTGTTAGAGTAACTAGAGAGTTTTATCCTAATATAAAGACACTGATATATGTTTAAGTTTAAGCAATTTCTTTTTCATTTAGAAAGCTATATGGCGCCATTGTGGAAAAAACCACGGCACGTCTCCACCACAGTGCAGTGTTACTCAGTTCCCACATGAGGCAAAGATTATCTCTCTGACCCTGTGATGTTCCTCAAGATAGAGCTGCCTGGAAGAGAGGATGTAAGCTGTGGATGAGAACAAGATGTGAAAAGCTTGTTTTGGATGCAACTGAAAATAGAAAATGCCAAAAACACAAAAAACGGGAGGTGACGACTAAGAAGCAGGAAGAGTATTAGTGATGGAAATTTCTGCAACTGATAAAAACATGAAGTGGAAACAAGTTGGCCAGGCCATGTGTACCTTCAGCTCACTCACTCTGACTCCATTTAGGGCTACATGTGATAGATATGGGGAAGGAAATGGCAACTCACTCCAGTGTTCTTGCCTGGAGAATCCCAGGGACAAGGAAGCCTGGTGGGCTGCCATCTATGGGGTCGCACAAAGTCAAACACGACTGAAGTGACTTAGCAGCAGTAGCAGCATGATAGATATAGATACAAATCCTCTGAGGTTTATAATCAGAGCCAATCACCAAGTAAAAGTCAGGATTCCAAGCATACGTAGTATGAGGCTCTGGAAAGTAGAGCTGTAGTTAAGTTGGGCATCAGGCAGGAAGTGTGAATTCAGTGCAAACCAGGACGACTAGGGTGGTGAACTCATCAGGGCCAGTTTCCCTGAGAGACCAAAGAACCACCTATGAAACAATTCATCCTAAAAGGAGAGAGTTTCACAATGCACAAATCTCGCTTAAAAACAGTGGGGATAGAACAAGATAGAAAGCCCAGAAATAAACTCATGCACCCTTGGGTACCTTATTTTTGACAAAGGAGGCAAGAATATACAATGGGGCAAAGACAGCCTCTTTGATAAATGGTGCTGGGGAAAACTGGACAGCTACATGTAAAAGAATGAAATTAGAACACTTCCTAACACCATACACAAAGATAAACTCAAAATGGATTAAAGATCTAAATGTAAGACCAGAAACTATAAAACTCTTAGAGGAAAACAGGCAGAACACTCGATGACCTAAATCAGAATAAGATCCTCTATGACCCACCTCCTAGAGCAATGGAAATGAAAACAAAAGTAAACAAGTGGGACCTGATTAAACTTAAGAGCTTTTGTACAGCAAAGGAAACTATAAGCAAGGTGAAAAGACAACCCTTGGAATGGGAGAAAATAATAATAAATGAAACAACTGACCAACTGTCAAAGGTTAATTTCCACAATATACAAGCAGCTCATACAACTCAATGCCAAAAAAACAAACAACCCAATCAAAAAGTGGGGAAAAGACCTAAACAGACATTTCTCCAAAGAAGACATACAGATGGCTAACAAACACATGAAAAGATGTTCAATATCGTTCATTATTAGGGAAATGCAAATCAAAACCACAATGAGCTATCACCTCAAACCAGTCAGAATGGCCATCATCAAAAGTCTACAAACAATAAATGCTGGAGAGGGTGTGGAGAAAAGGGAGTGCTCTTGCACTGTTGGTGGGAATGTAAACTGACACCGCCATTGTGGAAGATGGTATGGAGATTCCTTTAAAAACTAGGAATAAAACCACCATATGACCCAGCAATCACACTCCTAGGCATAAACCCTCAGGAAACCAGGGTTGAAAAAGACACATATATCCCATAGTTCACTGCAGCACTATTTACAATAGCTAGAACATGGAGGCAACCTAGATGCCCGTTGACAGATGAATGGATAAAGAAGTAGTGGTACATATACACAGTGGAATTTACTCAGCCATAAAAAGGAATGCATTTGAGTCAGTTCTGATGAGGTGGATGAACCTAGAACCTATTATACAGAGTGAAATGAGACAGGAAAAGAAAGATAAATAGTGTATTCTAATACACATATACAGAATCTAGAAAAATGGTACTGAAGAATTTATTTACAGGGCAGCCATGGAGAAACAGACATAGAGAATAGACTTATGGACATGGGAGGCGGGGGAGAGGATGAGATGTATGGAAAGAGTAACATTGAAACTTACATTACCATATGTAAAATAGATAGCCAACGAGAATTTGCTGTATGGCTCAGGAAACTCAAACAGGGGCTCCGTATCAATCTAGAGGGGTGGGATGGGAGGGAGATGGGAGGGAGGTTCAAAAGGGAGGGGACATATGTAAACCTATGGCTGATTCATATTCAGGTTTGACAGTAAGCAACAAAATTCTGTAAAGCAATTATATGCAATAAAAAACAAATTAAAAACAAAACAAAACAGTGGGACAGAGCTGGAGGAGAAAGTACTTGAGATACACCTGGTGCCTGAGGCTCAGATAGCCCTTGATGCTGATCCAAAATCTGCAGGAAAGGAGAGAGCATAAGAGTTATGAGCACTAAATGGGCACTCTCCCCTCCACACACACACACACCTCATGAGCATTCTGTAAACCTTTGAGGACACGCATGGGAACACGGTGTTCCTCAAGGGACGCTAAAGCACCCCACTGGAGTCAGGAGCAGAGTGCTGACAAGACAGAGCAAATGCTGAGCTGGAAAGAGACCCCCTCCACACCTGGGAGGAGAAGACCTGGAAAAGGGGGTGATGCTGCAAGAGATGTCAGCAGACACACAGTCACAGTAGCCTAATAGCTTACTGTGTGGTGATCTTGAAGGGCTCCATGTCCTTCCCCACTTAGGTTCTAGGTACTTGAGAAATAGAAAAATAAGAGCAAAGTGGGGGCCAAGGTACTGACAGGCAGAGCAGAGCACAGAGCATTGGGAGAAAGTCAAACGGGCCTGCTAACTTCACTCTCAAGTTCCATGAGCCTACTGCTCCATTACCGATAGTGTAAGACAGTGGCACGATCTTTACACGGTGGACAATCGATGTGGGGAGCAAACACACCCAGGGGTCTTATCTCAGTTAGGACTCATGTGAAAAGTCAGCCCAGCTCAGAGCTCCTGGAAGTGACTGGGCCTAATCAAGATGAGCTGGGTTCTCTCAGACCATCAGAACATAAGATCAGGTGGGCCCCGCAGCAATCCACTGACAGATGGAAACGGTCAGCCCAGAACTGAACCTCAACAGGAGCTGAGGTCCTAATGACTAACGATGGAAGAAGAAAACCACTTCTGTGCTGGGATAGTATGTAGGTGATAGCTGAAAATGGACTGATTCTACAATATAGTTCTGCTAAGAGGTGGACTCAAAAGGGAGCAGCAAGTGGAAACCCTCCCCAGGCGCAGAATCAGGGACAACACACCCGCTCATCCACTTCGTATGGAAAGAAAAGTGACCTGAGGTTAGGATCTATATTGATTCATGGGAAGTGGTGAACAGCTTGGCTGGTGAACTGGGGCCTGGACGGAGAGAGACTGGATAGTTGGGAATAAAATGGTCTTGAGAAGATGCACGTGGGTGGACCTATCAGAGAAGTCAAAAGTATGGAAGTTCTTATATTACACGGCAACAGCCACAGCACAAAAGACAAGAACAGCCAAGCAGACAGAATAACTATGCCAGCTGAGCCCAGACAGCCTCGGTCACCAGCCAGCCCTTTGGGGTTCATGAATAGAACAGCCATGGTGGTAGAGACGGCTGGCCCAAGACAATGGACTTCCACCTCTGAAAATCACTCTGGCTACTGCCCTTGCCAAAGTTCAACCGTCAAGAAAAAGAAATCAAGACTTCCTGGCAGCTCAGCAGTTGAGAATCCACCTGCCAATGCGAGGGAAACAGGTTCAAACTGCTCCAAGAAGACACATATCATGGGACAACTAAACCCATGTGCACCAGCTACCGAAGCCTGCAGGCCCAGGGCCCACGCTCTGCAACAAGAGACGCCGCTGTAACGAGAAGCCCAACTAGAGAAAGCCCACACAAACGAAAACCCAGCACAGCCAAAAATATTTTTTAAATGAGAGCCATACCCCAAATAGATTTTCAAAAAGAAAAAGAAATCAATGTTCAACAAATGAAACCTCAACGAGAATAATCGACCATGGCAAGTTGATTACACTGGACCCCTCCCACTCTTAAGAAGCAGTGACTCATCTTGACTTGAATCAACATATATGGGGGTACAGGTCTGCCTTTCCCGCCAGAAGGTCTCATGGAATGGTCTTACCATGGCATGGGCTCCACTGTGGAGATGATAGCCTTCAAGGAAGATGTGTCATCCCCTAGAATAAACAAATTGTACCCTTCCTCATGACCATTACACGGTGCTGTGGAATCCATGGGTCTGGGAACCAAAGGGCCAGAATAGGAGTGTCCACATTTGCTACCCGTGCAGCAGGCAGGTCTGGGAGAGGTGTGGTGACATGGAAATCAGACCCCTGGACACCTCACCACACAAGGCACCAGCACCATCAGAAGACCTGACCCAAAGTGAGAGGAATCTAGGATGAGTAATAGAAGAGAAAGGGCCAAGTGTGGTCTCTAGACCAAGTGCAGTGATGGCATCGGGCGAAGTTATCCACCCCACTGATTTGCCTCTGAGAAGTCTTCCCCAAGAAAACTTCCAGAACCTGGGCAGCTGTTCCTGGATGTGGGTGAACACTCCATGTGAAGCAATTATAAGTGGGTGGTGCAAGGGGCGGATGGTAGAGGATACTGTAAGGACAAAATCCCTTCAGACCTGAGGCACTCTCTTTCAATGCTGGGAGTTAAGTTGGCTGACAGCTCACTGGTGCTTCCTCTGCAGGAACTGCCCTCAACCACCAGAAGCAGCCTGGCCAGGTTTATGGCCACTTTTGGACGCAACCTGCAGTCAAGGACTGGTCAGTGCAGGATCCAAATGTCTTGCTTCAACTGGTCACACAAGAAGGGCTACTTTACCTCCGAAACTCCTGCAAGGATCATCTGAGATCTCTACTGCATCTATATCAAACATTTAAGATGTATAACCCATCTCCTTTTAAAAAGGAACTGAATCGAGTTATACAATTCGCATGTTATGTCTCTGTATTAAATTCCAAATTAAATTGGAAGTTTAATTGGAAATTCCAAATTAAAATGAAATAAGGCCAAACTATTTAAAAGGAATATCAGTTCATTGTTTACAGCAAATATGTATTAAAACTATTCTGCAAATAAGGTACTAGGGGAGGTGCTGTGCCCAACAGGTGCATACTGTGCCATCAGGTATGTTCACAGCTTGATCTAGAGATGGCATCTGCATGAAAGAGTGCAAGGTAGGCAAATAAGAACCTTTCAGTATTCCCAGCCTTAACATGCACCCCTTCTTTGGCTATAGAACAGCACCATGAGAAAGAGCTGATACTGCTCTTACTTTGTAGACTGCAAACCAAAGTTTAGCAAGGGAAGTGATTTCCCCAAGATGACAGAATTACTTTTTACTTTAAATCCAATTGTCCTTTCACCACATTATGATAAATGTTTGTGTGGATGATGGTATTATCCAAAAAGAGAATACATTTTCTCAGTCATCATCGAAAAGCCTCAAAGAGACATCCATTTTACAATTTTAACCATTTGAGAATTTGTTTCATCTTGCTTAGTATCCTGTATTCTTTTTTAAAGTATTTAAAATTTTTTCAATGCAATAACATTGGGTACTATCTGCTAAGTGAATCTTTTGAGCTTCATAAGATTAGAATGATGGCTTGGCTGTTTGCTGACACACACCCTAGGTATTTTCACTATTATGAAATTGCTACTTCACGGAAGGGTGCTTGCATAATAGTAATAGAAACTGTAAAATAAAGAGTATTGATTCTATTTTCAGGTTAGGCTTTTAGCCAAGGACCCTGTGGAGAAAGATGAATCATCAGATGGGAAAGGCTGACCTGACTTCCTAAGAGAAGGAAACAGAGTAGAAAATGACAAGGAAGAAAAGGAACAGCAAGAGGCCTGCTTCCTCTGGACTGGGCTATGGAGAAGTATAACTGAGGCTGACTTGAGGCAAGAGAGAGACACAGGGAGAGCTGCCAGAGGACCCAGGTTGACTAGAAGTTGAGTTGCCTTCCCTTGAATGCCTGAAAGTCACTCAGTCTTGTCCAACTCTTTACAACCCCAAGGACTGTACAGTCCATGGAATTCTCCAGGCCAGAATACTGGAGTGAGTAGCCTTTTCCTTCTCCAGGGGATCTTCCCAACCCAGGGACCGAACCCAGGTCTCCCGCATTGCAGGCGGATTCTTTACCAGCTGAGCCACAAGAGAAGTCCAAGAATACTGGAGTGGGTAGCCTATCCCTTCTCCAGGAGATCTTTCCAGCCCAGGAATTCAACCAGGGTCTCCTGCATTGCAGGTGGATTCTTTACCAGCTGGGCCACAAGGGAAGTCCAAGAATACTGGAGTGGGTAGCCTATCCCTTCCCCACCAGATCTTCCTGATCCAGGAATCAAACCGGGGTCTCCCGCCTTGAATGACTGAGGCTGCTCACTAGGAAAACCAGCTAAGCATCTGGAGCAGGAGAGACAATGCAATGAGGCAAAAGAGAGATGCTGTTAACACAATTGCTGAACAGGACAGAGACCTGGGCAGGATGGTGAGAAACCCCAGGGAGAGGATCCGCGATGAGTTTCGTGAAGTGTACTTTCCACAGAGGTGCCACCCTGAGATGTAAAGCCACAAACACAGAAAACCTAGAGCATCATTTTGCCTTATTGGGCAAAGCTTTGTGGTCAGGTTTGTCGACTTCTAAAGCTGCCTTATCTCAAAGCTGATGAGAGCCTTCTGGTTCTGACCTAGGAGCCAGGAAAGAGGATAGGAGCTGAGTAAGGAAATCAAGTAAGGCAGGAAAATGTGGACCAAAAGCAAGAAAAGAGAAAGCCTAATGACCTGCCCTCTGACCCTCATCACGAATGGACAAAAGGTGGACCAACATGGACCAAACAGCACGAGGCCCCAGGAGTTAGAAACCACTTGGAAGTGGGCGTGTGTTTAAAGTAACTTGATTTTTATTGTTATTTCCATTTGTTAACTTGCTATATCCCATGTTGAAGGTCAGGAACGGCGGCAGTAAGGAGATACCCCTCGTCCAAGGTAAGGAGCAGTGGCTGTGCTTTGCTAGAGCAGCCTTGAAGATACCCCACGCCCAATGTAAGAGAAACCCAAGTAAGATGGTAGGCGTTGCAAGAGGGCATCAGAGGGCAGACACTGAAACCATACTCACAGAAAACTAGTCAATCTAATCACACTAGGACCACAGCCTTGTCTAACTCAGTGAAACCAAGCCATGCCTGCGGGGCAACCCAAGACAGGCTGGTCATGGTGGAGAAGTCTGACAGAATGTGGTTCACTGGAGAAGGGAATGGCAAGCCACTTCAATATTCGTGCCTTGAGAACCCCATGAACAGTATGAAAAGGCAAAATGATAGGATACCAAAGAGGAACTCCCCAGGTCAGTAGGTGCCCAATATGCTACTGGAGACCAGTGGAGAAATAATTCCAGAAAGAATGAAGGGATGGAGCCAAAGCAAAAACAATACCCAGTTGTGGATGTGACTGGTGATAGAAGCAAGATCCAATGCTATAAAGAGCAATACTGCATAGGAACCTGGAATGTCAGGTCCATGAATCAAGGCAAATTTGAAGTGGTCAAAGAAGAGATGGCAAGGGTGAATGTCAACATTCTAGGAATCAGCAAACTAAAATGCCATATCTCCTATGGAAGTTCCCAAAGAGAAGAGTCCATGTGTTAAATTATGTCTGTAATCTTTACTTCTCTGCCAGGATGAAATGACGGTCATGGGGAATGCTGGCTGTTTGGCAGAACCTGTCCTCGCTTCCTAGTGTGCAGGCTGTGCTGCCAAGCTCAGGCCCCTGCAGTGGGCTGCGAGTGAGCTGATGTGCCCCCCGATGCCTAGACCACAGAGTGCAGATGCTCCTGCTACTTCATGCCACTCTCCCTGGCTGGGACTCACACCTGCGCACACTCAGCTTTCAGTCTGCAGATGGGGACCATGTCCCAGAGGAGGCCACCGAACTTCCAGCCTGGGTCCCTGGATGACACTGAGAGGTAGCAGAGATCCACCTGCCCTGATTCTTGAGGAAGACATTTTGTTACTGAGTCGAAGCTTGCTCTACTTGCCACACGACAGGCCAATGAATCCCAGAGACAAGGTGCTGAGGCAAGGAATATGACTTTATCCAGAAAGCTGGCTGACCAAGAAGAGGGCAGACTAATGTCATGAAATAACCATTTTACGTGGGTCTGGATGCCAGATTCTTTTATAGATGGGGGTAGTGAGGAACCAAAGGAAAAAGGCCATGAATCTGATAAACATCTCCTAGAATGCCCAGCCTCCTGAAGGGAGATGTATTCATTTCTTCCTTCCCGCTATCTACAGGTGGACAGGGTTCTGAACAAAAGCACTTTAGTTTAACAGTCAGGCAGATAGAGAGAGGCAGGGTTCTCTGAAGCAGGCCATCATGCATGATTGCAATGACAAAACTAATGAAAATCAAGTCAAAGAAAGTTTCCCACATGGAGTCAGAACTGGCTTCTTCTCCGCAAGTTTCACCATGCCTTTGGAGTCTCTTTGCTTGTAACTGGTACCCTAGCTAATACACTAATATATTTATTATCACTAAGTCAGTTTCAGGTGAACAAGGATATCACCTCCTTGGCCCTCGGGTCTTGTTAGGTTGGGCCTGGAGTGGCCAAAGTCCCAGAGCTGGTCTGTCACCTCAACAGTTGAAGTCTTCAAACAGTAATCATGTGGTATGGACACATGTTATCATTTCCTAACAGACATGTTATCATTTCCTAACAGATATGCCACATGTTATCATTTCCTTTCTCTATACCTGCCGTTACTCTTAACCAGCACCTATTTTGATTCATTAAGAAAACATTTTCATTTCCCCTGTGTTGAACTGTCTACCTTCAGAGCATTTAACAGTTGCTTGTTTCTCAAAATGACTTCTGGCATCTACACCCAAATACTCACTGTCAGTGAAAAATCCAGACATTTTGTGGTTGATTTACCCAAAACACAGCCTTATGTAGAGCTGACAACATGTATTTCTATAATTTATTTAAATGCTAATGCTTGGACTGTAATATTTTTGTAATATCCTTTGCATCTCCACTCTCTATTATTCTGGATAAATTTGCATGTTTGCTGAATGAATGAAAACAACAATCTGTCAATAAGCTCAAACAGTGTTCACCATTATACTCTGTGCAGGGAATATAAAGGTTCAGAAAAAAACCTTCCCTCTGGGTAACCACAAGAACAGAGAAGAGGAAAACACTTCTATTTGGGTTTGGGACAACTTTCCATGGAACAAGAAACAGTCCATTCTTAACCTGGATATTATCTGAAAGTATAATCTTAGGTTCCATCATTTTCATCACTTGCAATAAATATGTACCCGTTTCATTAGTTAGTCTTGGTACTTAACATGTGATTTTTTAAAAGTCAGTATTTTCCTTAGGATAAATTAGAATCTAAGGATACAGGTGTCAGAAAGAATATAGGATGATCCAGCTATCCCACATTTGGTCATTTACCCAAACAATATGCACCTTCTACTTTAAGAAGGTGCAAGGAGATTGAAACAATCAACCCTAAAGGAAATCAACTCTGAATATTCATTGGAAGGGCTGATGCTGAAGCTGAAGCTCCAATACTTTGGCCACCTGATGTGAAGAGCTAATTCACTGAAAAAGACTCTAATGCTAGGAAAGACTAAAGACAAAAGGAGAAGGGGGATAAGATGGTTAGATAGCATCACTGACTCAACTGACATGAATTTGAGCAAAATCTGGGAGATAGTGGAGGACAGAGGAGCTTGACATGCTGCAGTCCATGGGGTCACAAAGAGTCAGATACAACTTAGCAACTGAAAAACAACAAATCTGCACCCCATATTCATTGCAGCACCATTTATAATAGCCAAGATGCTGAAACCTAAATGCTGTCCAATGAATCGATAAAGAAGATATTTTGCATATGCACATGCATACACACAATGGAATACTACTGAGTCATCAAAAAGATGAAATGTTGCCAGTTGCAACAACATGGATTGACTTTGAAGGTATGGTGCTAAATGAAATAAGTTAAGAGTAGAGAGACAAGTGCCATATGATTTTACTCATAAGTAGAATATAAAAATTAAACAAATGAACAGACCAAACAAAGAGAGAGAACAGAACAGTAGCTACCAGAGGGGAAGAGGAAGGAGGGCAGAAAAGGTGAAGAGGATTGATGGTACAGTGAGGGGTAGAATTGAAATTTTTGGAGGTGAGCCTATTGCAGGGTAAATAGAAGTAGAAACATAACAATATATACATGAAATACATGAAATTTTTAAGATCAATGTTACCTCAATAAAAAATAAATCTAAAATATACCAAAAATTTTTTTTCTTTAAGATGTTCCATAGTAGAAACAGAGAAAGTTGCTATAACAACTCTTCTAAGCAACTAACAGCTCTAAATGCAGAAGAGAGAAACAGGAGAAAGGAAGGAAGGAAGGCAGTGCGGCACCAAGGCGCGCTGGCTGTCTTCTGCCTCATCCTATGCTGACTTGTCAGGATGTAAATCCCTTTATTTCATCCAGTTTTCCAGACACATGTATACAGTTGTTGCTTTTAAAAATTTTCTGCAAGGAGATCAAACCAGTCAATCCTAAAGGAAATCAACCCTGAATATTCATGGGAAGGACTGATGCAGAAGCTGGAACTCCAATACTTTGGCCACCTGATAAGAAGAGCCAACTCATAGAAAAGACCCTGATGCTGGGAAAGATTGAAGGCAGGAGGAGAAGGGGATGACAGAGGATGAGATGGTTAGACGGCATCACCGACTCAATGGACATGAGTTTGAGCAAACTCCGGGAGTTGGTGATGGACAGGGAGGCCTGGCGTGCTGCAGTGCATGGGGTGGCAAAGAGTCGGACGTGACTGAGCAACTGAACAACAACAATGGTGTTTACTTACTTGCCTAATAAAAGTTCTGTGTTAATGGAGACAATATTTTGCTCTTGCTGCTAATATAGTGAGGAGTCTGAGCATGTTTGCACTGAGGGTCTAATGCATAAGCAAAGCCTACTAAGAAACAGAGAAAAGAAACTTAGGAGGCAGTGGAAATTATGCATTATAAGCTCTCCAAGTTCATCATCCTCAGAATTCACAGGAAACTCAATGTGGTTTTTGGATTGCACAGCCTATAAAGTTTGAGTTTCAGGAACATTTTTACCAAGAATTCAGAGAGAGAAAGGAAAGTCCCTAAAGAGGTGTGATTTGCACTTGGTTTCTCAGAATGAACTCTCTAATGCGAAATAAATTGTTAAAAGATTGTTTCAGGGAAATATATAAATTGATGCATAGAAATTTTGCTAAATTAGACTTGGAGCTAGTCTTGATTTTGAGCCTGTATTCATTCTCACATTGAAAGGCAATTAGAAAATATGTCTAAGAAAAGTTGAAGTTTTAGGTTGATTTACAGGGAACTCTTTCAAGTGATGAGTGAGTGATAGTCACTCAGTTGTGTCTGACTCTTTGCAACCATATGGACTGTAAGCCTGCCAGGCTCCTCTGTCCATGGATTTTTCCAGGCAACAATTCTGGAGTGGGTTGCCATTCCTTCCCTGGTTTCAAATAATGAGGCCAGGCCTTTATTTGCTGTAAGATATTTCTGAGTCAGTGAGTGATTGTGAAGTGGTAGGAAGAAAAGAAAATGAAATCTTAATAAAATGGTATATTTTTCAACAATGTATTATGAAGTGTAGATTTCTTAGAAGTATTTGCCATAATACTACTTGAAAGGATACATTTTTAAATTTTTTGCTGAAATTAAAACATTACTTTTGATGTTTCAGAATTCTATGGTTCCTCTTGAAGATTTCAGACCCACAAAATCTAATCTGGAGATTTAATGGAACAAACCATGAAGAGAATCCTTTACACAAAGAAGGAAAGATGAGAGAGAGGGAGGGAGGGAGGAAGGAAAACTGCTTATTTTATTATTTCAGCAATTTTCTTCATATCACAAAGTTGACCATGATGGTTAGCTTTCTGTGCCAACTTGCCTGGGTTATAGCATCCAGTTATTCAACAAAATATTAATCTAGGTGCTACTGTGAAAGGCATTTTGTGTATATGGTTAACATTCACGGTCAGTCAACTCTAAGTAAAGGAGATTATCCTTGCTACTGTGGGCGGGCCTCATTCAATCAGTTGAAAGGCCTTATGAGCAAAATCAAGATTTCCCTGGGAGAGGAGAAATTCTTCCTCAAAACTACAGAATTAGATCCTTAGATCCTACCCAAGGGTTTTCAGTTTTCCAGGAGAAAAATGAAAAGATTATCGTGATTTATGTCAAACTCAGACCATTAGTGGTTTTTCCCCAGAACATTTATTGGGTTGACCAAAGGGTTTGTAACATCTTATGGAAAAAACCAAATGAATCTTTTGGCTAACCCAATAGTTTGGCTTCTTAATCATTGTACACTTACACCATTTTATGGAGACAATAGGAAAATTAAGGGCAAGGCTGGAGTTCGTCGCCACCTATATGACCTTGACAACTCACTTAACATCTCTGAGCCTCAGGGTTCTCAATTTTAGAATGAGAACACCTCACTGACAAGGAGTATGTGTGCATGTGAGTGTTTGTGTGAGTGTGTGTGTGAGTGTGTGTGTGTAGGATAAAGTACTGATAGTAAAGCTTGCAGTTCAGTGTCTATGGAAAGTTAGCCAATAAATGGTGACTGGATTTGATATATTTGACATTTTAAAGTTACACATCTCTGAGGTGACAAGTTCCTTAAGCAAAATAACCATTATGTTAAATAATACTTCCTCATACTTATCAAAGCACACCTCTAACAGGAACTTTCTGTCTTTCAGGATGAATTTTGGAATATGCTCAGAACACTAGTTTAGCCAAAAGAAAATCCTCAACATGTGATGGTTACACTATAAAGAGAAATTTCCAGGATAGAAATAGAAATACATAGTTAATATATGTCTATAATTTATAAATATAAATAATAGGTATCTACAGACTCATGAGAACCATAGGCTATTAGATCTGGAAGAAGTATGGGAGATCATCTAGGTCTTACTTTATAAAAGTTTAGAAAAGTAAAATAACTCCTCCAAAGGCACAAATTCTCTCTAGCTATGACAAACTTAGACAGCATATTAAAAGCAGAGACATTACTTTGACAACAAAGGTTCATATAGTCAAAGCTATGGTGTTTCTAGTAGTCATATACAAATGTGAGAGTTGGACCATAAAGAAGGGTGAGTGCCAAAGAACTGATGCTTAAGAACTGTGGTGCTGGAAAAGACTCTTGAGAGTCACTTAGACTGCAAGGAGATCCAACCAGTCCATCCTAAAGGAAATCAGTCCTGAATATTCATTGGAAGGGCCGATGCTGAAGCTGAAGCTCCAGTCCTTTGGCCACCTGGTGTGAAGATCTGACTCATTAGAAAAGATTGGGAAAGATTGAGGGCAGGAGGAGAAGGGGATGACAGAGGATGAGATGGTTGGATGCCATCACCAATTCAATGGGCATGAGTTGAGCAAACTCTGGGAGATGGTGAAGGGCAGGGGAGCCTGGTGTGTTGCAGTCCATGAAATCACAAAGAATCAGACACAACTGAGTGAATGAACAACTCATAATTTATCTCCATACTTTAAGATTGTTCAAAGGGATAAACGCTATTCCCAAAACAAATCCTAATTCTTAGACTCTTTCTGCAAAAATAAAAAGAACAATGATTTTTCCTCTAACATGACTCAGGCTTATTAATAAGCATCTCGAGTCATCTGGCTGTCATTCTGGGGTGTCAGGCACTACATCAAGTGCTTCGCCGAAGCTTTCTCATTTAATCCTCACAGGCAGCCCTTTATGGTGTGTGCTTTTATTTTCACCATCACCCAGAAGAGCCAACTTGGGCTCAGTGAGGTGAGGTGATATGGATAAGCTCTCACTGCTACCAAGTGGGAAGACCAGATCTGAAGCTAGTCAGCCTGACTCCAGGCTAGAGTCACATAATCAGGAAAACCAGCCCCCGGGTTTTGTGACCAGCTCACAGACTCCAATAGACACAGTGGGAGGGACTTTGAGGGATGATCATCTGGACCCTCTGGTTATACACCTGAGGAATCCAAGGCTGAGAGGGACACAGGGTTTGCTCAAGCCCACCTGACTCACCAAAAACAAAAGGAGACTGGAACTCAGTTTTCAGGGATTTCAGGCAGGTGTTCTTTTCAGTGTGGTTTCACTCCCTTCTGCATTTTGATTATTAAAGTCTAACTTTATTTGAAAATAATCCCAAAAGGAGAAATTTTCATCAAGTCTGTGGCTTCCAGCAGCCAGAGAGCATCTTCTGAAAGCCTCATGGGAAAATCCAGAGCAGAAGAAAATGACAGCAGAGCAGCCATGAGACAAAAGCTCACAAATCGTCACCTGAAGATGATAAGCACCACTTTGGTCACTAAATGACATAACCACAAACACTGTGACCCTCTTCCTTCTTCCTGTGGTTATTCAAGAGGTGAGAAAGCACCAACCTTTGGGAAACTTCTGAAAAAAAAAGATACTAGACAAGGCATGTTTTTCTCCTGAGTTTATTTAAAACTCAAAGATGGTGATAGGTTTTGAAGGGTATTAACCACCCCCTTTCCTTCTCAAACAGTATTTTACTTCCACCCACTCAACACTTTTTATAAGTAAGACCACTTAGTCACGGAAGAAAAGGAAGTAACCAAGATTGGCAGTTGGGTGTTAAAGAGTCTCAAGTGACTTCAACAGAGATACAAATTTGCAGCTGAAAATGTTACTATGGTTAGGAGTTTCCTTCCTCCAAGGCTGCACCTGAAGAAAAACCCTCCCTGTGAGATCTTGCACACAAAGCCACCTGGCAGCTCCTAGAACTGATGCAGTGAGGAGCACTCCTCATGGAGGATGGGGACTAGGGGCTGGGAAGTCCACTTCATTTATGTGGAGTAGTGATTGTTTAAAAGTCTGACTCCCTACATCTCCTGCCAATCGGTCCCACTGCTGTATGCACCCATGGGGTCCTGCACCTCCTGGGGTTCACCTCAATGCATTTCAAGTGTTACAAGCTGTCACTGTTTTCAGGCAGGAGCTGTGCCTGTCTTATTCCTCCCTTTCCACAGCATCTAGCAATAGATGCCCAAGAAATCTTTCACGATTTCATGTTAAATGATTGTGGTATATTCCCTAGACATTTGCAGAATAAATCAAGTTACTTTTCACATGCAAGATACTTAACAGAGCTCCATGTCCTGTGGCAACTCATCCTGACAGGTCCTATAACATGTTCCATTGGCGTCATGGTACCCAACATCTGTCTCAGTGGGTCTAAAAAATGTTCAAAGACCCAGAGCAGGGAATTCCAGCAGAACACAAAGAAACTGTTCTTTCCTTTGAGCCCTCTTCACCTGTGTCAGGGTGTATCCTCTCCTTATTTAATCACATAACATTTTTGGATTATGTTACATTGTTTCTGTTCATTGTCATGTAAAAAATGGAAAGAAATACATCCTATTATTTGAGTCTAAATATAACCCGACTCCAGTACTCTTGCCTGGAAAATCCCATGGATGGAGGAGCCTGGTAGCCTGCAATCCATACGGTCGCTAAGAGGCGGACATGACTGAGCAACTTCACTTTCACGTTTCACTTTCATGCATTGGAGAAGGAAATGGCAACCCACTCCAGTGTTCTTGCCTGGAGAACCCCAGGGACGGGGAGCCTGATGGGCTGCCCTCTACGGGGGTCGCACAGAGCTGGCCACGACTGAAGCGACTTAGCAGCAGCAGCAGCATAAGCTTCAAGTGTATGTCTGCTAAACCTTTTCCTGTTCCTATTCCATGTTACTAAGAGCACTGTTGACTCTTATTCTCTCGTTTCCCTCTTGAGATGCCCCTGTCCTCCCCTCACTGTCAAAAGTGTCAGTGCCATGTGTACCTGAAAAGGACTAGAACTGAAGGAAGTGATCATGCTGACAATAGAGACAATTTTTAAAATTTGTCTCTAACTTGAGAGAAAGCAGTCCCTAACTATGCCCAGCATGGATTTGAGCACAGTCCTGTGTACAAGGCTCCCTGGTAATGCCGACTGGGTAAGAAGCATCACTATCTTCCTCCCTCAAAGAGTCCATCCTTCCACTAAGTATGATCCTCCCCCTCCTACATAAACTCATAGATGAGGAATAGAAGCACCAAAAAGTTAAAACTACATGATAGCCAAGCAGGTGTTTTCAAATCCATGCTAACCACTTCCCTATAAAGCTACATTACTTTTTAATACCCACTGTGTTCCAGGTTTCCCCATCAAAGCTCCACATTAGAACTGATGCTTATTTTCACTATTTCCTCTCCTCATTCCCTCTATACAATCTGTTACTCAACCCCTGCATGTCACGCTCTGAAGCATCAGTAAGATTTTTCTTTTTATTCATAGTCCAGGCTCAATTTATTCACTTTACTTAAAAAAAACACTGATGAAATTCTTACCCTGTGCCAGGCAATATATTTATAGGTGTTAGAATATGATTAATTTATCTATATCCCCATCTCATTCTAGAAAGTAATATAAATCATATATAAGATTAAAAGAGGGGGTGTAAGAAAGGAGAGAAGAAAGGTAGAAAGGACGGGAAGGAGAGAGAGATGATATTAAAATAGGAGCAAATGGCAGAAAATTAAGACCAAGGCCATAAAATGGAATCAGGAATTAGGTTTTAAGTCCATCCCATGAAGATCTGTAAATTTCCTACGGTTGGATCAGAGTTAACTTGAATTCTTTTAGTCAAGGCAAAATGGGAAAAACTTGATCAATTTCACAATCAAAAGTATATCTAACATTTAAAAAACACACACACACAACTAGAATTGCTCAGAAGTACCATTCTTCTTGGTCCTAAGAGCAGAAAAGCATTTTTTTCTCAAGTATCCACATAGAAATAGAAATGATTAAGTATCCTTCCTCTTTGCAAAAACAAAAATGATACTGTGCGTTCCTCTCCAACGACTTTCTTATTTATTTTTCCTTTCTCCCAGGCATTCTGTTTTGACTCACTTCCTGTTCACTTTCAACCCACTGCACTGAAACTTCTTTTTTTTTTTTTTTGCATTGAAACTTCTATCCTCATGACTTCTTTGAAACTGCCTGACAACTTAACCTGTCCTGTGACTTCACACTTATCCTGCCCAATCTCCCTTTTCCCATCACTTCCAGGCTATGACCAGAGCAGTTCACACAGAGAACTACCTTGATGTGTCTGCTCCCATGAAGAACCTACTGAAGGCCAGCCTCATCACACCCTAACTCTTCTCCCAGTTTCCAAGGTGTTCACATCCAGCTTTATCTCCCACACTAGAGCTCACATCCTCAAATCCAATCAAGAAAAATGGTATGGTTGACCCCAACCCCTACATCTCTCTCATCTTTGAAGGATCCCTTCAAAGGATTTCTACTCACAGGTTCAACCTTGCCTCCAGGCTCTAAGAAACCCACATTTCCGACAAGGGGACTTGTAGATTCCATTGTGGTACTTTGGCCTGGTCTTGCTGCTTACATCCACTCTGTCAAGAGCACTTCTCATCTTTTCTTCTGACCACTAGCACCTCACCCTGACTTAGTTATCTCTTGTTGAGCACCAGGCGCTAATACTAACTCCACAGAGATCTCCTCTGACTTCCGACCTTCCTGGGCTTCTGTGTGTTGGCTGCTGTGTCACCCTCTGTTGGTAGCTAGCCTCTCCCTTCTTGTGCTTCTTTTGGACGCGTGAGTAGTTGCCCAGTATGCTTTCTCCCAACAGTCAAACATCCTGGTGTCACACACCAACCTTTTCTGAGATGACTTTGATTTCATGTCCTAAAGCTGGCTTAGACTTGAGTCCACTGCTTCTAATTCCTGAACTTCAGTCTGGCCCATGCTCTAAACAGACAAACTCAATCTCCTCCTTACAGAGTTCACACAGTAATTATGGGGCCCATATTTTTTCTTTGTTTTGTTTTTTCCCAGATTTTATTGAGGTATAAATGAAAAATAAAAGTTGCATTACTTAAGGTGCATAATATCATATTTTCATAAATATATACATCGTGAAATAATCACCACAATCAAACTAATTAACATATCCATCACTTCCATAGTTACATTTTTGCTTTTCTTGGTGAGCACCATTGTGAGCTACTCTCTTAGCAAATTTCAAGTACATATAGAGTATGATTGTACATAGGCACCAGGTGGTACATTAGCTCTCCAGACCTTATTTAGTCTACATAACTGAAACTTTGAAGCTTTTGATCAAGACCTCTGTTTCCCCACCCCTCGGCTCCTGTACCACCATTCTACTCTCTGCCTCTGAGTCCCATTTTTTTAATTGTCCCCCAACTTTAGGATGGTATACTTCCATCCTGCTATCCTTCAATTGTGACTTCAAGTCCTACTTCAACAAGAACATTCTAATTTTTCACTAGTACATCATTCTGAACTTTATAGTAGTTACAATCTATACTATCTTTATCCTCCCAAGGATATAACACAATTGTTGCTAATAACATTGCAATTACATAACAAATATTTGATTTCAGCATAATTGCATTTCAATATTCACAATAATTCAAAATATGAGAGTCATGTGGAGTTTTCATAAAATAAATTACAAAGTATTGGACTATAAATTTAACCTAAATATATAAGGAAGGTATTTAGGAAGACAGAAAGATAAATAGATCGGTCATGACCTTACATGATGGCTATGGAAAAATTTTAGCTCTCAATTATAGTTCAGTTCAGTTCAGTCGCTCAGTCATGTCTAAGTCTTTGCAACCCCGTGAACTGCAGCACATACAGGCTTCCCTGTCCATCACCAACTTCCAGAGCTTGCTTAAAAACTCATGTCCACTGAAGCAGTGATGCCATCCAACCATCTCATCCTGTCGTCCCCTTCTCCTCCTGCCTTCAGTCTTTCCCAGCATCAGGGTCATTTCCAATGAGTTAGTTCTTTGCATCAGATGGCCAAAGTATTGGAGTTTCAGCTTCAACATCAGTCTTTCCAATGATTATTCAAGACTGATTTCCTTTAGGATTGACTAGTTTGACCTCCTTGCAGTCCAAGGTACTCTCAAGAGTCTTCTCCAACACCACAGTTCAGAAGCATCAATTCTTCAACACTCAGTCTTCTTTATGGTCCAACTCTCACATCCATGCATGACTACCAAAGCTTTGACTATACGGACATTTGTCGGTAAAGCAATGACTCTGCTATTTAATATGCTGTCTAAGTTGGTCACAGCTTTTCTTCCAAGGAGCAAGCATCTTTAATTTCATGGTTGCTGTCACCACCTGCAGTGATTTTGGAGCCCAAGAAAATTAAGTCTGTCACTGTTTCCATTGTTTCCCCATCTATTTGCCACGAAGTGAAGCATGACAAGTGAAACTCTCTTTGCCATGAAGTGAGCCTCTCAGTTATCTGCCAGCATAAATTCTATTATGTTGTTGGTGTTTATCTAAAGAATGTATGTTAAGTAGACTAAAGACAAACTGGGAAGAGTAAAACAAAAGCCATATAATGTAAATGGATCTTAGATGAACTGCTTTAGGTTACATTCTCTCTTGAGAGATTTAAAAAGTTGTTTCAGTATACGGGTGTTGTGACTTTCTTGTACATTTTCAAAAATATTCAGCATCATGTGACCAAACTTGCTACAAACTATATTTATTTGGTATTTTTAACAAACATGAACAGCTAAAATTTGGTTTCAGTGGATTAACAGGAGGGAAATATTCCAACAACACAAAATAAAATGAGATGACCAGCTAGATCTCCAGGCTCTATCTTGTTTTATAATTATAGGATTCAATAAAATACTAAATCACCTGTTGCTAACAGGTTCTTGAGATAACTTTCACTCCAATAGTATGTATACTGTATGCAAAGCAATGGACTGGACAGTGCTTTTTATGGTTTCTAAATTTATTTCAAGACTACAGTATTTAGAATTAGAGCCTAGATTGTGCCAATATATAGCTATATATCTAAATCAAGTCACTTAACTTTTCTGACTTTATTCGCTCAGTTCTAAGATAGTGATAATATAATACCCTTTATTCTACAAGACAACATTATGAAAAACATATGAGATAATGTATTTAAATGCCACACAATATTTAATACATAATTTAATTACTGCTTTAAGAATAAACATAACCACCTAAAAATTAAACATTTTGAGATTATATTCATTCAACTTGAAATAGCTAGAATTTTACATTAATATCAGGTGATTTCTTTTTGCCTTGGTTACCAGTGAATGGCCAAGCTTGTTGCTGTAAATAAATGGGCACTTGGATGTTTCTAAAAATACGTGTGGCTCAAGATGAGACTTCTTCCGCTTTGTGGTCTCACATGTCTGACCACAGCACCTATTTTTAACCATGGCCTATGCTTTTTAGTGACATCTAACGCCACACAGGAGAGTCATCATCCTCTTTGAGACATAGAGAGGTATGACGTGTGACTACAACATACTTCTTTCTTTCTTTATCATTTTAACATGTGTTTCTACTTTGATAATTTTGAGACCATTCAGATCACCTTACAACACTGAGGGAGACATAGAGCATTGCTTCCTCAAGTCTGTAAACTTCTGATATGAAAATGGGTTAGCCAACTGTTCTTGACCTAATTTATTTTAAAAATAAAAATGTTTCCAGAGAAAGTTTATGAAATGACACAAACTGCCATTATTTTCCACTCTTAAAAAAAAGTGGAAGTTGCTCAGTTGTGTCCAACTCTTTGCAACCCCATGGACTGTAGTCCACAAGGCTCCTCTGTCCATGGAATTCTCCAGTAAGAATACTAGAGTGGGTTGCCATTCCCTTCTCCAAGGAATCTTCCCAATCCAGGGACTGAACTCAGGTCTCCTGCACTGCAGGCAGATTCTCTACCATCTGAGCCACCAGGAAGACTCCAACCAAGTCACTGTAAAATCTACATATAAGCAGTGAATCAAAATCATGGGCAAGCCAATGCCTACTATTTCAGGGGAAGGTACAGATGTAATGTAAATGGTTGTGTTCTCAATTTTAATAATACAAAACAATTCTATTATACTCTATTTCTAAGAATCAATACAGAAATTGTGCCTCTATTTTAGTGCTGTTACATGACCAAGTAAGAAAATAACATCAAGAAAATTAAAGATACCAAGGGAACATTTCATGCAAAGAAGGGCTTAATAAAGGACAGAAATGGTATGGACCTAACAGAAGCAAAAGATATTAAGAGATGGCAAGAATACACAGAAGAACTGTACAAAAAGATCTTCACGACCCAGATAACCATGATGGTGTGATCATGCACTTAGAGCCAGACATCCTGGAATGTGAAGCCAAGGGGGCCTTAGAAAGCATCACTACGAACAAAGCTAGTGGAGGTGATGGAATTCCAGTTCAGCTATTTCAAATCCTAAAAGATGATGCTGTGAAAGTGCTACACTCAATATGCCAGCAAATTTGGAAAACTCACCAGTGGCCACAGGACTGGGAAAAGGTCAGTTTTCATTCCAATTCCAAAGAAAGGCAATGCCAAAGAATACTCAAACTACCACACAGTTGCACTCATCTCACACGCTAATAAAGTAATGTTTAAAATTCTCCAAGCCAGGCTTCAGCAATATGTGAACCGTGAACTTCCAGAGGTTCAAGCTGGTTTTAGAAAAGGCAGAGGAAACAGAGATCAAATTGCCAACATCCGCTGGATCATCAAAAAAGCAAGAGAGTTCCAGAAAAACATCTATTTCTGCTTTATTGATTATGCCAAAGCCTTTGACTGTGTGGATCACAATAAACTGTGGAAAATTCTTTAAGAGATGGGAATACCAGACCACCTGACCTGCCTCTTGAGACATCTGTATGCAGGTCAGGAAGCAACAGTTATAACAGGATATGGAACAACAGACTGGTTCCACATAGGGAAAGGAGTACGTCAAGGCGGTATATTGTCACCCTGCTTATTTAACTTATATGAAGAGTACATCATGTGAAATGCCAGGCTGGATGAAGCACAAGCTGGAATCAAGATCACCAGGAGAAATATCAGTAACCTCAGATATGGAGATGACACCACCCTTATGGCAGAAAGTGAAGAAGAACTAAAGAGCCTCTTGATGAAAGTGAAAGAGGAGAGTGAAAACGTTGGCTTAAAGCTCAACCTTCAGAAAACTAAGATCATGGCATCCAGTCCCATCATTTCATGGCAAAAAGATGGGGAAACAGTGGAAGCAATGGCTGACTTTATTTTGGGGGGCTCCAAAATCACTGCAGATGGTGACTGAAGACATGAAATTAAAACATGCTCACTCCTTGGAAGAAAAGTTATGACCAACCTAGGTAGCATATTAAAAAGCAGAGATATCACTGTGCCAAAAAAAGTCCATCTAGTCAAGGCTATGGTTTTTCCAGTAGTCATGTATGGATGTGAGAGTTGGACTGTAAAGCTGAACACTAAAGAATTGATGCTTTTGAACTGTGGTGTTGAAGAAGACTCTTGAGAGTCCTTTGGTTTGCCAGGAGATCCAACCAGTCCATCCTAAAGGAAATCAGTCCTGGGTGCTGGGTATTCATTAGAAGGACTGATGTTGAAGCTGAAACTCCAATACTTCGGCCACCTGATGCAAAGATCTGACTCATTTGAAAAGATCCTTATGCTGGGAAAGATTGAGGGCAGGAGGAGAAGGGGCAACAAAGGATGAGATGGTTGGATGGCATCACTGACTTAATGGACATGAGTCTGAGTAAACTCTGGGAGTTGGTGATGGACAGGGAGGCCTGGTGTGCTGCAGTCTATGGGATGGCAAAGAGTTTGGCACAACTGAGTGACTGAACTGAACGGAACTGATACTCATTAGAAATAAACACATCAGAGACCCATAGGTGTTAAGGTTCAAACAAATCTTTCTGTTAGAGTTTATGCAATATGTGAAAAAGACCATTATTGAAATTTCATTACTAAGAGCCCTAATAAACTTCTTGATAAAATTCCTGTGAAAATATGCTGCAAGAATAAGTTTTATACACACTGAATCATATGGAGTTTTTAATCCATCGTCTATTGCAGAGAAAATAATTTTGCCACAAATGTTTGGGAAGTCAGAAGGAACCTGTGAGCCAAATAAAATTCCTACAATCTGAGTTCAGTTCTCCACCCACACAGTGTCACCTGCTTCTCTCCTTACACACTCATTCAGAAACCACACCTCCAAGAACTCAGCAAACCTCTGAGAAGCTGGCACCCCAAGATGGCTGCACTTCACAGGTAAAGACTGAGAAGAAACAGGAAAGGAGGCACTCTGGGGACCAGCTGCCCATCCCACAGGATGGGGTTAGCTTCCAAGGCCCTTTCAACCCCAAAGATGGAACAGGGCAAACATCAGGGTGAGGGGCTGTTGGTACAAAGATGTTGGCCATTGACTATTATTTCAACACTCTACTCCCAACCACTAAAGCTGACCAGTAAATGTATTCCAAATAAATATAGCAGATTCCAAAGAGCCGTGATGGGTAAAAATCTTTCTTACCACATATATGTGCAGACCTTCTGAAGAGAATAAATGCATTTTTAAAAGACCAAATACACCATTATAAAAGTCGATCACAAAGGCCTCCATAAAGTTCCCAAAGAAGTTACAAGATCACAATTCAATAAAAATTTGATATTAAAAGCGCTCATTTAAACAAAAAACAGTTTGTAGGTATAAGAGTCTACAAAAACCTCAAGTCAGAAGGATAAAATAAAGGACTTTTGTAAAACAAAATACAGCATTATTTATGCAACAAAATTGGAACTGCACTGTGCTGTGCTTAGTCGCCTCAGTCGTGTCCAACTCTTTGAAACTCCATGGGCTGTAGCCCACCAGGCTCTTCTGTCCATGGGGATTCTCTAGGCAAGAATACTGGAGTGGGTTGCCATGCCCTCCTCCAGGCGATCTTCCTGACCTAGGAATCAAACTGGGGTCTCCTACCTTGTAGGCAGATTCTTTACCAACTGAGCTATCAGGGAAGCCCAAAATTGAGACTAGTATATATTAAATCACAATTTCATAGTTTGTTTTTTAAAAACAAGTGTATTAAATGTTTATATCCACACACACACACACACACACAGAGAAATGAAATAATCACAAAGCAGTTCGTCAATGAACAATGAAGGTAATCAATGAAGAAAATATTAGGTTAAAAACTGAAAATAATAAATTGAAAGTTCAGTTCAGGAAAGGTTAAATGGAAGAAAATAAATGATAGAAAAACTTCTGTCCTAATAAAACAGAAATAAGTGAGTAATATTTTAAAGGGAACTTAAGGAGATAAGGAGATGATTCATTATCCATTCATTCATTCATTTGCTTATTAGGAAAGTCTATGGATCATGAAGTGCTAAATTCTAAGTGATGGGGTATAATAAGACCAGTGCAAGGAAAGTTCTAACCTCCTTGAGCCAATATGTGAGGAGGGGGAGGTTAGGGGAGGAGGGAGAGAACAGGAAACAGGGCGGGAGAAAAGAACCGTAGAAGCAAATAAAGAAAAAGAACATAGGCAGAAAAGAAAACAATAGACAATAAATGCTAAAATAAAAATGTGATGGGATTACAGACAGACAGAACAAGGTGGAGGAGAGGTTCACCTGCGTGTTCAGGCAAAGTCCCCGTGATAAGATAGCCCCGGCCCTGAAGGAAGTGGAGAGGTGAGCTTCGCTTGTTTCTGGGAAGATCATTTCAGGGAGAATGATGACCAACTACAAAGGGCGCAACCTTCCAAGCAGGGTTGATGGCGCGGGAGGAATATTACAAACTCTCCCGTGCTTTCAGGAGTCCAGGTGCTGAGGAATGTGCTGGGCTGAGTCTGATGAAGCAGTGCGTGTGGCCGAGCCTCCCCACACTCCACGTAACGCAGGAGCAGCAGAGAACTGCCGGGGTCTCTAGGCGGCTGGGCTCCAGGTGCTTCAGGAGGGTCTCTGAGTCTCAGAGGAGCGTGGGAAGAGCTGGAGAGCTGGACGGAACTTAGCGGCAACCTGCCTGCACCATCTGAGGACTCGGCAGGACTGGGGATGACTCGGACCGATGTGCCTGGACCACCAAGGATCAGAGGGCAGTGTGCAGGGATGCCAGGATGGACAGAGGACCTAAGTAGGACCAGGTGGGCTCTTCTGCTCAAAACAAGCCAACGGGCCCAAAATGAAGTCGTTTATGCCAAGGCCCATGTCACCATACCGAGACTTAATTAGCTTTTGCGGCGGTGGAGGTTTGGCCGCTAAGTCATGTCCGACTCTTGCGACCCCATGGACTGTAGCCTGCTGCTCTCCCAGAAATGCAATCTGGAACCGGTCAGTCAGGAGTCACCTGAACAGCACTAGTGAGGTCGTCTGTCTGATGACCCCTGCTATCCCTTATTGGAAGGTGCCCTGGAGGTAACCGATCTGCTTCCCCCAACCCAAGTATAACTTCCTTGTTCCTGTTCCCTCTTTCCTATAAGTCTTTCATTTTGCTCAGTTCCTTGGAGTGCCTTTCTGTTAGATTAGATGCTGCCCAATCTGAACCAATTTTTGCTCAAGTGAACTCTTCACACTTTTACTAAGCCTTGGTTTATCTTTTAACACTCTCTACTCTGAGGTCACAGTTCTATGGTATCCCCAGAAGAATCAGAGATTTTGAAATTAAGTTAGAGGATATGAAATTTCAGTTTCTCGAATACATGAATTAATGGGCTGAAATCCAGATTCACTCAACTGCTGAGGACATGAGAATGCAAAGATACATACAGATATGAAAATACACACTTGGCATGGAATATGTATATTGCCTGCCAAGTTTTGTTTGGCTTTTTTTTTTTTTTTGGCAGTGCAGCATGGCTTAAAGAATCTTTGTTTCTTGACCAGAGCTTGAACTCAGGCCACAGCAGTGAAAGCACCAAGTTCTAACCATTGGACTTCCAGGGAATTACCCAAGGCATCTTTTTCCTTGCTGTATTTTCTCTGGAATTAAGGTTATCTAAGCTCTGAGTGTGTCATCAGCCTTGCAGAGACCAAATCCTGGATGTGGTCTGTAAATACTATTACAGAATCCTGTAAATAGTATTCTGCTATAATTAAGAAAATTGATTATAGCTAAGAAACTGCTATGAAGACGTGTAGTGTCAGGAGTGCAGAGGACAGGGAATCTGACCTAGTTCAGAAGACTGGGACAGCTTTCCTGAGAAAGGGATTTTAACATTTCCCAAGTGAGAGAGACTCACCGTAAGCCTGTGGAGCAGGCTTTTTCATACCCATTTTGCAGGTGAGGAAAAAGGGGACAATGTTTTCCTCAGGGGAGGTCAGGCACTGCCTTATCTATAATTGTTTGCTTTTCACAGGGAGAATGATTTTGTGCATTACTTGTGTAACTAAAAATCTGTTTTTATATAAGCTTATGGAAATCATGCCTGATCATCTAGTAAATGTTGCCAGTGCTAGGATTTCAACTCAGGTCTGTCAACTCCAAAGTTCATAACCAATATGCTCTAGAAAATATCCACACTTCCAGGAATAAGGCAATGGGCATAGAAATCATCACAAAAAGAATACAGAATGAGCTATGTCACCACGTATCCTTTAGCACCAAGGACTTTAGAGACTGTTCCATGACCAGTGCCCAGTGCTGTCCTCCTAGGAATTCGTGTTCTGTTTCACAGTCAGAACTGTGACAGTGCCCTGCTACAGGGACTCTGACTCCTGTGTGCTGTTCTGAAAGATGAAGGGAAGTTGCAGAACTTAAATATGAATAAGTACCAAATGTGGGACCTGGATCTTTGGCCTCTACTGGTAGAAATCTCTCTCTGCAGTTCACACACACACACACACACACACCACTGCCACTAACACTTTTTTATCCAGCTCATTACAGGCAGGAAATCTCTGATAATCTGGTAAGAAAGGGTGATAGGCCTTATTTTATCATAAGGTAAGCATCAATGTTTTACTGCCTTAGAACTTGGAAGTATACGTCAGGATTCTTTGTTGCAAGCAAAACTAAGACAAGATAAAAACCTAATTAGGCATAAAAGGAATGCATGTATTAGAGGCCTATTGGGTAGCTCTTATAAGCTGTACAGGGCCCAGAAGTTGGAAACTCCATTTCAAATCTTGCTGCCAAACTTCCCTACACATTGGCCATCACCACCCACCCCAGGGGAACAGGTACTTAGTTGCCAACACTCCAAACCCCAGGCACACAGTGCTACTTCCAGATCCTTCAGCACTGCTGCCCCAGAATGGACCACAGCTGCTACCCCCCATCCCCCATCCCCACCCCCCGCCTCCGCTGCTCCCTGCTTCTCCGCGTGACTCCCTTCTGATTCACACTCTCAGCGTGCAGGTATGTCTGACCAGCAGGTGCCCTGGCATGTACCCATGTCCTCACTACAGGGAGTCTGAAACATATTTAATTTTCATTTACAAAGTGGGAGGTGGACTTTATCTTACAAAGGAGGGAGTCTTCAAGGGGTTTGACTGCCTAGAAGTCAAACAGAGTGACAAACATCTACCAGTGAGTACCGTGGCAGAATCGAGGAGAAGCCAAAATGTCTTTTGCATCCTCTTTTTCTTTTTGAAACAAGGGACAAAAAAAAAAAAACTTTAAAAGTCAATAATAGATGTGATAAATCCATTCTGAAACTCTTTAACACCTTCATTTTCAGCCAAAAGTGAGTGAGTATTCTACCTGAAGAAAATGAGCCTTCACAGAGGTTGAAAGAAGTGCTGCAAACTGGTGTAGCATAAAATAGATGCCTAGCTGGCTTTTGGCCACAGGGACACAATAATGTGCCCTTTCAGCACCAAAGCTGCTGCTCCTGCAGAACCTTCCCAGTGACCCTCCCTCTCCTCCGCAGCCCTGCCACCCCCTTGACCCATCTCTCAGGAATAACACGTGCTCGACAAGTGCAATGACGTCATTATTTAGCATCATGAAAGACACTGTTTTGGCCACTGAAATCCGCCTCAATACTATAATCATGGACTATGAAAATAACTATGTGAAATAGGTCTTAACTATAGAATCTCAGGGTTGAGAGGAAAAAAAACACAAAAAAACAGCTATGCAGCCTGCTCTCTGGAGATGTCACCTAGTGCTTCAAGAAAAATGTTGCCATTGGATTTTTACAAAATTATCATGAAAAGTGAAAGTGTTAGTCGTTCATTCCTGTCCCATTCTTTGCCAACCCCATGGACTGTAGCCCTCCAGGCTCCTCTCTCCATGGGATTTCCCAGGCAAGAATTCTGGAGTGGCTTGCCATTTCCTTCTCCAGCAGATCTTTCAGACCCAGGAGTCAAAACCGGGTCTCCTGTATTGTGGGCAGATTCAAAATTATCACATCAGTTTTTAATTACAGTGGGTTGTAGCGACACCTACTGGCTAGCGGGCATATTTAGAAATCCCCAATTTGATCAGTTAAGTTCAATTTTTCATTCCTTTTTTCCCATCAATGCATACATGAAGTTTCCATTTAAGGATTCCAGCACATTTAAAGAATAAAGTATATATACGAAAGACAGAAATGCTCAGGAGAGCTGTAATTAAGAAAGGCCACCTTTTTTAAAATTCTACTTAATGTTTTTGATACCAGCTATCGATTACAGTTTAAAAAGAAATAGACTATAAAATTATGCAAATTCAAAATAAATGTATGCACTTTAATCAGTAAATACCCCCGAAATATCGGAAAGTGAGGCAGAATTGTTTAACATAAAATTACTGGGATACAAGTCACAGATTTACAGACCTGAGTGTGCTGCTAATTAGCTACTGTGACCTTCAGCAAACTGTGTGACTTCTCTCTGCCACAATTCCATAGGTGATAATATAAGGAAGGTTAGAATTTAGATGACTTTTGAGAGTCACCAAATCACTACAAATTACTGTCAGTCACATGGTCTTCCTTATCTTGACCTCTGTTCCTAACACTACAGAATATCTGGGTGCTCTGTTCCAACTCAGAATCAAAGGCTTAATATATGTCAGTATTTCTGGCACAGGACTTTTCTTCTAGGTCATAAAATTTAGGTTCTTAAAATTAAATTCATTTATGGTCACAAACTTGGATAAATGTTTCATCATTTCTCTAGCTGTTGAATGAAGTGATATTAGCTTTGATGTTTCCTCCATTTACTTCACTAAAATGAAGAAAGAACCAGTAGCATCTTTTACTTAGTATTTTTCACTAGTTCCATGAGTTTCTTAATTCTGGTTGGCTCCATCAAGTCTTCTCACCGTCTTCCTCTTTCTATGTCTGAAAGCCCTAGTCCTGAAAAGTGAAAGTGAAATCGCTCAGCCGTGTAAGACTCTTCTCAACCCCCTGGACTGCAGCCTACCAGGCTTCTCTGTCCTTGGGATTTTCCAGGCAAGAGTGGAGTGGGTTGTCATTTCCTGCTCCAGGGGATCTTCCTGACCCAGGGATCAATTCCAGGTCTCCCACATTGCCGGCAGACACTTTACCCTGAGCCACCAGGGAAGCCCTCACATTAGGCCTCCCCAACCACTTTCCTTATCTTCACTTTCTAATTATTTTAATTTTTATTTTCTTTTAGAAAATTTACTGTTAACTATTTCAAGCGACCCCGTGGACTGTAGACCTACCAGGCTCCTCCCTCCATGGAATTCTCCAGGCAAGAGTACTGGAGTGGGTTGCCATTTCCTTCTCCAGGAGATCTTTCCAACCCAGGGATCGAACCAGGGTCTCCTGCATTGGAGGCAGATGCTTTAACCTCTGAGCCACCAAGGAAGCCCATAGAGAAACTATAAGTAATAATTTGTCAGAGACTCTTGGCTCCACCACTTCGGGGGATTGTTAATTTTAACATTTTGTCTTACTTGATTTATTAAAAACAGAACACTGCACTGTGGAGGCCCTGTGTATCTGTCCCCTGTCCCCACACCTTCACTGTCTAGATTTTCAGTTTATAATCTACATGCATATCTTTACATTTTATTAGTATAATTATAAGTAATATGTGTATTAGTTTACATGATTTTAGATACTATGTAAATTTTACATACAAGTATATATCATTTTGCAACCTATGGAAAAGTTGCTCATTTTAACAGTGAAATCTTTCAATCTTTTAAGGTTTCTAACCCTTAGATTTTAAGGATCTTTCTCTATCAAAAGGTCATAAAAATAGTCCCCATTGATTTTGCTTTAATTAGAGATTTAATGTTTACTTCTTAACCCATATTTTTGTGTATAATGTGAGGTTAGGGGTCTAAATTTATGAGTTTTTTCCCATAAGGATAATCAATTATACCAGTACTACCTATTGAGTAGACTATATTTGCTGCTGATTTCCTCCTCTGTCATTTTATTTACCATATGAGTGGGAATATTCTGTCCTGGTTCTTCTTTTTATTTGCACAGATACTGCATTCTCTAAATTTCAACTTTAGAGTAAATCTAGGTATCTGTTCTCTCCACCTTTTGGAAAGCACAATCACTATTTTTGAGCCTTCCTTTTACATTTGAATTTATGGCAAGAACTTGTTAAATTCAAAGGAAAAAGCTCTAGTGTAAATTTGTTTGGAATTATATGGAATGTACAGGCAAATAAGGGCAGTTTATATATATATAAAACATATATATATATATGTTTATAGCACTTTCCTCTAAGAACACAACATAGCTTATTTGCATAAGTCCTCTATTTGTTTTGCAAAATATATTATTTTCTCTAGAAATTCTTTCCTATTTCTTGTTAAACTTATTTTTAGGTTCTATATAATTGTTGCCACTATTATAAATGTTGTGCTTTGAATTTTTCTCATTGATGCTGGGAAGGATTGGGGGCAGGAGGAGGAGGGGACGACCGAGGATAAGATAGCTGGATGGCATCACAGACTCGATGGACGTGAGTCTGAGTGAACTCTGGAAGCTGGTGATGGACAGGGAGGCCTGGCGTGCTGCGATTCATGGGGTCGCAAAGAGTCGGACACGACTGAGCGATTGAACTGAACTGAACTGACACTAAAGAAAAGCAGTTTACTTTAACATGTCAATTTTACATTTCAACAGTCCTATTAACATTTCTTTACTGTTAAATAAATTCCCTGTATCATTCTTTGGATTTTCTAAATAGATAATCCTACCATGTGATAAAAAATAATAATTTTCTCTTCATTATTAATAATTATGTTTAATTTCTGCACTAGATATGGCCTCTAGCAAAATGTTGAATAGAAAAAGTGATAGTAACCTTTTATGACAATACATCAAACATTTTATTATGGTATTTGCTGTAAGTTTTGGTAGAAATTTTTCACACGATTAAGGAAATTCTTTATTACTAGTTCTTTAGGCATTTTTATTGCACATGAGCATTGCATATTTTTATCAAATGATTTTCCTAAATTTATTGAGGTGATCATAGGGCTTTTATCTATTAATGGGGTAAAATATGCTAATAAACTTCATAGAAATAAAAACTCCTTGTATTCTGAAACAAACTCAGTTTAATCCTAAGGTATTACTTTACTCAATGTTAGATTAGATTTGCTAATATCTTAGGAATTCTGCTTATAAATTCATAAGAAAGATGAGTCTACAATTTTCCTTTCTCATGTTGTCATTCTTGGGCTTCAATACAGAGGTTGTACTAGTCTTCTAAAATGTGCTTACAAGGGTACAAATTCTCTACTCTCTGAAAAAGTTTAAGCATTGGGATTATCTGTTAATGACATATTTTGTAAAATTTACCTGTAAAATTATCTGGGGCTGGATATGTATGTTTGTTAGCATAAATGAAGAGGGGAGGGGACTGGGTTCTGAAGATTTTTGACCTTTCCATCTAATTCCCTTAATATAGGTTTATTCAAATGTTTTATTTATTTTCCAGTCAGCTCAAATAAGGTACTGTAAGACCTCGCGGCCTTTTCTCGGGAACCGTCGCCCCAAAGACCACAGTGACTCGAATTCGATGCAATCAGCAAGAGGATTTATTAGGCCGGCGCGCCGGGGTTCGATCTCCTTAGGAGGAGTGAACCTCGAACGCCAGTCGTGAGGGACTTTTATACAAAAAAATCACAGGTAGGTGGGGATGAGGTCAGGGTATGGGATACAATGAAGTAGGGGCCATAGGTGAGGTGGATACATTTGATTGGTAGGAAAAGTTTGCAGGTAATTAAGTTGATACGGTTGGCTGATCACCCTGCGGCATTTGGTCAATTTTTACCCAGAAAAGTCCGACAGAGAGATACATTCTTGGGAGGGGGTTTCCTTGTCCAGGTCATAAGTTATCTGTTAAGAATCGGTCAGGAGGCTCTGAGTCACCAGATAAGGAGTAAGCTATTTTCCTTGAGGCACAGCCTGCCTTCTGGGCTTAAATTTTAACCTAAGTCCTTCAGTACAAATCTGACCATTTACTTCCTGCCTTGATAGTACTCGCCTTTAAACCTAACATGTGCCACCATCTGTGGGTCTGTAACCATGATCTTCATCCATCTTAATGTTGTTATAGGACAGATCTCTTTTTTTCTCTCCTTCACTTTTGCCAGACAGACTTCCTTACTAACTGTATGCAGAAACTGACACATTTATTTCTTAATTCTATGTTCTCTTTCCATCAAATTGGAATTACAGCTTTTAAATTTTATTGTTACTTGCTACAGGCCAACATTCCTGATAAATATAGATCAAAAAACTCTCAATAAAGCTAGCAGGCCACATTCAGCAGGGCATTACAAGAATCACTCACTGTGCTGAAACAGGACTTATCTCCGGATGCAGGGATGTGTCAGTTATTATTAATCCTGACAATATCTCAGTTTCCCTCAGGAAACTAGCCTTTGTAATGTGAAGTAACTTGTTTGTAATCTTGCAGCTAGTATGATGACTCAACTAAGAGAAAAGATCTATCTCGTTCTGACACCAAAGTTGGTAACCTTTCTTCTTAAGAACTTCCACATGTCATTCATGGATCATAGTCAAAGAGTACTACTGCTTATTTTGAGCATTTATTTATTAATTCTTTAACCCAGGTTTACCCAAGTAAATCTCATGTTGTGCTCAGTCACATCAGAATCTGCAACCCCAAGGACTATAGCCTTCCAGGCTCCTCAGTCCATGGGACTGTCCCAGCAAGAATACTGGAGTGGGTTGCCATTTCCTCCTCCAGGGGATCTTCCCCACCCAGGTATGGAACTTGTGTCTCCTGCATCTCCTGCATTGCAGGAGGATTCTTTACTGATGAGTCACAGGTGAAGCTCCAAACTCTTGCTAATTTTCTCTTTATTCACTATAGTCACTTCCATCAGCTTGTATACCCAGGGCTTATTTTTCTTTAATCTGCAAACATAAACTGTTGCAAATAGGGATTAAAGTCAAAGAATACACAAAATACAGTCAATTGTACAGACTATCCTATTTATCTATGTGAATAAATATGACATCCTAGGATAGTGCCTGATTTTTCTAAATAAAGTCAGAGTGATTTGGAAATATTTTATCTAAGTACTTCATGAAGTACCTCATAAAGAAAGTGAAAGTTGCTCAGTTGTGCCTGACTCTTTGCAACCCTGTATAATCCATGGAATGCTCCAGGCCAGAATACTGGAGTGGGTACCGTTTCCTTCTCCAGAAAATCTTTCCAACCCAGGGGTTGAACCCAGATCTCCCACATTGCAAGCGGATTCTTTACCAGCTGAGCCACCGGAAAAGCCCAAGAATACTGGAGTGGGTAGCCTATTCCTTCTCTAGGGGAACTTCCCAACCCAGAAATTGAACTGGGGTCTCCAGCATTACAGGCAGATTCTTTACCAGCTGAGCTACCAGGGTGACTCTTAGGCCATAAATAAAACATTATAAATATAATCCTTCCTAGAAATTATTGAAACTTCAGCCCTTAGCAACTATGTCTACTTAAAAAAAATTGTTTTATGTAGTGTAAAAATAGACAAAAACTGAATTTAAGATCTAAAAATTCAAAACCATAATTCTTCCAAGTAGCTATTATGTCAGTCAACAAATTCAAGTGTGCAAAAGTTTCATTTCTTTTCAAAGTAAACTTACTGTTTATCAATAAGTTTAGACTTACTATGAAATACATGAGATTTATTATCATAATGTGACTCAGGCCATGTTGTCCCATGAAAACTGTGACATACTCTTTTCCATGGCACTAACCAAGGAAAAGAGCATGTGGCTATCATCTTTAACTGTCTATCCCTTCCAAGGTCAGCCTGGGGAAGGAAGGTGCTCAGTAACTACCTCTCACTCCTCAAAATAGAAGGTTCCTGCTGCTACTCAGACTTTTCCTTTGTGGTACTGAGAATCTTTATTAAAGCCAGGGACAGAAGTAGTAGAGTTTCTACTTCTCCAAATTCTATATTTGATAACTGATTTAAGCATTTGCATTGTACTTTCTTGTTGCTGTTCCTCCTGCGTTGTGTCACCCTTCTCTGAAGCAAAGACAGCTGCAGATCTGATGCTTGGGACAGGCTGGGGCAGCAGAGTACGGAGGCTAAAGAAATTTCTAAAGAAATGAGGCAGGCTGCAACTTTGTCTGCAGAGACAAGTCTTGGAAGCCCCAAACAGTTGCCTTTAAACATGGGTAAAGATATTAGTTTGAATCACATAAAATTATTAAGTAAACTAGGATTCAGTTCAGTTCAGTTCAGTCGCTCAGTCGTGGCTGAATCTTTGCAACCCCATGAATCGCAACACACCAGGCCTCCCTGTCCATCACCAACTCCCAGAGTTCACTCAGACTCACGTCCATCGAGTCAGTGATGCCATCCAGCCATCTCATCCTCTGTCGTCCCCTTCTCCTCCTGCCTCCAATCCCTCCCAGCGTCAGAGTCTTTTCCAATGAGTCAACTCTTCCCATGAGGTGGCCAATGTATTGGAGTTTCAGCTTCAGCATCATTCCTTCCAAAGAAATCCCAGGGCTGATCTCCTTCAGAATGGACTGGTTGGATCTCCTTGCAGTCCAAGGGACTCTCAAGAGTCTTCTCCAGCACCACAGTTCAAAAGCATCAGTTCTTCAGCGCTCAGCCTTCTTCACAGTCCAACCCTCACATCCATACATGACCACAGGAAAAACCATAGCCTTGACTAGACGGACCTTAGTCGGCAAAGTAATGTCTCTGCTTTTGAATATGCTATCTAGGTTGGTCATAACTTTTCTTTCAAGGACTAAGCGTCTTTTAATTTCATGGCTACAGTCACCATCTGCAGTGATTTTGGAGCCCCCAAAAATAAAGTCTGACACTGTTTCCACTGTTTCCCCATCTATTTCCCATGAAGTGATGGGACCAGATGCCACAATCTTCGTTTTCTGAATGTTGAGCTTTAAGCCAACGTTGTCACTCTCCTCTTTTACTTTTATCAAGAGGCTTTTAGTTCCTCTCCACTTTCTGCCATAAGGGTGGTGTCATCTGCATATCTGAGGTTTCTGATATTTCTCCCAGCAATCTTGATTCCAGCTCGTGCTTCTTCCAGTCCAGCATTTCTCATGATGTACTTTGCATAGAAGTTAAACAAGCAGGGTGACAATATACAGCCTTGACGTACTCCTTTTCCTATTTGGAACCAGTCTGTTGTTCCATGTCCAGTTCTAACTGTTGCTTCCTGACCTGCATACAGATGTCTCAAGAGGCAGGTCAGGTGGTCTGGTATTCCCATCTCTTGAAGAATTTTCCAGTTTATTGTGATCCACATAGTCAAAGGTTTTGGCATAGTCAATAAAGCAGAAATAGATATTTTTCTGGAGCTCTCTTGCCTTTTCCATGATCCAGTGGATGCTGGCAATTTGATCTCTGCTTCCTCTGCCTTTTCTAAAACCAGCTTGAACCTCAGGAGTTCACAGTTCAGGTACTGCTGAAGCCTGGCTTGGAGAATTTTGAGCATTACTTTACTAGCATGTGAGATGAGTGCAATTGTGCGGTAGTTTGGGCATTCTTTGGCATTGCCTTTCTTTGGGATTGGAATGAAAACTGACCTTTTCCCAGTCCTGTGGCCACTGCTGAGTTTTCCAAATGTGCTGGCATATTGAGTGCAGCACTTTCACAGCATCATCTTTCAGGATTTGAAATAGCTCAGCTGGAATTCCATCACCTCCACTAGCTTTGTTTGTAGTGATGTTTTATTATCTTATAAAAAATAATTTTGTATGGCTTAACCTAATATAAGTGTATACATGTTACAATAAGTCAGTTCATCAGCTTACCATATTTTCTCTTTAACAGGGAAATCAAGGACCATTCTGAATCTATATAAACTATCTCTCTCTGTAGAGGAGGAATACAATTCCTTTCATAAAACCATCTAAAGAGATTGGAGTTGAATATAGATTGATATAGCCATTATAGAGAACAATATGGAGATTTCTTAAAAATACTAGGAAAAAAACTATCATGACCCCACAGTGTCACTCATGGGCATATACCCTGAGGAAACTACAATTCAAAAAGACACATGTAGCCCAATGTTCATTGCAGCACTATTTACAATAGCCAGGACATAAAAGCAACCTAGATGTCCATCAACAGATGAGTGGATAAAGTTGTGATATGTGCATGCTAAGTGGCTCAGTTGAGTCCAACTCTTTGTGACCCACTGGACTGTAGCCCACCAGGTTCCTCTGTTCCTGGGATTCTCCAGGCAAGAATACTGGAGTGAGTTGTCATGCCCTCCTCTAGGGGATCTTCCTGACCCACAAATTGAACCCATGTCTCTTATGTCTCCTGCATTGGCTGGTAGGTTCTTTACAACTGTCACCACCTGAGATGCCCTGTGGTACATATATACAATGAAATATTACTCAGCGACAAAAGGAATGAATTTGAGTCAGTTGCAGTGAGCTGGATGAATCTAGAGCCTGTTATACAGAGAGAAGTAAGTCAGAAAGAGAAAAACAAATATCGTATATTAACATATATATGGAATCTAGAAAAATAGTACTGATAAACGTACTTACAGAGAAGAAATGGAGACACAGACATAGACAATGGACTGGTGGACACAGCAGGGGAAGGAGAGGGTAGGACAAACTGAGAAAGTATCACCGATGTATATACACTATCATAGATACCGAGCAGGAAACTGCTGTTTAGTACAGGGAGCCCAGTCTGGTGTTCTGTGATGAGCTAGAAGGGTGGGGTGGGGGGAAGGGAGGAAGGTTCAAGAGGGTGGGTATGTATGTGTGTGTATATATATATATATATATATATATATATAAAATTATGACTGATTCAGGTTGATACACAACAGAAACCATCACAACATTGTAAAACAACTATCCTCCAATAATTTTTTTTTAAAGAGATTAGGGTCATAAACTCCATTACCTATGAAATTCTATAATATAAAAGCAATCTGGACAGATTATGAATACCTAGAAGTGGCACTGTGTACTTTGGCATGTAAGAGAAGGTACCTTGGAGCCAGATAGCCTGGGTTCTAACCCCAAACTCACTATTTGAAAGCTGTATGACCCTTTGGTGCCTCAATTTTTAAATCTATAAAGAAGGGATAATACTAGTACCCATATCATAGGGTTTATGAGGATTAACTGAGTTAACATTTGGAAGCGCTTGGCAGCACAGTGTGTGGCACATTCTATGCTGTGTGCTTGTTGTTGATGTTTAATTATTATTAGGTATTACCTATTGAGTTCTGTCCCCTGAACGTTCATAGGTTGAAATCGTAATCCCCAGTACCACAGAATGTGATCTAATTTGGGAACAGTGTGGCTGCAGGTGCAATTAGTTAAGACGAAATCACACTGGAATAGGGGGAACCTGGACACAGACAGACATGCCCTCCAGGGAACACCCTGGGAGGATGAGGGCAGAGACTGAGGCGATGCTTCCAGAAACCAAGGATGGCAGAGATTTCCAGCAAATCTCCAGAAGCTGGGAGAGGGTTGTGGGACTGATCCTCCTCTGAAGCCCTGGGAAGGAACCAACCCTGCTGACATCTTGATCTTAGATTGCCAGCCTCTAGAGCTGCAAGACAATACATTTTTGTCTTTAAGCCATCCGGTTTGTGGTATTTTGTTACAGCAGCTCTAGCAAACGAATACATTAGATAAAATGCTCCTATCTAAAGAAATGACCAAGAAACCTACAATAAATTTGCTTTCTCTTTAAAAAGACATCCACTTTCCTTAAAACACAATGAGATATGACAAAGAATAGCCTCCCAAGTATTGATCACAGATAGAGAGAACAGTGGCCGTATTCTTCGTAGACAGCCCACCCGTAGTGATAAGACACCAACAGCCTGGGAATTCCTGGTGCCTGCCAAGCAGGCTTTCTGCATGCACACATACAGCCAGCATAGGGTTCAGTATGGTGTGCATCACGCTTCCTTCTGACTCAGAAAAACACCTGAGCCAATAGGTCCAATATTTAAACTCAAGATCAACTACAACTCAGGATGGACTCAAAATGATCTGAAAAAGTATTTCTTTTCTCATTGAAAAACCAACAGAGGGATTATCGATCAACATTTTCATCTCTCAGGTGATATGTCTGGGCATCTAATTTATTTGTTTTATTTCTTCATCTCTACATGAATAGCTTCTGCTCTTTCTTAGTTCAGTAGCTATGGTTCCTATACAGAATATAACCTTTAATGTTATGATTTGCTTCTGAAAGAATAATGCTAATTTTGCCATCCTTCGTTGTCAGGAAACAGATCTCTTTTCTTTTTACTCTTAAAAAATACATATACATTCCCCATAGTCATGACCTCACAGAATTCAATAAAGGATATTTTATTATGAAATGCTCAGAAAAGATGAATCTATAGAGACAGAAAGTAGACTAGCGGTTGCCAGAGGCTGGGGGAGAGGCTGCAGTGGGCACGCAATCTTCGGGGAGTGACAAATATGTTGTGAAATTAGACTGTGGTTTCAAAATGAGTGAATTTTATGGTATATGAATTATTTCTCAATAAAGCTGCTGAAAATTTTTAATAAATGTGTCTCCGTGTGATGTGTATTTTCAAAGCCATCAACACAGAGTTGTAGACATACAGAATGGTAAAGTGTCCATCAGCAGATGAATGGATAAGAAAGCTGTGGTACATATACACTATGGAATACTACTCAGCCCTTAAAAAGAATAAATTTGACTCAGTTCTAATGAGATGGATGAAACTGGAACCAATTATACAGAGTGAAGTAAGCCAGAAAGAAAAACACCAATACAGTATACTGACACATATATATGGAATTTAGAAGACAGTAATGATGACTCTGTATGTGAGACAACCAAGAGACACAGAGGTATAGAGTGGACTTTTGGACTCTGAGGGAGAGGGAAAGGGTGGGATGGTTTGGGAGAATGGCAATGAAACATGTATATTTTCGTGTAAGAAACGAAGCGCCAATCTATGTTCAATGTAGGATGCAGGATGCATGGGGCTGATGCACAGGATGATTCAAGTAGAGGATGTGGGGTGGGAGGTGGGAGGGGGCTTCGGCATTGGGAGATTGTGTTCACCTATGGCTGATTCGTGTCAATGTATGGCAAAACAAATACAGTATTGTAATTAAAAAAAAAAGAATGAATTAAAAGTGAATTTGAAAAAAAAAAAAGAAAGAAAAAAACTGTTGTCATAGTACAGCTAATTAACATCTTTACTATCCCATTTCCTTTGACAAGCAAAAGCATCTCTGGTCATCCTCACCACAGAAATATTCCTAGTGTGGGCTTATGCGTGTTGCTTTATTGGTTTTGCAATCTCCATTTAAGGAAAAGCTAGTTGATTCCACGCCAGGACTGGCTGCCTAACATTCAGACAGCATCCACTCTTACGTTCAAGATACTACCAATTGAGAAAGGATTATTTACCATGACAAATTTTAAATGAAGAATAAAACATAATTTAACTTGAAAAATGTTTCTGTGCCAGAATCATAAGTGCCTTGCCAGAGGGAAATCAGACTTCCCTTTAAAGTGGTTTTAATTATTCAGTCTGTGACGTGGTTTCAATATAATCTACCCCAAATGCTGCCTGACTCTTGTGCGCCAGCTCTTCCGAGCAGTGTGACAGTGCACTGCACTGTTTAGGAAGAATCCTTTTCCCTTCCCGACCGTGTGGGTTCCATACTCAAGCATCCTAAATCCCCGTGAAGACCGAGTCAGTGAACTGAAGGAGTTTACGTTAACTGAGCTTCCTGGGTATATTAAACCCTCTTTCAAGGGTCAGATCAACACAGTCTACAACCCCAGGTTCCTGGGCTGCCAAGTCACTCATCCAGGAAGTCTTCACGATTTCCCCAGAAAGACACAGTCCCACAGTATCTTTTCAATATTATCTTGCATAATCATTTTGTTTTTAAATTGAGGTGTAGCTGACTTACAACATTATATTAGTTTCAGGCATGAAGTGAAGTGAAGTCGCTCATTTGAGTCTGACTCTTTGCGACCCCATGGACTGTAGCCTACCAGGCTCCATCCATGAGATTTTCCAGGCAAGAATACTGGAATGAGTTGCCATTTCCTTCTGCAGGGGATCTTCCCGACCCAGGGATCGAACCCAGGTCTCCCACATTGCAGGCAGACGCTTTACCATCTGAGCCACCAGGGAAGTTTCAGGCATACAACACAGCGATTTGATATTGTTATACAACTGATGACTACTATGAGTCTAGTAAACATCTGTCACCATGCAAAGCTATTATAATATTACTGACCATATTACTGTGCTATACATTACATCCCTGTGAGTCTTTATTTTATGACTGGAATTTTGTACCTCTTAATCTCCTTCCCCTATTTCTCCTACTCACCTCCCATTTCCTCTGGCACCCATAAATTTGTTCTTTGTATCAATGTGTCTGTTTCTGTTATGTTTGTTTGGTTTGTATTTTAAATTCCACATTGAAGTGGAGTCATGCAGTATTTGTCTTTGTCTGATTTATTTCACTTGGCATAATACCGTCTAGGTCCATCCATGTTGTCACAAATGGCAAGATTTGTATTCCACTGTATGTACATGCATATATACCACATCTTCTTTAACCATGGACATGTTGGTTGCTTCCATATCTCAGGTACTATTGTAATAATGCTGCAGCGGAATGTGTTTTCTCTAGTCCTCTATTCTCTCGGTCTTCATTTCTGCCAAAAGCCTTACTTGTTCTTAAAGGCAGAGACCATGTCATTGTTGCTGTTGTTCAGTAGCCCAGTCATGTCCAACTCTTGGTGACCCCATGGACTGCAGCACGCTAGGCCTCCCTATCCCTCACCATCTCCCAAAGTTTGCCCAAGTTCATGTCCATTGCATCAGTGATGCCATCCAGCTATCTTATCTTCTGACGCCCTCTTCTCCTTCTGCCCTCAATCTTTCCCAGTATCAGGGTCTTTTCCAGTGAGTCAGCTGTTTGCATCAAATGACCAAAATACTGGAGTTTCAGCTTCAGCATCAGTCCTTCTAAAGACTATTCAGGGTTGATTTCCCTTAAGATTGATGGGTTAGATCTCCTTGCTGTCCAAGGGACTCTCAGGAGTCTACTCCAGCACCACAGTTCAAAGGCATCAATTCTTCTGCACTCCACCTTCTTTACCGTCCAGCTCTCACAACTGTTCATGACCACTGGGAAGACCATAGCCTTGACTATACGGACCTTCGTTGGCAGAGTAATGTCTCTGCTTTTCAATACACTATCGAGATTTGTCATAGCTTTCCTGCCAAGAAGCAAACGTCTTCTGACTTCATGGCTGCAGTCACCATCCACAATGACTTTACAGTCCAAGAAGAAATCTGTCAGTATTTCCACTTTTTTCCTTCTATTTGCCATGAAGTAATGGGGCCAGATGCCATGCACTTAGTTTTTTTAATATTCAGTTTTAAGCTGCTCTTTCACTCTCTTCCTTCACCCTCATCAAGAGGCTTTTAGATCCTCTTCTCTGTCTGCCATGTCATTAATCACCTTCAAATATCCAACTATCAGATTTCATCCATTTTCCAAGAACTATCTCAATACTACCCCTTCCATAATATACTTATATCATCGATCATATATAATTTCTTATTTCGTATATACCCTCTCTCTATACCAAATCACTTTTCAAAAATTACTGTGCTCCCTTTTATTGTACAGTAACCTGAGTATTCCTCTCCTTCCTCATTACACTGTAAGCCTGTGAAAACAGGAGGTGCTTTGGACTACCTTGTGTTTTCCATTTCTCTCTCAACCCTCAAGCTCTCCCATAGTCATTCTCAGAATTAGAATGGATTCAACAACCTCAATTAAATCAAGTAGTAATGGCTTTGCCATCCTCACCTGTAATTATGATATCCATGTACATTGACTCCAAAGTCAGAAACAACGAACAAAACATGCCTTATCTAGCTTCTGTCTCTAAGGAGCAAAAAAATATTTCTATTCAATGAGAATGTCTCTGTGAAAATTTTGAAGGGGTCACATCTCTTACCAACATCCTTTTGCCAGTGCCTCCCCACTCTGTGTTTTGTATCCATCAGCATCTCGAGTGACTTTTGTATCACTTTACCGTCTGACACACAGAGCAGTGTGGGGTTAGCCCAGAAGATGAGTGCTTTGCAGTCATTCAGACTCAGTTCACAATTAGGCGGCTCACCTGGAAAATCATGGCAGGCTGATTACCCTATCTGAATTCTGGATTTGTTTTCTGTAACATATGAAGATCAATAACAGTCGCACATGGTTATTGTGAAGATTACATGGGAAAATGTGTTTAAGGTAATTTGCAATGCTCAGCATATTAAAAGTACTAATAATATTAAATTAAAGGTACCAAAACAACTAAACAAATATTTATTTGCATGCCCGCCGAGGGCTTTACACTAATATGCTCTGAGGACCCCAAAATGAACAAGACTGGCACAGGCCCTATTCTCAAAGAGCTTAGAGACTAGTGAAGGAGAAAGACACTTGAATATGCAAATAGAGGACCCATGACAAGCCAGTAAATGTGGGAAGTAAGCACAGCATGCTTGTAGGGCTCAAACAAGGGGGCACCATGGCATCAGAAAAGACTTATTCATTCTTCTGATATCTTCAAATTACAGTGAGAACTTAGTACCTACAAAGGATGGTGATTATTAACATAAAATCTATTTCATGGTCCAGTGCTGAGGGCACAATACAAGGTGCTGGGTACCAGCTAAGAGAAGCATCATGCCTTCCAGGGCATGCCACAGTCCAGAACCCACAAGCACAGTCATTTGGAGAAACAGGAATCAAACCCACACACAAATATCCATCCATTAGATATGTAATACAAAAGAGCCTCAAGGCAAAAGCACAGTCAGTACACATGTTCTGCATTTGCATGTTTTCCTATTCTGGGTAATAAGTCAAAACTCAATGTGAACAGAGACTGCTTAGCAGTTTCTGTAAAGCAGATGCTCTGTTGTGCTTCTAAAGCCTGCTCTCTTCATTGTCTAAAATAGCATGCTAATTTTAAAAGGCAAAATAATGCAAGACACACAGAGTGGTGAGTGGAAAAGTTTCAAGACTTACAAGTCCAATTTCTCATTACAAGTGGCCCCTGGGGAGTAATGAGAAACCACATTCCGCTCATCAAACAGGAACCTGTGTGGTTATTTTACACTTCACTGTACTACAGCAGCCTCAGCTGACCAAGAAGCTTCCAGGGGGGAAGCAACATGAGTTTAGGTAAATGAAGGCTGGTGGCTTCACTGTTTAACACAAATGACAGTGGTGACAGAGGGCCTTGAGTTCATCTGCAGGGGGCATGACCTCTGCTCTGAATGGGTTTGGCAAAGAGCTGCAGGAGGGAGGCCCACCATGTCTCCCCCCCCTCCCCAGACAGGCATCACCACACTCCCGCTCTGCTCTGCGCCCAGCAGAGGGGTGAATATGCAGGCCCTGGACCCATGTATCCTACAGCCTGAACGTCCTGGGCGAGTACAACCTAGAAGTCTTCCATTTCCTTTCAATTTCTAGTCAGGTCTGCTTATACTGACTTCAAACATTGTCCTTTCTTATAATCAAATGACTTTGCTTGACTGTGTCTTCCAGGTAATTGACAATTATACACAAATTACCATAAAATTTCTATAAAGCAGAATCCTCATACCTCTGGTCTACTCCCATTTCTTTCACCTGGATTAAGTCCTCTGTGTTATCAACTGGAGAAAAATAATGAAACTAACTACTATGAACTAACGCACACTGCAGCTCCAGCTCTTGCTCAGCAGAGGGTGGGATGGAAGGGCCCCCACTAATTGCACTGCAGCCTGGCAGAGAAGAGCTGCCGGAACTGCCAGAAGGCTGGCGAGACCTAGGACCTATAACTAAGAGCCATGCGATATTAAGCCCTAGTCTTCTCCTCTGAAAATGAAAGCAATAAGCTCTCCCTCCAAAGGTGGCTGAAAGGATCGGGTGAAGTTCTGAGCTCACTGTGCCCATCTCAGGCCCTGTATAAATGATATTTATCGCTACTGTTATCGCTCTGATCAACAGGCACTCCATAATAACCTTGGGACATACATAAACCTGAAATGCAACGGAATTCCTCAAATCTAGTGACTGTGGGCCTGAACGTCCAGCAGACATGTGATATCTGGGAAAACCCTTGGACCAGAAGTTAAACCTCTGGTCACTGGACACAGCTCTGTACACTCACCTCTGTGACCTGGGCCACCCACAACCTTCTTCTCTTCCCATTTTCTCATTTGAAAATTGAAGCAGTTGACCTAAATTGTCTGTACTACCCTTGAGAGGCCACTGGCTGTTATTTTTATGACTCCTCTAGATTAAGCAGGCCCCAACCACAGTATCTGAGAAATCAGAGGTCCGGGTCTGACCTCATACTTTACTTGGTGAGGAAATACAACTGGATAATGCACAGGAGCTTTGGGGAGAGGCCATGGAGAGCACATAAGCCCTTTTCCTGCTGAACTGCTAAGCAGAGCACTTGAACTCCTAAACTTCTTCAGACCACATCCTCCAGGGTAATTCTGCAAGATCCCAAATTCACTTTCTGTTGGAAGGAGCAGGCTACCATCCTGATTGACAAACAGCCTATCTCCCAGGGCTCGAGCACTTGACAGATTTTATCAGACTAAACTGTTAAAGAGTCTGAGAGCAGTGAGGAGAAAAAATCTTCTACTGATAAGGAATCTGAAATACTGAAATTTAAGCGACTTTCTCTTGAGCACCAAGGAAGGCAAAAGCCGGGGAACTCTGCAAATTCTCTTTACTCCTCAGACCTTCTAATTAGGTCAGCTGCAAAGGCCCAGGCCACTTGGAAGGCCCCTGCTGTGGATCTCACCCCCGGTGGCCACCGCTGTGCTTCCTCCTTGAACCCCACCCCCTCATCTCAGTGCTCCCCCATGTGACATTCGAAGCTGCCCTTCGCTCCACCATAAGCATCACTCTCAGCTCCAGTATGCAGCCCTCCTCTCTCAGCAACTTCAGGGTCCAAAGCCCTCCAGCTGCTTTATCCAATCATAAAGTCAGGAGGATTATTTAATGCCATCTCTCTAAACCCTATTACAGAGAACAGGATTTTCCACAGCCCAGACTAGAACTTATACAAAATTAGCCTCCTGGCATCTATCTCTTGACCTTTTAACTCCCCTTCCAGCAAGACCAGCTAAAGAATTTGTGGGGCCTAGTACAAAATTAAAACAAAGACTGTTTTGTTAAAAAGAAGAAGAATTCTAAGACCATTGCCACAGAGCATTAAGCCAAGCCCCCGGCCTTGTGTCACTGTGGAGCGTATCACCTGCACAGGACTGGGGCCCTGCCTCTCAGCATCTGTTCTTCGTGAGCTCTGAACATATTTAGAGATGTGTGCTCTATGTCTTCCTTCACCTGAAACGTTGTCCCTACCCTAGAGCTGCCTCCAGTGCTTGTCGGCGAACCCCTCCATCTCTGACACCACTAACACCCACATGCCATCACAGGCCCTCAGAGACCAAGGTGCCAGCTGGTTAACTCACTAGATGAATCGTGCCACGTGTCAGCCTGGGAGGCCCCAGCCCTCACAGCCCCATGTCAACCAGGCATGGCCTCTGGATACCTGGCTGCAATGTGAAGAGGTATCCATCATTGATGGGCCCAAGGGACCGTGTGTGTGTGTGTGTGTGTGTGTGTGTGTGTGTGCAGTGTAAATCCCAGCGCTAGTCAAGTGACCTTGCCCTTGGCCCACCTGGAAAGAGGCTTAAGCCTGGAGAAGTTCTCCTTAGCAGAGTTTCCTTTCTCTAGGAAGACAGACAAAACATCTAATTTCTCATTCTCTACAACCAAATGCACATTTGTCAGCTAAGAACAGCTCTGCCAATTAGCAGAGGCCTCAGCCTGAATCAATAAACTGCAGCCTAAAAATAAAGCCACACGATCCCTTTGCAGTACTGCTTAACTCAAAACAGACCAAAGTGGAATATTCCTTAATTGCCACTGTTTCATAATAGTTTTTTTTTTTTTTGACCCTCTTTTCTCAGGCATGTTTGACTCACCAGGGTATTTCTAGGCATTGCAATTCAGCAATTTTAAATCTGTTTCTAATCTCCAGATAGTATTGTTCATCCTACCAAACAACCCAGGGCCTTGACAGAAAATAAAAATAAAATAATAAGAAGTGTGTTGGATATTGTCTCAGTTCTTTTCATTCTTTTACTTTATTCTGCTCTGGAAGTTATGTCCAATATTTTATCTTCCAGCTCATTGACTCGCTCTTCTGCTTCAAATATTCTGCTATTGATTTCTTCTACAGAAGAGAAAAAGAAAGAGTACAAGAAATTTTTTGAAGAGATTAGAGTTGAAAATTTCCTCAACATGGAAAAGGAAATAGTCAGTCAAGTCCAAGAGGCACAAAGAGTCCCATACAGGATAAACCCAAGGAGAAGCATGCCAAGACACACACTAATCAAACTAAAGAAGACTAAACACAAAGAAAGAATATTAAAAGTAGCAAAGGAGAAGCAACAAGTAACATACAAGAGAAACCCCATATGCTTAACAGCTGATCTTTCAGCAGAAACTCTGCAGGCCAGAAGGGAATGGCAGGATATATTTAAAATACTGAAAGGGAAAAATCTACAACCAAGATTACTGTACCTAGCAAGGTTCTCATTCAAAACTGATGGAGAAATAAAAAGCTTTTCAGACAAGCAAAAGTTAAGAGAATTCAGTACCACCAAACCATTTTTACAACAAATGTTAGAGGGACTTATATAGTCAAGAAATACAAGAGAAGAAAAAAGATCTACAAAATCAATGACAATTAAGAAAATGGCAATAGGAACATATATATCAATAATTACTTTAAATGTAAATGGATTAAATGCTCCAACCAAAAGACACAGGTTTGCTGAATGGATACAAAAACAAGACCCATATATATGCTGTCTACAAGAAACCCACTGCAGACCTAAAGACACATATAGACTGAAACTGAAAGGATGGAAAAATAGTTTCCATGCAAATGGAAATAAAAAGGAAGTTGGAGTAGCAATCCTTATATCAGATAAAATAGACCTTAAAATATAGACGATTACAACAGATAAGGAAGGACACTACAAAATTACCAAGGGATCAATCCAAGAGGAAGACATAACAACTGTAAATATCTATGCACCCAACACAGGAGCACCTCAGTACTTAAGACAAACACTAACAGACATAAAAGGAGAAATTGACAGTAACACAATAGTAGGAGACTTTAACACCTCACTCACATCAATAGACAGATCTTCAAAACAGAAAATTAATAAGGAAACATAAGTCTTAAACAATACATTAGATGAGATGGATCTCATTGATATCTTCAGGACATTCCCTCCAAATGCAGAAGAATACATCTTCTTCTCAAGTGCACATGGAACATTCTCCAGGATAGACCACATCTTGGGTGACAAATCAAGCCTCAGTAAATTTAAGAAAATTTAAATCATATCAAGCACCTTCTCCAACCACAACACTATGAGACTAGATATCAGTTACAAGAAAAAAACCTGTAAGAAACACAAACACATGGAGATTAAATAGCACATTTCTAAATAACCAATAAGTTACTGAAGAAATCAAAAGGGAAATCAAAAAATTTCTAGAAGCAAATAACAATGAAAACTGACAACTCAACACTTATGGCATGCAGCAAAAGCAGTCCTAAGAGGGAAGTTTATAGCAATACAATCCTACTTCAGGAAACAAGAAAAGCATCAAATAGACACCTAAAACAAATAGAAAAAGAAGAACAAAAAAATGTCAAAATTAGTAGAAGGAAAGAAATCATAAAGAACTGAACAGAAATAAATGAAAAAGAAATGAAAGAAACAATAGTAAAGATCAACAAAACTAAAAGCTGATTCTTTGAGAAGATAAACAAAATTGACAAACCTTTAGCCAGACTCATCAAGAAAAAAAGAGAGAAGAATCAAATCAACGAAATTAGATGAAAGAGAGGTTACAAGAGACAATGCAGAAATACAAAGGATTAGAAGAGACTATTATGAACTATATGGCAATAAGATGGATTACCTGGAAAAAATGGACAGGTTCTTAGAAAAGTTCAATCTTCTAAGACAGAACCAGGAAGAAACAGAAATTATGAACAACCCAATTACAAGCAATGAAATTGAAGCTGTCATAAAATATCTCCCAAAATACAAATGCCCAGGACCAGATGGCTTCATGGGAGAATTTAATGCCTATCCTGAGATGGGAATACCAGACCACCTGACCTACCTCTTGAGAAACCGATATGCAGGTCAGGAAGCAACAGTTAGAACTAGACATGGAACAATAAACTGGTTCCAAAATAGGAAAAGGAGTATGTCAAGGCTGTATATTGTCACTCTGCTTATTTAAATTATATGCAGAGTACATCATGAGAAACGCTGGGCTGGAGGAAGCACAAGCTGGGATCAAGATTGCCAGGAGAAATATCAATAACCTCAAATATGCAGATGACACCACCCTTATGGCAGACAGTGAAAAGAACTAAAAAGCCTCTTGATGAAAGTGAAAGAGGAGAGTGAAAAGTTTGGCTTAAAGCTCAACATTCAGAAATCAAAGATCATGGCATCTGGTCCCATCACTTCATGGCAAACAGATGGGGAAACAGTGGAAACAGTGTCAGACTTTATTTGGGGGGCTCCAAAATCACTGCAGATGGTGGCTGCAGCCAGGAAATTAAAAGACGTTTACTCCTTGGAAGGAAAGTTATGACCAACCTAGATAGCATATTCAAAAGCAGAGACATTACTTTGCCGACTAAGGTCCGTCTAGTCAAGGCTATGGTTTTCCCAGTAGTCATGTATGGATGTGAGAGTTGGATATGAAGAAAGCTAGGTGCTGAAGAATTGATGCTTTTGAACTGTGGTGCTGGAGAAGACTCTTGAGAGTCCCTTGGACTGCAAGGAGATCCAACCAATCCATTCTGAAGGAGATCAGCCCTGGGATTTCTTTGGAAGGAATGATGCTAAAGCTGAAACTTCAGTACTTTGGCCACCTCATGCAAAGAGTTGACTCATTGGAAAAGACTGATGTTGGGAGGGATTGGGGGCAGGAGGAGAAGGGGACGACCAAGGATGAGATGGCTGGATGGTATCACTGACTTGATGGACATGAGTTTGAGTGAACTCTGAGAGTTGGTGGTGGAGAGGGAGGCCTGGAGTGCTGCAATTCATGGGGTCACAAAGAGTCAGACACGACTGAGTAACTGAACTGAACTGAACTGAATGCCTATCCTTCTAAAACTCTTTCAAAAAATTGCAGAGGAAGGAACACTTCCAAACTCATTCTACAAGGCCACCATCACCCTGATAACAAATCCAAAGACAACACAAAAAACAAAACTACATGCCAATATCACTGATGAAATAAGATGCAAAATTCCTCAACAAAATTTTAGCAAACAGAATTCAGCAAAAGCTCATGATCAAGTTGAGTTTATTCCAGGGATGCAAGGATTCTTTGATATATGCAAACCAATCAATGTGATATACCACATTAACAAATTGAAAGATAAAAACCACATGATCATCTCAATAGATGCAGGAAAACCTTTGACAAAATTTATCACCTATTTATGATTAAAACTCTTCAAAAAATGGGCATAGAAGGAACCTACCTCAACATAGTAAAGGCCATATATGATAAGCCTACAGCAAACATTATTCTCAATGGCAAAAAACTTAAAGCATTCCCCTAAGATCAGGAACAAGACAAGGGTGTACACTTTTGCCACTATTATTCAACATAGTTCTGGAAGTCCTAGCTACAGCAATCAGAGAAGAAAAAGGAATAAAGGGAATCCAGAACAGAAAAGAAGTAGTAAAGCTCTCATCATTTTCAGATGACATGATACTGTACATAGAAAACCCTAAAGATAGTATCAGAAAATTAGTAGAGCGAATCAGCAAATTTAGCAAAGTTGCAAGATACAGAATCAATACAGAGAAATCACTTGCATTTCTATATACTAACAATGACAGATCAGAAAAAGAAATTAAGGAATCAATTCCATTCACCATTGCAACTAAAGGAATTAAATATCTAGGAATAAACTTACCTAAGGAGACAAAAGAACTGTACACATAAAATTATAAGACATTGATGAAAGAAATAAAAATGATATAAACAGATTGGAGAAATATTCCCGGTTCCTGGATAGGAAGAATCAGTACTGTGAAAATGACTATACTACCAAATGCAATCTACAGATTCAATGTGATCCATATCAAATTAACAATGGCATTTTTCACAGAACTAGAACAAAAATTTCACATTCATATGGGAACCCAAAAGACCCCATATAACCTAGCAGACTTGAGAAAGAAGAATGGAGCTAGAGGAATCAACATTCCTGACTTCAGCTTATACTACAAAGCTACAGTCATCAAGACAGTATGGTACTGGCACAAAAACAGAAATATAGACCAACGGAACAAAATAGAAAGCCCAGAAACAAACCCATGCACCTATGGGTACCTTATTTTTGACAAAGGAGGCAAGAATATACAATGAGGGAAAGGAAGCCTTTTCAATAAATGGTGCTGGGAAAACCAGACAGCTACATGTAAAAGAATGAAATTAGGACACTTCCTAACACCATACACAGAGATAAACTTAAAAAAAAAAAACTGACCTAAATGTAAGACCAGAAACTATAAAACTCTTAGAGAAAAACATAGGCAGAACACTCGGGACATAAATCAGAGTAAGATCCTCTATGACCCACCTCCTAGAGTAATGGAAATAAAAACAAAAGTAAAGAAGTGGGACCTGATTAAGCTTAAGAGCTTTTGCACAGCAAAGGAAACTATAAGCAAGGTGAAAAGACAACCCTTGGAATGGGAGAAAATAATAGCAAATGAAACAACTGACAAAGGATTAATTTCGAAAGTATACAAGCAGCACATATAACTCAATGCCAGAAACACAAACAACCCAGTCAAAAAGTGGGGAGAAGACCTAAACAGACATTTCTCCAAAGAAGACACACAGATGGCTAACAAACACATGTACAGATGCTCAACATGACTCATTATTAGGGAAATGCAAATCAAAGCCACAACGAACTATCACCTCACACCAGTCAGAATGGCCATCATCAAAAAGTCTACAAACAATAAATGCTGGAGAGGGTGTGGAGAAAAGGGAATGTTCTTGCACCGTTGGTGGGAATGTAAATTGACACCGGCATTGCGGAAGATGGTATGGAGATTCCTTAAAAACTAGGAATAAAACCACCATATGACCCAGTGATCCCACTCCTAGGCATATACCCTCAGGAAACCGGGTTGAAATGGACAATGTATCCCATTGTTCACTGCAGCACTATTTACAATAGCTAGAACATGGAAGCAACCTAGATGCCCGTTGACAGATGAATGGATAAAGAAGTAGTGGTACATATACACAGTGGAATTTACTCAGCCATAAAAAGGAATGCATTTGAGTCAGTTCTGATGAGGTGGATGAACCTAGAACCTATTATACAGAGTGAAGTGAATCAGAAAGAGAAAGATAAATATCGTATTCTAACACACATATACAGCATCTAGAAAAATGGTCCTGAAGAATTTATTTACAGGGCAGCCATGGAGAAACAGACATAGAGAACAGACTTACGGACATGGGGAGAGGGGGAGGAGAGGGTGAGATGTATGGAAAGAGCAACATGGAAACTTACATTACCATATGTAAAATAGATAGCCAACGGGAATTTGCTGTATGGCTCAGGAAACTCAAACAGGGGCTCTGTATCAACCTAGAGGGGGATGGGGAGGGAGAAAGGAGAGAGGTTCAAAAGGGAGGGGATATATGTGCTGATGCATGTAGAGGTTTGACAGAAAACAACAAAATTCTGTAAAGCAATTATCCTTCATTAAAAAATAAATTAAAAAAAAAAAGAAGAAGAAGAAGTGGGCTTCCTAGGTGGCACTAGTGGTAAAGAATCCACCCGCCAATGCCGGGACAAAAGACATGTGAGTTTAATCCCTGGGTTGGGAAGATCCCCTGGAGGAGGGCATGGCAACTCACTCTGGTATTCTTGCCTGGAGAATCCATGGACAGAGGAGCCTGGCAGGCTACAATCTGGGGCGGGGGGGGGGGGGTGGGGGGTTGGGGGGGTGATGGTCACAAAAAGTCAGACACGACTTAAGAGACTTAACACGCATATTTTAATAAGTACTGCCTATCACTGCTCACATCATCCAATATGGCCAGCATTTTGAACTGCCAGCATTATTCAGAAATGTCTGGTGTTTTTCAAGTGTCATCAAATTCAAGTACATTTTGCTTTATGTTACTTTCTGAAATACTGAACATCAACTGAGTTTCAGAAATTTAAAATAGAGAAATTCACTAAGGGACTCGTTTCAGAATTCTTTTGCAAAATAAGCCACTGCTTTCAATATGAATAATCATCCCATAATCTATATTTTCTGTCAGATACTTTACATATTCTGGCAGTAGGCAGCATACACTGTGCTCGGTCAAAGCATCATTGCCCATGCTGCATCATCTGAGGCAGATAACTAAAATTTGAAGCACTGCGTTCTATTTATTCAGCTTATGAAACCTTGTTACTAACGCTTCAGTGCAGAGGCCAAGTTCTCAATAGGAAATGAACCAACTACAATGAACACAGTGCAGCAAGAATAGGACAAGACTTATGTAACTGCAGCATCTGTTCTGGTAAAGAAAGACACATGTGCCTGAAAACTCTCAGTTATTACAGAAACCTTGAAATAAAAATGTAAGATATGTACAGTTCTCTAGTTCTCAGTCAGAAGTAAATCAGAGAAGAGATGTGAGATTTTACAGTAAAAAGAACACAAAGTTCAGGGGATAGGAGTCCTGGGTTTTTTTTCTGATTTGGAACAATAAAAAAATAGATCAGTTTCTCTGTCAATAAAATGAAGCTTTCAACTCGACTCTCTCACAGTTCCTTTAAACTCTAAATTTCTTTGGTAGAATTTCTGCTTTAAAACAGGATTGGAGAGGCAGCTGTCGGACAAGCTCTGCACCTCGTTACACAGAGAGCACCAAGATCCAAACACAGGCGCTCCACCCTTGTTGGGAAAGTCTCATTCACAGAGCTGTCCAGCAAAGGTATTAAGTAACAAGTAATTAATATAATTTTCACACTTTACCCTCTGCCTACTTAGAAAAGCAATAAAATGGGGTACATGTCCACTAACCTGAAAAAAAAATGCCATCTTCCCTATTATATTCGAAAGTTGTCAGTAGTTAAACAAATTTCATGTTTTATTAAACATTATTTTCTGTTTTATTTGAAAATATGTCTGGGGAAAATGGATGTTTGTGATGACAACCCAGAAATTCTTCTTTTTCAGACTCTGTCCCATCTCAGTCCCTCTTATCTAATTCCTATTCTGCCCCTTTCCTTGATTTCATCTATAAAAATCATTCAATAATCTATATTGTCATGGTGTTTATATTCAGAATGCCTCATTGATTCTAGGTCCCCAGGATTATATTTTTTTATAATGGCAATACTTCTCATTTTTCTTTGTATTTAATTTTCTTTGGACCAGATTATTTTTCCTTTGTGTAAAAATGCTTTAAGCATAGATTTTCTATATCTTGAAAAATACTTTTATTTAACTGACTAGTTCTACGGTTGCTAAAGCAATCCCCACATACTCAAACTTGATGGAGGAAAATATGTATTGTTTTATGGAGGAAGGCACATCAAAGTAGATTTCTAAAGCTCTGGAATTGCAATTTTTAAATTTCCTGCTTTTCCTAAAAATTAAATGCATTTTAACTCATTTTATTTGTCTATAATATCCTTCCAAAGATTCTACCATGTAGTTTCATTTCATTGTTTTAGATCCAAAGACAAACATTTGCTTTGTGTTTATTCTAGTTCCTTATTTGATAGACTCACAAGGACTCTATTGTTCAAATTTGCATGTTGCATAAAAAAACATATTTGAGTAAATTATACTTACAAAGCTCAGAATCTGCTGACATCTGTCATTAACTACTATACTAATTATAGATTATAAAAAGGTTACAAGGAAGACAGAGGGCTGTTTCTAAGGAAGGTTTGTGATGGGAAAACTTATGCAATATAATCCTTCTCCCTAAATTCCACAATTTTTACAAAAGTAAACATTGGCTAAAAGAAAATTAAGGGTAGTTTTTGCTTTCAGTGAGTCTTGTTAGAAAGGGAATACGTTCATGAATCGTTCAAATACTGACTGAGCATCTGCTGCCCCAGTCTCAGGGCCCCATCCACACATGCAGCTGAAGGCTGGGTGAGAAGACAGGATTTCTTTGGTCAAGGAAGGAGAGGCTTGCAAGCTGACCCTGAGTTCTCTACCCTTTGAAGTTCCCTCCCCACCATGGAAGGAGTTATTTCTTCTCAGACTGACCTTTCCTCTGAGCCACTACCTAGCCAGCTGCTGCTCTGAATCCCTGGACACCACAGAGACAGCCAACAGAGGAATAGAGGTCTTCATCACCACTCACCACTGCCTGGGGACAGATTTGTTTTGTTTCCAGAGTGTCAGCATGTTTTGCAGTAGTGATCTGCACAAGGGCCATTTTAATCTCTGCAATTAAAAAAAAAAAAATTAAACAAAGCACAGGAAATATGGCCCAGGTGTGTTTGTTCCTCCCATCTAGAGCAGAAAATTCACACACCTCACAGGAAATCCCTAGCTTGTATAAAGAATAAGGGTAGTGAGGTGAATTGTTTAGTTGATGAGAAACCAGATGGGCCTCAGCTCTGCAACCATGTCCAGCACGCCCAGTATGTTTCTAGCATTTCTCACTTAAAGAAGCAAATGATGGTGTTTCCATCTGTGACAACAAGGAAATACTGGAGTTCCAGCTTCCTTGTTATTTCATTGCATTTAACTTTGTGACAAAATAAATGCATTATATATTATATATACATATAAAAGATCTTCTCACTACCAGACACATAGAAATGTGAGGGAAAAAAATTTTTTATAATAAATAACCCCATTTAAATGCAGAGTTGAGCTCACGAAAGGTAAGAGAAACTCCCAAAGAAAAACAGAAGGGATTCCAAACCAGAGCAGGACTGTAAACTAGAATGAATGTATAGCTGAGCTTAGCATTTGCTAATCTCAGTTATCTAGAAGGCCAGCTCTTACGAGTCCTTTGAAGACCAGAAAGGACGGCACCAGTCTGTATTAGGTAGGAAGATGAGTCAAAGACCCTCAACATACTGCATCTTCAGTGAGAGAGCAGACAGGAAAGTCCAGTTAGCCGAAAAGACTGAGGACAAGACTGAGCAAGTGTGCTGGATTCAGCCCACTACCAGGTGTGTGCTTTGCTGGATTTATCATTTAAGCTTACCCTATCTGTATGGTCCAGGAACATCCCCCCACACTCCCACCCCAAACCCCAAGTCAAAAACTAGCAAAGCTGTCCTGGGTTGGAAGGGCCTGGGCCCCTTGACAGAGCCAATGCAAATCCTCTTTAAAGGGGTGTAACCTCAACCTCCAGCAGAGGCTTCCACAGATAATGTGAGTGTACAATAAACCTAACAGATGCATCCCAGTCCAAATGAACTGTGCAATGTCTTCTTTTTCCAGGAAAAGAACATCATTTTCCTAGCTAAATTAATGTTGCTTTAAATGCAGCAGGGAAAAACAATAAACGTCTTACTGGTCCCTGGAGCCTAATTGGTGAGGACAGAATGAGACTGCTTGCTACATGCTCAGGAGAGAACGGAAACCAAGCAGGGCCGCTGTCGCTGTGCAATTAGGAACTGGAGATCAGGGTCCTGAGAGCATTACTGATTTCCTGGGAGGCCAAGATAACAGATTCCAAGCAGCCGCCACTGGAAACAATAACGATCGCACATTAGTGACTGAGCTTTATAGGCTGGCAAAACCATGATTGTAACAAAGGCATCTTTAGCATCAGTCACTTGAATGAATGCAGACAAAACTGAAAGCTAGTTTTAAGTGCTATTTAAGTGCATTCTGTCCTGGGAACAGTGTCCGATGCTCTGTTGACTTGCTTCCAATATATGTTGTCACTGTTTCTGGCTCACACAGGGGAGAAGCCAAAGTTAGATTGTGTCTAAATTGGCAGCAAGTCAGAGCCGACAAGACCAGGAGGTGAATCAGGGCTCGGTTGCAGACACGGGGCTACACACTAGAACATGGACCTTGAGTGCATGACGACAGATCCTGGCTCTGCCAGGATGCAACATGGGAAGGCAGTGCAGAAGAGAGGGTCGGGTGCCAGGCTAGCAGCAGATCCAGAGTTGAAAGAAAGCAGGAGCAGACCCAGTCATCCTGCCCGGGGCACAGGTGGAACGAGCAGAAATCCACTCAAAAACCAAGGGGATCCAGGAGAGGCAATGCAATGCAATGAAATTCCTCATGAAATGCAAATCATGAATATGTGCTCACCCCAGAAAAAGGGCTTCATCTCTTATTTGGTGACACAGTGAGGACTGTGGCTAAGAGACTAGTATTCTGGGCAGTCTCTTAGAGCAAGATATTATGTATGAACAACAAAGAATTCAGATGTTTCCTAAATTTTTAGTAAAAATTCTGTATCTTTGTAGATAAGAATTTGAATAAAATGTCTTTAAATTCTTTAATGACAGAATGTAGAGCTAAAAAGTTGCTTAAAAATGCTTCTGTGAAAGACTAAAGAGGATACGTCTGGCATATTCACCTCACCTGAGACTGGCTTTAACAGATTGCTCCAATTCATTTTTCATTTCATGTGCTTTTGAATTAGCAAACAGGAATGAGCATTTTTATACAGTACTAAGTATCACTATAAATGTTTTTATAACTTATTATCTAACCATTTAATTTTCAGTTTAAGGGAAATAAACATTCTAATTGAGTTTTTCTAAGTATCAAATGAACACAGCTAGAAATAACTGCTGAATATGATTATAAAATTTGGTTTGAAAAGAAATATACCTCTGTGGGCAGGTAGAAAATAAAGGTTTATACTTCCATAGAAGTTCTTCACGGCAGTACATGTAGTAACTATTCCATATGCTCTCAAAGCAGGTTTTGTGGATATGTCAGAAAAGCTCTTATATGGGAATGAAAACACTGCCGCAACCTGTCGACTACTGGGTACATCTCTCTGAAGAACTCACCAGTGCCTAGAAGTCAAGACACTAGGCGTTTCTATTGCGTCTAGAATATACTAAGAAGTGTTACCCTATGAACGAATGGCAACAACTATGTAAGTAGGACACACTGGAAATAGTAGACTTATTTCTTAAACTACCACCACCACCAACAATCAATATCCAACTTCATTATTTTATTCCTATAAAGTTCATTTTGGATTTTAACCATACAAAAATATTAAATATTAACTGACCGTACGCATTTGAACTTGTGTGAATTTGGACTTAGTCTGGCTGAAATAGAAATAGAGTAAATGCAGAATGAAGTTAATCAGAAAAAAAAAAATAGCCTTTCAAAGGCAATGGAGATGCAGAGAGCTGCACCACCAGGATCCTGGTACCCGCCTTGACCTGACACCACTGAATCAGTCACATCCTCTTAGGCACCAGGAACTGCACTGCTCCAACCCATTAATTGTCCTGACCTACACTTTTCCAGAGAAACCACAAATGCTACGGGATCTACCACAAGCATCCACACCTGTCCGGGAATCCTTCCAGGACTGCTTCTATCTCCCCACTCTGTTACTCTTTGTTCCACCGGCCTACATTTTTGTTCCCCAGCCCCTGTTGATACCCAGTTTTCACTCTAGAGGAAGATGCTCCAGTTTTGTTGGGTTAAACAGTCTTTGAAACTGCCACTCATTCAGAGTGTTACTTTCAGAAACTTCCTGCCTGCTTCCTGCACCCAAACCACGAGAAAGAGGAGTCATTCCTGAATCCCCTGCTCGGTGCCTGGAGAGTCTCAAATGTTCTAAGCTGGGGAAGGAGCTGCATAGCTAGAAGCCAGTGAAAATGACTACATTCAGCAAACGACTTGGATGGTTCCCAACTAATCCAAACCTCATCCTTTATTTCCTGTAACATTGCTACATCTATTCAGCTTCTGACTTTCTGAAGTCTGTCTGCCTTTTCTACTCCCACACTTACCATTTAGGCTTGACATATTCATTTCCCTGGGTTTAAACCTCAAAATCATAAAATACACATAAAGATAACCTTCTACATCATTAGGCTCCGAATTACTTTACGAAACACCCCATCAACCACAGCCTGCCCTTCTTTCCTACTGTTTTATTTAGCATTCTTCCACCCCCCTCCATTTCTCTCCCCCTTCACCCTACTCCTTCCCGGCCCCATGACACACACATTTACATCAGACATAGGTCAGGGACACTGGCACTCTCACCACCCTTCTAAATTCACCTGTCTTCATCTGCAGTGCTGTGCTGTTTAGATTTTAACAGGTGTTTTAACAAATTGGAGAATAATGGGAAGTCCCAAAACTACCCTGTGAAGACCAGTTGAAAGAACTAGAAAGATCTAACAGGCCTCTTTAGATCTTTCCCTTGTTATAAGTCTTTAGTAATTTGACTGCTCCAGATTGATTTTAATAGTTCTTGATAATTTGATAGCAAGTGTTTGCTGCGGTAGCCAACTGACTGGCATTCAGTTCCCTGTCTTTTTAAAAGGGATATTTTAACTTTAAGCTATACATTTTCTAAAACTAGAAGAATTAATAACTGCTGCTGCTGCTGCTGCTAAGTGGCTTCAGTCGTGCCCGACTCTGTGCGACCCCAGAGATGGCAGCCCACCAGGCTCCCCTGTCCCTGGGATTCTCCAGGCAAGAATACTGGAGTGAGTTGCCATTTCCTTCTCCAATGCATGAAAGTGAAAAGTGAAAGTGAAGTCGCTCAGTCGTGTCCCACTCTTTGCGACCCATGGACTGCAGCCTTCCAGGCTCCTCTGACCGTGGGATTTTCCAGGCAAAAGTACTGGAGTGGGGTGCCATTGCCTTTTCCGAATTAATAACTGGGGGAAAAAAAAGTTGACTACTACACATGGAGCTATGGCTTCCAATCATCTGATCATTTCAGATGGGCTGACAATGTTAGATAGAACCTCTTTATCAGCAATGCATCGCACCCCACAGCACTAATTTCCATAGACGACAAAACCTCTCTTTGCATAGATATGTATGTAAAAACAGAACATTCAGTACAGAGGCCAGAATGCCACTGAGGGTAATTACAGGGACAGTAAAGTTCTTTTATGCCAGCAAAAACACTGGGTGTTTCAGGGAATTTCAGAACCTGATTTCAAAAGGATCATACAGGAGGAACTAAAATTTAGCATGGTGGACTCCTCTACAGAATATATTTGTAAGTATGAGATTCTGTAAAATAGTTGAATACAATGATGTTTGCTCGATATAAATGACTGCTGGATGTTTATTTCAACAGCAGAAGTGTTAGCAGTTTCCTTCTACGGAAACAAAGAAGCAAACTAGTAAACACACATTTGCGTGGCCTAGGTTTTGAATACTTAAAACTTAAAGTGACATGTGTATATGTGTATAAATGAAGCTTCTAACTTGAGCAATAAAGGAAATATTATTGTTTTAGAGTATGGTCTCTCATTTTATGTGTTTTCTGGAGTGATTGTGTGTATATGTTTAGATAAGAATATAAAGTCAAGCATTTCACAATTGCTTGTTTCACAAATCATGCATTGCTAAATGATTAGTTCCATCATCTAATAAGCTGTACTGATTTCAGGTGTAGGTTGTTAGTTTCTATGAAGCATTAATTGATTTTATGAAATTTCTTCATTCTTTAATGTTATGCCTAAGCACAACTACACATATTACTTCTTTTAGAAAGGCAATAATTTTGTGTGTAAAAGTTTTGGAACAAAAAAATTTTGTTTGCTTTACAAACAAAATCTCACTAAGATAAAAATTTTTTCTAAATCTTATATGACATGTTACACTGTATAATAAATGCATTTAAATGCCACTACAACTTATGAACAGAAAGACTATCAGGATAATAAAAATGTTTTTAAATATGTTAAAAGCCTCCATTTAAGAAAATGTGTTTATTTTCCTATTAGTTTGAGAAATTTCATTTAAATATTAGAGGAAATTGAATCTATTCCTGGCATATTATATATCTGACTCTATTAATAATAATGCATTTAAAACCAGTCTACAAATTCAATCTTATTGATAAAAAATAGTCTTTCCTTAAAATAATCAGGAAAAAGTTGGAGGCAACTTTTCTATGGATACTATCTTACTATTCTATGCTTAGACAGTAAAAGTACACACTAGTTTTATCCAGAGGATATTAAATAATAGGTAAATTAACACACAATATTAAGTAAGAAAAATAATTTTAATAAAGCAATGGGAAATACAGATTAAAAGTATAGGAATTTTTATAATCAATGCATGAAACTAAAAAGTCTAAATAAGGAGCTAATAAATCAAAAATGGGGATAATCATAATCCAATACTTACAAAGTGGAAAAAATATTTGCTTAAAATGTAAGGCAGGGTATTTACAGAAATCTTTGCCAAACATATGTTCTCCATAAAGCACATGATAATTTTTGTTTGTTTTTGTTTTTATTTTATCTTCAGGTCAATGGAATTTTTCGACATATCTTACCACCAATATGAGAAAAAAATGATTATTGTTGATGTGAAGCTTGGTGAGTTTCTCCAATTTAAATCAATTTATACCTTCTCAGTTTAACTCATTTTTGCACAGGACACTTTTTCTTGTCAGAACAGAATTGTAGTTCTATGGAATAGTTGAGGCTCGTTTTTATTTTTACCAGTAAATGACCATGTGCACTCTAATTTAAAGGGTCTAATTTCAAAAAAATGTTCTTAATTGGATTCAGCTATAAGCAAGACAAATATGATTTGTCAACTGGATATTTTAATCAAATGCTAACTGTCAAGAACTATACTTTAAATTTTCTTTAGAATTTACTCCTTTGGGGAACAAAAATATTTCTTAAAAGTTTGCAATTGTAAATAGGAAAGTGTTTCACTCTGTCACTCTATGTTTTGGTAACTCTAGACATGGATGCGCTACTTAATGATAAATATTGTTGAACGCAAGACTGCAGACATTTCTCTTTAAAACCACTAGTTATTTTGGAAGTTCTTTGTCCTCACACTGTGAATTATATTTTCTTCATTTTGTCAGATGAAGTTTCAAAATCTGCCTTTTCTATTCTCCTTTTAGAGGTATGAGAATTATAATTTCTAAAGTTTACCTGCTCTCCATCTTCCAGAATTTGCTTGAAATACTTTGTTTTCTGTCTCCTTGTTTAATCTCCCTTTCCTTCATGTTGAAGCCTTATACATTCCTTTACTATGATTTTAGTAGTGTTGGTTGGAAGAAGTAATAAACTCAGAAGTTTATTCAATCTGTCTAGTACTAGAAACTGGGCTAAATATCTGTGCATCTATCTCTTGGTTTCAATGTCGAAGGCATTACGAGGACATGGGGAGTGTTCCGTGATGCTCCAGCAAAGTGGAGGTGCATATTGGACAGTGAAGCCAGAAGCAATGGAAAGGGGGGAATGCAGGCATGCAAGGGACACGCAGTCCCAGGCATCTTACAAGATGAACAGCGTGATTCCGGTCACCAGGACAGTAACCAAAGTTCCATTTCTTAATGGACTAGAAAACCAGAAAACGTCACCAAACACAGCTTTATGTATTTAATTAGTGATCTAATTTTTCTATGTAAAATACACCTTCTACATAACTCTGTCACTAAATATTTACGAAGGAACATTACAGGGAATGTATGCTGACATACTGAAACACGAATAAGGTTAACTGGAACAATTTAGAAAGTCTGAGCTGAACTTTACAAAGAGGAAGGAAGGCGGTCTGACAACGCATGCTTCCTGTGCATGCAGAAGACTTAGGAAATACTTTCTGAGGGGCAGGGTATAAGAAGCCGAAGGAGGATCAATCAGATTAACTGGAACAGAAAGATTGTGCACGCGTGCTTTTTTTCTAAATATTTGCAGTTCCGTTTTAGAGAAAAGGGAAATTAGGCAACTGAGAGTTTAGTTAATACACTTAAGTCCACACAGCTAGTAAGAGCCTGAACTCAAGCACATGTCTGTCTGGCTTCAGAGCCCGGAATTACTTTAATATGCCCTGCCGCCTCTCAGGAGCTGCAGGAGGCCCCTAAACACCAGTGCGCCTGGAAATTAACCTTTGCTGTGCTTCTGACCTTGTGGGTGTTGCACATTAGAACTGCTCTGCTTTCGCCAAACAGGTCCATGTAATTTTTAAAAGAAAATAGGATGACTTATCAACAGACATGAACTTGAGATACACAGATCACCAATGTATGCATATAGAGCCAGTAGATCAAGCAAGATGACAATGAGGTATAAAAACTATGGGTAAAGTAGAGCTGGGAGCATAAGTCCAGGCCAGTGGAAGGCAGAGATGACCAGCGACACTGACAGGAAAGGCACACGAAGGAAAGAAGACCTCCACCATCCTCCTACTTACAAGACAGGCAGAGAGTCATCGGAGAATCTGTGTCTTAGAGGCCAGCACAGAGATGGAGAATCTTGAAACCTGGACAACATTAATAGTTCAGGGTCTGTCTGATTTACACACAGGATCAGTTAAGTACCACCAGTCACTGCAATGGTTTTCAGCCTCCATTATTTCAGTGTTAATCATCTTCAGTCAGATTTGTTCTTCTAGAAAAAGACTTATTTTCATCACACTATTATTTAAAGTCCTCAGTGAGTTATTCCTACCAACAGAGTAGAGCCTAGCACTGAAGGCCACCCAGAATCTACCTGCATGAGCAAACACATCCCTATAATAAACTCTCCCTTTGATTTAATTTGCGTGTATCTATAATTGCACTCAAGAGTCCTAATTTTGTCCCATCCTACAGATATTTAACAATCTGTCCCTTGGTCCCCCTGAGAGCAGAGACTCATACAGATAGTGGAGTCCATCAGACTGCAGCACCCATAAGCTGTCACCCAAACCTGTGAATACACTTAGATTGCTCCTGCTTTCCCCACCCCTCCCAGTTACAAGGAGAGAGTAACTGCCTCCTGTGCTTCCACCAAGACGTCTCAAAGTCCAAGCTCCCACATTCTGAATCCCTCCCTCCTCCTCATTTTCCAGAAACCTGAAATTCTACTGATTTTCTCTCTTTCTCCTATGTCTTCATCGTCTGCCCATGGTTACCATGGCCAGCCTCAGGCCGAACCACTCCCAGTGTTGACTTCGTGAATGATGTCCCCAGGGATGTGTGGGTCAGGATGGCCACACAGAATAGCCCTGCCTCTCCGTCTCCAGTATGCCTTTCTATCTACAGCTCTCAGAAGGAAGGAAGGAAGGAGAGAAGGAGGGAGGGAGAGAAGGAAGGAAGAAAGAAGGGAAAGAAAGTGCAAATAGTCTAGGCAAGCAGCCCTATGTGTGTCCAGGTCTCCATTTCCACTTATTTTCTTCTTCTTCCTGCCCTTGCCACTCCACTGAAATCACGCTCACTGGGGTTATAGATGACCTTCTTGCTTCTGATGGACAGTTTCAGTCCTTTGTTCTCTGAATCTCTACCCATCTATCTCTAAGAGTTAGCCATTTTCCCCTTTTGATAGTTCATACCTTGGTTTCTGTGACACTTTATTATTCTGATTTTCCTTCTGCAAGCCTCTCTTTATCAGTCTTCTTCTGAAATATGTGTTTTTATTCATCTGTCTGGAGTCACCTGCTTTTCTCAGGTTACACTGTCTCCTGGACCATCTCCCCTTTGCTTTTGGCTTCTCCTATGTGTTTTATGAAAACTGCCCATGTTTACTTTGAGGTTAAATCTCTTACCTGAACTTGTTTTCCTTTCTTTCTCCCACCAGGAAAAGCCAATACATCAACATGTTTGGGAGGAGGAATTACCATAACATGTTGATGTATCCCTTCCCACTATTTCTGATGCCGCCTTCCTCATCTAAGCCTGTACTGTCCCTCTCCTGGACTCCTGTGGTCACCTCCTAACTGGTCTCCCCAGTTCCACCCTGGCCAGCCTACAATCCAATCTTCCACAAAACCAATTTCAAATGTTAACACGCCTATTCCATATTTTCGAACCTTCACTGACTTCCAGCTTCTTACTGTGAAACTGATGGTATGGAAGGCCTATGGTGCTTGGCTTCTCCCTCCCTAACAACTTCATCTCCTGCCACACTCCTGCTGGAGTGAACGCTCCAGAACCTCTCGGAGCTCTCCCTGCCACACTGCGGACTCACACAGTGACCACATCCTCTCATTTCCTCAGCAAGGATTTGACCTACTGCCTCCTGACCTGGACCCAAGCCGCATCTCCCCTGCACTCAGCAGTCCCTGCTCATCCCCCAGGTTCCACTTCACCTCAGTGCCTTCTCTCACCACCTCCAAGTCCAGTTAGGTTCTGCTCCCGTGTGTATTCATGGGCCCTGTACTTTCTCTCCCAGAGTCCCCACCACATAAATTTTCACTGCCTGTGAGTGAGGATGGGAAGAGGAAAGACAGGATCTATGTAGACCCCTGGCAACCAGAACTTGACACAGAACAAGTGTTCAATAGAGGCTTCCCATGAGTCAATAAAGACTGATATAAAAATATTTATCCTTAATAACTCATTGTAGTTCAGTGTGAATATATATTTAGCAAAATATTTCCAGCCCTCATTATAAAGTATAGATTTAACTATTTTTAACAAGCGTTTGAGTTTTTTTCTCAAAATCCAGAATTAAAAACTTTCTATGCAATACATTGTCAGATAAAGCCTGGACGTTGTCAGATAAAGCTTGGGCTGACTAAACTCTACCTGAATTTTAAAGTCAAAGTTACACTGACCAGAGTGGGGAAAGTCAGGTAAGCAACACTCCACTCAGAATTTGCCGTTAAAAAAAATCTTACTTTTACTTGGCTATTTAGAATGTTTTATTTGGTTAACTACAAAGAGGCCAGCTCTTGTTCCATATATTGAACGATCTTCCTATAAAAATGAATTACTTGACATGAAAAGACTTGGAAGTTGGTGAATTCATTGTTGGGAGGCCCTACATGGAAAGATTTTCTTTTTTTGGAAGAGCTGTATTATTTTTAAGATGTTATTAGAGAATAGGTGGGCCAGATGGCTTCTAAAGGCACAACTCAAAGTGCGTATATTCCTATATTTTCAGAATTATTTATGACATATTTATGAGTCATTTTGTTCTCATCCCTCCTTCTTATTCCCACAGTAGTTGTGTTCCATTAACTTCAAGAGCCCAGCCTTATTTTTTATTATTAAACTTTGTGTGTTCTCTAGAAATAGACTCTAACATATAGCAATTTTAAATGACTAAATTATACTAAGTAAATGCTGCATTTCTCTAGAAAAATGAGCAGGCGGAATTGTTGGATTTGTAAGATGTGCAGAGATGAATCTAAGAGACCCCTTTCAAAGTAAGTCACATGTAAATTCTATTACCACTTTAATGCATATTTTTCACATGATAAGTAGGTGTATGTTTATTCAACTTCTGTCAATACATTTTGCTCAAAAAGTAAAATTTGCATTTACACATGAGTAATTCCACCAGAAGGGTAATCATGTATTACACTAAAGTTCCATTTTCATTATTCATGGTTTACACTTGAGAATTCAGCAAGTTAATGTTTTTAGAGTCTATTATGAACAAATATTCTTAGATTTTTAAAGTCCTATATAGCTAAAACGTTACATGTTAAGATGAGATTCTTTGATCCAAAATATTTACATAGTTCAAGTCTTTTATCTACAAAGTGCCAGACCTTATCCCTGGTTGGAAAAGGTGAGACTGGAGGGATAACCAAATGTCCATCAAGTGTCCAGGTCTCTTCTACATTTTGTCATAACTCAAAACGCAACTGTTTGGATGGGGCAGTGGCTACACTAAAGTGGAAAGTGTAACGCCTAAGGAGGGTGACAAGCCATTTGGGTGGATCTGCTCACCTCAAAGAACCCCCAGGTGGAGGATCCCTGTGAGGCTAGCCAGGGAGCCCGACCATCTGCACGGAGACTCAGTTGTGGACACACGTCCCCACCCCCATTACCATTGGAGATCCTGGAGTGCAAGCTCCCTCCTGAAGTGCCCAGACATCCAAAGATGCTGACCAGCTACCACATTTATGGGGAATGGAGAGTCTCTGGTGGTGGGTAGGAGAAGTGGGAAGACCCAGAGCTCAGCATCTCAACTGACCAGCTGACGCTGCTGAACTGCACAGACCTGTGTGAGAAGAAGGAGGAGAAGGCTGGTTTGTGGACAGCTTCCTTTGCTTCTGCTGATAATTTTCATAGAGCATCACCATCAAAGCTTGCCTTCCTTCCACCTGCCCTGGAGACCCATCCTCAGGGGAAGGTGAAGGCCAAGGAAAGAAAACTCATGTTCCTCACAAACCAGGAGATAACGGTTACTTGATAAATGCTTTACATTCTTGCCCTGACTTAATTTTCATGATAACTTTGTAGATAATAAAACAGAAGCTTGTAAATTTTAATTTAGACTAGTAGCTATTGAGTCCAGCATAGGAATTAGAACCAAGGACTGTCAGACTCCAAACACTCCTCATTCCTCTCTGCACAATGTCGCAATGGCTCAGATGTTCCCATATCTGTTTGGTACCTGCTCTCTCTCTACCCAGAAGAAGGAGGGAGCACAGAAGTGGAGCGTGTTATCAGAGAATTCGGTAGATGAGGGAACAAATCTGATTAGGATTATTCTGATAAGGGAAAATGGTAGCCATGGGAGAGCATGAAATAGGAAAAACCGTAAGCAAAACAGGGATTAAACCAAAACCAAATTTAGCTTCACAACTTTACCCCTAACCATAATCACCCTAATCGTGATGTATCTCCATAAATCTCATGCCCCTTAGAGGCATAGGAATTCCCTTGCCAAAGATCACCAACACCAAACTCTGAGCTACCCCAAGACAGCAACGGCCTCTGCTCCCATCATGAAGGTCTTCTTCTTGCCTACATGATGACTAGGTCTGCTTTACACCCGCCAAATGCTTTTCATCTCACTAGATTGAAAAGGTTATTTTAGGCTTCTGTTTTTAGAGTTCTAATAAGAGAACAATGAGTCAGACACCATTTCATGGAAATGTTTGTTGAAAGTGATCTCCACGGCAGTGTACTGTTAAGCCTCAGCAATGATGCAAACAGTCCATGTAGAATTAGCAAACGTCATCTGAAGGCTCAGAAAACAAAGGATATTGGACATTTTAGGACTCCCAGCATTTTCCATGTCCCGGATTACTTTTTTAGCCTCTTTAATATGCCTTCATTCTGTTAAGTACCTGATGGCTGTCCCCTCAACACTGAGTGCTGAGCTAACTATACCAGGTAACAGCCAATGGGCAGTGCTTGCTGATATCTGTAGTGGCCTTTGATTAAATGCAGTCATTAAAATGAGGAAAATTAAGAATGTATCATAAACTGAATGGCAGTGAATGCACTGAGTATTTGAAAGGGGGAAAATAAAAATGACTCACAGGTAAGAACAGTCACTTACCAGTTCACCTCAAAAGACCACTAAAATGAACAGAAATGAAGTCATGAAGCCAGGATCTTCCATGGATATTTTCAAAACCATAAATAGCTTTTCTCATACTGTTTAGATCAAATGTAACTTGACATATCATTCAGAGTAATAAAAATTGAAACCCTCAATATGTAAAAAAAAAAAATCAAATAACCAACCAAGAAATATTTATACATAGTAAATATGGAGTTACTAACCTTATCACATGAATGCAGACCAATAGGTTTTGTGGATAAACTCTAAGATTCTAGTAAACACGTGGGCGCAAACACATGGCTGGTGGCAGCAGCCCAAGACTGACAATCCTTTTAAAGCATTGGTTCTACTCCTGTTAATCTCACAAGGAATTACCTTATCCATGGGCATAGCAAGCCTCAATGACAGCTGGGGCGTATTTGGTTTTATTGGTAAAAAATTAGAAGTTATCAAAACACTCACTGAGGATAATTACATACACTATGGAATGCTCCCTTGTAGATTACTGCATGGTCACTGCAAATGATAGTGACTATCAGTGATTATAAACTTAAAGTTATAAATTATAACACTATAAATGGTTATTAATACAATTTTAAAGACATAAAAGGCTGATTAAAAGGGTGTGTGCGTGTGTGTGTGTATATATATACACATATGTATATGTACGTGTACATATAAATATACACCCACACACATAAAACACACACACAAACACACATACGCACATGATCAGGATGATTACTTCTCAGTTAAAAGCACACAAACATGCCTACAACCAAAATACTAAAAAGAAATACATCAAAACATTAACAACGGTAATTTGGGATACAGAGACTGTAGAGTGTAGAACACTGGTTCTTCATCTTTTAAAAATTCATCTTAAAACATCTTATCAGGTTTTCAAGTTTATTGTACTTTTATATTTTTATCATTCTAACCATTTAGTAAAAATAGGATGTAAAAGATCACTGGGAAACAATTTCCATCCAAAACTATACAGAAAGAGAGTACAACTATACTGTGACATTATTTTCAAGGTAGAGTATTTCTACTTACAGAAAAAAAAAAAAACCGCTTGAGAATATTTTAGTGCAATGAGAACCTTTTGTTTCTTTTCAAAGCCTTACTCTGGAAGAGGTATTACAGTGGGCCCAGTCTTTGAAACACTGATGGCTACAAAATGTGAGTATCATGTGTATGTCATTTGTTAATAACTAGTCAGTTTTATGCTTGGAGGAAAGGAGGCACTTGATGATGTACATGTGTTGCTCTTCTCACATCCTTCTCAATGGCAACTGCCAGTTAAAACAAGAAACCTGAAAACAGTTTGTCGTGTCAACCACTATTATTTTCTTTGGTGTTAATTAAAGCAAGATTAGTCACTGTGAATGTTTATTTTTCATGACTATATGTGTAAAATCCCATGGAAATATGCTTAAATAGTAACACATACTGAAATATACTGCCTTACCACAGCTTTCTAAAGTTATAATTTAAAAAAAAAACTGACAATTTGCTGCTCTCAGTGTCTTGAAAAGTAGAATAAATTTGAGTTTTGATGTTCTAAAACACCCTCAAAGTTTGCTTCTAACTTTATCAGTGTCTGACTGAAGTGGGACTTTATATAACTCCATATTTAGTTATATGTGTCAGCATTCAGACTGTATAAATGGAAATAAGTCCATATTTAGTTATACGTGTCAGCATTCAGATGGCATAAATGGAAGCTGATAGCGGTGGATGAAGAAGATAAAGTCAGAGGCTCAACACAGGAAACTGAAGGAGCAGTCAACTATGTTTGGTTGGGAAGTTGGAAGGCTGTAGGGAATGATAAGGGGCTTTTTAGATGGTGCAGTGACATAGACTCCACCTGCCAATGCAGGAGATGTGGGTTTGATCCGTGGGTGGGAAAGGTCCCCTGCAGAAGGAAATGGCAACCCACTTCACTATTCTTCCCTGGAAAATTCCATAGACAGGAGAGCTTGGTGGGCTACAGCCCATGGTGTTTCGGAGTCCAACACAACTGAGTGACTGATCACACACAGAGAGAGAAGAAATGAGAAACACAGAAGACAGGTACAAAAAACAATTAGGGGAAACAAAGAAAATTCCTTTGTTTTCTGAACTTGGCAATTTTTTCAAATGCCATTTGTTCCCCCTCAGAGAGTCCCTGTTAGTTTCTCTGTGACTGTTGAATCTGTTCACACCTATTGACTGCGGAAGTGGAGTTGGTTGTGCTTCAAATTTGGGCTTCCCACGTGGTGCTCGTGGTAAAGAATCCGCCTGCCACCAATGCAGGAGACACAAGAGACCCGGGTTCAATTCCTGAGTCAGGACGATCCCTTGGAGTAGGAAATGCAAACCCACTCCAGTATTCTTGCCAGGGACAGCCCATGGACAGAGGGAGCCTGGTGCGCTGCAGTTGTTCTGGACAGGGTACTTCCTGTCCCCAGGGGCTCGCCACGCTCTTCTGACTCAAGGACTCCACCTGGTCCCGAGGCAGCTGTTGTTGCCTGGCCTGCAGGGTCACGGCGCAGGCGCGGAGGCCTGGCCTCGCCTCCTGGACCCTCGGCCCCTGCCCTGGGCTCTCATGCCCGGCAGGGCTGGGACCCATGGTCCCGGGCTCCGTCACCCCTGAGCCCACCTGATGCAGCAGCCCTTCTTGGTGAACAGGGAAGCCCGCACCTTCTTTGATACTCCCCCTCGCCTCTCACTTTTCAGGGGGACCTCATAGTCTGTGATCCAGTTTGCCGGCATGACTGCCGATTTTAAGATACTCTATTAGGACACTGGTATAGGAGGAAGAGATAAAGGTGTAAGTTCAGTTGACTACACTGACTAATCCTCTGTTAATAATTTGGAGTTCAGTCCCACCACCAGCTATCCACATTGTGCAATATTGCCAAGGTTAATTTCTCTCCTGGAGTTTATTCTTCTGTAGAATGGTCTGATGTCATCTCTCCCTTCAGCATTGCTGTGCAGCTTAGATATACAACCTCTCACTCAGTGCCTGGAACAGATGGAGGCACACAATGATTGAGAGTTACTTTTCTTAGTTTAAAAAAAAAAAGTGCTTGTTTTGAATATCATTCCTTTTTCTCTGCTGCCTACTCAGAAGTCCAAAATCTCCAACTTGGTTCAGCTCTGTACCTTACCCCAGTGTTCTTGCTAACACGGACCTTTAGCTCTGTCCCTTAACATACATGCTCTTAGGGATGACTGTTTCACCTTCTACATCCATGACTCCCCCTGGTCCAGCTCTGCACTAAGTCTTCTCTGGCTCCTTATCTACTCTGCCCATCCTTAAAGGAAACATTCAACTGCTACTTTCTCCTCTTGGAAAGCTCCTGGAAATTTTTTTCTCTCTTCTATTAGTTAATATCATTATTTACTTTGCTTCTAATTATAGCTGTTTTGTGTATTGGGTTTTTCCTATATCCCCTTTCTCACTAGATTATAAATTCCTAAGAGCACAAATCACTTCTCATTCACCTTTCATCTTTCCTCCCAGAGGCTGAAAGCATGCTTTGTACCTAATGGGCATGCAATAAATGTCTAATAAATAAATACGAGGCAAATGCTACTAAGAAAAAACCAAAACACCAAACCATATTATGTAAGAGTTTCTGTGCCAGTCTTTTCAGCCTTATAAACAAAGTAAATGAAGTTAATTACTTGGGAAAAAAATTTCAAGTGAGATCTTGGCTAGACTTAGCAACTTCAAGATCTAGCATCATGAGACTAAGTCTAAAGAAAAGACGAGCACAGGGAGATAGCTTATCGCTCTTTACAGAAATCACCAAAACAGAGTAGGAAGCTTACCAGAAGTTGAATTACTGTGAAATTCATGTACAAATTCAACAATCACACAAGTAAAAGCTGATAAAACAAATCCTTTTCTGAGACATGCAATCAGAAAGGTACAACTAATAATATAAACATTAAATGTGCCAGAGAATAGAGTGTGTTTACATTAACCAAGAACAAGAGTAAAATGCTTCCTCTAGCTAAGGCGTGTAGATGCCTCCATATAGATTAAAAGACAGTTTCTAACAACATGTAGTTCAGAAATCCACAGGGCAAAGTTTCTTGCAAGGGGCAAATTTTGAGCTGAGGCTTAAATGACTCAAATTTTTGTAATTTGATAGAGTTCTGACTCTAAGTATGTTAAAGATAGGGAACAGTTTTAGAAGAAGTAAAGACTAATGAGTGCTTCTTTCAGTGAAGGTATAGGAGTCCTCAGGATTTGCTGTGCAAACTGGTCTCATTAAAAAAATTTTCCACAGTGAATTAAATAGAAAGTACCCTTCAAAAGATTCCAAACATCAATGATTTTGTGAAAAAAATTTTCAAATGGCATAAAAGTAGTAATAACTTTTGAATGGATCAGGAAAAAATTTGTCTGGGCTATTTACTCACTGCCCCATAAAAACAGCTGTATATTATCAAAGATTTAAGACATGACCTAAAACATGTCATTGAACTCCAAACTATTATCAGAGTGAGAGGTATCACTAAGATGTAAAGTAGAAAGAAAACCCTGTGGGTATTTCTGAAGGCTAAGTCCAGTAGAACTAGAAAAGACACAGAAATGCACATTTGAAAAGACCAGGGGGCCAATGATCACCTAAAACCTGAGGGCTCTACAAGCTGGAAGGTCAAGACTAAAAGAATTAAAATCAAAACTTTGCTTAGCCAAAGTTTTTATTATTATTTTGATTAAAATGTTAAAAAGTGCAGAAGGCTCATACATATATTTACTGACCAAATATCAAAAGGTGAGGATAGAGGTTTATGTTCAAGTAAACATAAATAAAAATAAGTTTAAAACTGCAACTAATGCCCTTGGATGAGTCATTCAATCCTTCCATGTGTTGGGCTATCTTTCAGGCACAAGACAGTGCAGTGAGAGGCCAAGGGTCACTGTGCTCAGCTCATGTGCACCCTCTAGAGGGAGGAGAGAGACAAACAGGCAAGCCAATTAATAGATAAATTAATTCCAGAAAGCAGTTAAGTGCTTTGAAGAAAATAAGCCAGGCTGTATGACAAAGAAAGGCAGGAGTAAGAAGGAAATTCAGTGACATGATTAGAGACAAACTGTAGGACGGTGTAGTTTTGAGCTAAGGACTGAATGACAAGGTGTGGCCAGTAGCACTAGGGTCAGAGAAACCCAAGCAGAAGACAGGCCCTGAAATATGAGTGAGGTTAGCATCTTCAATCAACCAAAAGAAATTCAGTAAGACAGGAGCACAAAGCCTTACAGGCCACATGAACAACCTTAAACAGCAGAGTAATGAGCATTAATGTACTTTTATAAACACTCTTTGTTGGGGGGTGGGGTAGGTTAAGGGAGGAAAGGGTATTAAGAGGTACAAACTTCTAGGTATAAAATACATAAGATACAAAGATGCAATGTACAACACAGGAATATTACCAATATTTTATGATAACTTTATACAGAGTACAATCTATAAAAATATCAAATCATTATGTTTTATCCCTGACAGTAATATAACAAGTCAATTAAAAAGTTAGTAAAAGTACCCACTGGTTCTCTTCTGAAGAAAAGAAGCTGAGAGACTAGTTAGAAGGCTATTTCAATAAACCAACTAGGACTGGAATTCAGTGGGGAAGACAAAAACTAGGAGTAATTAGCATACAGATGTTAATCAAAGCCACAGGGCCATGAGATCACTTAGAGGGAGAGTTTAGAGAGGTTAGCAGAGATCCAGACAAGGGGCTTAGGTGCACAGGAATATTTCCAAATCCAGAGATGAGGAGGAGTTTGTGAAGGAGGTAGAAAAGGAGGGTCAGGCAAGTGAAGGATAACCAGGACAGCTTATTTTCACTGGAGGCAAAGAAGAGAGCACTTCTGGAGGTGCACACTGGCTAAGCTGCAGGGGAGTCAGGGAAGAGGCAGAAGGAAGGGTGATCACAGGAAGTGGCAACATGGAGATCAATGGTGCCCTGGCTAGAGGAGTCTGGGGCTTGTTACTGGTTTTACTTAGGAAATAGAGCAGCACATTTGCAGATGATGGCAACTCTTAGTGAGGAAGAAACTGATGGCATAGAACAGAGGGGGCTGCCATTGTAGGTGCAAAGGAGAACCGCAAGGTAACTGAGAAAGCAGAATTAGGTCAGAGCTACAACAGAATTGTTTGGCCAGCCCAAAAGGAGCTGGGATCCTTCCCCCTCAGGAAGAGAGTTAGGAAGGGCAGGTACAGTGGAGGGGGCTTGGTTGATTTGCTGCAGGGAAGATAAGGAAACCTTCGCCCGATTAAATGTGTGTTCTCAGCAAAGTCTGAGGCAGCAAACTGAGGAGAGGATGATTTGGCATTTTAAAAGGGTCAGTTCAGTTCAGTCGCTCAGTCGTGTCCGACTCTTTGAGACCCCATGGACTGCAACACACCAGGCTTCCCTGTCCATCACCAACTCCTGGAGCTTGCTCAAATTCATGTACATCGAGTTGGGATGCCATCCAACCATCTCATCCTCTGTCATCCCCTTCTCCTCCCGCCTCAATCTTTCCCAGCATCAGGGTCTTTTCAAATGAGTCAGCTCTTTGCATCAGGTGGCCAATGTCTTGGAGTTTCAGCTTCAGCATCAGTCCTTCCAATGAATATTCAGGACTGATTTCCTTTTAGATTGACTGGTTGGATCTCCTTGCAGTCAAGGGACTCTCAAGAGTCTTCTCCAAGCCCACAGTTCAAAAGCATCAGTTCAAAAGGGTAGGAAGTCGTTTCTTGAGATTTTGAAGAGGCACAATATTCACGGAAGATAGCAGGATGACTATCACTCAGGGTGATACTGAGTGCCTATTTTTAAATTTTCAGTGATAATGTCAAGTGAGAAAGCACGTTGTGTGTTTTTCTGTGGCCTGTTCCCGTTCACTCAGGCACGAACACGAGAATAGGGAGTTGGGAGCAGGCGGAGAAGGCAATGGCACCCCCACTCCAGTACTCTTGCCTGGAAAATACTATGGACAGAGGAGCCTGGTGGGCTACAGTCCATGGGGTTGCGAGGAGCTGGACACAACTGAACGACTTACTTTTCACTTTCATGCACTGGAGAAGGAAATGGCAATCCACTCCAGTGTTCCTGCCTGGAGAATCCCAGGGACAGGGAAGCCTGGTGGGCTGCCGTCTATGGGGTCGCACAGTGTCAGACACGACTGAAGCAACTTAGCAGTAGCAGTAAGCACTTTTGGATCAGCACATGTTCTGACTCTGAATTAAGAGGGCATCTAATTTTGGTCAAAATCATCCTTAAATGTACTGAATGCTTCCCTCGGTTTCTCAGTGTTACAGCTACCAAGGACAGCCTTGGAAACGCCAGGTGGAAAGCACAGGCTTATCCTAGTGCTGGAGGCGTAGCGGCTGCTCCACGCCGTGAAAGCCTACGCTGCTGGGGAAGCTTCATCACGGCAGAGGGTGGACACTGCAAGTCACTGAGGGACACCATCGTCCCTCCTGGGTGTCCCCTCAGCTCTCCACATCTGTGCTGCTCCCTGGGGACTGGCAGCTTCCTACACCATCCTTTATGCTCCGTTTCCCTACCCACTGTGGTTGCCACCGGTCGCCCTCCTCAAGCTCATACTCCCGATGCTGCCACGCCCGGTCCTTCCTGCTTGGCACTTTTGGTCTCTCTAACTTCTCATGCAAAAGCTCACCTCGCAGGAAAACAACTGAACAAAACCTGGCCTTTTCTAGACCTCGCCGTTCTGTCAGTACATCTCTCTCTCTCAAAAAACCAAAAGTAGCAACAGTGCCTCCAATAAGCCTCTGGTCTCTGGTGCTTCCTGGATGCTGAATAATTAGAGGCAGTTTCTTTACCTTCCTAAACCTATAGACAGTCTCTTTAAAATACAGACGCATGAGGGATCCAAAAGCCTGGACAGACCAACATTTCCTTATTGGGACCAACCTTTTCTTATCTGCTATCTATGACACAGCAGGTTGGCACAGGGCATGCAAAGGTGAGGGCGGGGGCAGTCCTCGTTCTCAAGGGGGCTGGCAGATGAGAGGAGAGGTAAGTAACCCAGCAAACAGAATAGACCCTGACACAGATGGAGATAGAATGAGGATGAAAATAAGTGTGGATGATGCGCTGTTTGTCAAATGACAGGAAGTACCTATTTAACCTACTGGAGGGACAGGGCTTCAGAGAGATATTTTTCAGAAACTGAGATACCGAGCCTGGGTCTGAGATCAGGGTACAAAGCCCGCCACAAAGAACTGGATACACAGCAGCATGGTGGCCACATGCTACCTGGCCGGGAGCAGCAAGGCGCACATCAGGACAGTGTTCAGGGTGACGGGAGGAGGCTGGAGAGGTGGGGACTAATCATAGAGCAATGGGAGAGGCTGAAGGCTGTAAATAACAGGTCATGGCCAGATTTTTGTTTTAGAGATTTTTTTCTCTAGTAACAGTGCAGGAAAGACTGAAAGCAGATCGGATGGATGAACTTAGACTTTTTAAGGTTAGAGAGTTTACAAATACTCCCCTCAAATCATAAACAAAAGTGACATATAAAAGTAAACAGAAGATAATGCCATAAGTAAAACAGATAGTGTCTTTAATATACAAAAGATCTAGAAATTCAAGAATACACTAACAATGCAAAAGAAAACTAGCCAGAAGATTTGAAATTCACAGGAAGAAAAGAAATGAGCTGGAAGAAAGAAACCACGCTAAGCGTTAATATTTTAAAATACAAATTTAAATAATTACAAGTCACTGGTTTTACACAGTCTGATTGGAATGGAAGGAGTGAGTGGGCATGTCAACACTGCTGTTACTAATGAAAAATAATGAAATATTTCTGAAAGAAATGTTATAATAGGTATCAGGAATCTCCAAAAATATTACATCATCAATGTAGTAGTTCTACTCTTTCAATTCTAAGGAAATAATTAGAGATGAAAAAATTTATAACCCAAAACATTCAATTGTAGTACAAGTTATAACATATAAAGGGTAAATAAGCATTCAGTAAGGACAGCTTGGCTAGATATAATGCAGTGCAGCAGCCCCTGCAGTGGACAACCGCAGCCTTGAAGAGTTCAGTTTAGTTCAGCCACTGAGGAAGGCTTTCTTCCCTCTCCTTGCTTTGCTTTGGAACTCTGCATTCAGTGGGTATGTCTCTCCTTTTCTCCTTTCCCTTTAGCTTCTCTTCTTTTCTCAGCTATTTGTTAGGCATCCTCAGACAGTTATTTGCATCAGGTGGCCAAAGTATTGGAGTTTCAGCTTCAGCATCAGTCCTTCCAATGAATATTCAGGACTGATTTCCTTTAGGATGGACTGGTTTGACCTCCCTGCAGTCCAAGGGACTCTCAAGAATCTTCTGCAACACCACAGTTCAAAAGCATCAGTTCTTTAGCACTCAGCTTTCTTTATGGTCCAACAATTCAAAAGAATCAATTCTTTAGCACTCAGCCTTCTTTATGGTCCAACTCTCATATCCATACATGACTACTGCAAAAACAATAGCTTTGACTATACGGACCTTTGTTGGCAAAGTAATGCCTCTGCTTTTAATATGTTGTCTAGGTTGGTCATAGCTTTTCTTCTAAGGAGCCAGCATCTTTTAATTTTAAGAGTAAACAGGAGAAAAAAAGCAGTAAAGAGAAAGTGTTTGCAAGAGTGATACAAAATTGCTTTCACTGTATAATGTCAATAAGGTAATTTGAGAGTGTGTCTGTGAAGATGAATGAATACTGTTTAGAGAGAAAGCTAAACTCGAGCAAAAGACTGAAAGAGCAAAAGGAACTATATCAAGTTGTTAAATTCTGTATTTAAAAAACACTTAATAGTACTTTAAGTTCTTTTGCTGTACAATAATACAGCAAAGAGAAGTTAGGAGAAAAACCAGAAATGATTAATGTCATAGAAGTCAAATCAGAGAATTTTAATAAAACAGACTTATTTTAAAACTTCATGCAGAGGCTGGTAGAATTATGGAGCTCATTTTCCTGGTGGTTTATATTAAAAATAAAATGGATTCAATATTGCTTTAGAAACATTTCTGATGGCAGACAGCAGCACAGCTCACTCTTAGGATTTTATGCATGCCATGAGCCTTGCCACCCTGTAGAAAATGGTCCTGGGATAGATGGGCCACCATTCTGACCCAGACAAGAGCAATGTCATGTTAGTTTCTTACATCGAGATACCAGCATGTGTCACCTTGTGTATCATGGAAATACTAATTTTGGTGACTAATTTATGAAGAACACACTAGGGAGCACCAAAGACACCACTCTCATTCTTCAAGGAAAACAGTGTACACTACGTGTGAGATAAGCCTAGTTCTTTCATCTTCTCAGTTTAATGAGCAGTTCTGCTGTTTATCCCTATTACTCTGCTCAAGCAGAATCAAGGTCTCTGCAGAGTGCTCAGAATGGAGCAGAACGAGCCACACGAGGTGCATCACCTGATTTGGAAAAGGCTTTCCCACCTTGTAATCCTCTTGTTGTAGGGTCAATAGAAATGCTAATGTGAGCATCTCAGTTCTGACTTCAATAATAGCTTGGATTCCTGGGAACTCTTTTTACAAATGCATTGTAGGCTGCTTAACTTGCCTAACATAAAAAATTATCATATTAAAGACACAATCCTATAAAACATACTCATCATGTGAGCACTTGTTCTACACATCAGTCATATCAGAACTCTCAGACAAGTTCAAGCGGCCCCAGTCAGCTATCACTAGGTTATGATACAGTAACACATGGTACGAAAACCCCTAATTTATTACAAGAAAAATGCCTTTCTTGTTCACACTACACAGTGGCTGGGGTCAACTGTAGCTCTGGTGCAGGTCTTTACTCTGGCCTTCAGACTAAAGGAGCAGCCCTCCCAGAATGTGTCCTGCTCATGCTCACAGTGGGGAGAGGAGCAATGGTGGAACCGCCTGTTGGGCCTCAAGCCTTCTGTCTGACCCGCACACGGCACTGTGCGTCGCTGACACAGTTCGGTGAGCAGGGCTGCCACAGAGGGGACATGAAAGTACAATTCTCCTACAAGAAGGGCAGGGATAGTTGAGAACTATCACCATCTATAGAAAAATGCATGAGGCAACGCAGAGATGGCTTCATCAGCAGAGGACTTGGGAATATTGAGAATGTTGAACTACTTGGCTGGCCCCAAAAGACCCTTCCACTGCTCAATCAGGAGGGAAGTTAAGGAAGACACAGATGCAGGCAAGTTCTAGAATAAACTTTTCACTATAAAATGAAACTAAACATAAAGACAAATTCAAATTCAGAATATTATAACATGGAATCTCATACTGGTTTCCAAATTATCCCCGACCCCACTCCATCCACTCAACCCATGCAACCAGCCTGGTGGCTAAGTCTCATCCCAGGGTCTGCAGATTTCATCTGACAGCTCATTTTTACTCTATTCCACAACTCGTTTATTTTAGGATCCTGTTTTCTGTTCCTAATGAAGCACTCAGTCAAAATTTCTCCATGTACAAAGTATAAAAATTGCTTTTTATTTTCTTAAATAGAATTCCAGTTCTTTCAATGCATACTGCAAATTATTGGCTTCCAGCTTTACTTGTTAGGCCAGAAATGGTTTTCTATTTTGATATGTTTTGTTTCATGATGTGCCTACCCATCCAGCTCTTTCTCTAACAGGAATGCCAGTTGTTACATCTGTATTCTCTGACCCCAGTTTTCTGTACCTGTGATGAGGTTAGGAACATCTTAAACTGCTGTGAAAATAAACGTTCTTATTTTAAGTTTAAGGTATATTCCCCATTGGGTAGAAATATTGAATCGCATATCCTTTCCTGTGTAACATTTTTATATATGCCCTACCCCCATCTCATCTGACCTCTCAATTCAAACATGCTTCTTTTGAACCATGTTCTGAAGGTTACCTTTGCTTCCATAATAATAATGAACTAAGCTCTAATTTTGCATCTTCCTAGGGTAGCACATTTCTTGCAGATCACCAACTTTGTTGAACTCTAAAGCTTCTTCAGAAGGCATTATTAAAATCTGTCTCCATTTGAGTTTTTCTCGTGAACACAAAATACCTTAATTGTCATCTTCATTTTTGTATATGTGCTGCTAACAAGCAGTAGAATCCAGGCGTCAAGGAGCCTGGTTTCTATGCTGCTGCTGCTGCTGCTGCTGCTAAGTCACTTCAGTCGTGTCCAACTCCATGCGACCCCATAGACGGCATTCACCAGGCTCCCCCGTCCCTGGGATTCTCCAGACAAGAACACTGGAGTGGGTTACCATTTCCTTCTCCAATGCATGAAAGTGAAAAGTGAAAGTGAGGTCGCTCAGTCGTGTCCGACTCCTAGAGACCCCATGGACTGCAGCCCACCAGGCCCCTCCATCCATGGGATTTTCCAGGCAAGAGTATTGGAGTGGGTTGCCATTGCCTTCTCCAGGTTTCTATGCTAGGAGACACATTAGATCCACTGTCTCATGTGAAGATTTAGGAAAATATGATTTTACACATCATAGCCATTCCCTCTGATTACTATTATTTCTTGTAACAGTTAATGATTCTAAGTTATTGTTCATCAAAAGCCTATGTTTCTTCACATATTCAGTATGCCTACATACTGTTTCTATCACTATCAATGGAAAGTTACCCCATTATCTCCATTTAGCAATTCAGTTTCTTAGATGTGCCAAGAGACTTCCTAGCCATCAAAAGAAGTTTTATGTTTTCCTCAGAGTGTTCATCTTTAATCTTCACGATACTTGATCTCCTCAAAGATTCTTACTAAAGTGTTAGATTTGTGAAAGCTCACTTAACTCTCTTCTTCAAACACTAGCACCCACAGAATAGTGGCTTAATGGAGAAAGTTCCTCCCACATGTCTGCCCTTATCTTCCCACTTCAGAAAAGACCAGAGCACAGGACGGCCATCTCTGGCATCAAGTGTCACTTAATGGTTCTGAACATCCTCACTGTGCTGTTCTAGATTCTGGGATAGTTTCCAACACCCCATCTGAATTCCAGTCATTGCCTAGTCCTTCATTTCTGGTGTGAACCATAAACCATGAACATGAAGTTGAATTTTTCATTATCCATGTTCTCCCGCTTTAACTGCATATGAGACACATCCCAGGCTGTACAGCCTGATCACTTTATCATTTTTACATGGATTGGATATTTTCTTTTCAACCTTAAAATGCCTGTTTAGCTTTAAACCTTGCTCTTATCCTCTAGTTTGTCTCGAGGTTTTAGATTTTTATCTCAGTTTCATGATCAGAGCTCTGTCCACTGATCCCACTTAAGTCCTGTTTCTGGGTCCCTGTGACCTATCCCAGCCACACTAGTAGGCATCTTGCTGAGTTACACAGAATAAAGGGATGAAGGAATGACCCCACTACTGACTGGTGGTGTCAAAACACACTTCCAGTGCATAGAACTAAATGAGATGTGGGATGTGTGTGTGTATCATTATATAATATATTGTTAAATAACTTAGGGGCTCTGATTCAGGCATTAGTTTTAAATTGTACTACATGTTGTTCAGACTTTATGATTTTGACCCATGAAAATAAACTGATTTCTCCTTTACTTCTAGATGGTCCGGTGGTCTATGCAGCATACTTAAAAACAGAGCACAGTGACGAGAATATTAAATTCTGGATGGCTTGTGAAACCTATAAGAAAACTGCCTCACAATGGAGTAGAACTTCCAGAGCAAAGAAGCTTTATAAGGTTTACATCCAGCCACAGTCCCCTAGAGAGGTAACCATACCCGACTATGCCGGAAGCTGGAAATCAGTACCTCCCAAGAAAGCATTAGTGTCTATTAAGCACACATATGGGCCAGCAGTCTACACCCAGCACCTCCTATAATGCTATGAAGTCAGTATTGTTAATCAGTATTGTTAACCTCAGTTTACAGGTAAGAAACCTAAGAATCTGAAAAGTTAATTTATTATTACCTTCTCCAGTATCACACAGCAGTTAAGAGGGAAAATTAGACTTGTCTGGCTCCAAAGCCTCTCCTCGTTAAATTATCTTAATTCTCAGGAAAGTATAAAAAGAAGTCCTTATAAGGAGAGCTGACTGTGCTACCAGGACCTACAGATACACACACCATAGTGGCGGCTTCCCTAGCAGGGTGGGCAGAGCCTGGCCACCCCACCAGGGCTCCTGCTCTGTTTAGTTTAAAACCAGCAGAGGGCTCACACTGTTACTATTGCCCATCACTTACAACTGCAGAAAGAAAATAGAGTTACGATGAAATAGACACACTGAGACTCCTCCAGGTGGAGAGAGAAACAGGAGTGAAAATTCTGATCATGAGGATGAGGACAGATGGTTTATGAAATTCCTGTCTCTCAGAAGAGTCCGACATTAATTGACTTGTTCCTTAAAATTGATGTCTGGAAATATTGAGTTTATTGAAATAACCACTTCTCTCCCCTATGTCTCTACTTCTCTTCACTTTCTTCCCATTTCGGGAGATGTTCAGTTAAATCAACATCTTTGACTATTTAAGGAAGGTAAACTTTAAAATAGCACCAACTTCCCTTTCCTTTAAAAGAGAACTCCATCTCATAAACTTCCTTCTTTGCAGACTCCACTAACAAACCACTTACATCCGCCTAAGTAAGCAGTGGTTTCTGAGATTTCCCTGGTCATGGGCTTCATGTTTTGTGTGTGTGTGTGTGTGTCTTAATCTGGGATGTGGAGTTGGATGTTTATTTTTAAAAAGCAAGGAGCTTATCTCATACAAGTCTTTTAAGATGTCAATGAAAGTGCAGACAAAATTACCCTATTCCACTGAAAAGTAGAGCAGGAAATAAACCTTTCCATTCTATTTTCATCTTCAATTATGCCTACTTATGCTTCACATGTAATTTTACTTTGCAGATTAACATTGACAGTTCAACAAGAGAAACTATCATCAAAAATATTCAAGAACCCACTCAAACATGTTTTGAAGAAGCTCAAAAAATAGTGTACATGCACATGGAAGGGATTCCTATCCCAGGTTTCTGAAGTCAGAAATGTACCAGAAACTTCTGAAGACTACTCAAGCCAACAATTCTTGACCACCACTCAAAAGTTTAAATTGGAAGATGGTATACAGAAAGTGTTGGTTTTGTTCTTCTCATATAAAACTAAATAAATAAAATCAGAAATAGAGTAGAAAAGAAATAGAAGAAATCAAGCCATAAATTGATCTCTGGTTCTCAAAGAGAAACAGATCCTGAAACGGATGGACTACAGAACTCTTACAACGTGAATAACACAATTTATGGCATACCTATGTAGCTCATAGGTATATATATATTAAAAAATATATATGGAGAAGGAAGGTCTTTCTTCATAAATAACATATGTAACATAAATAACAAATAAATATGAAAAAGGGATTTTACTGTACAAATAAACTAAATGATAAGGTTTTTATTGTACAAATCAACTAAATGATAAAGTTTTTACTGTACAAATCAACTAAGTGGATTTTTTAATTAATGAAATTTTGCTGTCATAATGCACAGATAGTTCAGTTCTTTGAAAACTGTAGCTATATGAGTTGTGTCTCTAGCATGAATGTATTCTTTAAACAGAGCACTTATAGTAACTTTATTAATAACTAGTAGACAAACCTGGTGCTCAGAGTATAAACAATAGTATTATATCATGAGCAATATAAAAAGATGTGTTCTTGAAAGATATTTTAAATTTTTCCTGATATTATGTCCATAACTCTACTTCTATATTATATATATATCTTCTACATGTGAAAAATTCCAAAGGAGTCTAAGCTATTTAAAAGTATGAATTTCCTCATTTATTTCTGTACTTATATTGCTATAGGGTAGGAAATTTGGTTCCTATATTGTGAGATTATTTTTTCTCACAACGTGAATCCATCACAATCCTGATAATCAATAAATACAAATATAAACTAAAAACTTTATAAGTATGCTATTTTTTCAGACATGATCCAGTAATTTTTCCAACTAAAAGACTGTTTTATATGCCCTATTATAGAAGCTTCTTAGACTCTGTCAGGAGATTCCAGAGAAAGAACACATATGTCTGTCTGACTTGCTTTGTTTAGCACATAGCACAGGATAAATGTGCCACAGGAATGGATAAACATTCTTTACTTTTGATGGAGAATAAGTTCCTTAAAATATTTAATATCACTTTTCCAAAGAATTAACTATAGGAAAGTTTTGATTGAGATTTTTAGCTTTAGCAGGAAAAGTATTTCTCAGGTCTCGAATTTGATTGCAATAGCATTTCTTATAAAATGCCTATAAACCTAAGCTGTATCACATGAAAGTAAGGATTAACTGGAATCATTCTCATTAAACAAAGAATTATTATAACATAGAATCAATATTTAGGGGCTCATTTCTTTTTTATTATTTTTTAAAATATATTTATTTTAATTGTAGGTTAATTACTTTACAATATTGTGGTGGTTTTTGCCACACTTGAACAAATGAACCAGCCTTGGGTGAACATGTGTCCCCCTGTCCTGAACCCACTGCCTGCCTCCCTCCCCATCCCATTTCTCTGGGTTGTTTCAGTGCATCGGCTTCGAGTGCTTTGCTTCACGTATTGAACTTGGACTGGTCATCTATTTCACATATTGTAATATACATGTTTCGATGCTATCCTTTCAAATGCTCCCACCTCGCCATCTCCCAACAGAGTCCAAAAGTCTGTTCTTTACATCCGTGCCTCTTTTGCCATCTTGCATATAGGGTCATTACCATCTTTATAAATTCCATATGTATGTGTTAATATACTGTATTGGTGTTTCTCTTTCTGACTTACTTCACTCTGTATAATAGGTTCCAGTTTCATCCACCTCATTAGAACTGACTCAAATGCAGTCTTTTCTATAGTTGAGTAATATTCCATTGTGTATATGTTTCACAGCTTTCTTATCCATTTGTCTGCCAATGGATATCTAGGTTGCTTCCATGTCCTGGCTATTATAAATAGTGCTGCAGTGAACACTGGGGTACACGTGTCTCTTTCAGTTCTGGTTTCCTTGGTGTGTATGCCCAGCAGTGGGATTGCTGGGTCATATGGAATTTCTATTTCCAGTTTTTTAAGGAATCTCCACACTGTTCTCCATAGTGGCTGTACTAGTTCGCATTCCCACCAACAGTGTAAGAGGATTCTCTTTTCTCCACACCCTCTCCAGCATTTATTGTTTGCAGACTTTTGATGTCAACCATCCTGACCAGCATGAGACGGTACCTCATTGTGGTTTTGATCGGCATTTCTCTGATAACGAGTGATGTTGAGCATATTTCATGTGTCTGTTAGCCATCTGTATGTCTTCTCTGGAGAAATGTGTTTAGATCTTTGGCCCATGTTTTGATTAAGTCATTTATTTTTCTAGTATTGAGCTGCATGAGCTGCTTGTATATTTTGGAGATTAATTATTTGTCAGTTGCTTCATTTGCTATTATTTTCTCCCATTCTGGAGGCTGTCTTTTCACCTTGCTTATAGTTTCCTTCACTGTGAAAAATCTTTTAATTTTAATTAGGTCCCATTTGTTTATTTTTGCTTTTATTTCCATTACTCTGGGAGGTGGGTCATAGAGGATCTTGCTCTGATTTATGTCAGAGAGTGTTTTGCCTATGTTTTCCTCTAGGAGTTTTAGTTTCTGGTCTGGTCTTACATTTATATCTTTAATCCATTTTGAGTTTATTTTTGTGTATGGTGCTACAAAGTGTTCTAGTTTCATGCTTTTACAGGTGATTGACTAGTATTCCCAGCACCACTTGTTAAAGAGATTGTCTTTTCTCCATTGTATATTTTTGCCTCGTTTGTCAAAGATAAGGTGTCCATAGGTAGGTGGATTTATCTCTGGGCGTTCTATTTTGTTCCATTGATCTATATTTCTGTCTTTGCACCAGTACCATACTGTCTTGATGACTGTAGCTTTGTAGTGTAGTCTGAAATCAGGCAGGTTGATTCCTCCAGTTCCATTCTTCTTTCTCAAGATTACTTTGGCTATTCAAGGTTTTTTGTGTTTCCATACAAATTGGGAAATTATTTGTTCCAGTTCTATGAAAAATACCATTGGCAGCTTGATAGGGATTGCATTGTATCTATAGATTATTTGGGGTAGTATACTCAGTTTCACTATATTGATTCTTCTGATCCATGAACATAGTATATTTCTCCATCTATTTATGTCATCTTTTGGATTTCTTTCATCAGTGTTTTATAGTTTTATATATCTAGGTCTTTTGTTTCTTTAGGTAAATTTATTCCTATTTTATTCTTTTCATTGCAGTGGTGAATAGGATTGTTTCCTTAATTTCTCTGTTTTATCATTGTTAGTGTATAGGAATGCAAGGGATTTCTGTGCATTGCTTTTATATCCTGTAACTTTACTGTATTCACTGATTAGCTCTAGTAATTTTCTGGTGGTGTCTTTAGGGTTTTCCATGTAGAGGATCATGTCATCTGCAAACTGAGAATTTTACTTCTTCTTTTCCAATCTGGATTCCTTTTATTTCTTTTTCTTCTCTGATTGCTGTGCCTAGGACTTCCAAAACTATGTTGAACAGTAGTGGTGAAAGTGGGCACCCTTGTCTTGTTCCTGATTTTAGAGGAAATGCTTTCAATTTTTGCCATTGAGGATGTTTGCTGTGGGTTTATCAGAGATGGTTTTTATTTTGTTGAGGCATGTTCCTTCTATGCCTGCTTTCTGAGAGCTTTTATCATAAATGGGTGTTGAATTTTGTCAAAGACTTTCTCTGCATCTATTGAGATAATCATATGGTTTTATCTTTTAATTTGTTAATATGGTATATCACATTGATTGATTTGTGAATACTGAAGAATCCTTGTATCCCTGGGATAAAGCCCACTTGTTCATGATGTATGATCTTTTTAATATGTTGTTGGACTCTGTTTGCTAGAATTTTGTTGAGGATTTTTGCATCTATATTCATCAGTGATATTGGCCTGTAGTTTTCTTTTGGGGAACATCTTTATCTGGTTTTGGTATTAGGGTGATGGTGGCCACATAGAATGAGTTTGGAACTTTACCTTCCTCTTCAATTTTCTGGAAGAGTTTGAGTAGGATAGGTGTTACCTCTTCTTTAAATTTTTGGTAGAATTCACCTGTGAAGCTATCTGGTCCTGGGCTACTGTTTGTTGTAAGATTTTTGATTATAGTTTAGATTTCTGTGCTTGTGATGGGTCTGTTAAGATTTCCTTTTCTTCCTGGTTCAGTTTTGGAAGGTTATACTTTTCTAAGAATTTGTCCCTTTCTTCTAAGTTGTCCATTTTATCGGCATTTAGTTGCTGATAGTAGTCTCTTATGATCCTTTGTATTTCTGTGTTGTCTGTTGTGATTTCTCCATTTTCATTTCTAATTTTATGGATTTTATTCTTCTCCCTTTTTTCTTGATGATTCAGGCTAATAGTTTGTCTATTTTATTTATCTTCTCAAAGAACCAGATTTTGGTCTTGTTGATTTTTGTTGTAATCTCCTTTATTTCTTTTTCAGTTATTTCTGCTCTGATTTTTATTATTTCTTTCCTTCTACTAACTTTGGGGTTTAGCTGTACAAAAGAAAATTTTTTCTTCAAAAGTTTACAGTTGATTAATGAGGCTTTAATTGCTTGTAGAAGGTGTTACCACAGCAGTCCAATTTTGTCTAATCCACTGAACTGAATTTACTTCTTTAAAATACCAATACAAGAATTCAAATTTAAGTCTTAGATATCTGAACTTGACAATGATCCCTAGGCACAATAGATCCCTTCCCTGGTGGCTCAGACAGTAGGGAATCCACCTGCAATGCAGGAGACTGGAGTTCAGGACGATTCCCTGGAGAGGGAAATGGCTACCCACTCCAGTATTCTTGCCTGGAGAATCCCATGGACAGGAGCCTGGCCGGCTACAGTCTGTGGGGGTCATGGAAGAACAAGACACAACTGAGTGACTAAATCACTTCAACAGGCACAAGAAGCCAGGAAAACAAAAAAATGCTTCCACATGTGTCAAATAATCTCATCAACTTACTCCACTGGCAAATAAATATATTTATGGACAAGTCAGAAAAGTCATACACCCATGCATGCCCTTGAGACATGTAGTTTCAGGACACCTTGATCCCTTCTCATGCAATTATACTAAATCCTCCAGACACTAATGTAACTAACAAATAGAATAATCAACATTGTTTGCTACTTATTTCCCCCTTGTATTCCAATACAGGATAAGGCTGTTATGTGCTGACATTACTTCCTAAATACACTCCCTCTGCCCAGCCCTCATAGCATGTTCACCTCATGCTGGGGAAACCCAGTGCTACATGGTAACAAGAAACACAAATTTCAGCCAAAGCCACTGGGCTAGTGTCTGTTCCTGCATCTGAAGTCTCTGCACCTTTAGTACCAACAGACCTGTTTCCTCATCTATAAAATAAAGAAATGGGACGAGTTGATGGAGTGAACCCCATGCAGCATGCTTTATACATCTGATTACTACTGTATTCATCATTTCCTTCAAGTTTGAAGTCATTTTGAAAAGTAATTCCTCCAAAAATTGACATTTTCATGGGAAAGTGGATAATGAACTATTTCGTGTTTAACATCAGTTGAGGGAGTTTTAAATTTTTTACTTAGGAACAAAGAATTCAAAGTGCGATCTGTTCAAGAATATTTGGAAGTATATATTTCATATGACTGATAGTTAAAATAGTTTTCATACCATTTTAACTTAATATTTTAAATCTTGTTTTTCTCAGAATTCAAAAAATAATAAATATTTCATCATATTAAAATAATTTAAAAATTGATATTTCTCAAATGGCTATGTGGATATGTTCATGCATTTTTACACATTTGTTTTATCCTCAGTATTTTCAGATTAATAAATTTAAACATATATTCAATTTCTGATGTAAGAACCTGGATGTATTTATAATTTTTTCCCATTTTTAGATATATATTTTCAAATTTGGGAGACACAAGATAAGACTTCATTGTTTCTCATAAAAATAAAGTCTTATCTTCTCCAAAAAAGATAACAACAAAGATTTGTACAATTCAGATTCAAGCATCTTGGCAGAGATGAACACTTTCCTGTTTATAATATATCAGCCACACCACAGTTTTGTCAACTACAGAGGACTTTTAACCAATTTTAGAAGGATGATTACAGAAAAGAAATGTACAAAGCTTTCTCCAAACACATAATAGGGTGTGATTTGAAGAAAATCATAAGATTCCACAGCCCCAAAATAGTCTTCCCATATCTAGGGCCTGAAATTTCCATCATGATCATAAAAGATTAAAAATGGCATCTGATTTCAAGTTTTAAGTGAAGAATGAAACACTGCTAAGCTGCTAAGTCACTTCAGTCGTGTCCAACTCTGTGCAACCCCATAGACAGCAGCTCACCAGGCTCCCCAGTCCCTGGGATTCTCCAGGCGAGAACACTGGAGTGGGTTGCCATTTCCTTCTCCAGTGCAGGAAAGTGAAAACTGAAAGTGAAGTCACTCAGTCATGTCCGACTCTTAGCGACCCCATGGACTGCAGCCTACCAGGCTCCTCCGTCCATAGGATTTTCTAGGCAAGAGTACTGGAGTGGGGTGCCATTGCCTTCTCCTGAATGAAACACTAGTGCTGACATATTACCTTTTGACCAGCAGAATACAAAACTCCAAGAAAATAGGCACAGGCATGTAAGGTCAAACAGGAAAAAAGGCTGAGAGAACAAAGATATCAGGATAAATAGAGGTCACCACGTACCAAACAGAACTTGGAGGACAAGTGGAAAAGAATTTCTTATTAAAATCCCCTTATGTTGCTAATAGAAAACCAAAAGGGGAAGGGGGAATTAGTTTAAAAGCAAGTACTAAGAGGTACAAACTGTGCTGTGCTGTGCTGTGCTGTTGCTCAGCTGTGTCTGACTCTTTGTGACCTTTTGGACTGTAGCCTGCCAGGCTCCTCTGTCAATGGGATTTTTTTCAGGCAAGAATACTACAATGGGTTGTCATGTCCTAAGAGGTACAAACTACTATATATAAAATAAATAAGCTACAAGAACATATTGAACAGCATAGAGACTATTGCCAATACTTTATGATAACTTCAAATGGAGTGTAATGTATTACAATTTTGAATCCCTAATATGGTACACCTGAAAGTAATGTAATATTATAAGTCAACTATGTGCTGTGCTGTGCTAAAGTGCTTCAGTAGTGTCTGACTCTCTGTGACCCTATGGACTGTGAAGCCCACTAGGCTCCTCTGTCTGTGGGATCCTCCAGACAAGAGTACTGGAGTGGGTTGCCATTCCCTTCTCCATATGTCAACTATACCTCAGTAAAAAAAATAATAATAATAAAATAAAATGTACAAGAAAAATCTGCCTGTACAGGCTATTTTGAAATACTATTTCCCACTGAATAAAGAGATGTTGAGTGATTGAATAAAAAGCAGTTATTTCCTGTTAATTTCACATTTTAGTAGAAAAAAATGAATAGCATGCCTATAAAACTAAAATACCAAGTATTATATTCCCCAACAAATAGTATTTATAGAAGCATTCCTTTAATCAAAACACCTATCCAGTTCCTACTGAGTACAGATACTATACATACGGACATTAATTAGATGAGGTTTCTGCTCTAAAGGACATGTAAGCTGACAATTAAAATGCAAAATAATGGCCAAGGTTGACACGTAACATAGTGCTGTGAAACCCCTCAGAAGCATCTGTTTCTACCCTGGAGAATCTGAAAACAGGTGAAGAGATGCTGTGTAAGATGATTCTGAAGAGTGATTAAGGGAACATTCAGAGGAAGGGGAAAAGGCAGTGTAGACGGAAACAAGGGCTCAGGATGGGGAATTTAGCAGTGCTGAGAAAGGTGTAAAAGCTGGTAGAGGCTTTGAAATCAGATCTAAGCTCAAATTCAACAGTGAGTAACTCTGGGAATTTAAGAAACTACTTAACCTCACTGAACTTCTTTTCTGTGCATCTGTAAAATGATAATAACAATAACATTAATAACATGTAGCCCATTCCTGGTGGCTCAGACAGTAAATAATTTGCCTCCAAGGCAGGAGACCTGGGTTCAGTCCCTGTGTCAGGAAGATCCCCTGGAGAAGGAAATGCCAATCCACTTCAGTTTTCTTGCCGGGAGATCCCAATCCACTTCAGTTTTCTTGCCGGGAGATCCGACGGACAGAAGAGCCTGGCAGGCTGCAGTCCATGGGATCACAAAGAGGTGGACACGACTGAGCGACTTTCACCTCACTTTAATTCACCTCATAGGCTTCTCTATGCTTAAATGTTTATCAAGTCTTGACACTGTGTTCAATAAAATTTAATCATGTTATGAAACTGCCTTCAAAGTCCAGATGAGAGGCAATGTATTCAGAGCTAGGCAAGTGAGGAAAAGAGAGGTTTTTGAGGGAGAAAACTGTGAACTGGTCAGACAAGGGGCAATGAGGGCAAGATCAAGGCTAATCTGAAGACCCTAATTTGAGCATCAGGGCTGGTACTGTGCCATGAACAGAGAGAAGCAGACTGGGAAAGGTGAGCAGGACTGAGAGATCTGCTGAATGAGTGTCCACAAGCCACACCTGGGAATCCAGAGGGAGGCAGAAATGAAGATCTAGGCATGGTTAGCGTGGCTGAGTCCCTGAGCAGAGATTATTTAACAGGGAAACAAAGGGTAGAAACCCAAAGTGCTCACCTAAACCTTAGAGGAAAAAACAACATACAAATGACTCCTAAATTCTCACTGTAAGCGCCTCATGATGTTTACAGTAACGATAATGATCATTTATTGAGTTACTCTGTGGATACTGTGGATATTGTGCCAAGGGTTTGGTTACATTATTCATCATTCAACAGGTACAGAGCACCTGTCAAATTGTCAACATGGTTCTCAGGAGAGAACCTGAGATTCACCAACAAGCCAAGCAGAAGACATGGCTACCACTTGCATTGTCTTGGTATAACAAAAGCATTACCAAATAAAGAATATGACATCAGATCATGACACGTGCTACAAAGAAAGGGAAAGAAAATAATATAAGTAGGACGGGGACAGCTAGAGAAAGGTCAGGGGATCTTCTCTACACAGTTCATGTGCTCCTCCGTCCTAACAACCCTAACTGAGGCTGACTCCAAAGTTTTGAGAAATTTAATAACTTTTTCAGGTTTTTCTAACCAATACCATAATCACAATAAGTACAGACTCCCACAGACAAGCTAAATGGCAAGTAAGTGCACAATAATATATTAAAATACACATTCAAGTATAAAGTGCCATTACCTACACAGACAGTTTTAACATGGAAGACCACTGACACATCGTCATAGCCATCATGAGGCACTGCTACTAATAAGCTCATGCAGGTGGGTTTAAAACATCACTGAGGCTTAGGTCTCGTCTAGAAAGAAGAATTGCCAGGCAACTGATTGATGTAATGATGCCCAAGTTCCAATAATAAGAGGAAACCTCCTCTCTTTAGTTAGCAAATACAATGTTTAAGCCAGGAGGTGAAACACACATTCTGAGTGGTGAGCATATATTCATGAAAGCAAAGGCAGGAGATGAAGAGGAGCCAAGTTATCAGCCTGGCAAGAGGCTAGAGGTCATGGTGCTCACCGTGCAACATCCCACGCTCTCACTACTGTCCTGGGTGGAAAATGAGCAGGACACCCAGGCTCAGGACCACAGCCATGGCCAGTCAGTAGTGAGAGCTGGATAAATCATGAAAAATGTCTTTAGAAACAACAAAAGCCAAAGAAAGAAAGTGCTAAAGGAATCTAGGCTCTACAGCTGACAAACTTAGAGAAAATAAAGTAATAAATCATGAGTATATTTTATCTATTTTAATAAGCAGCATCTTTCTCATCTGTGGTCATTAAAAAAAAAAAAAACCTGTCAGCCATACATGCAGCAGCATTTGCCACTTTCTGAAGACACCACCCAACATCCAGCACCTATCACAGTCACTTTGTCCTATGGTTTTGCTTAAAACTAGGAACCAGTCACTTAGAGGGTTAGATCATTTACCTAACTAGAAAGAGATGTGTTTACTAAAAGGATTTGACCAGTGGTATTTTCAAATTTGAACACTTTATGGGCAGAATGGCTTAGAAATAATAACTCCTTTTTAATAATCAGTGACGTCTTCAGAGTTCATGAAAATGTTGATATCCATTATTTTACTTGTGCCTCAAAACAATCCTACCACAATGCATTTTTACCCCCTCATGTATAGCGAAGGAGAGTGTTGAGGGCCAAAGAGCATGTGGGCCCGTGGTTGAGTTGGGGGCAGTGGCAGTGTGGCGGGGGGGGTGGGGGGGGTGGTAACTGCAAACAAAAACCCAGTAGCAGGGAGTAACTGGAACTGCCCCACAGACGTGCAGCCTGAAGTGAGTTGATGGATCAGACACCCAGACCACTGTAACTGGCAGGTCACAGCAAGCCTAAAAGAGATGTTATTCAGACAGAGTGTGGGATTTTGGAGAGTAATGGCATGTGAGAATGAAAGTGGAGGAAAGCTGCGGATGGAATACAAAAGAAAACTAAAATGAAACACACTAAAGCAAAACAAGAGAAACGGTGTTGTAAACGCAGGGGAGCAGCAGTCTCAGATGGCAAATGCCAGAAAGGAGGGGGGAAATGAAGAAATAAGCTGCATGCAGATGTGCAATGACAGTAAATAAGCAGCACTAACTGTGATAAAGTCTTCATTAGAGAGCTTCCACTCTTAATAAGGAAAGGAAACTTTTCAATACAAGAAAAGAACCTTCCAGATCTATATACATGCTTAGTTTGAAACTTATTCTTTAAAAGGAATGGTATACAGAAAGAGGGCTTCCCTAGGAGGTGGGAAAACCTACTGGATCATTTGACTTCTTGACAGGATTATAGCTCGTCTTGCTGCTTCTAATTAATAATGCATTTAGCTATATTATTAGACATTTAGATATGTTTTTTCTGGCAGCAGTAGTAACTGAGTTCTTTCTCACTGACCTCTGCTAGTAAAAGGGATAATAAATGACAGTCAAGGTAAATACAGTCTGCTGTTAAGCTGTAAGGCTGTCTGTTAGCGCCCCAGCCCTTCAGTGACTCATACACAAGTTACATCCAAAGCAACTAACCCTAAAATTGGACTATATGTGCTAGCTCAGATTCTGTGTCTTAGTGTGGCAGTTTGTTTCAGAGTTGCCACAAATGAATGTTATTATTAACTCAAAGGATTGGTGAAAAGTGACATTGATACTTCCTCTTTGAGAAGAGGAAACAGAAAAAAACGTTGCTGACATGCTGTGTCCAGGGAAAGAACTTGGACACTACCAGGTGCCAGGCACTGCGAAGGTCATTTTGCACTTCTCATCTCAGTTTAGTCTTACAGTAAATGTGCAATGAAGTTATTATTAACTACATTTTAAGCCTGAGAAAACTGAAGTTCAGAGAGATTAGAAACTTGTCCAAGTTCCCTCAAGGAACCAGGAAACCAAGCCAGAACTAAACCTAGGAACACTCTGACTCTGAAATACCCAATTTTCCCATAAATCAAACAAGATTTTGCCGGTTAAAGACCTAAATTACAACTTCTTTCACTCAGTCACATGCTTACAATTCAGCCTCTGAAACTGAAAAGACTCTTTTGTGACTAAATAATGACTGGTTTAAAAAGATAAACAAGATACTGTCATCATTAAATTATATTGTAAGGATGGTCAGTCATCATCCTAAAGATGGACAAGTTAAGAGAGTTCTTTGTATGCAATATGGAATAGTTATATGTGCATATTTTAAGGGAAAAAAACATAAAGACTTAATTTTAAAAGACATTACTATCTTTAGTAATTCCCTGTCTTCCCAAAAGCAAGAAAATTATTCAGATAAACTTAACTGAATAATCTGAATTTTTGGAACTGAGTGACCATTCAGAAAACAGGAGGATGTTTCGCAATCGTCATGCCCTTTCTTCTTGCTAGACTTCTCTGGAGTGGTCTCTCCCCTACTGGAGGATCCCTAATCATCTGCTTCCCCCAGCTGAGAGTCCCACCTGAACTCCAGACCTGCGCTGTGCAAGGCCACCACACTTCAGAACCACTGCATACCCTGCACCCTCTTTGTCACTTACTGCACTAAAGAAGGAAGAGATTATTATCTCTCATCCTCAATAACTCTGAAAGGGGCATGACCTGAATCCCATTTTTCAGACGATGAAACCGAAATCATAAACCAGATGATGAAACCTGAAGTCATAAACCTAACAACTGATGGAGCCAGGCAGCAATTCAAGCCCAGGTATTTCTGATTCTAAGGTGGATTCTTGTGCCCCACGTCCTGGCTGCCTCTCTGTATATTTCTCAGTTTCCACTTGGCAGTTGCAAAGCTCTCCTGATCTTTTTTGGGTCTATAACTGAATGCCACTGTTTCTCCCTTTAATTCATCTCTGCTTTCTTTTTCTCTTAGATTCTTTTCCAGGATGCATGGCATCACTTGCGAACTGTAATATATTTGTATGTTCACTTACCTTTCTCTTCTAGTAAGTTCTCACTTACTTTGTGCCTACAACCTTGTGTGCCTACAACCTTTCAGAAAGGCTGGCAAAGAGTTTGACACACTAATACATAATTATTTGTGAAGTAAATGATGCTCTCCAGTCACCATAACCAGAACTCCACAGGTCAATCAAGACTCATTCCTCTCCTGTCCCCAAGACCTGTTAGTAATGAAGTCTCTTTATTACTTTGAATATCTCATGATGCTGTCTTCAGTTTTCCATCGTGGCTGACTTAGGTATGGGTTCTGCCATTCTTGCTTGGATTGCCACAGTTTTCTTCTGAATGATGGAAACACCCCTCTCTCTGAGGCGATTCCCATCAAAAACACTACAAGTGTGGTCCAGTTTTTCAGTAACTCATCGCCTCTTCCATGATCCATGTTTCTTCAGAGCTCTTACCCTTGCCAACCACTCTAACCTCAGCATTTACTGGCTCTCTCTTGCCTTCTCCCTCTCTCTGTCTCGCCCCCTTCTCCACCACCCACAGCTGCACGTTTGCACACAAACACATACACACACAGATTATCATCCAGCCATTATAAAACACCTACAAGCCCCTTAGATCTTTGCGACTTTTCTCCACTGTATGGTTTCCTGCATAAGAAATGCCCTTTTTCCATTTACTAACCTCATATATTTCCAAATAAAAGGCCAGTCAAAGGTTAATAATTTGTCATCCTGTTAAAGTGACAGTCTTCACATCTGGTAGATCAAGATGGCAGAGTAGGAGGCTCACGAGTGCACCTCCCCCCACAGACACAACGAACCACAACCACACGTAGAACAACTATCTCTGAGACAACCTGAGGGCTAACAGGACAGAGTTTCTACAATTAAGGATATAAAGAAAAGGCTGTATGGAGATGGGTAGAAAGAGAAGAGATGCAGTCTAGTCACACACAACACACACTCCCGATGCAGTGGCCCACAGGTTGGATGGGGGCAGGGAACGACACAATCACAGATGTCCCTGAGGAACAAGGGGTCCACGCTTCACACTGGGCTCCCCAGCTCAGGGGACCTGCACAGGGAAGATGAGCCCTTTCACATCAGACCTTGAAAACCAGTGCGACTTATACCAGGGAGAGCCACTGCTGCTGCTGCTGCAAGTCGCTTCAATCCTGTCTGACTCTGTGCGACCCCACAGAGGGCAGCCCACCAGGCTCCCCTGTCCCTGGGATTCTCCAGGCAAGAACACTGGAGTGGGTTGCCCTTTCCTTCTCCAATGCATGAAAGTGAAAAGTGAAAGTGAAGCCACTCAGTCAGATTCTTCGCGACCCCATGGACTGCAGCCCACCAGGCTCCTCCATCCATGGGATTTTCCAGGCAAGAGTACTGGAGTGGGGTGACATTGCCTTCTCTGAGGGAGAGCCACAGGGCTACAGAAAACCAAGATTCTGCTCCTGAAGAATCTGTGCAGACTCACACTGCGTATTAGCACAGAAGAACCAACTTGAAAACTGCCTGGGTCAGACAAGGAGATCAGCTGACTAATTCAGGGAGTATGCTGGAGTGGCAAGGATCTGGTAAAACTTTCTTCGTGACAGAAGCACTGGTGGGTGCCATTTTCTTTTGCTCTCTTTCTACCTGCCTGGCCTGGCACTGGCAGGTGCCATTTCTGTTACTTTCCATCATCTTGGTTAGAAAAAATGCTCCCGTCCAGGTGTTCTCCCAAGGTGTTCTCTCCTGCTCAACACACCCATCCCAGAGGACCTCTCCAAAGCAGCTCTCAGCCCACCCCTCCCAGCAAGTGTCCTCTACCAGCATCAGCAGCCCCTCCAAAGCAGCTGCTGCTCCAGAGGGTCAGCCCCCAACCACAGCATGTTCACAACAGCCATAGCGAGGCTTCAGAGCCACTCACAGTGGGGGCCAGTACCACATTTCACCAAACTCACAGCAATCACATGCAGACCTCTCAGCCAGCTGGCCTGAGGGAAAACCCTGCCAAACAGCATGCCTGTAGCAATCACAGTCCAACCACAGCGAAAGGACACACACAGCCCACACAGCGGATACACCTGGAGCAGCTGGCTCTGGTGACCAGGGGACCGCGTCACCGGGCTCCATGGGACAACATCTACATAAGGCTACTCTTTAAAGACTGGGAGATATACCTCATACGCCTAATACACAGAAACAAACACAAAGAGTTAAGCAAAATGAGGAGACAAAAACAATATCTTCCAAACAAAAGAAAAGTTTCAGAAAAATGGAAATATAAAATTTACCAGGTAAAGAGTTGAAACAAATATTCATAAAGATTCTAACTGAACTTGGAAGAAGAATGGATGAACTCAGTGAGAACTTCAGCAAAGAGATAGAAAATACAAAAAGAACCAATCAAAACTGAAGAATACAATAGCTGAAATGAAAGCTACACTACAGGGAATCAACAGCAGGTTAGAGGATGCAGAACAGGTCAGCAATCTGGAAGATATGGGAATGGAAATTAATCTACTGGAAGAGCAAAAAATAATAATAATCCAAAGAAATGAGGATAGTTTAAGGGATCCTCTAGGACAACATCAAGTGTGCTAACATTCACATGATAGAGGTCCCAGAAGGAGAGAAAAAAGAAATAGCAACAGAAAACATCTGAAAATATAATGGCTGAAAACCTTCCTAACCTGGTGAAGAAAACAGTTGTCCAAATCCAAGAAATTAAAAAAAAAAAAAAAGAAGAAGAAGAAAAGTACAGGTGAAAATCCCTGAGGAACATAAATTCAGAAATCCTCAACAAAATACTAGCATGCCAAATTCAACAACACTTTGAAAGGATTATTCACCATCAAGTGATATTTATTCCATAGATGCAAGGATGATTCAATATAGGCAAATCAAACAATGTGATGCACCATAATCAACAGAATGAATAATTAAAATCATATGATTCTATAAATAGGCACAGAAAAACCATTTGATATAATTTAATATCCATTTATGATTTTTTTAAAACTCTTAATAAGTTAATAATACATTTTAATTAGGCATAGAAGGAACATGTACCAAATTAAATAACACCCATATACAACAGCTAGCATCATATTCAGTGGTAAAAGGCTGAAAGCATTTCCTCTAAAATCAGGAAAGAGATGAAGATGCTCACTATTTCCATGTTTATTAAACATTGTACTGGAAGTACTAGCCACAGCAATCAAAAAGGAAAGAAATAAAAGGCATTCAGATTGAAAGGAAAAAGTAAATCTGGAGATGACATGATGCTATATACAGAAAACCCCCAAAGATGCCATCAAAAATTATTAGAACTAACAAATAAATTAGTAAAGTGGCAGGATCAAAATAAATATACATAAATCTGTTGTAATTCTGTACAATGGACATGGAACAACAGACTGTTTCCAAATCCAGAACTGAACTGAACTGAACAAACTATCATTGGAGATTGTGTTCACCTATGGCTGATTCGTGTCAATGTATGGCAAAACAAATACAGTATTGTAATTAAAAAATAAATAAATTTTTAAAAAAAGAATACAATTATTTCAACACAGAAAAAAAAATCCCATATACAACTATATAAAAAAGAAAAACATACTTAGGAATAAATTGAACCAAGAAGGTGAAGAGCTATACTCTGGAAACTATAAAATATTGATAAAAGAAAGTGAAAACAGCCAAACAAATGGAGAGATATACTGTCCTAGTGAATGAGAAGCATTAATATCGTTAAGATGTCCATACTACCTCCAAGCAATCTACAGATTCAGTGCAATACCTCTCATAATGCCAATGGTATTTTTCAAGGAATTGAAACAAATTGTTCAGAATTTTGTATTGAAAACAGACTCTGAAGAGAAAAAGAAATTTTAAGAAAGAAGAATAAAGATGAGGTATCATGCTCCCTGATTTCAAACTATACTACAAAATTATATATCACAAATACAGATCAAAATCAAAACTATATGATCCTGGCACAAAAACAGATGCATCAATCAATGGAAACAACAGAACTGGGAGCCCAGAAATAAAAATCATGCATATATGGTCAACTAATGTATGACAAGGGCTCCTTGGTGGCTCAGTGGTAAAGAATCTGTTTGCCAAGCAGGAAATATGGGTTCAATCCCTAGGTCAAGAAGATCCCCTGGAGAAGAAAATGCAACCCACTCCAGTATTCTTGCCTGGGAAATCCCATGGACAGAGGAGCCTGACAGGATATAGTCCACGGTGTCGCAAAAGAGTTGGACACAATGTAGTGACTAAATAACAACAATAACAACAAATAACAACGGGAAAATTGAAAAGCTACAAGCAAAAGAATGAAACTGGACCATTTTCCTAAATCACATATAAAAATAAACTAAAAATAGATTCAGTTCAGTTCAGTAGCTCAATGGTGTCTGACTCTTTGCAGTGCTATAGACTGCAGCACGCCAGGCCTCCCTGTGTATCACCAACTCCCAGAGTTTACTCAAACTCATGTCCATTGAGCAGTGATGCCATCCAACCATCTCATCCTCTGTTGTCCCCTTCTCCTCCCACCTTCAGTCATTCCCAACATCAGGGTCTTTTCAAATGAGTCAATTCTTTGTATCAGGTGGCCAAAGGCTTAGAGTTTCAGCTTCAGCATCAGTCCTTCCAATGAATATTCAGGATTGATTTCCTTTAGGATGGACTGGTTGGATCTCCTTGCAGTCCAAGGGACTCTCAGGAGTCTTCTCCAACACCATAGTTCAAAAGCATCAGTTTTTGGTGCTCAGCTTTCTTTACAGTCTAACTCTGACATCCATACATGACAACTGGAAAACCAAAGCTTTGACTATGTATGTATGTGAAGTCGCTCAGTCGTGTCTGACTCTTTGCAACCCCGTGGACTGTAGCCTACCAGGCTTCTCTGTCAGACAGACATAAAACCTTAATTTTAAGACCAAAACCATAAAACTCCTAGAAGTAAACATTGGCAGCATGCTCTTTGACATCAGTCTTGGAAATATTTTGTTTGGATCTGTCTCCTCGGTCAAAGGAAGCAAAAGCAAATATTTAAAAATGGACTACATCAAAGCAAAAATTTTCTGCACCATGAAGGAAACTATCAATGAAATAAAAAGGCAACTTCTGAAAGGGAAATGATGTTGATATCCAAAATATATAAGGAATTCACACAGCTGGATATTAAGAAAAGCAAACAGAGCATCTGATAGGCGTTTTCCAAAGAAGACATGCAGATGGTCAAAAGCATATGAAAAGATGCTCACAATCACTAATCATCAGGGAAATACAGATCAAAATCAAAATGATATATCACTTTATACCTGACAGAATAGCTATTATCAAAAAGACAAAAAGACAGCAAATAACAGGTGTTGATGAGGATGTAGATTAAAAGGGAATTCTCATGTACTGCCGGTGGGAATGTAAACTGGTGCAGCCTCTAGGGAAAAAAAATATGGAGATTCCTTAAAAAACTAAAAATAGAATTGCTGGATGATCTAGCAATTCCATTTCCAGGTATATATCCAAAGTAAACAAAAAGACTAATTTGAAAAGATAAATGTATTCTTATGTTCACTGCAGAACTATTTACAATAGCTAACATATGCTGCTGCTGCTGCTAAGTGGCTTCAGTCGTGTCTGACTCTGTGCAACCCCATAGACAGCAGCCCACCAGGCTCCTCTGTCCCTGGGATTCTCCAGGCAAGAATACTGGAGTGGGTTGCCATTTCCTTCTCCAATGCATGCATGCATGCTAAGTCGCTTCAGTCGTATCCAACTCTATGTGACCCTATGGACAGCAGCCTACCAGGTTCCTCTGTCCACAGGATTCTCTAGGCAAGAATATTGGAGTGGGTTGCCATTTCCTTGCCAAGATACGGAAGCAACTTAAATGTTTAAAGCAGATAAAGAAGATGTGGTATATATACAAACAATGGAATGTTACCCAGCCATAAAAAAGAATGAAATCTTGCCATGTGAGACATGAATGAATCTAGAGGATTTATGCCAAGTGAAATAAGTCAAAGACAAATACTGTACAAATACCATACAATACTTATATGTAGAGTCTAAAAAACAAAAGAAAAAAAACAAAACAGAAACACACTCAGATACAGAAAGCAAACTGGGGGTTGCCAGAGGGCTGGGAGTATAGGAATTGGGTGAAACAGGTGAAAAGATTAAGTACAAACTTTCAGCTATAAAATAAATTAGTCATGGGGATGTAATGTACAGAATTGAATTATAGTCAGTAATATTGTAATAACTTTGTATGGTAACAGATAGTTATTAGACATTGTGATCATTTTGTAAGATATAAAAATATAGAATCACTATGTTATTCACCTAAAGTTAATATAATATTGTGTCAATTATACATCAATAAAAATAATAAAAATAAAAAAGTGATATTCCTTAAACATATCCATTGCATAAAACTTCTAATAATTAAAATATATAAACCTAATTTTACATGTTCAAAATATGGAAATTTAGTACTTGCATTAAATATAACCAATTATTTTATCTTATCTGTTATTATTTTTATATTTTAGTTGATCTGACCTTCATTACTAGGGTGGCATTTGTAGCAAAAAATAATATGTGAGATATTAACCAAGATTTTTAATTTATGGGTATCACAAATGGATGAAATGGGTGAAGGGGTCAAAGGTATAAACTTCCAATTATAAGTGCCAGAGATGTAATGTACAGCATGGTGACTAGTTAACAATAATAATACTGTACGGCATATTTGAATGTTGCTGAGAGTAAATGTTATAAGCTCTCTTCATAAGAAAAATAAATTTTGTTACTACATGTGGTGATGGATGTTAATACATTATGTTGATCATTTCACAATATAAACAAATATCAAATATTTATGTTGTATACATAAAACTAATATAATATTATGTCAATTATATCTCAATTTTTAAAAATACATTTTACTTGCATTTCTATGGCCCTCTCCTATTTTGTCAGCAGCAAAAAATAGCTCAAGAAAACAGAGCCCCAAAAAGGAAATGGTCAAAGTCTTGGCTTTTGAGTTCCAAAATAAAGACTTGAAACTTGCAGTAAAGCCAAAGGTCTTAAATTTAAAGATTTTTATCTGCAAGCACAGAATTTTCTGCTCTCAAATGGTTGCTTAGTTGTCTTGAAAACCCAGGCATAGTGTTTATACCATTAAAAAGTAAATAAAAGATTTAATAAGGAGTAATATAAGCATCTGAATGCAGAGTTCCAAAGAATAGCAAGAAGAAATAAGAAAGCCTTCCTCAGCGATCAATGCAAAGAAATAGAGGAAAACAACATAATGGGAAAGACTAGAGACCTCTTCAAGAAAATTAGAGATATCAAGGGAACATTTCATGCAAAGATGGGCACAATGAAGGACAGAAATGGTACGGACCTAAAATAAGCAGAAGATATTAAGAAGAGGTGGCAAGAATACACAGAAGAACTGCACAAAAAGATCTTCACAACCCAGAAAATCACGATGGTGTGATCACTCACCTAGAGCCAGAATCCTGGAATGTGAAGTCAAGTGGGCCTTATAAAGCATCACTATGAATAAAGCTAGTGGAGGTGATGGAATTCCAGTTGAGCTATTTCAAATCCTGGAAGATGATGCTGTGAATGTGCTGAACTCAATATGTCAGGAAATTTGGAAAACTCAGTAGTGGCCACAGGACTGGAAAAGTCAGTTTTCATTTCAATACCAAAGAAAGGCAATGCCAAAGAATGCTCAAACTACCACACAATTGCACTCATCTCACACAGTAGTAAAGTAATGCTCAAAATTCTCCAAGCCAGGCTTCAGCAATACATGAAACATGAACTTCCAGATGTTCAAGCTACTTTTAGAAAAGGCAGAGGAACCAGAGATCAAATTGCCAACATCCACTGGGTCATGGAAAAGGCAAGAGAGTTCCAGAAAAACTTCTATTTCTGCTTTATTGACTATGCCAAAGCCTTTGACTGTGTGGATCACAATAAACTGTGGAAAATTCTAAAAGGGATGGGAATACCAGACCACCTGACCTGCCTCTTGAGAAATCTGTATGCAGGTCAGGAAGCAACAGTTAGAACTGGACATGGAATAATAGACTGGTTCCAAATAGGAAAAGGAGTACGTCAAGGCTGTATATTGTCACTCTGCTTATTTAACCTCTATGCAGAGTACATAATGAGAAATGCCGGGCTGGAGGAGGCACAAGCTGGAATCAAGATTGCTGAGAGGAATATCAATAACCTCAGATATGCAGATGACACCACCCTTATGGCAGAAAGCTAACAAGAACTAAAGAGCCTCTTGATGAAAATGAAAGAGGAGAGTGAAAAAGTTGGCTTAAAGCTCAACATTCAGAAAACGAAGATCATGGCATCTGGTCCCATCACTTCATGGGAAATAGATGGGGAAATGATGGAAACAGTGTCAGACTTTATTTTGGGGGGCTCCAAAATCACTGCAGATGGTGATTGCAGCCATGAAATTAAAAGATGATTACTCCTTGGAAGGAAAGTTATGACCAACCTAGACAGCATATTCAAAAGCAGAGACATTACTTTGCCAACAAAGGTCCATCTAGTCAAGGCTATGGTTTTTCCTGTGGTCATGTATGGATGTGAGTGTTGGACTGTGAAGAAAGCTGAGTGCTGAAGAATTGATGCTTTTGAACTGTGGTGTTGGAGAAAACTCTTGAGAGTCCCTTGGACTGCAAGGAGATCCAACCAGTCTATTCTGAAGGAGATCAGCCCTGGGATTTCTTTGGAAGGAATGATGCTAAAGCTGAAGCTCCAGTACTTTGGCCACCTTATGCGAAGAATTGACTCTGGAAAAGAATCTGATGCTGGAAAGGATTGGGGGCAGGAGGAGAAGGGGAAGACAGGGGATGAGATGGCTGGATGGCATCACCGACTTGATGGACATGAGTTTGGATAAACTCCGGGAGTTGATGATGGACAGGGAGGCCTGGCGTGCTGCAATTCATCGGTTGCAAAGAGTCAGACATAACTGAGCGACTGAACTGAACTGAGAATCACTCTTTATTGACATTTTCGAAACTTTTGTCTTTAGCAAGAAAAACTTTCCTTGTTTATGTCATACATCTGTTCACTTACCTTTCTAGTTTTTATACTTTATATTGTCAATAGAACTTTAAAAAGAGCTCATCAGTAAAGTCTACTTTACTTTGATATAAATCATAGCTCTCTATATTATGAACACTGTTTCTATAAACACACTTGACTCTTCTCACCTTGTACTTTTCCCCTGTTAAATTTCACCTGTATGAAATGTCTGACCCTTTTCTCTTGGCTTTAAATAAATCCTGTTTCTCCCTTAATATCTAGTTCAAATCCCACTATGATTTCCTAAAGTGCTTCAAGATCACCCCAAGCTAGAAAGCCATCTCTCTCACCTCTGAATGCCCTCAACCACTATTATCAGTGAAATCCATGGGCCATAAATCTTGTGCCATTTTGCCATAAGTTTTCTTTATTGAACTACATTTTAATATTTTTATTATATTCTTCCTGAAAATAGTACTCTTATTTTAGCAACTAGAATATAAATTTTTGGAGGGAACTAAATATATTTTCCATTTTTATATCCACCAGAGACTGCATCAGTGGTTTGTTTGCAAGGAGTAAATACTAAAAGCACATTGGATATGGTATTTTATCTTTGGTGATGATAAAATATGGTATTTTATCTTAATAATTTACTATGTGCCTCGTGCTGTGTGAGTCTCTTCATGTGGATTATCTCCTGAAAATCTCCTACAGACTTAGGAATTTGGTTCCATTTTTACCTTTATTGTTTAACAGATAAAACAGGCTTTAGAGTCCAAAGGTTGAAGTCATTTAACTTGTTCTAGGCCACACAGCTAGAAGCAGAAAAATCAGAACTTCATTTTATCTTCAATGTTAAATTTCTACTTGTAGGAATCCACATGTAGGACTTCCTCAGGTGGACAAAATTTATTCTGTTTTTTGATGTCATTGTTTTAGAAAAAGTATTCTTCATCAAAACCTGATCTCCATTTCAGTATCTAGATCATCTGAGAGCAACAGGAGGGCCCTCTGTAATGGTCTCCACAAGTAAGAAATAAATGCTGTGAAAGGTGTTTCATGGCTTCAATGAAGTAACATAAATTTTCATGGAAAACAAAACTAAATCACATTAAAAGAAAACATAATGAACCAGAACACTAATAAGAAATGATAAATATTACACAAAGTTTTCTAAACATTACAGCTAATGATAATTCTAAAAAACAACTAGGCAATTTCGAAGTTCAACGTGGAATAAAATAATTATTGTCAAATAAATCACTGTGAGAGAGAAAAGTGTTTTTTAAAAACCTCCTAATGGGATCTGGAATTGGTGACATCATCTTCATGTGAATCATAACTAAAGAAGATAAAGACAAAGATATTATAAAGTACTTTGAGTACAACACTATCTGTTCTTGGTTTATTGCTTCTGACAAAGAACTATTATACATAAAAAGAGTATGAAATATGAAAGGACCCAAAACAGTTGAGATGTTTAATAAGACATTACAAAACTGATATGTCCAAAAATGGATTCTCAATAGTCTTTCAAAACCTATTCCTTCCCAATTTTCTTCATCTCAGGAAACACCATTGCCTTTTCCAAGTTCTGCACTTTCCCCTATTTCAGGCCCTGTTTCACTAGCCTTAAATTCCTGCCCCTTTCCTCTCGACTTGAAACAAACTCTGTACCTCCCTCAATATCCAGTTCAAATCCCACCATGTTTTCCCAAAGTCCTCATGATCACTCCAGGTTAGAGCGTTATCCCTCTCCCACCTCTGAGTGCCCACAGTCATCGTCATCAGTGTGGTCCATGGGCCATAAATGTAGCCCCCAGTCCTTGAATCTCCCTGGACTCTGCTCTTCCTGTCAGAGCCCGCATGCAGTGCCTCAGTCTGGTCATCAGCTCCTCTGCCACTACTTTAACAAGCCATTGTCACACTGTGCCTGTGCTACTGCAGCAGACTCAGCGGGCCATGCAGCTTCCACCTCTCCACTGCCATCATTCCCCAGCGCACACACACACACACACACACACACACACACACACACACACACGAGCCAGAGTATTCTTTTAAAAATGTGTCCGATTATGTCACTCTTCAGAATTCTCCAGCAATTTCAGTAGCACTCAAGGAAAAAACCCCGAATCTTCACTTTGGACAGTGAGACCCACCAGTACCTCAACAACAAGCCTAATTAATCTTCCTCCTACTATTTTCTACTGCTCTAACACCACCAGCAAAACCATCACCCTTCCATCTGCTCCAGACACTGGGATCGCCTTGCTCTTCTATGAACTCATCATTCTCTTCTCCTTATACCCCGAGTCATTTGCACTTGCTAATCCCTGGGCCTGGAATGTTCTCAGTCCAGTTCTCTGCTCAAATGTCTTAGGAAGACATTCTCAAGTCATCCTACATAAAATAACATTATCATCACCACCTCTTTCTATTCCCCTGATATTATTCTTCACAACACTTGTCAACCCCTAATATGTTATTTTAATGTATATTATATATAGTATATGTTTTAAAATAAGTTCTTGAGATGCTTAGTTTAGTCTACAATAAATAAATTCAGGAGTCTAAAATAAGAGTCTACAATAAATAAATAAACAAAGAATAGTTTTTAATATATACATATATTGGTCATTTTGCAAACTTCTCAACAATGCAGTTGTCCAAAATGCAATTGCAAAATGCATGAAGTAGGGCTGCCAAAAAGAAAGGTTAGGGATTAAAAGTATTAGTAAAAACTTATATCCTTACGAAATCCTGCACACAGATATTTATAGCAGCTTTATTCATCACTGCCAAAACCTGGAAGCAACCAAGATGTCCTTCAGTAGGTAAACTGTGGTATACCCAGACAATGGAACATTATTCAGTGCTAAAAAGAAATGAGCTATCAAGCCATGAAAAGATATGGAGCAACCCTAAGCACTGATTACTAAGTGAAAGAAGCTAATCTTAAAAGGCTTTATATTGTGTGAATCCAACTATATGGCATTTTGGAAAAGATAAAACTATGGAGACAGTAAGGTTAAGTTTCTAGTAGTTGGGGGAATAGGCAGAGAACAGAGGGTTTTTAGGAGAGTGAAAACACCCTATATGATAGTATAATTACACATGTCATTGTACATTTGTCCAAATCCATACAATGTATAATACCAACAGTGAATTGTAGTGTAAACTACAGACTCTGGGCAGTTAAGATACGCCCATGCAGGTTTATTAACTGCAACAAATGTACCACTATGGTGGAGGAGGTTGATAATGGGGAAGACTATGCATGGGGGTGCAAGGAGTATTCAGGAAATCTCTATACATTTTTCTCAATTTTTCTGTGAACCTAAAACCACCCTTAAAAATTAAATAAAATTACTGTTAACTGCCTAGAATGTAATGATTCAATTACCTGAGAAGTATGAAACACAGTAACCATTAGTCTGCAAACTGAAAAATGATAAGTATAGGCCTACTAGTTTGCATTGCTTACAATAATAACCTACATCCAAGACTGCATAAAAGCAAAATAACCTCATAAAAATCCAGATTATTATGATCTTTATTATGTTACATTATGGACTAAGTTTCTCTCTGAAGTCACACCTACTAATGTCAAGATGTTTGAAGAACCAAATTTCATGATAATTTTATCTCAGTAAATATGGTTATGTGAAAGTGTGGTCACTCAGTTGTGTCTGACTCTTTGTGACCCCATAGACTGTAGCCCACCAGGCTCCTCTATCCATGGAGTCCTCTAGGCAAGAATACTGGAGTGGACTGTCATTTCCTTCTCCAAAGGATCTTCCTGACCCAGGGATTGAAGCTGGGTCTCCTGCATTGTGGGCAGATTATTTATTGTCTGAGCCACAAGGGAATATGTTTATATAGACAGTATCTATTTTATTATCTAATATTTCTTAGAAACTGATTATTTAGGAAGTAACACTAGATACTGTGTCAATAAGCTCAGGCTAGTATATTATGCCATCTAATGTTTCAGGAATCCTTCAGCATTTTCTGATTAGAATTCAAATTAAATGCAAACAGTCAAGTAGCACACAGAGACCCCATTATCAGCTCTCCATGAGCTGAGAGGATGAATGGGACATGTTAATTATCTGCTTTCCAGCAGCTGTGATTAATTTCGACTGGTACATCTTGCTAATGTGATAGACGACAGTAAATATTGGGGCTTGTTATGTTTTCCAGGGCTAGGAAATCATGGACTCTAATGACTTGCTTCATTTGTAGCTAGCTATGCAATCTGCCAGAGATGCTAGACTCCACTTAATCTCTATACCAAGTGAAGTTCACGCTAGCAGAACTTGTTTTCAGAGTCCTCTATCTCAGAAAAGTTGCTCTCTGTCTTGTCTGTCTGTCTGTCTCTCTCTGTGTCTCTCTCTCTCACACACACACACACACACACACACACACACACACACACTTCAGTTTCAGAATTAACAGCATACAGAACCAAACCTACTGAGGTGCTAAGAGATCCCAGTCACCATATGTATGTACGTTTCTTTCTTTCTACTTAAGAATGTCTTTCTAAATGTGGTTTGTTTTTAAGAAACTAAATGCCTTTTCTGAGTCCATGAGTGGCTGCACCAGATCTAATATTAGATTTGCAATCTTTGAACAGTACTTGATGTCTTTTGAATCATGGTCATCTAGAAGAAATTGTCACTAGAGGTGTGTTTCTCAACCTTTTGTTCATTAACACCCCCCTTTAGCCTCCTTGCAAGATTTTAATACCTCAGATACACTATAGCTGGTTATGTACTATGGCCCTTTATAGGACCACAAACCTGTAACACCTGAGATTTTCCTGAACCCCCAAAGCTTGCTTTCATCCCCTGGGAACAAGATCACCTCTGCTGAGACTGTGTTCACCAGAGGCTTCATTCTATCTGCCTCTTCATTGTCTAAGTTACATGTTCTCATTGGACACAGAGCTACTCTATATCTCACGTTTCCCATACAAACTGGTGAAATAGGCACACCCCAAATATAGGTCCTCCCCTTAAAAGAGGTGGTCAAGACAACACACAGGGGTACAAATGCCCTTCACTCCCTTCCTCTCCCCTGCTCATAACACAGCCCTGGATCAGGTTCAAACTGCCTCAAGGCAACCTTGAAGGAAGATGGAAACCTCAGAAGAGCCATGTACAAATAGTGGTTTGCAGAAAGACTGACTGAATTTGAACACATAGTCTACTTACTTTAATCAAGTACTTCACCCTTCTGAGCTTTATCATCCATACCTATTAAACAGAAGGATCAATGCCAGTGATCCCTTGCCCAGTGTTAGCTCAGTAGAAAGCCCCCAACAAGACAACCCAAAATGCTTACTGATCAAAAGAAGTTTCCTAAATTTACTGCAGCAAATAAGGACTCCACCTTGACACAGTGTTAGAAATCTCCAAAGGAAACAAATAAAGGAAGGTTACTTAAAGTACCCATGCTGCAGAACTTTAAGATCATTTTTGAAAAGCAGAGAAACATCCAGGATTGGACAGAATTAGGGACACAGAAACTCTGCTGTTTTTGAAGCAATACTGAGGAACAAGCTATGATATCCATTTTAAAGTTTCTGGAGAAGGAAATGGCAATCCACTCCAGTATATTGCCTCGAGAATCCCATGGACGGAAAAGCCTAGTAGGTTACAGTCCACAGGGTCGCAAAGAGTCAGACACAACTGAGCGACTTCACCTTCACCAGTCTTAGCTTCCTGGAACAAAACAAACAAAGCCAAAACATTTTGCTTGGCCCCAGTATCATTCAACACAGGAACTGGAATTTATTTCGATTCTCAGTTCCTGCAATACGTCAGACGTTAACTTAGGGACTGAAGGTAGATCTGCAAATACGAGACAAGTTCCCTATTTTCAAGAAGCTTCTATTCCATCAAGAAAAATAAGCTTCAAAAAGATATTATATGGATCAAATCCTTTAAAGAAGTGTAGGTTGCTAGAGAAGTGAATGGTAGAGGAGGTCAACATGAGGGAAATATAATAAAAATTTTCTTTTTGTAAAATGTCGAGCAAAGGCTCCAAGACACTGTGGGAAGGACCCCTGGAAATATCTACTGGCTTTTCAGTACTTAGGGTTTGAGGGCAAAAGGTTGGATAGAGTGGTTTACCCTGTTTTTCCATCATGAATTTGGAGGGAATCTACAGATTAAATCAGTTAACCTATTGTAGTATAAATTATAAATTAATCAGCAACCATCTTTCACAAAATCCTAAGGAAGATAAATTCTTCCTCCAAGTTTCTGAGGTCAAGCACAAAATCACAGAACAGAAGCTATCAAGATGACAATTTAAAAGCTACAAGTTCTAGTTAACCCAAAGTGTCTGGAATTACAATCGGCAGAAAGCTCTGGCTTTAGTAAATGATGAATTTTAGTAGGTCTCAATATCATATACACATGTTTAAGAATCATGAATAAATGTTTTCTTGATACAAGTCTTTGGAGTCCAAAGCGTCTCCTAAACCAAAATTTATCAGCAGTTGCAATGTAGAATTACTGAAGCACTGAAAGTTAAATAAATCTACTCCAGAAACCCAAGCAGATCCAGGAACACAGGACACTTTAACTCCATGGAATTACCTTTTTTGGCTCTGTCTATTCTGGCTCAGCTTCGATGGATATTCCAGCAAATCCTCCATAAGCCAACAACTCCTACTACACTCTGCCCTGGCAGGTCTGGCAGGTCCACACCTACCCTCCTCCCTTTCCTGTAGTAACTGGCTCCATCTCCAACACACCCATTTTGGAAGCTGGCATCACACCAGGCTCACCAGGCAAACCTGTGCTAATCTGTCTCAAATGTTCTGGCTCATCACTTAATAGTATTAAAATCATAAGGAAGACACTTAAACTCTTGTACTTGACTTGTCTTACCTGAAAATGGTGATAATATCTAGCGTTTAGAGTTGTTCAGGGGTTTAAGACGTAAAAAGGGTTTAAGTATGTGAAAAGGGGTAAGCACAGTAAGTAAAAAATAGAGAACTACAGATTTAAGCTATTTTCTTATGCCTTCAATAGGTCTCTCAGATTCTGCCTCTTCTCAACTGCTGCTGACTCCAACAGAACCTTAATTCATCACCTCACACCTCTCCTTATTTTGAGAGCTTTCCCACTGGTTTTCTTACCATCAATTTTTTCCTCTTCATCTTCAGTCAGTTCAGTTGCTCAATCATGTCTGACTCTTTGCGACCTCATGGACTGCAGGACACCAGGGATCCCTGTCCATCACCAACCCCCAGCATTTACTCAAACTCATGTCCATTGAGTCGGTGATGCCATCCAACAATCTTATCCTCTGTCATTCCCCTTCTCCTCCCACTTTCAATCTTTCCCAGCATCAGGGTCTTTTCAAATGAGTCAATTCTTTGCATTAGGTATTAGAGCTTCAGCTTCAGCATCAGTCCTTCCAATGAATATTCAGGATTGATTTCCTCTAGGATAGACTGGTTGGGTCTCCTTGCAGTCCAAGGGACTCTCAAGAGTCTCCTCCAACAACACAGTTCAAAAGCATCAATTCTTTGGTGCTCAGCTTTCTTTATAGTCCAACTCTCATATCCATACATGACCACTGTAAAACCATAGCTGTGACTAGACAGACCTCTGTTGGCATAGTAATATCTCTGCTTTTAATACACTGTCTACATTGGTCATAACTTTTCCTCCAAGGAGCAAATGTCTTTTAATTTCCTTGCTACAGTCACCATCTGTGTGATTTTGGAGCCCCAAAATAAACTCTGACACTGTTTCCATTGTTTCCCTATCTATTTGCCATGAAGTGATAGACATTAGCAATTAAAAATCTCCTGCTTTAAACTTCCCCAGGGATCTTCAAGATGGCAGAAAAGAAGGACATACACTCATCTTTTCGTGGGAGAACTCCAAAATTACAACACACTGCTGAACAACCACTGACAGGAGAATGTAGGATGATGCTGTTAAAGTGCTGCACTCAATATGCCAGCAAATTTGGAAAAGTTAGCAATGGCCACAGGAATGGAAAAGGTCAGTTTTCATTCCAAGCCCTAAGAAAGGGGATGCCAAAGAATGCTCAGGCTACCACGCAATTGCACTCATCTCACACACTAACATAGTTAATTCTCAAAATTCTCCAAGGCTTCAACAGTACATGAACTGTGAACTTACAGACATTCAAGCTTTAGAAAAGGCAGAGGAACCAGAGATCAAATTACTAACATCCTCTGGATCACTAAAAAAGCAAGAGAGTACCAGAGAAACATCTACTTCTGCCTTATTGATCATGCCAAAGCGTTTGACTGTGTGGATCACAATAAACTATGGAAAATTCTTCAAGTGATGGGAAACCAGGCCACTTTACCTGCCTCCTGAGAAATATGTATGCAGGTCAAAAGCAACAGAGAGAACTGGACATGGAACAACAGACTGGTTCTGAAATGAGAAAAGAGTACCTCAAGGCTATATATTGTTACCCTGCTTATTTAATTTATATGCAGAGTACATCATGTGAAATGCCAGGCTGGATGAAGCACAAGCTAGAATCAAGATTGCCAGAAGAAATATCAATAAGCTCAGATACACAGATGACACCACCCTTATGGCAGAAAGTGAAGAACTAAAGAGCCCCTTGATGAAACTGAAGAAGGAAAGTGAAAAGCTGGCTTAAAATTCGATATTAAAAAACTAAGATCATGGTATCTGGTCCCATCACTTTACGGCAAAAAGATGGGGAAATAATGGAAACAGTGAGAGACTATATTTTCTTGGGCTCCAAAAGCACTGCAGATGGTGGCTGCAGCCATGAAATTAAAAGACTCTTGTTCCTTGGAAGAAAAGCTATGCTGAAAGTAGACAGCATATTAAAAAGCAGAGACATTACTTTGCCAACAAAGGTCTGTCTAGTCAAAGTTACGGTTTTTCCAGTAGTCACGCATAGATGTGAGAGTTGGACTATAAACAAAGCTGAGCACCAAAGAATTGATGCTTTTGAACTGTGGTGTTGGAGAAGACTCTTGAGAGTCCCTTGGACTGCAAGGGAATCAAACCAGTCAATCCTAAAGGAAATCAGTTCTGAATATTCATTGGAAGGGCTGATGCTGAAGCTGAAACTCCAATAATTTGGCCACCTGATGTGAAGAACTGACTCACTGGAAAAGACCCTTTCCCTCACTGGGAAAGATTGAAGGCAGGAGGAGAAGGGGATGACAGAGGATGAGATGTTTAGAGGGCATCACCCAGTTTGAGCAAACTCTGGGAGTTGGTGATGGACAGGAAAGCCTGGAGTGCTGCAGTCCATGGGGTCACAAAGAGTTGGACACAACTGAGCAACTGAACTCAACTTCAACTTCTCATCACTTCAAGTTCCTGGCTTGAATACATTCTTGTGCCTCACTGTCAAGTTGTTCTGTAATGTGACACCACTAAAACAACCTAAATACATTGGCAACACACAATGGATTTTTCTCTGTCGCTTTCAGTAGCAACCAGTGGTTAGAGGGAGATGGAGCTGTAAGTCTTCTTCCCAAGGCTCCAGCACTCAGAGTTATACCAAAATGAGAGCAAGTCTCAGAGCTGCCCCTGCCACCTATGAAACAGTGACTGACCCCAAATTAACCATGCCACCTATTCCAGAAGGCTGGTGGAAGCACATCCTCTATTCTTCCTGGTGTTCCATGGTGTTCTGTACGGAAAGTTCACCTAAAGCAGATTCTACCCCATTATTTCTTTCCCCAGCTTTATTGAGATATAATTCATATGCCGCATGGTGTAAATTTAAGGTGCACAACTGGTTGATTTGATACATTTATATATTGCAAAATGATTCCCACCATTATGTTAGTGAATGCCTCCCTCACATAATATAATTACCATTTCTTTTGAGGGGTGAGAACAGTAAGATCTACGCTCTTAGAAACTTTCAAGTATATAATAGGATATTACTAACTACATTCACCATGCTGTACACTAGGTCCTCCAGAACTTACTTGATTATAACAGGATGTGTGTACCCTTCAACCAGCATCTCTCCACTCTCCACCCTCTGCTGCTGCTAAGTTGCTTCAGTCGTGTCTAACTCTGTGCAACCCCATAGATGGCAGCCCACCAGGCTCCCCGTCCCTGGGATTCTCCACCCTCTGCACTCTTCTAATGGCAGGATGCAACTAACCTGGTCAGAGTTGAGTAACAGTATGCTCTGCTCAACAAGTGAGCACCAGTCAGGTGCAGAAAGCTAAGCCCAGGTATCACCCACAGCATGTATCCGTGGGATCTCTGTGCCTTGTTTGTGCCACAGCTGCCAAGCCTGTACAAGGTTTCCTAGACTGGTCAGCCCTCATTTAATGGATTAAAAAATAATATTTAGCAGCCACTACACAAATTAATGGGCTTCCTTGGTGGCTCAGATGGTAAAACATCTGCCTGCAATGCAGGAGACCCAGGTTCAATTTCTGGGTCAGGAAGATCTCCTGGCAAAGGAAATGGCAACCCACTCCAGTAGTCTTGCCTGGAAAATTCCATGGATTGAGGAGCCTGGTAGGCTACACTCCATGGAGTCACAAAGAGTCAGACACAACTGAACAACTTCACTTTCTTTCTTTGCATGAATTAATAAGGCAACTGATACTACCTGAAATAAAGACAGTGAAGCTCTCTCCTGCCTGGGCCTCTGTTTAGAGTCTTTCTGCCCTGACTCACCACTCTTAAAGTGCATATTCCTGACCACAGTATCTACATGTTAAGTAACTAGCACTTTCTATACTGAAGCATTTAAAAATAAATTGCAGGACATAACATCTAAAATCTCTCTCTTTGCTTCCCTTCACATACATTCATCTGCAGCAGAGTTCCTCAACCTCGGCACAACTCACATTTCAGACTAGATAATTCTCCTGGAGGGAGGCAGGCTATGTATTATACAATGTCCAGCACAACCCTGGTGTCTCCTCACAGGAGGCCAGGAGCACCCTCCGCCACCTGTGACAAGCAAACACATCTACAGAAGTGACCTCATGTCCCAGGGAGGGAGGCGCACCCCGAGTGAGCACTCCCGCTCCAAGCCAGGCTCGTTCCCTAAGGCCACTCTCCCCCACCAAGCTGCATTTCTCCCTTTACCTTTGCTTGCTGTGGGTCCCAGTCTTAGAATTTACCTTCTCTGCTCTCCTACTCAAAAGTGACCCATTCTTTAAGACAAGGAAGCTACAAGGCCCTCAAAAATCACATTAAGCTCTTAAAGGGACTAGTTAGGTCCATGTGAATGCAGTTTCCAGACCACAGCTCTGGTTATCTTAGAGTTTCCCACACCTATTTTTTTCACTTTAAGTACCTGCTGGACCCTGTAAGACTATACTTTGAAACCTCTAACTTAGTACTAAACAGAAGTCATCTTTCCATAAAAGTTTGCATTTATTATGTCCATACTGACCTGTCTTCTTCCTTTTCTGGAGAAGTTTTATACTCTAAAGCAGAGAGAAAGGGTGTGGAAGGGAGAAAGGGAGAAAGGGGAAAATGATTTAACACAATTCTGGTACCAAACTTTCCTGCAACTTAATGGGCTCCTGTTAATAGAATTAAAACATAATACACAAAAACATTTATTCTTTAAAAAGAGACACAAAAATCACAAGTATTTAGACTGGCTCAAATATTGTTTGCGTGGGTTGATATAGAGTATAAGTTCAGTCGCTGAGTCGTGTCTGACTCTTTGTCACTCCATGAATCGCAGCACGCCAGGCATCCCTGTCCATCGCCAACACTTGGAGTTCACTCAGACTCACATCCATCGAGTCTGTGATGCCATCCAGCCATCTCATCCTCTGTCGTCCCCTTCTACTCCTGCCCCCAATCCCTCCCAGCATCAGAGTCTTCTCCAATGAGTCAACTCTTCACATGAGGTGGCCAAAATATTGGAGTTTCAGCTTTAGCATCATTACTTCCAAAAAATACGAGGGCTGATCTCCTTCAGAATGGATTGGTTGGATCTCCTTGCAGTCCAAGGGACTCTCAAGAGTCTTCTCCAACACCACAGTTCAAAAGCATCAATTCTTCGGCACTCAGCTTTCCTCACAGTCCAACTCTCACATCCATACAGGACCACTGGAAAGAACCATAGCCTTGACTAGATGGACCTTTGTTGGCAAAATAATGTCTCTGCTTTTCAACATGCTATCTAGGTTGGTCCTAACTTTTCTTCCAAGAAGTAAGCATCTTTTTAATTTCATGGCTGCAGTCACCATCTGCAGTGATTTTGGAGCCCCCAAAAATAAAGTCTGACACTGTTTCCACTGTTTCCCCATCTATTTCCCATGAAGTGATGGGACCAGATGCCATGATCTTCATTTTCAAATGTTGAGCTTTAAGCCAACTTTTTCAGTCTTCTCTTTCACTTTCATCAAGAGGCTTTTAGTTCATCTTCACTTTCTGCCATAAAGGTGGTGTAAGCTGCATATCTGAGGTTACTGATATTTCTCCCAGCAATCCTGATTCCAGCTTCTGCTTCTTCCAGCCCTGCGCTTCTCATGATGTACTCTGCATATAAGTTAAATAAGCAGGGTGACAATATACAGCCTTGACGTACTCTTTTTCCTATTTGGAACCAGTCTGTTGTTCCATGTCCAGTTCTAACTGTTGCTTCCCCGACCTGCATACAGATGTCTCAAGAGGCAGGTCAGGTGGTCTGGTATTCCCCTCTCTTGAAGAATTTTCCACAGTTTATTGTGACCCACAAAGCAAAGTCTTTGGCATAGTCAATAAAGCAGAAATAGAAGTTTTTCTGGAACTCTCTTGCTTTTTCATGATCCAGTGGATGCTGGCAATTTGATCTCTGTTTCCTCTGCCTTTTCTAAAACCAGCTTGAACATCTGGAAGTTCATGTTTCACGTATTGCTGAAGCCTGGCTTGGAGAATTTTGAGCATTACTTTACTAGTGTGTGAGATGAGCGCAATTGTGTGGTAGTATGAGCATTCTTTGGCATTGCCTGTCTTTGGGATTGGAATGAAAACTGACCTTTTCCAGTCCTGTGGCCACTGCTGAGTTTTCCAAAAGTGCTGGCATATTGAGTGCAGCACTTTCACAGCATCATCTTTCAGGATTTGAAATAGCTCAACTGGAATTCCATCACCTCCACTAGCTTTGTTCATAGTGATGCTTTCTAAGGCCCACTTGACTTCAATTCCCGGATGTCTGGCTATAGGTGAGTGATCATACCATTGTGATTATCTGGGTCATGAAGATCTTTCTGTACAGTTCTTCTGTGAATTCTTGCCACCTCTTCTTAATATCTTCTGCTTCTGTTAGGTCCATACCATTTCTGTCCTTTATTGTGCTCATCATTGCATGAAATGTTCCCTTGGTATTTCTAATTTTCTTGAAGAGATCTCTAGTCTCTACCATTCTGTTGTTTTCCTCTATTTCTTTGCATTGATTGCTGAGGAAGGCTTTCTTATCTCTTCTTGCTATTCTCTGGAACTCTGCATTCAGATGCTTATATCTTTCCTTTTCTCCTTTGCTTTTTGCTTCTCCTCTTTTCACAGCTACTTGTAAGGCCTCTTCAGACAGCCATTTTGCTTTTTGCATTTCTTTTCCATGGGGATGGTCTTGATCCCCGTCTCCTATACAATGTCACGAACCTCATTCCATAGTTCACCAGGCACTCTATCTATCAGATCTAGTCCCTTAAATCTATTTCTCACTTCCACTGTATAATCATAAGGGATTTGATTTAGGTCATACCTGAATGGTCTACTGGTTTTTCCCCCCTTTCTTCAATTTGAGTCTGAATTGGGCAATAAGGAGTTCACGATCTGAACCACAGTCAGCTCCTGGTCTTGTTTTGTTGACTGTATAGAGCTTCTCCATCTTTTGCTGCAGATAATATAATCAATCTGATTTTGCTGTTGACCATCTGGTGATGTCCATGTGTTGGAAGAGGGTGTTTGCTATGACCAGTGCATTTTCTTGGCAAAACTCTATTAGTCTTTGCCTTGCTTCATTCCATATTCCAAGGCCAAATTTGCCTGTTACTCCAGGTGTTTCTTGACTTCCTACTTTTGCATTCCAGTCCCCTATAAAGAAAAGGACATCTTTTTTGGGTGTTAGTTCTAAAAGATCTTGTAGGTCTTCATAGAACCATTCAACTTCAGCTTCTTCAGCATTAGTGGTTAGAGTAGAGACTTGGATTACTCTGATTTTGAATAGTTTGCCTTGAAAACTATTCAACGAACAGAGATCACTCTGTTGTTTTTGAGATTGCATCCAAGTACTGCATTTCGGACTCTTTTGTTGACCATGATGGCTACTCCATTTCTTCTGAGGGATTCCTGTCCGCAGTAGTAGATATAATGGTCATCTGAGTTAAATTCACCCATTCCAGTCCATTTTAGTTCGCTGATTCCAAGAATGTCGATGTTCACTCTTGCCATCTCCTGTTTGACCACTTCAAATTTGCTTTGATTCATGGACCTGACATTCCAGGTTCCGATGCAATGTTGCTCTTGACAGCATTGGACCTTGCTTCTATCACCAGTCACATCCTCAGCTGGGTATTGTTTTTGCTTTGGCTCCATCCCTTCATTCTTTCTGGAGTTATTTCTCCACTGACCTCCAGTAGCATATTGGGCACCTACTGACCTGGGAAATTCCTCCTTCAGTATCCTATCATTCTGCCTTTTCATACTGTTCATGGGGTTCTCAAGGCAAGAATACTGAAGTGGTTTGCTATTCCCTTCTCCAGTGGACCACATTCTGTCAGACCTCTCCACCATGACTCATCTGTCTTGGGTGGCCCCATGGGCAGGGGCTTAGTTTCATTGAGTTAGACAAGGCTGTGGTCCTAGTGTGATTAGACTGACTAGTTTTCTGTGAGTATGGTTTCAGTGTGTCTGCCCTCTGATGCCCCCTTGCAACACCTACTGTCTTACTTGGGTTTCTCTTACCTTGCTGCTGCTGCTAAGTTGCTTCAGTGGTGTACGACTCTGTACGACCCCATAGATGGCAGCCTGCCAGGGTCCCCCGTCCCTTGGATTCTCCAGGCAAGAACAGTGGAGTGGGTTGCCATTTTCTTCTCCAATGCATGAAAGTGAAAAGTGAAAGTGAAGTCACTCAGTCGTGCCCGACCCTCAGCGACCCCATGGACTGGAGCCTGGCAGGCTCCTCCATCCATGGGATTTTCCAGGCAAGCATACTGGAGTGGGGTGCCATTGCCTTCTCGGACATGGTGTATCTCTTCACGGCTGCTCCAGCAAAGCACAGCCGCTGCTCCTTACCTTGGACGAGGGGTATCTCCTCACCACTGCCCCTCCTGACCTTGAACGTGAAATAGCTCCTCTAGGCCCTCCTGCACTCACGCAGCCACTGCTCCTTGGACATGAGGTAGCTCCTCCCGGCCACAAACCCTGACCTCAGACGTGGGGTAGCTCCTCCCGGCTGCTCCTGTGCTGTCGCAGCCTGGCACTCTCGGCCACCGCCCTGACCTCGGACACGGGGTAACTCCTCTTGGCCGCAAACCCTCGGGCATGGGGTCTCCTGCCTTCTGCCCCTGACCTCAGATGCGGGATAGCTCCTCTTGGTCACGCTCTGTGCCCCATCGCAGCCTGCGCTCTGGTGATGCAGCCATGAAGTTAAAAGACGCTTACTCCTTGGAAAGAAAGTTATGAACAACCTGGATAGCATATTCAGAAGCAGAGACATTACTTGCCAACAAAGGTCCGTCTAGTCAAAGCTATGGTTTTTCCAGTGGTCATGTATGGATGTGAGAGTTGGACTGTGAAGAAAGCTGAGTGCTGAAGAACTGATGCTTTTGAACTGTGGTGTTGGAGAAGACTCTTGAGAGTCCTTTGGACTGCAAAGAGATCCAACCAGTCCATCCTAAGGAGGTCAGTTCTGGGTGTTCATTGGAAGGATTGATAAGTGTATATATACATATATACACTTATAGAGTATAAGCCATCCTGCAATTCTCAAAAGGTCAGAATTCTTTTAAAAAGTCATATAAGAATGTCCATTTATGTGGCAATCTATGAAAATATTTGTACTCGGCAAAGAGTACAGGGAATAACTTTTGTGAACTACTAGCTAAAATTATTTTTAAAACTCTTAGTTTTCTAAAAATAAACCCTATCATATCACATCAAGAACATCATAAAAGCAAATGTTGGCAAAATACAAAGTTAGGTGAACAGAGGCTGTTCTCAGTAAGGCTTAATAAACATAATGGAAACTATAACAAATTAATGATTAATAAAAGCACTGTGAAAATGCAGTGATATTATCTGTGCACATATTATAATTGTAGGTTAAGTCACGTAAAAGTAGTTCTATTTGAATCTAGTAGATTTTACAGTTTTCCCTAAAATACAAATGAGGTAAAAATTAGGCAACATTTTATTAACATATCTAGTTATCTCCATATTTATCTCAAAAGTGTTTCAGTTCAGTTCAGTTCAGTCACTCAGTCATGTCCGATTCTTTGCGACCCCATGCATCACAGCACGCCAGGCCTCCCTATCCATCACCAACTCCCAGAGTTTACCCAAACTCATGTCAATTGAGTCAGTGATGCCATCCAACCATCTCATCCTCTGTCCTCCCCTTCTCCTCCTGCCCCCAAATCCCTCCCAGCATCAGGGTCTTTTCCAGTGAGTCAACTCTTCACACGAGGTGGCCAAAGTATTGGAGTTTCAGCTTCAGCATCAGTCCTGCCAGTGAACACCCAGGACTGATCTCCTTTAGGATGGACTGGTTGGATCTCCTAGTAGTCCAAGGGACTCTCAAGAGTCTTCTCCAACACCACAGTTCAAAAGCATCAATTCTTCGGTGCTCAGTTTTCTTCACAGTCCAACTCTCACATCCATACATGACCACTAGAAAAACCATAGCCTTGATTAGACGGACCTTTGTTGGCAAGTAATGTCTCTGCTTTTCAATATGCTATCCAGGCTGGTCATAACTTTCCTTCCAAGGAGTAATCATCTTTTAATTTCATGGCTGCAGTCACCATCTGCAGTGATTTTGGAGCCCCAAAAATAAAGTCTGACACTGTTTCCACTGTTTCCCCATCTATTTCCCATGAAGTGATGGGACCAGATGCCATGATCTTAGTTTTCTGAATGTTGAGCTTTAAGCCAACTTTTTCACTCTCCTCTTTCTCTTTCATCAAGAGGCTTTTTAGGTCCCCTTCACTTTCTGCTATAAAGGTGGTGTCATCTGCATATGTGAGGTTATTGATATTTCTCCCAGCAATCTTGATTCCACCTTGTGTTTCTTCTAGCCCAGTGTTTCTCATGATGTACTCTGCATATAAGTCAAATAAGTGGGGTGACAATATACAGCCTTAATGTACTCCTTTTCCTATTTGGAACCAGTCTGTTTTTCCATGTCCAGTTCTAACTGTAGCTTCCTGACTTGCATATAGGTTTCTCAAGAGACATGTCAGGTGGTCTGGTATTCCCCTCTCTTTCAGAATTTTCCACAGTTTATTGTGATCCACACAGTCAAAGGCTTTGGCATAGTCAATAGTGTTTAACAGTGCAAAAAAAAATTTCCAAAACTATAATAATGTATCAGGAACACATTATATGCGTCTGTGAACTATCTACTTTTGTAAATAAACATAATTATGTCACTTATTTCCTTTCCTTTTTTCAATTCTTGTATCAGTGTTACATTGTTACAGAACAGCTAGACACACCTCCTCCCCAAAGAAAGCTTCTTTTTAGATAACACAGCATTTTCTAATTTTCACAACCACTATTGCGGGGTAATTATATTCAGCTTATAGACAGGAAAGTGAAATCTTAGACAACTTAACAATATTATCAACCTTCCTAAGTGGAAAATGCAGAACCCAAATTCAGGCATATCTGGCTCCAAGTCTGTGGTCTTTAAAGCTACTCAAGCTGCTGATCAGTTCTCTCCCTCTCAGCAAAGGAAATGTGACTGTACTGGTCAGTTACTGTTCAGCCGCTCAGTCATGTCTGATTCTTTGCAAGCTGCAAGACTGCAGCAGGCTAGGCTTCCCTGTCCTCTATCTCCTGGAGATTGCTCAACTCAGGTCCATTGAGTCAGTGATGCTATCCAACCATCTTATCCTCTGTTGTCCCCTTCTCCCTCAATCTTTCCCAGCAGCAGGGTCTTTTCCTACAAGTCAGCTTTTCATATCAGGTGGCCAAAGTATTCAAGCTTCAGTTTTAGCATCAGTCCTTCCAATGAATATTCAGGACTGATTTCCTTTAGGATTGATTGATTTGATCTCCTTGCTGTCCAAGATGACTCTCAAGAGTTTTCTCCAATACCACAGTTCAAAAGCATCAATTCTTCAGAGCTCAACCTTCTTTATGGTCCAACTCTCATTCATACAAAGCTACTGGAAAACTCGGTTTCGACTATACAGACCTCAGCTAGCAAAGTGATGTCTCTGCTTTTCAATGTGCTGTCTAGGTTTGTCATAGCTTTTCTCTCAAGGTGCAAGAGTCTTTTAATCTCATGGCCACAGTCACTGTCTTCAGTGATTTTGGAGCCCAAGAAAATAAAGTCTCTCACTATTTCCATTGTTTCTCCATCTTTTTGCCATGAAATGATGGGACCAGATGCCATGATCTTAGTTTTTTAAGGGTGAGTTTTAAGCCAGCTTTTTCACTCTCCTCTTTCATCTGCATCAAGAGGCTCTTTAGGTCCTCTTTGCTTTCTGCCATTAGGGTGGTGTCGTCTGCATATCTTAGGTCCAGTATCTGTGTATAATCATTCCAAAATGTTCTTTAAAAAACAAAACAACAACAAAAAAACCTGGCACTTAATGAAATAATCAAAACTTTGAGAATACAAGAATGAATAACTCCTAGTCTGAATAAGATGCATGTGAATATGTAGAGAGATATTACTAAATCTTAGGATGTATTAGATAAATAAATCGTCCCCATGCACAGCATTTCTGATAAGTATTCCATGGATAAAAATGAGGCTCTGAATAAACTTTCACAGTTTTCTCACAGTGGAACTGGTGAAACACTGTAGTACAGCTGATGGAAAGTCTCTGTCTGGTCCGGAGTTCTCCTTTTTAGCATCTCCTTTCTCTTTAATGAATACTTCACTATTTTTGTGCCATCCTATTCTATAATGGATCATTGGTTTATTAGGAACAAGAATCTTTATTTTCAGTCTAATTTTTCACATGTTTAAAGTTCAAGTATGAGATAATTACATTCTAATAATATTTACTCATCATGACTACTCAAAACCTGCTAATCATTTTCTTTATGTATTGCATTTATTACCTCATACATATCTATAGAACATTGCAAGGTAAATATTTTTACCTCCACTGTATAGTTGAAGAAACCAAGGCTTTGAAGTCACACAGATAGGAGATGGTGAACTGGAATTCAGATGCAGAAATGTCTAACTTCAAGCTGTGTACTCAACCACTTTAAGTACACTGATGTTTCTCTAACAAGCTTTGCAAAATATCAGCCACATGCTTTCCATGCCAATCCAGACGTATTCTGAGCTCTGGGTGAGGCAACTACTCTCTGTGCCAAAGAAAAGAATACTTTATAGTTCCCTAAGAAGGAAAGAGGGCTAATATTGTTTTCCAGGGAGAAACCTATTACTTTCAGATTAATGACTGAAATAAAGACACGTCATTCAGAGACAAACATTTCCTCTAGGGCAGCATTGAATCTTCTCTAGTGACAGTGCTCTGGGGATGCTCTGAGTTAATTCTAACTAAATGGAGTTTACATTTTAATCAATTTATCAATTTTATCAACTTGTACATTTTAAACAATGTATGTATTTAATTAAGTTCTACAACTTATTTAGTCTTATAATTTGCCCTGGTGGCTCAGTGGCAAAGAATCTGCCTGCCAGTGCAGGAGACACGAATTCAGTCCCTGGGTCGCGAAAATCCCCTGAAGAAGGAAATGGCAACCAATTCCAGTATTCCTGCCTGGAAAATCCCATGGACAGAGGAGCCTGGTAGGCTACAGTCCATGGGGTCACAAAGAGTCAAACAAGACCTTGTGATTAAATAACAATGAATAAAATAATTTTAGCTATACACAATCAATTAAATTATATAGAACTTAATTCCACCTGAAGTCCAACTTTTTCTAGGTTCAAGGCTATTAGAGAACCTTAAAAAATGTTTCAAGTGGACATTTAAGCTTCCAGTGGGAAATGTTATAATTCATATACTGAAAAATATGCTCTCATGTACAAAGATGAAAACTATGACCTCTTTTTAGTGTGCTACATTGTTTCCCAAGAAAGAAGGGGAGGAAGAATTTTGCTAATCTGTCTTCATATATTAGCTGGTTCCTGCTGAAAATAATGATGGGCTCTTGAAAAAGTGTCCATTATGAAGCTAACTGGCTGACTTGAGCTAAGTTCACAATCTCAACTTTCTTGGCACTATGCTAAAACCAACTGAATTATTTGGTTTTCAAAGCAAGAAAGGTTTACTCTGCCAGTCTAAACGCCAAGGGGATTCACTATGTAGTAATTTTTTAACTCTAATTAAATGTTGTTTTTAACTCACCCCCATGTATTTAAGTCAACTTTGTTTTATTTTTCCCTAACCACTTACAAAGCAGTATGCTAAAAGTCACATATCAAGGATCTACCATAATACAACTTTTAATAACAGGTGCACTTTAGCCAAAATCCACATACTTGGAGGGGAATGAATACATCTACTATTTATAGTTAAATACTTCCTCTACCTGGAGAGATTCCTAACCTGGAAGGATTTTAGAACATGAAGTACTGATATATTATTCTGAAAATAGAGTGAGTGAGTTACAATCTTTTAAAAGCCTTGCCAGGAAGAAGAGAAATACAAAATATAGACTGTGAAACTTCATCTTGGAGAGATTAAGTCAACTGTGATTAAGTCATAAACTTCTAAAGTTATGGCAACTTTCCACTATAAAAGTCAAGTGTTATATTTTCAAAATTCTATACTTTTTGTGTGCTATTTTATAGTGAACTTTGGTAATTATTTTATCCTTTTAAACCATTCCCCCAATCTTGAGAAAGAAGAATGGAACTGGAGAACTCAATCTGCCTGACTTCAGGCTCTACTACAAAGCCACAGTCATCAAGACAGTATGGTACTGGCACAAAAACAGCAATATAGATCAATGGAACAAAACAGAAAGCCCAGAGATAAATCCACACACCTATGGACACCTTATCTTTGACAAAGGAGGCAAGAATATACAATGGAGAAAAGAGAATCTCTTTAACAAGTGGTACTGAGAAAACTGGTCAACTACTTGTAAAAGAATGAAACTAGAACACTTTCTAACACCATACACAAAAATAAACTCAAAATGGATTAAAGATCTAAATGTAAGACTAGAAACTATAAAACTCCTAGAGGAAAACATAGGCAAATACTCTCCGACATAAATCACAGCAGGATCCTCTATGACCAACCTCCCAGAATATTGGGGAAAAGGCAAAAATAAACAAATGGGACCTAATTAAAATTAAAAGCTTCTGCACAACAAAGGAAACTATAAGCAAGGTGAAAAGACAGCTTTCAGAATGGAAGAAAATAATAGCAAATGAAGCAACTGACAAAGAATAAATCTCAAAAATATCCAAGCAACTCCTACAGCTCAATTCCAGAAAAATAAACGACCCAATCAAAAAATGGGCCAAAGAACTAAATAGGCATTTCTCGAAAGAAGACATACGGATGGCTAACAAACACATGAAAAGATGCTCAACATCACTCATTATCAGAGAAATGCAAATCAAGACCACAATGAGGTACCATTTCACACCAGTCAGAATGGCTGCTATCCAAAAGCCTACAAGCAATAAATGCTGGAGAGAGTGTGGAGAAAAGGGAACCCTCTTACACTGTTGGTGGGAATGCAAACTAGTACAGCCACTATGGAGAACAGTGTGGAGATTCCTTAAAAAACTGGAAATAGATCTGCCTTATGACCCAGCAATCCCACTGCTGGGCATACACACAGAGGAAACCAGAATTGAAAGAGACGTGTACCCCAATGTTCATCACAGCACTGTTTATAATAGCCAGGACATGGAAGCAACCTAGATGTCCATCAACAGATGAATGGATAAGAAAGCTGTGGTACATATACACAACGGAGTATTCAGTTCAGTTCAGTTCAGTTCAGTTCAGTCTCTCAGTCGTGTCTGACTCTTTGAGACCCCATGAATCGCAGCACGCCAGGCTTCCCTGTCCATCACCAACTCCCTGAGTTCACTCAGACTCGTGTCCATCAAGTCAGTGATGCTATCCAGCCATCTCATCCTCTGTCGTCCCCTTCTCCTCCTGCTCCCAATCCTTCCCAGCATCAGAGTCTTTTCCAATGAGTCAACTCTTCGCATGAGATGGCCAAAGTACTGGAGTTTCAGCTTTAGCATCATTCCTTCCGAAGAAATCCCAAGGTTGATCTCCTTCAGAATGGACTGGTTGGATCTCCTAGCAGTCCAAGGGACTCTCAACAGTCTTCTCCAACACTACAGTTCAAAAGCATCAATTACTCAGCCATTAAAGTGAATACATTTGAATCAGTTCTAATGAGGTGGATGAAAATGGAGCCTATTATACAGAGTAAAGTAAGCCAGAAACAAAAACACCAATACAGTATACTAATGCATATATATGGAATTTAGAAAGATGGTAATGATAACCCTGTATGTGAGACAGCAAAAGAGACACGGATGTATAGAACAGTCTTTTGGACTCTGTGGGAGAGGGAGAGGGTGGGATGATTTGGGTGAATGGCATTGAAACATGTATATTATCATATGTAAAATGAATCGCCAGTCCAGGTTTGATGCATGATACAGGATGCTTGGGGCTGGTGCACTGTGATGACCCAGAGGGATGGGATGAGGGGGAGGTAGGAGGGGGTTTCAGGATGGGGAACACATGTACACCCGTGGCGGATTCATGTTGATGTATGGCAAAACCAATACAATATTGTAAAGTAATTAGCCTCTAGTTAAAATAAATAAATTTATATTTAAAAAAGAAGCTTCAATAAACAATTATGGACAAAATAAATAAATAAATAAATAAACCATTCCCCCAATACTGTTTAACATGAATTGAGAAAACTCAGAAATATTAGTTCATTAGCTTAAAAGAGTCATCACAGAGTAACACACATAACAGGATTTTAAGAAACAAACTTGGGGCACTCTAATGTAAAAGAAAATAGCAAGTATCCTCATTTAAATTTCAAAGCATCGACTAAATTCAAGTATCATATAGCATTAATTCCAACACTCAGTGTTCCCCTGTAACAATACATCATCTTTCTTGTGCATGAACACATCTGATTTTCAAAGCCATTCCTTGAGGAGACTATCATTATTATAATCTCCATTTTATAAATAAATAAATGATAACTCAGAAAGTTGAAGTATCTCCTAAGAGATAAATTAAGGTCCCAGACTAAATTCTTGGTGTGTTCTAAGGCAGGCAAGCTCCATAAAAGTCAGGGTAAACCTTCACTGAAGAGTGAGGATAATCAATGAAGACCCAGGTCAAACTGCACTTCAGGAAACCCCCTGCTATATTGTGTGCAGCAGCTATTCTGTGGTTCTGAAAAAAAAAGAGACCATTTCTACAATCCTGCATGTATCAGTAGGATAGTAACAAAAAGCTTAGCTTATCTGATTATAATGAAATATATTAAATAATAAATACAGACATGGAACAATGAACTGGTTCCAAATTGGGAAAAGAGTACGTCAAGGCTATACTGTTACCCTGCTTACATAACTTATGTGCAGAGCACAAGATGCTGGGCTAGAGGAAGCACTGGCTGGAATAAGATTACCAGCAGAAGTAACAATGACCTCAGACATCCAGATGACACTACCAGTATAGCAGAAAGCAAAAGAGAACTAAAGAGCCTCTTGTTGAAAGTGAAAGAGGAGAGTGAAAAAGCTGGCTTAAAACTCAACATGCAAAAAACTAAGATCATAGCATCTGGTACCATCACTTCATGGCAAATAGATGGGGAAACAACAGAAACAGTGACAGACTTCATTTTCTTGGGCTCCAAAATCACTGCAGATGGTGACTGTAGCCAAGGAATTAAAAGACACTTGCTCCTTAGATGAAAAGCTATGACCAGCCTAGACAGTGTATTAAAAAGCAGAGGCATTACCTTGCCAAGAAAGATCCGGTCTAGTCAAAGCTATGGTTTTTCCAGAAGCCATATATGGATGTGAGAGTTGGTCCATAAAGAAGGCTGAGTGCCGAAGAATTGATGCTTTTGAACTGTGGTGTTGGAGAAGACTCTCGAGAGTCCTTGGACTGCAAGGAGATCAAACTAGTGAATCCTAGAGGAAATCAATCCTGAATATTCATTAGAAGGACTGATGCTGGAGCTGAAACTCTGATAGACTGGCCACCTGATGTGAAAAATTGACTCATTAGAAAAGACCCTGTTGCTGGGAAAGATTGAAGGCAGGAGGAGAAGTGAATGACAGAGGATGCGATGATTGGATGGCATCACCAACTCAATGGATGTGAGTTGTAGCAAGCTCCGGGAGTTGGTGAAGGACAGGGAAGCCTGGTGTGCTGTAGTCCATGGAGTCGCAAAGAGTCGGACACGACTGAGCGACTGAACTGAACTGATATAAAATAACATACTCCTCATACATTTCTGTCTCAAAAGCATAATACCCTTATATGTGGAGGTTTCTAGTTGCAGAGTAACAGTTATTGCTCAGAGAAGTAAAAAGATAAGCTATGATTGAAGTTTCTTAGCAAAAACTACATGTGTCGTATCTTTGTATTAATAAACAGTTTTACTACCTCCATCACCAGGTATATTTTAACAATTAAAATTTAAATCTGAGACACCCCTGCTGGCGCAATAGGTAAGAATCTGCCTGGCAATGCAGGGCATTCAGGTTCGATCCCTGGTCTGGTTAAGATACCACACGTGGTGGAGCAACTAAGCCTGTGTGCTACAACTACTGAAGGCCGAGCTCCTAGTGCCTGAGCTCCACAGCAATGAGAACCCTGCACACTGCAATGGAGAGACGCTCCCGCTCGCCAAAACCAGAGGAAATCAACTCAAAGCAACAAAGACTCAATGCAGCCAAAAGCTAATTAATCACATTTAGAAACACCTCAAGTCTGAGACCATCAATAAAATTAAAACAGGATTCTACCTACATTTTCAGTTTGTGATATAATGGAATTTAAGCCTTACAAAGAGATTTCTAGAGCCCCTTAGACTTAACTTTTAATTAGCACTAACTTGATAAAGTTGAGGTACAATGCAGTATAACTCAATACCTGATTTATTTTGAAAATGAACCAGATATATCTACTGTCTTTCACATCTTTTACCATGGGTTTGACTAAACCTCAATTTAGTATTAACACTTTCAAAGCATATATTGTTTCTCCTTTTTAACCTTTTCTGAATTAATTACATCATGTATTTTCCTACACACTTATTTAAATGCACACACACAGAATTTAATTGCCTACCTAGACTATTTTAAATGTGTTTAAAGCTCAGCACTTTTCCCTATAATTCTCTGAACAATTTCATCTCTAATTACTCATCTTTGTAGTCAACTGCTAAATCTAGTTCTCTCAAATTGTATATTCTTCTTAACTCCAAATCTATATGTCTAATTCTCAAGTGGACCCTTATAATAATATGAATCTTCTTAGAAGCAGATCAAATGCCTTATAACTTCAAACTTCTCATCCTCCTACTAAATGTAGTTCTCCTCTTGTGTTCCATGTTCCATCTCAGCCTCACCATACTCTCAGCTGCCCGTGTCTGGAATCAGAGAACTTCAGATCATCTACATCCCCTCTTTCACTCTCCTCCTCTAATCAACTTGTCTGCTCATCTGATTAGTTTCATTTGATCCATGCTTCCATTCCCACTTCATATGATCCTTGAACTCATTTGCTCACTGTTTCCATTAATGATTCCCTAGTGTATTCTCTCATCACTTATTTCGATCCACCACATCTCCTTCTGTTCATCCTGCTATGAGCTTAGACCTCTTACTTATCCCTTTATACCTCATGAAGTTGCACTAACTTCCCCCAAATTAAGATCTTGTCTCCTCACTCCTTCCCAAATCTGCAGTGTCTCCCAACAACCAAAGAGTAGGTTTCAGATAGCTGGTTTTGGTATATAAGCACTTTTTCTATGTGCAACCTACATACTTCATTTGTACCTCCCAGGCTATTGCTTTTCCCTTGGTGTCTACTGTGAATTAGTCATTATATCAACTGCACACTTTCTGTTACCTAGGACTCCTTTATCTTTCAAGGAATGGCATTTGTTTTCTCCTGTCCTTATTTGGATCTTGAAACTGAAATCTTATAATGAAAGAGGAGAGTGAAAACACTGGCTTAAAGCTCAACATTCAGAAAACTGAATGTTTTCTGGATGAAAACATAATATCATAGATCTTAGTATAGCAATAAGATCACAGCATCGGGTCCCATCACTTCATGGCAAATAGATGTGGGAACAGTGGCTGACTTAATTTTGGGGGCTCCAAAATCACTGTAGATGGTGATTGCAGCCAGGAAATTAAAAGACACTTACTCCTTGCAAGGAAAGTTATGACCAACATAGACAGCATATTAAAAGGAGAGACATTACTTTGTCAACAAAGGTCTGTCTAGTCAAGGCTATGGTTTTTTCCAGTAGTCATGTATGGATGTGAGAGTTGGACTATAAAGAAAGCTGAGCGCCGAAGAATTGATGCTTTTGAATTGTGGTGTTGGAGAAGACTCTTGAGAGTCCCCTGGACTCCAAGAAGATCCAACCAGTCCATACTAAAGGAGATCAGTCCTGGGTGTTCAATGGAAGGACTGATGTTGAAGTTGAAACTCCAATACTTTGCCACCTGATGCGAAGAGCTGACTCATTTGAAAAGACCCTGATGCTGGGAAAGATTGAGAGCAGGAGAAGAAGGGAACGACAGAGGATGAGATGGTTGGATGGTATCACCGACTCAATGGAGATGAGTTTGGGTAAACTCCAGGAGTTGGTGATGGACAGGGAGGCCTGGCATGCTGCAGTTCATGAGGTTGCAAAGAATCAGACATGACTGAGTGACTGAACTGAACTGAACTGAATGGCTTCTAACTCTAAACTCGTCTCAGTTTCCTGAGTCAGAATGACTGTCTTCTGCTTCTTTACCTCATTATATATTTTGTTTGTATCTCTGCCATGAGTGCAGAGATATCTCTGCCATGAGTTCAGAGAAGGCAATGGCACCCCACTTCAGTACTCTCGCCTGGAAAATCCCATGGATGGAGGAGCCTGGTAGGCTACAGTCCATGGAGTCACTAAGAGTCGGACACGACTGAGTGACTTCACTTTCACTTTTCACTTCCATGCATTGGAGAAGGAAATGGAAGTGGCAACCCACTCCAGTGTTCTTGTCTGGAGAATCCCAGGGACGGGGGAGCCTGGTAGGCTGCTGTCTATGGGGTTGCACAGAGTCGGACACGACTGAAGTGACTTAGCAGCAGCAGCAGCTGCCATGAGTGAGTGCGTGAAAGTCACTCTGTTGTGCCCAACTCTTTGTGACCCCATGGAATACAGTCCATGGAATTCTCCAGGCCAGAATACTGGAGTGGGTAGCCATTCCCTTCTCCAGGGAATCTTTCCGACCCAGGGATCAAACCCACGTCTCCCATATTGCAGGCGGATTTTTTACCAGCTGAGCCACCAGGGAAGCCCAAGAATACTGGAGTATCTATTATATTCTACCTTAAATTATATTAGGTCTAATTCAATCCAATAAACATTTATTGAGGATCTTCTCTGTGCTAGGCCAGTACTAGGGAGAAAACAAAATGAGTCACACAATGTCTCTCCTCAAAAATTTACAGTCTAAACAATTAACTATAGCAGGCAGATTTTGCATCACAGAAAGATACAAACAAGGTGCTGGGAAGGCTTAAATGAAGTAAATCTGTATATGCCTTCCTTTCCCAGAAAAGGGCAGGAATCATCTTTCTCTCTCTCTCCTCACACACACACAGTTACATGCAACATACACATACCATTGTGAATGTCACACAGTAAATACTATGAAATTCTTCAAAGTAACTCAGTAAGTTGGTCAAAGTAGATTTAATGCATATTGTGAGCTAAATAGAGTCTCAGCAAAATGCATATGTGGAAGTCTTAACCCCAGAACCTCATAGTGTGAGTGTGTCTGGAGAGGAGATCTTTATAGATATGATTTAGTTACGTGAGATTTAAATGATTGAGTTAGAGTGAACCTTCATCTAGTCGGATGCCTTATAAGAAGAAAAATCTGGACACACACAGTGACCCCAGGGGTGTGTACTCACAGAGGGAAGACTGTGTGGCCATCTGCAAGCCAAGGACAGGGGCCTCAGAGGAAACCAAGCTTTCCTCTTAAACTCCTGGCCTCCGGAACTGTGAGAATCAAATTTCTGTTGTTGAAGGCATTCAGTCTGAGGTCCTTGTTACCACAGCCTTAGCAAATTAATACACAGCATATACAAAGAACCGCAGGGGAAAATGAGGGAAATGATACTCTGAAAACTAATTAGAAAATAAGCACATAACTGAAAAATAAGCTATGTAATTAGTATAGGTCTGCACATTATAAAAGCAAAAATAGTAGTCTGATTAGATGCAGTTTATGTTACCAAAGAGTATGACATTGTATATGTCAAAGCATGGACTTGATTAGGGGCTCCTAGTTATTTTGCTACAATGGACTCCCTTATTATTTATGCCCTACATTGCACTCCAAGAGTATGCTGCTCACTGCAATTGCTTGCTTCCTTGATCTATCAAACAAAACATGCATTGTTTTCCAATATATAGAAGAAAATGTGTGTGTGTGTATGTCCGTCCCTGAGTGTATTTTTTCATCAAGGTGAGAATAGCTTGACATTTCAATTAGTCTATGCAATCATACTGCAGGTAAATACATTAGTCTAATAGACTTTTAGAAACACTGGAAGTAGCTTGAATAACATCCCCTTCGCAACTTTCTTGGATCATTAATAGTTTGGACCTCTATATCCAATTAGATGTAATCAGATCAGTAAAATCTATACTCATCAGTACTTGGCATACTATGTAGATCTGAATTTGAGATCTTCCTAAATGACTTTCTGGTAAAATGGTGTTTTAAATTTTTACTACTATGACTTTATAAAGTTTATATGCATGACTTTCTGATTTCTTGCCAAAATCAAATAAATAAACACAAACCTATTGCTTCATAGCATGACCTATGTTATAGTACAGGCCATAAAAAGAAAGTTAAGCAATGCTGTTTATCTACAAAGACTTGTGTAACAAATTAGTTGCAAGTGAAACTAAACATAACTTACCAAATTAGTGTTTCTGAATTACCCTGTAGGATTTGACAAAATGATTAAGGTAGGCATGCACTGCTATGAATTTTGAAAATAACAAAATGCACCCACTCAAAAGAAGTTCAGATCAGAGGCTGAAACTTCATTAGTACCATGTTCTAGTCACACAGGATGAATGTCTGTGAGTAAGGCTCTACCAGGGTCAAAATTTTCAATTGACTCCGTAATTCATTAGTGGTGGAGTAAATTATTAAAGTAAAAAGAAAACAAAAACTAGACTTTTAAGTTGACACTTTCTATTAGTTCACTTTCTTGATTATAATAGTTTTGTATCAAGCAATTAGTTTAATAATCTTAGATATTAAAATAGTACAAATAAAACCATATTAATGGTTAAAGCCAGAAAAATGACGAGACAGAGCCAAAGCAAAAACAACGCCCAGTTGTGGGTGTGACTGGTGATGGAAGTAAAGTCTGATGCTGTAAAGAACAATACCGCATAGGAACCTGGAATGTTAGGTCCATGAATCAAGGTAAATTGGAAGTGGTCAAACAGGCAATGGCAAGAGTGAACATCAACATTTTACTGACTATGCCAAAGCCTCTGACTGTGTGGAACACAGCAACCTGTGGAACATTCTTAGAGATGGGAACACCAGATCACCTTACCTGCCTCCTGAGAAATCTGTATGCAAGTCAAGAAGCAACAGTTAGAAATGCACATGGAATAACAGACTGGTTCCAAATTGAGAAAAGAATACGTCAAGGCTGCATATTGTGACCCTGCTTATTTAACATATATGCAGAGTACATCATGCGAAATGCCAGGCTGGATGAAGCACAAGCTGGAATCAAGATTGCTGGGAGAAATAATAACCTCAGATATGCAGATGATACCACCTTTATAGCAGAAAACAAAAAAGAACTAAAGAGCCCCTTGTTGAAAGAGGAAAGTGAAAAAGTTGACTTAAAACTCAACATTCGAAAAACTAAGATCATGGCAACCAGTCCCATCCCTTCATGGCAAATAGATGGGGAAACATTGGAAACAATGACAGACTTTATTTTCTTGGGCTCCAAAATCACTGCAGATGGTGACTGCAGCCAGGAAATTAAAAGACGCTTGCTCCTTGGAAGAAAAGCTATGACTAAGCATATTAAAAAGCAGAGACATTACTTTGCCAACAAAGATCTGTCTAGTTAAAGCTATGGTTTTGCCAGTAGCTATGTATGGATATGAGAGTTGAACTATAAAAAAAAAGCTGAGAGCTAAAGAATTGATGCTTTTGAACTGTGGTGTTGGAGAAGACTCTTGAGAGTCCCTTGGACTGCAGGATCAAACCAGTCAATCCTAAAGGAAATCAGTCCTGAATATTCATTGGAAGGACTGATGCTGAAGCTGAAACTCCAATACTTTGGCCACCTGATGTGAAGAACTGACTCACTAGAAAAGACCCTGATGCTAGGAAAGATTGAAGGCAGGAGGAGAAGGGGATGACAGAGGATGAGATGGTTGGATGGCATCACTGACTTGATGGACATGAGTTTGAGCAAGCTCTGGGAGTTGGTTATGGACAGGGAGGCCTGGCGTGCTGCAGTCCATGGGGTCGCAAAGAGTCAGACACGACTAAGCAACTGAACTGAACTGAATGGTTAAAGTAGCTTGCCCAAATGATGACAATCCTTCGGATAACAATTCAGCTAATAGTGAAAACACTTATAGGACCAGAAATTTTTTCCATTTCTAAATGTAGCTGATCAGGGCCATTCCGAAGAGTTCTTCTACAGGTTGTTCTGTGTACAAAGGCACACAGCTGAGGGGGGTGAGTTGGCCTGAAAACCAGCCTGAGACAACCCTCAAGCCATGTACCTAGTGGCACCAGAAGGGGGTGCCTTTGACTAACTCACCCAAAGAGGCCCCTCGTGCCCAAGCAGCCCTGGGGCTGTCACTATCTTCTTCAACCAAATGACACTAAAAATCCCACACATTCTTGGAATTCACTCTAAAAATTATCTAAATAGAATGTGCTTCATGAACCAATTAAACCATAGAATTCTTTTGAACATGCTTTGAACTTAAGTGACTGTAAACAGTTTCAAATTTTTGAATGATTATCCTTTCGCAAAGATAAATATTGTAACTATTTTACAAACCTTAAACTGACTAAGTCGAATGCAGAAAATTAATGGAATAGAAGAGCAACTGACTGGCAAGAAATTATCTCAATGACAAATACCATTAACAAATGCACCTCAAGACTGTTCAAAATTTGGAACTCCCTGGTAGAACTCCCTAACTCCCTGGCGGTCCAGTGGTTAGGACTCTGCTGTCACTGCCAAGGGTGCAGGTTTAATCCTTGGCTATGGAATTCAGTTCCATTCAGTTCAGTTGCTCAGTTGTGTTAAGATCCCACAAGCCATACAGCACGGCAAAAAAAAAAAAAAGCGTTCAAAATTAAGAAGTAATCTAAGTAGCCTTTGCCCTACATTTCCTAACAGTTTTCAACAATAATCTTCTTAACATTTGAACCAAGTAAAGCAATGGAGTGCCAAATCATTGAGTCCCACTTTCTTTCTAACTACATCCTCTATGAAAATAAGCTAACTGAACAAAAAAATTAGGATCACAAGATTAAACCATGTGCTAAATGAATATAAGACAATTTGGAAGTGAGTACTCATGAAAGAAGCAAATAGTGATATTCTTTTTTAGTAGTTCCTTATTTCAAAATTCTTCTTAAAAATTTCATCCAGGTTAACAACCTAAGTTTGCAACCAGTTCTTGAATAGTGAGGATATCTATGAGGTGGCGGGTGAAGGTGGTGAATAGATGCCTTTCACTTATGCAAGAACCATGTGTTTTTCAGCATTTTCTATGTTTTACAGCACGTAATGAGCAAGTGCGTGACCTTTAGAAGCTTTCTTATTCTATGGAAAACTAAAATTCTTGTCACACATCAGGATTTTTACAAGAGCAGTAAAATAACGTTTTGTTTCTTTTTATTTATGACCTCATGGAATTCTATTGACAAATTTGGTCTCTGAGTGATTTTTGTGCAGAGAATATATGTTCAGATGCAAGTGTTGCTTATTATCCTTTTGTCCCTCAATTTGCTCTTGGGTTTCCTAGTTACAAAGCATTCATCCCACTGACATTCTCTTTATCATCAACTGTTCAAGTAGCCTTAAAAATCTGTGTGTGTGTGTGTTTGTGTTCAGTCACATCCAACTCTCTGTGACCCTATGGACTGTAGCTCACCAGGCTCCTCTGTGCAGAGAATTTTCCAGGAAAGAATACTGCAGTAGGTTGCCGTTTCCTGTGCCAGGGATCTTCCCAATGCAGGGATCGAACCAATGTCTTCTGCATTGGCAGGTGGGTTCTTTACCACTGTGCCACCTGCGAGGCAAAAACTTCTTCAGCAAAGGAGATGTGGTCATTATTGGTATATATGCATATTTTTCATTTTTAAAGCTCCATCAAATAGAGCCGGTAGTAAAGTACAGATTTAAAACTATACTTCAGAGGTTTGAGAACCCAGTCAATCAGATTATATTTAGAGTAAATTAAAATCTGTTATTTTTAAATGCTCGCATTCATATACTCAGAAAAAAATCAAATTTATGCTTAATAAAAGCAAAATTTCTAATGAATTCAAATTCATATTCATATGTGATGTATTCCTTAAATGGTAATATGCAACTGACATTTGTTTGAGCTTCTATCATCTACTGAGAACAAACACTTAAGCATATTCTGGTATATATTTCCCTTTGGTTCTATATTGATTGTCTTTGCTAAGGTTAAATAACATTATTTCTTTCATCAAATCTGCACAGACTCATAACTAATCATATCAAATAATGTAGCAAAAAGCAAAAGAATTTTAAACCCCTAACTTATAGAAATCCTAACATATAGAAATCATTTTCTGAATATTCTTTGACTAGTACTATGGATATTTTTCTACATATAAACATAGAAGAAATGATGAAAAGTACATAGATGACAAATGTATAGTTTTTTTTTTTAAATGGGACCCTACATACATGACATTTTAAATAAAGATTATTTAGTTAGACAATGAAATAAAGAATAAATTGAATAGATACACTGGCATTAAAATATAAATATTTCTTTCACACCTAACATAAGTTCACAAAAGAGTTCTCTAGAGCTGAAAAAGATGTAAGAAATCATACTTTTGGCCTAGATTTTTAAATTTAAGCAGTATGTGTTAACCTCATGTTCCATAAGATGAGAACTGCCCCTTCTACTTCTTCCCTTTTCTTCCCACTCACATTGGTTAAGTATATTTGGCAATAATTAATATCAATTTTATTTGCTAAATTATTTTCATATTGCCTCAAGGCACCCATCTAGCTGGTTGGTTGGATTTATGACATCAATAAGTGAGTAGGGGAATTCTACCTGTTAAAAATATGTTACTTGAGTTGCAAAATAAATTTGTCTTGAATTTATGGCATGAATAATTATCCTGAGAGACAAAACATTTTTGTTTCCATAGACAGGCACGTAAGAGACAGAAGAGTTTTTCCTCTTCCAAAAATCCAGCTGTTGAAATTCAAGAGGCAAAGCCATGAAGAAGGAGCAGGGCATAACGTTTATGCCATAAAGACAAAAGTATGATGAAATAATAGCTAGTAACAACACAAATATAGAAAAATTTGCATCAACTGACGAGAGAATCTGAAGGAATGGAACTCTATCTTGAGTATTTCCTGGCCCTATGAGATAGGGGGTCACCCCATCCCCATGTCCTGAGCAAGCACTGAAGTTTGAGATGGATAATTGAAGCAGATATTATAGGTGCCCATCCCATACCATTTTAAGGTTCACCATTCCCATGAACGCTGTCCTAACAATTTCAAGATGTAACAGTCTGTTAACTTTGCCTGCATGCTTCCTCTGGTGACCAGATTCTGGTTGGCCCTCTTTCTCTAGTTCCTGGGAGTTAGTCTGGGAACATCTTTCAACCAATAGCTGATGGGAGGTGGTGATAAATATGTCTGCTCCTTTGCCTCTTGGTGGGGTTAATTTTAAGGTCTGTTCTACACTATCTCCTACAGTTCCTCGGAGTAATTGAGTCCCATTTACCTATGGTAATGAGCTGAACAATTAGCCATCCTCTGTTTTTTTCACTTCTCTGCCACTTCACCATTCCATGTTTTCTGGGATCATATCTAAAATCACCTCTCAAATCCCTACACCCATGTCTTTGACCCAGGATCTGCTTCTGTGTGATCCCTACCTGGAGAGTAGAGAAAAATAAAAGGTTTATCAGGAATCTGAGAACAGAAATGCACCATACTTTTCTGCTTAAGAGAGAAGTTCTCCTCTGAGTTCTCCAGAAAGCAGATTCTGAGCTGAAGTTTAGGGTTCAGTCACTCAGTCATGTCTGACTCTGCAACCGCATGAACCGCAGCACGCCAGTCCTCCCTGTCCATCACCAACTCCCAGAGCTTACCCAAACTCATGTCCGTTGAATCCGTGATGCCATCCAACCATCTCATCCTCTGTTGTCCCTTCTCTTGCCTTCAATCTTTCCCAGCATCAGGGTCTTTTCCAATGAGTCAGCTCTTTGCATCAGGTGGCCAAAGTAATGGAGTTTTAGCTTCAGCATCAGTCCTTCCAATGAACACCCAGGACTGATCTCCTTTAGGATAAACTGGTTGGATCTCCTTGCAGTCCAAGGGACTCTCAAGAGTCTTCTCCAACACCACAGTTTAGGGTACAAGGTGTTTAATAAAAAGTCCTGGAATCAACACTTGTGTAAAGGAGACAGGAGCAGTACTGAGCCCAGGAAGAAGGTTAGCAGAAACTCAGGGAGGGTCGGCCAACTTCGCAGGGGAGCTCTGGAGCTAAAATGACTTCTTTCCCACCTCAGTTAGGATGTCATTGGATGCAGCTGCTTTCTAAAGTGGGTGACCTTGGGTGAGAAGGATGTCTGCAACTGAGCCAATGTGAGAAAGGCATGACAGCTTAAGACAGCCCTGTCCCTCAGTACAGCTGGGACAGGACAGAGGGTCCTTCCTGGAGGAGGATTCTAAGAATTACACCTTGGTGTCCACCATGAACTCCTTCTGTTCCTCAGATCCACTGAGTCAAGGAAGCAGATCCTTCAAAATTCAAAAAGTCCAAGCACGTATATGATAAATGACACCTTCCCAAACTCTTTGTTTATATGACTGCTATAGATACATGATAGACAGACAGTAGAAAGAAAAGAAGGAAGGAAGAAAACCTTGTCAGAGTTCTCCAGAGAAACAGCATCAATAGTGTGTATACATGTATAGAGAGAGGGGGCTGAGATTTATTTTAAGGAATTGACTCCTGTTATTGTACAGAATGGCAAGTCCAAAATCTGAAGGGCAGACCAGCAGGCCAGAGACTCAAGGAGGAATTAATACTGCAGTTCAAATCCAAAGGCAGTCTGCAGGGTGGAATTTTCTTCCTCAACTGATGTCCACTTTTTTTGTCTTGAAGCCTTAAACTGATTGGATGAGGCCCATCCACATTATAAGGGTGATCTGCTTTACTCAAAGCCTAGTGACTTAACATTAATGTCATCTAACTAATACCTTCAACAGAAACATCTAGACTCATATTTGACCAAACAGCTAGGTACCACAGCCTAGTCAAATTGACTCAATCATCACACATCTGTACATATCATCACAGCAGGTAGACAGGCATTGTATCATTTGCCTTTTCCCTCTCGTTTAGCTCTCAGGTATTACTGTTTTAACTGAAGGCACTGTACCTGTCTTTCTGGCCTCTCTTTCCCCTCTGATTTGATTTCCCATTTCTAACTTCAGTGCATGATACTGGATGCTTGGGGCTGGCGCACGGGGATGACCCAGAGGTATGGTACAGGGAGGGAAAAGGAAGGGGTTTCAGGATGGGGAACACATGTATACCTGTGGTGGATACATGTTGATGTATGGCAAAACCAATACAATATTGAAAAGTAATTAACCTCCAATTAAATAAATTTACATTAAAAAATAAATAAAAATAAAAAAGAAGCATAGTTCTGAGTGCAAAGTGGAAAGAAAATGCCTGTAAATGACGGCACAAGTGCTCACCCATGAGTAAGAGGATTTTAGTTTGGGCATGTGGATTTTGTGCTACTGCATTTGGCATCCCAGAAGTCTTCCTTATTTATTTTTACATTTCTATTTATACTGGTGATTGAATTTGCCAGACATGTGATAGGTAACAATAACAAAGAGGTTTTATAAGAAGTTATTACTTACCCATTTTTAGCACAGAAAATATATAGAAAATGTTTATTAATCTTATGAAATCTGATAATTCAAAGATAACAAGAATATTTTCATTAATGGAAGGGACTCAATATTTTGTTTGATTAATATTCAGATATTTAGAAGACGATTAACATTTTTATCAATTCTCTTTTGTAGAACTAACTTCTCAAGTTTCTATGTCAACACTAGAGACCATAATCAAGATGGAAACTAGTCATCATTTCCTGGAATTTATGAGAATTAATCTTTGAATATATTATACCAAAATGTCAAAGGCATTTAATAGGGAAAGAAATACAACAATTACTAATGTTGAATTAATACCATCACTATTTCCAAATCAATAATGGAAAAATAATTCAAATGATCTATAAATAAGGTCATTTGTGATTCATATCTGGAACTGTTGCTTGTAATTAATATGTGGTTTATCTTCTCAACTTTTGTCATGCCTGTAAAGCAATAGGCAAGAAGCCAGACATGGACAGCCTTCCTCAAATCACTGATATGAAGAAAGCTCTTTGTTATGAGCTAAGTTACGTCTTACCTTCAGTATTTGTCTGCCCTTAAACTGTCCCCTTTATGTATTGTAAGCAGGTCAGGCCCAATTACAACCTCTTTACTTACTGTTATATACACTACTTCCTGCTATACATGTGACTTGAGAACATGTTTTCCTACTAACAAATCGGCTGTTTCTCATGTTAGAAAGTACCGAGTAAGTAAAGGAAAAGAACAGTAGGAGAACACTTGGTGAAAATCAGTGAATGTGACCTCCAACGGCACTCCAGGTTAAAAATAGACTGGCTTTTAATTATTTCCTTTGAGGGAAATAAAATAACCAGGGCACTTAAAAATATGCCTCAGGCTTCTTTCCTCAGAGCACCATCTGAAAATACCCCTAGTGTCCAGTCAGGCAGTGCTGTAAACACTCAAAATCAGAGTTTCTGCCTCAGACACTGTAAGGACCAGAGAGGGCTTGTCAGCCCAGGACACCTAGACCTCATCCACCGCTCCTGCCATCCTCCCCACAGGGCTGACAGGCACCCGAATTTCCATCTCATCAGCCGGTGCCCACAAGGTCAGTTTTCAACAACGTGCATTTTATTACAAGCACTGTGTACTTTTCATTCAAGCCAGCTAATTTCCCGGAATCTGCCTTGACATAATGTTAAGAGAGCTGAACTATTCTTTGAGCTCCACTCTGCTGTGCTCTGCTCTATCCATGGCAACCTTTGACTTTCGCCAGTACTGTTTGTTCGTCCTCCCAGCAGAAGGATGCCTCATGGACCCCAGACTTCTGTGCCCAGGCTTGAGGCACACTCTGACAAATGGTTATTCTGACAACAAACAGGCCAAAGTGCATTCAAGCTGGTATCAACTTGTATCAAGACCCTTTCACATATGTGTAACATAGAGCTGTAACCAGAGTTCTTGCTGAAAAAGAGCCATACATTTTTTTTCCCCTAAGATTAATCATTTCATTTCCCATAGTGAAAGATATACAGAATAAGCCCCCAGCTAAACTACCAAGACTGCAAACTGACCCCAGAATCCATTTTCAGGCTGGGCTCAAAGCATCCCTTTTCTCCATCCTCCAAGAAAGAATCCAGGCAGTGCAGAGTTGAAGTCTCAGACTCACACAGGCTTGGGTGTGGAGCCAGCTCTGGCAAACCCTGGCTCCAACAGCCACCAGCTCTGTGACCACTGGGAAGTCAATTAAAGCCTCCATACCTCGGTACTTCAAATGCATGGAGCTACAAGGATAATAATGGGATTCTTCTGAATATTCATGAGCTTGTCCACATGAAGTCACTAGCAAAACACCTGAACCAGTGCAATGCTGATCCTTGATCAAACTGTCTACTCACAGATTTTAAAAAATAAAAAGAAATTTAAAAGGCAGTGGACCTGTGAATATAACTCAGGTTTGAGAGAATTAATATGGCTCTTTTTCGCAGTTCCTTATATAAGGATGATTAATATGAACATTTCTCTGCCTCCACCACTGGGCACGTCCTTGCATTTCTTAGAATTCAGAAACACAGTCCTTGCACTTCCTGCTCCTTCTGCATGCCCAGCATTCACATGCTGTTCCTTCATGTCTTCTAGTATTCTGCTGAGATGTTACCATCCCACAGAAAATGTTCCTCGCTACTTGCTCCAAAATAGCACCCTGTATGGATCTCTATTCTTCATGAAATGAGGGTCACCATGAACCGTGAACTTCCTGATGTTCAAGCTGGTTTTAGAAAAGGCAGAGGAAACAGAGATCAAATTGCCAACATCTGCTGGATCATCGAAAAAGCAAGAGTTCCAGAAAAACTTCTATTTCTGCTTTATTGACTATGCCAAAGCCTTTGACTGTGTGGATCACAATAAACTGTGGAAAATTCTGAAAGAGATGGGAATATAAGACCACCTGACCTGCCTCTTGAGAAATTGTATGCAGGCCAGGAAGCAACAGTTAGAACTGGACATGGAACAACAGACTGGTTCCAAATAGGAAAAGGAGTACATCAAGGCTGTATATTGTCACTCTGCTTATTTAACTTCTATGCATAGTACATCATGAGAAATCCTGGGCTGGAAGAGGCACAAGCTAGAATCAAGATTGCCAGGAGAAATATCAGTAACTTCAGATATGCAGATGACACCACCCTTATGGCAGAAAGTGAAGAGGAACTAAAAGCCTCTTGATGAAAGTGAAAGAGGAGAGTGAAAAAGTTGGCTTAAAGCTCAACATTCAGAAAACTAAGATCATGGCATCTGGTCCCATCACTTCATGGGAAATAGATAGGGAAACAGTGCAAACAGTGTTAGACTTTATTTTAGGGGGCTCCAAAATCACTGCAGATGGTGACTACAGCCATGAAATTAAAAGGTGCTTACTCCTTGAAAGAAAAGTTATGACCAACCTAGATAGCATATCAAAAAGCAGAGACATTACTTTGCCAACAAAGGTCCATCTAGTCAAGGCTATGGTTTTTCCAGTGGTCATGTATGGATGTGAGAGTTGGACTGTGAAGAAGGCTGAGCGCTGAAGAATTGATGCTTTTGAACTGTGGTGTTGGAGAAGATTCTTGAGAGTCCCTTGGACTGCAAGGAGATCCAATCAGTCCATTCTGAAGGAGATCAATCCCGGGATTTCTTTGGAAGGAATGATGCTAAAGCTGAAACTCCAGTACTTTGGCCACCTCATGGGAAGAGTTGACTCATTGGAAAAGACTCTGATGCTGGGAGGGATTGGGGGCAGGAGGAGAAGGGGACGACAGAGGATGAGATGGCTGGATGGCATCACTGACTTGATGAACGCAAGTCTGAGTGAAGTCTGGGAGTTGGTGATGGACAGGGATGCCTGGCGTGTTGCGATTCATGGGGTCTCAAAGAGTCAGACACGACTGAGCAACTGAACTGATAATGTTACTTTTGGGCTTATTATGCTAAGGAACAATACCTCTATACCTACTTTGTTGAAAATTTTCATCATGAATGAATATTGAATTTTATCAAATGCTTTTTCTGCATCTGTGGAAGTGATCATATCATTTTTATCCTTCATTTTGTTAATGTGGTATATCACATTGATTCACAGATGTTGAACCATTGTTGTGTCCCCAGAGTAATTTCAACTCAATCATAGTGTATGATCCTTTCAATGTACCTTTGAATTCAGTTTGCTGATATTTTGTTGAAGATTCCTGCAATACTGTTCAGTGGGGATATTGGCCTATAATTTTATTTTCTTGGTATTTAATTTTGGTGTCAGGGTAACGCTGACCTTGAAAAATGATTTTTAAAATGCTCCCTTCTCTTCTATTTTTTGCAAGAGTTTGAGAAAGACTGGTATTAATTCTTCTTTCAGTGTCTGTTACAATTCATCAGTGAAGCCATCTGGTCCTGAACTTTGTTTGTCAAGTACAATACATTTTTAATAAAGCAGTTTCAAAGAGAACTCTGTGTCTTAATAAACAGACAATATGAGAGGTGTGCTTACCCAATCATTCTCTTAGGGAACACTGGTTTAATTTCAACATTGTAGTAATTCTGGCACTAACTCAATAGAAGCTCTTTCTCCTTTACATCAGTTATACTTAAATGTTACTGAATCAAAACAACCAAAAAATTAAAGAAAATACTGTATACTGGCAACCTATAACAAATATGCCAAAATATCAATAACTTGTCCAATTTTTCATGGCATAATGATCAGTAAATGCCATGACATTGCTCCAGTAGATCTCTAGGTCACTGCAGTTTCATGGCTGAGAACTGAGACCAGGCTAAACTCCCCATAAGGGACCATATAATCCCATGTTTGTTCCTCTCCCAAAATTTTACATGCCCCAAACACTAGCCCAAGTAAGAATCAGAATGCTCTTCTTAAAATTAAGACCAATAACTCCTATTGCCTTTGGTGCCTCAGTCCCTGAATCCAGGGTCCTGGCTCCTTCACCGTGGCTAGGTACAGCTCCTACCAACACTCTTAGATGGTCATCATTCCTTAAGGTTTGATACTTCCCTGGTGGCTCAGACGGTAAAGCGTCTGCCTACAATGCAGGAGACCTGGTTCGATCCCTGGGTTGGGAAGATCCCCTGGAGAAGGGAAAGGCTACCCACTCCAGTATTCCGGCCCAGAGAATTCCATAAACTGTATAGTCCATGGGGTCACAAAGAGTTGGACAGGACTGACTTTCACTCTTTTCACAGTTTATATTTCCTTTCAGGCAAGTGTGAAAACTGGGAATTATTTGATGCTTAAAATTTAACAAGACAGTATATAAAGATTTTGGATTTGAAATCCAATGTACTCTGTTCTCCCTTCACTCAGAAAACCTGTGCTCTAAAGTCCATTCTGAAGGAGATCAATCCCGGGATTTCTTTGGAAGGAATGATGCTAAAGCTGAAACTCCAGTACTTTGGCCACCTCATGGGAAGAGTTGACTCATTGGAAAAGACTCTGATGCTGGGAGGGATTGGGGGCAGGAGGAGAAGGGGACGACCAAGGGTGAGATGGCTGGATGGCGTCACGGACTCGATGGACGTGAGTCTGAGTGAACTCTGAGAGATGGTGATGGACAGGGAGGCCTGGCGTGCTGCGATTCATGGGGTCGCAGAGTCGGACACAACTGAGCGACTGAACTGAACTGAACTGAAAGTGAATTAGTGGAAGAATGAAAAGTTGGGTGACACTTACGGAGCCATTGCGGAATGGCTGCATTTTCTGCCTGAAGCTCTCTGCTCATTTGAGCATTTCATTCTTAGGAACAGCCCAGTAGTTAAGAAAAATTACCCCACAAATCAGTGAAGGCATTCTTTGTCAAGCATCTGGCAGGTTGTTAAATGCATAATTTCTTTCTTTCCCAGCCAAATGATTTCAGCATAATGTATTACCAGATGTGTTTTGTTTCTGAACAAATGATGATAGGAAGCAATCTCTGTCTAACCACAAAGGTATAAATAGTGAGTAATATTGGTTCTCTTTAAAATGTAATGCAACAAACTGTGGAGCCCTGAATTCAAAGACACATTGTGCAACTTTCTCTCCATTTTTTTATGGGTATTTTCTATCTCCCAAGATTATTCTAAAGAATAAGGGGAATGATACATTCAGAGATAAACAGATGATAAAGGTTTGCTCTACTTGTTGTGCTGTAAGTGTAAATTCTGTCTCAAGAATTACAAAGTATTCAAATGTGTGAGCAAAATTCAATAGCATAATCAAGCTTTAAGAAAATGTTCTATTAATAAACATTTTAAAATATTCATAATTGTTGCTGTTTGCTAATTAAGCAAATTAAAATTTATATAAAGTGTAGCATTTAATGTTTACACAAATTTTACTTTTATCTGTCAAATAACATATCCCTCCTTTTCCCAAAAGAATTTAAAACAGATTATAACAAAAGATATAGCTAAGAAAATTAGAAATTCTCCAATCAGAGGACTAAAAGAAGATGCAGACATTGTGACTATGGGATAACATCATACCTGCCACTAAGGTTCTGCATACCCTCACACTAAGATCTAAAACATGATAGACAATAGATAGAAACACAGAATGAATAATAAACAGTGAATTACTGTCATTACCGAATAGGAAAAAATGCATCTTCCCTTTAAAGAAAATGAATTTTTCCTGGCACTAAAGAGTCGGACACAACTGAGCGACTTCACTTCACTTCAAACTCAAACCAAGAATTTAGATGTTAAGGGAAGAGAATTGGTAAATAAAAAGAACTATATTCTTAGAGTCCCTCTGAATAATCTTTACAACATAAATCAGAAAGTCTCTGTGGAGATGAACCATGATGGCAACATTCCAGGAATTCCAAGATGATGGTATCACACACACAAAGATGCTGAAGCAAAGATTAATAGCACTTCCTTGGGGCTAGAGTAGATGAATATCATAAACTCAGAGGACTCCAGGATCCAGGGAGCGGACAGAGGCTAGGAGGAAGCCAGGGACAAAACAGCAGGGGTATGCTGGGGTCTCTGGCAGACAGAGAGAAGACAGCTCCCAGAAGGCATCCCCAGCTGTAGAAGAAAGGACACCAACAACACATTATTTGCAAGGAATTCAACCCACAGGCCATGAGATTATATCCCCAGTTCAGTTCAGTCGCTCACTCATGTCTGACTCTTTGCGACTCCATGGACTGCAGCATGCCAGGCTTCCCTGTCTATCACCAACTCCCAGAGCTTACTCAAAATCACGTTCATTGAGTTGGTGATGCCCTCCAACCGTTTCATCCTCTGTCGTCCTTTTCTCCTCCTGCCTTCAACCTTTCCCAGCATCAGAGTCTTTTCAAATGAGTCAGTTCTTCACATCAGGTGGCCAAAGTATTGGAGTTTCAGCTTTAATATCAGTCCTTCCAAATAATACCCAGGACTGATCTTTAGGATGGACTGGTTGGATCTCCTTGCAGTCCAAGGGACTCTCAAGAGTCTTTTCCAACACCACAGTTCAAAAGCATCAATTCTTCAGTGCTCAGCTTTCTTTATAGTCCAACTCTCATATCCAGACATGATTACTGGAAAAAACATGGCTTTGACTGCAGGCAAACAAAAATCATGTGTGAAATACTTCCAATCAGATACGCTGTCAGTAATTACATGCAATATCAAAACATAGTTTTAAGCACAACCTGCAAAACACAGTTTTAAGTACCAAAAGGACAAGGATAAACCTGCCCTGGATAATAGTTACCATGTGACTCACAATTTTAGCCCTGAAAATACAACTTCTCTGATTTAGGAATACAGTCTAGATATTATATATATATATAGTCATAATGACCATATATGTCAATATATTGACTACATGTATTTATAATATGACAATATATATATTGACTATATATATATTTACAATTCCATTAACTAATTCATTTATAATAGATTTTTAGTATAATCACTTCTAATTTTTCATTTCTAAGCTTCAAGGCACTAAAATATTTAGTCTGTTACTGACTGGATTTTTTTTTTTTTGCATCTTTTTGGAATACTTTTAAAGACACAGTCAATACCTGAAGATATTCTCCATGTTGAAACATTTTTGAATCATATTTTGTAGCCCTATCTAACCCCATTGTCTTCCTCAGAAGTAACTGATTTGATGTGAATCCTTTCAGTCCTTTTAAAGATACATTTATAGTCATATAAATGCAAACAGAGATATATTTAGGTTTTTATATGAAATATTTATACAAGTATTACTTAATATGTTGCAACTTGATTTATTGAAGTAAAAAAACAAATTCCTCATGTACAGACACCCCTATACACGTTTTTTATTTATTTACTTTGAAATGTTTTTCAGAAAGCATTGTAATCCCCTGTTATTTAACTAAACATATTATGTCAAAATGTATCTTCTTTAGAGTCAAATTTTTACAAGGTTTTTGTCTTAGGGCCTATTAATAACTCTGAACTTCTAAAAGTATTAATAAGAATTGATGGGTATCCTACATTAATAACAAGAACTCTTGAGCAGAAATTGATCCCAGATCAAGTAAGAAAACAATCATCCACCCTGTAGAATCTGGTCGTAGAAAGTTCACTCAGCTCACTCAGTTTATTACTCTTTCCTTAAAGAAGAAAAGCTTCCAACCGGATCTCTCACTGCCGCTCTCAACGTTCTGCAGTTTCACTGAAAGTCTTGCCCATATGCTTCTTGCTCTTTTGCTTCTCTGCCTGACCACCTGCCTCTCTTAACGATGAGGCCTTTGGCTATGGCAACATGTGTTCAAGCACAGCGTGCCTTCGAGCAGCTCACTAACCCCCTCTCCAAAATCACTCACTCCTTTCTTTTTCCAATATCAGCTGTGCTCCCTTGCACAAGTCACTATAAACTGAGTTTAAGAGAATTAGAGAATCTCTCAATTGCCCCCCAGTCTTCGTGTGCAGTAGTTCTAACAATGCGCACTCTTGGTGAACCATGTATCGCATGCTCATCTTTGTGGGGTTCATGCAAGTCCCTCTTGTGGGTGAAGCCTGATTTACCCCCAGGCTAGACAGAGGAGGTGGAGGGAAGGCCTGCTTGGAGAACACTCAGTGGTGAGCATTTTATTTGAAAATCTCACTATGATTTGGAATCTTACTTTTTTTTTTTTTTTTTGCTTTTTAACAGTTTTATTGAGGTTAACTGGCATACAATAAACTCCATATATTTATAGTGTAAAATCTACACCTAAACGTGTTTGTAAGTTGTGTTTTGACACATTCATGCAGTTGGAAAACCATCAGCCCAATCAAGACAATAAACATGTATACACCAGTTCCAAACGCTTCCATGTCCTGTTTTGCACATGTTTAATTCAAAAATTCTCTCTTCTGTTAGGTGACTATATAATTATTCTGTATGTAAATGATATTAAAACTACCTCAGACTTAACCATAGTTGCTTAATTAAATTTCAGCAAGGTCCACATCTTCCAGCTTTGATTAGGAATCATCTTATTTCCTGAAGTACTATTTTTCAAACTTTTTCTGAGGCAACCAATCTTATCAGTGACTCCTCTCATTACTGGGAGTGGTTCTAACATACCCTTATGATAAAAATCCTTAGTCCTGTATATGGCTTAACTGAGAGAAGTATCTCAGCAGATTTTTCAACACAGTCTAAAAAAGAAACTCTACAAAATACTCACGCATCAGCAATCACTATACTACAATCATAACATTTTAGAACAAGAGGCACTAATAACTTGAAAAATATTTAAAGAAACAGAAGGAAAGTTAGGCTGTTCTTGTTGTTATTCAGTTGCTAAGTCATGTCTGACTCTTTATGACCTCATGGATTGCAGTACATCAGGCTTCCCTGTGCTTCACTATCTCCAGGAGTTTGCTCAAACTCATGACCACTGAGTCAATGATGCCATCCAGCCATCTCATTTTTTTGTTGACCCTTGTACTCCTGCCCTCAGTCTTTTCCAAAATCAGGCTCTTTTCCAGTGAGTTAGCTCTTTGCATCAGGTGGCCAAAGTATTGGAGCTTAAGCTTCAGCATCAGTCTTTCAATGAATATTCAGGGTTGATTTCCTTTAGGATTGACAGGTTTGATCTCCTGGCTGTCCAAGGGACTCTCAAGAGTCTTTTCCAGCACCACAATTTGAAAGCATCAATTCTTTGGCACTCAACCTTTCTTATGGTTCAACTTTCACATCTGTACATGACTAGTGGAAAAACCATAGCTTTGACTATATGGGTTGTTGTTGGCAAAGTGATCTCTCTGTTTTTTAATACACTGTCTAGATTTGTCATAGCTTTCCTTCCAAGAAGCAAGCGTCTTCTAATTTCATGGCTGCAGTCACCATCCACAGTGATTTTAGAGCCCAAGGAAAGAAAATCTGTCATTCCTTCTACCTTTTCCCCTTCTATTTCCCATGAAGTGATTGGACTGGATGCCATGATCTTTGCTTTTTGAATGCTGAGTACAAAGTCAGCTTTTTTACTCTCCTCTTTCACCTTTATCAAGACACTCTTTAGTTCCTCTTCTTTTTCTGCCATTAGGAAAGTCAGGTCTCTTGCTTAATAGCTCATAAAATAATTCAATCAATGAGTATTAACCCCACCACCACCACCTCACACACACACACCAATCCTTGAAGATCACCTCTAAAGAAACCTTCTCAGCCATGACCCCTTCCAGGGCACTGTGAATATCAGAGAACAAACCCCAAAACTAAACACTTTAATATTCAAGGAACAGAACTGCTTGAAACAAATCTTTTATGATAATATATTTTTAAATAATGACCTCATAAAAAGTGAAGAATGGTTAGCACAGGGAGCATCACATGATAATGATGAAATTTACCAGGCAACAAAAGGCCAAGCCACAAGACACAGACAAGACTGTGCAGATTTCACTTGAAGCTGGCAGGGGCATCACAGCAAATCTCTGGTGATGCATGAATTGTCAGTTTCCACTTGTTGACTGGAGGTGAGGTAGAGGGTGGGTAAACATGAGACTGTATCTGTGTGTCTGTGTGTGATTGACGAGCTTTTTGAGAGGCTAAAATATCTGTAAACAATTGCAGAAATGACTTCTTCTAGAACAGACCAGGCCCAGACACTCTGAGAACATTATCTTCCACTGAAGTTTAATTCCTTGGTGATGAACTGACCTTAAAATCTGAGTATAGTCACATGTGCCCAATTTATCTTGCACCCTCCCAGACCCGAACAGTCTGTATCCAGACATGGTTGGGTGAGGAGTGACAGAATTCGTAAACGCAGAGGAGAAGAAGCCCAGCTGTGATAGCAAACACGTGAACTGACAAAATAGGGCTTGCTGCTTTCAAAACAGGCACTTTTGTTTCATCTGCGCATTTAATAATTGTGAGATGACACTGCAGTCACAATGAAACAGAAAGAAGGATGGAAGGAAGGAGGGATGAAAGCACACCAGTCAGAAGCAGAGAGTGCAATAGTCAGGCCATCTGGGCTTGAAAGCAGGTGCCAATATAAAAATACAAAGTTAGATAGATTCTTTATTCTTAGAGAGCTTCATGTGTAAACTGGAGATAATACCACAGAATCTTCACTGGATCATTTGGAGGATGAAATAAATAAGTATAAGTAAAGTTCAAAGAACAGTGCCTGGCATACTATAAGCTACTATCATCCCAGTATTTCTTTTTACCATCTGAATTAATTTGTATTTAACATCCAAACAACTGAAGAGAAATAGTTTGAAAATAAAATAGCTTGGATCTTAGGTGGCAGGGGACAGGAAACCAGCTGATTTTTAATGGGACTTATGCTAAGAGAACTGTAGTAAGTTGTTTGTCTCGTGGATCCCCTGGGCAGATGGTGCCCAGTAAGCCTCGTACACAGTGGAACCGCAACTCCAACACCACCAACACCACCGATCCAACACCACCAGCCTCCCCCATTGCTCTTTCCCATGACAGCTTCCCTCTTCTCTTCCTTTTTGCAGAGCAGCCTCCTCTCTGAAACCCTGTCAGGAAATACAGGACTGACACAACATGAGCCTTACATGCCACATTTCAGGAACTCAGAGGCAGGTTCACTTTCCTCGGTTCCAGTTTTGAAAACCTTCCCAGGGAAGGCTTTCTGTAGCCCGTCCCCTGGGGAGCTCTGAGAGGTCCAGGTGGGTGAGCAGGGACAGCTCCCAGTGCAGTGAGGCTGTGGGCACTCCTGAGCACGATGGAACATTTTCTAAAAGGATTTTTACACGAAAAGAAGATGACATGAGGGCACAAATACAGTTTTTCCTCGAATCTGTGCCTGCTTTCTCCTCTGTCAGGTTTCCTCAGTTGGCTTTTCTCAAAAGCTGAGTAAGACTCCAAGAGCAAAAGGAAATCTCCAAACTTCATGAAATTCCCCACACTTGGAAGAGAATCGTGTTTGTATGATGCTCTGAATGGGTCTTGCTTGTTATGTATTGTTTGTTTGGTCTACATTCCAAGTCTAGATGCCAAAGTTACTTGGAGGAATATCATTCTTGGTCCTAACCATGGGTTTCTGTTTTTAAGTTTCAACTTTAAAAATCCTGTAAACGGATTCATGTAGTTGCAATGTTGTGGTTATGTACCGTAACAGTTTTAGTAAACAAAACCCACTTTATGTTCTGTTTAAAAGTCTGTTGCAATTTGTTTAGCGTGTGGGTATATGTGTGCATGTTTTTTAAATGACGTTTTCAGAATTTTTATTTTCATTAATAAAGTGATATACTTCCTTTAAAACATCTCCTGATACACCACTAAGGAAGACACTGTTATCCTCTTGTGTGTGCTGTGTGCTCAGTTATGTGCGACTCTTTGTGACCTGATGGACTGCAGCCCACCAGGCTCCTCTGTCCATGAGGATTCTCCAGGTAAGAATATTGGAGTGGGTAGCCTATCCTTTCCCCAGAGGATCTTTCCAATGCAGCAATCAAACAGGGTCTCCTGCACTGCAGGCAGATTCTTTACCAGCTGAGCCACCAGGGAAACCCGTTATCCTCTTATACGTAGGTACAGCTTTGAAGTGCAGCACCTGGCAACAGAAGTGGCTCGACAAGTAATTCTTTAAAAACCGAGTCAAGATATCAGAGTAGGAAGACCTTCAACTCACCTCCTCCCAGGCACAGCAAATTATAGCTACTTACAGAGCTAAATCTATGAAAACAACCTGAGGACTAACAGAAAAGATTTTTTCACAACTAACAACATAAAGAACTACAAGGCAGGCAGGAGGGGCAGAGACTAGCGTAATCAGGAGTGACACCCCCAGGGTCAGCAACCCACAAAAGGGAGGAGAAGCACAATCCAAGAAGTCCTCCCCAAGGAGCAAAGGATCCAGCCTGTATCAGGCTCCTCAGCCCAGGGCTCTTGCACTGGGGAAATGAGCCCCCAGAACACCTGGCTTTGAAAACCTGTAAGACTTACATTTGGAAGAGCTGAAGGGCTATGGGAAACAGACATTCCACTCTTACAAACCACGTGCAAAACGTCACATACTCCATGTCCCAGGGGAGAGGCAGCAGTCTGAAAAGAGGCTGGGTCAGACCCACATGCTCATCTTGGACAGCTTCCCAGAGAGGCAAGAGGCAACCAGGCTCCCCCTAGGGACACAGATGCTGGCAGAGCCATTTTTAAGAGCTTGTTTTACCACAATAACACTGGCACTGGCACACACGATTCTGGAGCCCTCCCTCTCACCTATTGGCACTGGGAGTTTACCTGCCCATCAGAGGGCCAGGAGAAGCCCTAGGCACACTTGGACCATGCAGAGAGCATTTCAGGGAACCAGCTCCACCCACCACCAGCAGCCCCATTCTTCTGAGGCATCAACCAATCACACAGAAAGCTAGCCTCGCTCTTCAGTGGGACCACAGTCACCTCAGGAGGCAGAGCCTTGCCCAGCTGGGCCAGAGGTCAGCCCAGCCCACAAGTGCAACGACAGGAGTTGCCCCACCATAGCAGAAGGGTACAAGCAGCCCACACAAGGGCAACACTGGAGCCTGCAGATCTGGCGATCAGAGGGAGTGCTGGGCCCCCAGGAGGCCTACTACAGGAGACCACTTCTCCAAGATCAGGAAGTGAGACTGACCTACCTAACACAGAAACAAACACAGGGAATTAGGAACGTGAGGAGTCAGAGGACTATGTCCCAACAAAGGAACAACATATAACTTCAGGCAAAAGAAAGTTGAAATGAGCTATCTCCCCAGGAGAGAGTTCATCATATTGAATCATAAAGGTGCTCACTGAATCCGGAAGAAGATAAGATGAGTACAGTGAAAATGTCAACAGAAAGGTAGAAATTATAAAGATAAACCAAACAGGTCTAATGAATACAGCAACAGACACAGAAAATGCACTAGAAGGAATCAACAGTAGATTAGATGGCAGAGGAACAGATCAGCAAACTAGGAAACAGTACTGGAAACCACCCAAACTGAAAAGAAAAAAAAGAATTTTTAAAAAATGAGAATAGTTTAAGAGACATCTTGGACAATATTGTGGAAAGGAACCCTAAGGAAGAAAAATTTGTATGCATAGGCAGCAATAACTAAATTTAGATTGAAGTTAACTAAATGGATTTTGTTAAGTAAGCTAATGCAAGACTGGAATTTGATTCTTCTTTCTGTTAAAAGTGCTTTTTTTTTTTTTTTTTTGGTAACAAATTGTGTGAGTTTCTGTGCCCTCAGTGAAACTATTAGTCACTCAGCTGTGTCTGACTCTTTGCCACCCCAAGGGCTGTAGCCTGCCAGGCTCCTCTATCCATGGGATTTTCCAGGCAAGAATACTGGAGTGGGTTGTCATTCCCTCCTCCAGGGGAATCTTCTGAACCTAGGGATCAAACCAAAGTCTTCTACATTGCAGGCAGATTCTTTACCATCTGACCCTTAGTGATCCATATTTATTTTCTTTTTAATCATTTCTGTGGCTTTGGTTAAGTGAATAAGTTTTGGTTCAATGACCTATGATCCTGTTGTGTTTTAAAACCTTTTGATATTTCTAGAAACTTCCCAAATATTAAAATCTAACTAGAGCTCTTTTAGCCTCCAGCTGACTCTGGATGCTTCAAAGAAACATCTCTGAGACATCTCAGAGAGTAATGTTAAACTAAGTTTTTGGTGTATATAAATATATATCTATATATCTATCTATATATATATAGATATCTTTTTACTTTTTCACAGACAGAGAATGAATTTATGGTTACCAGAGTGGGAAGGGTTTTGGGAAGGGATACATTAGGAGTTTGGAATTGACAGGAAAAAACTGCTATATTTAAAATGGATAACCAACAAGGGCCTATTGTATAACACAGGGAACTCTGCTCAGTACTCTGTAATAACTTAAATGGGAAAAGAATTTTAAAAGAATTGATGTTGTTGTTCAGTCACTCAGTCGTGTCTGACTCCCTGCGACCCCATGGACTAGAGGACTCCAGGTTTCCCTGTCCTTGACCACATCCCGAAGCCTGCTCAAACTCATGTCCATCAAGTCGGCGATGCCATCCATCCATCTAGTTCTTTGTCATCCCCTTCTCCTCCTGTCCTCAATCCCTCCCAGCATCAGGGTCCTTTCTCTCTCTCTTTTTTTTTAATTATTTATTTTTACAATACTGTATTGGTTTTGCCATACATTGACATGAATCTACCATGGGTGTACATGAGCTCCCAATACTAAATCCCCCTCCCACCACCCTCCCTGTATCATCTCTCTGGGTCATCCCAGTGCACCAGCCCCAAGCATCCTGTATCCTGTACTGAACCTAGACTGGTGCTTCGTTTCTTACATGATAGTATACATGTTTCAATGCCATTCTCCCAAATCATCCCACCCTCTCCCTCTCCCTCAGAGGCCAAAAGTCAGTTCTATACATGTGTCTCTTTTGCTGTCTTGCATATAGGGTCATCATTACCATCTTTCTAAATCCCAAATATATGTGTTAGTATACTGTATTGGTATTTTTCTTCTGGCTTACTTTACTCTGTATAATCGGCTCCAGTTTCATCCACCTCATTAGAACTGATTCAAATGTATTCTTTTTAAGGGCTGAGTAATACTCCATTGTGTCTATGTACCACTGCTTTCTTATCCACTCATCTGCTGATGGACATCTAGGTTGCTTCCATGTCCTGGCTATTATAAACAGCGCTGCAATGAACACTGGGGTACACGTGTCTATTTCAGTTTTGGTTTCCTCAGTGTATATGCCCAGCAGTGGGATTGCTGGGTCATAAGGCAGTTCTATTTGCAATTTTTAAGGAATCTCCACACTGTTCTCCATAGTGGCTGTACTAGTTTGCTTTCCCACCAACAGTGTAAGAGGGTTCCCTTTTCTCCACACCCTCTCCAGTATTTACTGCTTGAAGACTTTTGGATCGCAACCATTCTGACTGGTGTGAAATGGTACCTCATTGTGATCTTGATTTGCATTTCTCTAATAATGAGTGATGTTGAGCGTCTTTTCATGTGTTTGTTAGCCATCCGTATGTCTTCTCTGGAGAAATGTCTATTTAGTTCTTTGGCCCATTTTTTGATTGGGTCATTTATTTTTTCTGGAATTGAGCTGCAGGAGTTGCTTGTATATCTTTGAGATTAGTTGTTTGTCAGTTACTTCATTTGCTATTATTTTCTTCCATTCTGAAAGCTGTCTTTTCACCTTGCTTATAGTTTCCTTTGTTGTGCAGAAGCTTTTTATTTTAATTAGATCCCATTCGTTTATTTTTGCTTTTATTTTCAGTAGTCTGGGAGGTGGATTATAGAGGATCCTGCTGTGATTTATGTCAGAGACTGTTTTGCCTATGTTCTCCTCTAGGAATTTTATAGTTTCTGGTCTTACATTTAGATCTTTAATCCATTTTGAGTTTATTTTTGTGTATGGTGTTAGAAAGAGGTCTAGTTTCATTCTTGTACAAGTGGTTGACCAGTTTTCCCAGCACCACTTGTTAAAGAGATTGTCTTTTCTCCATTGTATATTCTTGCCTCCTTTGTCGAAGATAAGGTGTTTGGTATTTTTAATTTTGAAATATTGTGAAGTATTTGAAGATGAACTTTAGGTTATAATGTATGTATGAATGTCATTAATACAGATATTCCTAAATTTTATATGGAATTCTAACATCTGATACGTCCTGATATAATGTTATCAGTCATAATTACAGTGATTATTCTAAAGTGTTATATGTTATAGAAGTATCAAAATTTCCTGCTAATTGCACTGTACTCAAATTTTTAACCATGTTATTTTAAGTTTGTCTTTTATAGACAATCATAATTTTGCATTACTTTCATAAAATGAAGATTTTCAAGAAGAATCATTAAAAAATCTAAACAAATGCTAGCTTCTGATAGCCTTTAACTAATGCCACTGAACTGGATAATAAATGACAAATTCTAATGAAAACCTGATTACTTCACGCTGATCAATAGGAAGCAATTACAAAGGACTGAAGAAATGGATAACTATGATTTATAACTTTAGATGATATACCAGCTTTAATCTGTTTTCCAGTATACCTTTTTCTCTTATGCTGCAACCTATAACAAGTTGATAATGTATACTTTTGTAAACGAAGGTGAAATACTTACCTTTTGTCTCTACCTGATCCTGCCAGAATTTGCCCTTTCCAGCTGCTTTCCTGTGTACTTGATAGTGTACTACAACTGGATTACAACTAGTTATACTAACCATTGTTTTAATTTGTTCTTTGTTTCCAAATTGTTTATGCTTTGCGACTCTTCTATATAATGACTTTGTCAATGTTACTAGCTACATTATTTATATCCTGTCTATTTTATAAGATTGTTGTCTTTTACAGTGTGTAACCAGGCCTTCAACAAATGTAATGATGACTAGGCTACTTGAAGCAACTGATTATAAATAAAGTTCTGTATGCAGTCAATAATTCTAATAACAGTATGATTCTAGACATGGGAAAAAGCAACAAGTGAAATATCTCCTGGATCATAATAGATTAGAAGATAGAGGATATAGAGAATCTTTTCTTATTTATCAATGAGTCTAATCCAAAAATGAACACCTGGAGTGACATATTAATGAGAACTTTTGCATGACCTGGGTTAAGTCTCCCAGCACCACAGTACAAAATTGGTCATGAAATGTCTCCCAAATATTGGTCGAATTTTGGACCAAGATAAAGGACTGAGAAAAGGCATATTTCCTGCCATATCAATAAACAAAGATGTCACAGTCATCAGCAATTCTAGCCTTCCAGGATACTCAGAAAGGAGGACAATACTTGCAATCTAGCAGCCATCAGGCTGCAGCCACTCCCTATGATGAGCACTGAGGAACTCAGGATGTGAAAGATCACAAGATACCAGCCCCAGATAGCTGAATGCATATGAAAGGGATGATTTCAATGAGTCCAGACTCTTGCATCCTCCCATATATAGAAAAGTGATAAATTCTTTCATTTGAGATATCTGGTTTCTTTAATTCACAAAAAAATACTTTTGATGTTCAGACTACCTGCCCTTTGTTGCAAACTTCTATATAACCTGATTCCTCCCCCACCTTCTCAGAGCAGTTCTCTCAGGGTGACTTGAGATGCTGTCTCTTGGGTTTGAAGTCCCTAAAAATTCCCACCAAATAAAACATAGTTCTCAACTTTTAGCTTGCAACTATTTTTTTAAGCAAAGAACATCAAGCATATTAACATTCACATTGTAGGAATCATAAAAGGAAGAAAGTGAGGGGAAGGGGCAGAGAACTTACTTCAAGAAATAATAGCTGAAAACTTCTCTAACCTGTGCAAGGAAACAGACATTAATATCCAGAAAGCAAAGAAAGTCCCAAACAGATGAACCAAAAGAGGCTCATCAAGACACACTATAATTAAAATGGCAAAAATTAAAGATAAAGAGAGAATCTCCAAAGCATCAAAAGAAAAGCAACAATAACACAAGAACACAGGCCTATCAGCTGACTTTTCAGCAGTCTGGCAGGCCAGAAGGGAGTAGTACAATTCATTCAAAGCAACGGAAGGAAAAACTCCTGCCAGCTAGAATACTCTATTTGGCAAGGTTATCAATCATACTTCAAGGAGAAATAAAGAATTTTGCATAAAAAAATCTAAAAGAGGTTTTAGATTTAGATAAAATCTAGACGAGTTCAGTATCACTATATGACTTTACAAGAAGTGTTAAAGGGATTTCTCTAAGCAAAAAATAAAAGAAAAGGCCACAACTGGAAATATGAAAATTATGAAAGGAAAAATCTCACAGTAAGGGCAACTATAAAGATAATAAATAGATCAACTACTCATAAAGTTAGAAGAAAGATTAAAGACAAAAGGAGTAAAATCATCTTTATCCAGGAAAAGTACTTGAGATACACAAAACAAACATATTAGACATATATATACAATATATACACTGTTACATATGAGTCTCATGCAACTACAAATTAAAACCTATTAAGAGAAAAAAGGTATTCAAACATAACTCTAAGATAATCATCAAATCACAAAGGGAAGAAAGCAAAGAAGAGGTAAGGAAACAATCAAAAAACAATTAATAAAACAACAATAAGTACATACCTATCAACTGGAGAAGGAAATGGCTCCCCACTCCAGTCTTCTTGCCTCGAGAAGCCCTTGGACAGAGGAGCCTAGCAGGCTACAGTCCATGGGGTCGGTAAGAGTCGCACATGACTAAAGTGACTTAGCACATACCTATCAATAATTTAAATGTACTAAACTACACAGTACAATCAAAATACAAGAAAACTGCAAAAACATGAAAAAAGTAAAACCTACCCAAGATGTTATTAAACAACTAATGTCAACAAAGACATCAAAGAGGAAATCAAAATATAACAAGACAAATGAAAGTGGAAACACAACATATCAAAACCTGTAGGACACAACAAAAGTTGTCCTAAGAAGGAAGTTTATAGCAACACAGGCTTACCTTTGAAAGTAAAAAAAAAAAAAAAAAAAACTAAATAAACAATCTAATCTTAAACCCAAAGGAAGTAGAAAAAACAAAACCTAAAATGAGAAGAAAATAAATAATGTCAGAGCAAAATAAGTGATACAGAGCCTAAAAGAAAAACAGAAAAAAAAAAAAAAACTGGTTCTTAGAAAAACTAACAAAATTGCTTCAGCCATACTCATCAAGAAAAAAAGAGAGTCCAATTAGAATCAGAAATGGAAGTGGAGACCTTACAACTAACACCACAGAAATACAAAGGAGCATAAGGGAGTATTACAAAGAATTATACATAAATAATGGTCATATTACAAGAAACTGACAAATTACTAGGAATAAAAAATCTCCTAAGAATGATCCAGGAAGAAATAGAAAATATGAACATTATATTGTTTCAATTTCATCAAGTGAATTTCATGAAACTGAAACAATAATAAAATTTTTTTAAAAAAAACTTCCCTCAAACAAAAGTCTAGGCCAGATGACTTCACAGGGGAATTCTACCAAACATTTAAAGAAAAATTATTGCCTATTCTTCTTCAACTATTCCAAAAAACTGAACAGAAAGGAGTGTTTCTAAACTCTAAGGCCAAAATCACCCTGATACTAAAACCAGGTAACAAAGACACCATACCAAAAAGAAAGAAAGAAAGAAAGAAAAGAAAATTACAGACCATTATCACTAATGAACACAGATGCAGAAATCTTCAACAAAATATTAGCAAACTGAATTCAACAAGATATTAAAAGGTTTACACATAATAATCAGGTGGAATTTATCCCAGGGAAGTAAGGATAACTCAAGTTTTCAAATCAATCAACATGATAAAACACATTAAACACTGAAGAACAAAAATCATATGATCATCTCAATAGATGCAGAAAAAAGCTTTTAACAAAATTCAACATCTATCCATGATAGGAATCCCAACAATGTAAGTAGAGAAGGAACATACCTCAACACAATAAAGAACATACATGACAAATCCACAGCTACAATCATGCTTAACAATGAAAAGTCAAAAACCTTTCCTCTAAGATCAAGAATGCCTACTTTATCGGTGGGAATGTAAACTGGTATAGCCACTATGGAAAATGGTATAAAGGTTCCTTACAAAACTAAAAATAGAGCTACCATGTATCCCTGCAATCCCACTCCTGGACATATATCCAGAGGAAAACATGATCTGAAAAGATACATGCACCCCAAAGTTCACTGCAGCACTGTTTACAATACCCAAGATGTGAAAACAACCTAAATATCCATCAACAGAGGAATGGATAAAGAAGATGTGCTATATATAATGGAATATTACTCAGCATTAAAATGAGGGAAATAATGCCATTTGCAGCAACATGAATGGACCTAGAGAGTGTTATGCTGAGTGAAATAAGTCATACAGAGAAGGAGAAATATCAGATAGCATCCCTTACATGTGGAATCTAAACAGAAATGGTACAAATGAACTTACAAAATAGAAATACACTCACAAACTTTAAGAAAAAGCTAATGGTTGCTAGGGGAGGATGGGGAGAAGGGATAGTTAGGGAGTTTGGGATGGACATGTACACACTGCTATATTTAAAATGAATAACCAACAAGGACCTACTCTACAGCACAGGGAACTCTGCTCAATGTTGTGTAGCAGCCTGGATGGAAGGGGAGTTTGGAGGAGAATGGATACGTGTATATGTACGGCTGAGTTCCTTCGCTATTCACCTGAAACTATCACAACACTGTTAATCGGCTATACTCCAGTATAAAATAGAAGGTTTTTAAAAAAATTTTAAGTTATGGTCTGACATTAAAAAAAAGAAGGATGTCCACTCTTATCACTCATAATTAACATGGTGTTGGAAGTCCTAGCTACAACCAGGACCAGAAAAAGAAAGAAAAGGAATCCAAATTTTAAAGGAAAAAGTAAAACTGTCACTATTTTAAGATGACATAATACTATATAGAGAAATACTATATAGAGAAAAATCTAAAGATCTAAAGATCTAAAGATCTAAAGATCCCACCTAAACACTATTAGTAAAATCAGAAGTTGCAAGATACAAAATCAATATATAGAAAATTATTACATTTCTATATACTAATAACAAACTAGTAGGAATATAAATGAAGAAAACAATCACATTTACAACTTCATCAGAAGGAATAAAATATCTCGGGAATACACCTAACCAAAAAGGTAAAATACTTATATTTTGAAAACTATAAGACACTGATTAAAGAAATTGAAAATGATAAATGTAAGTATATACCATGCTCATGGATCAGAATTATTAATATTGCTAAACTGACTACATTAACCAAGGCAACCTACAAAGTCAACACACTCCTTATCAAAATACCAAAGAAATTTTTCACGGAACTAGAAAATATTCTAAAATGTGTGTAGAAACACAAAAGACCCTGAGTAGCCACAGAGATCTTGAGAAAGAAAAACAAAACTGGAGAGGTCATGCTTCCTGATTTCAAATCATACTACAAAGATACAGTAGCTAACACTCTGCACTCCCAATGCAGGGGGCCCAGGTTTGATCCTTGGTCAGGGATTTATACCCCACATGCCACAATGAAGACCCCATGCAGCCAAATAAATAACTGTTTTAAAAGCTACAGTGATCAAAAACAGACACGGATCAATGGTACAAAATAGAAGGCCTAAAATAAACTCAGACTTACATAACCAATTAAGCTATGGCAAAGAAGGCAAGAACACACAATGGAGGAAAACAATCTCTTTCATAAATGGTGCTGGGAAAACTGAGCAGCTACATGCAAAAGAATCAAACTGGACTACTTTCTCGCACCATTTACAAAAATAAATCAAAAACAGATTAAAGACGCAGACTCTTTGACACTGGTCTAAGGGGCAGGGGAGATCTGACTCCTCAGGTAAAGCTAACAAAAGCAAAAGCAAGCAAATGGGATTACATCAAAATAAAATGTTTCTTCTCAGGAAAGGATTATATCCACAAACAAAAAAGGCAACCTATTGAATAGAGGAGATACAAACAATACATCCAATAATGGGTTAATATCCAACTGTGCAAAGAACTCAACCTCAACATCAAAAAAAAATTTTTTTAATAGAGGAGCTGAAAAAACATTTTTCCAAAGAAGACATACAGACGGCTAACAGACACATGAAAAGATGCTCAACATCACTAATCATCAAGGAAATATAACTCAAAACCACAATGAGAATGGCTAACAATTGTTAACTAATTTATTTTTACTCTATTTTCAATCTTTTGTTAAGCCTATCTAGCATTTTAAGAATTTAAGTCATTTTATTTTTGAACTCCAGAATTTGCAATTTTATATAGTTATCACTATGCCAAGTCACTTCAGTTGTGTCCGACTCTGTGTGACCCCATAGACGGCAGCCCACCCGGCTCCCCCGTCCCTGGGATTCTCCAGGCAAGAACACTGGAGTGGGTTGCCATTTCCTTCTCCAATGCATGAAAGTGAAAAGTGAAAGGGGAAGTCGCTCAGTTATGTCCGACCCTTAGCATGGACTGCAGCCTACTGGGCTCCTCCATCCATGGGATTTTCCAGGCAAGAGTACTGGAGTAGGGTGCCATTGCCTTCTCCAACATCTGTTAAATATTCTCTTAAATATTTTAACACATTTTTAAAAGTTTTCAAAGTATATTTATAGTAGTTAATTTATCTAGTAAATCCAACACCTGGGCCAACTCAGAGTACATTTCTATTGATTATTGCCTTTTCCTCCAAGTATGGGTCGTAATTTCTCATCTTTTTGCATGTCATAAATTTTGGGTTGAAAATTGATATTGTAGCTAATATGTTACAGAAATTCAGAGTTCTGATTTGTTCTGAGAATCACTTAAGTTTTATTCTACCAAGCAGTTAACTCACCTAGAATTCAAACCGAAAATAGTGCTTCTTTTACAGAACCTGATGCTGGGAAAGATGAGAGCAGGAGGAGAAGGGGACAACAGAGGATGAGATAGTTGGATAGCATCACCAACTCGATGGACATGAGTTTGAGCAAACTCCAGGAGATAGTGGAGGACAGGGAAGCCAGGCACACTGCAGTCCACAGAGCTGAAAAGAGTCAGACATCACTTAGCGATTGAACAATTACAGACCTGTGGCTTCCTACAGCTTATTCTTCAGCCTGATCCCTGTAAGCGTCCCTGATCCTATAAAATTCTGATGAACTAAAAGTTTAGGCAGAGTGGGGGAGCACTCTTTCTGTGAATTCTTGATTCTAGGAATCCCTCCTCATTTTCCAGCAGCTCTACTAACTTTTGCTCTTTGTATTAATGTTTTCCAAATCCACCCAGCTTCTGCTCTCTTCCACCTGTGTGCCATGCACAGTTGGAAAATGCAGTTAAGGAAAGTGTCCAATTCACAGATCTGGATTTATATACTTATATTTTTCAGAAATAGATTTCTCTCTAGTGTCTGCTTAATTTTCATTAAGTCCCTGTCCATATACATGCAGCTCAGCATCAACCATAGATTTAGACAGTTTATGCTCTGAATCGGTGTCTCACTTCTGAGGGTCTTGCTGCTAGGATTTCCCTTTAAATTTCTAGCTCCTTTCCCAGTTCCAAACTCCCATCTTGGTATCATAAGCTGGTAGCATCACTTTCCACAGCCATATCTATGGGAGTTGGCATCACCCTTGAACTGTAAGCTGCTAACTCACAATTCTTAGCCATTCCAGTTATAGGTTTTCAAAAACCCTTAAAGTTACATGGTTTTATTTACTTTTTAATGACTTGCAGTGTTTATATAGATTTTTAATCTAGTGTTTTATAGTTGTCATCTGTAACTACTTTACTCTCTGCCATTAACTACATTCTTTTTTGATCTGCCATTTATCATATTTAATATATGCCAAAAGATATATTAATGAGTTACATGAGATAAGGTTACCCAGTACAAGAATCCTATCATATTTATGTTAACACTGAGATCAAAGAGCTTAACTAACTTGTCCAAGGTCACTTAAGGATAAGTCTAAGATTAGGAATTGAACCCAGATCTCTGACTCCAGCATTATTTGGTAATACAGTCGTTATGATAAAATACTAATTATAATTAGTTAATGCCCTTTACTATATATCTGGCAAAATAGGAAAAGCTTAGGGTAATTCATTATTTCTAATTAATACATTCATACCTCACAATAAGCCTATGAAATGGGCACTATTGTCAACCCATTTTACAGATGAAAAACTTAGCCATAGTTTAGCTTGTTTGAAGTGACTTTGATATTAAATGCAACAGCCCAGATTCTAATGTAGGTAAACCCACTCAAGGTTCAGGAATCAATTAAATTTTCCAGAAATGAAACAAGATAGCATATATATCTATGAAGACAATTGGCTGTAACTTCCTAAATCATGAATTGTCATAAAAATGACACCTGTTCTGGCATAATTAAAAAAATTGGTATTAAAATCAAGAGCATTATATAACAATAGGATGTCTACTAATACACTGGTAGTAATATCAATTAACAGGCTTTTCAAAATCTTTATAATTCATTCATCAAATAAATATACCTTAAAACACTGGATGAAGAAAGACTTCGGTTTTTAAGTCTGTAACAAGTAGAACTTCTTAAAAAATAGTTTTTATTTTAAATCAAAATTATGGACTTTTATAAAAACTGAATACTTTCTTAAGTATATACCAAAACTATCAACTATTTAACTGTTGCTTTTGTATACAGCTTTACCAAACATGAGTACCAGCATCATCATTACCATTACAATTACCACATTCTCTGTAAAACTTGTTTTTAACTCAGAATTCCACACATTGACTTTTCAGTTGGATATTTAAATTCCACTGTTAATCATGAATCACTTTAGAAGCAACAATAAAATTTAAAAATGATTAATGTCACATAACTTAATCTCATTAAAAAATAAGTAGAAGTCTCTTTTGAGAAAGCCAATTTTAAGCAGGAAAGCTACATGAAATCAACTTTTGGAAGAGGTAAGATAAGAACTAGGGAAGTGACAACTACTTTAAGCCATATGTTACATTTGTTAATCTCCTAGAATAGACTCTTGGTGTAAATTTAGAAACTCCCAAAGGTGAGTTATCTGCTTCAGGTAACTATTTTCCTAATGTACACATAGCAACAGCTCTTATGTGTGGATTCCCAAAATGAACAGTCATTGTTTCCTTTGTTCTGCCCAAGCCCATGAGGCAAACTGTGATCAGATAAGGTATTTCTGTAATTGCCAAATGCTTTTGATTTCCAATAAGGAAATGACTGAGGAAGCTAGTAAAAGAAATACAAAGCATTATAACATACTGAGAAAGTATTAGTTAAGCTTCTTGGACAAGTGGACTCCAATACAAATGGGTCTTTTCAAATGCTCTTCGCATCAGGTGGCCAAAGTATATACCATATTAAATAACTGAGGAAAAAAATCATATGATCATCTCAAAAGATACAAAAGATTTTTTTGACAAAATTCAGCATCCATGTTTGATAAAAACTCCCAACAGAGTGGGCATAGAGGAAACATACCTCAACATAATAAAATGAAAATGCAGCCTACTCAAGAGGAAGAACATCTACAAATAATATATTCAGGGGGCAATCCCAAGATGGCAGAGAAATAGGATGGGGAGACCACTTTCTCTCCCACAAACTCATCCAAAGATCATCTGAATGCTGAGCAAATTCTACAAAACAACTTCTGAATGCTGGTGGAGGACACCAGGCACCCAGAAAGGCAGCCCATTCTCTTTGTAGGGCAGCAGGACAAAATAGAGAAGACAAAGAGAGAGAAAAGTTAGGAATGGAGACCTTTCCTGGGGAGAGAGTCATAAAGGAGGAGAAGTTTCTAAACAGTGGGGAAACCCTCTCACAGGTGGGTCTGTGGGGAGTTTTGGAATCTCAGAGGGCAACATAACAGGGGTGGAGGGAACCCACAGAATACACACCTACCTGCAACTGCCAGCAGAGAAGTAGCCCAGACACTCGAGTCCACCACCAGCAAGCGGGGGCTGCACAGTGAGGCGCAAGCTGCATAATCAGTGCTTAGGGTAAGGACTGGGCCTGAATGCCTGAGGACAACATGAAAGAGCTAATGTGAGATAGCAACCCAAACTGTGGGATTGCCAGAGAGGAAAAAAAAAAACTTTCCCACGACAGGTGCTAACCCACAGCCTGGTCTGCTCAGAGAACAAAGGATTAAGAGAATACCAAAGGAGACCTAGTTGGCTGCATACATGCCCCTCCTCGCCACCAGAGGCAGAGAGGCAGGGGTGCAACAGCCAGAGCCAGAGGCAAGAGGATGCTGCAATCTCAGCCCCAGAGATTGGCATCCTTCAGCAAACTGTGAGATCCAGCTCTATCCCCCAGAACACAGATGCAAGCTCCCCTTGAGCTTGCATCTCCCCTTGTCAAGGAAACCTTGACAAGCCACTAGTCCAACTCCACCCACAGGGAGCAGGCTCCACAATAAACAGGAACCACGAACTTCCAACCTACAGAAAGGGCACCCCAAATGCAACAATCTAAACAAAGTTAAAAGGCAGAGAAATATTCAGCAGGTAAAGAAGCATGATAAATGCCCACAAAACCAAACAAAAGAGGAAGTGATACGGAGTCTACCTGAAAAAGAATTCAGAATAATGATAGTACAGATGATCCAAAATTTTAAAAACAAAAATGGCGTAACACATAAGTAGATTAGAGACAATGATTGAGAAGATGTAAGAAATGTTTAACAAGGACCTAGAAGAAATAAGAGTCAATGAATATTGCAATATCTGACATAAAAAGCACTCTGGAGGGAACCAACAGTAGAATAACTGAGGCAGAAGAGAGGATAAGTGAGGTGGAAGATAGAATGGTGGAAATAAATGAAACAGAGAGGAAAAAAGAATCAAAAGAAATGAGGACAACCTCAGAGACCTCTGGGACAATATTAAACGCCCCAACATTCAAATCATAGGAGTCCCAGAAGAAGAGGACAAAAAGAGAGGGCATGAGTAAATATTTGAGGAGATAATAGCTGAAAACTTCCCTAAAATGGAGAAGGAAATAGCCACCCAAGTCCAAGAAACCCAGAGAGTTCCAAACAGGATAAACCCAGGCAAAACACTCCAAGACACATATTAATCAAACTAACAAAGATCAAACACAAATATTAAAAGCAGCAAGGGAAAAACAACAAATAACACACAAGGGGATACCCATAAGGATAACAGCTGATCTTTCAACAGAAACTCTTCAGGCCAGAAGGGAATGGAAGGACATACTTAAAGTGATGAAAGAGAAAAACCTACAACCAAGATCACTCTACCCAGCAAGGATCTCATTCAAATACAAAAGAGAAATCAAAAGCTTTACAGACAAGCAAAAGCTGAGAGAATTCAGCACCACCAAACCAGCTCTTCAACAAACTCTAAAGGAACTTCTCTAGACAGGAAACAGATAAGGTTTATAAACTCGAACCCAAAACAACAAAGTAAATGGCAATGGGATCATACTTATCAATAATTACCTTAAATGTAAATGGGTTGAAGACAAAGACTGCCTGAATGGATACAAAACAAGACCGCTATGTATGCTGTCTCCAAGAGAGCCACCTCAAGCCAAGGGACACATACAGACTGAAAGTGAAGGGCTAGAAAAAAGATATTTCATGCAAATAGAGATGAAAAGAAAGCAGGAGAAGCAACACTCATATCAGATAAAAATAGGCTTTGAAATAAAGACTGTGAAAAGAGACAAAGAAGGACACTGCGTAATGATCAAAGGCTCAATACAAGAAGAAGATGTAACAATTATAAATATATAAGCACCCAACATAGAAGTACCTCAATATGTAAGGCAAACGCTAACAAGTATGAAAGGGGAAATAAACAGTAACACAATAAGTGAGAGACTTTAATACCCCACTCACACCTATGGATAGATAAACCAAACAGAAAATTAACAAGGAAACACAAACTTTAAATGATGCAATAGACCAGTTAGAACTAATTGATATCTATAGGAGATTTCACCCCAAAACAATGAATTTCACCTTTTTCTCAACTGCATGGAACATTCTCCAGGACAGATCACATCCTGGGCCATAAAGCTAGCCTTGTTAAATTCAAAAAAATTGAAATCATTTCAGGCATCTTTTCTGATCACAATATAGTAAGATTATATATAAACTACAGGGAAAAAAATCTATTAAAAATACCAACATATGGATGCTAAACAACATGCTTCTGAATAACCAACAAATCATGGAAGAAATCAAAAAGGAAATAAAAATATGCATAGACAAATGAAAATGAAAACACAACAACCCAAATCTTATGGGATTCAGTAAAACGGGATTCAGTGCTAAGGGGAAGGTTCATAGCAATACAAGCGTACCTCAAGAAACACGAGAAAAATAAAAAAAAATAACCTGATTTTACACCTAAAACAACTAGCAAAAGAAGAAATGAAGAACCTCAGGGTTAGGAGAAAGAAAAAAATCATAAAAATCAGGGAAGAAATAAATGAAAAAGAAATAAAGGAGAATACAGCAAATATCAACAAAACTAAAAGCTTGCTCTTTGAGAAGATAAATAAGATAGACAAACCATTAGCCAGACTCATCAAGAAAATAAGGAAGAAGAATGAAATCAATCAAATTAGAAATGAAAATGAAGAAATCACAACAGACAACAAAGAAATACAAAGGATCATAAGAGACTACTATCAACAACTATATGCCAATAAAATGAACAACTTGGAAGAAAGGGACAAATTCTTAGAAAAATATAAGCTTCCAAAACTGAACCAGAAAGAAACAGAAAGTCTTAGCAGACTCATCACAAGCACAGAAATCGAAACTGTGATAAAAAATCTTCTAACAAACAGAAGTCCAGGACCAGATGGCTTCACAGCTGAATTCTACCAAAAATTTACAGAAGAGTTAACACCTACCCTACTCAAACTCTTCCAGAAAATTGCACAGGAAGGGAGATTCCCAAACTCATTCTGTGAGGCCACCATCACCCTAATACCAAAACTAGACAAAAATGCCACAGTAAAAGAAAACTACAGACCAATATCACTGATGAACATAGATGCAAAAATCCTCAACAAGATTCTAGCAAACAGAATCCAACAACATATAAAGACTGTACATCATGACCAAGTGGGTTTTATACTAGGCATGCAAGGATTCTTCAGTATTCACAACTTAATCAGTGTGATACACCACATTAACAAATTGAAAGATAAAAACCATATGATTATCTCAACAGATGCAGAAAACACATCTGACAAAATTCAACACCCATTTGTGATAAAAATTCTCCAGAAGGCAGGCATAAAAGAACATACCTCAACATAATAAAAGCCATCTACTTCCCTAGTGGCTCAGATGGTAAAGCGTCTGTCTACAATGCGGGAGACCCAGGTTCGATCCCTGGGTTGGAAGATCCCCTGGAGAAGGAAATGGAAATCCACTCCAGGACTATTGCCTGGAAAATCCCATGGACAGAGGAGCCTGGTAGGTTATAGCCCATGGGGTCGCAAAGAGTTGGACAGGACTGAGTGGCTTCACTTTCACTTTCACTTTTCACAATAAACCCACAGCAAACATTACTGTCAACTATGAAAAATTGAAAGCATTTCCTCTAAAGTCAGGAATGAGACAAGGGTGCCCACTCTCGCCACCACTATTCAACATAGTTTTGGAAGTTTTAGCCATAGCAATCAGAGAAGAAACAGAAATAAAAGGAATCCAGATTGGAAAAGAAGAACTCTCACTGTTTGCAGATGACATGATCCTCTATCTAGAAAACTCTAAAGAAACTACCAGAAAATTACTAGAGCTAATCCCTTGCATTCCTATACACTACTAATGAGAAAACAGAAAGATAAATTAAGGAAACAATTCCATTTACCATTGTGACAAAAAGAATAAAATACTTAGGAATGAATTTACTTAAAGAAACAGGACCTATATATAAAAAACTATAAAACACTATACAAATCAAAGATGACATAATATACCATGTTCATGGATCAGAAGAATCAATACAGTGAAAATTAGTATACTACCCAAAGCAATCTATAGATTCAATGAATCCCTATCAAGCTAACAATGGTATTTTTCATAAAACTAGAACAAATAATTTCACAATTTGTATGGAAACACAAAAAACCTCAAATAGCCAAAGCAACCTTGAGAAAGATGAATGGACGGGGAGGAATCAACCTGCCTGACTTCAGACCACACTACAAAGCTACAGTCATCAAGACAGTATGGTATTGGCACAAAGATAGAAACATAGATCAATGGAACAAAACAGAAATCCCAGAGATAAATCCACATACCTAAGGATACCTTATCTTTGACAAAGGAGGCAAAAATATGCAATGGAGAAAAGACAATCTCTTTAACAATGGTGCTGGAAAACTGTATAGTTCAGTTCAGTTCAGTTAGGTTCAGTTGTTATGTCCAACTCTTTGTGATCCCATGGACTGCAGCACGCCAGGCCTCCCTGTACTGCACCATTTCCCGGAGTTTACTCAAACTCATGTCCATTGAGTTGGTGGTGCCGTCAAGCCATCTCATATCCTGTTGTCCCTTTCTCCTCCTGCCTTCAATCTTTCCCAGTAACAGGGTCTTTTCAAATGAGTCAGTTCTTCACATCAGGTGGCCAAAGCATTGGGGTTTCAGCTTGAATATCAGTCCTTCCAATGAACACCCAGGACTGACCTCCTTTAGGATGGACTGGTTGGATATCCTTGCTGTCCAAGGGACTCTCAAGAGACTTCTCCAATAACACAGCTCAAAAGCATCAATTCTTTGATGCTCAGCTTTTATAGTCCAACTCTCACATCCATACATGACTACTGGAAAAACCATAGCCTTGACTACACGAAACTTTGTTGGTAAAGTAACGTCTCTGCTTTTAATAAGCTGTCTAGGTTGGTCAAAACTTTTCTTCCAAGGTGTAAGCGTCTTTTCATTTCATGACTGCAGTCACCATCTGCAGTGATTTTGGAGCCCAAAAATAAAGTCTGACACTGTTTCCACTATTTCCCCATCTATTTCCCATGAAGTGCCTGATGCCATGATCTTAGTTTTCTGAATGTTGAGTTTTAGGTCAACTTTTTCACTCTCCTCTTTCACTTTCATCAAGAGGCTCTTTAGTTCTTGTTAGCTTTCTGCCATAAAGCTGGTGTCATCTGCATATCTGAGATTATTGATATTTCTCCCAGCAATCTTGATTCCAGCTTGTGCTTCATAGACTCCAGCATTTCTCATGATGTACTCTGCATAGAAGTTAAATAAGCAGGGTGACAATATATAGCCTTGACGTACTCCTTTCCTGATTTGGAACCAGTCTGTTTTTCCAAGTCCAGTTCCAAGTGTTGCTTCTTGACCTGCATACAGGTTTCTCAGGAGGCAGGTCAGGTGGTCTGGTATTCACATCTCTTGAAGAGTTTTCCAGAGTTTGTTGTGATTCACAGAGTCAAAGGCTTTGGCATAGTCAATAAAGTAGAAGTATATGTTTTTTTGGAACTCTCTTCCTTTTTCGATGATCCAGCAGATGTTGGCAATTTGATCTCTGGTTCCCCTGCCTTTTCTAAAACCAGATTGAACATTTGCAAGTTCATGGTTCATGTGCTGTTGAAGCCTGGCTTGGAGAATTTGAGCATTACTTTGTTAGCATATGTGATGAGTGCAGTTGTGTGGTAGTTTGAGCATTCTTTGGCATTGCCAAAACTGGTCAACCACCTGTAAAAGAATGAAACTAGATCTCTTTCTAACACCACACACAAAAATAAACTTAAAATGGATTAAAAATGTAAATGTAAGACCAGAAACTATTAAACTTCTAGAGGAAAACAGAGGCAAAATACTCTGTGACATACACCACAGAAAGATCCTCTATGACCCACCTTCCAGAGTAATGGAAATAAAAGCAAAAATAAGCAAATGGGACCTAATTAAACTTAAAGACTCTTGCACAATGAAGGAAACTATAAGCAAGGTGAAAAGACAGTCTTCAGAATGAGAGAAAATATTAGCAAACAAAGCAACTGACAAAGAATTATCTCCAAAATATATAAGCAGCTCATGCAGCTCAATACCAGAAAAATAAATGATCCAATCAAAAACTAGACCAAAGATCTTAACACACATTTCCCCAAAGAAGACATACAGATGGCTAACAAACACATGAAAAGGTGCTCAACATCACTCATTATCAAAGAAATGCAAATCAAAACCACAGTAAGGTACTATCTCTTGCCAGTCAGAATGGCTGCTATCCAAAAGTCTGCAAACAATAAATGCTGGAGAGGGTGTGGAGAAAAGGGAACCCTCTTACATCACTGGTGGGAATGCAAACTAGTACAGCCACTATGGAGAACAGTATGGAGATTCCTTAAAAAACTGGAAATAGAACTGCCATATGACCCAGCAATCCCATGCTGGGCATACACACCAAGGAAACCAGAATTTAAAGAGACACATGTATCCCAGTGTTCATCACAGCACTGTTTACAATAGATAGAACATGGAAGCAACCTCTATGTCCATCGGCAGACAAATGGATAAGAAAGCTGTGGTAAATATACAAAATGGAATATTACTCAGCTATTAAAAAGAAGGCATTTGAATCAATTCTAATGAGGTGGATGAAACTGGAGCTGATTATACAGAGTGAAGTAAGTCAGAAAGAAAAACACCAATACAGTATATTATTGCATACATATGGAATTTAGAAATATAGTAATGGTGACCCTATATTCAAGACCACAAAGGAGACACAGATATAAAGAACAGACTTTTGGACTCTGTGGGAGAAGGCAAGGGTGGGATGATTTGAGAGAATAGCATTGAAACATTTATATTACCATATGTGAAACAGATGACCAGTGAAGTTCAATGCATGAAACAGGGCACTCAAAGTCGCTGCACTGGGACAACCCAGAGGGATGGGGTGGGGGAGGGAGGTGGGAGTGGGGCTCTGGATGGGGCACACATGCACACCCACTGCTGAGTCACGCCAATGTATGGCAAAACCACTGCAACATGTAAAGTAATCAGCCTCCAATTAAAATAAACAAATAAATTTTAAAAATATATTCAATAAGGGGCTAACAACCAAAACAGACAAAATAAAAACTCACAATTCAACATCAAAAAACAACCCAACTGAAAAATGAGCAGAGGACCTGAATAGACATTTTTCCAAAGAAGTCATACAGATGTCAGACAGACACATAATAAGAGGCTCATCACTAATTACAGGAAATGAAAATCAAGATCACAGTGGTATATTACTTCTCACCTGTTGATTATTAAAAAGACAACAAGTAAGAAATGCTGAGAGGATGTGGAGAAAAGAGAACCCTCATACACTGTTAGTGAGACTGTAGATTAGTACAGCCACTAGGAAAAATAATATGGAGAGCCCTGAAAAAATTGAATCTATAACTTCTATATTATTCACCAATTTCACTTCTTGGTACGTACCTGAAGAAAATAAAAACACTAACTTGAAAAGATATATACCCGCCTATGTTCAGTGCTGCATGATTTACACTAGCCAAGATAAGGAAGCAACTTAAATGTCTATCAGTGAGGATGTTTCTAGTCATCCCAGCCAGAGAAGTAACAATCAAGATTTTCTATCTGGTGGTGCAAATGGACAGGATTAAGGATAGGAACCAGAGATGAAGTTCTGCACTTAATCACTTCCAGTAAATACAAATGAGACTTCCATCTGGATTCTTAGAGTATATTATTTCCTTAATTACTGTGGATTTACCAATATAACTCATATCTAACCAGATGACAGGCTTGTTTTTACTTCTAAAATTATTGACAGTGCTGTATATGATCTAGAAGTAATCTAACAGGAATCTCTAGCATTTGAGTAGAATTAGTAGTGTGAGCTAGTGATGTATGAACTAATGATGCATCCACAAATAAAGTATTACTAGCCAGAAAGCATTTTCAACACAAATTATTACACAAGAATCTTTCAGAGACTTTCATGTTTTAACTCTGGAGCTGAAATTAAGACATTTACCATGTTTGTATGTGCATGAATAACAACCTTGCCATGGCAGCTTTTAGAAACAGATTTTCCCCACCCCTCCCCTGACCTTCTAAATAGCCTAATAAATTCGTTCAATTTGAAAATGTATTTTGGCAAAAAGTTCTCTCCACCCACCCAATTATAACCAAGCCACAAAGTGAAATAGTTTAGAAATCAGACGCATGAGGGAAGATGATTCCATCTGCCAAGGCAGTGCTCTGTGCTATAGTTTACGTCTTTTCGTTGATAGTTCTGGAACCTCAAGAAGCCACACTGGCCTCTGGGGAAATGAGATTAACACGCGTGATGAAATGCTGACATGTTGTTATAGAATATTCCAGTGATACCATAGCTATAACCATCTTAACTTTCAGATGAGGGCAACATTTTATTCCTGCAATAATGATGAAGAGTAACAAGTTTTAAAGGGATGATGTAAAGCCTGGTACCAAGGTTTTATTTATCAATGAACACTAAAAATAGTTACTCACACAGACATTATCCCATTTTCAGCATCTTTGGCAGAGAGGCCCTGCTGTAGATTTAGTTCTTACTCATTCACTTATTCACTTTTTCTTTTTCCACTAGAGAAAAACTACGACTTTTTACAAAAGAACACAGTGAACTGTACTTGCATAAACATCTTTGATGTCCATTTCTTCTTCACCTTCAGCTTTGCCCACTCACTGATCCCTCCCCTGTTTCAGCACTAAGTGATCAAATCACAGCCACAGGAACTGAGAAAAATATTCAAGGTACTGAGGACTCCATGGACATTATCTTCCCCTTGTGCTGATTCTGAGCTCTTCTCCGTGGAAACAGTTTCATTTTTTTTCCCCCAAGAAACACTGGATGGCATATGACAAAGTAAACTAACATTTTGACCAAAGTTTGTTGTATATATTCAGAATCTATCATATGATACAGACTGGGGCAAAATAAAGTCCCACAGAGTTGATAAAACTTCAGAGTTCCTGGGGTTAAAATTCAGTAACATTTCTAAGGTACTTATAACACTGAATATCTCATATCACTGAAATATTTTAATAAATCCTTGTTTATTACAGAGAAAAGCATACATTTGCAAAAATATAAGGAAACAAGATATACTCTATGGCAAAAGTACATTAATATTTTTTTTTCTTTAATGAAAAAAGGTATCTACTGAGATTCAATCAAATGCAGAGTACTATGCTAGGAACTATGTATAGGAGAGGGACAGTATCAGAGAGGTTGAAAATATATATTGCAACACTGCAAATTCCAACATAGTCTACTGTCTGGGTTGGGGGAAGATTAAAATGGATAAAACTGTTAATATATAACATAGCATTATGGTAGTGCTAGGGGTAAAGAATCTGCCTGCCAGTGCAGGAGACACAAGAGACTCAGGTTCAATCCCTAGGTAGGAAAGATGCCCTGGAGTAGGAAATGGCAACCTGCTCCAGTATTCTTGCTTGGAGAATCCCATGGAGAGAGGAGCCTGGTGTGCTACAGTCCTCGGGGTCTCAAAGAGTCAGATAAGACTGAGCACACACACACATTCACCAATTTTAGCTGGTAGCCTTCATTTAAATTTTCTGAGTTGTTTCCTCACCTGCAGAATGAGGATAAGGAAAGTATCTTTCCCTTGGAGTTTGAGCATTAAAGAAGAGAAAGCTCTTAGCACAATGCTTGGCACTTAGTAGGCATTCAGGAAATGCTGTTGATTAGTGCCAGATGAGTAACGCAGATGAAGTCATAAGAACTTGGAAATGGAGCAGACTACAATGGAACAGAGCAGTCAAAGAGAACCTCAGACAAGAAGAAAGAATTCAATGGGAACCTGAAAGATGGTTAGGAGGTGAGTAGACAGAGACAATGGGGTACTCAGTCTGCTGGGATGGAGCCAGAGAGGAAGGACAGAAAAGGTATGTGTGCTGGAACAGTCTATCTAGAGTAAAGGTGTACACTGAAGCTTACTAGGGTATAGTACTGGGAAAGAAAATAGAGGCCACCTTACAAGGAACTTTGAATAAGAGGCAAAAAAAAAGGGAGTAATTAGATGTTCCTGACTATGCATATTTATCAAAAAATATTCACATAAATTTATAAAATTTATCCTTTGACAAAAAATTTCCAAGAATAAAACCCAAGATGGTAATTAAAGTAACTGACCTGTTTAGAAGTATATTTAGATTTTCTAAACCACAATCCAGTTTTGTCTCTGCCTTGCCTCATTCTATTTCACATAGATATACCAGGCTCTTTGACTTTCATTGGAAAACAGGATAGCTACCCTACTTTTACCTAAGAAACTAAACATGTCCGGCCTATTGAGGTCTCTAGGTAGAGGAGAATAACACCATGGTAAACAGAAGAATTACTCAGTGAGTCAACTGTGTGCCTAGTCCTGAAAAAATGTCTTCAGCATGATATCACTCTGAACACAAGCCAGCCATCATCTGGTCTCATTAATTAGATAAGCACACAAAATTAAATTTCACAATACTTAACTCAAAGTGATTTTAAGGCATACCAAAGATTCCAATATACAATTTATGTCTTCAGAAATATTAAAAAATAAACAAATGGAAGTTCTAGTTTTATAATTCAAGAACTCTTAAAAAATTTCAAATTCAGAACCTGATACAAGCTTCCGTGTATATATATATCATTTCAGATTTTAAAATATACTTCTTTTGATTGTGATTAATAATAAATATTTAAGTATGGCATATATGTCCTTCATCAGACATCATACTGAGATAAATGAGTAATTTTGGGTCTTGCTAGAAATTCCTCTATTATGCTAGAATAAAAGTTCAGTAGTAGATGTAGAGAATTAATGACCTCTCTGACCTAATCCATTATTTTCTTTTCCTTCCGTATAGATATGGCTCAGGACCAAATATAAAAATTGATATGAAGCATATCTAAATATAGATATAAGAAGGCATTTACCATCTTTTACCAATCAAAACAGCTTTCAGTTCCAGTAAAATTTCAAATGGGAATTTTAACAGTGAAAGTTATAAATGGTCAAAGACAAAACTGCAGAGGATATAGTTTGGGGTTTGGGGGTGTTTTAATACATCTAATCCCACGTGTCAGCCTCCTGAAAATAATAAGCTACATTTTACAGTATCCTAGATCCTTAATGCTGAGAGACTTGTGTTCCGAAAATATGGTTCTGCCCTTCTTTCAATCAAAGTTATTAAAGTCTCTGTAAATTAACTGAAGTCAATTTGATGAATGAAACAATACCCACAAGATTCAAATGAATGGTAGTAACATGAGTTACACTTTGGGAGGGCATGGGGACTGTAGGATCCATTTTTAATAGATATGTTTTCAGGCCAACTGCTTTAACCATTAGTAAAACAACTTAAGTGTTGACTCTAAAAACCAGGAGGGTACTTGGGGAGAGATGCTTTCTAACAGAATCTCCTTGAATTAAATCATTCAGATGACACGGTCATCCTACCAATCAAGTCAGCCCTGCCTGAGGATAAAGGAACCTTATGCCTACTCGCCAATCAAGCACTAGAGAAAGGTTCATCACCAGTTCCTAGACTCCAGTCCCCTCTGTGTCAGAGCTTAATGGTCTATAGGGGAAGGACCTCTGTTCCTATTGAGTTCAGTTCCACAGTCACTTACTAAGCAAGCAAGAGCAGTGAGTTAATTCAGGGCTGCAGTTCTTGGCCTGGCTACCTTGTGACACAATGACCTGCTGCTATCAGTCACGGAAAGGAGAGGAACTGTGATTAATACAAAAGGACTTGTGCATCCCTAGAAAATCTTTTAAGTTCTTCTTCCTCTGGATGACCAAAATCTGAGTAAACCCCCAGCATGTGTGTGAGTATGGGGTGCTGTGAGCAAGGTTAAGTACCCGATGGGCAGGGTAAGAAGTATTCCACACTCTCCTGAGCCCACATCAACCACTGTTCCTGACTGTCCCTCCACCAGTCCTGGAACTACAGGAGCACAGAACATTGGGACAGGCTCTGCAGAACAGCTGCAACCCGGTGGAGGTCACCTCAGTAGCCCTAATCTTAACACAGTTGAATAAATCAAAATATTACTGGATTAAAAACTTCACAGTGCAATGACTATGGTTTAAAATACACTGTAACATTCAGCATAATCCCTGATGCCTAATGTTTACCGAGCAAACAAGTGAAAACTTGAAGAGACTGGGAAAGGAGGACTTGTTGAGAGCAGTTAGACTAACTGGATTGTGAATTTTAAACTGGCTTAGCACGTGTACACCCATGGCGGATTCATGTTGATGTGAGGTAAAACCAACAATATTGTAAAGTAAAATAATAATAATGATAAATTTTAAAAATGGAAAAATATAAAAAATAAAATAAAACATTTGGAAAAAAATTAAATTTAATTTTAAAAAATAAATAAATAAACTGGCTTAGCATCAGGATCTTTAATGCAACTAAAATCTTTTAAGGTCAAAGAGTAAAACTGAGAAAGAGGAAGTGAGGGAAAAAGATGAGCCAAGAACTTCTGGCCCCTCCCTCCCATCACACTCACCTCAACCAGCTGCCCTGAGGCATCCCCTGAAATCTTCAGGGTTTCTCAGACACAGGTGAATTAAACACAAGCACACCAAACTTAACTACAGTTCTAAACTGCAAGGTTAAAATTTACCTGCTTTATCACTGCAGTTCTAGCACATGCCACAGGCGCTGGCACCAGCGAGTGCTCGGGAAACATGAATGAATGAATGAACGAGTGAATATAGAACACTTAATAAACTGTAGGATTATAACATTTAAATAAACTGCTCAAGGAAATGGAGTAAAGTATAAAAAGACTTGAGTGACCAACTTACTTCTCCTCCAAATCATATGTAATTACCTTCAAAAAATTTTGAAGTCTAAAAAAAAGTGCTCAAAATATATTCAGAGAAATTTTATTTTACTGTAGTAAATATTCATTGCTGAGGGTCTTCAAGTATAGAAAACCAATTTTATTAATTAAGAAACAAACCCCATTTCAGAAGGTGCAAGTCCATTGTGCTGCAGTAGAATGAACAATTCACCTCCAAACTCACTCATGCTCATTGTTACCTTGAAGGTGAGCTGTGCCCCGTTTACTATTCTTTCAGAGAGGTGTCTTTCCCTGGTCACCAGCTACAGCTGCTGAAGTGAGTGATTCTTTCCTCAGGTTCCTGACCTAGCTTTGTTCCAATTTCATGCTGCCCTGGTGCTACTCAAAATTCATCTTCAAGTTACAGCTTGAATCTTCAAGTTTCCTCCAACCCAGAGCATTATACTCATGTTTCACTCACAAACAGGCGTGTACCTGTTTGAAGGTTGCTCCAGTCCATATTTCTCATTGTTTATCAGAAGCATTTCTTAACTAGAACATCAAGGACTGCTTGCTGAAGACAAAGAAGTGTATAATGTTCCTAACAAATTACAATGAATTTATGAAGTAAATTTATCCAAACACAAAAAACAACTCTGTTCTTCCCTGCATTCAAATTAATCTTTTCTATACAAAGCTATACATTAAAAAATTATTTGACAGGGGAGCCTTCTGTATATTTTCAATTTCTGAAGATAATGTAAAAGTGGCTCCAAAAGTTTAATTATATTTATGTATGAAAATGTATTCAGTTATAAGGCCAATACTATTTATATTGATCAAGTTTATTGAAGAAATTAATGGACTAATATATTTTGAGACCCAAGAGCAGACTGGGAGGTATAAAAGAAAAAAAAATGAATAAGTTCTACTAGAGAATATCTCATTTATAACTCAAGGTTTATCTCAGTCATTATTAGCTTTCACTTGATTTAGAAACTCCATGAAAGAGAGTATGTAAGTCACTGGATGTATGTCTATAATTTAATAATGTGTTCCAAGTTATAAGGATATTCTAAGATTGATACACTCTATTCAAAACTTTAAAATTCTAGGAATTCAAAGATTTACTCTGTCTCCTCTCAAAGGATGAGTACTTGGCAATTCAGACAACTTCTAAGGCTGGCTCAAGAAATAATCTGCAAAAACTTGAGCATAATTGATACTCAAACCCTGTAATTCATATTAAAACTATGGCTTAGTTTCCACCAGAAAGTTCTGAAATTCCCCAAAATCTTTTTTTTTTTTTTTTTTTTAGTAAGAACATTCAAGCAATGGAGGAAGATTCAGCTTTTAGCATCTAGTCTATCCACAGACTCAGTTTTAGCCTAAACATCTGTATTTTTGAACAAATTAGTATTATTCATTTTTCTCTGTTCTCAAAATTTCAACAGGCTCAGATTTCTGAGACCCACTCATATCCATCAAATTGGTTCTCTCAAAATCATTAACTGATAAAAATAACTTGAACTAAAAAGCCGCTCAATGAATATCTTCAATAACTTTCTATCTGCTGCCGACCTAACATCAAATTCTACTTCAACTTCTTTCAAATATGCCACAAACTATTTAAGGGCTATTAGTTGTAGTTACAATGTTTAAAAGTTACATCTGTAAAAAGTTACAAGGCTTATGCTTAAAATTTGAACTTTACACCACATGCTAATTGTACCATTGTAAGAATATGTTCAACTACCACACAATTGCACTCATCTCACATGCTAGTAAAGTAATGCTCAAAATTCTCCAAGCCAGGCTTCAGCAATACATAAACCGTGAACTTCCAGATGTTCAAGCTGGTTTTAGAAAAGGCAGAGGAACCAGAGATCAAATTGCCAACATCCACTGGATCACTGAAAAAGCAAGAGCGTTCCAGAAAAACATCTATTTCTGTTTTATTGACTATACCAAAGCCTTTGATTGTGTGGATCACAATAAACCGTGGAAAATTCTGAAAGAGATAGGAATACCAGACCACCTGACCTGCCTCTTGAGAAACCTGTATGCAGGTCAGGAAGCAACAGTTAGAACTGGACATGGAACAACAGATTGGTTCCAAATAAGAAAAGGAGTACATCAAGGCTGTATATTTGTCACCCTGCTTATTTAACTTATTTGCAGAAGATATCATGAGAAACGCTGGGGTGGAAGAAGCACAAGCTGGAATCAAGATTGCCAGGAGAAATATCAATAACCTCAGATATGCAGATGACACCACCCTTATGGCAGAAAGTGAAGAGGAACTAAAAGCCTCTTGATGAAAGTGAAAGAGTGAAAAAGTTGGCTTAAAGCTCAACATTCAGAAAACAAAGATCATGGCATCCAGTCCCATCACTTCATGGCAAATAGATGGGGAAACAGTGGAAACAGTGTCAGACCTTATTTTGGGGGCTTCAAAATCACTGCAGATGGTGATTGCAGCAAGGAAATTAAAATATGCTTACTCCTTGGAAGGAAAGTTATGACCAACCTAGATAGCATATTCAAAAGCAGAGACATTACTTTGCCAACAAAGGTCCATCTAGTCAAGGCTATGGTTTTTTCAGTGGTAATGTATGGATATGAGAGTTGGACTGTGAAGAAGGCTGAGTGCTGAAGAACTGATGCTTTTGAACTATGGTGCTGGAGAAGACTCTTGAGAGCCCCTTGGACTGCAAGGAGATCCAACCAGTCCATCCTAAAGGAGATCAGTCCTGGTTGTTCAATGGAAGGACTGAAGCTGAAGCTGAAACTCCCGTACTTTGGCCACCTCATGCGAAGAGTTGACTTGCTGGAAAAGACCCTGATGCTGGGAGGGATTGAGGGCAGAAGAAGGGGATGACAGAGGATGAGATGGCTGGATGGCATCACTGACTCGATGCACATGAGTTTGAGTGAACTCTGGGAGTTGGTGATGGACAGGGAGGCCTGGCATGCTGAGGATCATGGGGTCGCAAAGAGTCAGACATGACTGAACTGAAGAATATGTTTAAACAGAGCAGCTAAATCTTTGCAAAATTAACCTGGGTCTTAGTTGTCACATTGGAGAAAGTGATGGCAACCCACTCCAGTACTCTTGCCTGCAAAATCCCCTGGACAGAGGAGCCTGGTGGGCTGCAGTCCATGAGGTCACAAAGAGTTGAACACAACTGAGCGACTTCACTTTCACTTTTCACTTTCATGCACTGGAGAAGGAAATGGCAACCCACTCCAGTGTTCTTGCTTGGAGAATCCCAGGGACGGGGGACCCTGCTGGGCTGCCATCTATGGGGTTGCACAGAGCTGGACACGACTGAAGCCTCTTAGCAGCAGCAGCAGCATTTGTCACATATATGAAGTAGTGCTTCATCTCATGGTTGTATGATGTACATAACAATGTGAACAGCTATTTTCTGTACAATAAAATTTTGTGTACAAAAAAAAGAAATAAAACAGCATCAGGTGCCACTGAATTTAAGAAAGGTTAAGAGCATTTTGGATATTTTCAACTGTTTGGAAATCCCTGCAGAGCTCTCATTTTTCCTCCCTGCCTCCTTGCTCCTGGCCCAATCTACTCCAGTACCTACCTAGCCAAGAAGAGCATGGCTTGACCCCTGTGGTACAAATGGGACTTGAGGCTGCTCTGATGCAGCGCTGAGGCCGGACTCTGAATACTGGGCAGGGCACCAGGAGCCTTTTGTTTGCCTTTTCAGAAAGCAGCCATTGACTTTCTGAGTCTACTCTTAATTATAATGTGGACCTGTAATAGAAAACCCCTTTTCCCCCAGGTTTGTATTTAAATGGTTCTCTATGTCTTTTCCCTTGTATTCTCATTCCTTTATCCAAAAGGGAAGAGAATGAAATCTAGGTAGAAGGCTATCTTAGTGACATAGCTTCTTCTCTTTATTTTGAGATTGAGAACCAGAACCGAGAAAGCAATTTTGTGCTGAAAACTGGAGATGATGTTTTAAGCTTTAATACAGAGGTTTGCCATCACATTCTGATGAGAACTATTAATGATGTTTTTCTTAAGAAAACAAGTCCCCATTCACCCAGCAAAGCTTAAACAAAAACTTACATACAGCAGAACAAGACTTAAGGAGCAACATGCAGCTATTACTTCACAGAGAGCAAACAGTTTACGCAGCAACAGTTTATAGGAATAAGCTATTCCTAAGCACCCTCACCCTCCTTTGAGCAAGAAAAATCACACTACAAGAAAATCTTCACAGGAAAACTTCCACACTGGATGCCTTATTAATATTTTCAACATAGTTTTCCTAATCATCAGTTTAATTTCATGAACTGGTCACTTGTGGCACATTACCAGACACCATCACAATGCTTAGCAGATTATACTGAACCACTCTTGAAGGTGCAGCCAGAAAGCCAACAATCTTTATGCATAAACATATTAGTCTTATCAAAGAGAAACTTTTACCATAATTTGAAGTAATTTCCCAACATATGGCATATTCAAAATATCACTAAAAAGCTATTTAAATTATTTTTATCTTTTCTCAGCTGTTGATGCTATAGATAGGAAAATTGTATATGTATGAATTAAATATTAATATTAAGTAATATTTACTGAGTCCTTACTATGCCAGACAATAGACAGCATATTAAAAGCAGAGACCTCACTTTGCCAACAAACATCCACATAGTCAAAGTTATATTTTTTCCAGTAGTCATGGATGGATGTGAGAGCTGGACCATAAATAAGGCTGAGAGCCAAAGAATCGATGCTTTCGAACTGTGGTGTTGGGGAAGACTCTTGAAAGTCCCTTGGATAGCAAGGAGATCCAACCAGTTCATACTAAAGGAAATCAACCCTGAATATCCACTGGAAGGACTGATGCTGAAGCTGAAACTCCAGTTCTTTGGCCACTTGATGTGAAGAACTGACTCAAAGGAAAAGACTGAAGCTTGGAAAGATTGAGGGAAGGAGGAAAAGGGGAGAAGGGGCTGATAGACGATGATATGGTTGGATAGCATCACTGACTCAGTGGACATGAGTTTGAGAGCAAACTCCAAGAGAAGGTAAAGGATAGGGAAGGCTGGTGTGCTGCAGTCCATGGGATGGCAAAGAGTTGGACACAACTGAATGACTGAACAATAGCAAATGATAACTTATTCAATCCTCAGTAAAGTGCTATAGATATATATATTATTATTATTATTAGCCCTGTTCTACAGGTGAGCAAAATGTAACTCAGAGAGGGTAAGTAACTTGCTCAAAGTTACATAGTCATTTTCACTCAGGCAGTATGGTTCCAGAGCACATGTTCCTTACTCCATAATATACAGTACAACTAACTCATCCAGCACTTGCACACAACTCAGCAAGACAGCTTCCTGACATATAAGTAGCAAATTTACAAGGGAAGAAAGCATCCATGCTCTGGCTTCCATTTTTTAATCAGCACTTTCTTTCCTGGGTGACCCCCATGTGCCCATCACTGTTCCACAGCTACACAAACGGCAATGAGACAGATACAATTCCTGTCCTCAACGAGCATATTTCTAGTAGGAGAAGGAGGAGATAGAGAACACAACTTTACACCAGACAGACTCAGAATCTGTTACAGGCTCTGAAGGAAAAGCGAATAACATAATAGAGATTACCTCTGACACAAGACGAGGGCACTGTGAGTAGAATGGTCAGAAAGGCCTCTCTGAGACGATGGCACCAGAGCATAAAAAAAGAAAAACTTTTAGAAGGCAATTAGCAGAAACTAGCCACATAGAGTTGAGAAATCAGCATTCAGGCAGAGGAAATAATAAATGCCAAAGGCCTTGAGACGGCAGAAAAGCCCATAACTTGTGCAAAGCACTAAAAAGAAAAGAACGGTGTCCCAGATGACTGAGACCCAGTGACCCAGGCTATGAGTGGGGCATGATGAAGCCAGGCAGGAAACCAAGCTCAGACACGGCCAAACGGGCAGCACGCAGATTTCATTCTATGCACAGTGGAAAACCCCTGGAGGGCTTCACACAGGGTGATGCACGTCACACTGGCCTCCTTGCGGACTTAGCAGAGACACGCAGAGCGGGAAGACAGGTTAGCCGGTTGCTGCAATAATCCAAGCGAGGAGGGACAGCAGCTTGAGTGACAGTAATAAAGCGGAGAAGAAAGAGAGTACGCTGTTCTTGAGAAGTATTTGAGATGTGTATTGATGAGACTTTTGGCTAAAAGCAAGTGAAGGGATGGTGGTGATATTTACTGAGATTAAGGAGATTCAGAAAGGAACTAGATGGTGTGGTGGCACAGAGGAGGGGAAATCGGGAGGACAAACTCAAGAAGTCAGTGCTGGAAGTGCTGAGTCTGCAGTGTTCAGTCCCTATCCAAGCAGAGAGAGTTTACATACATTTTAAATTCTTTCTTCAGCCTTTCAGCATGCTGCTGATGCAATGTGTGACGTGTACTCGCAATTACAGCACAGAGAAGACCTGCATTGATAGTTACAGGTGAGAGAATTGAGTCTCTCAAGAATGTAACTGTTTTAAGACTTACAGCATTCATGATGTGAAACCTTTCAGATGATCTGGAAGGCTGAAATGTTTATAGAAAAGAAAAGAACTAACCCCCTGAGTGTTCTAATCACTTCCAGAATGGGCCCCTGGAGCTGATCACCTGGGACATTCCTGGATGCTATTTCAGAACTGCCCTCTCTCCCACACTTGTAATGTCACTTCCCAGACTCACTCACGGCTGATGACCTTGCGTCCTGCTTCAGAACCACGCACCTGTATCTGCACCCACACGTCCCCCCTTTTCCCCAGTTACCCTCTAGCAATGTCTGCACCCGCAGCAGAGGTGACCCAGGGCCCCTCTCCTGCAGCTGCCCAGGGGCAGGGCTCAGCCTTCTCCTCTCCACTCCTTCAGCAGCTCTTCCTTTCTTACAGGACAGGATCTCTGGATCTTTCACATCACACACCAACACTGCCTAAAACAAAGGATTTTGATCCCAACTTTTTCTGCCAGCCACAGTCCTACTTCTTTGCTCCCCTTTGCCTCAAACTCCTGAAACTTCATGTCCATGCACCATCCCAGTTTCCTTCCTCTTACCTCTCACTCTGTCTTAAGTCCACTACTAACTTAATTCCCACCACTCCTCTAAAAACTACTCAGCACTGCCAATAACCCAGTAGTTCAATTCACCTGGCATCTCTCAGTCCTCACATTACTTTACTTAATTTGCTGGTATAACACAAGTGCTGACCTCCCTGGAATATCTTACTTTCCCTGGCTTCCAGGACACCAACTCTATTTACTTCTTCCTACTTCACAGTCAGACTTTCTCAGGCTCCTCCATGCATCCCTCCTCTTCTCTCCAACCTCCTAGCTACAGAACATCTCTCTACCTTCACTCACTCCCTTAGTGACGCTTTTGAATACTATTCACATGCTGTCAACAGCCAAATATTTACCTCCCTCTCAAGCCTCTTTGCGGACTTATATTCAACTTCTTGCTCAACACCTTCATCTGGATATCTAAAAGGCTTCTAATACCTAACACAGCCAGCACTGAGTACCACCTCCAAACCCTAAACCATCCCCAAAAATCCTCATCCCTGTTGATGGCAACTTCATCTTCCCAATTGCTCAAACAAAAACATGACAGCACTCTTAACGCCTATTTTCTTCTTGTATCCCACATCCAATCCACTGTCATCTTTCTCTGGCAGCTTATAGAGCCTAGCTTGAATATTAGACCCCAAACAAATCATTCAGCTAGCCATTAGGATAGAAAAGGAATATACAGGGTACATGCAAATATTCCAAACATTCTGTCATGCCAACTTTAAATTAATATATTGTATATAATGCATTATACTTTCACAGCTAGTAAAAGAAATCTGTTCTACAATTGTGTGAGCACACTAACAGAAGGACAACTTATCAAATACTTAATGGGGGCTCCTTTGGCTTTCTGTGTTTAGATTAAATCAAAAGGCACAAAACCTTCCTTACCACATTTATCTAGAATTCAGATGACTAGATTTCCCAATGCTCTTACCAGAAATGACAAAGACATCCTCTGATCTTTCTTACTCCAAGTCTCTATTTTGACATGGCTTTCTGAGTTTGGCAATTGTCGACAGATTTATGGGGCTGCGCGGAAGACATGGATGACCCCATTCCACTCTTCCTTCCCTCTGTCATTCTGGAACAGAAGCTTTATCAGATTGTCTCAAAGATGTTATCTGTTTAAACTGTTTTGATTCTTTGCCCCCAATGTTTTTGTTCCACATACTCAACATGATGTCAGGACCTCTCATTTTCAAAAAGGGCTTGGAGAAGCCACTTACTTCCCTGGGCATAAACACTGTTTACAAGCACTCTAATGGGTCAATTCCTTTCACAGAGACGGTTCCAGACACTTGGTGGCCTCTCTCAAGTTTCTGCAGCATTTTGATCTTAAATCCCAGTATGTAGCTTTGTGATCCATCAGGTTTCTAGGAGGCAGTGGCCTACATATTAAGGGATGGCAGTGGGATACTGGGAGAATCAGTTTAAGGAGCAGTCATTTTCAAGACTCAGAATTCTTTCACACCAGTCAGAATGGCTGCGATCCAAAAGTCTACAAGCAATAAATGCTGGAAAGGATGTGGAGAAAAGGGAACCCTCTTACATTGCTGGTGGGAATGCAAACTAGTATAGCCATTATGGAAAACAGTGTGGAGATTCCTTAAAAATTGCAAATAGAACTGCCTTATGACCCAGCAATCCCACTGCTGGGCATACACACCGAGGAAACCAGAATTGAAAGAGACACATGTACCCCAATGTTCATTGCAGCGCTGTTTATAATAGCCAGGACATGGAAGCAACCTAGATGTCCATCAGCAGATGATTGGATAAGAAAGCAGTGGTACATATACACAATGGAGTACTACTCAGCCCTTAAAAAGAATAAATTTGACTCAGTTCTAATGAGATGGATGAAACTGGAGCCGATTATACAGAGTGAAGTAAGCCAGAAAGAAAAACACCAATACAGTATACTGACACATATATATGGAATTTAGAAGATAGTAATGATGATCCTATATGTGAGACAACAAAAGAGACACAGAGGTATAGAATGGACTTTTGGACTCTGAGGGAGAGGGAGAGGGTGGGATGGTTTGGGAGAATGGCATTGAAACATGTATACTTTCTTGTAAGAAACGAAGCGCCAATTTATGTTCAATGTAGGATGCAGGATGCATGGGGCTGATGCACAGGATGATTCAGGTAGAGGATGTGGGGTGGGAGGTGGGAGGGGGCTTCGGCATTGGGAGATTGTGTTCACATATGGCTGATTCATGTCAATGTATGGCAAAACAAATACAGTATTGTAATTAAAAAAATAAATTTTAAAAAATAATAAAAAAAGAATTCTTTCTCATATGATAAACTACAAATTTGTCACGGTTTTTAAATAATCTAACAATTTCTCCATTCCCCCACTAAGAGAAACCATCATCTCCACTTTTTCCTTGTTTTCCACTTGCTCATTCACCCCTGGGAACAATACTTCACTGTTAAAGCCACAAGGGTCTGGCTACTATTTTTTACTTTCCTACGTGTGGAAAGAGTGAGGTCCAACAAACTCTTAAAGCTACCGCTAAAAGAAAATCTGTCATAAGAACCTCGATCTGTATACTTTCGTCTGAAGTTCTCCATCACTAGTTGCACTGAGAAGCCCCCTATTGCCGTGGTCACCATCAGTTGCTAACAATACCTAAAAGACAGGATAAATTCTTACCAAAAACTTGGCTTAAGAATGTGAACTGGCCCAACTATTTCAAGGTATGTTCATTAAACATTAAGTGTGTGTGGGCAGTCAGAACTGTTAAATAATCTGTGACTGTACAGATTATCCTAAACCACTGTGTTTATCTGCCCACAGAGCCTCACTGAAAACTGCAGAGAGCTGCTTCACACTTCCAAGTCTCAAACCTTCCCACTGTCCTCATCTCCAGCCACACTGAGGTCCTTACTGAGAGCATTTCTGTCACTCATTCCTTCCCCAGAGGCCTGCTTTCACATGTGGCTCATACTGGAGCTTGGAACCAGGCAGAGGATTTCCTCTGAGTCACTCCAGAATAAATGCCACTGACGTCCAACCCTGTGAGAAGCTGTGCAACCCACACAGAAGCCATCAGCCACCTCTGACCTTCCTTTCTGTGTCTCTGAATACTAGACAATCCTACTTGAGAAGAGGCAGCCCGCCCCCTACTCCACAGTCTCCTTTCCTCTTTTTCCTTACATCACATTTCTGAGACAGTCCTTTAGAACTCCTCTTTAGTATATCTTTGTATTTCAGTCTGCTATATACTGAAGGTATTTTTGCTCATTGCATTTTAAATTGGACATGGTAAGTATAACATCTAAGGACAATAATGAAAATGGAAGAGGGTTTTAGTTATCCTGTAGTCTAATGACCATGGAGATTCCAATTTAATAAAATATAGCAAAAAAAAAAGGGGGGATTCTTAAAGAAAATTAAGGAAACAGAACGAGACAGAACGAGAATCTAAATTAATATTGTGAATTAACAGATACAGTTTAGAGCAGGATTAAAGTCACCCAACACCACATTCCTTAGAATGTGAAACTCAAAATCTACTCAAAGGTCTGTTCAGATGTGCACAGACCTTAAGACCCAGACTGCTTTTTATTTGATGTTTGACATTATTATAATATCTCTCGTCACTGAAGTGCTCTTGATGGAGAGTTCAGGTGTTTAAAGTGAAAGTCGCTCAGTCATGTCCCCATGGACTATACAGTCCATGGAATTTTCCAGGCCAGAATACTGGACTGGGTAGCCTTTCCCTTCTCCAGGGGGTCTTCCTAACCCAGGAATCGAACTCAGGTCTCCTGCATTGCAGGCGGATTCTTTCCCAGCTGAGCCAATGTTTAAACCGGTGACGTAAGCTCAGTGGAAGCCCTGGACTCTCATAAGAGCCTGGCTGTATGTACTACTGTATCTCAGCTGCAACAGCATGTGAACATGCCTTGGGGTTAATGACTGAGACTGTAACCATCAAATAAAATGCTGCAACATTGGAAGGCCAGAGCACAAGGACTCAGGGCAAACAAAGCTGAGCCTAACCCTGGGCACAGAGTTTTCTTTTCCCTACATTCTGAGAAGCTACTCTCTGATCAGAAGAGACATCACTGCTGCCGTAAATAAGGACGGCCCCTAGTCTCCTGTTTTCACGGCAACACCAAATGGCAAGGACTGCACATTCTCCAAGAAGAAAGTCTCTGCGTCAGTTGCAACAGAAGTCTCATTGCTGTACTGAGCTATAAATCATTGAAAACCCAGTCAAATCATGTGTCTGTAACAGCAGTTTAACACTCTGACTACAGAAAGAATTACATAAGCATAAAAAAAAACTCCAAATAAAAAGATAATAGCTATTGTTTAAAATTTCCTCTAATAGGAGGAATTATTATTTACATTATCAAAAGGATAAAATTTCCTAAAAGTCAAATGGAAAGATAATTCCTTATCTATAAATAATACTTCTTTGTACCTGCTGTCAACATCATATGTTAATTTGTACACAATGTATAAACATCAAATCATAAACCAACTTTCTCAGGTGGAAAAAAAATTAAGAGAAAGTAGTGATTTTTCAAGGATTTTCTCACTAGGTAGAAGGATAGGATAAATTTTAAGGCATCACTATGTTAATATCTATGCATGAAATTTATTAACTTATGTGTGAGTTTCTCAGAAGTCTCTCCCCACCTGGAAAGCCTTTCCTTACTTTGAGACAGAAGCACTTCCTACTTTGCCTACTGGTTACAAGATCCCATATAACCCGAGGCATCACTACCAGGCCCAGTACGAGCTACAGGAGATGTCACAGAATTTTCCAATTTGGGGTGACATATCAGCTTCCCTGGTGGCTCAGAGGTTAAAGTGTCTGCCTCCAATGCGGGAGACCCAGGTTCGATCCCTGGGTCGGGAAGATCCCTGGAGAAGGAAACGGTAACCCACTCCAGTATTCTTGCCTACAGAATCCCATGGACAAAGAAGCCTGTTAGGCTACAGTCCACAGAGTCGCAAACAGTCGGACACGACTGAGCAACTTCACTTTTCAAAAGCTCAATTGTTAATATGCAGCTATTAATAGCTGTGAGTGCACCTATTAATAGCTATGAATGTAGCTATTCACTACCTAGGACCAGTCTTGGCCTGTTGGCTCAGGTCTAAATGTCTCAATTCAGTGTTATCAATGTAACTGGCAAATGCAAAGTTCTTTCAATTTGTCACATGGCTCCTATCTCTACATTCACTTTCAGTTCAGTTCAGTTCAGTCACTCAGTTGTGTCCAACTCTTTGTAACCCCATGAACCACAGCACGCCAGGCCTCCCTGTCCATCACCAACTGCCGAAGTCTACCCAACCCATGTCCATTGAGTCAGTGATGCCATCCAACCATCTCATCCTCTGTCATATCCTTCTCCTCCTGCCCCCAATCCCTCCCAGCATCAGAGTCTTTTCTAATGAGTCAGCTCTTCACATCAGGTGGTCAAAATATTGGAGTTTCAGCTTCACCATCAGTCCTTCCAATTAACACCCAGGACTGACCTCCTTTAGGATGGACTTGTTGGATCTCCTTGCAGTTCAAGGGGCTCTTAAGCGTCTTCTCCAACACCACATTTCAAAAGCATCAATTCTTTAGTGCTCAGCTTTCTTTATAGTCCAATTCTCACATCCATACATGACTACTGGAAAAACCATAGCCTTCACTTGACGGACCTTTGTTGACAAAGCAATGTCTCTGCTTTTCAATATGCTATCTAGGTTGGTCATATTTTCCTTGCAAGGAGTAAGTGTCTTTTAATTTCCTGGCTGTAATCACCATCTGCAGTGATTCTGGAGCCACAAAAATAAAGTCAGCCACTATTTCCACTCTTTCCTCATCTATTTGCCATGAAGTGATGGGGCCGGATGCCATGATCTTAATTTTCTGAATGTTGAGCTTTAAGCCAAATTTTCCACTCTCCTCTTTCACTTTCATCAGGAGGCTTTTTAGTTCCTCTTCATTTTCTGCCATAAGGGTGGTGTCATCTGCATATCTGAGGTTATTGATATTTCTCCCAGCAATCTTGATTCCAGCTTGTGCTTCACCCAGCCCAGCATTTCTCATGATGTACTCTGTATATAAGTTAAATAAGCAGGGTGACAATATACAGCCTTGACATACTCCTTTTCCTATTTGGAACCAGTCTGTTGTTCCATGTCCAGTTCTAACTGCTGCTTCCTGACCTGCATACAGGTTTCACTCTACTGACATCAATTCACAGAGACTGTTCAAAAGGGTCACCTTTTAATCCCCTTTAAAGGAATGGTGAAGTGGCACATGTGTATCAACTTAAATATACAGTAACACATATACAGGAGGAGGCAGGTACACAGTCAAGTTCATGAAGAGGATTCATGGCCACAGAAGTTTCCCCAAGAGCTGAAAGAAAGTCATCCACAGACACACTGAAATGGCTCCAGCCCTGCACAGATGTACATCATGATTACTATTTATATTTAAATTGCACATTTTATGTGCATGTGTTAGTCGCTCAGTCATGTCCGACTACTCTTTGCGACCCCATAAATTGAAGCCTGCCAGGCTCATCTATCCATGGGATTCTGCAGACAAGAACACTGAAGTTGGTTGCCATTCCCTTCTCCATGGGATCTTCCAAACCGAGGGATCAAACCCGGGTCTCTCGCATCTCCTACACTGGCAGGTGGATTCCTTCCCACTAGCAGTGGGAAGCCCAATCATCACCCTGCATGTTCTTTGCAAAAAAACCATAACCCCAGGACAATCACAAGAAAACATCAGACAAACGCAAAATGGGGAGGCCCTTTACAAATGCCACACCAGAACTCTTTAAAAGTTAGTCTCGAGGTCATGAATGGCAAAGAGAAACTCAGTAACTGGAGACTGGAGTAACTCAGCAAGTCAGACTGGAGATGGATTAGGAGACAACAGTTAATAAGATATGTTAGCCTGGGCTGGATATTGATAATGATAGCAAAAGGACATGAGTGGGAAAATTGGTAAAAGTCAGATAACGTCTGTAGTTCAAATAATAACTGTACTAAAGACCCTGATGCTGAGAGGGATTGGAGGCAGGAGGAGAAGGGGACAACAGAGGATGAGATGGCTGGATGGCATCACTGACTCAGTGGACATGAGTTTGAGTAAACTCCGGGAGTTGGTGATGGACAGGGAGGCCTGGTGTGCTGCGATTCATGGGGTCGCAAAGAGTCTGACATGACTGAGCGACTGAACTGAACTGAACTGAGTGTTAACTATTCCTTTGTTTTGACAAACACACTGTGATCATGTAAGATGTTAACACTAGGTGACACTGGATGAGGAGCACACAGGAACTCTCTTCTATCTTTGTAATTTTTCTGTAAATCTAAAATTTCCACCCCCAGAAAAGTTACATAAAAAGTAGTATTAATATATTTCTAAATGATACCAAATGCCAGCCATGGAGACCAAGAAACAGAATATATCTTAATCTCTGGAGACTCACATGAGAAAATGTTGCAAATTTGGTACCTACCACTTAAGATCCTTCTTTCCTTCCTTATAGATAGCTGGATGCAATTAACAATACCACCAGTATTCCAGCAATATAGTTTTAAATTCTAATAACTTGGCTAAAATTAAGCATATTCCAAACAGAATAAAAAATGGAAAATTTCCCAATTTCATGTAACCCTAATTGACTGCCTAGTTTCTTGATCTTTCAATTATTTTATAAGAAAGGGTTACTTTTAATTTTTTTAATTTTCTTTTTCTGCTTACCTGATAAAATCGATCTTTCCTTTTCCTTTAAGTTTCCTTATATAAATTTTAACAGAGCGTCAAATTTGACAAGGCACAGTTCACTTACAAGAACTATTTATCTAGCTTACAAATGGAATGTTTAATATGTTTTGTCTTATAACATGGCCACTTTTGCCAGAAGGGAGTGTGTGTGAGTCTAGCGATAGTAGTCTGGAAAGACACAGGTCAACAGAGCTAGGACAGAAACAGCAAGCTGATCTCCAGAGATTCATATGCTCCAACTCCATTATAAAGCTGCTGCCAGGAAGTGATGATCTAATTCCCAAGGCCCCTTTCTTCTAAGTGAAGCTGTGTTACTAGTTTGGGTCTATATAATGTAATAGTGTAGCATATCCAGGCCAAAGAGCTTAATCACTGTGTTTCTTCCACACTCCCTTTGCTTTGCACGGGAACCTTGAAGGCACACTGTACAGTAATGCAACTCTTCAAAAGAAAAGTTATATATAGAATAGTAAGAAATTAACACATTAACGATCTTTATATTATTTTTATATCTTTATATCACTCACTCTGTATCTGTGTAAGGACAGGCTGTCCACTTCAAAACAAGTCTTACACATGATGTTCAACACATATATTTTTGTATATCTGTTGAAAAAATCCATATATAAATGGATCCAAGCAGTTTAAACCCATGCCGTTCAAGGGACAACTTCAAATCCTGTGTGGGGAGAAAAAGAACAAATCATTTTTATCTTTCAACCTCAACAATCTTCCTCTTATTTCATGTGACTTTGAAAAAGTTAGCGCTTATTAGTAGATAAAATATGTTTTCCTCTTTAGGATAACATTATCTGGAAATGCTAATAAGTATTCTGCTATGTTTTAGATCCAGTATCACAAATCCAGTATCACAGTGCAGATGTACCTGTCATTCTTACAATACTGATTACCTGGATGCACGACCACTAGAAGTCAAAAGGATGTAAAGATTCCAGCAGTTGTGAAAACTCAGAAAAAATAAAGATCATAGAAACAAACACCATCTTTAACCAGGACCAGGGGGAACTCATTATTTGTGTCTATATATCTATAGCATACTTTCTTTAAAAAGAATTTTTAAACCAAAAGTAAAACAAAATTAAACTGTGTCTTTGACCTCACAAATATTTCATTATTGTATGCCTTTATCTCAGTCATAATGACATAACAGTCATGACACAGACATGTGATTCTCATCTAATATCCATGCACTTCTTCACAATTCTAGTCTTGCTACAGATAAGTATGCTATACATGTGTGTATGAGAGAGAGTGAGGTATGCTGTATTACTAGCTTTGGCCAAAAACTGTAAGAAGTAAGAGTGTCACTGCCAGGCTGAGGTGGTAAAAAAAAAAAATCCTAGAGGGATTCTGCACAGATTTTCATTACCTGCCTCTGTGAATAGAAAACTGGTGTAGAGATGACAGGGTCAAGATGGAACCTTGCATCACTGCTTAAAGTAGGCTGCCTTGGAGACCTGGCAGGCACACTGAAAGCTTTTATGTAATAACACACTGAGATTTCTGAGTTGGTTTGTTACTGAAGCATAGTCCAGCATCCCTGACTAATATAGCACCTTCTCACTTTCTCAACCCTTTGAATTCTACAGCATTTAAATCCACTTACTTCAAAGGTACTCATCTCTATGTAAGCTTTCGGTATTGTTATTTAAACAAAGTCTTTGCTTAACTTTAACTCAGAGACTCTAAGTTAGAAAGTATATCCTTGAGAACTTTCATTCACTGCCTTAGAGAAAGCATGGCATAAGAGAATGAATCTTAAAAAAACTGCACGTCACTGACTAGTGTTCAAATTCATGAACATAAGAGGTATTGACAATGTGAATCAATAGGAAACAAAACAAAACAGCAATGAGAACTGACTCATTGTACCTATTTTTTTTCTCCGTCAGCCACACTGAAAAGGCCTAAATGTCATTTATTCATTTAGGGCGACACATGTCACAAGTAGCAGAAATCAGTTTCTTCGCCAAGTTACAAATATTCATGATTTGCATTTTAAAAGCAGTATGCACTCACTGCCAAGAAGGCCTGTGGATAAGGCAGAATCTTATCAACTACAATCCACAGAACAGGGTGAAATGTTAGTGTAACTTCAGCCATCTAAGACCACTGGGGTGAGTCTATAAATGCAAACATGCAACTACTAAATGACTCACTCAGCTGACCAAGTCGGTATGTTGGGAATGTAAGTCATCCAGCTCTGTGCTGCATCAGCGCAGCTGGAGTGGCCGTAGTGGAGACACTCAGGTCTCCCAGGACAACCAAAACCAGGGCCTGCCCATCATCTTGATGGATTCCTAACAAAACATAAACCTATTTAAAACTGAGGCCCAGTGAAATTCTGTGACATATATATTCAGATGTACACTTTCCAGGGCAGCAACTTTTTCCCAACATGAATTCCTAAAGATCTAACCTCAGGCCTCTTTCAGTACAAAAGGGTCATGCTTACTATGTGTATGAGAATACTGATTTCTCAGGAAGGAGCAGGGAGTGAGAGAAGGCATGACAGTCACCGAGGGAGAATTTTCAGACCAGCGCACATGCACGCCCCACTCACCTCAGGTGTCTGATAGGCCTCAGAGTCTCAGGCCCTGCCGGATCTGGGGAGCAGGGGTGCAGGCTGTAGGGACCTCAGGGATCTTGCTCTATCCTCATACCTTCCCCACTTGGAACTTCTGAAATGAAGACAAGCATGCTACTTTTTCTGTAGGATTTTTTTAAAGGTGGACACCTGAGAGAACAAATGCAAACAAATACCGAGCAGAACAGTCTCAATGTTCCCAGTGGAGACTGAACTGAATGTTTCCTGAGTATCTCCTTCATGCTTTTGTCATCTCAGAGAAAAACAGTGTGTTCCAACGTTCTCACTTGTGTTCACATTCCAGGAAACAGAATGTCTCACAGAATTGAATAGAACTGGAGAGAGTATACTAAAAATCTCTCATTGATGACTTCATAGAGTTTTAATACAAAGGTAAAACATAGTAGTATGGTCCAAATATAATACTCTGTACCCTCTCAAAATTTTACTCTTTCACTGAAACAAATTAATACATACCTGCAGTGTGCTATGTAGTATCAACATTCGTCAGAAAGATTTAACCAATTCTATCTGATTGCATTGTGTAATTTAACTCTTGGGCTTCAAATTCTGACTCAACTTCAAAAGTATCTTAAACTATACTTCTCTCTACTACTGGAGAAGTAAATCCAACTCATCAACCCTCTCAAGAGAGTATCGTTTTCAGACTATACCCATCAGGCTGTATCATAAGATTTATTGCTCTCCAACCCAAATCTCATTGTATTACAGTAGATTAAAACCTACTGTTGCTTCTGCAAAACCAAAAAGACAAAGTCTAAGCTCCTTACCTTTGCAAAAAAAAGCCTTTCACAAGCTTTAAATTCAATTCTGCTCCTCCTCACCTTGTGCAGTATTCTCGAGTCTCATTATACTTATTTGCGTGTGTGTGGTCATGCTCAGTTGCTCAGTCATGTCTAACTCTTTGTGGCCCCATGGACTGTAGCCCACCAGGCTCCTCTGTTCGTGGAGTTTTCCAGGCAAGAATACTGGAGGGGGCTTCCATTCCCTACTCACGGGGAACTTTTCTACCCAGGGATCGAAGTCACATCTCTTGCGTCTTCAACACTGGCAGGTGGATTCTTTACTACTAGTGCCACCTGGAAAGTCAAATTATTCCTGAACACATAGTAACTTTTCTTTGACTTCACACATGTCACCTACTTCACTTAGAATGTCTTCTCCCAACTTCTTTACTAAAAATAAATCAATAAATTTTCCTATCAAAAACAATTCGAATTTTACTCTTTCCTCAAAGTGATTTGTTATTGGATGCTTGTATTAAGTAACATTCAAACATCGCTGCTTTCAAAACAAGAAGTATGCATTTTAGCTGCCCTGTGTGGCACCGCAGTTCCCTAAACAGGTATCAAACCCAAGCTCCCTGCAGTGGAAGTGCAGTCTTACCCACTGGGCCACTAGGGAAATCCCAAGAAACATTTACTACCTCTTTGTTTCTGTGATCAGGAATTTGGATGGAGCTTAGCTGACCGTTTCAACAGGGGAAATCTCAGGCTGTCAGGATGCGGACTGGGGCTGTACTGATCTGAAGCCTTGACTGGGCTAGAGAATCTCCTTTCAAGATGGTTCACTTAGATGGCTCTTGGAAAAATCCTTTTTGGCTACTGGCAGGATGCCTCAGCTCCTCAAACATGGACCTCTCCATAGGGTTACTTAAGTGTCTGGATGACATGGCAGCTGGCCATGAGAAAACCTAAGAGATAGCAAGAAGGTGACTAACATCTTTTGTCTGTTTGACCACATTTTCTTAGGAAGTGAATCACTAAGTTCTGATAATAATCATGAAACGCCTTTATCTTTGCAGGGGGATCAAAGAATTTAGACACGCTTTAAAACAATTGCAAAGGTTTCCAAAATTTCTCCAGAAATCAGCTATTCTTTCTTCTGTTTTCCCTGGTTATTTCTATTAGCTGTCTTGTAAAACATAATATATTGTCTAAGGAATTCATCTGAAAAGATACTGTGGGGCTTTACTACATAAACATCAAACTTCTATTTTGCTATTTCCATATGAAGTCTTGGAAACCCCAAGACTTCAAAAATTAGATTAGTTAAAAAATAACACAGGGATAACTGACTAGTCATCTGGCGGGAGAAAAGTGTAACTCTCTACTGTTCTTTACATAAAATAAATTCCAAATGAGTTTATGATTTTTAACTTTTAAATAAAACTATAAATGTATCAGGAAGATATGAACAAACATTTTTTATCATCTTGGTGTAGAAAGGCCCTTTGAAGAATGACATAAAAGCCCAAAGTCATAAGGAGGAAGAAACTGATAAAGATGACTACTTAAATAGTAACACAACTGAATAGAAGAAGAAAAAAAAGATTTAAACAAAAGAACACATGGAAAAGACAAACAGAGAAATATTAGTAACATATGATAAACAAAATATAATTTTCTTAATAAACATAGAGTTCCCTAGTGGCTCAAATGGTAAAGAATCCACCTGCAATGCAGGATACCTGGGTTTGATCCCAGGGTCGGGAAGATACCCTGGAGGAGGGCATGACAACCACTCCAGTATTCTTGCCTGGAGAATCCCATGGACAGAGATGCCTGGTAGGCTACAGTCCATGGGGTCACATAGAGTTGGACACAACTGAGAGACTAACACTACAATAAGAAAGTGTACAAATGAGCAAAAGGACTTCCATTCCAAGAAAGCAGAGAACAGGCCACAATCTAGACATCCTGTAACAAATCCAAAAATGTATAAAATAATTTTTAAATGCTTATCTGCCCTTAAAAACACAAAGGAAATGCTCAGGGTACTATAACTATGATAAACCTTTGCATATGAGTTAGAATTAGATTTTTGTGGGTAACAGAGATCTAAAACAGCAGTAGCATAAGTGAGATTATATATGTGCATGCATGTATTGTGTGCACATATACAACACCTTTGGAAAAACCTAAACAAACTTTTTGCTCAACCCAACAGATACAAATACACATATACAAGCAAGATTACACTAGGGATCACACATATACAAGTGATGCACAGACATATTCCTCTCACATAAAAGCCCACGGGCAGAGCACAGGGACAGAAAGGCAGTTCTACCGAAGTCTTCATTAAATTCATCATCCTGTCATACTGCTGTGTGGCTGTAATTCTTGTGGTCTCAGTTGTCAGCTAGATCTCTAGCCTCGTCTCCATTCTAGGAAGCATCCAAAAGGAGCCACTGACTGAAGAAAGTTTCTAAAAACCACCACATGCATTTCTGCTGACATCCCATTGACTAGAACTTTGTAATAAGATCACATTTAAGCAGAAGTAGTTTGGGAATACAGTCTTCAATTTGTTTGTTCAGATACCCAGCTAGACATCAGGGATTCTATCTTGTGAGAGAAGAAGAATATATATTTGGAAATATAAACAGCTTCTACATTCACTAAAAGTCAAAGATAACATAGAAAAAGTCTCAGTGTAAAACATTTCTGAAAGTGAGAACTGAAGGACAGGGAGACTGAGATCATCAGAGCCAGTCTATAGAAAATGTCCATGAGCTCCTGGACTAAGCCTTGAAGCTGCCCAGTTCTTTACCTTTCCATAATTTAATGACTCACTCTTTAGACTGCAAGATGTACTCCAGTATCAAACCAATGGATGATGATCTTTTTCTCTCCCTTAAATTAGCCAGAATCAGTTTCTGCTGCTCTCAAAAAAAATAATCTCAATCGATATAGTTCAAGACATCTATTCCAAATTTTTCAGTCAAATGCCCATGCATACAAACACACATACATACACACATACACACACAATCGATGTGTCTCTTGAGAAATACAGGTGAGGTTGTGTAGTTCATTAGCAATCATCCATTTCAACAAAAAAGGGCAGATTTTTCTTCATCTCATTCCATCTTTCTGATTATCACCTCCGGGGTTCAACAGGGGTTCCAAAATATTTAAGAGTAATTCATTCTGAGTTTCATGTTTTAACTGCAGATCCAATTATATTACTTCCCTACTTAAAACTCTGGGATGAATGTCTATCATTTTTCTGATGTGAAGACCGAGGCAGAGACAGGAGTGATGCAGCCACAGGTCAAGGAATGCTAACAGTCACCATAAGCTGAAAGAGGCTGATGGTGGATCTCTCCTGTCCTAGTCAACCCAGGCGGCCATTAACAAAACACCACAGACTGGGCGGCTTAAACAACACACATGTATTTACCAGAATTTTTGAAGCTGTGAAATGTAATATCAAGGTGTTGGCTGATTCACTTCCCCAGTAAGGGCTCTCTTCTTGGCCTCCAAATGCCCACATTTTCACGCTTTGTAGTAATTTGTTGCAGCAACCCTAGAAATATAACATAGAAGGTAACTTTGGAGAATCTGAGAGAAGTACATTCTAGTCAGAATGAACAGCACGTGAAAACTTCCAAGATCACCTATAGAGAATATACCACTAATCAAAGCTAATGAAAGATTTGGGGGAAATATAACATGTCCATAAAAACATGCCATTTTTCTCCGAGGTAATCTATAAATCCAATGCTGCTCCAATCAGTGTCCTCAAAAATTTCTCACTTAAGATTACAAACTGATTTCAAAATGTATATGGAAGATCATAGTCAAAACAATTCTGAGAAATAAAGGACAAAAGGAGTAATATTTGCTTAACATATATTTTCTTATTATAAAGATATAGCAGTTAAGAGAATGTGATATTCCTATAAGGATAAGTAGATCAAAAGAGCTCAATTTCAAAACCTAAAAATAGGCCTCTATTTATACAAACATATAAATAAACAACAACAACAACACACACGCACATATACTTGAAAAGTCCAACAAAGATGGCATTTCAGTATAATCCTCCTTTCCTTCCTTAGTAAACAGTGGCCCAGGGAAGGTTCACAGAGGGAGTCATCCTTTCCAGATACAAGCAGGAAGGGATGCTCTAGGAGAAGAGAATTTTAAAATGACAATGAGGCTGATTGAAAGCTTGCCTGTTGTTTACTGCTACCTTGTGCTGGCAAATTAACGTCAGTGCTGAAATACTCCTGCCCCAGTAGACCACTCCCCATTGCCCTCGCCCTAAGCAGGCCGCTGCCCTTTCACACTCTCCTCTCTTTGTAGACACAGCAATGGAATTTCTCAGTTCAGTTTAGTTTAGTTGCTCAGGCATGTCCAACTATTTCTGACCCCATGGATTGCAGCACGCCAGGCCTCCCTGTCCATCGCCAACTCCTGGAGCTTGCTCAAACTCATGTCCACTGAGTCGGTGATGCCATCCAACCATCTCATCCTCTGTCATCCCCTTCTCCTCCTGCCCCCAATCCCTTCCAGCATCAGAGTCTTTTCCAATGAGTCAGTTCTTCGCATCAGGTGGCCAAAGTATTTGAGTTTCAGCTTCACCATCAGTCCTTCCAATGAATATTCAGAACCAATCTCCTTTAGAATGGACCAGGTGGATCTCCTTGCAGTCCAAGGGACTCCCAAGAGTCTTCTCCAACACCACAGTTCAAAAGCATCAATTCTTCGGCACTCAGCTTTCTTCACAGTACAACTCTCACATCCATACATGACCCCTGGAAAAACCATAGCCTTGACTAGATGGACCTTTGTTAGCAAAGTAACGTCTTTGCTTTTGAATATGCTCTCTAGGTTGGTCATAACTTTCCTTCCAAGGAGTAAGCATCTTTTAATTTCATGGTTGCAATCATCATCTACAGTGATTTTGGAGCCCCCAAAATAAAGTCTGACACTGTTTCCCCATCTATTTCCCAAGAAGTGATGGGACCAGCTGCCATGATCTTAGTTTTCTTAATGTTGAGCTTTAAGCCAACTTTTTCACTCTCCTCTTTCACTTTCATCAAGAGGCTTTTTAGATCCTCTTCATTTTGTTAGTGATTGCAAATCTCTAAAGGACACTAAACACTAGTTAAGTATTTTACTACACTTTCTTTGAATATTTGCTCTCCCACTATGCAAAATCACCACAGCACACCTTTTTTTTTCTTCTCAAATCTACAGCACCGCCCCCAACCTCTGCCGTTCTGCTTATTATCAGCTGATGACTGACTCATACCTCACTGAGCAAGTAGGACTGAGATGAGAATTTCCTCATCTTCTGCCATCAAACATACCATCTCTGCGTCTGAAGTCTACCTTTCTGCCTCCTCTTCCAATAGGCAAGGTGTTCCTCCTCCTAAATGCTTCTCCACTGGTGCTTTGGGTCACATTCCTTTCCCCATTTCAAGGACTTTCAGCACACTCTAACCTCCTGTCGTTCAACTGATCATTTTAAATAATGAAAGGATGGTGATGGATGGATCAGTGCATCAGGTGATCAATGGATGAATCCATAAATGCAGAGAGAGAAAGACAGAATTATGTTCCCATGATCACACCTCTTCAGAGCTGTCAGCCCTCCCCTCTTTTTTAGTTCCTTTCCCAGTAATATCTAAAGTCATTCTCTTCACTTCGTTACTTCTTAGCTGATCATCAATTTGATCTAACTGGATCTGGTCACCACCATCCCACAGAAACTACTGTAAGCAAGATCACCAAAAATCTCCATCATGTTCAACCAATGTGACTTCCCTGCCCTTTGCCCAAACTCCTCACAGAGCTCAGCTCCTTAGGACTCCCCTCTCCTTAAGACATTTCCTCCTCTTGTAGAACCACGTTGTCTGGCATCCTTCCTGCCTAACCAGCTGCTTGTTCTCAGCTCATCCACATTTTTTAGATACTACCTGTACACTTCATTCTCACAAACCTCCCTCTGCAAGTCCACCCTTCTGCCCTGAACTCTGAAAGGCATTTATTTCAGAACTGAACTCCTGATTCTCCCCCATCCAGGTTTTTCTACCACGTTTACCTTATAGCAAATGACACCAGAGCCCACCTGGCTACTCAAGCCAGAAACCTAACAGTTACTTTTTATTCTCATACCCCAAATTAAATTGTCTCATACCCCATCAACAGTCATAACTCCAAAACATATTTTAACTCGACCCATCTCATTCTGTGAAATAAAATTCATATTTTATGGCAAAACAGAAAAGTGTAAACATAAAACTTCTTCTCTGCCCTTTGGTCTCCTCTCTCCCCGCACTGTGCTTTGTGAATCTGCATTATGCATTGACCAGACCTCCCTCCTCCATCAGCAGGAATACCTGCTCCACCCTAAGGAGCAACAGTCTCTAGCATCAAGAAGACAACCCCTTAAAAGGCAGAACTGCTTCTGATCTTGTAAGGGGTCACATGACCCACCAGGATGACACTTAGAGCTGGATTATATAAACTGTCAATAAGACATCATTTGATGTACAGCCTTCTGTCTCAAAAAAAAAAAAAAGAAAAGAAAAGAAACAAACTTAATTGTGCCTTGATTTCTAAGTGGCAGAATAGTTCTCAGAGCTTTCTGAGATGCTCTTCCTGGGTTATAATCCTCAAATTTGACTCAAATAAAATTTTCCATTTCTTAGATTGACTAATTTTTCACTGACAATACCATTTCTTTATTCTCTAAGTCACTTCACTTGGGCTACTAAAATCTCTTCCTGCTTGCCTGCCCATCATTCTTGCACATAAAGTTCCATATTTCATAAAAAGCAAAAGTAGGCTTTTAAAAGTGCAAATTACATCACGTTGCTCCTCTGCTGAAAACTCTCCAATGACTTTTCATTACACCTAAAATAAAATCCAAAGCCCTCACAGCAGCCTTGAAGCCCCTCCCTGTTCTGTCTTGCTCACCTCCTCCTGTGCAACCCCATCTCCTGTAGCCCTCTGCACCACTCAATATACTTCAGCTATCCTGACTCCTTTTTCTGGATGTGATCAAGACCCTTCTCCTTAGAAGAAGTTCACATCCTAGTGTGCCTGGGTGGTCCAGGTTCGCATCTGTTATCCTGATGTCCTACCCACTGTGTATCTGTCCCAGATTTGTCTTTTAAAGCCAAGGCTTGTTAATAGTTACATTAAAATAAGCCAGGATACGTTTAGTAGATCTTCACTTTGTACTTTCAGTTACCACCCTGGCCTTGTCTACTAGTGTTTCAGACACATGACAAATGAACTGAGTCCTTACTCTAGCAAACCGGTTACACCTGAAAGTTGACCTCACTGAGGATCCTGTTTTCCAGACCCTTTATAAAGAAAAAGGAACAAACAACCAGTGTTTTTTTTTCTAAACCAAATTTACACGGAGACAAGAGACCAGGGAGAGTGAACTCCTGCAGTCTTGGGTGGTAGTGGGAGATGGAGTAACTGTCTCTGCCTCTAGGATCTGAACACCAGAAAGAGACAAAGCTTCACCTCAAAGGGCTAATCCTGGCACCAGCCAGTGGGGCACAACCTTGGATGATATCCTGTGGACCACTGGACTTGCTTGTTTCTGGGTGTTGTTCTCCAATACCCAGAAACAAGCAAGTCTAGCAGCATACTTCTCAGAGGTAATTGTTTCGCCAGGATTCAGAAAGCAGCAGTGGATCAGATGGGCAGCAGACCACCAAACAGTGACCGTGACCCTCTTTTGGTGCAAGTTTGGCTTTGGGGAGTGCTCTGGGGCTTCTTCTTGGTCCAGCTACTAAACTGGTTATCACTGGTTGTCGAATAAAATCCATCTCCCTCACACATCACAATTCGATTGAGAAACAGTTCGTTCTTGTTACACAGAATAACAGAAGATAACACTCCAAAACGACTATTTTTAAATTCGCGGTCAGCTCATGAGGCACTCACTTATTGAGGTTTTTCACCTTTCCAAATGACCACAGAAAGGTCGACGTTGAGTTACTGGGCAACTTCTCAAGTAGTTGTAAGAGGCTCAGCCTCAGTGATTGCTCTCAGTTGATCACTGTCAACTTCCAGTGGCTGGCCACTAAGCTCCTCATCGTCAAGACTCTCATCTCCTTTGCAAAACTTCTTGAACCACTGCACTGTACGTTCATTAGCAGTTCCTGGGTCAAATGCATTGTTGATGTTGTAAGCTGTCTCCGCTGTTTTATGACTCATTTTGAACTCGAAAATCACTCAAATTTGCTTTTGGTCTGACATCATTTCCACAGTCTAAAATACATGGAAAATAAATAGCAAGTAATAATTCATTAGCAAAAACACAAAGCAAGAAATGTGCATTAAAATGATATATAACATGACCACATTTATTTAAGAATGAATTCCAATATTAAATGGCAAACTGCAACAATACAAAATCGCAATTACTTTAGCACCATCCTAATGGAGGTTCAGAGGTTAAAGCGTCTGCCTACGATGCAGGAGACCTGGGATGGATCCCTGGGTCAGGAAGATCCCCTGGAGAAGGAAATGGCAACCCACTCCAGTACTCTTGCCTGGAGAATCCCATGGATGGAGGAGCCAGGTGGGCTACAGTCCACAGGGTCGCAGAGAGTCGGACACGACTGAGCGACATGCCTATGCCTAATAATGGTGCATTATTTTCACTCTACTCTGGATCATTTAACTGAATAGCTGGGTCTTCAAAACATGTAATAAATCTGAACCCACTCACTGCCTGCAAGATAACTCCTATAGAGCCTGTGACACCTTGTACATTCTGGGTAAACAGTAGCTAATAGCTAGGATCACTGATTACCCAAGGAGTACCCAGACTATGTTAGGCTCCTAGAAGTTTCCAGGAAGTTATAGACCCTGATTTATACACTGAGAGCTTATATTCTACTTGGGTTATAACTGGAATACATGTGAATCTGAGTGACAACAAAAGTCAAAATTACTCAAAGTAAGTAATCCAACAATAAATGCTGCAGGAGTTCAATGAAAGGGCATTATTTTAAGCTGGATAATATATTTTTACATAAAAATTAATGAATTCATGATGGCACAACTGGTGATGGATAGGGAGGCCTGGCGTGCTGCACTTCACGGGGTCGCAAAGAGTCGGACACAACCAAGTGACAGACCTGAACTGATGGCAATAGGTTATACAAATCTCAGTCAACAAAAAGCAGTACTAACACATCCCCAAAAGAAGGTCATAAGTACTGAGAACGAGTATTTGCATTTATTTTCTTTTCCTCTAAAAATAAATAATTTATGGTTGTAAGGTCAATTAAATTATACACTGGAAAAACAGTAGGAATGTAGAAAAAATAAGATGACCATCCACACAGCACCCACAATGCTACATGCACATCAGCAAACGGCTCTGGCAGACAACCACACAGGACCAGAAGCTATGACCAATAACTCAGAGTAATAAAACTCGGGGATGCTAATTTATACAAACCAAGCCTATAAGAGAGTAACTGCCCATGGATCACTTTACACAGAGGAATGTAACTTCAGCTCGTCTAAACTGTGTACTTTTGGACACATAGCGAGACAAAATCTTCATATGACCTTGGTGAGGATGTACCCAGAACAGTGGCAGGGCAGTGAATTTTACTATTTCTGCATGTTTGATGACATTAGACCTAAGGGCCTTAACAGGTCCATCCTCTTAATAAGGCAAGAGTTACCAAACAGCCCCAGAGCTGCCTGAACACCTAGAATACCTAGAACATGGACTGGCTCACAGCTGACATTCAGTGAATATTCACTGAATGACTGAATGAATAAAAGTTCCCCTTGCATTATTCCAATCAACATGTTTTTAACGATGTACATTAATACCTTTATTTCTTTATAGTCAAGATTCACAGGCTGGAAAGTCAGTTCTTTTAAAACAGGGTTACTCAAACTCAGTGCTATTGATGTATTTAACCAGATAATTCTCTGTTGTGAAGAGCTATCTTCTACACTGTAGACAGCTTAGCAGTATCACTGGCCTCTACCCACTAATGCCAATAGCTCAGGCACATGCGCGCACACACACATACACACACTCTCTCCTGTGTTTCCTATTAATATCTACCTTTGTGATGAAAGATCATGTTTTGTTTCATGGTTTTCAGGTAGTTCACTGTAACAAGACTAATGAAAAGAAGACTGGCTTGGGGTGGGGTAAGACAGAATAGGAGGAGTTTGAGAGGAAGTAACAGTTGCTAAGAACAGCTAAGTTAATCAGAAATGTCCCCAGGCATTGTCAAATATCCCCTGGGGACAAAATTAACTAGTTCTTTAAAGTAACATTCTCTCTTACCTATTAAGGACTAATTTCAGAATTTAACAGTCAGAGACTACTCAATCTTCAGTTACTGCCCAGGCCACCTGACCATTACATAGAAACACCACCTACAGTGGTAATTTTGAGGAACAAGGAAAAGAAAAGAATCCAGAAGGAAATTAAGTCCCTCACGTCCACCTACCCGATCTAAATGCACTCAGCCCTCCATATCCGAGGGTTCCATATGCACAGATTCAACTGGTCATGGACTAAAACTAGTTGGGGAAAAAAAATTCCAGGAAGTTCCAAAAACAAAACCTTGAATTTGTCAGTCAGCAACTATTTACATAACATTTACATTGTATTAGGTATTATAAGTAACCTGCTGCTATTGCTGCTAAGTCACTTCAGTCGTGTCCAACTCTGTGCGACCCCATAGACGGCAGCCCACCAGGCTCCCTCGTCCCTGGGATTCTCCAGGCAAGAACACTGGAGTGGGTTGCCATTTCCTTCTCCAATGCATTAAAGTGAAAAGTGAAAGTGAAGTCGCTCAGTCATGTCCGACCCTCAGCAACCCCATGGACTGCAGCCCCCGTCCAAGGGATTTTCCAGGCAAGAGTACTGGAGTGGGGTGCCACTACCTAGATAAGATATGATTTAAAGTATACAGGAGGGTGTGTGCAAGTTATGTGCAAATGCTGCACCATTTTATACAAGGGCCTTGCACATCTTCAGATTTTGGAATGAGGGTACAAGGAGGTTCATAAAACTAGTTCCCCCTACCCTGCAGGTATGAGGGATCACTGTAATGCCAACGGTCATTGGAGACAGAGTGACAAGAATGCTGTTTGGTCAGTTGAGACTTATCAACACACTTTGTCAACTTCCACACAACATAAAATTTTGGGAAAAAATACAAAAATCAAGTAACCCCAAAAAGATGAAGTTTGACTACAATGACCATTCTCCCAACAAAGACTAGTGTGATTATCTCCAGCTTTCTTTAAAATCCAAACACTTTTGGCTTAGTTATTGGGAAGAATGAAAAACACTAAAGAATTTTTAAAAGTCAGAATTCTTGACCTATTGATCCTAAAAACAAATTTATGAAACAAATATAAGCAATATAATATGACTTTTTACAATGTAAAGTGTTAGTCACTCAGTTATGTCTGACTCTTTGAGACCCATGGACTGTACCCCCACCAGACTGCTCTGTCCATGGAATTCTCCAGGCAAGAATGCTGGAATGGGTTGCTATTCCCTTCTCCGGGGATCTTCCCAAACCAGGGACTGAACCCAGGTCTCCTACATTTCAGGTGGATTCTTTACCATCTGAATCACCAGAAAAACATGTCAAAAGCCTATTCATTTATATAACCGTATTTCACAAAAATAATATAGCACATATTAAACACATAAGGCAGAAATTGATACTTATGCCAAATACCACTCGAGGTAAAGATTATTTTATAATTGAGAGAACAGGGACCCAGACTAATTAAACTGTCAAAGTCAAAAATAATAGACTCAGGGTGCAAATCTTTGTTTTCCCAGCAACCCTACAGCACCTCCCTCGTGAGTGTAGAAAGCAAAATCTGCCACCCCAAAATGTCTCATGTGGATTATTTTGAACTGAAAACAATTAATGCCCAGAAGACTGAAGAAGAAACTTTGACTTTTCCCAGAACTGCCCCCAAAATCATTTAGATGGAAGGCCTCTTCAGGAAGAGGGCTATCCCCCTGAATAACTACAGTAGGAACTAGGTGTGTAGATAAGGAGGAAGCTGGAAAATTCTGTCAAAATTCCTCTCTATTTCCCAGGCCTCTTCATGGCCCAGCAAATATTTATTCACCAAATATTTATTTTTCTACCTCCATGGGCATTGCCTTCTTCCCTTCTGAAGTCCCAAACCACTACCCCCAACATCCTCTTTTTCCTTTAGCTAAAGATAGTATTTAAAGGTGAGGGTCTCAGCCATTTGAGGTAGTTATTCAGTTTTTCTTTCTGGATATCTCCCATTGTACATAGGTCATTAAGATTTTGATTTTCTCTTGTTAATGTCTCTCATGTCAACTCAATTCTTAGACAAAGCAGAAGAACCTAGAAGGGTATAGAAAACTTTCTTCCTGCCCAACATGAATATATCTTACTATTCATTTTGACTTCATAAAAACCTTAATAACTACCATAACTTCTATAGCACATGCCTAAATTGTTGGCACAGCAAACACTGTTTGATCTAAAATATTTTAAAATACTATACAAATTTAAAGATAAACATCCTCAATGATTTGTTAAACTTTAATGTAAGATTTTGATGGTCTTAAAATATAAGAAAACAATGTACAAGACCAAGAAAAAAATTAAACACTTGGCCAGAATTTCTATTTAGTCACGTTGGAGTGATTTAGCTACACATAGTCAGTTAAATCAAACATATGACCAAAACCTAATAAAATAACTATGTATAAGACATTAGCACACTTGAGACATGTTTAGTCCAATTCAAAGGTAGTGGAATGTTTTTAGGGGAGTGGAATGTTTTTCTGTGTGTGTTTTTCTTGACAAAATAGGGACTTTAATCCCAAGTAAGCTCTAGGAGACAGATGGTCTCTCCCCACCTATAGATCAGGTCTCATAAAGTCACGAATATTTTTCTGTTTTAAAGTCAGACGTGGTATTTCAACAACTTTTATTATACCTTAGAACTAGAAACAATTACCTTCAGAGACATTTTCCTGTTCATCCTGAATCTTTACTCTTGTCCTCAAATGACCAGTCAGGAAAATCAGAAGAGTTTAATGTTCCAAGAGTCACAACAATGCCGTTCAGTTAAGTACTAGGAGCCAGGACATGTCGAAAAAAGCTGATTTATTTTAGGAGAGCACTAAAAGAGACTCATCAGCTGAATTTTTCAGTCAGTAAATGTGGTTTAAATATAAATGATAACATCAGTTCAACCTTCAGAACTTTTCTGATTCCAATTGCCTATAAGAAAACCACAGGCTACTTACACTTATCACTAGTAACCAACCTTTCCGCAAAAACTGCTCTTTCTGAAATACTTAAATAACGAATAATAAAGGACAACAGTCAGAAACGTAAAGACTCACAATTTTGACCACTGTTATTTGCCTAGCACCCACTGAAAAACCCTTGAGCCTGACTGTGCTTCAAGTAAAGTATGTCATTAATTTTGAGCAGAAGAAACAATTAGCACATAATCAGCTATCAATTATCCCAAGTCTAAGTCTCTCCTGGCTGGATCTGTCTTGTATTGTTTTGACTTATTTTTTAAAAATAAGTGCTTAGAACCATATATTATTTTTCACAAAGAGAAAAGTACAAAAACTGTACCGACCTATGTGACTTATCATGGTTAACAAACAATTTTTAAAAAGAAAAAAAGTTGTAGTAAAACACATTGCTGATGTGGAATAGTTTCAGAAGGATAGGTGGTCATCAGTATGATGACCTCACATAATGAGTCTAGATGTATTCCTTTCTCTGCAATTTTTGGAATAGTTTCAGAAGGATAGGTGTTTACTCTAAATGGTAGAATTCACCTGTAAAGCCATCTGGTCTTAGATTTTTGTTCGTTGGGAGTTTTTAAATTACTGATTCAATTTCAGTGCTGGGAATTGGTCTATTTGCATTTGCTGTTTCTTCCTGGTTCAGCCTTATGAGTATCTAAGAATATGTCTGTTTCTTCAAAGTTGTCCATTTTATAGGTACATACTTACTGTCGTGGTCCGGGCACAGGTTGGAAAAGAATTTCCAGACATGAAAGAGAATGAAAGGGAAATAAAGTTTATGAGAGTAGGAGACGCTGTTAGAACAGTGGGCCAGATCAAGGGAGAATAGACACTGAACAGGGGTCCTTAGCCCACTTTTATACCCAGAGTACAAGGAGTAGAATAAGGGTCTTGCAAGTCATTTGCTGATTGGATGAGGCACGTATATTGGGTTGGGGGAAGAGTAAGGCAAATACCTTCTCCCTAATGGGGTAGGAGGGGAGATAGGTTTTACTGCTCAGGAGGACCTGAAATCCATTAATAGTTACAACATGGGGAGGGAAAGACAATAAGGGTCTGGTTTTTCTGTTCCTGCATTCCAAGACCCTCCTTGGTTTTACCTACTCTTTCATCCTTGGGTCACCGCAGTTACTAACAGTAGCCTCTTAGGATCTTTTATATCCTTGTAACTTCTTTTTCATTTCTGATTTTATTGATTTGGGTCCTTTTTATCCTCAGTGAATTTAGCTAAAGGCTTATCAATTTTGTTTATTTCTTCAAAGAACAGCCTTTAATTTCATGGATTTTTTTCTATTGGTATTTTAGATACCACAAAAATAGAAATTTATAGGCCAATATCACCAATGAACACAGTTGCAAAAATCGTCAACATACTAGCAAACAGAATCCAATAAGGATCATAAACCACAATCAATGGAAATTTATTCCAGGGATACAAGGATTTTTTAAATATCTGCAAACTATTCAATGTGATACATCACATTAAAAACTGAAGAATAAAAACCATATGATCACCTCAATAGATACAGAAAAAGCTTCTGATAAAATTCAATATCCATTTATGATAATAAAAAAAAACTCCCTAGAAAGTGGGCACAGAGGGAATATACTTCAACATAATAAAGGCCATATATGACAAACCCAAAGCTAACATCATACTGAACAGTGAAAAGCTCAAAGCATTTCCTCTAAGATCAGGAACAAAACAAGGATGCCCACACTCATCACTTTTATTCAACATAGTTTTAGCAGCAGCAATCAGAGGAAAAAATAAAAGGAATTCAAATTGTAAAAGAAGTAGTAAAACCATCATTGTTCGCAGATGACAGAATATATACACAGAATATCCTAAAAATGCTACCAGAAAACTACTAGAGCTCATCAATGAATTAAGTTACATGATACAAAATTAATATAGAGAAATTTGTCATATTTCTATACACTAACAATGAAATAACAGAATGAGATATTAAGGAAACAATCCTATTGACTACTGAATCAAAAAGAATAAAATATCTAGAAATAAATGTACCTAAGGAAGCAAAAGACCTATACTCCAAAACCTATAAGACATTGATGCAAGAAATTGAAGACCACATGAATGAAAAAGATATACCATGTTTTGGACTGAAAAATCAATATTGTTAAAATGACCATTCTATACCAGGCAATCTATAGATTCAATGCAATCCCTATCAATTTATCAGTGCCATTTTTTATAGTATTGGAACAAAAAAATTTTATTTCTGCTGCTGCTGCTGCTGCTAAGTCACTTCAGTCGCATCTGACCCTGTGCGACCCCATAAATGGCAGCCCACCAGGCTCCCCCGTCCCTGAGTTTCTCCAGGCAAGAACATTGGAGTGGGTTGCCATTTCCTTCTCCCATGTATGAAAGTGAAAAGTGAAAGTGAAGTCACTCAGTCGTGTCTGCCTCTTAGCAACCCCATGCACTGGAGCCTGCCAGGCTCCTCCATCCATGGGATTTTCCAGGCAAGAGTACTGGAATGGGTGGCCATTTCCTTCTCCATTTTTTATTTCTATGGAAACACAAAAGACTTTGAATACAAAACACTAAAGTCTTTGAAAAACAAAGCAATCTTGAGAAAGAACAGAGCTGGAGTAGTCATACTCCCAGATTTTATACTATATTACAAAGCTACAGTAATCTAGACAGTATCGTACTGGCACAAAAGCAGAAATACAGATCAATGGAACAGCATAGAAAGTCCAGAGATACATCCATGCACCTATGGTCAATTAATCTACAACAAAGAAGGCTAGAATATAAAAGAACAGAATAGAAAAGACAGTCTCTTCAATAAGTGGTGCTGGGAAAACAGGACAGCTAAAGAATGAAATCAGAACATTCTCTAATACCGTATATGAAAATAAACTCAAAATAGATTAAAGACCTAAATGCAAGACCAGATTACCATAAAACTCTTAGAGGAAAACATAGGCAGAACACTTTCTGACATATTGCAGCAATATTTTTGGATCTATTTCCTAGAGTAATGGGATTAAAGACAAAAAATAAACAAATGGGGCCTCTGTGTGTGTGTGTAAGCTCAGTCACGTCTGACTCTTTACGATCCCATGGACTATAGCCAGCCAGGCTCCTCTGTCCGTGGAGTTTTCCAGGCAAGAATCCTGGAGTGGGTTGCTATTCCCTTCTCCACAGGATCTTCCTGACCCAGGGATGGGAACCGTGTTTATTAAATCTCCTACACTGGCAGGCAGATTCTTTACCATTGCAGCACCTAGGAAGCTTTAAATGGGGCCTAATTAAACTAAAAACCTTTTGCAAAGGAAACCATAAACAAAGTGAAAAGACAACCTACAGAATGGAAGAAAGTGTTTGCAAAGCAACTGACAAGGAACTCATTGCCAAAACACACAAATAGCTTATATGGTTCAATATCAAAAACAAACAACCAACCCAATCAAAAAATGGGCAGAAGCTCTAAATACATTTATCCAAAGAAGACAGATGACCAACAGGCACAAGAAAAGTGTTCAACATTACTAATTATTCAAGAAATGCAAATCAATATAATAATTAGGTATTACCTCACCCAAGTCAGAATAGCCATCATCAAAATGTCTCAGTTCAGTTCAGTTGCTCAGTTGTGTCCAACTCTTTGCGACCCCATGAATCGCAGCACACCAGGCCTCCGTGTCCATCAGCAACTCCCAGAGTTCACTCAAACTCACATCCATCGTGTCAGATGCCATCCAGCCATCTCATCCTCGGTCGTCCCCTTCTCCTCCTGCCCCCAATCCCTCCCAGCATCAGAGTCTTTTCCAATGAGTCAACTCTTCTCATGAGGTGGCTAAAGTACTGGAGTTTCACCTTTAGCATCATTCCTTCCAAAGAACACCCAGGACTGATCTCTTTTAGAATGGAATGGTTGGACCTCCTTGCAGATGTCTACAAACTATAAATGCTGAACAAGGTGTGGAGAAAAGTGACTTCCTACACTGTTGGTGGGGATGTAAATTAGTGTAGTCACTATGGAGAACAGTATGGAGGATCCTTAAAAAACTAAAAACAGTTAGTATATGATCCTGCAATTTCATTCCTGGGTGTATCTCTGGAGAAAAATCATAATTTGAAAAATACATGCACCCCAATGTTCACTGCAGCACTGTTTACAATACCCAGGACATGGAAGCAACCTAAATATCCATCAGCAAAGAAATGGATCAAGAAGATGTGATACATACATACAGTGGAAAATCAGTCATTAAAAAGAATGAAATGATGCCACTTGCAGGAACATGGATGGACCTAGAGATTGTCATACTGAGTGAAGTAAGACAGAGAAGGAGAAGTTTTGTATAACATCTCTTATATGCAAAATCGAACATGAAACACCACCAGTGAACTTATTTAGAAAACAACAGATTCGCAGACTTAGAGAATGAATTTATGGTTGCCGGGGGAAGATGGAAGGAAGGGATAGTTAGGGAGTTTGGGATTGACATGTTCACACGGCTATATTTAAAATGGATAACCAATGTACAGCACAGGGAACTCTGCTCAGTGTTATGTGGCAGTCTGGGTGGGGGAAGAGTGGATACATACATATGGATGGCTGAGTTCCTTTGCTGTCCACCTGCAACTACCAAACATTGTTAATCAGCTATCGTCCAATATAGAAAAAAGTTTTTTTAATATTGCTGAAAAAGATGAAAGAAATCAGGTACAATTTTAAAACCTGCCCTGTGTTAAAAGGGTAATTAGTCTGGGTACTTCCAATTTTGTCAATTCTTTGAGTAATTGCCAGATTCAGGGCATGTGCATGCTAAATCACTTCAGTTGTGTCTGACTCTTTGTGACCCCGTGGACTGTAACTCACCAGGCTCCTCTGTTCATGGGATTCTCCAGGCAAGAATACTAGAGTGGGTTGCTCTTCCCTTCTCCAGGACATTATGGACATATGATTATTCAATTTGCCAACTGATTTTCTCAGTGTGATCTACAATGTTTGGTTTTCCTGCAAGTTCTTCCTTTATAAAATGGAGATGATATTGTTCCTTCCTTATTCTTTCTTTTTATTTGGGGGAGTAGGAAAAGCACTGAATCAGGATTCAGGAAAATCATTCTAGTACTAGCATGTCATCTACTAACTAACTGACATCAGACTAACCTCAGTATCCTCATTTTAAAAACATAGAGTAGTGCTATTCCTCTTTTCTATTAATACTTCATATAGCTTTATAACCATGAAATAATACACAGGAGAACAATCTCAAATTGTAATACCCTATATAAAAGTGAGGTGGTATTATCCGGACTTTACAGTCAAAGCTGAAGACACTATCAGGGCCAACGAATAACTTGTCACAGCTTTATAGATCTTAGGTGAATTAGTTTTTAATGACTGCAAGTATTCATTTTTCCCTAACCCCATGCGTATATATCTGTCAACAGTCACTGGCATGATGTTTCAGAAGCCTAATTCTTATTCCATGAAAGCCTGACAGGCCCCCAAAGGATAAAAACCTGGCCTTTGTAAATGCCAATATTCAAATATATGATAGTGCACGTATCAAAGATTTCTAAAATGTTATTTCAGAACAGCAAACTGCTTTCTCAAGCAGCAGAATTAACACAGATCTTGTTGATTTTACTTCTCTAATTATTAACTGGCCACACTCTTAGAGCACCGTTTAGCACTGACTTTCCTATGGACATCAACTTCATGACCTTCTGGGCTTCCCAGTTGGCACTAGTGGTAAAGAAGCTGCCTGCCAATGCAGGAGATGCAAGAGACATGGGTTCAGTCCCTGGGTCAGGATGATCCCCTGGGGGAGGAAATGGCAATGCACTCCAGTATTCTTGCCAGGAGAATCCCATGGACAGAGGATCCTGGTGGGCTACAGTCCATGGGGTCATAAAAACTGGACACATCTGAGCACTAGCTTCATGACATTCTGCATCTTTTTGCAAATTTTGCTACTAGGTTTTCCATTATATTTGCATTGTTATTGTTGATCACCAGAACTTCTGTCAAACGGGGAGAGGGTTCTCAGTGTAAAATTGGTTTTCATTAGTGGATATTTTCCTGTTTTGATGGCTTTTGAATCCTTATGCACTCAGTGTGGAGACTAATAATAATGAATAATCAGATAAGGAGGCACCCTATTCCTATTTTGTTCTGAGAATAAAACTGAAATTATTTATTGAAATTCCTCAATAAATGCTGCTTCCTGGTATTTTTAAAGACAGAAGGCAGTAAGCAGAAGCCATTAGGCAGAAAAAGAAGAGACGAAGTAACCAGCCGCGGAATAGGAAGCAGAGAGAAGGTGCTGAGTCACAGGCAAGACGGACAGGTGGAATCGCCCTAGGCTCCCAGAGCTGCCCCTAATTCTGAGCACTTGCTCAGAGTTTCCTGGCTCTCCATTCAGACTGTGTGTCCATCCTGACAATAGACTGCCATCACCCAGGGCTACGAGGATGCCTCGACCATGAAATAATCAAATGTGCCAATGGGATCTCTTTGTTAAATTTTGGTCAACCAGACTTGCTTCTGGGAAGGTACTGACAAAAGAAGCATTCCTTCCACTGAATGAAAGAGTCCTTTTCTTTCCTGATTTAACTCAGTTTCTTTAATTGTCTCTTCCTTCAGTTTCAACAGACTCCAAAGGACACTTCCTCCAAAATTCAAGGGAAAAATAAGTTTGTCAGTAATATAGTGTGTACAGCACTCCCCAATTTACAAAGAATTTTATTTCACATCCACAAGAGGAGAGTATAAAAATAACAAACTCTAGGAGTGGAATCTAGGGACTTTCATTTTTAATGAGACTTAATGACTAGTCAATCCTCTTATTTCACTTGTTAAATGAAAATCAAATTCCAGTTTTACCGTCCTATGAATATCTGCAAATCAGCTGAACTAATGCCATGGGTGTTTAAACACTCTTGAAATCACACATGTATAAGCAATCTCTTGGTTTATTACACAAACTAATATCATTCATGGGTTTTCTATTAATTAAATCATTATTTCATTCAGCAATTACAATGACCATGCAATTACCATATGCCAGCAATGTATTCAAGGGTGGATTTCACTAGCTCAACCTTCAGGATCAGCTTTTTACAGACCATAATTACACAGCCGGGGTATCCATGAGGAAACCTAACTGATGACAAGCCAAACTGAGCTTCCCACAGAAACATATGAGTTCTACGGTGAAACGGTTACAGACTTAAGAATTCAAATCCTGGCTCTGCCAGACTCACTTGCCTCTTCATTTCTCCAAGCACCTGTAAGATGGAGATAACAGCACCTACCTCACAAAGGTGTTAACAGCAAGAGATGATGAAAATGTACATAAAGTGTCTAATCAGTGGTTGGCACATATGTGTTCAATAAACAAAACCTACTGCCATTATTACTAAAGGGTCAGACTTTTTTCCAAGGAGGATTGTTAAAAACTCGATTATCTTTATCATTAATGTTCTCATTTTTCAAATGGAGAAGACTTAAGCTCAGAGAAGTTAAGTCCTTCATTCATGTAACAAATGTGGCCAGCCCTTACTGTGGGCCAGACTGGGAGTGGTCTCCACAGGAACAGGGACGCAGAGGACAGAGCCTCTGGCTTCAAACACCTACTGTCTTACAGAGAAAACAGGGAGAAGCTGACGGCCCCAGAAGAGGGAAGCACAGGGCTGTGGTAGCACAGAAGTGAGCTCACCCGGATGCAGGCAGTGGAGGAGGCTCCCCAGATGGGGTGTCCCCGCTGAGTCATGAGGAAGTAACGTGGTAAAAGCAGTTAACCACTAGCAGCCTGGCTTTAATGAAACCAAATCCCGTCTCAAGACCTGTGAACTTCCGACAGTACCACAGCTCCTTTGATTAGATTCAGTTAACAAGGAATTTGTTCAGTTCAGTTCAGTCACTCAGTTGTATCTGACTCGTTGTGACCCTATGAACCCCAGCACACCAGGCCTCCTTGCCCATCACCAACTGCCGGAGTCCACCCAAACCCATGTCCATTGAGTCGGTGATGCCATCCAACCATCTCATCCTCTGTCGTCCCCTTCTCCTCCTGCCCTCAATCTTTCCCAGCATCAGGGTCTTTTCAAATGAGTCAGCTCTTCACATCAGGTAGCCAAAGTATTGGAGTTTCAGCTTTAATATCAGTCCTTCCAATGAACATCCAGGACTGATCTCCTTTAGAATGGACTGGTTGGATCTCATTGCAGTCCAAGGGACTCTCAAGAGTCTTCTCCAACACCACAGTTCTAAAGCATCAATTCTTCGGCACTCAGCTCTCTTTATAGCCCAACTCTCACATCCATACATGACCCGTGGAAAAACCATAGCCTTGACTAGATGGACCTTTGTTGGCAAAGTAATGTCTCTGCTTTTTAACATGCTGTCTAGGTTGGTCACAACTTTCATTCCAAGGAGTGAGTGTCTTTTAATTTCCTGGCTGCAATCACCATCTGCAGTGATTTTGGAGCACCCAAAAATAAAGTCAGCCACTGTTTCCACTGTAGCACTTGTTTGATGGAAAAGTCTGTACTGGGTGGCAACAAAGGTGACTAATTATAGTTATCTCATGAAAAGAATGAGATATAAAACAGACATACAGATGCCCAACTCAACCGACATACGTCTGATGTTCAAAACCAGGTGCTGGACGTTCTGCTGGAGTTCTCGCCTAGTTCTCAGACTCTCAGTGTGGATGCTACGATTCCTCACATGCCCTGTAGAAACAGGGCAGAACACTGCCCACACTGTGAATTCCACCAAGCAGCAAAGCCAGGTGATGTTATTCACCACCTCATGTGTAAATTCCCTGGTGGCTCAGACGGTAAAAGCGTCTGCCTTGCAATGTGGGAGGCAGAGTTCAATCCCTGGGTGGGGAAGATCCCCTGGAGAAGGAAATGGCAACCCACTCCAGTACTCTTGCCTGGAAAATCCCAAAGATGGAGGAGCCTGGTAAACTTTATAGTCCATGGTGTCACAAAGAGTTGGACACGACTGAGGGGCTTCACTTTCACTTTCATGTGTAAATTGTAATATAAATTCTTTAATAAATATCTGATTGTGCGTGTTAAGTCACTTCAGTCATGCACAGCTCTTTGCAACCCTATGGACAGTAGCCCACCAGGCTTCTCTGTCCATGGGATTTTCCAGGCAAGAATACTGGAGTGGGGTGCCATGCCCTCCTCCAGGGGATTGTCCTGATCCAGGGACGGAACCCACATATGTCTCCTGCATTGGCAGGCAGGTTCTTCAGCGCTAGCTCTACCTGGGAAGCCCCAAGTATCTGCTTAGCACACATTAAAAGGAGCATCTTTTATCACTTGTACGTGCTATGAATTCTATATTTCACTGTGCACAGTGTTTTTGCTTACTTGAAACTGTTTACAGTGGAAAATATTTAAAATATTTCATTTAAGGTATCTATATCTTTCCAATCGAGTTTTTCTTTAGTTTTCCTTTGAGTGCTTTCTTCAGCAGATTTGGGGATCAGAATTACGCTTGCCTCAGAAAAATTATTGGGCAAACTTCCTGCCACCCTGTGCTTTGGAGCAATATAGGAATTACCAGATCCTTAGTGGTTTTATTCAGTTCACCTGAAAAATCCACTGAAGCCTGGTCAAGACTCACTAACTACAGTGCTCCCGCTGCAGCAGAGGCTCACCTTCGGGTGCCCTCTCAACACTGCACTCCACACAACCACTCAGAGACAAAGCCAGATGGGTCAGTTATCTTCAGTCTTTCTTTATTACACATGGAATGTAAGAAATAGAACAAGTGAATGAACATGACAAGACAGAAACAGGCGCACAGATAAGAGAACAAACTGGCTACCAGTGAGGAGAGGGAATGGGAATGGGGCAGGACTCTTGAAGGGGATTAAGAGGGAGAGACTACTGGGTAGAAAGGAAGACACAAAGATGTAACTTACAGCACAAGGAATACAGCCAACATGGTATAACAACTTCATATGAGTATAATCTATAAAAACATGGAATCACTCTGCTGTACATCTGAAATTAATGTTGCAAATCAACTATACTTCAATTTAAAAAAGAAAGAAGAAATTAAGACAAGTCCTTTTCTGTGTATGACTTTGACCACATCCCACCTATTTTTATACATGATTACTCCATCTTAATGATTTCCAAATAGCCTTTGAATTTTACCTTTATTTCCTCCTTGGCCTACAAGCTCTTCATTTAGTACACTCTCCATATAAAGCAAAACTCAGGAAGCATATTATTAATACGTGGGCTTCTGGTACAGCCTCTAAAGCAATGTAATTTTACCCTCACACATGACCCTTATAGCACACCTCTATTGCTTAAAAAGGAAATCTTCTCAGGTTATACTGAGGAAGCCATCCACTTACTTCTCAAGCGATACCAACTTTACTGCCATTCAAGTGTGATAGGTTTTTTCTTCCTATCTTCCTTCCTTTGGTCCTTTCTGTTTCACATATTCCCAAGTTCCATATTTCTCATATGTCAATGGCATATTTTTCTCTTTTCCAGCAGTACTACAAAGCTTCCTGTTTTCTTTCTTCTCTTTTTAAATTTTTTCGCATTTCAGTGGATTTTGGGGAAGAGGAGGAGGTAACTGCACAGGCTCAAGATAAGACCTTAGAGCAAAAATCCAGAATTTTTTAAACTCTTTCAAGTGCTACCCAATGGATCATACTCTTAATGAGGCTTTCCTACTTGTTCTCCTCTTCTTGAACCTAAGAAAATTATCTAAACTGATAATTGTACATATTAATATATTATGTTATCATAAAGTTGAACATTATAATCCAAATAGTGCAATAGTGCTTATATGTGAACAGAAATTAAGAGCTTAAAAGCAGTACAAGTACAAAGGAAATTATTTTCTATCATTATGAAAGTTTTGAAACCCTTAGGAAGTGTTCTATCCTCTAAAGTCTATAGTGCAGTAGGCCTCAGTCCATTTGCCTGAGAGAAGCAAAAAGCTGCAAGCTATTACATAATGATCCAAAACAGAAATTCCTAAAAACAAAAAACAAGTATACCTTTATATTAATTATTAAAATGTTTAATTAAGACAAATATATATACACACATATGTACATACATATGACTTTGTTCAAATATATGACTTTGTTCAAATATATATTGTAATAGTGAAATAAGAACAAATGATAATACCATATGACCTTTTTAATCCTGTGATTCCTTTAAAACATTTTTATTAGAAAAAATGTCAGATTTTTCACATGTTCATGTTTTAAATGGATGGACTGTATATCACTACCTAGTCAATTTTACTTCTAATTTGTATCTGTTAAATAGTTTTATAAATAAAGTTTATCAGTTTAAAATAGGTAAAAGTCAGATTTTTAAGAAAAGTAATGAATAGATTATTCAATAAATTGCAAACAAAAAATAATAACAGAAAGAATAGTAAGTTTAATTAAAAACACTGCAAAGCTCAGTGTTAACATGGAAAGTGTGTAAGGTTACAAGAGGAATTTAATTTCATATATGGAGAACATATGAACATCTGGCACAAGTCACACAGGTAACAGATGCCAGATACCCTAGAAAAGTAACCATGCATTCACCCATTCATTCATACTTCCACCCATCCACAGCCTTAGAAAATATTTATTGAGGATTCTCTATGTTCCAGGATACAATAGTTTTTAGAGGAGGAGGAGGAGGAAGAGAAGGAAGAAAGAGGCGAGGGGAGGAGGAGAAATCGCCTAGTGAGGAATAGGGACAAGAAACCAGGCAATTATAATACGTTGTGGTAAAAACGGATAACCAACAAGGACCTTCTCTATAGCACAGGGAACTCTGCTCAACGTTGTGTGGCAGCCTAGATGGGAGGGGAGTTTGGCAGAGAATGGATACATGTACATGACCGCCTGAGTCCCTTTGCTGTTTACCTGAAACTATCACAACACTGTCAATTTGCTACACCCCAATACAAAATTAAAAGTGTAAAAAAATAAAATTATAATCAATTATAGCTTCCTGAGAGCTCAGATGATAAAGAATCTGCCTGCAATGAAGGAGACCTGGGTTCAGTCCCGAAGTAGGGAAGATACCCTTGAGAAGGGAATGGCAATCCACTCAGGTATTCTCGCCTGGAGAATTCCATGGACAGCAGAACCTTGCAGGCTACAGCCCATGAGATCACGAAGAGTCGGACACAGCTGAGTGACTAACACACATGAATATGACTATAGCAGTGTCATTTTAGTGATTTATTCATTAATATACATAGTCTAGGCTACCATGAAGTAGTTATATTGCTGTTTCTTTTCTATCAGAGCATGAATTATTATACCTGTAAATAAAATTTCTTTATAAAAGCCCAATTCATTGTGTTAAGCACATTAATAGGTGCTGTGGGCACATCTAGGAGAAGCACCTCATCCAGATTTGTCAGCAGAGGGAGAAAAAGGTGCAGGTGGTGTGCAGGAGAAAGTTCACTCCACTGATGCCTGGAAAAGTGTGAATGACAGAGAAGACAGTCAGATAAAGAGTGGAGAGAATGGGAAAAGGTCCAAGTAGAGGGAACAGTGTGAGCAAATGGCTAAAGGAAAGAGAAAGCATGGCACATGGAAGGAACTGCAAAATATTCAGTAGATAAGGGCACTGAGAGCAAGGCAGCAGTAATAAAAGTTAAGAGAATAAATGAAAGGATTTCAGGGGCTAGATAAAAAAGATCTTACATGACAATTTAAGGAATTCAGAACTTATCTTAAGGGCAATGAAAAGTCACTAGCAGTTCTAATCACAAAAGCAATAATGACCAGACAAAGGTTTTAGTAAAATTACGCTGGCTGAAAACAGACCATTCAACAGAGAGGATCAATCAGAACATCAATAAGAAGTCTTGCTTGGATCCATAAGAGAGAGGAAGAGAGGATTAGGAAAATGGAAATGGGAGTGAAGTCTCAAGATATATTTAAGAAATAAAATTAATAGGCAGGATAAACTTGATATGGGACTGAGAGAGGGTGGAACTCAAAGGTGACCACTCCATCCACCCTCGTGCTTTGTCTTAGGCAACAAAGTGGATGATGGAACCATTCACTGAGATAGAGAACTAAGGCAAAGAAACAGGTTTAAGTGCATAGATGGGAAACACTGTTTTTAACAAGCTCACTGGAACTAACTATGAGTCATCTAAGTGAACCAAGCTAATGGACAATTAGCTATAAGAGTTTGAGATGAGAAGACAGATGAGCTCGGAGATGCATCAGTACACAGACCACAGCTGAGTTTATGGAAGAGAACGCACAGTGTGAATGTGCAGAGCAAAACCAGAAGACATTTAAGGAATGTCAGCATCCAAGGAAAAAACGAGCAAACACTGTAAAGGAGGCTGAAAGAAGAACCTCTTCCCAAACAGAGGTCCACTTGATATCCCTATACAAAGCAGAGACATTACTTTACCAGCAAATGTCTGTCTGGTCAAAGCTATGGTTTTTCCAGTAGTCATGTATGGATGTGAGAGTTGGACTATAAGGAAAGCTGAGTGCTGAAGAATTGATGCTTTTGAACTGTAGTGTTGGAGAAGACTCTTGAGAGTCCCTTGGACTGCACGGAGATCCAACCAGTCAATCCTAAAGAAAATCAGTCCTGAATATTCACTGGAAAGACTGATGCTGAAGCTCAAACTCCAATACTTTGTCCACCTGATGTGAAGAACTGACTCATTTGAAAAGACCCTGATGCTGGGAAAGATTGAAGGCAGGAGGAGAAGGGGACGACAGAGGATGAGGTGGTTGGATGGCATCACCAACATGATGGACATGAGTTTGAGTAAGTTCCAGGAGTTTATGGACAGGGAGGTCTGGTGTGCTGTAGTCCATAGCGTTGTAAAGAGGCGGACACAACTGAGCGACTGAACTGAACTGATAAAAGTTCCCTGGCTTGGATCTGGGAGACCCATGAAGAAAGTTCTCCTGACCACCTTAAATGTGTATGTTTGTTAAGCCTTCTAACATCTGATAGCCACCGCCACCTACCCTCTTCTCTACCGTCCCCAATGGACTCACACACTTCCACGAACTTCATAAGCACTTTAATCTTCAAAATCAAAAGGCAGTCTGTTAAGAAGGTCTATTTATATATGGCAAAACTTAAATATTTAATATTTAAAAGGAAGGGAGATATTCCTCCGTGGCGGTAGCTTCAGAAAGCTGAGACAGCTTCTTCTAAAAGCCCCTCAGGTTTGCTCCAGTCATCCACCAGTCCAAGGGATCATGATGTTCCCCAAGGGGCAGACAGCCAGGATCTCACAGAGGTAGAAAGAAGATAAGGAATAAAATGTCAAGTTGACTGAAATTCTCCAACTTGCAGGCGGCTGCTTCAGAACAGGAACTAGCAGCTCATCACCTTTCGGAAAGACAGCAGAGGAGTGACTCAGAGCACTAGTCCTTGCACCCTGACATTCATGGTGTTCACGCTGATTTATTCTTTCAAAAAACTCTACAACAGATGTTAAACAGTGAGCGCTATTGGGAAAAACCTGAAGTCTTGCCAAAGGTGAACTTTTCACACAAGCGTGAGCCCCACCAGATTCAGAATATGGATTTTATTCACACGTTTCCTGTTCTTCAGAGAGGGCAATGGGGACCTGCAAATGTGGAGACACTGCCCAGCAATCCTGCAGTTGCTCAGCATGGGGTCCTGCTGAAGCAGCGTCCTGGTCGCCCAGGCCGTTGTTATTTCCCTCAGAGAGTGTGTGCTATGAGGGGTCTCTGCTCACCTGGTCGGCAGAGTGCAGGGCTTTAGGAATGCCCATTTAGCCATCTCTGTATTGCTGTCGACTGCAGAAAGCATTCATCTCTGCCAGCTCATGTGCCCCAATTTCACAGTGACCTGTGAACCAAGCCATGCCAAGAGAAGAAACAGACTCCTATTCCACATCCCAACTCCAGAAGACCTACAGTCTCCCTCGGGATCATGACCTCGAGAGAAAAATGAGATGTGGACATCTCACAATCAGGGTTTTTTAAATGCAAATTGGATAACTGCTCTCCAATGGCTGTCTTGTGCTCTGCTATTACCATGGGAAGGAAAGACGAGGCTTTACCACAGATTACAAGACAAAGACGAGAGATTCGAGGGCCAGAGCCAAGCACTGAGCTGCATAAACCTTTTATCTGTTGCCCTCCTACCTGAGCTCAAGACTCGTGAGAAACACAGCCAAGACCTGCAGAGCCACCCAGCTTCACCAAGTCCAGACTGACCCATCTCCAGTCTACTCCAAGACACATGAATGAATCAGCCCAGTCAGCTGAGATCTCCAGCCAGAGTCAGTGAACTCCCCACCATCTTGCAGACTCATTGTCAAGAAGACTGAGCTGTTAAGTGAGCCAGACAAACCTTGGGTGCCCCACTGCCTAAGGGTCAGCCCCCTGTGAGGAAAAGCTGCAGCCAACATCCAGCAGCTCCAGAGACCATGATTCTGAACAGAAGCACTCTGAAGGGCTTCTGTATCATACATGTTTCACCACATGCAAGAAGAATTTGAAAAAATAACATTTTCTTTGCTCATACTTGGATTGCACATTTTTGAGGGCTGAACACTTTTTAAATTCCAGTCATTTATTTCTTATTTTTCAAAGGTGAAATTGGTAAAGCTGAAGCCTTTGTAGGATCCTCCATAATCTGTCCCCCATCCTCCCCCACATACATCCGAAGCTATCCAGACACAGAGAGGCTCTGAGAACAGGAAGGTTTCTGTGACATGTATGGGTAAAATAAGACCTCCAGGAACATAGAATGAAAAACCAATCAAGAGGAAAAGGAGCATTAGCCTATAATTTATTATATTTGTGCCCCTCTTCCATCTGCACTGAGGTCCACCCTAGTTACCAGGCATGGGGCTGGTTCACGAAGATGCTCACTAGTGTTGTCTGGTCTATGAAGCCATCCACGTCCTGGCAACCTGCACTGGTTCAGCACAGCTGACGCCATCCTTGGAGATCTGCTCACGACCATGCTGCTCTGTGTGGCTCTGGTTCTGGACATGCTGTACCAGCCAGTGGCCATTCTCCTAAAGAACATTAAAACAGAGTCAGAGCCCATGGATTACTGTGGGAGATGGCGTTATTTACAGTCATAGTCAGATTTCTAATAATTAAAAGCCTTCTTTACACAAGACAGAGAGCTAGCTATTGAAGTTTCTGCCCTTCTGGAGGAAAGTCAGAAAAAAATTTGGCAAGTTTAACCTAATTTAAAAATAATTTATAGGATCTTAATCAACTTTAATAGAGGCCAGACTCAAGAAGAAACTACTAGCAACAGAAAAACTGGAAGCCATAAAGACTCACTTCCTTGGGGCCTCAGATGGTATAGAATCTGCCCGCAATGTGGATACCTGGATTCAATCCCAGGGTCAAAAAGATACCCTGGAGAACGGAATGGCAACCCTCTTAGTATTCTTGCCTGGAGAATACTGGAGAAAAAAAAGAGCTGGAAATCTTCAGCTCCTTGCTTGGAAGTGAAATATAGGCCTTTACAAAAGGACTTAGCAAAGAGAAATCTACATGTTTGGAACAAGATGACATTACAAGAAATATTAAGTTTTTGAAAGATTCATTGAAACCCATCCAGTTCAGGTAACTACAAGCATACAGCCATTAAAGTACACCAGAAAAGCAAAGAACAACTTCAGACAGCACTACAAAGATGCTTCAGATGAAAATTCCCATCTTTGGGTAAGTATAAACTGATTTCACAAGAAGCTAAAGAACAGAGAGGAAAAGTGAGCCAATTTATTTATTGGCAAAAAAGTTTTTTTTTTAAAAAAGAAAACTCTACTGCATCTGGAACAAGTTCAAAATGATTATGACAGTCAGATTACTCAAGATGAGAGATCAGTCTGCAGCTCGTGAAGAAGGCAACGTGGATGTGGAGCCTTGAAAGCAGGTACAGACACACATGGGAAAATAAAACTTCTAATAAGATGAACTCAAAGCAGTTTTGATGAAACTGACTCACTCTGCTTGGCTAAAGACAGCTGATATAGGCTTGGTGAAGCCAGGGGACCATGTTCACCTATGCTGGGTTTACTTTAAAAATTTTAAAACTCTTAAAGATTATGAAACCAAATGCACACTGCATTAACTGAAAGAAATAAAATAACTGAAGCACTGCAAGTCTATTAAGTCTCCAAAGAAGAGAGCCTCACAGTAATCAGAAAAGGAGGGCAGGTGTGTGGTGGGGGGGCGGGTATGGGGGCTAAGGAATGTACTTAGAAAGAAACGGGCAGAACCACTAGAGACAACTTAACATACTTTGTATATTGCACTGAGAAAAAGAAATGAATTTTCACCAAACATCTAATGCAGGGAGAATTCATCCTGTGAAGACAGTGGAGAATTCTTTCAAGATATCAATATATAGAAATGTTAGCATGTGGAAGAGCTAGACATTTTCAAACCATTTTTCAGGAAGAACTTAAAACATTTCTAAAAGTAACCTTGCTGCTGCTACTGCTGCTAAGTCACTTCAGTCGTGTCCGACTCTGTGCGACCCCAGAGACGGCAGCCCACCAGGCTCCCCTGTCCCTGGGATTCTCCCCATAAGAACACTGGAGTGGGTTGCCATTTCCTTCTCCAATGCATGAGAGTGAAAAGTGAAAGTGAAGTCGCTCAGTCGTGTCCAACTCCCAGCGACCCCATGGACTGCAGCCTACCAGGCTCATCCGTCCATGGGATTTGCCAGGCAAGAGTACTTACGTCCCTGATATTCCCTATAGGGCATCTGGAAGAGTAAAAGGGGCTACCAGGGCACCCAGTGGATGAACAGACCCCTCTCCTCCCCCAGAAGTATGTGGTAGTGACAGCCCAGGGGCCAGGGGCCAGCACCTGGTGGAGAGCAGATGCAGCCTCCCCAGGTCAGCACCACAGACAGAAGAACCCTCCACTGGCCACCCTCATCCTTAATACGGTGCATCCTCCGCAGAAGCAAGACAGAGCTTGTCCTGGTGTTCCTCGGACTGGCAGACACACTCAGGGCCTTCTGATTCAACCTTTCTACCTGGATGGAGACCAGGGTTCGATTCCTGGGTTGGAAAGATATCTGGAGAGGGGAATGGCAATCCACTCCAGTATTCTTGCCTGGAGAATTCCAAGGACAGAGAAGCCTGGCAGGCTACAGTTCATGGCGTTGCAAAGAGTCAGACATGGCTGAGCGACTCACACACACACACACCTGGTTGGAAGACCTGCCACCTTAGGGGCAGCAGCAGTAAATAATGGGTGCTAGGAAAGCAACAACAAAAAGCAAAAAAGTCACATGGAAGAAAGCAGTCCTGCTGTAAAGTTTTGCTGAACACCCCTGTGCATTATTATCAACCAGACACTCAGGGCATTCCCCAAAATGGTTTTTTTTTTTTTTTCAGTTCCTCACAAAGGAAAGCTTCTATAATTACTTCCACCTTGAAGATTTGAAGCCTAGGCACAAGAAGGCTAAGCAATTTCTCTCGGGTCCCAGCTAACATAATGCCAGGATCTAGGAACTAAAAGCAAGTATCCCAATTAAGGACAAACCCTCTATCTGTCCCACTCTCCTAAGGATAATTTATGAAAAAAAGACAAAACTATTTTGTCTTTTCAAGCTAAAGATGCTGGCTCACCATTCAGGACTCAAATATGTATAACATGGCAGTTGGATCAGGCCCACGGGTATCTCCTTGAAAGTGCTATTCTTTTATTAATTAATTTGGTTAAGATTTTGGAATTTTTTGTTAAAAAAAAAACATGTTTGGGAGAGAGAATTCACAAAGTTTTAGGGTTTTGTGAAGTAGTCCGTGAATCAAAGATCTTTGAAAATCAGTGTCTGAAATGGAGTAATACTCTCTTCATAGGAGCAGTCAGTCACCTGGAAATCCAATGCAAATGGATTCCTCATTTATTAGATGAAAAGCAGTCTTCCTTCAAACCTAAGGAAAAAAAAAGATTCTCTGTACTGATAGCATATAGTACTTTGAAATCTTGTATATTATGATGCCACTATCTCAGGATTTCAAAACAGTAATCAGCAGACACTTGGCATTTTAATGATTTGACAGAATTCTGTGCACAGAAATTAAAATCCCAAGAGAACAAGTGTCAGCAAAGAAATTCCTAGCCTGAGGGACAAAATGTCATCTATGTGACTTATTTCTAATTGACTACTCTCCCTGAGATTCTGTGCAGTCCTTGGTCACTGGAACAGAACAGCAACAGGCAGATAATCCCCAAACCTAGACTTCACACTCAGTGTCCTTTAACTACAGGAACCTACCAGATGTATTTCAATACATTGATACATCTAGGATTTTTATTTGGGAAGAAAAATATGTGATGCTCCTATTGTTGGTTTCCAAAGAGAATCCAACTCTTTACTTGGTAAGGGAGAATTATTAAATTTAAGTAGGCTGTGCCTGCATTTGGAGTATAACAGACTTCATACTATCGTGAATTCAAGACAGAGCTATGGAAATGCTCTTGCTGGAATTATCAATGCAAGGACTAAGTAAAATCCTAGCCTAAGTAAAATCCTAGTAAAATCCATTAACTTCTTTATAATACATGTCAAGTATTTGGTTGAAACTCTTGATTCATCCCAGACAAAAACAGACTTTCTCTCTTTTCAGCTCCTGGGTCTGCAAATTACATTCTAAGAAAGAGAGCAATTATGAGTTTTTAAATGTCAGATACCAGGAATGAGGAGTAGAGTACAGAATCCTGTTGGGTCATAAGTTCATTAATTGTGGGGTCATGGGTTCAGTCTGTTTAAAGAATATTTCACCAATTAAGGTTAAATAATACCCAAAAGGTGGGGGGGAAGGACGAAGATAAACAAAAATGTCGAGACAGGTGTCACACTTCCTCAAATACCTCAGCAATTATGATACTAAAAGTTTCCAATTACTCATCAAACCCTTTTGCCACATGGTGCTTAATTTCCTAATTTTTTCCCCTTTTTAAAACTTCTCACCAATTTAAAAATCCATGACATATGCAACAGGTTTGCAACTTTTACAAATTTAGAAACTAAGATATCTTACTGACCAAAAAAGTAAAGCACAGGGTAATACACAGAATGATTCTCTAGTGTCTTTTAAAGTATATATCTTGCTTCCTAAATTTCTAAAGCATAAGTATGAAAGTTATCGTGTATAAATACTTTTAAATAATAATAATAGTTTTTATTAATAATGGCATACAGTCGGAAGAGAAGAGTGTGTATGGCAGAGGATACTTCTGCTTTTCATTATTCTCCCTTTCGTGTTACTAGAAACTAGTCTTTTTTGTTTGCCTTCCTCAGTAACTTAAATTTTTGGCTACAAAAAGTTCCAGAACCACCCTGCAAGCTTCCACCAATGTGCTCAGCAGACAGCCTCTCCAGTAGAGGGCATGGTAGAGCTGACAGGAAAATCTGTCCAGTTCATCAAGGCACTCTCAAGCTGCGGTTTTGCTGTGCAGTATTTATATCCTATTGCAGTGTTTCTTCTTGCACCACAGAATGGAAAATATGTGTAATCTTAATATTAAGCAATTCCATTTACCTAAAAGCCAGTTGCAACCAAAAAAAAAAAGGGAAGTCATTAAAGACTGTAGCTTTCATTTTAAATGTACTGGTCTGCCTACCTTAATACCAGCTGTCAATCGGAAATGGTTTGCAAAAAAGCAAATCGCTACATTAAACACTTACAAGAAACATCTAGAATGATCTATATTTCAAGCAGTTACTTACAGGGATACATATACATTTATGGTCGTGAACTTTTCTGATGAGGATCTCTGAAAAGTTCAAATACCAGTTTACTTTTTTGTTTTTTTACCCAGAGAACATTAAGTATCTATCATGAGTCCAATATTCTACAAAGCTGTGACATTATCTTGAATTTTAACAGTGCTTAACATTTATAACTTAACTCTGAATTAATCTTTTAATGATTTTTCTACCTGGAATAACTATGCTTCAGTTATTTCCTTTTCCCCACATATGCAAATTAAGAAAGACAAACTTTTTATAGTTCTTTAAAATTTACAAAGGCCTTTCATGAAAGATTCACATAATATCCAGTGAGGTTGGTGAGAAAGACACTCTTACTAGAGATGAGACACTGGTGCTTAGGAGGTGGGATGGGACTGTCCCAACAGTTACTTAGTATTTACTGGTGAAGCCAAGACTCTAACTAGGTATTCTGACACAAGTCCAGCTCTCCTTGCTGCCTCTTTGTCAGAACTCCTGATTTTTCCACTATCAGTGCATTCTACCATCCAAAATTCTAAGTGAAAAATATATTGAGGTTTATACTAGCAAGAAAAGCAAATGTTTACATATTACACATATTTAACAAATAAGTACTTAATCATCAGAAAGTGAAAATAGCTGTAGGAAATATCATGTAAAGTTCTTTTAGAGATTAAGAGCATATGCTTGAAAAAAATTATATTCTTACATTTCACAAACTTGCTTTCAAATATTTATTACTGAAATCTAAATGATTTTTCCTTTCCGTAACTGAGTACACGGCTGTTCTCTTTAGTAATAACTGTAGGTTTTACTCCCCAAGTCAAACTTGGAGCTCCAACTACTGGTAGCTCATCATAAGAATATGGTAAATTAGTTCCAATTTTCTTTTAACAGCTCTAAAAGAACGTACACGCAGCCTGTATTAAAAAAGCAGAGACATTACTTTGCTGACAAAGGTCCCTATAGTCAAAGCTATGGTTTTTCCAATAGTCATGTCTGAATGTGAGAGTTGGACCATAAAGAAGGCTGAGCACCGAAGAATTGCTGCTTTCACATTGTTGCACTGCAGAAAACTCTTGAGAGTCTCCCAGCAAAGCGATCAAACCAGTCAATCCTTAAGGAAATGAACCCTCAATATTCACTGGAAGGACTGATGCTGAAGCTGAAGCTCAGTACTTTGGCCACCTGATGGGAGGAGCAGACTGGGAAAGACTCTGATGCTAGGAAAGGCTGAGGGCAGGAGAAGGGGACAACAGAGGATGAGATGATTAGATGGCATCACAGACTCAAGGGACATAAGCAAACACCAGGAGATAAAGAAAAACAGGGAAGCCTAGCAAGTTGCACCCCATGGGGCTGCAGTCAGAAATGACTTAGGAACAGAACAACAAAAACTTTGCTGTTAATCTGCCTACTTAGATGCTTCAGGAAAAACCACCTGAATATTGCACTGTACAATTCTAATAATGGTATTTGAAATCAAGTCATTTTGGAGTGGCAGTTATCTACTTACCCTTAATAATCAAACCACTTAAATCCTGCTAAAGCAAGATGATTTCTGACGAATCAAGACATTAAGCTTATTCAAAGAAGCTGTGAACGCCTCCCTCCCTCCAACCCTCTCTCTCTCTCTCTCTCTCTCTCTTTTTTTTTTGGCCAATTAAAGTGTTCTGGCAAATTCTAAGCCAACCAAGAATGACTCAGGAGGAAATCCTGCATGCTTGCTCTTTTACACTAAAATGATTCTGGTGCACGATAGCTGCAAGCTCGTGGTGTTTCCTTGTTAAGAAGAGCTGTGATTTCTTTTTCTGTTCTGGAAGCAGAGGCAGCCAAGGACTCCTGAGAAATAAGTCTGCAACCCCACGGACCGACCCAGCCACGAACCTGCTGGTAATCAAAACCGCACACCCAGTTAAAGCACTTTCTCCTCTTCCTTCCCTGACCAATGTGCATTCCCCACAGGGCTCCAAGATGCTTGGGCACGCTGCCGAGTAGATCACACCACTGGCCCTGGACTCTCACTGTTTCTCCCATTCTGTTTCCTTCCCCAAATTAAAAGGCGTCTCAAAGAAGAACAGGTGATGGTCAGTTCCCAGGTCAAGAAAGGAGGCGCGGAGCGAGGACTTGCGCTCCAAAAACACATCCCCTTTTAAACCTATTTCAAAATACGGTTACTGCATTCGGCTTCCCAATAAACAACCTTTACCTGCTGGGAATCACGGCTCCTTTTGGGGCCAGGAGCTCTGGAGCGCGGGGGAGGGAACGAAACAAGCAAGAGGTGGGGAGCGAGCGCCCCCGCCGTGCCTGCAGTCAACCTGGCTCCCTGCCCGCCACGGCCCTGCGACCCCACGGCTGGCCGCCACGACTGGGCAAAGGTCGCCTGCGACCGTTCAAAAGGGAATTTTCTCTGACCCCACACCAGGGCGGGCGTCCGGCCCGACTGCGCACGACGCCCAGGCAGCGGACGTCAGCGGCGCCCCGGTTTCCAGACCCTTCGGCGGCGCCCGTGACCGCGCTGCCCGCGGCCGCCGTCGGCCAATCGGTGCCCGCCGGGGAGGGACCGGCGCCGTGAGGCCCCGCCTTCGCGCGCCTCCTGTTATATAAATACGGGTGCCGGCGGCCCGGCCCCCCCAGAGCGGCGTTCCCAGCTGCCGGGCGATAATGCAAAGTGCTATGTTCCTGGCTGTCCAGCACGACTGCGGACCCATGGACAAAGGCGCTGGCACCGGCCCCAATAACGAGGAGAAGCGAGAGAAGATGAAGCGAACCCTGTGAGTGCGGCTTTCTTCCTCCCTGACTGGCCGCCCCTACGGACCCAGCTGTCCCGGGCGGCTGCAAACGCGGTACACTCGCGCTGGGCATGGGAACTGGGTAGCCTGCCTGCATCTCTGCAGGAAAAAAAGAAAAAAAATGTGTGTGAGTGTGTGTGTGTGTGTGTAAGAGGTTAATTTGTTAAGTTACGTTTAAACCTGTGTAGGTATTTATTGAAGGACTCAGGCAGAGTTTAGAAACTGCAGAAAATTCTTGATGCAGGGGCGGAGATAGATGCTGGTTGGCTTTTGTCTCCCTGCATCGAAAATGATTTCAGAGAATCCTGCGGCCACGCGCCCCCCGCTCCCCCCGCCTTCGTGAGAGGCACTGTAAATTCTGATCTGCTTACATGACTGCTGGGATGGAGATATTTTTGCTGATTCTAGATATGCTTTTAATTTTTTTTAATTCAACAGCAAGTCTCGTCCACTCAAGACTGTGGAACAAATAATTGTTCTGCATCAACTTCTTAAAATGAGTGCTGCAGTTGAGGGAGGGGGCGGTCAATCTCGCACACCCACCTCATTGTACACAGCTTCTCGGGTGGTTCCAAGCCTCCTGCTCTGAGAGCAGAAGGGAAACGAGCATGGGCTGGCTCAGGGCAGGTCCACTGTGGGCTTCCTCAAGTGTGAAATGTCTCAGAATTGTAATTAACCGTTGCAGAAAAACTAGCTGCCTTTTGTGGGCCAGAAATAGCATCTGCCTTTGAACTATGCAAACTAAATTCATTAAAATACCCTATAATTGTAGGTCGTCCTATCCTTACTTATAAAACTAATAATTATGTTCAGATGAGTGGATGAAACTAGTGTGTTGAATACTTAGATGCTGGATTAAAGGAGTAAGACTGACTAAAGTTGTTTTGTCTTATTTGGCTTATCTATAGCTACTGGGGGCAACTTTATTTGGTAAAATGCCTTCAGCTGCAATGGCAGTTTCAAGTGTTGCTGCTAAGTGAGTATCTTTTTTTTTTTCTTTTGTAGATTAAAAGATTGGAGGAGCCGTTTGAGCTACTTCTTGCAAAATTCCTCCTCTACTGGGAAGCCCAAAACTGGCAAGAAAAGCAAACAGCAAACCTTCATCAAGTAAGTTGAAAATCTTGTACTTGCCAATATGCATAGCTCACTGCTGAGCTGAAGAGGGGGAACCTCTGGCTCACAGGAGCTGATGTGCAGACCTTCTTTGCAGGCCTTCTCCCGAGGAAGCCCAGCTGTGGTCAGAAGCATTTGATGAGCTGCTAGCCAGTAAATGTAAGTTAACCTCTTGAATTTGATCCATTTCAAGTATCAGGAGAGTATGGTATGGTTGTGTCTACACAGCAAGAGCAGCTTGCCCAAGGAGAGTCTGACTTTACAATCCCTGTTCCATGGGGCCTATTTTTCTCCTTTATTTCCCAGTGATTAACCAGGGAAATGCATGGCTTTTTCACTATAGGTGGGGAGTGGGGAAATAGCCCCAGATTGCAATGGCAGTTGCTGTCTCTTAAGGTTGAGTCAGCTTTTCCATTGCAAACAATGTTTTCAAGAGGCTTCATTCCCAAAGAACTTATGGCTCCCCTATCAGTTGTGTTAACAGCAAAGCTAAGTGTTTATATTTTTGTAGTAGTGTGCCAACTTACGCATTTTACTGACTAGCATCTTAGTCTTTAAAGAGCTAAATTTTGACGATTACAGGTTTGAGTAAACTCAAGAAAATCGCTGCCATCTGGCAATAATAAAATATGGGGCCAGGGGAGTGGGAGTTCTAGGAAAACACATAAGGGGATATTTGAGCACTCGGTGCAGTTTCTGCATGCTTTCTTCCTTCCCTCCCCCAGATGGTCTTGCTGCATTCAGGGCTTTTTAAAATCTGAATACTGTGAAGAAAATATTGAATTCTGGCTGGCCTGTGAAGACTTCAAAAAATCAAGTCACCCCAAAAGCTGTCCTCAAAAGCAAAGAAAATATATACTGACTTCATAGAAAAAGAAGCTCCAAAAAGAGGTAAAGGGGGGAAAAAGTTCCTTGTTTCAGCATATTTTGAACATCCTCAGCACCAAAGTGAAAAGAATTTAGAGACCTCAAATTAAAGGGGGTTGGGTGAGTAGGCTGTTTTTCCCCTATTTCTGGCTCTCAGTGAGGTTAATTACATTTCTTCACTGACTTGGCCGGTGACACTGGCCACACATTATAGTTTGGGTTTTTTTGTTTGTTTTCAAATACTACATATATGTCAACTTCTAACTCTTAATATGGAATAAAACTTTGTTTTATTTCAGATCAACATAGACTTTCAAACCAAAACTCTGATTGCCCAAAACATACAGGAAGCTACCAGTGGCTGCTTCACAACTGCCCAGAAAAGGGTGTACAGCTTGATGGAAAACAACTCTTATCCGCGTTTCTTGGAGTCAGAATTCTACCAGGACTTGTGTAAAAAGCCGCAGATCACCACAGAACCCCATGCTACATGAGATGAAAGTGGAAGCCCAGAAACGGAGGACTTTTTTTTTTTTCCTAAAAGGGGAAAGGCTGTCACCTGCCAAAAAGACTGACCTTGACTTCAGCCTGGGTGTTCAGGAAACATCACTCAGAACTATTGATTCAGAGCTGGGTAGTGAATCAGGAAGCCGGTCGCCACGTAGAAGCTGGTACTGGGGCAGCTTCTGTAACTGATGGAGCACAGAGAGTGTGGTCTAAATGTGGTGTGTCTCATGCTGGAAAAGCAGGAGCTGGAGACTGAAAGATAACGATATAACACCATTGGTCCAGAAGCATTTACAATCAATAGGTCTGGGATTATGTGGCCTTAGCTAGCTGGCTATACATCTTTCCCTAAATCAGTCCTTGTTACCACATAGTGGTTTAGATGTAGTTTCTTTAGCTCTAGGTAATATATGTTTACTATGTGCAAGGGTACTGAAGTTCCTATGACTACAGATCATCAGTACTGTTGTCTCACATAACTCTAAAACTGAAACGATTTGTGTTTGAACTGTCAACTGGTGTCCGTACTAGAATGAGTGCTTTTGTGTAGAAAATGGCAATGTCCATTATGAGTGCCAAAACTGTCCTGATGGCAGCTAAACTTTGAAGTGGTCTTTGAATACTTTTAATAAATTTATTTTGATAAATAGTGTTATTGACTATTTGGTCCAGATGTGTGTTGATGTTTTTTCATAATTAAATTCGGCAGAAACAAATATCTCCTCTAGGAGAGAAGAGATACCGGTTGACGGGCCTGTTCTGTAACAATTGACTGTCCTTAGAATTGAGAAATCACAGCTGCTGGAAAGATGCTGCTCCCGTCTCTAATGCTTTGGTAGGTCACAGGAGGTCAGACCATCACCCTGGGATCAACCTTCTAATATAGTCTTATAAAAATCAAGCTTGTTGAAAATATAAGAGCATTGCTTTAAAGCCCTTCATGAGTATAGAACAGCTAAATATGAGAAGTAAATTGATGTAACAGAGACAAAGCACCAAAATTATTCACATAACTAAGCCACTCAAATGATGCCAAATAAAGACAAAAGTTGTCAGTCACTCAGTGTTGTCTGACTCTTTGCGACCCCATGGACTGCAGCACGCCAGGCTTCCCTGTCCTTCACCATCTCCCAGAGCTTGCTCAAACTCATGTCCATCAAGTCGGTGATGCCATCCAACCAAAGGTGAAAGTAGGCCTGCCTTTTCATTTCCCCTGGTTCCAAGTTCTCCCCACAGAGTCTGTATAAGAGCTTCCAAGATCCATACCTGAAACTTCACTTCCATGATCAATCAGTACAAAGTCAGAATTTCCCTGATTCACCTGCCTTCATTCGGCCAGTAAAGAACCTGGCTATGTTATTGCAGCTAATGATGAAGGCAGGAGACACATTTTTGTGGATAGGACTTCATCTAGAAGTGTGCTCTTTCTTTCCATGGTTGAGAGGCCGTGAGTCTTATTTTTTCAAAATAAGACTATTTAGAAAGGAGTACTGTTCTCCGGCAGGCTGCATTTTCAACTTTGATGACGGTCTTCATTTTGAAAAGGAGGGCGAACCCTCATATTGGAAAAACTGAGCCCATGTACTGATTTCTCACACCTCTCTGACCTTAGGAGTCTCCATCTTTATGGGCTCCTCAAGTCACACCTTCCTGTCTGTCCCACTGGTTCCTGTGAGGTAAGAGGCTTTAGAAAGTATAAAGCATTTTTTAAAACACATTTATTCTGATTTCCCAGAAGAAAAATTGACCTCCCATAGTTTATTGTTTTTATTTTGCTTGCACTGATCTTCACCTTCACCAGCCTTAGCAGAAGCAATAGGCACTATATCCATAAGAGATGAGCTGGTCCATCCTGTGTCACCAGCAACCAGATACATAACAGGTGCTCCATAAATAGTGATAGAATAAAAATTCTGAGGCTCACTGAAAGAGATATTTCTTTGGAGAGTAAGTCAGGTCTGCACAAGCCCTAATTTGGAAACGTTTTGGCCAACGGAAAAACCCAGGAGTCACACCGTGTATCCAACTTGTCACCGTGTGCATTTTACTCCAAGTCTCTCTCCAGCCTGCTTTCTGTTGCCACCCTGATTCCAGAAGCCCCATCTGCTCAGATAACTGTACTAGTCTCAAATCATCTGCCTTCACTCACTTTTCCCCCTCTAGGGATCCTCTCAACACAGAAACCTGATTTTATCTCCCATTGCTTATAAACCCTTGACAGTTTTCCCAAACAATCAGGACAAAGGCATCCCTAAAACGGTCTAACACCTGCGTGGGCTTGACCCCTTCTTCCACTCCATCCTGTCTCCACCATGAGTCCCCCAGCTCTCTCTGCAAGCCTCATCAACCTACTTCCATTCCCCCATGGTTGCCAGGCCCACTGCTCCCACAGGGCCTTTGCCCATCATAGGCCCGCTGCATGGAATGCAGTTTTAGCTCTTCCTCATCATTTACAGATCAGTGCAATTGTCGCCTCCTCAGGGAAGCCTTCCCTGACCTCCTTACCTGGGTCAGATCCCCTCTTGGGTTTCCCTGGTGGCTCAGATGGTAAAGAATCTGCCTGCAGTGCAGGAAACCTGGGTTCGATCCCTGGCTTGAGAAGACCCCCTGGAGGAGGACATGGTAACCCACTCCAGTGTTCTTGCCTGGAGAAGCCTGGTGGCTATAGTCCATGGGGTCGGAAAGAGTCGGACATGACTGAGTGACTAAGCACATCATTTACAGATCAGTGCAGCTGTCAGGTTCGCAGGGAAACCTTCCCTGACCTCCTTACCTGGTTCAGATCCCCTTTTAGACTTTCTCACCAGCTTCTCTAATTTAGCATGCTTAATAGAGTTCTCATTTATTTGTACAATAATAATTCTCTTTTCCCTCTGGATTGCGGATATCACAATTCAAGGACTCCATGTCTTTTTCTGCTCACTGCTGAATCACAACACCTAACGCCTTGCCAGGCACACAATGCCAGCTGTGTGAATCACTGTCAAATGAATGAATGAATAAATGAGTGAATATTAACAACTCTTAAATTTTGGTGAAACAGAAAGTATCAACCAATGCGCAAGGAACTAAGGACGGGTTTTAAAAGCCCCATTTCTGCAAACATCTGAAAATATATTTTCTTGGCAAAAAATAAATACCCCTTGCTAAGCATGAAGGCAATGGCACCCCACTCCAGTACTCTTGCCTGGAAAATCCCATGGATGGAGGAGCCTGGTAAGCTGCAGTCCATGGGGTTGCGAAGAGTCTGACATGACTGAGTGACTTCACTTTCACTTTTCACTTTCCTGCATTGGAGAAGGAAATGGCAACCCACTCCAGTGTTATTGCCTGGAGAATCCCAGGGACGGGGAGCCTGGTGGGCTGCCGTCTATGGGGTCGCACAGAGTTGGACACGACTGAAGTGACTTAGCAGCAGCAAGCATGTTGTCTATAACTTTTGACCTGTAATAGAAGAAGCCAGATTATAGTAACAAAAAGAAAGTATTCTGACTTTTTCAGAGCTGCTGAAAGTACAGACTATTCAGTTAGTATTTTCCAATGTGATTTAGCGTAGAACAAGCTGAAATAGATTTAAGATTAGAAACCACATACTTCCACAAATAAATATTACTTACTGTTCTCATTTCTCAGAGCTAGTACACTTAGGATCTACAGTCCACTTATTTTGGTGACATTTTGTTTTCCATATACTTTAAGTTCAGGAGCATTTCAAGATGTAATTTCATACAGTCCCACCAAAAAAAAAAAACAGAATTGCGTATCATCTGTCATGTAAGCCCAGAGAGGCAACATGTGTTTCAATGAGGTAAATTAAAGTGATCACCTAAAATTTCATAGGAAATAGGTATTTGGTAGAGGACTTGTTTGTCTGACCACAATATTTGATTATTTATTGCAGTGATTCTCACCGTGTAAAGCTAAAGAGTGAGGAGGCAGTGTTTTTGTCAATGGCAAAAAGATGAGGTTTATCTAAATTTTGGCATTGTACCTCGCTGGACTTGCTTGAGGCAACAATAACCACCCCCAAAATCTTCTGTGGCCTGCTTTGAAAATCTAAAACTATATCCCAGACTCTTGGAGTAACTACTACTCAGGCCCATCATTTTTAACAACTGCATAGTGTTCTATAGCATACATTTGTTATAATTAATTAAATTCTCCTCTGTTGAACACTGTAGTTTTTCTATTACATATGTTCTATAAACAGTATGAAAGGTTAATTTCCTTAAATTGTGTGAGTGTATACACATTATGTTGGAGAAGGCAATGGCACCCCCACGCCAGTACTCTTGCCTGGAAAATCCCGTGGATGGAGGAGCCTGGCAGGCCCCAGTCCATGGGGTCGCAAAGAGTCAGGCACGACAGCGACTTCACTTTCAGTTTTCACTTTCATGCATTGGAGAAGGAAATGGCAACCCACTCCAGTATTCTTGCCTGGAGAATCCCAGGGACAGAGGAGCAGCCTAGTGGGCTGCTGTCTATGGGGTCGCACAGAGTCGGACACAACTGAAGCGACTTAGCAGCAGCAGCAGCAGCATACACATTATGTAGTTGTATGCATATGTATGTATGTATGTGTAAATGATGTATGTATATTAAAATTTTTCATCTTAAAAAAAAAAAGAAAGAGGACTCACCAGTGGAAGTAAGCAGTATATTCTAGCCTGAGGCAATAGCATTGATCGAAAGCCTGATATTATCACTGGGGGCCCATGATTCAGCATCACCAGAGTATCTGGCAGGATAAGGCTGGGATGGGTGTTAGAAGGATGGCCCAGAACCAGGTGATAGACAGCCTTGAATGCTAACGATTAGGATTTTATTCTGAGGTAATGCATACCAATCTCAAGTGTACAAAAATAACCTGGGCAGCAAATGAAGGATGAGTTGGAGTCAAGGAGATGAGTTACAAGACTGCAGTTATAGCCCAGGTAAGACATGCCATGTGCCTAGTCCAGAGCACTATCACCAAATAATTCAATGTCACTTGACAGCAAATTTTATCAATATATCTAAGCAGAGCTCTGATCTCAACCATACAGGGGATCATAAGACACACTACCTATCCTCCAAGAGGTACCAATTAAGTATCTGATGAAATAATGTACAAAAACTGAGACATGGGCTGTGATTGCTGATTAATTAACAAAAGAGAAGTGCAGAAACCTGTAGCAGGAATGAACCAAAGTGAAACGGCATTTTTAAGAGATTTTTTTTTAATGGATCTGTTAGCAAGGATGAAGGGGAGAATGTCAGGGTGGAAAAACAGTTTAAATAAAGGGAAAGGAAGAAATCAGGATTTCATTTACCATTGTGCTGTGATACACAACAGCTAAATGAACACAGATACTGTAGGCAGATACTTTTGATGGGGATATACACTTGAAAAGTATTTCACTGATTTGCTTCTGGCAAATATTTATGAAAAGTTTCTGTGAGCAAGGAAGATGTAAAAAAGCAGAAGAAATGGTCATCTGTTGAGAAGGATAAAAAGAAACAGAAAGGCTGAAGTCCAAAATCACAACTAAAACCTATGTCTTATTTTTTTCTTGCAAACCGATTTCTGTAAGATCATCAACCAGCCTAGTCATCACACCACTGCCATGGTCCTCAGACTAGAGCTTACAAGGTCAGATCCTGTGTCCTGTTTCTCATTTGTTCTCTCAATCAGTATCTGAACACTGACTTTCTCACAGAAAAGACATGAGTTCTCTGGCATCTCCCAAGTCAAAATAAACTCCTCTTTCTAAGGCTCAAACTCCTCCATTGTGTGACCCTTTGCTGTCCATCCCATTTTTTTCCCTCACCATTTACTAGAAACATTCAATGCTGGATTTTCTTACTGTTTCTGAGACATATTACTTTTCTTCTGTTATAAGATCAAAGTGTTCCCCCTTGCCTAGAACTGACCTTTCTTCTCTTAGATTTTATTCATTTTTCAAGGCTCAGATCAAGTTTCACCTTTATGAAATATTGCCAAGGGAGTGTCTTGTTTTGTCTTCAAATAAATGGTCAATAACTGGATCGCTGTTCTACTTAGCTTTCAATGTGTGTGTGTGGGAGGTTGAGGAGGGGGCAGTGTGCACATGCTCAGAGCCCACCAGGGCTATAAGAATACTGCAGTGGGTTGCCATTTCCTTCCCCAGGGGATCTTCCCAAGCCAGGGATGGAAACTTTATCTCCTGTGTCTCCTGCATTGGCAGGTGGATTCTTTACCACTTGCACTACCTGGGAAGCCCTTAATGTTCACAGTAACTAATCAGTGCCTATTGATCATTGACTAAGTTATTTGCTCATTGATTGGTTGATTGATTGAGTCACAAACTCCTCAGTAAAAATGTATGCAGAGATACAAAGGTTTCATTTAAATTTGCTAAACACACATTTTGCAAACAGTATTTTTTCAGGAGTCGACATTATTTTCCATTTTGTCTTTATGTTTTCACCTTGAAAATTTAGAAAAGAAAAACTAATAACTATGTGGATCTTGGATAGGATCCTAACATTCACTTTTCTCAAATCCGAAATTAATCTGATATTTATATAGCTTAAAAGTGCACTGACCTATATGGAAACTTCCCTTAAGTGAGGCCATATGTTTATTTAGCTGTTGTATATCTTAGACGTGTACAGACGTCACACCAAATCAAAATAATGAAAAGGAGAAATGGCCCAAAAGGAGAATGGAAAGAAGCTATTTGCTGCTGTCTGCTTTGGGGTAAGAAGGGACCTGATTTTTTTTTTTTTTTAATGCATTTGCGACATCCAACCTCACAGGCCACTTTCATCCTAAATTACTCTCAGTCTTTTACTTCAGAATACAATTACAGCTTGTCTATCATGAGTGCATTTTAAGCTACAATATTAAAAGGGCTAAGAAAAATATGCAGTTTATGTGAGCCACGGTGTAGTCTGAGAAAGAACAGATACAGAGCTTTGGTTTGAAAAGCAGGTGGTACTTAGTAGACCTTTGCCCTGTTTACAATACAAAAACAGGAAAGTTTACAGTATTAAATCTCCATTTAGCGTAAACCTGTGTATTCTCATGGAGAGTGATTTCTTCCAGAAGTGGCCACTGAGCCTGGTAACCTAAATGTCAGAACTCAAAGTGCTACCTCTTTCTAATTTCTTCTACTTCTGTTTTCAAATTCCGGAACTTCACAAATCCTATAACATTCTACAAAGTGCTAATTAGATGATTAACATCTTAAGAGCAGCTGAGAACAACAATTTCTTAAATAATTTTGTTCACATACAGTTATTTCTAGGAAAAAAGTCAATACCCACCTGCTATTGAAACAGTTAATAAAGTGTCCCTGAACATTAAGGCATGTTTTAATAGAGAATGTAGAGAGCGCCCAGAAACATCAGTAAACATAAAATCAGTAAAGCAGCGCTGTCCAATAAAAAAGATAATGTAATACAACATAACATGCTACATGCTGCTGCTGCTAAGTCACTTCAGTTGTGTCGAACTCTATGCGACCCCATAGACAGCAGCCCACCAGGCTCCCCCGTCCCTGGGATTCTCCAGGCAAGAACACTGGAGTGGGTTGCCATTTCCTTCTCCTATGTATAAAAGTGAAAAGTGAAAGTGAAGTCGCTCAGTCGTGTCCGACTCTTAGCGACCCCATGGACTGTAGCCCACCAGGTTCCTCCATCCATGGGATTTTCCAGGCAAGAGTACTGGAGTGGGGTGCCATTGCCTTCTCCAAACATGCTACATAGATAACTCTAAATCTTACAGCCACAGTAAAATATGTAGAAAGAGGACATTCCCTGGTGGTGCAGTGGTAAAGAATCTACCTGCCAATGCGGGGAACTCGGGTTAGATCTGTGGTCTAGGAAGATCCCACAGGCCCAGGATCAGCTACTGAGCTCAGGCTCTAGGGGCTGAGACCCACAACTACTGAGCCCGTGGGTCACAACTACGGAAGCCGATGTGCCCAAAGCCCATGCTCTGCAACAAGAGACGCCACCACCACTGCAATGAGAAGCCCGTGCACTGCAGTGAAGAATAGCCTACATTCACAGCTAGAGAAAACCCACACAAAGCAATGAAGATCCAGTGCAACCAAAACAAAACAAATTTTAAATATGTAGAAAGAAGTTAAATTAGTTTACCACCACAGTTATATAACCCTAAACATGATCATTTCATTGACTATAACGTGTGATTCATACAGTAAAGTATGAAAGAGATTTTATATGTATTTTTTCTCATTGTGTGTTCAAATCTGGTGCATGTCTTTCACTTATAGCACATCCAGATCCACAGCAGCTGCATTTCAAATGCTCAGTAGCCATATGTGGCTAGTGGCTCCCTCATTGCAAAGCATGATAGTCTTTGTCTGTTATGCTGAGTCTGAAGTAAGAGATTATAAAACCAGAATAAATTGACACTCTGCCTTTTTTTTTCTAATCCCCAAGATATATTTCATAGCCAGCAGTTCTCAACATTCTTTGCCATCTTGCTGCTTTTGTCAACAGTCAAGAAACTTGCCTTCTATGTGCTATATAAAGGCAGTCAAGATAGATTGCCTGAGATCAAACCCCACGTCCATCTCTTCCTGGATGCGTGACCAAACAGGGACATGTCACAAAACCTCCTCCCCTCACTGCCTCTCAGCTAAGTGGCAGCACAGTTTTTCTGGTCTTCTACAGGTTTTTCTCCTCTTTTAATCTTTTTCAAAATAAATGGATGGATACATGTAAAATGCTTCTATTAATAGAATTGCTAGCAAATGATGTTTATTAGTTACATTATTTATTTGTTAGCTATGAACCCAACCTTGTGTAATTGCCTAGACATGATGAAGATCAATAAATATTGTTGACTGGGAGAGCAGTAGAAAACCCTGACTTGAAAGAGCCAGTCTCTCACGGGAAGTGACTCCTCTGAAAATTAGGACGTTACTTTCACACAGTCAACAATACTAAGTCAGGTAGCCTCTAAGCCTCGAGCAAGACATATGGTCTCCACTATCGGGAATTTCTGTTGCAGTGGATTTCCCCTATGATCTTTTTCACATCTCTCATAGGATGATTTTGTCTGCAGGTAGTCAAAAACCCCTATCCAGCTGGCTTGCAAAATACAGAAATGCAAAGACAGGAATGAGCCCAGCCACTGTGCAATCTGAGCTCCTGCTGTGACTGGCACCGTCTCTCTAGCTCTCTTCTATATTTCAGATTTGTCAACAGACTGGCTTCCACCGTGGTCACAAAATGTTGCCACTAGTAGAGAGAGACAAAAGACTGCTCCTCCGACTACAGGAGGTTTCTTAAGTCTCCTTGGATCAACCTGTGGCAGTCCAAAGACGGCATGCACGGATCGGCTTACGACTGGGATTTTTAAGGATCGCTGGCAAAGGTGTGGAGTTATCACCAGGATCCAGTGCTATCCAGTCCAGGAGAGGGATCGTGCCTGGGGTTGAGGTAAAACACTGAAGAAAAGTAAGGTTTTGTTAGGAAGGAGGAACTGAACCTGTGTAGGTGATCAACATTGTCTATACACACCGCTAAAAAGGAACTTATACGTGTGTGATTCTTCTAAAGTTGCTGCAGAGGCAGTCTGTGACTCAAAACAGACTTGGGAAGAGGATCACAAAACGGTCCACAGTAACATGAAATTGAGAACACACATTATTTTCACCCCCAGCTGCAAGGACTGTTGTCTTTATCAGTTCAAACATGGCTGAGAAGTTTTAAATGAGCAAATCAATATAAAACGAGGAATAGATTTAGAAATTTGAAGCGCCACTGCTTACAATACTTCCTAACCTATTGTCTGTTCTCTTGGAATTCAAGTTTTCCCTTTCCAACTCACCCCATACATGGCATCAGATAATTTTCTATAAACATCAACTTTATGATGTATTATTGTCTTTCATTCAAACAGTCTCATGCCTTTCCTATTTCCAAAGTAACACACGAAGAGCACTGGAATGGAAGTCAACAGAATGAGATTTCCAGTTGCAACAACATTAACCATTTAGTTAACTATCTAGGTCACCTGTCAACCTCTCAGCAACCCAGCCATTTCATCTTTAAGGGAACCGGTTGAATCACAAAATCTCTTCCAGCTCTAAAATCCTGCTTGGCTTAGATATTCCGTTCAATCTGCCCCTCCCCATAACAACCTTAATTCCACCCCCCCTCCAAACAGTCTAACACAAAATCACTGCTTTAATCCCTCTGCTCAACTCCTTATCCCCCTAAACAAAGCCCCACCATTTCACTTGTATTGACCTGTCTGAATTGGCCCCCTACTCCATTTATCCTATCCATACCCCACTGACACTTCAGGACCTAATTCACATTCCCACCACCACCAATTTATCAGTTTCTGCATCTAATCTCTCATTCAGCAAAAACCTGCCAAGTGCCTATTGTGCGCAAAGCACTGGCTGCACCTCGCTGAATAAGAGAGAGGTTTCCTGCCCCTGAACCTACATTCCACTGGGGTCAAGAGACAATGATTATAACAAACGCTTACAAATCAAAATAAGCCAAGGGTTGAGATAGGGAGAAGGCTTGGTGGTCTGAGAAAGCACGTGTTAGCTGTGCCGTGTTGTCAGACACTTTGCGAATTTGTGTGGACCAACGGATTAACTGAACAGAAGCTTGGTGCTGCTTTGCAATAACAAATCCTTTTTGGATGAGATAGACATAAAACCTGTTTTAGCTAAGCCATAGCTTTCTATTAATTCCAAAATATTTTTTACCTATAAAATGAATCTTTTCACCAACGTATTACATTCAGTAATTTTAAAGGTCTAAAAATAAAAACCCCATTGAGATATTTCTCAATCAGTAAAGATACCAGATTCATCTAACATTTGGCTACTGCTATTTTGATACTCTAGGCTAGTGTTTCTAGAGAGCTATTTATCATCTGATTGTTTTTATGGTTTATTTCCTCAGGTAACATCCTGCTTTTTTTCTAGTGCCCTATCACTCACCTTTATTCCCTGGGATAAAAACCTGCCACTATATATACTTTCTACAAAAGCTAGAAACCTCAACCGTTCACATTACTGAGTTACTATTCCTCAAAGATTCTCTTCACAGTTCTACTCCTTAAATTTACAGCATGAAGACATCAATAAAACTGAAAAATAAGACAGTGGAGAAAGAATTCACATGAAGAAAACCAACAGCAATAGTTATTAACTAATTCCAAGGTAACACCATTTTTCTTAAAAAAAAAATTATATGAAGACAGTTTGCCTTTGGCCAGGTCCTCACCACCTCTCATCTGGATTGCTGACTACAGCTTTCTCCTGAAAGTTCTTCCATCTCCAGATTGGACATGCTCAGCTTGCCCTAAGAATGGACTGGAAAGATTGTGGAGCAGACTCATCGGAGTTCACTACCATAATTATTTAGTCTTTGGCTTACTACTGAACCCCTGTCAGACTGTTTTCTTACTTGTAAATTGTATCAACCTTATTAAGAAATCTAAGAAACACTGCAGGCACTGGACTTGCCTCTATGCTCACACTTAATATACATCCACATTTGTGAATCCCCCTTCCCTTCTTGCACTTCCCTGGTGGCTCAGACTGTAAAGAATCTGCCTGCAGTGCAGGAAACCCAGGTTTGATCCCTGGGTCAGGAAGATCCCCTGGAGAAAGGAATGGCTTCCCACTCCAGTATTCTTACCTGGAGAATTCAAGGGGATAGCACAGAGGAGCCTGACAGGCTACAGTCCATGGGATCACAAACACGACTGAGTGACTAACACTGCCATTTTGTTGCCCTCTTTTCTTAAATATCGAATCAGATCACTTCATTTCCACCTAGGAAAGTCTGTTCCTAATCCCGTATGATTTACACACGCTAAGTCGCTTCAGTTGTGTCCAACTCTTTGAGACCCTGTGGCCTGTAGCCTGCCAGGCTCTGTTGTCCATGGGATTTCCCAGGCAGCAATACTGGAGTGGGTTGCCATGTCCATCTTCAGGGGAGCTCCCTGACCCAGGGATCGAACCCATGTCTCTGAAGTCTCCTGTACTGGCGGTTCTTTACTACAAGCACTACTTGGGAAGTCCTCTGACTTACACATTCAGCTCCAAATCTACTAGCATATTCTTCTCATTCTGGCTCAATTACATTTGCAGCTTTCTTTCAGAGTTTTTAAATTTAATCTTTTCACTCTCCACTCAGACCTCCTGGCTGGCAACCAAAGCGGACATCTCTCCATCCCTTGACAGCACAAGCTTCTCTCAGGCCCCAGGCCCGAGGCCTTGGCGTGTATTCTTTTCTTGCCTGAAAGGCCCTTCTTTCCTCCTTATGGAGACTGAGATCTCCTTATTCCTTCTTCAAATTCTTGATAAAAATGTGCTTTCTTTCTAATTTCACAGAAAAACCCCTATGTAGAACTGATACTTTCTTTTTCTGATTGCCCACACTATTTTGTTCACAATTCCATTGTAGCATTTTTATTGAGATAATATCTATCCTAAAACACTAATCTCTTCTCTTCTGTACCTGCTTGTGGAGATATTTTCCGGTTAATCAGAAGCATTCTCACTGTTTGGGCAGTACATAGAACTGTTCCCCAGAAGAAGAAAAGAACTCTGTATTGCCCAGTGTTCAGTTTATTTTTATTGGGTTTTTTTTTTTTTTTGACACTTCTCGCATATGATCTATAGCAGAAGTTCTGAACTTGCCCACTGACTTTTGGGGGCTTGTGCCCTTGGATAGGAAGGAATTACATCTTCTTTTGTACTCACTCCATGACTAAATTTAGCATTTCCTTCCATTGTGAATCTAAGCAATAAATCACAAAAGTAGTAGTGAGACATGTGACTCTGTCACAAATAGAAAGCACAGATATTTTTGTCACATTACAGTTGCTAACTACTTTATACTCTTTGCAGATGAAGATGGAAAAGTTCTATAGTGTCAGCAAAAACAGGACCTGGAGCTGACTGTGGCTTAGATCACAAGGTCCTCATTGCAAAATTCAGGCTTAAACTGAAGAAAGTAGGGAAAACCACTAGGCCATTCAGGTATGACCTATATCAAATCACTTGTGATGATACAGTGGAAGTGATGAATAGTTTCAGGGATTAGATCTTATGATAGACAGAGTCCTGCAGAACTTTGTAACATTGTACAGGAGGTGGTAACCAAAACTACCCAAAGAAAAAGATATGCAAGAAGGCAAAATAGTTATCTGAGGAAGCTTTACAAATAGCTGAAAAAAGAAGAGAAGTGAAAGGCAAAGGAGAAAAGGAAAGATATCCCATATGAATGCAGAGTTCCAAAGAATAGCAAGGAGAGATAAGAAAGCCTTCTTAAGGAAATAATACAAAGAAATAGAGGGAAACAATAGAATGGGAAAGACTAGTGATCTCTTTAAGAAAACTGGAGATACCAAGGGAAGATCTTATTCTAAGATGGGCACAATAAAGGACAGAAGTGGCAATGACCTAACAAAAGCAGAAGGGATTAAGAAGAGGTTGCAAGAATACACAGAGTTCAGTTCAGTTCAGTTGCTCAGTCGTATCTGACTCTTTGTGACCCCGTGGACTGCAGCATCCAGGCCTCCCTGTCCAACAACAACTCCAAGAGTTTACTCAAATTCATGTCCATTGAGTCAGTGATGCCATCCAACCATCTAATTCTCTGTCGTCCCCTTCTCCCACCTTCAATCTTTCCCAGCATCAGGGTCTTTTCCAATGAGTCATTTCTTCGGATCAGGTGGCCAAAGTATTGGAGTTTCAGCTTCAGCTGAATATTCAGTGAATATTCAGGACTGATTTCCTTTAGGATGGACTGATTGGATCTCCTTGCAGTCCAAGGGAGTCTAAGAGTCTTCTCCGACACCACACAGAAGAACTGTACAAAATACACAGACTATAAAATACATAGAAGAACTGTACAAAACAGATCTTAATGACCCAGATAAACATGATGGTGTGGTCACTGACCTAGAGCCAGACATCCTGGAGTCAAGTGGGGCTTAGGAAGCATCACTACAAACAAAACTAGTGGGGATGATGGAATTCCAGCTAAGCTATTCAAAATTCTAAAAGATGATGCTGATAAAGTGTTGCACTTAATAAGCCAGCAAATTGGGATAACTCACAGGTAGCCACAGGGCTGCAAAAGGTCAGTTTTCATTACAACCCCAAAGAAAAGCAATGTCAAGGAATGTTCAAGCTACCAAACAGTTGTGCTCATTTCACATGCTAGCAAGGTAAAGCTCAAAATCCTTCAAGCTAAGCTTCAACAGTATGTGGACTGAGAAATTCCAGATGTTCAAGCTGGATTTAGAAAAGGAAGAGGAACCAGAGGTCAAATTGCCAACATCTATTGGATCATAGGAAAATAAAGGGAATTCCAAAACAACACATATTTCTGCTTCACTGATTATGCTAAAGCCTTTGACTGTGTGGATCACAACAAACTATGGAAAATTCTTAGAGATGGGAATACCAGCCCACCTTACCTGCCTCCTGAAAAACTTGTGTGCAGACAAGAAGCAACAGTTAGAACCGGACATGAAACAACGAACTGGTTCAAACTTGGGAAAGGAGTACATCAAGGCTGTATACTGTCACCCTGCCTATTTAACTTCTATGCAGAGTACATCATTCAAAATGCCAGGCTGGATGAATCACAAGCTAGAATCAAGATTGCTGGAAGAAATATCAACAATGCAATTAAAATCACATATGCAAATGACACTACTCTACTGGCAGAAAGTAAAGAGGAACTAAAGAGCCTTGATAAGGGTAAACGAGAAGAGTGAAAAAGCAGGCTTAAAACTCAACATTCAAAAAACAAAGATCATGGCATCCGGTCCCATCATTTCGTGGCAAATAGTTGGGGAAATAATGGAAACAGTGACAGACTTTATTTTCTTGGGCTCCAAAATCACTGCAAATGATGACTGCAGCCACGAAATTAAAAGACACTTGCTCCTTGGAAGAAATGCTATGGTCAACCTAGACAGCATATTAAAAGCAGAGACATCACTTTGCCAGCAAAGATTCATATAGTCAAAGCTATGGTTTTTCGAGTAGTCATGTACAGAAGTGAGAGTTGGACCATAACGAAGGCTGAGCACTGAAGAATTGATGCTTTTGAACTGTGGTGCTGGGGAAGACTCGAGAGTCCCTTGGACTGCAAGGAGGTCAAACTGTCAATCCTAAAGGAAATCAATCCTGAATACTCACTGGAAGGACTAATGCTGAAGTTGAAGCTCCAATACTTTGGCCACCTGATGCAAAAAGCCGACTCTTAGAATAGACCTTAATGCTAGTAAAGATTGAGGGCAGGAGGAGAAGAGGGCTGCAGAGGATGAGATGGTTGGATGGCATCACCGACTCAGTGGACATGAGTTTGAACGAACTCCAGGAGATGGTGAAGGACAGGGGAGCCTGGAGTGCTTCAATCCATGAGGCCACAAAGAGTCGGACACAACTTAGCAACTGAACAACAACAGTTCTCAAAATATCTTGAAATCTTACTTGCATTCATTTAAACTGTTTTTCAGTGGCTGTATCATTCTACCTTTTCACCAGTAAAGCATATGTGAATAATGTAGCTTTCCCCCATCCTCACCAACATTTTGAGTTAAAATAGTTTTTTATTTTAGCCATTTGGTAGGTATGTAGTGTTATCTATTGTGGTTTTAATTTGCATTTCCATAAAGGTTTATGAAGTTGAACATCTTTTCATGAACTTACTTGTCATCTAAATATCCTCTTTGTGAAATATCTATTCATATCTTTTTTCATATCATCTTGTTTCCTTTCTGTTTAGATTATCAATTTTACTGTGAAAGCTGAAATAGCCTATCCGACATCTGAATTTTAATATCAAATCCTCTTTTGCCACTTATGTTTTGAGTTGGTTGTGGTAGGCCTGTCTTACTTCTTCTTACTTTTATGAGATAAGAACTAGAAGTAGGTCTAATGGTGAAAAACGGTCTTAGTTTTCCTTCATCAGAGAATGTCTTGATAACCCCTCCATTCCTCAAGGACATTTGCACTGGATACAGAATTTTGTGTTCATAGTTCTCTTCTTTCAGCATTTAAAAATGATGTGACTTCCAGTCTCCATGCATGTGTGCATGTTAATTTGCTTCGGTGGTCCCCGTTTTGCAACGCCTATACACTGTAGGCCACCAGGCTCCTCTGTCCACAGGATTTCTAAGGCAAGAATACTGGCATGGGTTGCCATGCCCTCCTTCAAGGGATCTTCCTGATTCAGGGATGCAACTCGCTCCTCGTACATCTCCTGCATTGGCAGACAGGTTCTTCACCACTGGGGCCAACTGGGAAGCCCATTGGTTTCTGATGAATCAGCTGTCATTTAAATAGTTTTCCCCCAATAGGTAAGCTCATTTCTCTCACTACTTGAAAGATATTTGACTTTGATTTTACTTCTTTTTTCATTGATTTATATTAGTTACAATATTATATTAGTTTCAGGTGTACAACATAGCATAATCTTATACATTATGAAATAATCAACACAGTAAGACAAGCTACCATCTGTCACCATACAAAGTTGTTATGGTATTATTGACTATATTCTCTATGTGTACATTACATCCTGTGACTTATTTATTTTATAACTGGAAGTTTGTAACTCTTGATCCCTGTCACCTGTTTCTTACGTCCCTCCCCTACCCTCACCTGCCAACCACCAGTTTGTTCTCTGTATCTCTATTTTGCTTTTTCCTTTGTTTTGTTTTTTTCACTTTCACTTATAAGTGAAATACAGTATTTGTTTTTCTCTATCTGACTTCTTTCACTTAGAATAAGGTCCATCCATGTATCGCAATTGGCAAGATTTCAATTTTTTAATGGCTAAATCATATTCCATTGTTTAGTTTATTTTGAGAAACTTCAATGTTAGTTTTAGAAATTTGACTTTGCTATGTTTTAATGCAGGCTTCCCTGGTGGCTCAGAGGTTAAAGCGTCTGCCTCCAATGTGGGAGACCCAGGTTCGATACCTGGGTTGGGAAGATCCCCTGGAGAAAGAAATGGCAATCCACTCCAGTATTCTTGCCTGGAGAATCCCATGGACAGAGAAGCCTAGTAGGTTACAGTCCACGGGGTCACAAAGAGTCGGATACGACTGAGCAACTTCACCACCTTAATGTGGACTTATACGGATTTAGCCTCTGAGCTTCTTGAATATGTAGGTTTTGTTCTCTTGTCGAAATGGGAAGTTTTCAGTCATTGCCTTTTGGCCACATTCTTTCTGCTCTCCTTTAGGGCTCTGATGACACCCCCCTGAGCTTTCTTGTTACAGTCCCACGGACACCTGAGGCTCTATTCATTCTTTCCCCCTTAATTTTCTCTCTTTTTTCAGCCTCAGTAATTCTTATTTTATCTTGATCTCTGAATTGTATCCTCTGTCTTATTCACTCTGCTATTGGGCCCATCCATCGAAGGTTTTTATTTAGTTTATTGAATGTTTCAGTTCTAATTTTCCATTTTGTCTTTGCTAAAACTTTGCTAAAATGAGCATCTGAGGAAGACAGATGCTCATTTTTCCGCTGGGCAGGGGTGGGAGTTTCAGCTCCCACTAGACTTCCACTGGTACCTCGCTGGCTCTGTGCCTGACAAAGGTGGAGATTATACTCCCCATTCAGCCTTTGCTGGCATAGGTGTGGGTTGTTATTGTTGGTTAGTCGCTCAGTTGTGTCCAACTCTTTGCAACCCCATGGACTGGAACCTGCCAGTCTCCTCTGTCCATGGGATTTTCCAAGTAATACTGAAGTGGGTTGCCATTTCCTCTCCAGGGAATCTTCCCGACCCAGGGACTGAACCTTCATCTCTTGCATCAGCAGATGGATTCTTTACCACTGAGCCATCTGGGAAGTCCACATGGGTGGATGGGGATATTTAAAAATGCATGAGTGAGTTCAATGACGTGATGTCTAAAAGGCTGAAGCCCGCCAAGCTCCTCTGTCCATGGAATTTTCCAGGCAAGAAAACTGGGGTGGGTTGCCATTGCCTTCTCCAGGATGTCTTTCCGACCCAGGGATTGAACCTGGGTCTCCTGCTTGGCAGGCAGAGTGTTTACCACTGAGCTACCAGGGGAGCCCATGGATGTGAATAGGCCCACAGATTGTGTGTGTGTGTGTGTGTGTGAGTGTGCATGTGTGTTATTTGGCTGCGGGGAATACTTATTTTGTGTGTGTGTGTGTGTGTGTGTGTGTGTGTGTGTGAGCGTGCATATATGTTATTTGGCTGCGGGGAATACTTATTGTTTAAAAGTTTCCTGTCCTGCTAGGTTGCTCCTTCCCTAGTTCTTCGACTAAAGAAAGAAGGCTTTTGTTGAGACTTTTCTGTCTGTCCACTGACATTTCTAGATTGCCAACATTTTCAACTGCAGATCCAGGGCATATGAAGCAAAAAGACAACCTAGGAAATTCATCATCATTTTATTCCTTGGGTCCTAAAGTCTCTAGCTGGTCTTCTTTTTCTTTCCACTTTTCAGTCTTTTTTCATTTGTCTTATATATAATGTGCAAGGTTGTATTTAGTGGGACAAATAGGAGAGAGAACATCTATTCCATCTTTCAGGACTTAGAAGTCTCCTAAAAAAAATTTGATGACTCTATTTCAATACAATTGGTTTCCTTTGCAATCCTATGTGTTTTACTTTTGCATTTATAAGTAATATTCTGAGAATCACCAGCAGCAATAGAGGGTCACAGCACAGAACACGTTAGAGAGAAAAATTAGAAGGAGAACCTAAAGAAGCAGCACAGCATTATTTCCAAGAAAATTCAGTTGGTGCAGCTCTCTTCTTTAGAGCACACCCTGGCTCTCCTAAGTCCATGCACCCTCTCCAGTTCCACCCAGAGTCATATGGAGAAAGGAAACTACAGCTAGAACCAGGACATGGGGAAGAGCAGAGTGCTGTCCATCACTCGCAAGGATGTTGCTTAGCAGCTGGCCCAAGCCTGCGGATCTTCCTCGAAACTCCAGAGAACACCGCCTGCCATTCTGGGAGGAGTGAAGTCAGCCATTCTTCCCATCACTTTGCATGTAAGTTTCCCACAGGACAGCCCCTTCTTAATTGTGTCATATTGGAAATTCCCTTTTCAGTGACCAAGAATACTCACAGACATTCCTCCCACCTTGAAAGGGATGGCAATCTTGATTACCCTGATGGCAGGTAGAGAACTGGAAGGAAAGACCACACATCAGGACAGGAGAGGGACTGCTCAACCACTCCTCATTATATGGAATGTCTACCTATCCTTCATTAGACTGTGAATTCCTAGAGGAAAGTACATATATATATATATGTGTGTGTGTGTGTGTGTGTGTGTGTGTGTGTGTGTGTGTGTGTGTATACACATACACGTATATAACATGTTGCATGTATATTATATTTTGCATATTTGTATATTTAACTAGCAAAGTTTAGCACAGGTTTAGGCACATGGCAGATGCCTAGAAGTATGGTTAAATGAGCACATAAGAAAATCTATCCTGCAGAGAAATGTCATGTATTAGAATTTACCAAAGACCTCGTGCTTATATACTTTTATCTTCATTGGAAAACATTATTGGATTATTTAAGACAAATTTTAATCATTTCTTGGGCTTTCACTCCAAATTTCTTCTTATCTATCCACTACTACTCACGCAAACGTGAACAGTAAAATGTTTGCCTCCTTTCTCCATTTCACAGACCACCTGGCACAGAGGTCCTCCAATGCTGCTCCCTCCAATGCTGCTGATGAATGGCTCAAGGTCTCCAGGTCCAGTCACACCAGCGCTAGTCCCCTCCTCCACCTCCCCATCCCCAGCCCCGGGGTCAAGGTGAACACATACATTCCTGTGGCAACAGTCTGGATAGTAGAAATAAGATTGATTCAGATAAAATTCAAGTTATTTGCCATTGACCGATGGTAATACCTTCAGTTAACTGGAGTCTGGAAACACAAAAAGATAAAACTCTTAGGCGCAGCCTCATAAATCTTTAAGCCATGTAGCCTTCAGCGAACTCTTCTTCAACATAAAGAAACCATCTGCATGCCTCAGTGTTAACTAGCTACCCAATCAAGTCCGAGAAATGAAACAAACATTGCCCAAGAGCTGAAAGGAAATGACTAAGGAAGGGTTGAGAAATGGCTCACGACATCAGGAATGACAGCTTATAAAGGAGGGTGACATTCCTCACCCCCTCTCTGGGTAGGGCACATGGGACAGTCTAGGAACTGTCAGGAAACAAACCCAGGTTGGTCTTACTAAGGCCAGTAACAAAGGAATCTTGGCAGTGAATCTGACAGCTAATACTGTGAGTGAGGCTAATGACGAAAATAATTAGTGAATACTCTGTAACTCTTCATCAGCGCAGTTTAGGAACCCCTGGAAAAAACAATAGGCTCAGTTCTCAGAAAGAAAACCTTCTGCACAACCCAGAGAGATAAAGAATTAAAAGACAAGAAGGTCTTTTAAAAGGCAGATAAATTGATCCCCTTGCTTAAGTAAAAGGATTTGTTGTTTGAATTAAAAACAAATATTTAAAGTAAATAAAAAGTTTTGATTAAAGAAAAGAGAATTTAGATATACTATGAGCATAGTACAGACAAAACATGGATATTTATAATAGAATTGTTGATTTTTAAAATTTATTTTTAATTGGAGGCTAATTACTTTACAATATTGTGGTGGTTTTTGCCATACTAATGTTTTAAAACTGTCTAGCTTTATTGTTGTAAAATTAGCACTATAGACTTAGAAGTCCCAAGTTGGATAAAACCATGACAGATGTAGTGTCAAAGAAATTTCCTGGATTGGTTAAATGTCCAAATAGATTGATTTCCCTTTCAAACAGGCTTATTTTCCGGTGTGTGTGTGTGTGTGTGTGTGTGTGTGTGTGTGTGTGTGTGTTCACCCTGGGTCAGATGGGAAAGTGGAGGGAATGGGTAGAGGGGCAACTATTCAAATCTCTTCTACAATAGCTGCCTAGAAAAAAAGATGAAAACTCTGGTTAACCATTCAACTGGTGCCTGAATGGAACAGAATATAGGAACAGAAAAGTCACATGAACCTGGAAGGGTTAGAATCTCTTTTTGCCTACAAAACTCTGGAGAATTCTGAGTCATACAGTAATTGATCTCTTTACTACATCAGAAAATTTCTATATGATACAGTTCCCTTTATCTTTTACTAGATTTTATCCGTTCCTATTTCAAGTACTCTTCCTGGTTGTGTTCAGTTCACAGTAGATAACCTTGTTAATTATTTTTCTAAAACAAAAAGCTTAATGACATCTGTTAAGAGGCAACCTGCTAGAAAAAAGAGAGACAATAAATAATGGCACCTGTTCTCTTAGTGGACTTCCCTGGTGGCTCAGCTGGTAAAGAATCTGCCAGCAATGCGGGGGACCTGGATTTGAGCTCTGAGTTGGGACGATACCCTGGAGAAGGGAAAGGCTACCCACTCCAGTATTCTGGCCTGGAGAATTCCATAGACTGTATAGTCCTTTCTTGGGCTTTCACTCCTAATTTCTTATCTATCCACTACTACTCATGCAAACGTGAACAGTAAAATGTATGTCGCAAAGAGTTGGACATAACTGAATGGCTTTCACTTCATTCTCTTTGTAAGTCTGAAGTGCACTACAGTAAACAGCTTAAGGGTACATTCTAAGTAATTATGCTACCAGCAGTCAATTACTATATACAATAAATATTAGCAGTTATACTCATGCTGAATAGCAATTCAGTGACTCTGTTTTTAACATAAAAATTACACTTGACTCCTTATCTTCCCTCAGGATAGCCAGGGTTCCTAGTATTCCTGCCAGTGGAAGAGAAAATGTTTCTCCCAAGGGCCACAGCTCTTACAGGTAAAAATTTAGTCCATCATACCAGGAAAGGAGAGAGCTCCACAATGAAAAGTAAACAAATAAATAAGCTCCAACTTCAAAACTGGTATAAGAACTTACATCCATTTTGACATTAAAATATTTTAATTCACCATTTATATTTGGTGGGAAAATTTGCTCCTGAACTCAAATGATTTTATATATCTCAATAGAATGCCAAAACTTAGCAGTTCTTGATTATTTAGTCCCCCATTTTCAGTGCCAATTTTATTATTTATACTGCTGAGAAGAACCTAGAATAATATAATATCTTACAGTTTACAAAGCACTTTCGTACACACATGAACCTCACAATAAGAGAGTAGGGTATAGAACAGGTCTTTTAATAGAGGAACTAATCCAACGTCCCTATTTCACAAGAGAAGAAGAATCAGGGAGGTGAAATGATTGCCAATGTCCTTTCATTCATTTGGGAAAGAACCAGATGAGATTTCAGATTGGATCCCTCCACACTGGCTGCCTCAACTAGATCAGCCCCTCCTTTAAAGACTCTAAACTGAGACCCCAGGAGTTTAGGTGTCTTTTTAAAGATTTTCCAGGAAATAAGTGCCAAAGTCAAAAGTAAACCTCCTTGCCAATGGTCCTTCTCTCTTCTTCATTGATAATGGGAGTTTGATTTACAATTGTTTACATACTGTTTACATACATACAAAAAAAGAGAAAGATTTTCTCTAAATTTAAAACTTTCAACCATCGAAAACATAGATTATTTTTTTCAGACATTTGAATATGTACATTTGAAACCAGACAGATAAGTCAGGCCTGAAGACTTAAGATTCCAGAGTCCTCACTGTGTCTGTATAAGTCAGTGCACGAGAATAAGTTAGGTCCCCCAAGAAGCTCCTGTAGTGTGAAGAGAGAAGAGGCTGACCATGTGTTAGAGGCGATCAACATGTCAGAGACATGTGGAGATACAGGGAAAGAGACTGAGAAGCCATTAACAGAAACAGTAGAGAGTCAAGAGAGAATGCTATTCCAGAAGCTAAGGGAGAAAAGAGTTTTGAAAAACTAAGATCAGGTCAAACAATTCAAAATGGGAGAAGAATATCAAAAAAGAGTTAAGAGGCCATTGGATCCGGATTATTTAAAACTAAGGTCTGGCTACTCCTACACTGTTAGTGAGAATGTAAATTGGGAAAATCGCCCTGAAAAACGCCCAGTGTGGAGGTTCCTTAAAAAACTAAAAATAGAGTTACCACATGATCTAGTAATTTCACTTCTGGACAAATTTCTAGAAAAGACAAACACTCTAATTTGAAAAGATACATGCAATGTTCCTAGCAGCACTATTAATAATAGCCAGGACATGAAAACAACCTAAATGTCTATCAATAAATGAATGGGTAAAGATGCGGTACATATATACAATGGAGTATTAACATCAGCCATAAAAAGAATGAACTTGTGCCATTTACAGCAACACTGATACAACTAGAGATTGCCATACTAAGTGAAGTAGGTCAAACAGAGAAAGACAATTATTATATCACTAATAAATGGAACCTTAAGAATAATACAAATAAATTTATTTACAAAATAGAAACAGACTTGCAGACATAGAAAATAGATTTATGGTTACCAAATGAAAAAGAGAAAGAGAGGGAGGAATAAATTAGGAGTATGGCATTTAAGAGATACACACTATTATACATTAAATAGATAAGCAACAAGGATTTACTGCATAGCACAGGGAACAGATAACACCAACCTTATGGCAGAAGGTCAGTTTTCATTCCAATCCCAAAGAAAGGCAATGACAGAATGTTCAAACTACCACACAATTGCAGTCATCTCACATGCCAGCAAAGAAATGCTCAAAATTTTCCAAGCCACGCTTCAACAGTACGTGAACCCTGAACTTCCAGATGTTTAAGCTGGTTTTAGAAAAGGCAGAGGAACCAGAGATCAAATTGCCAACATCCTCTGGATCATCCAAAAGCAAGAGAATACCAGAAAAATATCTGCTTCTGCTTATTGACTCTGCCAAAGCTTTGACTGTGTGGATCACAACAAACTGTGGAAAATTCTTCAAAAGATGGGAATACCAGACTACTTGACCTGCCTCCTGAGAAATCTGTATGCAGGTCAAGAAGTAACAGTTAGAACTGGACATGGAACAACAGACTGATCCAAATAAGAAAAAGAGTACGTCAAGGCTGTATATCATCACCCTGCTTATTTAACTTATATGCCGAGTACATCATGAGAAATGCTGGGCTGGATGAAGCGCAAACTAGAATCAAGATTGCTGGGAGAAATATCAATAATCTCAGAAGGGTCACAGTGCAGAGGTGAAAAGAACCTGTGGTCTTGTTAATATCATATAGCTGCTGAATCAATCAACCCGGAAGACCTCTGCATGTCTGAACTCCTTTTATGTAAGATGACAAGTGTCTTAATTGTTCAAGCCAGTTAGAATTGGATTTTCAACAACAAAGTCAAAAAACCTCCTCTCCAAAACATCATGTATTCTGTAGTAGATATTAGATTGTGGCCAGAGCTTTGTACTGAACTTTCCACATGTACTAAAAGGGCCCTAAAGGGGCAGACCATCATTTAGTCCTATTTAAAAGGTGTCCTAACTAGAGACATGAGACCAATAGGAGTATTTTGTCTGATTCATCTTACATACCATGAATATAGCTCATTGCCTCAGAGGGGATGTTAGAATCCCAGCTTGCACATCCATAGCTGGGTGAGCCTGGGAAACTTAATTTCTCTGGGACTCAATTTCTTCACCTACAAATGGATATAGTCATCATACCTATCTCAGAGAGTTATTGTCCAGACCAAACAAAATGACACACATCTATATCAGTTAGGATTGTTTCACCTGCGAATAACATTTTAAAAATAACTGGCTTAAATGAGAAAGAAGTTTCTTGCACTCTCACATTCAAGTGTTCAAAGATATGCATTAAGGTGAAGTCGCTCAGTCATGTCCGACTCTTTGCGACCCCGTGGACTGTAACCTACTAGGCTTCTCTGTCCATGGGATTCTCCAGGCAAGAATACTGGAGTGGATTGCCATTTCTTTCTCCAGGGGATCTTCCTGACCCAGGGATCAAACCCGGGTGTCCCACATTGGAGGCAGATGCTTTAACCTCTGAGCCACCAGGGAAGTCCAAAGATATGCATGGCCATTTACAAAAGGCCCTGCCAGAACATGCCATATCAGGGATTTGGATGCATCTACCTATTGCTTCCACCTCAGCTTCCTTTGTGGTACATGATTCAGTTCCCCTTTCATGCAGGACAGAAGCAAAAAGAAGGGCATGTTCTTAGTCTTTAAAAAAATATTTAAAACAGACTTACAGTTATTATAAAGCAAATTGGCTATTCTCTGTGTTGTACAATATCTCCTTGTAGCGTATTTACTTTATCCATAGTACTTTGTACCACTTACTCCCCTACTCCTGTGTTGTCCCTCCCTCCTTCCCTCTGGTCACCACTAGTTTGTTCTCTGAGTCTGTTTCTTTTTTTATTCATTAATTTGTTGTATTTTTTAGATTCCACATATAAGTGGTAACACAGTATTTGTCTTTGTCTGACATTTCACTAAGTATGATTTTCTCTAAGTCCATCCATGTTACAGCAAATGGCAAAATTTCATTTTTTATGGCTGAGTAACATTCAACTGTGTGTGTGTGTGTGTGTGTGTGTGTGTGTGTGTGTGTGTGTGTGTGTTGGAGAAAGAACTGGCAACCCACTCCAATATTCTTGCCTGGAGAACTCCACAGACAGAGGAGCCTGGTGGGCTACAGTCCATGGGGTCACAAAGAGTCAGACACGACTGAGTGACTAACACAGTTTATCCACTCATGTTGATGGACACCTAGGTTGCTTCCATACCTTTGCAATTGCAAATAATGCTGCTGTCAACATTGGGGTGCATATACCTTTTTGATTGGTTTTTGTTTTCTGCAGACATATACCCAGAAGTGGAACTGCTGGTTCATATAGTACTTTCTTTTAGTTTTTTGAGGAAACTCCATGCTATTTTCCACCGTGACTGCACCAATTGACATTCCCACCACAAGTGTACAAGGGTTCCCTTTTTTCTATAGCCTCGCCAACACTTGTTACCTGTGGTCTGTTTGATGATGACCATTCTGACAGGCTGGAGTCTCCTACTCTTTAGCACATTTCCTGAAAGCAGCACGCACCACTTTTGCAGGTATACTCAGCTGGAAATCAAAGGGTTTGCTATGAGCCAGGGGAAGAAAGCACCCAACCTCTGCCATGACCTGTGAGTTCTGAGTAGCAGCATCCGTGTGTGGCAGTTATTCTTATTCGAAATCTCCCCTGCTTGAAGTCCTGTCCTGTGAGACAACGTGGGTGAACCTGGAGCACATCCTGCTCAGTGAAATGAGCTAGACACAGAAGGACAGATACAACATGATTCCACTTACATGAGAAATCAAAACATCAGCCTCAAAGAGGCAGAAGGTAGCATAGTGCCTGCCAGTGGTTGGGGGAGGGGAAAGGGAGAGTTGCTCTCCAGTGGGCCTAAAGTTTCAATTACACAAGGCAAATAAGCTCTAGATATCCGCTGTATGACATACTCTTAAAATTTTAAGAGGCTACACCTCACATTAAGCGTTCTTACCCCAATTAAAAAGAAATTCTCTTCATCACAAAAACAGATTCTCCTCAAATGTCCCCATCCTTAGCTTCACTTCCGTGAGAGTGAAAGTGAAGTCACTCAGTCACGTCTGACTCTTTGTGACCCCATGGACTGTAGCCAACCAGGCTCCTCCATCCATGGGATTCTCCAGGCAAGACTACTGGAGAGGGTTGCCATTGCCTTCAGGGGATCTTCCTGACCCAGGGATTGAACCTGGGTCTCCCGCATTGTAGGCAGACACTTTACCATCTGAGTCACCAGGGAAGTCAATCCCACCCTATCTCTTTGCCCCAGTGGGGGTCCATTTAAAATCCGAGTTATAGGGACTTCCCTGGTGGTGGAGTGGTTGAGAATCCACCTTGCAATGCAGGGGATGCGGGTTCAATCCCGGGTCAGGTAACTAAAATTCCATATGCCGAGGAGCAACTAAGCCTGTGAGCCATAACTAGGAGCCTGCACCCTCTGGAGCCTGCCTGCCACAATTAAAGAGCCTGAAAGACACAACTGAGCCCATGCCCCACAACTAGAGGGTCAACACCACAATGAAAGATCCCCATGACACAACGAAGATCCTGTGTGCTGCTACTAATACCTGATGCAACTAAATAAATAAATAAAACTAAAAAAACTAAACCTACACATTATTGAGATGCCACTCTGCATAGGCAAAAGACTGCTGCTGCTGCTAAGTTGCTTCAGTCATGTCCGACTCTGTGCAACCCCATAGACGGCAGCCCACCAGGCTCCCCTGTCCCTGGGATTCTCCAGGCAAGAACACTGGAGTGGGTTGCCATTTCCTTCTTCAATACATGAAAGTGAAAAGTGAAAGTCGCTCAGTCATGTCTGACTCTTAGCGACCCCATGGACTAGAGCCCACCAAGCTCCTCCGTCCATGGGATTTTCCAGGCAAGAGTACTGGAGTGGGGTGCCATTGCCTTCTCCTAGGCACAAGACACACAGGTATAAAGACATGAGTCCCATTCTCAAGCATCCTACCAGAAAGCCAGAGAAGTTACTGTCAAGTTGCTGCATGTGATGCTGTGCCTGGCTCAAAGGAAGTACTCTGTGAGTCTCTCTAATGCTTACTCCTGTGAATAAGGGCCAAGATATTAAGGTCAGGAGAATGTGAGCTGGAACTCTTGCTCTATGACTTACTATCTCAGTGACCTTGGGCAAGCTGCTAAACCTCTCTGTGCAGTTGCCCTGCTTTCACTATTTGACAGTTGCATTCAGCATTTCGTGTATTATAGGAAAGAGCATTGCATCATGAAATTCTCTTCTAAACTTGACATTTCAGCCTCAAGTCTTAGGAAGCACTACACTCTAAGAAGTTATTGTCTAGAATGTGACTTCTAAATCTCACAGTGAGAAAGGAATGTGACTACTTTTCTCTAAGTCCTCTCATGGTGTCTGATAAAGAAGTTTTAAACCAGTTTTTAATGAGTAATACTGACAACGTGTCATGTCAAATTTTGAGGTTCCAATAAACTGGAAGGATCCTGTGACAAAGGAACAAACAGTCTGGAAAATATATAAAACATCTTTGTCAAATTTACTTATCTTCCAGAAAGATATGGCAGCTAACACTTGTCATCACGTACCTTGGAAATCTAAAACTAGCTTTTTCAGAAAAGGCCAGATCTCCAAAATGTGAAACAGAGAAATTGGTAAACAGATCACTTAGGCTTGCTTACCAACAATATTTCTGGTAGTTGAAGTTAAGCATGAGTAAAGATTGGCTGGATGGGTTCCTAGTCAATGTATTGGTTTTATCATGAGACATTTAAAGATAGATGGATATTTCCAGCAAAAAAAAAAAAACAACAACAACAAAAAACAAAAAAACCCTTGGTTTATTAGAATAAGACAGGAAGGCAGAGGGAAGAAGGAGGAAGAAAAGGGAAGGGGATTTTAACTTGTCTGTGTTTATAGGAAATGAGAGTTCTGGGCAACCCAGAGGGGTGAGCATCCAATGCCTGGTGCTGGAAGAAGAGAACACAGTTCACTCCTAGAGTAGTATCTGATCATCTTTCAAAGGGATAGTCTGATTTTAAGTAACCCAAAACATTTATCATCCCTTTCTACAACAAACAAACCCCTAAGTCAAAGACTATCACTGAGCAATTTGTGGCACAGGTAACCCACTTCAGGGGGCTCAATTCTGTCTACAACACACCTTGGCAGAAAGTTTCCCAATCCTCACTTGAAGCCTAAAAACCTCAAACTATGAGTTAAAAGTATTCACAAAAACTAGTGTTCTTGAAACTAAAACTTCTGAGATTCCAATAAATAAGAATGTAACACTATATTAGGAGATGCCTGAGCTGAAGACACATCTCGTGTTCTCTTGCTCATCTGTCACATTCTGTTCCTCAGTTGTGACTGTGGCCCGTCCAGATGGGTTCTCACTGTGACATCCAAGTGTGAGGAATGCTATCTGATCAACATTTCCCAAAGAACAGCCCAGAGGCCACTTGGTGCATATCCAGAGTCTAGAAACCAGGGAGTTTTTCAGGCTCCAAGATGTTAGCAAGAGAAGTAAAGACCTGGGAAGGTGGGGGGGATGTCTAATTGCCCTTACTGTTGGTTAAGAGGCTTTGGCTGAGGAGTAGCAATTCTGACTCAAAAGACTCCAACAAGCCGAAGAGGAAGAAGGAAACGAGGAGTTCAGTCATGATCTGACCAGAAGGCCACCCTCTGTCTGTTTCTCGGTGACCTCTGCCCCCTCACCCAGCTCTGCCCCACTTCCGGCTCCCTTCATCAGGGGAAGATCTGCAGGAGCTCCAGACTTCACATGCCATGGCTGCAGTGTTGAGAAGAATTGGAAACATCTCCATCACTTCCCATCTGAGAGTGCGGGTGTTTATCCCAGAATCTCCTTGCCCATCTACTTAAGTGATGCTGGGGGAAGGGGCGTTCACAGGCCCCCTCTGAAACTGACCACTGTAACAAAAGCAAGGGCTCAGCCAGTTGGCAATGAAGGCTCTTCTCGGGGCCCGAGGGTGAAGCCAGCCCCACCTACTCTACCCTCCATAATAATTAAGGATTTTAAAATCCCCCAAAGAAATATCTATATGCTGGTAGGAAAGAGAAAGGTGAGTGGTTAGGAGTCAAGGAAGAATCCTGAGGAGGTAAGCAATAGATGTTTACTATAATTATTTAGGATTCCTTTTTAATTGCAGAAAACAATTCTAAATAACCTAAGTCGAAAATGGAACATTATTATAGAAACTCCCCCAAATCTCTTAGGTTTAAAGGCAAAAACATGGGACCTCCCTGGCAGTCTAGTGGCTAAGACTCCAAGATCTCAATGCAGTGGGCATGGGTTTGATCCCTGGTTGGGGAACTAAGATCCCACATGCCACTTGGCATGGCCAAAAAATAAATAATAAATATAAAGGCACAAATGCTACTGCACTTTGGAATGGCGAGAGGGTAAACATCATTGGAATTTTCTCAGTCTGTGATTTCTCCTCCGTGTATATTTAGTTTCTTCTCTGACTGTGGGTTGGTTTCCTTTGTTCTAATGTCTACATGGCAAGTAAAACTTCCATTGGCTAAATGTGACCAGTTCCCAGAGAATAAGCTCTGGGTCTCAGTTTTACAATTCCAGGAAAGAGAATCTAATAATCTGTATCAGGTGATTCTCGGGTCATGAGGTGGCATTCCACTTTATAAAGGGACTCCCAAGGATCATCCACTTTGGCAGGATCATGGGGCAGCTCTGAGAGAGAGGATAGCAGAGAAGACCCTCCAGTAAATATCCATTGTGTACCTACAACAACATATTTTGCATGGTATTGACCATATGAAACGTTTAGAGTATAAACTTTGTCCTAAAAGTGAAAATGTATATAAAAGAAGCAAATTATCAAACCTGAGGCTTACAAGAAAGAAGCAAGAGAAAACTCCTATTCTTCCCCATTACTTGGCTGAAATCTTCTGGAGCATCTCTGTGCTCCAGAAACACTTGCTACCAACGCCCATGAGCACACTGGACTCCATTATCACAGTTATTTCCATGTGTGCTGAGAACACAGCATCCTTGTAGAGCCGGAGATAGTTTTCAATTCACTGTATCCAACAACCATTGTAGTACCTGTCTCAAAGATAAAAATCATTACTATTTATGCAATGGACGGATTAATGATAAAAAGTCTGAAATTATCTCATCCCTTAATTTGCTAAGAATGTGAATACATGGTTTGAAAAACTATGAGAAATTATAGAAAAGTTAAAACACTGTATACATTGTTTCTCCTCTCATGACCTGTATGTACTAATAAATGAAAAGATGTTCCAAAAGTGTCAATACTTAAATGAAAAAATAATATACATTCTCTTAGCATTTTCTCATTATGTCTCCAAGTATTCAGCTGACTAGTGTTAACTTAAGGCTGTCTTTTGTTATGAAACTATAAAAGGAGCCCAATACCAAGTGCTTGGAATAGAGTAGGATTCAGTAATCTTTGTTAATGAATGAACATTGACCCTAGTTTTACCTTACAAAATGCTTCCAACATTTTTCGCATCATGGCAAGTCTAAAAACAAATCTGGTTTTCCAGTCAAGACCATTGGGTAGGCTCCATGTGGCCCCTCCAGATTCAAGGTAATTAGGAATGTGTGGTTTTAACAACTCCAAGAAAGAACTACAGGGGTCAATATCTTAGCACATCTTCATATAACAGTCAAGAGGAAAAATAAATGATGCATAGCCTGAATTTTTCATCCTAGATGACTCAGCTCCTTTTGGGCTGAGTAAGACTTGCAAAGCACTTTCTGTTTTAAAATCATCTTTCAGGTAAGCCACTTTTAGCATTACTGCCTACATCAGTATTTCTTCACATGAGATCACGATTCCTAGCAGAACAGTGAGGAAAACTGACCTGAAGCAATGCCTCCTAGCTATCTCAGCTTCTGAAGCACCAGCTATTAGAGATTTAGATTTCAAGCTGATGAAATAATAGGTGTTTTTCCTCTTTCCATCTCTTTTTCTCCTATTTTCAGGAATTAGCCCAGCCAAAAATCTGGGAAAACTGAATTATAATAGATGTCCCAGTGAGCAGAGACAATACACAAAAACACTTAACGACATTCTCAAACATCAAAACCATTCCTTCTTTTCCCTGTAAAATGTGTTTTCCACGATGATTCACAGGCACCCTTGCTCATACTCACACTTCACTCATTTCCAGTCCCTTCTCTTACACATATTTCCTCTCTCTTCTCCAAGGTTCCCTGTTCTCTTCCTCCTCTTGCCTCTTCCTATGTCTCCACCTACAGTTACCCAGAGTCTTTCCCTCCCATCCCCCTCCCATCTCCTTCAGCAAACCAGTCACTAAGTCTTATCACCTTACCATATACACTTTCTCAAATTTTTTTCTTCCACCCTCATCTTTTCTTCCTGGAAAAATTCCCCTGCCTTCATTCCCACCTCCTTTAATCAATTCCCACTCTAACTAGTGATCTTTCAAAATATATGGAAACACACAAATCTCCAAATATCCAAAGCAATCTTGAGAAAGAAAAACAGAGCTGGAGGAATCACACTCCCTGACTTCAGACTATACTACAAAGCTATAGTAATCAAGACAGTATGGTACTGGCACAAAAACAGAATATAGATCAATGGAACAGCGTGGAAAGTCCAGAGATAAACCCAGGCACCTATGGTCATCTAGTTTATAACAAAGGAGGCAAGTATATAAAATGGAGAAAAGACACTCTGTTCAATAAATGGTGCTGGGAAAACCAAACAACTACATGTAAAAGGATGAAATTAGGACACTCCCTAACACTATACACAAAAATATACTCGAAATGGATTAAAAACCTAAATGAAAGACTGGACACTATAAAACTCTTAAAGGAAAAAGTAGACAGAACACTCTCAGACATAAATCGATAAAGATCTTTTTTGATCCACCTCCTTGGGTGATCAAAATAAAAATAAAAATAAACAAATGGGACCTAATTAAACTTAAAAGCTTTGCATAGAAAAGGGAACCATAAGCATAATGAAAAGACAACCCATCAAATGGGAGAAAATATTTGCAAATGAAGCAACTGACAAGAGCTTAATCTCTGAAATATACAAAGAGTTCATGCAGCTCAATATCAAAAAGCAAAGAACCCAATCAAAAAAATGGGCAGATGATCTAAGTAAACATTTCTCCAAAGAAGACAAATAGATGGCCAAAAGGCACATGAAAAGATGTTTGATATCAATGAGGTACCACCTCATACCAGTCAAAATGGCCATCATCAAAAACTCTTCAAACAAAGCTGGAGACAGTGTGGAGAAAGGGGAACTCTCTTGCACTGTCAGTGGGAATGTAAACTGGTACAGCCACTATGGAAAACAGTTTCCATATGTTTCCAAACACTACAGAAGTTTCTTAAAGAATCAAAAATAGATCTATCATGTGATCTAGCAATCCCACTCATGGACATATGTCTGGAGAAAACCATAATTCTAAAGGATACATGCACCCCAATGTTCACTGCAGCACTTATCTGTAATAGCCAAGACATGGAAGCTACCTAAATGTCCATAAAAAGAAGAATGGAAAAAGATGTGCTACATGTATACAATGGAATATTATTCAGCCTTAAAAAGAAGGAAATAATGTCATTTGCAGCAACACGGATGGACCTAGAGACTGTCGTACTGAGTGAAGCAAATCAGACAGAAAAAGCAAAATAACATGTGATGTCACTTACATGTGGAATCAAAAACATGATATAAAATGAACTTACTTACAAAACAAAAATAGAGTAATGAACGAAGAAAACAGCTTATGGTTACTAGGGGGAAGAAGGGATAAATTGGGAAATTGCAGTGGACATATACACACTAATATATATACATAATAGATAACTAATAAGGACCTACTGTATAACACAGTGAACTCTACTCAATAGGGTATATGAGGAAAGAATCTTAAAAAGAGTATGTATATGAAGATATACATATATAAGGTATAACTGACTCACCTTGCTGTACACCTGAAACTAACACAACACTGTAAATCAACTATATGCCAATAAAAATTTATAAATTTAAAATTTAAAAATTTATATATATAAAATTTTATATATATGTAAAAATTTATACACACACACACACACACACACACATGAACAAGTTGGGCTTCCCAGGTGGCTCAGTGGTAAAGAATCAGCCTGCCAGTGTAGGAGATGTAGATTCTGGGTCACGTAGAGACTCATGATGAGCAAAAAAGTAGTAAATGAAATGCTGACGGTACAGATCTATTTCAACAGGAATGTCCTGAAAAAGGAGATCAATTCTAATTTTAGAGAGACTGATGGCATTTGAGTGAGGTCTTATATTATAGGTAGGAAGTAAAGAAGAGAGAGAGTGAGCAAATAAATCAAGGAAAATATTCCAGTTTTAGCAACAACATAGAAGCATGAGTGTACTTCCCTGATAGCTCAGTTAGGAAAGAATCTGCCTGCAATGAGGAAGACCTAGGTTTGATCCCTGGGTTGGGAAGATCCCTTGGAGAAGGGAAAGGCTACCTATTCCAGTCTCTGGCCTGGAGAATTCCATGGATTATATAGTCCATGGAGTAGCAAAGAGCTAGACATGACTGAGTAACTTTTACTCACTTAGAAGCCCAAATATGTTTGTATGAAACAAAAGAATGTTTTTATTGTAAAAATGAAATATGTTTAGGTGTTCAGACAAGGAGTCAGCAGCCAATATAGGAAATGAGATTGGAAGGTGGGTGAGGGTCAGATCCTAAAAGGCTTCCTTTTATTTTTAAAACTGTTTTATATTGGAACATAGTCAATTAACAATGTTTGACAGTTTCAGGTGGATAGCAAGGGACTCAGCCATACATATACATGTATCCATTAGCCCCAAACTCCCCTCCCATCCAGGCTGCTACATAACATTGAGTAGAATTCCAGGTGCCATACAGGAGGAACTTGTTGGTTATCCATTTTAAATATAGCAGTGTGTCCATGTCCATCTCAAACTCCCTAACTATCCCTTCCCTCCACCTTTCTTCCCTAGCAACCATAAATTCGTTCTTTAAGTCTGTAAGTCTGTTTCTGTTCTGTAAATAAGACTTTCAATAGGGGCTCTGAATACTGAACCAGACTTGCATACTACTTGTGACCTGTGACTCTGCAACAGAAACATTTTATACCAAAAGAAAAGAGGACCATATATTTAATGTCATGAAAGAAAAGTTTTAGCTAAAGATCTTATATCCAACAAAACTGGCTTTCAAGTGTAAATAACAGAGAAACTGTTAAAATAAGCAAGACTTAGAGACTACCATTCCCATGAGCTCTTCCTGAGGAAGAATCTACTAGAGAACCAGCTCCAGATAATAAAATCCACGCTTAACTAGCTAGAAGGACTGGTTGTGAGCATTAAATATGTAATTATTGTACAACTAAGAATCAATGCCCATTAAGTGGGAGAGAGAGTGTTACGTAAGATATACGCCCTGGCAATATAATACTGTAGAACTAAGAATCAATGCCCATTAAGTGGGAGAGAGTGTTACGTAAGATATACGCCTTGGCAATATAAAAACGGTATGACTATTTTCAAAAATTTGTGGCAGAGGAAAATGGGCAGGATATATGCCAAAAATGCTTTAGTATCTCTAATAATTATATTGCTGGAAATATTAGTATAAATACAAATGGTAAAGAAGTGGAAAAGATGCAGAAGGAATCTATAGATTTATGAGCAACATTCAATTATGTCTAGGGATTCACATTTGGGTGATAAAACTACAAAAAAATTACAAGGAATTAATTATTATAAAAGTCAGGATAGTGGTTTCTTACTGGGGACAAGGAGGTCTGTGACTGGGATTCAGCTATATGGAAGTGACTTCTTAGGTGACTGGCAAAGTTCTATTTCATACCTTGATGGTTTTAAATCTTCTAATAATTCATTAAGCCATACATTTGATCCATTTGGTTTTTTATACCTATGCTTTATTTAACAAAAAGACTACTTTTTAAAAAAAGGGAAAAATAGGAGCTTTGGAATTCTCTGTATTATTAAGACCTTACATTTTAAGCCTTCATTTCCATATGCATCATCTTTTTATAAAGTCCTCAGACCCTTAAATTAGGTAGATGGCTTCATTTATAGTCACTTTCATACAAATAAGGAAACTGAGTCTGAGTGACTTGCCAAATTGTCAACCAATAAATACTAGAGTCGGACTAAAAACCAGACCCCACCACCATGCTTTCTCCGTAAGTCCTTGGGAGCCGCTGAAGTAACTTGCGCACAGGCTCCTGTAATGGGATTCCAGGCTGCAATGTCCAACTTGATTTATCTTTTGGAGGGAAGATTTAAATAAACAGGACAGAAATTTCAAGTCTGGCAGCAGTCCTTAAGGATACATTGGAGAGAAGAAATGCTCAGAAATACCGAGATCTAGAAAACCAAGATAGGAACCAAAGAGATGAAACCGAATAAAACTATTTGTAAAGCTGTGCCTTTAAGATTATAAATATCCACTTCATAAGTTCAGGTTGCATAAAAACTGTTCATAAGAAAACTACAGCTTAATTAACCACAAGATTAATGAAAGTTTAGTGTTAGGTAGCTGCTAAAAACAAGTGTCCTATTTGGCTGTGTGATCTGAAAATGAGTGTCCAGAACAAGAAAGGCATGACACTGCATGCTTTTTATACCACCAAGAAGCGCGTCCAGTTCCAGGTGCTAAACTCTAAAAATGATACTCTTCATAAACTGGACAAGTATAAACTGAACCGGGACAACTAGGATGACGGTGAAGGACTGAAGAAAACCATGGGAGTTTTATGAGGAAACCTGAAATCCAACAGGAGAAAAGGAACAGATTTCCAAGAGCAAGAGACAAGGCGGGATGAGGGCCAGTGTGAGACTGCAGAGTTTGGCCAAATGTAGACTATTTTCTCCCAGGTAAGAGTCATCTGTAAAATACTAAGTCTGAGGTTCCAGATGTACAAGCAACAGCTAGGGGTCCAATATGTTGGAGGTCATTGTCGGTTTGCATATAGGGTTTTGAGATCTTTGAAAAACTGAGTTTATAATTTTATACACACACATAGATTTATACACATAAAGGTATAAACTTTTGACAAATTTAGAACAAAAGGAGGTTATAAATTATGGCATTTAAGAGTAGAGAACCTTTTTTTAATAGCTCATTCAGTCCCAAAACATTGTATTATATTTCTTCCCCTACAATTCATCCAGAGACAACCACATGACATTAGATCTATTCTACAAATATTGTGAAAGATGGCTATAAATATTGATAATAATTTATGAGTCACCATTTTCATTATTTGTAAACTAATAAGGGACTTTCCCAGTGGCTCAGCGGTAAAGAATTAATCTAAAATGCAAGAGACTTGCAGGAGATATAGGCTTGATCTCTGGGTCTGGGAGATCCCCTGGTGAATGGCTTGGCAACCCACTCTAGAAAATCCCATGGACGGAGGAGCCTGGTGGGTTGTAGTCCATGGGGTCACAAAAGAGTCGCACATAACTGAATGACTAAACAGTAACAAAATTAATAAAATAATTTATAGAGACAAGGATTTTCAGTTACCTTTTCTTTCTTTTATGGGTCTTATAAATGCAGTTGTCACTTTCTAAATAACTCATTAAATTAGTAAATATGCAGTAATGCAATATCAAACATTCATCATTCAAAGTTTCTTTTTTCTCATAATGTATATGTGCTTTGAGGAATAAGCAGTCATGTAACTGGACTTTTTCTTTACTTTTTGGGAATAAAACGTTTTTCTTAATTTCTGTTTAGTGCTGTTTCTCAAAAAAAATTATAAAACAGAAAAATTCATAAAAATCACTAAATTTTAACTTAAATCACCTGACATTTTTCAAAAAAAAAAAAAACAACACTTATAGATCCTTTTACTCATATAGTATTTTTTAGCTTGTTTTCTACATGTTTGTCTAATTTAATGTTTATGTGATTTATCACATCTTGAACCGTGAACAATTTGACTATGTAACAAATGCCTTTGTATTAGTCATCAGTTTACGTACATGATAAAAATCAAACCTATTATTTACTACACTGTTAATTAAAGACTCTTTCTAGCTACCAATTCTGCATTTAGAAATAAAGTGATAACATCTAGATTAAGCCTTTAGGTATTCACTGAAGTATGTCTAAATTAGATTTAAAGTATATCTAGCTGTGTTCTTATTCTCTTCAAATTACTAATACAAGTAGTATATAAATTGTATTTTTAACCACACATCTCTTTCCTCAATCAAAAATCCAAAACATATTTAAACACTAAGCACAAAACCCATATAAATTTCTTTTCCATACCTAACAGAAATACAAAAAGAATTTGCTGAAAGTTTTCAATGAGCTTATGAGCTGTTCAATGAAATAAGATATTTGTGAAGATATAATTAAAAGTACAACCAAAATTTTACAATGACAGCTAAATGAGTAGTGATAACTAATATAAAAATTATCTTGACACAATTATCTTGTGTTGTATCAGATCTTATATCACTGACTACTCCTTTAGGTCAAATGAACTCAAAGAAGATGCAGTATGTAAACTGTAGATCTTTACGTTTGGCCAGTTAATACTGGTGCATCACTTATAAGAAGTGCCTCTTGATATATGAGCAGTACCAGTTTCTATAAGATTTCATTGCTTAAACACTTTATAATCAAGTAAGAAGCCTGTTGAAACATGAGAAAGAATTCTTCAGTTGGCTTTAAACAATTGTGGTCAGTTGTTCTTTTTTTTAAATGGTCACATTCTGTTCTAGTCTTATTTATATTTAGGGAGATTTTTCTTTTACTGCATCTCCTCAAAGATTAATTTTATTTATTTTGTTTCACTTGCCAATGACGCATCATTTAGAGAAGGGTCAGACTCAGCTATTCTAAGACAGGGATGACTTCTCTTGTTAGACAATGTCCAACCGAAATAAAGTAATTAATATTTATATATCAAATGTGGAGCTTCCCAGGTGGCTCAGTGGTAAAGAGCCTGCTGGCCAATGCAGCAGATACAGAAGATGTGGGTTTGATCTCTGGGTTGAGAAGATCCCCTGGAGAAGGAACTGGCACCCCACTCCAATATTCTTGCCTGGAAAAATCCCATGGACAGAGGAGCCTGGCGAGCTACAGTCCATAAGGTCACAAAGAGTCAGACATGACTGAACACAAGCATGCATCAAATTTTGACATTTGGAAGATTTTCAAAAAAAAATATCCTCCTGTGTCAAGATTTCTTTTAATGTGATAAATAATATTGCTAGAGAAAGAAATGGATAGATTTTTGAGCATCAACAAAATGACCAACATAGTTTAACAATGATGAGAGTTGTTTCCATGCCTCAGCTTCTCAACTCTTTTCATTTATTATCAGAGTTATGTGTTTGAACTTGTCTTCTGATTATCATCCACTAATAGAGATTACAAGTCTTGGCTCACTGTTTTATAAAGCATCCTATAATTCAAATGCCATAATAGCAGTTAAGCAGCAAGGACATAAACCAGGTTATTTTCTTTTAGAAGTCGTAAATTCACTTCTTATAAATGGTGATATTCCTTACCAATAAATATGCACAAATAATTTTTAGAATATGTTCTCTCTAGTCAACAGCTCATGTAAAAGTAAAGTATATACCAGAAATTAAAGAAGGTAATAAAAAAATCTTCAACCTGTAGAATCGATTAGCTGTCTTCTGAAGACCAACCCAGAAGGGACTCACTCTATGATGTGGTTAATTATGAGCAAACCACCTAGAAAGTAATCAATCAAAAGTAGTACAGTCTAAAACATAGACATTGTAATCAGTTCAGTTCAGTTCAGTTCAGTCGCTCAGTCATGTCCAACTCTTTGCGACCCCATGAATAGACTATGGCAAAACATTAAAATAAGAGCCTGAAACAGTAATTAGTGCAAATCCAAAGTACTGATCACAGAACAGTTTTAGGAAATTTAGAGCTGAAAAACTATAAATGGTTTATAGTCTTGGTTTAAGATCTCAGAAAATGATTTCAGACTAATCAGAAAAGGAAAGCTCTTCGTGGTATCATAGCTTGATGGAAGCCATCTTTAAAGTATTCAATTTCTTTTGCTATTCCCTATTTACCAAATCCCTAAGCAATAATTTTTCGTGAGTAAAAATTTCCAGGAAGAGAGTATCTTGGGCAGAATTTGCTTTTACAAATCAATATTTTTGTGAATTCATTAAGTACAAATCAATTAAGAGCTTCTGAGACCTAAAACCCAGACTGGAAACAAAAACATACCAATTTGTGACACTTGAGCCAGACTGCCAATCCCCCTACTGTTGCCAGTTCATTGCTAAATGTGGACCATTTATAAACATTTATAAACATCACAAATAGTGTCCACATAAGCAGAATCTCCAAGACTGTAACGTGATATCCATATAAAGTAGACCTGAAGAGTTTTAATTTTTAACATTAAAGGCCCAGCTACATAGAACGGTGAATGAACTTAAAAACTTCAAAAGTCCTGCTTATGGAAAAAAAAGTAAAATTATGAACTCTTAGGAGAATAAATAAAATATTGATCACATCCCATGTGTGAGGCATATAAAAATAAACATCATTCCTGTCCTCAGAGCAGTCACAGTCAATTTGGAAAAATAAGATCTATGAATAAGTAAAGACTAACAAAGCCAGGCATGACACCAAGGTAAAGGAGACATCTGTGTAGATTCGGGATGAATAAACCAAGAAAAGGGCATGATTTGAGCAGGACTTAAAGGAAAGGAGTGGGAAATAAGTAAGGAAAGATATTTACCTGAGTAGGCAGAAGGACACACAAAGCACCCTCAGGGAGGGTATGTCCACATGTGGGACTTTAGCAGAGAGTTTGGCTAAGACTGAGTGGGAGATAAATTAAGGGAAGAAGAGTAAGATCAGCTTTTTAAAAGCCATCAAATATAAAGATTTACCAGCCTTTACAATTGCATTCAAGGACAGGAACTGTATCTTACTCATTCTAGTAGTTTCCTGTAGCCTAACCTCTGCCTTTTACAGAGTAGGTACTATGTGTGCGTATTGGCTTCTGTTGGAAATATAAAACAATCAAAGTTTTTAATACTGACACAACGTGAAAAAACAATTCATAAAAACATTTACGTAGCTAAGCTAGATGCTTAAGGTATGGAGAATACTGATTGGAGGGAGACCACTTATGAATTAGGAAAGTCAAATCTCCTTTATATTTGCTTTAGTAGAAGCTAAGCACCTCTTACATGTTTATTTTTAAAGGCAAGATTATAGTTAAAGTCAGCACTCAAAAGATGCTCTCATATTAATTAACCTGCCACATGACTATGGGGATGCTAGTTGCACAGGACAAATGCTATAATTATGGTGTTTGTGGTTATTATCAACAGCAGCGTTTAAGCTGCTGCCAAATATTGCTACCAGATTTAGAAAGTGTTAGGGCATATATCTACTGACTCTCCTTGGTAATATTTCCATGGGAGGGGAAAAGTAAAAATACTTTCATATTTTCTGTGTATTCTTAAAAATTTTAAATTATTACAATATGATGCATCATAAAATACTGTAGCCATTTTAAACATGGTTTTGATCGGAATTTAGGCTTAATCTCACATGCAAGTCATGTGGAAAACTGAGGCAAACAAGTGAATTTGGTTCCAGATATCTAGTTCATGAAAAAGAGAAAGCAGACAAAAAGGAAGAAATATCTGAAGCTAAAGTGGGTTTTATTGTGGCTGGTTTTTTTAAATAGTCAATTATACAAATACATTTCAAATATAGTTTGGCTTTAGAATAAAATCACTTGGGAGGTTTTCTATTTTACAGTTTTCTGTTTCTAGGAAAGATACCACGTCCTTTAAGAGGTGTCCTAATCATTATGTCAGCACAACTGAGCTTCACATGGAAACCAAATTGCACTTGGGCCCAAACCCAGGAGATGAAACAACCTACACTGTGCACCAGGGAGGAGAAGCCGAAGGCACATGCATGGCCTTTGAATCACAGGGAGACCTGCTTAAAAACAAGACTGTCTTCTTCACCACATTTTTAAATAGTCAATTAGCAGGTGACTGGGAGGAGCTAAGAAAGAGTCTGGAGAGATAAGAGCTAGGTAATGAGTCATCCTACCAGGATTTGTATCCATTGTCATGCACACGCAGAATGATTCAAAGTTGCACAAAAGCCTTTCAAAAATAAACTTGGGTTCAATACGTATGTGCGAGATAAGTCACTTCAGTTGTGTCTGACTCTTTGCGACCCTGTGGACTGCAGCCCACCAGGTTCCTCCAGGATTCTCTAGGCAAGAATACTGGAGTGGGTTGCCATGTTCTCCAAGGGATTCAAGGGATCTTCCCAACCCAGAGATCGAAACTATGTCTCTTATGTCTCCTGCATTGGCAGGCAGATTCTTTAATGAAGAATTTTTGCAGTTTCTTCAATGTAATCCCTTTCAAAATGTCAATGGCATTTTTCACTAGAACTACAACAGATAATTTTTAAACGTGTATGAAAACCAAAAGACCTGAAATAACCAAAACAATATAAAGAAAGAACAGAGCTAGAGGAGTCACACTCCTTGACTTCACATTACACTACAAAGCTACAGTCATCAAGACAGTTATAGTACTGGCACAAAACATATACATATGTCACTGGAACAGAATATAGAGTCCAGAAATCAACCCATATAAATCATTCCAGAAAACTGAGCCACTGTAATTTCATCAGGTTACTATTAATAAGGAAAAAGTTTCACTTAGAACAACCTAGAAGTCATTAGACCTCTCAAATATTTACTAAAAATTTATTGATTTGTCAAATATATTCAGTGCCTATTATTCTAACTCTAGGGAGTGAACAGGAAGATAAAGTCCCTCCTTTCATGGAATTTAAATACTAGTAAGAAGAGAGACAATAATCAAATATGTCAAAAGCCAGGGGGTGACAGGCATCCGTGAAGATGGTGACTGAGGATGGTGGATGCAATTTTCTATTGCAAGCTTAGGGAAAGGTCTCAAAAAGCAAGACAGGGAGATGGTGAGGGAATGAACCATCCAGTTATATCTGGGAGAATAGTGACTCGATAGGGGAACGGTAAATGTTGAGCCCCCAAGACAGGGTGTACTTGGCCTGTTTTATACACAGCAAGTCACCTGGTGTGGCTGCCGTGGGGACGGCAGGGAAAGAGGGACAGAGTGGATGACAAAGGTGCTGGGGGTCCAGAGGGAGGTCAGAAAGATTATACAGAAGCTTTCAGGCCACAGGAGGTATTTGAGCATTTCCTTTCAATGGCAAGCTGTTTGATGATTTTGAAGAGAGGAATGCCACTTTGAAAGGATCATTGTGGCAGCTGTGTGACAAGGAGATGGGGTGAGTGGAGGCAAGGGTGCTGAAGACGCAGCACTATAATCATCAAAGTGAGCGGTGACTCCAGCTTGGAGTAAGGAGAGAGCAGTTGACATGGAAAGAAGTAGGAGTATTCATGATACACTTTCCAATAGACCCATAGGCTTTGTCCATGGCCTGACTAGGGTGCATAGAAGAGTCGAAGATGAACACAGTGTTTTTAGTCTGAACAGCTGAAAGGATGGAGTTGCCATACCTGGGAGAATTCAGGAGGAGGTACTATGGGAGAGTGAGAGGAGGGTGTATTAAGAGTACAGTTTCAACAGGTGAGAGGAATTAAGGAGTACAAACTAGCTGTTATAAAATAAACAAGTCACAAAGATGTAATATACAGCACAAGAAACAGTTACAATAACTCTGTATGTTGTATAGTCCGTAAAAATATCAAATCACAGGACTTTTCTGGTTGGTCCAATGGTGAAGACTTCAGGCTTCCTCTGCAGGGGCACAGGTTTGATCTCTGGTCAGAGAACTCAGATCCCACATGCTGCGTGGTACGGCCAAAAAAAGAAAAAAAAATCAATCACTATGTTGTATCCCCTAAACTAACAGAATAGTGTTAGTCAACCATACTTCAGTAAATTACCAAAAAAAAAAGTACAATTTGAATGTTACATGTGAAATGCCTATTAAACACCTGTATGGAAAAAATTGAGGTGCTGATTGTATGTATGGAATTCTAGACAGAGGTCAGAGTTGAAAATAGAAACTCAGGATCATCAGCTTTTGCATGATATTTAAAGGCATGGGGTTAGATGAGGCTACCTGGGGAGTGACTACAGAGAAAGAAGGTGAGCTTCTGATACTGAAACAAAATCTAGAGTTTGGAAACAAGAAGACTACAGAAAAGTGGGCTAGTCAAACAGCAGAATAAACAAGAACAAATGGCATTTTAGAAGCCAAGTGAAGACTGTGTTTCCAAAAAGAAAAGGGCAGGTGTCAGTGCTGCTGATTGGCCCAGAGAGTTCTGAGCCAAGAATGTGACATCCGATTGGAAAATGTGGCAGTCATTCACCACCTTGACAAAGGTGGAGGGTGAATGATAATTGCTATGGGTGAAAAAGAACTAGAGGGAGAATGAGAAACAGAGTGTGGACAACTCCTTGAAGGGCTGACCTGTAAAAAGCAGAAGAGAAATGGTAGCTAGAGGAACACAGGGAGATTTAAAGAAGGAGCTACTGACATGAAAATTGCTTCAGCATCTTTGTTTCTTGGTGAGGAGCAGGTAAAGATGGGGGAAAGATAAAGAGGGACGATCATAGGAACCATGTCCATTGTAGCCTGGGAGAGTTGGAACCCAACAATGAAAGACTGTGACTGCTTTACGTAAAAGCCCTTGAATGCAGTTCTTAGTTCTGTCAGTTGATCACATTAGCAGCCTGTTTGAGGACTAATGATAAAGTACTGAGCACTTACAATATATCAGGCACTGTTTTAATCACTTGACCTATTTTCTGTCTCATGCTCAAACCAACTCTGAATCAAACTGAGCCCACAATTCATTCATTTAATGAATCATTGAGCAAATACTGAGTAAGAACCCACTGTGTTCCAAGCACAATAATAGCTGTTGAGGAGTAAAAAGTGAATAGTGAATTATCAGGTAAGAGTTGTGGAATATTCATGATGGACCAGGCTTTTTGCCTATAAACTCTACATTTATGATCTCACTTACTTCTGATACCAACCCTGGGAGATTGGTATTACTGTTCAAGTTCTACAGCTTAGAAAACTGAGGTATAGGGAAGTTAAATAATATCTAGGCAAAAACATCAACAATTAAAACTCAGATTGTGTTGATTCCACTCTGGTACCTGCATGTTCCCTATCTATCCTTTACATCTACATTGCCGAGACAGACAAAACTTAAGTTAAAAAAAAAATTTAATAAGAAAAGAATTGCAATGTGCTAAGAACAAGAAAATGACTGGGTGCCAAACCAGAGAATGATGGAGTAATAGAATGCGGGAAGTTAATTAAAAAAAGAGTTGGCAGGAAAGCTACTTACTAAGGAGAGTGATATTTCAACTGAGACGTAAGAGATAAAAATATATTGAACAGGGGTGGGAAGAAACTTCCATGTCAAGGAAAGAGTAGAAAATACAAAGACTCTGAGGCAAAAAAATGAAAATTAAAACAAACAAACACTGTGTGTGCTCAAGGGCAAAGGAGAAAAGGAAAGATATAAGCATCTGAATGCAGAGTTCCAAAGAATAGCAAGGAGATAAAAAGCCTTCTTCCAGTGATCAATGCAAAGAAAAAGAGGAAAACAATAGAATGGGAAAGACTAGAAATCTCTTCAAGAAAATTAAAGATACCAAGGGAACATTTCATGCAAAGATGGGCTCAATAAAGGACAGAAATGGTAGGGGCCTAACAGAAGCAGAAGATATTAAGAAAAGGTGACAAGAATACACAAAAGAACTATACAAAAAAGACCTTCCACGACCCAGATAACCACGATGATGTGATCACTCACCTTGAGCCAGAAATCCTGAAATGCGAAGTCAGGTGGGCCTTAGGAAGCATCATTAGGAACAAAGCTAGTGGAAGTGATGGAATTCCAGTTGAGCTATTTCAAATCCTAAAAGATGATGGTGTGAAAGTGCTGCACTCTGTATACCAGCAAATTTGGAAAACTCACCAGTGGCCACAGACTGGAAAAGGTCAGTTTTCATTCCAAGCCCAAAGAAAGTCAATGCCAAAGAATGTGCAACTTACCACACAACTGCACTCATCTCACACACTAGCAAAGTAATGCTCAAAATTCTCCAAGCCAGGCTTCAGCAATACGTGAACTGTGAACTTCCAGATGTTCAAGCTGTATTTGAGGCAAGAAAAGGCAGAGGAATCAGAGATTAAGTTGCCAACATCTGCTGGATTATTGAAAAAGCAAGAGAATTCCAGAAAAACATCTACTTTTGCTTTACTGATTATGCCAAAGCCTTTAACTGTGTGGATCACAACAAACTGTGGAAAATTCTTCAAGAAATGGGAATACCAGACCACCTGACCTGCCTCCTGAGAATCTGTATGCAGGTCAAGAAGCAACAGTTAGAACTGGACATGGAACAACAGACTGGTTCCAAATCAGGAAAGGAATATGTCAAGGCTGTATATTGTCACCCTGTTTATTTAACTTACATGCAGAGTACATCATGCAAAATACCAGGCTGGATGAAGCTCAAGCTGGAATCAAGATAGCTGGGAGAAATATCAAGAACCTCAGATATGCATATGACACCACCCTTATGGCAGAAATTGAAGAACTAAAAAGCCTCTTGATGAAAGTAAAAGAGGAGAGTGAAAAAATTGGCTTAAAACTCAACATTCAGAAAACTATGATCATGGCATCCAGTCCTATCACTTCATGGCAAATAGATGGGGAAACAAGGGAAATAGGGAGAGACTTTTTGGAGGGGCTCCAAAACCACTGCAGATGGTGACTGCAGCCATGAAATTGAAAGATGCTTGCTCCTTGGAAGAAAAGTTATGACCAATATAGATAGCATATTAAAAAGCAAAGACATTACTTTACCAACAAAGGTCCATCTAGTCAAGGCTATGGTTTTTCCAGTGGTCATGTATGGTTGTGAGAGTTGGACTGTGAAGAAAGCTGAGTGCCGAATAATTGATGCTTTTGAACTGCGGTGTTGGAGAAGACTCTTGAGAGTCGCTTGGACTGCAGGGAGATCCAACCAATCCATTCTAAAGGAAATCAGTCTTGAATATCCATTGGAAGGATTGATGCTGAAGCTCCAATACTTTGACCACGTGATGCGAAGAGCTGACTCACTGGAAAAGACCCTGATGCCAGGAAAGATTGAAGGTGGGAGGAGAAGGGGACAACAGAGGATGAGATGGTTGGATGGCATCACTGACATGATGGATAGGAGCTTGAGTAACCTCTGGGAGTTGGTGATGGACAGGAAATCCTGGTGTGCTGCAGTCCATGGGGTAGCAAAGAGACACGACTGAGCGACTGAAGTGACTAAGTGACTGACTGTGCTCAAGGGAGCATAAAGGAAGAACACAAGAATGACTTAAGATAAATTAAGGAACTAGGGAGGGCTCTGAGTATGCAGGGTCTTGAAGACCCAGAAAAGAGTAGTTTATATTGCATTCTAAGTTTAATGAGCAATCACTGAAACTTTTTCAGTGGGAGAGGTCACACCAGATTTATATTTACGGCTAACTCTTGAGCAATGTATCAGATGGACTAGAAATATTGGTGGGGATGGTCAGGGTGCAACAGTGGAAAGAGGTAGACCAGTTGCCAAGTTGTGAAGCAGTGGCCCAGAAGATAGACAAAAGTGATGAATGGACAAGGAAAGAAGCAGCAGGATCTGAAAAATATTTTGGAGATGGTATTTATAGGATTTGGTGATGAAAGGGATACAAGGGATAAGAGTAAAGGCGGATGACTCCTGGGTTTTAAATGACCAGCTAGGTAAATCATGAATTCATTTATTGAGATGGGAAAATTTTATGGTCTGGGGCAACAGACAGATTTAGGAAGAAATAAGAATCCTCTTTTGGAAAATTTTTGTTAGAAATATCAGAAAACTGAATGTTGGGATCTAGTGAAGAGCTCTGGGCTACAGACATAAATTGAGGGGTCAATGGTGTAAAGACAGTATTAAAGTTATGGGCATGGATGAGATTATGCAGGAGGAGAAGAGTGAGGTGAAGAAGGAAGGCAAGGGAAGAGGAAAGGATCCAAGAAAAGCCCAAGATCTGCAACCCGTTACATCTGGATAAGGAATGAGAAACTGGCGACAAAAGTGAGGGCTGAGAAAACTGTCCAGTGTGGTTAGAAAATGTGGTTCCAAGGAAGCCAGAAGAGAGGTTCATCGAGAGAAATGGACTAGTCATGTATCCCAAATGCTGGTGAGAACTGAGAAAAATAAGGATAGAGAAACATCTGTTGAGTTTGGCCCCATGGAATTTACTGGCAAATGTAGCAAAAGGTCTTTAGGAGGGACGGTAGCATATGGATGGGCTGGGGGTTGAAGAGTACATCATAGGTGAGGAGAAGAAGGAAGTGTGAGATAACAACAGGAAGACAGGAAGCCAAGAAATGGGGAGAGGTGTGTGCAATGAGGGCTTTTCAACATGGGAATGTCAAAGGGTCAGCTGAGGGATACTGAAGAACCTTAACAGTTTATGTGAGCAAAATATCGATTCAAATCAGGCAGCACCAAACCAGAAGTTGTTAGGAGCACTCCACGGACAAGAGCAGAGGGAAAGACCTCTACAGAGAAGAGGAGGAAATACAGCAAGGGTGTTGCTTGATTGGCTTTAACTTAAGCCTCTGCTTTATGTAGAGAATGTGGTTGGCTGTTTACGACTGGTTGTCCTTGGGTTTGGATTTCTTACCCTTCAGAGGCTGTGGCCCTGGTGTGCCTTCTTAGGCTGTTAAGTTGGTAAAGCCACCTCAGTCTCATGGCCTCCTTGTTTAATTAATACATTTAACAAGAGATATGAAAGCCCATTAGTCTGCTGATCGAAATGATCCGGCAGAGAGGAGTATGATGTATCGTGAGACGACACTGAAAGGACAATACTGTGTGAATTCCTAAAGGAGGTGAGAGAAAACTGAGTCCATAATGCAAGTGAAAACAGTTAAGTATCAATGTAACCGAGATACAACCTCTTCCTTACAAGGGGAAGAAGCAGAAAACAGGTGTCAATATGGGCCGGTTTGTACATTTGACAAAAGGAAGGAAGATACAGAAATTTGCTGATTAAACACAAAATCAAAGTCTGAACCCAGGTCTCCATAGAGACATGTGGCGTGGCCATGGACACAGAGCCTTTAGAAAGCAACTTCCAGGGACTGAACAGGGTCTCTGCCCAGCCTTGGAAATCACTATTTTCCCAGAGCAAAAATGGTCCTAACTTGGCCCCTGCCTTGTGAGGGACGTCCTGCCTTAACTTCCTCCTAACAGGGCCAGGGCTCAGAGGCTTTAGCCCAGGAAGGAAGTAACTTTCCTGATCCTGGGGAAGCGAACATGCCCCAACATGAGCGGAAGTGGAGCCCGCTCCACTCAGTCCCTTCTTCTTGGCCATTTCACATGTTAAATTTAAGATCTACATATTGAGCATCTCTAGGTTTTCAACTTCACATCAGCGACTGTTGCACATATCCAAACTGGGAAACTCAGAGAACAATTGCTCCAAAATACCTGTTATTACAGCACCCCTTTTCCCTCCCCAGGCCCCCTCCACCATCCTCTCCCCTGCTTTCCAGACCCTTATTTTGACTCCCCATTTCTGCCAAGACAACATCAAAGCTTTTCTTTCCCCCTTGTTCTCCTTCCTTGTCTTTGCTACCTACATTTGCTAATGCTTGTCTAATCGGGCAACAACATTCTTTCTGGCACGATTCGCAGGTTGAGTCCCAGGTCCTTCAAGATGACATTTGACAGAGGCCAGATTTTGTTTTCCTGAATGGTTTCTATCACAGTCACAGAAAAGCCTTCAGTTGAAAAATTCAACTGCTCAAGCTCATATGTTTGAAAATCCACATCAACGTGATTTCCCTCCCTCCAGGCAATTTCAGGACCAGCTTTTTGCTCCTGGATTTAACACCCAACAGTTACACAAAAATACAATACAGTTACTCTCAGCACTCCTGGCTGCTCCTTGCCTATTATCTTTCATTTCTCGTTTTGTTCACAATTCCACCCACTCCTCATCGTTCTCCTTGGTAATCCTATCAAGAAATCAATTTGCTCCTTCCTCTGCTATTAAATAAAGTGGCTTACCCAGCAATTCTTCCCTTTTATGGAAAAGAAATGAGGGTAGAAATAAGCTCTCCTCTGCTGGTCCCAAACATAGCATGATTGGGTTTCTAACACAGGTACCGTGTCATTTTAGATATTTTACAGAGACCTAGCACTTAAATCAAGCCTCATTAAAATGGAAATATTCATTAGAATTCGAGAGTGCTTGCTGAATTGTACATTACTTGTTCCTGAAAGCATTTACTTTTAGGGTAATGTGAGAGTCTGTCTTTAAATACTTTCACCTCATTCTGATCTCTTCTGAAATCACTGTAGATGAGTGAGATAATGCACTCCCTGCAAAAAAGAATATTTAAGAATAAGCCTCAATTTGTGAGCATGTAAAAGTAAAATGTGAATATGAAGAAAAAGGAAGCTTTTAAAAAAAGAAAAGGCATTCATTTCTATTTTATTTCTATTTCCCAACATTCAAGCAATTTTGTACAGTTCTACATTGTTCTATATGTGGGTACGCATTTTAAAATGTTATATCATTATAAGTGAACACCAAAGATATAAAGAAGTTTGGCTTCAATAACTTACACTTGAAGGAGTTTAGGTTCAGGACTACATATTATTGATGCTATGGAAAAAAATAATCATTAGATGTTATATTTAATGGACGTCATCACTCATAAGTAAGCACTTTTAGTGTCTAACTAAAAAAATCTGTATTAAAATAAACAATATTTGACATGGGCATAATAAACATGGGATTCCCCAATGACTCAGCAGCAAAAGAATCCGCCTGCAATGCAGGAGGCACAGGAGCCTCAAATTCAATTCTGGGTCAGGAAGATCCCCTGGAGGAGGAAATGGCAACCCACTCCAGTATTCTTGCCTGGGAAATCCCATGGACAGAGGAGCCTGGCCAGCTACAGTCTAAGAGGTTGCAAAAGAGTCTGAAATGACTGAGCAGCTGAGCACGATGATAATAAATGCTGCAGTAGGAGAAACCTTGCATTTACCCAGAACTAGACCAGGGACAATGGGACCAGGAAGTTAAAAAAAAAAAAAAAAAGATTTCAGACTTTGTAGGGCATTCTGGATCTTAGATGCTAAAGCAGCCTAATTAGGGCTGTGGCTGCTGTGTATTTAGTCCACCTGTGGGAAGGGATGGTATTGGCAGCATTTGGAAATTATATCCTAAAATTTAGAATTAGGGATTTTCCTCTGAAAAGAGTTAAACTGTGAAGTTAATACATAGAGGTGGGAGTTCTTCCTCAGGGTAGCGGTGGTCCTCCTACATAATGACCTGTAAGTAGGAGGCTGAAGATTTTCATCTAATTATGTGAACAAGGTGTAGGTCTGCTGGAACACTAAGTACTGTAAACTGTGGCTCCGATACCAGTGTTCATACGTCTAAGAAGAGAACAGGAAGAAAACAGAAGGTATAGGTCCAGAGATCTCATATGTCCTGTCATGCTGTTACTCCAGAGGGTCCAAGGTACCCCAGGAGTTGGGCCCCCAGTAGCCAGCTGTCTATATAGAACATTGATTCGAACTAGTGATTGCTTTTAAATTTACATTTTGATATTATTTCTTTTATATTAGTATTTCCTCTCTCTCTCTCAGATTTTCTCCTGCATTATTTGCTTGTAAGTTGCAGATACAATGCCCCCATTAAAAAGCTCCTGGGTCACCATTTTCTCCCATGAAAGCAAGCTAAGATTTAACTGCCCTTTCAACTTTATCTCAGGAATGTGATCTTTAAACAGACCATCTGAAAGTTCCTGATCAGCTCTAGTGAGGAGACCTGCCTAATAGGATCCCTGCTGCTCCTTGGCCCCCAAAGAGGATTGCTTGTCCCCAAACAATTATTTCCCTCTGCCAGTACCCTCTTTGCCCCTCTTTCTGCCTATAAAAGCCTCCCATTTTTTACCACTCCTCGGAGCCCTCTTCTAGTTGCTAGATGGGATGCTGTCTGACTCATGAATCACTTAAAGCCAATGAGATATCCAAATTTACTCGGCTAGATTTTTTTTTTTAACATCTCTTTATTCCTGAATACTTCAGTGTATATATCTTATCTAGCTATGGTACAATTATATAAACAAGGGAACTAACTTTGGCTCAATACTATGGCCCCTATTTGGGTTTCACCAGTTATCCCAGTGATGTCCTTTCTAGCAACAATACTGTAAGACGAAGCATTGATTCAGTTGTCATACGAGCTTCTCACCTGAAAGTCTTCCTCAGTCCTTATGACAGTGATATTTGAACAGTGGACATCACTGATATGATGGAATGGCCCCCAGTGTGGGTTTCTCTGATGCTTCCTTACAAGTAGATTAACTTTATACATTTCTGGAGAAACATCACAGAGTGATGCTCTTTTCCTCTTGGTGCTCAGCGATCATATCAGGTGGCACTGATGTCAGCTTGCCCTACTCCATGGACATTAACTTTAAACACTGTGTAAAGGTGTGTTTTGCCAGGTTTCTCCACCGTAAACTGACTCTTTCTCCCTTTATAGTTATTAAATATTTGATGGGGAGCTATTATGTAAGTATCCCGTTACTACTCTCACTTTCCCACATGAGTGTTAATGGTGACTTCTGCCTATATTCATTATTATTTTCATGGTTGCCAAAGGTCATTTTCAAATTCCATCATTCTGGCACCATTTATTAGTTGGTTTACTTCCATCCCTGTGATTTTCTTTATTTATATATCAATATAAACCCATACAATAGATCATAACACACATATAGATAATGGATTATACTTTTTACTACCATTTATTTTGATTCTCAAACTGATACTCATACTGATACTCAGATTTATCCACAAGCTAAACTTTTTTTTAAATTCAGATTTCTGACTTTTACTGAAAAATCAATGCTTTGGAGAAAATAGGGCATTAATTCCACGGATCAGAGTAACAGAAAATGTAAGCAGGCTTGCTTTCTCCAAATTTCAGATTCTGCTCCTGGTTGACCTGACTCAAATATGTTACCTAATCTAGCATGCATGAGCCTGACTCTGTTATAAGAGTTCTCATTTGTTGTTGCTGTTCAGTCACTAAATCATGATTGACATTTTGTGACCCCATGGACTGCAGCATGCCAGGCTCCTCTGTCCTCCAATACCTCCTGGAGTTTGCTCCAATTCATGTCCATTGAGTTGGTGGACATCTCATCTTCTTTTGCCCCCTTCTCTTTTTGCCTTCAATCTTTCCCAGCATCAAGGTCTTTTCCAGTGAGTCAGCTCTTCACATCAGGTGGTCACAGTACTGGAGCTTCAGCTTGAGCATGAATCCTTCTAATGAATATTCAGGGTTGATTTCCTTTAGGATTGACTAGTTTGATCTCCTTGCAGTCTTGAGAGGGACTCTCAAAAGTCTTCTCCAGCACAACAGTTCAAGAGTATCAGTTCTTCGATACGCAACCTTCTTCATGGTCCAGCTCTCACGTTTATACATAACTATTGGAAGAAACATAGCTTTGACTAGATAGACCTTTGTTGGCAAAGTGATGTCTCTGCTTTTTAATATGCTTTTCTTCCAAGGAGTAAAGTGTTAGTCATTCAGTCATGTCCAACTTTTTGTGCCGACGTGGACTGTCACCCACCAGGCTCTTCTGTCCATGGAGTTCTCCAGGCAAGAATACTGGAGTGAGTGAGTCATTCCCTTCTCTAGGGGAGATTCCCAACCCAGGGACAGAACCCACGTCTCCTGCACTGGCAGGCAGGTTCTTTACTGTCTGAGCCACCACGGCAGCCCTAAAGGAGCATGCATCTTTTAATTTCATGGCTGCGGTCACCATCCACAGGCATGTAACTGTTGGGTTTGTTAATATGAAAACCATTGATCTAATGAAAAAAATAGCCTAAGGTGAAATTAAGGCCCCAGTCATATGTCTGACTCTTATATTTGAGTAAGTTATTTAACTCCATCTGTTCTAGTTTATCTGCTAGTTGGAAGGAGTAATGCTTGTCTCTGCCTAGCCAAAAGTTTCGAGAAAAATGAGAAATGCACATACCTGCCACAGTACAAATGGAAACGAAGACATTCAAATGATAATATGTCTTATTTTCTTTTTATAAGGGTATTATTAAGCAAAATAGGTGCAATAATACTCACCTTTTATACAGATACTCTGAGAATTAAAAATAACGCATGTAAAACCCTTGCAGTAACTAATGTAAAATAAGAGACTAATAAATTACAGCCATGATTTTTATCATTATTTCTGAGGGACTTTAAAGTCATTTCTGCCTCCTGTAAAAGGAATAAGACAGAACAGCTGTGCAAACAATGTAGAAGTTCCTTGGAATTAACAGAATGCGTGCACATTTCAGCTTTCAGGAGTCCACTGTGTTCTTGTTTGCTAAATGAGGACACCATGAGCAATGAGCATGAGTCAGTTCTGTCTAGCCTTCCTTGGATGTTATAAAATTCAGCATAATGTTAATTAACAGGAATCATGGTTCTTTAAGACTCACACTGGTATGTCTCATCAGAATTGCATTACAACATAAATAGGATATTTATTTTTATCACCACACCTAGAAAGTCACCAAGGGTTTAGAAGTCAACCTGTCACTGAGAAACTCCCAAAACAAATATGACTGTCTCTTTACAGGCTTGTTATTCAGTCAGGCTGAACATGGGATCATATGTTTGGATGATCTTTTTGAAAGTTCCCTGGTTCTGTGATATATATGAAGTATATATTACACTTGTCTAACAGGTTTTCATCATTCTTAGCTTAGTCAATTCTCATGCTGCCCCTGTATGAGAGACGGCATTAGGTGATATGATCTTCACATTAAAGATTTAAAAACTGGGATGCCATCAACTTCAGTGACTTCTGAGGGTCAGTGATTAACGCAGAACTAGAATCCAAGTTTCTGAGTCTAGCTTCTTTCCACTGCATTTTGCTATTTCCACATACAGCCAGTGTTCCAGGAAAATAAAATGCCTCTAGGCATTCACCCCTCTCTTTTTAATGACCACAAACAATACAACCAGACAGACATAATACTAATTAATTTAGGGAGTTCATCCGATATTGCTATTTGTAACATGCAAGAAGAAAATAACTTGATATCTCAGAAGACAAACTTCCATAATCACTAACGATAAGATCTGTCAGAAAACTGACCCCAGCTAAGGGTGCAAGCAAGGGAAGAGCTTCAGGTAAGAAGGCTTGCTTCAAGGCTAATTCTGGTTCTAATTAGCTATGGTGATTTTGGATAAATTCTTTCTCTCTCTAGGTCTCCAGTGTTATCATCTACATAATAAGGGAGTTGGACTGAAGGAAGCTGCAGGATGTTGAAAGGATCATATTTACAAATCAGCACTGACTCCATGGAGGCACTCATCACTTTACCATAAACACTGATAAGATGAAGAATAAAGACTAATAAAGTTTACAGTAGTGTACTGTACAATGGAAGACAGGAATTATTCTCATGGATAGCCTGTAATAAAATATATGATTGCACCAACAAATGTCTCAGAGCCTTATCAGAGTCAGATGAATGAGTGTGGCATCTGTTCATGGGGCCTACTGAAGCGCCCTTGTCACTGCAATTTTTATTTATTTTTAATTAGATATCTAGTTTATTTAAGTCTTTTATTACGTTTTTAAATTTCTCTTTATTTTTTTGCCACACCACACAGCATAACAGATCTTAGCTCCCCAACCAGGGATCGAACCCATGCCCACTTCAGCAAAAACAGAATCTTAACCACTGGACGCTTACTCCTTGGAAGAAAAGTTATGACCAACCTAGATAGCATATTCAAAAGCAGAGACATTACTTTGCCAACTAAGGTCTGTCTAGTCAAGGCTATGGTTTTTCCTGTGGTCATGTATGGATGTGAGAGTTGGACTGTGAAGAAGGCTGAGCACCAAAGAACTGATGCTTTTGAACTGTGGTGTTGGAGAAGACTCTTGAGAGTCCCTTGGACTGCAAGGAGATCCAACCAGTCCATTCTGAAGATCAGCCCTGGGATTTCTTTGGAAGGAATGATGCTAAAGCTGAAACTCCAATACTTTGGCCACCTCATGCGAAGAGTTGACTCATTGGAAAGGACTTTGATGTTGGGAGGGACTGGGGGCAGGAGGAGAAGGGGACGACTGTAAGGCTAGGAGAACCGCACTCTGAAAAGGACACTCAGGGACAGCCTCTAGTGGACTGACAAAGTTTATTATCTAACTGCGCAGTTTTATAATTCTTAGGGAATAGAGCATAAGGCAGACTTGGCACGTAGCCATTCCAGATAAACATTAAAGCATTCAAGCATAAAATACAGTTCCCATCAACCAAGACATAACATAGCTTTGGAGAAATTCTAAAGGGAGTCTTATCATGAAACAACAGTCCTTGCTCTCAAAAACAGGTGGTCAGAAGGAAGCCTTGAACGCCTCAAGGCCGAGTGTATAACCTTTCGTTATCCGTTCCCAGCCTCAGGCACTGGGCGAACGCTCATAAACCTTTGTTATGCTCGTTACAGCTTCCAACTTTCCTCATGAGTGGAGCAAATACATTTTCACTATTTGCTCAAAGCCTTCCAGCTTCTCCACATTTCCTCCCCTTTTCCTCAAGAGCAAGGACTGCTGCAGCCACGGTTACTCCTGCTTTTTGGGTGGCGTTTGGAATCTTATAAGAACACATAACGTTTGGAATCTTATAAGAACAGTTTGGAATCTTATAAGAACAGTAACAAACAATAAACAGATCAGCGCATAAGAGGCCATCATATGGGTACCCAATTTTTGGATTTAGAAATGAAGTACTAGCGCATAGTGTATTATAGAAATCAGTGTCATATAACATAGAGGAGTGCTGCTGAAGGTAGACATGATTTGTATTTGTTGATCTATCTGAGCTTGCTGGGCCCAGAGATCATGAGAATCCTTTTTCCAAGCAGTAATGAAATCATGATTTTGAATAGAATTATATAATGCCATTCCAGAAACTGTACCAACAGTTACAATTGAAATAATACCCACTATGGTAGCTATAATCCAGCCAATAAAACATTTGCTTCTTTTCAGGGATTCTCTCAGAACAAAAGACAACAACATGGAATCTGACCAAGGTTCAGAAATCTTAACTGGAACCCACAGACTACAGAGGATGAGATGGCTGGATGGCATCACTGACTCAATGGACGTGAATCTGAGTGAACTCCGGAAGTTGGTGATGGACAGGGAGGCCTGGCGTGCTGTGATTCATGGGGTCACAAAGAGCCAGACATGACTGAGCGACTGAACTGAACTGAACTGAACCACTGGACCATCAGGGAGTTCCCACAGTATTCTAATGTTAAGAACGACACTTTTTCCCCTTGGTGCCCAGTTCACCCTTGGGTGTTGGGCAGTGAGGAAAGGCAGCTGCCCTTAGGTTGCCCCAGACCTTGAAGAGGCCTCATTTGTCCAGGAAAGGCCAATCAACCTGCCCACTCACTTCAGGAGCTACTTCTCTAGGAGAGAGGGAACTGCCTTTCCTCACTTTCCGCATGCAGCCCACAAAATTATTTTTATGATTGCTTTTCCCTCCTAAAAACTTTCCTGAAACTTATTCAAACTTGGTTTTACCTGACCTCTATCCCAGAAAATTTTTTTTTCTTACCATAATTGCCACTTACAGTAATCAAAAATTCCTTAGGGGAAAAATTTTAATTTCCTTTGCTTTATAAATATGAAGCAAATATCTGTTTATCTTGAATTTTGATGAATATCTCTTTAAATACTTGACTCATCTTGAAAAAGTGAGTTGTCATAGTCCTCAGAAGTTCCTTGAGAGAGATCATTAATGAATAACAATAAATCTTAATGCTGCCCTAGAGAAAAAGAGATGATTTCAGATGGCTAAAAAACAACCTTTTATTTTTTGTTAAGAATTTGAAACAATTCAATAATTTATCACCATATGCCATTTTTAAAATAACTGCAAATAGAGCAGAACAAATGTTTAAAATTCTAAGAAGGGTTCGAGAGGCAGCTCTGGTACCTTTCCTTCTAAATTGTTCAAAATATGGGTTATTCTGTAATATAGCAAATATCTGATCTAGGTTTTCTGTGACCATTCTAATTTAAAAGACTCTGTCATGCTCTATAAATAAGTAAATTTTTTCCTGGCAGATCATGATTCGGATATATTATTATGATGTGCACAAAACTCCAGGGAAAATGTCTTTCCTCAGAAATACTCTAACCTCTGTGCACAGTAATATAAAGAAATTAAACTGAAATATTGTACTACTATATAATGTAAATATTATATAAATTAATATACTAGTGCTACAGCGACCCCATGGACTACAGCACCCCAGGCTTCCCTGTCCATCACCAACTCCCAGAGCTTACTCAACTCATGTCCATCGAGTCCGTGATGCCATCCAACCATCTCATCTTCTGTTGCCCCTTCTCCTCCTGCCTTTGATCTTTCCCAGCATCAGGGTCTTTTCCAATGAGTTGGTTCTTTGCATCTGGTGGCCAAAGTATTGGGAGTTTCAGCTTCATGCAGCATGTGTCATTCAATGAACATTCAGGATTGATTTCCTTGAGGACTGACTGATTTGAGCTCCTTGCAGTCCGAGAAACTCTCACAGATCTTCTCCAATACCACAGTACAAAAGCATCAACTCTCTGGCACTTGGCTTTCTTTATAGTCCAACTCTCATATCATACATAACTACTGGAAAAACCATAGCTTTGACTAGATGGACCTTTGTTGGTAATGTCTCTGCTTTTTAATATGCTGTCTAGGTTGGTCATAACTTTTCCTCCAAGGAGCAAGCGTCTTTTAATTTCATGGCTGCAGTCACCATGAGCAGTGATTTTGGAGCCCAAAAAAGAAAGTCTCTCACTGTTTTCTTTGTTGCCCCATCTATTTGCCATCGAGTGATGGGACTGGATGCATGATCTTAGTGTTTTGAATGTTGAGTTTTAAGCCAACTTTTCACTCTCCTCTTTTACCATCATCAAAGGGCTTTTAGTTCCTCTTCAGTTTTTCCCATAAGGGTGGTGTCACCTGCATATCTGAAGTTATTGGTATTTCTCCCGGCAATCTTGATTCCAGCTTGAGCTTCATCCAGCCTGGCATTTCACATGATGTACTCTGCATATAAGTTAAGTAAGCAGGGTGACAATATATACCCTTGAAGAACTCCTTTCCCAATTCTAAACCAATCCATTGTTCCATGTCTGGTTCTAACTGTTGCTTTTTAACCTGCATACAGGTTTCTCAGGAGGCAGGTGAGGTGGTTTGGTATTGCCATCTCTTGAAGAATTTTCCAGTTTGTTGTTATCCATATAGTCAAAGGCTTTGGCGTAGTCAACAAATCAGAAGGAGATGTTTTTCTGGAATTCTCTTGCTTTTTCAGTGATCCAGCGGATGTTGGCAATTTGATACGTGGTTCCTCTCTCTTTTCTAAATCCACCTTGAACGTCTGGAAGTTCTCAGTTCACATACTGTTGAAGCGTGACTTGGAGAATTTTGAGCATTACTTTGCTAGCGTGTGAGATGAGTGCAATTGTGTGGTAATTTGAACATTCTTTGGCACTACCTTTTTGGAGATTGGAATGAAAACTGACCTTTGCCAGTCCTGAAGCCAGTGCTGGCATATTGAGTGCAGCACTTTCACAGCATCATCTTTCAGGATTTGAAATAGCTCAACTGGAATTCCATCACCTCCACTAGCTTTGTTCCTAGTGATGCTTCCTAAGGCCCACATGACTTTGCACTCCAAGATGTTTGGCTCTAGGTGAGTGATCATACCATCGTGGTTATCTGGGCCATTAAGAACTTTTTGTATAGTTCTTCTGTGTTGGACACTACTGAGTGACTTCACTTCACTTCTGTGAAATCTTGCCACCTCTTCTTAATATATTCTGCTTCTCTTAGATCCATATTGTTTCTGGCCTTTATTGTGCCCATCTTTGCATGAAATGTTCCCTTGGTATCTTTAATTTTCTTGAAGAAACCTGTAAGTCTTTCCCATTCTATTATTTTCATCTATTTCTTTGCATTGTTCCCTTAGGAAGTCTTTCTTATTTCTCCTTGACGTTCTTTGGAACTCTACATTCAGATGGATATATCTTTCCTTTTCTCCTTTGCCTTTTGCTTCTCTTCTTTTCTCAGCTATTTGTAAGGCCTCATCAGGAAACCATTTCACCTTTTTGCATTTCTTTTTCTTGGGGATGGTCTCGATCACTGCCTCCTATACAATGTTAGGAACCTCTGTCCATAGTTCTTCAGGCACTCTATTTATCAGATCTAATCTCTTGAATCTATTTGTCAATTCCACTGCATAATCGTTAAGGGATTTGATTTAGGTCATACCTGAATGGCCTAATGGTTTCCCTACTTTCCTTTCCATCTTAAAAAAACACAAATGTGGAACAGTGATACCTTTTTGACATATTTCTATTTGAATTGGTTATTTTTATTTTATTTTGCTTTTTAAAAAATCAGAGTGTAGTTGCTTTATCATACTGTGGTAGTTTCTGCTATATAACAAGGTATAGCAGAAATCAGCTGTACAGAATCAGCTATATGTATATAAATATCCCTTCCCTCTTGGACCTAGTTTTACCCCTTCCCATCCCACCCCTCACATCTGGTCCCATCACTTCATGGCAAATAGATGGGGAAACAGTGGAAACAGTGGCTGACTTTATTTTTCTGGGGTCCAAAATGCTGCAGATGGGGATTGCAGCCATGAAATTAAAAGACACTTACTCCTTGGAAGAAAAGCTATGACCAACCTAGACAGCATATTAAAAAGCAGAGACATTACTTTGCCAAAAAAGGTCTGTCTAGTCAAGGCTATGGTTTTTCCAGTAGTCATGTATGGATGTGAGAGTTGGACTGTGAAGAAGGCTGAGCACCGAAGAATTGATGCTTTTGAACTGTAGTGTTGGAGAAGACTCTTGAGAGTCCCTTGGACTGCAAGGAGATCCAACCAGTCCATCCTAAAGGAGATCAGTCCTGGGTGTTCACTGGCAGGACTGATGCTGAAGCTGAAACTCCAATACTTTGGCCATCTCATGCAAAGAGCTGACTCATTGGAAAAGACCGTGATTCTGGGAAAGATTGAGGGCAGGAGGAGAAGGGGACGACAGAGGATGAGATGGCTGGATGGCATTGCCGACTCAATGGACATGGGTTTGGGTGGACTCCGGGAGCTGGTGATGGACAGGGAGGCCTGGCATACTGCAGTTCATGGGATTGCGGGGAGTCAGACACAACTGAGTGACTGAACTGAACTGATCCCACCCCTCAGGGTAATCACAGAGCACTGAGCTGAGCTCCTTGTGCTATACAGCAGGTTCACACAAGCTATGTATTTTACACAAGTTAATGTATACACGTCAATTATATACATGGTAGTGTATACATGTCATACCAAAATTCCAACATCAAATTAAAAGCATTGACTGTGATACTGTTGAACTTTGACCGATACTGAGAGGGGGCTCAGGGTAGCCATAAAGAGTAAATAATCTTGGAGAAAAAAATAATTTTTTTCTTTTTATCTATCTACTTATGTTATTTACATTAAAGTAATGATTAGCTGTGTGAAGTTTATGAACTTGGGCAACTCAGTTAACTTAGACTCCAGATTATTATTCTGTACAACAAGGAGTTTGAACTACACGAACTTTAAAATTTATGTCAGCTTTAAAATTTTATGGCTTCAGGGTTCATCTTTGCACGTATGTGAAATATTCATGACTGCACTAAAAACTTCATGATAATAATACTTTAGATGAGTAAAAACAGTGTTGTTATCCAGAGAAGGCAATGGCACCCCACTCTAGTACTCTTGCTAGAAAATCCCACGGACGGAGGAGCCTGGTGGGCTGCAGTCCGTGGGGTCGCTGAGAGTCAGACATGACTGAGCGACTTCACTTTCCCTTTTCACTTTCATGCATTGGAGAAGGAAATGGCAACCCACTCCAGTGTTCTTGCCTGGAGAATCCCAGGAACAGGGGGAGCCTGGTGGGCTGCTGTCTATGGGGTCGCACAGAGTTGGACACGACTGAAGTGACTTAGCAGCAGTAGCAGAAGCAGTGTTGCTATCAGGGCCAAAAGGGGTAAAGTGGGCTCGGCCTTGGCTACAGAATCCTCTCACAATGGAGGAGGCCCTCAGTAACATGCTGAGTTACTATCAACTACTTCTCTTTCTGTACCCCTCCCCATTTATGGACTAAGATTTTCCAGCTACTCTATTATAAAACACTTCCAAGGAGCTAGTTTGACACTGTTAATCTCCAAGACACACAGCTCAAGACAGACGTTGGGTTTCTAAGACAAGACAGTGATGATTTCTGGCATTCTTCTTTTAGGCCCTTTTAAGAAGTCAGATAGCCAGGAAGTAACTAACTAAAAATTTATTATGAAATGCAATTAAAGTAGTTGCAAAGTAAGTCTGGTCACTGAGTTTTTTTGTTTGCTTGTTTTTTTGCTTTTGATACACCTCTATTTGGCTTAGGCTTCTCAAAGCTAGCTGTTAGTTACAGAGCCTCTGCTCTGGAAAAGTGAGGAGTCAGGTAAATCTTATTAGCACTGGTGTGATAGTGCCAGAGCACAACACAGTCTGTTCTGATAGCATATGATATCTGTCATTGTAAGAACCCCCTGTCACAAAAAGTTCCTTTTTTTTAATGGTGAAAAGATGGTCAGAGGCTAAAAGCAGTGTTTTTCAATGGTTTGAGGTCCACCTGTATAAGAATTATTTGAGGAACTCAATAAACAGGCAGTCTCCTGAACACTATTCCATACCTGCAGAATCACAACCTGTGTAGGCCCTGGGAATCCTGGATTTTATCAACTGCCCCAGATGATTCTAATGAACTAAGCTGAAGATCTTCTGAATGTAAGCAGAGATTCCCACAGAAATTTCTGTAACAAGTGGTAGGAAATAAATCTATGTTTTGCATGTGTATGTGTTTAACAAATTGGTTAATTAACACTGACAAAAACAAACTAAAATTGGTCATTCGCCCTTTGATTCAAATGCTCATGGTAAATCTTTGGCTATGATCTGAACATACTATCAGTAAACAGAAAAGTGAAAGATGAATAAGACAGCAGTGGCTAGATTAAACGAGTCAAGTTCCCATAGTCTGCACACATCAGACTTCTTTTTTATTGTTAGTCCTAATATTCGTATGACAACCAGTCATGATCAATGTCATGAAACCATACTGCAAATTACTTCATTATGCCTAGTTCAAAATTCTTGTATGAACAAGCGTGCCATAAGAGATATGCCTGTATTTATCCAAAAATGCCTATATTTGACATGTGGACTGCCAAAGATTCACACGTTACATTAGAAGCAAATTTAAATGTCTGCTTAAATATCTGGATATGTTTAACATTATACAAATAGTCCAAATGTCTGCATTTTTGCTTAAAAACATCTACCTTTTTCTGTTTTATATATATATATACATGCATATGCTCTTTTTCAAAGTCTTTTCCCAATTAGATTTTTATAGAATATTGAGCACAGTTCCCTGTGCTATCTAGTAGGTCCTTGTTGGTTATTTATTTAAAATGTAACATTGTATTCATGTAGATCCCAAACTCCCTGACTATTCCTCCCTCCCAAAATGTCTACTTTCTTAATCATGTTTTTAAGCCCTCTTTCTATCAAAAATTGTTTCTAGGAAAGTCTACCTTGTTAACACTATTTGAGCTGAGCTGTACAGTTAATAATATAATTAAATAGTTTTTGTTTAATTCTGCTATTATAAATAAAACTAACCTATTATTAAACAATTTAAGAAAGGAAAGGAAAGCGAAGTTGCTCAGTCGTGTCAGACTCTTCGTGACCTCATGGACTGTAGCCTGCCAGGCTCCTCCGTCCATGGGATTTTCCAGGCAAGAATACTGGAGTGGGTTGCCATTTTCTTCTCCAGGGGATCTTGCTGACCCAGGGATCAAATCCTGGTCTCCCACACTGCAGGCAGACTCTTTACCATCTGAGCCATCAGGGAAGCCCACAGTTTAAGAAAGTATTACCTAAAAGGGAATTGTATTTATGTTGTTTCATCCCCCAGGAAAATTCTGTCTTGAAATCTATGTATAGAAGGAATCTTTTTGAACATAATGTATCTTAATGTTTCTCCAGATAAAGAATTTTGCAATAGTGTGATTTCCTTTTCATGTAACAGTATTAATCTTAAAGTGATCCACAATATCCTTTGAAAATAAAATGAAACAATCATATATTTAAGAGTTTGCAAAAAAAAGAAAGAAAGAAAGAAAAGAAAATGAGAACCAGGATGGCAGGATGGGCATTCTTTTCCTTCATTAAATTATGCAGTCGTCTTTTCATAAACAGGTGTTGAGTACTTTCTCAATGATATAAATGACATGATGGAGGGAGGAGATGGATAAAATTCCTGTTGTTAAGTGGTTTGCATTTGCAGTAGACCTCAAAGACGGTACAGATACAGGTAGCTATTATAGGCTAAGAAAACATATAAGGAGAATGTCATTTCTTCCAAGTGACTCATGGAAAAATATAGACAGACGGAGAGGAGAGTAGAAGTTAATGACTAACTACACTCTCAACAACCGTCAAGGTTACACTAGTACAATAGCATCTATCTTTGCCACTCTGGGTGCCTGGGATGGCACCTGGTTTTGGCAGTTGACCAACTTCAGGACCTTACTTACACTCATACACTGTCACAGCAAATATTCGCTTTGTGTTCCAGTCCTTGGGGAACTGGCATTTTTAATCATCAATTTTAATAAATGTGATTGTAGTTTTAGTAAATTAAGGTGATATAACTTCTCAAGAATATTTATATTTTAGTACACTTTCTGCATCATTAATTCATGTTATTAAAGAGGGTCTTAATTAGGGTTCTCTCAGAAACTGATCTTGAATAAGGATTCAAGTACAAATAGTTATTTTGGAGGATCTTCCAAGAAACAGTGGAGGAGTGAGGAAGTGGGAGTAGGAGGGATAAGAGCAAATAAATGGTGAATTACAAGGTGGTTCACCATGGTGGGTAAATAGAGCATAATCTCTCTAGGGAACTCTTGCCCCTGAAGGACACACTGCCAAGCAAAGCAGGAGCTGGGGTATTTATACACCAACTACCACCTGAGGGCTGCTCCAAAAAGGCATTAATTCTTTGGCACTTTCATTCACCTGACAAAGCTGACTCAGGCGGCCAGGGAAAACCCTCAGACAAAGAAATGCAGGGTCTGGCAGTGGGAGGGTGGGCCAGTGTGCCCTAAAGTAGACACACGAGGGGATAGATGGCAGGCTTGGTAGTATTTCTCCTGAGAGAAAGAATCATTTGAAAACATCCTGAAAGAAATAATTATTTTAATCATTCATCCTCCTCTTACTGACTTCACTTACACAGTGCTTTGCATACAAACTTCTTCAGCTCTACTTTAACAAAATTGAAGTCAAAAGGTATATATTCAACTGTTTGTCACATAATAATCTATCATCTATTTCCATTTGTCTACATGTTCATAAATTTCACTTTAATAGTCTTTCCTACAAATATATTCCTCATCCATTTTTTTCTGATGCTCACTGAGCACCTACTCGGAGCAGGCACTGTGCCCAGCGCTGAGGATAAGGGTGCAAATGAATTTTAATGTTTTGAAGAAAGAACCCACACATCTACAGATGGGCACTAAGGCCAATGCCAGAAGTATGTTCAGTTGAAAGAGACAAACCGAAACAGGTGATTAGCTGAAGCCCTCAGAGCAGGTCTCCAGATGGGGGATTTCCGGCTAGATTTAGAATAGCGAGGGCATGCCACGGTGGAGGAAGAACCTGCGTAAAGGACTGAGGTGTGACTACTCACTACTGTCAGAGTGTGTGCAAATGAAGGCATAATAACCCATTTCACAGTTCTCTCTTGCTGGATTTTCATTGTTTCCCTCTTTTTGTTGTTATAGATCACACAGCAATAGACACTGTTATGATTAACTTTTTTACTTAGTTATTTTTAAGTGAGAACTTCTGAAACTGGAATTACCTGGCCAAAGGAAAGTCTTTTGTTTCATCAGCGGCTATGTCTTAACGCTGCAGTATGGATAATGGAATTCCCAGCAAAATGATCCAGTGGCCTAAAGGGAGTAGCTTCAGTGCAAGACAGAGCCTGCAGTTTTCTTCCTTTCTTCCTTTCTCTAACGCTCTGGGCCTTTTCTTTGCAAGTTTCTACAGGGTGGTTCAGCTGTGAGGCCATGTGTTTGATGACTCTACTTGACCTAGCAGTGGTAAAATGAACAGAACTCCAGAGTTCAGACTATACATCTGGTCATTTTTATAACAGGACTCTGTTCTAAATTGCTCCTCTTTCAAAGAAGAATCCCTATATTAACTGAATTGACCTGGCAACAAATAGGCAACTTGTTACCTTTTATTTTAAAAATTAACTTTCAGGACTATTATTCAATCATTTATATTCCACTTTTAAAGCATTTAGCCAATATTTTTATAAAATGAGTGGAAAGGTTTTCTTTCTACTTATCAAATCTTCAAATTAAAAGAAGATACTTGGGACTTCCCTGGTGGTCCAGTGATTAAGACTCCAGGTTTCCACTGTAGGGGTGTGATATTGATCCCTGGTCAGGGGACTAAAATTCTGCATACCATTCACTCCACCCTCAAAATTAAAAGTACTGCTTGACAGAGAAAAAAAAAAAAAAAAAAAAGACCTCTACTTTTACATAAATACTAGCACTTTGGGCAAATTACTTTTTAAAATTATACAACTAGTCAGATATAAAACTTTTGTCCATATGTAGAGAGATATAAGAATTTTAACTCTATATACACCAAAATCTTAGTGTAAAACTCTTAGGAAGTTTTAACTAATTAAAATATAGGGGAAAGATACTATATTTACACAAATACTTATTTCCTTCACTGAATTTAAGGAAATACTTGATTTAGTCATATTCCAAACATGAAAAAAACAGAATTAAGTGGATAATCCTGATTCACACAATTCCTGGATGTTACACGCAGTACTGTTGTTTATTTTCCTTTTTCTATTTTTCTTGATTAGCTGCATACTTGCTGTCATTATTGCTCCAGATGAAATTGCTTCAGAAAATTTCCTAAATGGAATTATGCAATGTCTCCCACTCCTTTGATTTTTAAAAATTATTGTTTCTTTTCAAAGTAGAGTAAGGAAAATAGAACACAGAAAATCTCTCCTATAGATTTACCTAGAGTAGCTTCTATCCAGAGATGAAATTCAAATTATCTTTTGGGCCATCTGTTCCTCACTCAAGCAAAGTTATTTTAAGAGGGAGTTGGAGGTGTTAACTTTGAAATCTCTCTCTCCCTTATTTTAACAAACTCCTTGAGACAGAGAATCTCCGTACTCACTCCTGGCTACCCACACCCTCCCTGGAGCAGCTTGTGTCCTACACATCTCAAACCCAATAAAAATGACACAATGTGGAGCCCTCATAATTGGTACCATCATCTGATAACTAATCTTTACTAAGATGCTAAAGTCTATTAATGACTTGATATAATCAACTGCCATATTAGAAAGAGCACTGACTTTGGACTCAGAAAATACTCTCATAATCTTTCTGCATCACTTGTAGGTTATCTGAAACTCCATTTAACAGTGTAGTTCATATGATTGACTACCTATTATCTGCCACTATTCTCGGGACTAGAGATACAAAAATAATTGAGAAAAAAACTGGTCAATGTGCTCGACTAGTTTGCCAATAGTGAATGAAACATAAAAGTGAAAAAAGATCACATCAATACAATGATATTAGATACATATTCTGCAGGGAGGAACTGGAAAGCTAACTGACATTCAGGATTTTTCTTTTTCATGAAAGTATAAAGCCACTCAGAAAAGATAAGTTCCCCTCTTACTGGAACAGGAAAGTCTTTTTACTTCCTTTCATTAAACCTTGTTCATCTTAGTTTAAAGACACTACCTGAAGTAGTTAGAAAGAACACACACTAAGCTTCCTTAGAGATGTTGCTGCTGCTTTAGGAGATCTGCAATGAAGTCACTGCTACACTGGGTTTATGTCAAAAGTAATGAATGAGAAGATCTAATCTAACCGATGGAAACAAGGCAACATCTGCTTCCTCTTTTACAGGTGAGGAGATGGAGTTTGGAGAGGTCCAGTGACTTGTCCAAGGCCACACAGTGAGAGGCTAAGAAAACGTAAAGCCAGGTCTCTGACTTTCACTCATTCTCTCATTCATTTCTTTAACGGACACTTACAAAGAATCCACGGCACATAGATTGTGCAAGCCCTGCAGGGAATTCAGTATGCACGACACAGGCTATCTGCTTCTTTTCTTTCAATTCAATGCTTAATGTCAGCTGCATTTTATGACCATTATGAAGAGTTAAAGAGATCTTATTTATCTGAACAAAATTTAAAAGTCTGAATTAATATGAAGTATACAAGGTGACATGAGTTCTCAGGATAATACAGTGTAACGAGCCATCAGCATATTGGCACAAACTAATGAATATTCACACTCTAATCAGAATAGTAGCTAGGCTGAGTGAGGGTAAGTGACCTGAACTGTGCCTTTGATCTTAATCTTAGGGACAAAGAAGGGAGAGAAACAGCCACAGGGAACCAGTTCCCTAAATAAAAGAGTAAGGAAAAGATTATTAAAATTTTCTCCTGGTCATTGACCAAAAAGTAGGTAGGAGCTTTATCTTCTGGGCACTCTAGTTCCCAATCATAGCTCTACAGAACCAGACCACCATGGAACTCTGTCAGAATTCCTATTGAAATCCTTTTAGGTTAAAAGAAAAAAGCATATGAAAAGTAAAAACTAAAAATTATCTCTGTGCGTACTTTATGGCAGTGCTTACGGCTATTCCGAGATGTGATTCAGTGGGTTCAGCTGTCAGATGCAGCTGATTTGAGAGCCTCAGAAATCAGGATCTCTCCCAGCTCTAAGAAATTGCATTCCAACCAGAAATCCAACTGAGAGATGTGTGTGTCGCTCCTTGTGTCTTTGACTCCTAGAACCCCTGCAAGAACTCCCCCTCTGGTTGTCATCCCTTTTATTTTTTTATTGAAGGACAATGGCTTTACAGAATTTTGTTGTTTTCTGTCAAACCTCAGCATGAATCAGCCATAGGTATACATATATCCCCTCCCTTTTGAACCTCCCTCGCAGCTCCCTCCCCATCCCACCCCTCTAGGTTGATACAGAGCCCCTGTTTGAGTTTCCTGAGCCATATAGCAAATTCCCATTGGCTCTCTATTTTACATGTGGTAATGTAAGTTTCCTGGGTGTTCCTTGGAAGGAATGATGCTAAAGCTGAAACTCCAGTACTTTGGCCACCTCATGAGAAGAGCTGACTCATTGGAAAAGACTCTGATGCTGGGAAGGATCGGGGGCAGGAGGAGAAGGGGACGACCGAGGATGAGATGGCTGGATGGCATCACCGACTCAATGGACGTGAGTCTGAGTGAACTCCTGGAGTTGGTGATGGACAGGGAGGCCTGGCATGCTGCGATTCATGGGGTCGCAAAGAGTCAGACATGACTGAGCGACTGAACTGAACTGAACTGAATGTAAGTTTCCATGTTACTCTTTCCATACATCTCACCCTCTCCTCACCTCTCCTGAGGAAACAAAAATGGAAAGAGACACATGTATCCTATTGTTCACTGCAGCACCATTTACAATACCTAGAATATGCAAGCAACCTAGATGTCCATCGACAGATGAATGGATAAAGAAGTTGTTCTTTTTGACATAGGGACTTCTGCATCGCAGACTGCCAGGTGTGCCCCTGGTTTCCACAGACCTTAGATATTAAACTCTACAAATTTGGAAGTTGTCATTTCTCATCCTTTTTCTACCTAAATCTTCTTTGCACATGACTGGTCATTTCACTGCTACATATTATGTGATTTCATCATGATTAAGTAGTCACAGTAAAAAGAACAAACACCATTGTCTGAGTCCTGTTGGCAGCGGTCAATGTACATATTTAAGTCTATTCCTTTAAACCCAGAAGTTAATTGTTGTATACCATCAGTGACAGGAGAAAATAGCCTACAAGAGAAGCAAGGACCACAAGTATGTCTTATCTTTTGTGAACTCCTCCTTTCCTGGTCACTGCCAGACAAAATATTTATATATCCCTCTTCTTTCTTAGGGAAACATACTTAGAGTGGGAGAATAAGGAAGATAGGGCTCCATAGCAATATTGAGTTGATTCTTTCATAATTCAAATGGGGAAAGGTTGACAAGTTTAGTTTCATTTTTTAAAAATGCTCTCTTATGAATGCCTTCATTTTCTCAATGCACCAAACAAGAAAAAGTGGGGTTGTTACGGGCCTTTGGGGGAATAAAAAAAATGTGTTCCCGGAATAAAACATGTCAGGCTTCCAAGCTGCAACTAAAGCCATCCACAGCTACAGGGATCTTTTAGGGAGTTCACACCCGGAAACAGGTTTTCAGAAATTGGGTGTAGAGTTACAGTGCAGCCTATAAATGTGCAGGCCTGAAAGGAGCACCACATTCAACATACATATTGGGGCTGTAAATTACATGCAAAAGGGTCACAGCAATATTTCCACTTAATCTTCACCCATATCTCTCATGAAAACAATTATACAAGTATACGTTACTTGTTTATTTGCTTTAGGCTTTAAAGGATTTTTGTTACTTTTAATTCTTGCTTAAACTGGTGCTTGGGAAACTGTTGTGAGTTCAGCTATTGGTCAAGTTCTGGGCTGAAAGAAGCTGAAGTAGGCCCTTTTTCCTAAGATGCTTAGTTCCTCAAATTAGATACATTCTGTGCACATAAAAATTATGCAAGTGTGAGAAAAGGGCACTCGTGGTTGACCACAAAGCAAACTAGGTAAATTACCATGATGCAGGGTTACTAAGCAGAGGGTTCAGAGGTGACTGACCCCTATCTTCTCCCACATCTGGCCTTTCTCACTACCTGATGACAGGAGTACTGGAAACACTTGGGCTCCAATAGCAGCAAAAGAGGCAGATCCTATTGCTTTCTTCCAAATTCTTTTTTCTTCTTTTTATTACATTTTTTACAATTATTTTTAATTAGAAGATAATTACTTTACAATATTGCGGTGATTTCTGCTATACATCAACATGAATTGGCCATAGGTATACATATGTCCCCTCCCTCTTGCACCCCCTCTCACTTTCCTCCCCACCCCACCCTCTAGGATGTCACAGAGCACCAGCCTTGGGTTCCCAGAGTCATATAGCAGATTCCCAAAAATTCCCATTCCTATGTTTTACATACAGTAATGTATATGTTTCAAGGATATTCTCTCAAACCAGCCCACCCTCTCCTTCCCCTACTGTGTCAAAAGTCTCTTCTTTATGTCTGTGTCTCTTTTGCTGCCCTGCAAGTAGGATCATTAGTACTATTGTTCTAGATTCCATACATGTGTGTTAATATATGATATTTGTCTCTTTCTGACTTACTTCACTGTGTATAATAGGCTGTAGGTTCATCCACCTCATTCAGTCAGTTCAGTTGCTCATTTGGGTCCGACTCTTTGCAACCTCATGGACTGCAGCAGGCCAGGCCTCCCTGTCTGTCACCAACTCCTGGAGCTTACTTGAACTCATATCCATAGAGTTGGTGATGCCATCCAACCATCTCAGCCTCTGTCGTCCCCTTCTCCTCCTGCCTTCAATCTTTCCTAGCATCAGGGGCTTTTCAAATGAGTCAGTTCTTCACATCAGGTGGCCAAAGTATGGCCATTTCAGCTTTAGCATCAGTCCTTCCAATTAACATTTAGGACTGATATCCTTTAGGATGGACTGGTTGGATCTCTGCAGTCCAAGGGACCCTCAAGAGTCTTCGTCAACACCACAGTTCAAAAGCATCGATTCTTTGGCGCTCAGCTTTCTTCATAGTCCAACTCTCACATCCATACACGACTACTGAAAAAGCATAGCTTTGACTAGACAGACTTTTGCTTGCAAAGTAATGTCTCTGCTTTTTAATATGCTGTCTAGGTTGGTCATAGCTTTTGTTCCAAGGAGCAGGTGAGGTGAAGTTGCTCAGTCGTGTCTGACTCTTTGTGACCCCGTGGACTGTAACCTACTAGGCTTCTCTGTCCATGGGATTCTCCTGGCAAGAATACTGGAGTGGATTGCCATTTCCTTCTCCAAGGAGCAAGCATCTTTTAATTTCATGGCTGCAGGGACCATCTGCAGAGATTTTGCGCCCCAAAATTAAGTCTCTCACTGTTTCCACTGTTTCCTCATCTATTTGTCTTGAAGTGATGGGACCAGATGCCATGATCTTAGTTAAATAAGCAGGGTGACAATATCCAGCCTTGATGAACTCTTTTCTCAATTTAGAACCAGTCTGTCGTTTCATGTTGAGTTGTAAGTGTTGCTTCTTGACGTGCATACAGATTTCTCAGGAGGCAGGTCAGGTAGTCTGGTATTCTCATCTCGAAGAATTTTCCACAGTTTTTGTGATCCACTCAGTCAAAGGCTTTGGTGTAGTCAATAAAGCAGAAGGAGATGTTTTTCTGGAACTCTCTTGCTTTTTTGATGATCCAACGGATGTTGGCAATTTGATCTCTGGTTCCTGTGCCTTTTCTAAATCCAGCTTGAACACCTGGAAAATCACAGTTCACGTACTGCTGAAGCCTGGCTTGGAGAATTTTGAGCATTACTTTCTAGCGTGTGAGATGAGTGCAACTGTGCAGTAGTTTGAGCATTTTTGATATTGCCTTTCTTTGGGATTAGTATGAAAACTGACCTTTTCCAGTCCTGTGGTCACTGCTGGGTTTTCCAGATTTGCTGGCATATTGAGTGCAGCACCTTCAGAGCATCATCTTTTAGGATTTGAAATAGCTCAACTGGAATTCCATCACCTCCACTAGCTTTCTTTGTTTGTAGTGATGCTTCCTAAGGCCCACTTGACTTCACATTCCAGGATGTCTGGCTCTAGGTGAGTGATCACACTATCATGGTTATCTGGGTAATGAAGATCTTTTTTGTATAGTTCTTCTGGGTATTCTTGCCACCTCTTCTTAATATCTCCTGCTTCTATTAGGTCCATACCATTTCTGTCCTTTATTGTGCTCATCTTTGCATGAAATGTTCCCTTGGTATCTCTAATCCTCTTGAAGAGATCTCTAGTCTTTCCCATTATATTGTTTTCCTCTATTTCTTTGCACTGAGAAAGGCTTTTTTTTTTAATCTCTCCTTGCTTTTCTTTGGAACACTTCATTCAAATGGGTATATCTTTCCTTTTATCCTTCGCCTTTTGTATCTTTTCTTTTCTCAACTATTTGTAAGTCCTCCTCAGACAACCATTTTGCCTTTTTCCATTTCTTTTTCTTGGGGATGGTCTTGATAACTACCACCTGTACAATGTCACAAACCTCCGTCCATAGTTCTTCAGGCACTCTATCAGATCTAATCCCTTGAATCTATTTGTCACTTCTACTGTATAATCATAAGGGATTTGATTTAGGTCATCCCTGAATGGTCTAGTGGTTTTCCCTACTTTCTTCAATTTAAGTCTGAATTTGGCAATAAGGAGTTCATGATCTGAGCCACAGTCAGCTCCCAGTCTTGTTTTTGCTGACTTTATAGAGCTTCTCCATCTTTGGCTCAATAGACAATCTGATTTCGGTATTGACCATCTGGTGATGTCAGTGTGTAGAGTCTCCACCACATTAGAACCTATTCAAATGCCAAATGCATTCCTTTTTATAGCTGAGTAATATGCCATGTGTATATGTACTACAACTTCCTTATCCATTCATCTGTTCCAAATCTAAAGCACAGCTGAGAGTACATCTCAGAGCACAGTTGAGATGGGAGTAGTCCTGACTAACCTGTCTACCACAGGTCCTCTACGTTGTTCAACCATCTATAGTGTAATGATATGAAACAACCCTTGTGTTAACTTCATTTTTTTAAATCCAGCTTAGAATGGGGGACTCATGTGATACAATTAAATCAGACAGACTGGATTCAAACTCTGAACACAACCATGCTGGGCTAGTTGTGTACTCTGAGAAGGGTACTTGAACTCTTGGAGCTCGCGTGGTCCCCTCAGTACAATTCCATTCAGCAGGTATTTATGAAATGCCACAGGCTGTGCTGGCCTGAGGAATAGAAGAGGGAGAATCCACATGGACCAGTCTTAACAAGTAGGAGAGAATCACGGCAGTTGCGGAAGAGGAGGCAGAACCCGCAGAGCACGTGTGCAGGGCTCAAAGGAAGGTTATCTGGGTACCTTGCTTCCTCAGGGCCTGGACACATTCGCTGCTGAAACGTGCAGCAGGCCACGAGGCAAGGGGGACCCACGTGGCCTGCCCCAGCCCTCAGGAGGGACGAGTTGCTCTCCAGCTATGGATGTTCCTGAGAAGCTCGTGGAACTGAACCAGATGGCCCAAGGAGGAACCTGCCAGGAGCTCTGGCCAAGCTTGGAAAAAAACAGACCTGGATCTTCCTTCAGAAACCCCTTTGTCTTTTGAGTAGAAGAAAGGATAGAAGGAATCTGAAGATGAGGGAACTTGGCAGGCAGACAGAGGGGACCCTTGGCACGCTCTTTGCTTTCAGAGGCCAAAGCAGGAAGCAGAGCAAAGCCTCACAGAGAGAGAAAGGGGAGTGGGGAAAGGGGTGTACTGGCCTGACCAGTGAGGCCCTGGGATTTTCTCTGCGCAGCTGCTATGAAAGAATCACTGTCTTCTCATCTGCCCAAATGCAGGGTGAGGCCTGATTAGTGCTCAGATTCCTGAAAGCTTTCTGTGTCCCAGATGATGCCCCAGTACGTAGGAGGGGCCCATGAAACACGATGATTCCGTGAATACATGATGGAGACAGAAATGACCCCAGTCTTCTGAGTTCCTCATCCTACTGGCAGCTCAGTGACATGTGGTGCCACAGAGCAGGCCAGGGCTGGGGTGGGGGCAGGAAGTTACCACAGAACTGGGAACCCAGATCTAGAAGGAAATGATATATCAAGTGTGACTGGAAAAAAATGAGAAGTTAGAGAAACAAAAAGGCAGAAAATAAGGGTTGGAATGAAATGAATTCTGTAAAAGAGACTACTTCAGGCCAAAGGCATGGTTCAAAGGTGGCACACTGGTATAAAGTGAGTGGATTCCAGCAGTAAAACTGTCGTATTTGGCCAGAAAGTTGGCTCATTTAAAAATTAGAATTTAATTTAAATATCTGTAATGAGTTTCTCTTTAAATGCATAAAGGAAGCCTGTATAGAGGCTGACAGCTGCACAAAATGGGTGCCTTTAAGACGAAAAGAGCAATATGCTGGAAAGAGCAATATTGCATAGGAACCTGGAATGTCAGGTCCATGAATCAAGGCAAATTGAAAGTGGTCAAACAAGAGATGGCAAGAGTGAACGTTGACATTCTAGGAATCAGTGAACTAAAATGGATTGGAATGGGTGAATTTAACTCAGATGACCATTATATCTACTACTGTGGGCAGGAATCCCTCAGAAGAAATAGAGAAGCCATCATGGTCAACAAAAGAGTCTGAAATGCAGTATTTGGATGCAATCTTAAAAATGACAGAATGATCTCTGTTCGTCTCCAAGGCAAACCATTCAATATCACAGTTATCCAAGTCTATGCTCCAACCAGTAATGCTGAAGAAGCTGAAGTTGAACAGTTTTATGAAGACCTACAAGACCTTTTAGAACTAACACCCAAAAAGATGTCCTTTTCATTATAGGGGACTGGAATGCTAAAGTAGGAAGTCAAGAAACACCTGGAGTAACAGGCAAATTTGGTCTTGGAATGGGGGAATGAAGCAGGGCAAAGACTAATAGAGTTTTGCCAAGAAAATGCACTGGTCATAGCAAACACCCTCTTCCAACAACACGAGAGAAGACTCTACACAAGGATATCACCAGATGGTCAACACTGAAATCAGACTGATTATATTCTTTGCAGCCAAAGATGGAGAAGCTCTATACAGTCAACAAAAACAAGACCAGGAGCTGACTGTGGCTCAGATCATGAACTCCTTATTACGAAATTCAGACTCAAATTGAAGAAAGTAGTGAAAACAGCTAGACCATTCAGGTATGATCTAAATCAAATCCCTTATGATTATACAGTGGAAGTGAGAAATAGATTTAAGGGCCTAGATCTGATAGAGAGAGTGCCTGATGAATTATGGACGGAGGTTCGTGACATTGTACAGGAGACAGGGATCAAGACCATCTCCATGGAAAAGAAATGCAAAAAGCAAAATGGCTGTCTGGGGAAGCCTTACAAATAGCTGTGAAAAGAAGAGAGGTGAAAAGCAAAGGAGAAAAGGAAAGCTATAAGCATCTGAATGCAGAGTTCCAAAGAATAGCAAGAAGAGATAAGAAAGCCTTCTTCAGTGATCAATGCAAAGAAATAGAAGAAAACAACAGAATGGGAAAGACTAGAGATCTCTTCAAGAAAATTAGACATACCAAGGGAACATTTCATGCAAAGATGGGCTCGATAAAGGACAGAAATGGTCTGGACCTAACAGAAGCAGAAGATATTAAGAAGAGGTGGCAAGAATACATGGAAGAACTGTACAAAAAGATCTTCACGACCCAGATAATCACGATAATGTGATCACTCATCTAGAGCCAGACATCTTGGAATGTGAAGTCAAGTGGGCCTTAGAAAGCAAAGCTAGTGGAGGTGATGCAATTCCAGTGGAGCTGTTTCAAATCCTGAAAGATGATGCTGTGAAAGTGCTGCATTCAATATGCCAGCAAATTTGGAAAACTCAGCAGTGGCCACAGGACTGGAAAAGGTCAGTTTTCATTCCAATTCCAAAGAAAGGCAATGCCAAAGAATGCTCAAACTACCGCACAATTGCACTCATCTCACATGCTAGTAAAGTAATGCTCAAAATTCTCCAAGCCAGGCTTCAGCAATACGTGAACCATGAACTCCCTGATGTTCAAGTTGGTTTTAGAAAAGGCAGAGGAAGCAGAGATCAAATTGCCAACATCTGCTGGATCATTGAAAAAGCAAGAGAGTTCCAGAAAAACATCTATTTCTGCTTTATTGACTATGCCAAACCTTTGACTGTGTGGATCACAATAAACTATGGAAAATTCTGAAAGAGATGGGACTACCAGACCACCTAACCTTCCTCTTGAAAAATCTGTATGCAGGCCAGGAAGCAACAGTTAGAACTGGATATGGAACAACAGACTGGTTCCAAATAGGAAAAGGAATACGTCAAGGCTGTATATTGTCACCCTGCTTATTTAACTTCTGTGCAGAATACATCATGAGAAACACTGGACTGGAAGAAACACAAGCTGGAATCAAGATTGCTGGGAGAAATATCAATAACCTCAGATATGCAGATGACACCACCCTTATGGCAGAAAGTGAAGAGGAACTAAAAAGCCTCTTGATGAAAGTGAAAGAGGAGAGCGAAAAGTTGGCTTCAAGCTCAACATTCAGAAAATGAAGATCATGGCATCCGGTCCCATCACTTCATGGGAAATAGATGGGGAAACAGTGGAAAGTGTCAGACTTTATTCTTTTGGGCTCCCAAATCACTGCAGATGGTGACTGCAGCCATGAAATTAAAAGACGCTTAGTCCTTGGAAGAAAAGTTATGACCAACCTAGATAGTATATTCCAAAGCAGAGACATTACTTTGCCGACTAAGGTCCATCTAGTCAAGGCTATGGTTTTTCCTGTGGTCATGTATGGATGTGAGAGTTGGACTGTGAAGAAGGCTGAGCACCGAAGAATTGATGCTTTTGAACCGTGGTGTTGGAGAAGACTCTTGAGAGTCCTTTGGACGGTGAGGAGATCCAACCAGTTCATTCTGAAGGAGATCAGCCCTGGGATTTCTTTGGAAGGAATGATGCTAAAGCTGAAACTCCAGTACTTTGGCCACCTCATGAGAAGAGTTGACTCACTGGAAAAGACTCTAATGCTGGGAGGGATTGGGGGCAGGAGGAGAAGGGGACGACAGAGGATGAGATGGCTGGATGGCATCACAGACTCGATGAACGTGAGTGTGAGTGAACTCCGGGAGATGGTGATGGACAGGGAGGCCTGGCGTGCTGCGATCTATGGGGTCGCAAAGAGTCGGACACGACTGAGCGACTGAACTGAACTGAAGACGAAAAGTACTGTGGCTAAAATGTAATGTGTAACTCAGAGAATAAAGATGTAATCATGTTCAAATCTTGAAAACATTTAAATGCCATTAAGGAGTTTCAGCTTTAATGTGACAGCAATGAAGAGCCACTGAAGTGCTTTACACAGTGAGTGACAGCTCGTGTTTGTATTCCAGGAAGGTCGCTCAGCTGAAGTGGATGTGACTTGTGCAAGACAGAGGTTAAATGACCCATTACAAGACAACCGTAGGAATTCAAGAAAGACAGGATGTTGGCCTAGCCCAGGAAGGCATGAGAATGGGGGTGGGGAGATTCTAGAAGCATTCATTCCCCCTTCGTCATTATTAACATCTTCTCCTTTGTTTAGGGTGACATTATGCCCAGGAAGATAATTCTCCAGATTTCTCTATGGAGCTTTATCAATTTTCCAGAACAGTTGTACCAGTCCTGGACTCTTTCCAAGCATAATGTTTGCAAAAATAAGTCTGGTTTTGGTCAATATGTATTCAATACAATGCATCTATCAGGAGACAAAACTGGCAGAATTTAGCAGACATGGAAGATACTTACTTTGTAGACTTGTAAGGATTTAGTATGTAGAGTACCACCCTATCCAAAATAGAGGCCAGTAGCAAATATTCATTTTAGAATATTCTTTCTTCCTGTCCCTGATTAGGCATTAGCATACTGAAGTCAGAAACTAAAAATTCTGATCCTCCTAGCATTTGAACTTCATCTTCCACACTCTTCATACCAAGCATTTGATACTGGTCCACTAGCAATTTCAGCAAATGTTTAAATATTCCTTGGATATACAGAAAGTAATGTTTGTAGCAGATGTTCTCAGACACAAGTAAAATCCCAAATGGATTATTCAGGCTGATGTAGCTACAGATGATTATTGTGCCAGGAGATTTTTTATTTATTCTGTTCAGCTCTTCTAGCAGTTTGATCATTTTTGACTGAGAGTCATGGTGAAAGCAGAAATAAACTTCACATTTGAAGAGTTTATTCTGATTAGATAATACTTTGGGTAATATCTGATCATGGAAGAGAATATTGAAAGCAGAAAGCAAACCTATGGAGGCCACTGAGAAATAGTAAATAATAAACTATACACAGGTTCATCTGCTCTCAATGCAGTTATGTTATGTAAAGAAGGATTTGGATTGCTTAGCTAAATGTGTCTTGATCCTCTTAATGTGCACTGAGAACAAAGTGAAATTTAACAAAAAACCAGTCAGAAAGTACCTATACATGTGATCTCAGCTGTACTGGGAAAACAATTACCTATCTATGTGCACAGTGAGGAAAGTCATGCAAGAGGACTGGAAGAAAATGTACCCAGAAGTGACCATATATCCTCATGGAATGGCTTCGTTGCGTGTGATTTTACTATATTTCTAAGTTTTCTGTGACAGCATGCATTACTTTTACAATAAAAAGAGATTTATTACAAAGCATACTGGGCAGCATTCCTTTGACTTGACAGAGTTGTGTATGGGTCTTTAACTTAGCAGATCTCTAGAGCGGCTCCAGTCTCTGGGGACCTTTATCCCCTTTCATAGGAGTAAAAAGAAGGGAAACAACATGACGCGTGGATGAGGCAATACAGTTGGGTTGAGAATAGAACCATGGACAGAAGCACCTAACAATATTAACTTAGAAAATTTATATTAATAAACCAATAAGTGCTTTAAGTTTGAACTTCCAAAGTTATTTTTATATATACAAATCCATTACACACAATGAAAGAGGAGCGTGATGTAAACAGACAGGATGAACAGGATCTGTGCTTTGTCTTGCCACACTTAACAGTGTATGAATGCCCTTCGGTAACTGGGGAGATCTAGTCAACCATAAATAAAGGGAACTATGATGCCCTCAAAAACTCATTCAAGTCAATTAGATAAGCAATTCTGTCCCGTGAAATCTGACCTTTGCTGTTAGCTAATCATATTTATCAGAGAAAAGTACATTAACTGAAAAAAATAATTTATCTTCTAAAAAGAAATGTGATCTTCCAAGCATATCAGCAAAGATGTATTTGACAACTTATTATTTCCAAATAATAAAACTATTCCTCCAATGGGAAAAAACTCAATAATACTAACTGATGAGCAAAATATTAGGTTAAAGAAATAGAGTTAAGTGAATTTTCTTCCCTTGGGTAATAAAATAAGAATAAAGGAAAGGACCTTGCTCCAAGAAACCTTTGGGGAAAAGAAAGTTGTTTAGATTGGTTGATGTTTCTCAGAAGTTTGCTTTAGATCTCTCAAAAAAAAAGAAAAAAAAACAGCCATTCTAGAAAGCGAGCTAAGAAAGCGAAATATTATGCCTATGGCTATGGTGTAATGTCCTTGCAGTGTTGAAAGTAAGAGCATCTGAAAGTCAGGACAGCACACAGAACCTTGAAAGCAGAGATGCAACAAAATTCAGGATAGCAAAGTGAAAGGAAAGTTAGAAAGAAGCCCAGCCATCCAAGAAGCAGTGTAAAGTCAGATGCCATCCAAATTTACCATAAGGAAATAAAAGGAAATGACAACGCTGATGACAAATGACAAACTATAGTATCCACAGAGGAATGGGAAGAGAGAAGTCACATGTCTTCATGTGAATATCTGGGTGATTCCCAGACATGTTTAGCCTAAGCAGGACTGTGTGATCTCAGAGTTCTTCCTCCTCTGCTTGGCAAAAACAATGGACAATTGTCTCCAGTTTTGGTTTGATTTCTTTTTCTGCAACAAATGGCAGTTTGTTTACATACAGGAGAGGGAAGAAAAATTGAGAGCAAAAACAGCTTGTTAATCTGAAAAACAGAAATGTAATTCTAATGATCAAGCAATCTTGCTTGCTAACAGAACAATTTATTGAACACAGTCATAAAGAAAAAAAATGTTCAGAAATTGATGTTTTAAACATTGGATTTTTAGCAAATTCTCTTATTTGGTGCAGTCTTTTAGAAATCAAACTGATCCCTTTTTTTTGTTTGTTTTCAGTTCAGTTCAGTTCAGTTGCTCAGTCGTGTCCGACTCTTTGAGACCCCATGAATCGCAGCACGCCACACCTCCCTGTCCATCACCAACTGCCAGAGTTCACTCAAGCTCAATGTCCATGGAGTCTGTGATGCCATCCAGCCATCTCATCCTCTGTCGTCCCCTTCTCCTCCTGCCCCCAATCCCTCCCAGCATCAGAGTCTTTTCCAATGAGTCAACTCTTCTCATGAGGTGGCCAAAGTACTGGACTTTCAGCTTTAGCATCATTCCTTCCAAAGACAGACTGGTTGGATCTGCTTGCAGTCCAAGGAACTCTCAAGAGTCTTCTCCAACACCACAGTTCAAAAGCATCGATTCTTCAGCACTCAGCTTTCTTCACAGTCCAACTCTCACATCCATACATGACCACTGGAAAAGCCATAGCCTTGACTAGACGGACCTTTGTTGGCAAAGTAATGTCTCTGTTTTTCAATATGCTATCTAGGTTGGTCATAACTTTTTTGTTTTAGGTCACACCAAAGAGTTTCTACTGAAAATGACTGAAGTGCTGCTGTTATCCAAATGGTTTTCATTCCGTGATATTATTTTGTTTCCCCCGACTGCTCTACTGCAATTCATTTACGGTACTCACCACCCCATAGGTTAAGAGCCTAGTGCTCCACAAGACTGATCCCACTCCAGATGCCAGCCATACTTTCAGGGTTCTCAGGCCACCCGTATTTCTGACTACCTAGTCACAAATTGGGGGATTCCCATGACTCTCTCGGGTTCAATAATTTACTGGGATGACTCAGAACTCAGAAAAATGCAATACTTATTGTTATCATTTATTATATAAAGGATATAGATCAGGACCAGCCAAATGAAGAGGCTCACACGGCAAGGCCTAGGAGGATCCTGAAGGTAGAGCTCCCGTGTCTTCTCCCCCATCGAATCAGGGTATGTCACCCTCCCAGTGTACCAAAATGGCCATCAGCCTGAAAGTTCCACTAAGCTATGATGTCCACAGTTTGCGTAATATAGGCCTGATTTATGAGGGCACTGGCCATGTGGTTGAACTCAAGTTTTCAGCCCCCACTGCCCTCCCTGGAGGTTAGGCTGGCTCAAAATCCCAACCCTCCAATCATGTGGTTGTTCTTTAAGGGCACCACCCCGATCCTGAAGGTCATCTAGGAATGACCAAGGGTTACCTCATTAGCATAAACTCAGCTGTGATCCAGGGGCCTTACAAGGAACCAAAACACTTCTATCACTTAGGAAATTTCAAGGGTTTTGGGAGCGTCCTTCCAGGAGCTAGGAACAAAGACCAGAAAAATTCTTTTGTACAACATTAAATCAAGAACTGCAAAGTGACATGAAAACAATATATATTTGCAAGACAAATAGAAAACTTTGTCTTTCTCATTTAAAGTACACATCTGAAGGATGAGAAGGCCACGTCTGGTATAAATGGCATAATGTTTTTGTGTGAACATATGCCAGAGTAAGAAAAAAACATCAGTCTTATCCCAAGGAGAGTTGAAAGACAAAGATAAAATTGTTTTCTTTTCAATTGCTCTTGTTTAGTGGCTCAGTTGTGTTCAACTTTTGTGACCCCATGGACTGAAGCCTACCAGGCTCCTCTGTCCATGGGATTCTCCAGGCAAGAACACTGGCGTGGTTTGCCATGCCCTCCTCCAGAGGATCTTGCAAACCCAGGGATCAAACCCGTGTTTTCTGCATTAGCAGGAGATAGGGAAGCCCTTTCTTTTGGTACTTTCACTTTCTTTCAATGTCCTTCATTTCCCTAAGTGTCAGGCTTGCTTGTTCTTCTCTGTTGACTATTTCTTCCAAAGTGTTAACTTCAACATCTACTCAGCATCCCCAGTGTATAAAGACTGTCATAACTAGGTCTCTGTTCTCACAAGCCTGTCAGTCTAAAGGAGATAACAATCATGCTAAAAATTAAGCAGTGTGCCAAAGTAGAAACAAAGGATTTGGGGAGTGTTTGAGATATGAGTATTTATGAGAGAAAGCTTAGAGCTGGCTAGAAGAGGGTAGCACTTCAAAAGGGTCTTGAAGAATGATTAGGATTTCAATACAAAATGGAAAAGCAAGAACTTTGCCAGCTGAGTGAAGAGACACAAAGACCCAGAAGCTTAAAACCCTGTTTAAGGAATCTCCATACTGTTTTCCATAGTAGCTGTATTAATTTACATTCTCACCAACAGTGCAAGAGGGTTCCCTTTTCTACACATCCTCTCTAGCATTTGTTATTTGTAGATCTTCTGATGATTGCCATTCTGACTGGTGTGAGGTGAGAAGTTGCTATATAACACAGGGAGCCCAGCCTGATGCTCTGTGACGGGATGGGAGGAGGGGAGGGATCTCGGGAGGGATCTCAAGAGGGAGGTGATATATGTATAATCATGGCTATACATATATGTATATGTATAAACATATGTACATATTTATAATATGTATAAAATATGTATATTTAAAATCTGTATATGGATATATGTATAAAAAATGATTTTTATTGTTATACAGTAGACATCAACACAACATTGTAAAGCAATTCTTCTCCAGTTAAAAGATGAGGAGGGGTGTGGGTGGGGGGATTCAGGATGGGGGGGACATGTGCACCCATGGCTGATTCATGTCGATGTATGGCCAGAACCATCACAATATTGTAAAGCAATTATCTTCCAATTCAAATTAATTTTCTTAAAAAGGAAAAAAAAATTTTTAAACCCTGTTTAGTGAAACTATATGACTTCAACAAAATGCACAGGACTAGAATGGTAGTTGAGGCCATATCAGGCAGGCTTTAAACTCTGAACTGATGAGTTTGAATGTTATTCTTTGGGCAATGGAGAGCTTGTTGAAGAAGATGCTTTTGTGTCCCAAATTCCTCTAAGTCCTTCAGAAGCTTACAGGCAAAAACTGAGCCAGTTAAGACATTATTGAAATAGTCCAGACGATGAATGACAAGGAACCTTGGTACTGAACAATGAAAGAAATATTGGGGAAAAAAAGAAGCAACAGAGTTAAGTAATGGATTGTGGGGAGCAGAAATTAGAGGAACTGAAGAAAATTTCCAAATGTCTAACATGCTTGCTGGAAAAACAGTGTCATTAAAAAAATGAGAAACTCTCTTGGACTTCTCAAGCTGCTCTAATAAAATACCGTAAACTGGGTGGCTTCAACAGCATTTATTTCTCACAGTTCTGGTGGCCGGGAAGTCTAGGATTTAGGCGCCAGCCAATTCAGTTCCTGTGAGGGCCCTCTTTCTGGCCTGCCAACAGCTGTCTTCCTGCTGTGTCCTCACAAGGCAGAGAAAGAGAGGAAGCAAGCTATCCAGCCCAGTGACAAATACCACCATTTACCATAACTCTAAAACCTAGCATGGCACTTACCCCAAAGCTCCTCACCTTAATCTTCACTGTATCCCTGACGTGGCTCCTGCCTCTTTCTACAATATCATTTATTAACACTTCGTTTCACTCTTGTCATTCAATAATATTAAGAAACATATAATTCATGAATAGGTCACAATGTTTTAAAGTTCCCTATCTTACACATGCTATTCCCTATCTGGAATGCTCTTTTCATATCCAAGTCTTTATTTTCTTAATGATACTCATCTTTCAAGGTTCAGTTCAGGCATCACCTTTTCACAAAACGTTGTTGGGACATATCGCACAAGCTGAACTGAAATGTCATCAAATGTCATCTAGGATATACTACACCATAAAGTGGTCATTGATTCATTTGTCTGCTTTTTCATTGGACTGTTAGTCCCTGAGAGCAGGGATTGTTTCATTTTGCTTTCTAATTCCAGTACCTAATAATATATGGCAGATGACTGTATGCAAACAAACAAACAAAAAAACAACCAAATAGACCCAAAAAAGTGGGCCTAGTTAATTGATTAACTGGCTTCTCAATATTCGAACATTCATGGGTAATTAACGTACAAAACAGTACCCTCAAATGTTCAGCTTCTCTTTCCCTTGTGCTGCACTTGCTATTTAAAGGTCTATTTAAAGGGGCTGTGTCTAGACTAGCCAAAGAAGGCAAGAACAAAAAATTCTAACTGTAAATTTCTCTCAAGCAATATGATCTATTTTTAAAACAACCCTGTGGACCATTTCCAGGATAGCCAAGTTGAACAGAGTATCTTCTCACGAATTACCTCTCTAAGCTAATTCTCCATGAAGAATAGGGGAGAATGTTTATTCAAAATGAAAACACTGGAAAATGAGGAAAAGGGAATTATGTGGACTTGGATAAACCAGCAAAGGATGCTGAATACTAAAAGGGAGAATTTGAGTTTCACACACACACATGATAAACCATTCTTCCCAAAAGAGAATAAATGTGATCAGAGGACTTAGAAGGAAAGATGTTTTGGGCAGAGAAATTAGAAGACATTTAGAAATTACATTTGTGCAGACTGTACTGTATTTTCTTTGAGAATGCAAGTTCCTAATCCCAGAATCACTTTATTGAACTCCCACAGGAAATGAGGCTTAATACAGTTGAGTCTGACAAAACACCAGTGTAAATTATTTAGCAAGCATGGCCAAAGGATCACTACATCAATAATTAATCAGGCTTTCTGTTCATTCTCCTTTCCAGGGGTTAAAAAGTTGAGAGTATTACATCTAATAAATTGAGGGCAGGAGGAGAAGGGGACGACAGAGGATGAGATGGTTGGATAACATCGCCGACTCGATGGACATGGGTTTGGGTGGACTCTGGGAGTTGGTGATGGACAGGGAGGCCTGGCGTGCTGCTGTTCATAGGGTCACAAAGAGTCAGACACAAATGAGTGACTGAACTGAACTGAAATTGAAATCTGCCATACATGTGCTAAGTCGAGAAGAATCTATTACAAAACAAAAATATGCCCCAAACAAAAGCTATTTGACCACTTACGTTATTTTCCAAAACATTTTCAAACATATACAATCTAAAATTAGATTTTTAAAACAAGTTACTATCAATTTGTAAAAGAACACAAAGTTAACTACTTTACAATCTTGAGCAGAAATAAAGGGTCCATTAATTGTATAAAATTCAGCAAAATCTCATCATGGAATCTTGCTCAACTTCCTATAAATGAAAAACATTCAATATCTGTAGTAAGTGCAGAATGAACAGCTTCAAAAAAGCTGATATATCACCATTTGAAACCTAAATAAATGAAAGACTTGGGTCTCATGGAAATACTGATAAATGGAATCTTGAATAAGATCTAAGAAACTGAGTGCTAAGAATTAAAAGGATGCTCATGATTTCTGATTTGCTTGGGGATATGTAACAAGTCAAGACATTCTGATACACTCTAATAGTTTTGAAAATTGTTTTTGAATATGATTCAGGGTTTAATCCTTCAATCTAAAAAATTTTTAGGACATCTACTGTATATCAGGAATCAGATGAATTAAAAGAACTGATCTCAAGTATCTCATGCTCTGGTAGTAGAAACTCACTTATAACTAATTATAAGACTCTCAGTGATAAAACTGTTGGCTGAGAGAGGGGTAATCTCCCAAGTCTGGTGCTCTGGGGGCCCTGAAAACTGAAGGGCGGGCATTCTAAGATGGGAGAGCAAATTTTTTCTCTCACAAACTAGATTACAGTTCATTGAAGGCAGAACTGTTATTTACTTCTTTGTATAATTCACAATGCATAGTAAATTTTCAATAATTGCGTTTTGGTTAATTATCAAAGACAGTTCTGACTGATAAGCCTAAGTGATTTGAAATTTGAAAAATTGAAAAATCCAATGAAAGAGAAGTCAATGGGACAATAAGAAGTAAAAATTTTCACAAATTAAAAATAATAGTCATTAATATTGCCAACAATCACTGCACATGGTGACTGCAGCCATGAAATTAAAAGACGCTTGATCTTTGGAAGAAAACCTATGACCAACCTAGACAGCATATTAAAAAGCAGAGACATTACTTTACCAACAAAGATACAAAGATCCATTTAGTCAAAGCTATGGTTTTTCCAGTAGTCACATATGGATGTGAGAGTTGGACTATAAAGAAAGCTGAGCACCGAAGAATGGATGCTTTTGAACTGTGGTGAAGGAGAACACTCTTGAGAGTCCCTTGGACTGCAAGGAGATCCAACCAGTCCATCCTAAAGGAGATCAGTTCTGAATATCCATTGGAAGGACTGATGCTGAAACTGAAATTCCAGTACTTTGGCCACCTGATGCGAAAAACTGACTCATTGGAAAAGACCCTGATGCTGGGAAAGATTGAAGGCAGGAGGAGAAGCGGATGACAGAAGATGAGATGGGTGGATGGCATCACTGACTTGATGGACTTGAGTTTGAGCAAGCTCCAGGAGTTGGTGATGGACAGGGCAGCCTGGTGTGCTGCAGTCCACGGGATAGCAAAGAGTTCAACACAACTGAGCAACTGAACTGAACTGAAAAAGAAAAAAAAAAATGGAGCTGGCCAAAGGGTTGATATACATAATTCCGAAACGAGGCATTCTGCTTCCAAGCTGACTGATTCACATGGCTCATGACTCACATACACTGTTTATTACCAGTGCACACTCTTGGTCTCATGGACCAGAAAGTGGAAGCGAGTTTTTGCTGTGAATACCGAAAGACTCTGGTTTATACATTGCTATCAAAGAAAGAAATATAATAAGGTTTAAAATAATTTTAATTCTATGGGCAACTTAGAAATATAAGTTTTCTTCACTGGAGAAAAGAATAAGAAAGAAAAAGAATAAAATGAAGGAGAAATTGAAGTAAAGGGAATGAGAAGAGGGAAAGAGAGGAGGAAGGAAGAAAAGAATATTGCAGGGAGTACTAGAGCCACAAATATTCCATTACCGGGATCCAAGCTAGAAAAATTTGCATGGTATCATCACTAAGCACTGAAGATTTGGGCAATAATTATATGTCCAAAAGAACAGAAATTCATACAAGGTGCATCTTTGAAAACTAGAACTATTCTTTCCTGCTATTTATGATTTGAGATATAAGTTTGTTTTGACTTGCAGTTTAATAAGTGCATGTGCTTTCTGGAGGTTATCCTTAACTGCCTCTTCGAGTGAACTGTTCCTCTTACCCCTAGCCCTCATGGTTATCAGTCGGGTTAGCCCATACTGCTTTCCAGGGTGGCAGAGGGCAGCCAGGCGAGGTGGGGTTTCTGGGTCTCTGAGGAAGTAAAGGAAATGCTTGGTTCTCTGACAGTGTTGGCCACAGCACTTAGTCTGGGGACTTTGGTATAATTTACTGCAATATAAACCTGCCAGATCAGGTGCAGCTGTCAGCATTCAGTGGTTTACAAGGGAGTCGACTTAGTCCCGTGGGGAACAAATCCTTGGTGTTACATGACTGCTGCTGCTGCTGCTAAGTCGCTTCAGTCGTGTCCGACTCTTTGCGACCCTATGGACTGTAGCCTACCATGCTCCTCCATCCATGGGATTCTCCAGGCAAGAACACTGGAGTGGGTTGCCATTTCCTTTTCCAATGCATAAAAGTGAAAAGTGAAAGTGAAGTCGCTCAGTCGTGTCCGACTCTTGGCGACCCCATGGACTGCAGCCCACCAGGCTCCTCCATCCATGGGATTTTCCAGGCAAGAGTACTGGAGTGGAGTGCCATTGCCTTCTCCATAGTGTTACATGACAGGTAGGCACAAAAACTGGGGAGGGAGCAATGCCATTCAGAGGCCAACCTAGCTCTGATCTCTTCACAAAATTTAATTGGGTCCTCACTGCCATGAGGACGATCTGGCTTCTCTTTAAGTAGAGATTGCCTATATTACTGCTTAAACAAGTAGAGATTGTCCTTCAATGGTTTTTAAGAGTGAATGAAGTTTTCACTAACTATTGAAGTTACTATTGTCATAAAATATGACTCTCCTCCAGATATATTTTCAAATGGATTTATAAGCTCTGTGAACAATGGTGCAAATTTAGGAAGCTATTTCATTTCTCTTAATGGCTCTGAGCAAAACAATAGACTAGGAAGGGGTCTCTGTTTGTACCCATGATAGCTTCTATAATGAAAAAGGACAAACATTGATATTATTCTGATTTTTGCCTGCTTTCTTAATGAGGAGAATTGAGTTTTTACCCACTCCAGTATCTTTGCCTGAGAAATCCCATGGACAGAGGGAGCCTGGCAGACTACAGTCCATGGGATCATAAGAGTCAGACACAACTTAGCAACTGAACAACAACAAAGACATAGGATATCAATGTAGAATATGTTTGTATCATTTTACATGTTTGTATCATTCTACATCATTTCCCTATAGATGTAGAACAAGTCATTTCCAGTAAGTCATCCAGACAATGAGAGTCAAAAAGAAAAATAAAAAGCTAGTCCCTTAAATATTATCCACAAGTCACCTTGCCTAAATTAAATATGTTGTAAATGGGTCTTTTCATGCCTGAAACACTTGAAGATACACATGTGCATTCATCACATCATACTCATCAGACAGCCATTAGAGGACACTGAAATACTGTTTAGTGGTGGTCAAATTAAGTCATTCAAACTAGTATCTAGGCAGCTTTTTCTATATCTTCACTGCATTACGGTGTATTCCTATCACTCAATTAAATCAATAGTCCATCAGAAACTATTAAGAATGTCTATTGATTTTCAGGCACCATTTTTTAATGATTTTCCAAGAGTTAATTATCTTAAAAGCAAATGGGGAGCTGCCCCAGCGTGTTCCACACCAGCTTCCTCTAGGACAACAGTGATCATCAGGTACCCTCCACCAATGATGACAAGGCTGAGGCTGAGGTTACCTCCTCCAGCACCAAGCTGCTCCACAACAGGTAGGTTTGGACCAACATGGGTCTATCATTGCTACATCTTCCTCAGACACCTGTGTCTGAATTCAGAAATAGTGATGTTCATTTTCAGGTCGACATTTTCTGAGAGATTCATAGAATTAATTTCAAAAGTCAGTGGGACCTTCTACAGAGCAAATGGCCTATTTATTCTTGATTTAGTCATAGAACCTGCATAAAGCTTAGGATTACTCAAACAAGTGGTTTCCAACATTCTTTGCTGTTCAAAACCCTTTTGCACTAATATACTATCTTGAGAACTCCTTTAGTGATGTAAAACTTTCATCATTTTTGCCTGGTATACAATAAAGGACTAGCTTTTTTAAAACATGCATTAAAAATATTCATTAGATTACTCAGTCATAAATAAGAGTGAAATAATACCATTTGCAGCAACATGGACAGACCTAGAGATTATCACACTAACTAAAGTAAGTCGGAGAAAGACAAATATCATGTGATAGTGCTTAATATGAGTCTAAAAATATGATAAAAATGAATTTTGTATCCCACAGACATAGAAAACAAACTTATGGTTGCCAAATGGGGAAGGGGGTAGGAGATAAATTAGCTGTTTGGAATTAACATATACACACTACTATGTTACAACCAATAAAGGACAGCACAGGGAACTCTACTTAACATTTTGTAATAACTTGTAAGGGAAAAGAATCTTAAAAGAATATATATATGAATCACTTTGCTGTACGTCTGAAACTAACACAACATTGTAAACCAGCTATACTTCAATAAAAATTAAATTAAAAAATTAAAAAAACATTAATCAGGGTCTTCCTGCACGTCATGTATTGTGCAAGATGCCAGGAAGGCAGAAGAGAGCAACATGTACGTGGTCCCTGTACAAGGAATCTATCATCTTCCAGCGGAGCCAGAAAATTTAATCAAAAATATTATACTAAAGCATATTAAATGCTCTGGTAGCATTTATGATAATTTCTCCAAAAGGGAACTTTCCTATACTGTTGGCGGGAATGTAAATTGGAGAACAGTAAGGAGCGTCCTCAAGAAACTAAAAGCAGAGTTACCATATGACCCTCCAATCCCACTCCTGTGCATATATCTGGAGAAAAACATGATTTGAAAGGATACAGGCACCCCTGTATAAACATGCATTGTATCACTGTTTGTAATAGCCAAGACACGGAAGCAACCTAAATGTCCATCAACAGATGAATGGATAAAGAAGATGTAGTACATGTATACAGTGAAATACTACTCAGTCATTAAAAGCAATGAAATAGTGCCATTTGCAGCAACATGGATGGACACAGAGATTATCATACTAAGTGAAGCCAGAGAAAGACAAACATCATATGATATCACTTATATGTGGAATATTTTTTTAATGATACAAATGAATTTATTTACAATACAGACTCACAGACTTAGAGAACAAACTTATGGTTACCAGGAGAGAAAGGTGAGGGGTAGAGATAGACTGGGAATTTGGGACTGACATATACACAGCACATTTAAAATAGATAATCAACAAGGACCTACTGCATAGCACAAGGAACTCTACTCAATATACTGTAATAACCTAAATGGGAAAAGAATTTGAAAAAGAATAGATACATGTGCATACACCATTTAATCACTCTGCTGTACTCTGCTGAAACTAACACAATATTGTTAATCAACAATACTCCAATGTAAAAAATAATAATAAATAAGTAAAATCATTTCCCCAGTTTTGACCTTTCTAACCAGGTTAAAACACTTCATACTCAACATGTTTAAAAAGCAAGTGGAATGTTATAAAACAACTATACTTCAATAAAAAAATAAAAATAATTCTTTTTCTAAAAGCAAGTTGTCTTCTCCCTTCCCCTCCTGCTGTTCCCCTGTTTTTCCTGTGTTTCATAACTTCCCCTTCACCTGGCCAGAACCAGTAGAAACTAGAGTCTTTAAGCCTTTTCGTGATCTCTCAACCTCTATACTGAAACATCCCCAAGATGTCACTCTAAGAACTGTCTCAAAGAAGCTACTACAAGAAAAAAAAAAAATATATATATAACAGTATATTGTTAATTTAAGGCAATTTTAACATATCTAATTACATTAATGACTTTTAAAATTCTCTTCCCCATTTAAAAAGTGAAGCCTGCTGATTTTAAATTAATTGCAGAAGAAGTTATGATTTGTCAGCAAATAAAACTATATATCAAATTTTCTTTGGGAACCAAATGTACATTAAACTTTAACCATATGCTACAGAATCAAAAATAGATAAAATTGCTTTCATACTATAATTGCATTTTTGTCCTAAAATTTTTAAACTTTAAAAAAATCAGTAGAATCTTAAAAAAAAAACCTTAGTCTTCTCTTCTCACCTGAAAGATGAAAAACTATGACTCACACTGGTAAAGCAGGTTGTCTATAATCACAGAGAGAAAAGACAAATCTCCCATCTCCTGACAAATTTCCACAGAACTCCTTCAATACTGAATTCAGAGAACATCCCCCAGTATTATGATGATTGCTAAGGTGAGATTCAAGCCAGCTAATCATCTAGATAGCCCATCTAGGGCATATTATTCAGCATGCATTTATTTTTAAGAGGTTTCTGGTAATAGACACTTCATTATTCCGCAACAAAACACACATTAGATATCAGGCATAATCCAACAGAATTCTTTTCTTCTGCTATTGCTGAAGGCTTTAGAATAGAGGTTGAAAACTGAACTCATGGGCTGGATTCAGCCCTACATATATTTGTTTGGCAGATGTAATTTTTTTAAAATTAAGTTTTGAGAAATTTTAACCAATAATCAAAAAATTTTCCCACTAAGAAAAATCATAGGAAGTGCGCTCGGCGGCCCCGCGGATCTGTCTCTTGCTTCAACAGTGCTTGGACGGAACAGACCCAGGGACGCCCCTTGCTCCAGCCTCCGACCACCCTCCAACCTTTTTCCAGTCGCAACCTCCGGAGCCAGCCACTCAGCTGTCCGCGATCACCGGGACCAGCCACCATTTTTTAACTCCTTATTACCAACCAATCATGAGCTCCCAGATTCGTCAGAATTATTCTACCAAGGTGGAGGCCGCGGACAACCGCCTGGTTAACATGCAACTGCGGGCCTCCTACACCTACCTCTCTCTGGGCTTCTATTTCGACCGCGACGATGTGGCCCTGGAGGGTGTGGGTCACTTTTTCCGCGAATTAGCCAAGGAGAAGCGCGAGGGCGTGGAGCGTCTCTTGAAACTGCAAAACCGGGCGTGGCGGCCGCGCCCTCTTCCTGGATGTGCAGATGCCATCTCAAGATGAGTGGGGTAAAACCCAGGACACTATGGAAGCCGCCCTGCTCCTAGAGAAGAACCTGAATCAAGCCCTGTTGGATCTGCATGGCCTGGCTTCTGCCCGCGGAGACCCCCACATCTGTGACTTCCTGGGGAACCACTTCCTAGATGAGGAAGTGAAACTCATCAAGAAGATGGGTGACCACTTGGCCAACCTCCGCAGGCTTGCTGGTCCCCAGGCTGGGTTGGGCGAGTATTTCTTCGAAAGGCTTACCCTCAAGCACGACTAGGAGCTTCTGGAGACCAGTGGCCATTGAAGAACCCGCCTAACATCAGGGCTGCCTGAAGCCCTCTCTGCACCCACTAGGCAGCTTTTTAACACCCTGGAGCCCTCTCTCAAGCCTTGGACCAAGTGGAAACAATAAAGCTTTTTGCAGCAAAAAAAAAGAAAAAGAAAAATCATAATGTGTTCAACGCTGGTACTATATTTCCACTTGGCAAAAACTATTAAAGCTGAGCAGCTGCTCTGCCAAAAGATAGGCATTCTCTGCTTGACCAGTGTCCCCACCCCTTCTAAGGGTCTCTTTTCCCAGCTGGCTCCTCTTACTTCTGTTACTTGACTGGTCCCTAGGATATCTGAATTTGCAACGTATGTTTCAGAGTCTTAGCTGACAATATTTTGTCCACTCTTTAAAAGATATTATATAAAAGGTTCACAGGCATTTGGAGGATGGAAGGTTTGAGGGAAAGTAAAGCATTGACTATGCCAAAGCCTTTGACTGTGTGGATCACAGTAAGCTGTGGAAAACTGTGAAAGAGATGGGAATACCAGACCACCTGACCTGCCTCTTGAGAAATCTGTATGCAGGTCAGGAAGCAACAGTTAGAACTGGACATGGAACAACAGACTGGTTCCAAATAGGAAAAGGAGTACATCAAGGCTTTATATTGTCACCCTGTTTATTTAACTTACATGCAGAGTACATCATGAGAAATGCTGGACTGGAAGAAACACAAGCTGGAATCAAGATTGCCGGGAGAAATATCAATAACCTCAGATATGCAGATGACACCACCCTTATGGCAGAAAGTGAAGAGGAACTAAAAAGCTTCCTGATGAAAGTGAAAGAGGAGAGTGAAAAAGTTGGCTTCAAGCTCAACATTCAGAAAACGAAGATCATGGCACCCGGTCCCATCACTTCATGGGAAATAGATGGGGAAACAGTGAAAACAGTGTCAGACTTTATCTTTTGTGGCTTCAAAACCACTGCAGATGGTGACTGCAGCCATGAAATTAAAGGATGCTTAGTCCTTGGAAGAAAAGTTATGATCAACCTAGACAGCATATTCAAAAGCAGAGACATTATTTTGCCGACTAAGGTCCGTCTAATCAAGGCTATGGTTTTTCCTGTGGTCATGTATGGATGTGAGAGTTGGACTGTGAAGAAGGGTGAGTGCCGAAGAATTGATGCTTTTGAACTGTGGTGTTGGAGAAGACTCTTGAGAGTTCCTTGGACTGCAAGGAGATCCAACCAGTCCATTCTGAAGGAGATCAGCCCTGGGATTTCTTGGAGGGAATGATGCTGAAGCTGAAACCCCAATACTTTGGCCACCTGATGAGAAGAACTGACTCACTAGAAAAGACCCTGATGTTGGGAAAGACTGAGGACAAGAGGAGAAAGGGGAGACAGAGGATGTGACGGTTGGATGGCATCACTGACTCAGTGGACATGAGTTTGACCAAGCTCCGGGAGTTGGTGATGGATAGGGAAGCCTTGCATGCTGCAGTTCATGGGGTCACAAAGAGTTGGACACGACTTAGAGACTGAGCAACAACAGCAAAACTACATTGAAAATGGTAACTCATTCTGGGCTAGTATTAAGCGTGTGATCAACTTATTTTCTCTGTAACACTGGCAAGACATAGGTCACAAATATAAATAGAAGGACCTTGGCCACAGCCTCCTTTCTCTTCCCACCTCTGATTCCAGCCCATAGTTTAAGAGGCCTCTTGTGCACACGTGTGAAAAACTTGGCTTTATAGCCAAAGTCTGGTGACTTTATATTGAAGTAACATGTCTTGGCCCTAGAAGTGGATGGATTCTGGTGAGAGGCTCATATATACCATGCACACCATGTACACTATGCACACCATGCACATCTTGCATACCATGCACACTGTGGAAGTGAGCGAAGAACCCCTTGAGGAGGGATTTCCAGGATTCCAGAAGAGGAGGACACAACTGCTCCCCCACCGAATCCTCACACTACAGAGAGAACAGCTGAAGGAACATTTGTACATTGTTCTCCAATTTTTGGATCTTTGCCAGCCTGATAGGTGAGAAACCTAACTTCCCACTAGTCTTAACTCACATTTCTTTTAATCAGAATGAAGTTGAACATCAACTTTATTTGGAAATAAACCATTCACAAGCCCAGGACTACTATTAGCAATACTGTCAGCTCGAGATTACCTGGGATGTTGGTGAGGCAGACATTTTTCAGATTGTCAAATATGGTATAGATGATTTAATGTTAACTTATTTCATGATATTTTATGATTCTAATATCCAAAACTGTTTGAAAGAGTGCAAAAAAAAAAACCAACAAACTATGCATTTGGGCACTGGATATGACAGAAACTGCTTTCCCCCAAAAATGGCCTAAAATGTCTGCTCTTTGGTAAATCACAGTAGTACCCAAGTTAGGGAAAGACACAGTCCAAAGCAAATATTCTTCTACCCCCACTCTTTTAGAGTCAAAGATCTAAATAAATGGAGAGAAATATTGTGTTCATCATCTGGAAAATTCTATTTTTTAAGATGAAAAATCACATCTCTCTAAATACCCAGTGCAATCCCAATGAAAATCCCAGCAGGATTTTTTAATAGAAAGCAACAATTTGATTCTAGAATTTATGTGTAAGGGTAAAAGATTTAGAATAATCAAAACACTTTTTGAAAAGAAGATAAAGTTGGAGAACCTACACTACCAGATGTTAAGATCTACTACTAAAACTACAATAATCAAGACAATCCCATTCACCACTGCAACAAAAAGAATGAAATACTTAGGAATAAATCTACCTAAAGAAACAAAAGACCTATATATAGAAGACTATAAAATACTGATGAAAGAAATCAAAGATAACACAAATAGATGGAGAAATATGCCATGTTGGTGGATTGCAAGAATCAATATAGTGAAAATGATTATACTACCCAAAGCAATCTATACATTTAATGTAATCTATATCAAGCTACCAACAGTATTTTTCACAGAACTAGAACAATTTCACAATTTGTATGCAAACACAAAAAACCTTGAATAGCCAAAGCAATCTTGAGAAAGAAAAATGGAACTAGAGGAATCAACCTGCCTGATTTCAGACTATACTACAAAGCTAAATCATCAAGACAGTACGGTACTGACACAAAGACAGAAATATAGATCAATGGAACAAAATAAAAAGCTCAGAGATAAATCCATGCACCTATGAACACCATATCTTTGACAAAGGAGGCCAAAAATACAATGGAGAAAAGACAACTCTTTAACAAGTGGTACTGGGTAAACTGGTCAACCACATGTAAAAGAATGAAACTAGAATAGTTTCTAACACCATACACAAAAATAAACTAAAAATAGATTAAATAGCTAAATGTAAGACCAGAAACTATAAAACTCTTAGAAGAAAACAGGCAGAACACTCTCTGATATAAATCACAGAAACATCATAGAAGATTACATCTCCCAGAGTAATGGAAATAAAAACAAAAATAAACAATGGGACCTTATTAAACTTAAAAGTTTTTGTACAATGAATGAAACTATAAGCAAGGTGAAAAGACAGCCTTCAGAATGGGAGAAAATAGTAGCAAATGAAACAACTGGCAAAGAATTAATCTCCAAAATATACAAGCAACTCATGCAGCTCAATACCAGAAAAACAACCCAATCAAAAAGTGGCCCAAAGAACTAACCAGACATTTCTCCAAAGAAAACATACAGATGGCTAATAAACACATGAAAAGATGCTCAACATCACTCATAATTAGAGAAATGCACATCAAAATCACAATGAGATATCATCTCATGCTGGTCAGAATGGCCACCATCAAAAAGTCTACAAACAATAAATGCTGGAGAGGGTGTAGAGAAAAGGGAACCCTCTTACACTGCTGGTAGGAATGCAAACAGGCACAACCACTATGGAGCACAGTGTGGAGATTCCTTAAAAAACTGGAAATAGAACTGCATATGACCCAGCAATCCCACTGCTGGACATACACACTGAGGAAACCAGATTTGAAAGAGACACATTATCCCAATGTTCACTGTAGCACTGTTTAAAATAACTAGGACATGGAAGCAACCTATATGTCCATCAGCAGACAAATGGATAAGGAAGTTGTACAAAAGAACACATTTGAGTCAGTTCTAATGAGGTAAATGAAACTGGAGACTAGTATACAGAGTGAAGTAAGTCAGAAAGAAAAACACCAATACAGTATATTAACGCATATATATGGAATTTAGTAACGATGATCCTATATGCAAGGCAGCAAAAGAGACATATGTAAAGAACAGACTTTTGGACTATGTGGGAGAAGGCGAGGGTGGGATGATTTGAAACAATAGCATTGAAACATGAATATGACCATATGTAAAACAGAAGACCAGTGCAAATTTGAGGTCTGAAGCAGGGTACTCAAAGCTGGTGCTCTGGGACAAGCCAGAGGCATGGGTGGGGAGGGAGGTGGGAAGTAGGGTTCAGGACAGGGAGACACTTGCACCCATGGGTAATTCATGTCGATGTATGGTAATCAGTCAGTTCAGTTCACTTGCTCAGTCGTGTCTGACTCTTTTCGACCCCATGGACTGCAGCATGTCAGGCCTCCCTGTCCATCACCAACTCCTGGAGATTACTTAAACTCATGTCCATTGAATCAGTGATGCCACCTATCCATCTTATCCTCTGTGGTCTCCCTTTCCTCCTGCCATCAGTCTTTTCAAATGAGTCAGCTCTTCGCATCAGGTGGCCAAAGTATTGGAGTTTCAGCTTCAGCATCAGTCCTTCCGATGAATACTCAAGACTGATCTCCTTTAGGATGGACTGGTTGCATCTCCTTGCAGTCCAAGGGACTCTCAAGAGTCTTCTCCTTCACCACAGTTCAAAAGCATCAATTCTTCGGTGCTCAGCTTTCTTTATAGTCCAACTCTCACATCCATACATGACTACTGGAAAAACCATAGCCTTGACTAGATGGACCTTTGTTAGCAAAGTAATGTCTGCTTTTAATATGCTGTCTAGGTTAGTCATAACTTTCTTTCCAAGGAGTAAGCATATGGTAAGTATATGGTAATAACCACCACAATATTGTAAAGCAATTATCCTCCTATTCAAATAAATTAATTTAAAATAAAGAAAGCAATGGAATGAACTCAGAAACAAACAAACAAACAAAAAGATGGTGTGGTTTTGCTGAAAAGATAAAAACAAAGATTATTGGAGCAAAAGTGGACCCATACAAAAGTAATCAATAGATTTTTAATGAAGGTGCAAAGGCAGCTTAATGGAAAGCTATAATCTTTCAACAGATTATACTGTAACAAGTTGGATATCTATACACAAATAAATTTCAGTCTGTATCTGTGGCTTATGCAAAAATTAACTCAATGAATTGTAGACCTAGAGGCAAAACCAAAAACTAAAACTTCTAAAAGCAAATGTAGGAGAAAATATCTGTAATCTTATGTAGAGAAATTTTTCTTAGATATGACACCATAAGCACAATTCATAAAAGGAAATTGATAAATTAGACTTCGTCAAAGGTACAAGAAAGATATACAAATGGCAAATAAGCCCATGAAAAGTTGGGTAAAATCAAATTAAAACCATAGCACTACACACCTATAAAAATACTTAAAAATAAAATAACAGTACCAAGTACTGGCAAGGACGTGGAGAAACTGGAATATGCACCCACTGCTGATAAGAATGCAAGAGAATAATCATTTTGGAAAATGAGTTGCCATTTCCTTATAAAGTTAAATGTATACTTATCATGTGACCCAAGATTCCTATTTCTTAGGTGTTTATTTTCCAGGTGAAATTAACACTGTCCACACTATAGCCTGTACGTGAATTTTTACAGTGGCTTTATTTATAATTACGAAACCTGGAAACAGCTTAAATGTTTTTCAATAGACTATGGTTCCACCACACAACAGAACACAACGTAGCAGGAGAAACCAGTTCCAATCAACAGGTGAATTCCAAATGCAGTGCTCTAATGAAAGAAGCCAGGCTCTAAAGGCTTCATTCTGTATGAATCATGCATATGATTCTAGTTCTATATCATGCTATAAAAGCCAAAATTAAAGGAACAGATAACTGATCGGGGATTGACAGGAAGTAGTGATGAAGGGGTGTGTTGGCTATAAGGGGACAGCAGAAAATATGGGCAAATTATGGGACTTCTCTGTATCCTGGTTGTGGGGGTCACACAACTGTATAAATTTGTCAAAACTCATAGAAATGCACACGAAAAAGGCTAAACTTTTTAAACAAAACATTGAAATCTCCTTTTTCAGGTCTTCCCTGACCACCTAATGACTCTTATTGTTTATGTTCCTGTTTAAATTTTTCTGTATTGTACTTTATCACATTCTAGAATTTTTGTTATTTATTTACTGGAATACTTATTGTCTTTCTTCTCTGCTGGAATACACTCTATGAATGTCCAAGGTTCATATTTTTCTACTTAAAACATCTAGATTTAATAGAGCAACAAAAAATAAGGAGGTTGGTTATACTGTTGCTAGTAGATATAATTGTCGTCTGAGTTAAATTCACCCATTCCAGTCCATTTTAGTTCTCTGATTCCTAAAATGTCAACGTTCACTCTTGCCATCTCCTGTTTGACCACTTCCAATTTGCCTTGATTCATGGACTAACATTCCAGGTTCCTATGCAATATTGCTCTTTATAGCACTGGAACTGGCTTCTATCACCAGTCACATCCACAGCTGGGTGTTGTTTTTGCTTTGGCTCTGTCTCTTCATTCTTTCTGGAGTTATTTCTCCACTGATCTCCAGTAGCATATTGGGCACCTACCGACCTGGGGAGTTCATCTTTCAGTGTCCTATCTTTTTGCCTTTTCATACTGTTCATAGTGTTCTCAAGGCAAGAGTACTGAAGTGGTTTACCATTCCCTTCTCCAGTGGACCACATTTTGTCAGAACTCTCCACCATAACCCATCTATCTTGGGTGGCCCTACACGGCATGGCTTAGTTTCATTAAGTTAGACAAGGCTGTGGTCCATGTGATTAGACTGGTTAGTTTTCTGTGATTGTGGTTTCAGTCTATCTGTCCTCTGATGCCCTCTCTTAGCGCTTACCGTCTTACTGGGGTTTCCCTTACCTTGGACGTGAGGTATCTCCTCTTCAGCCACTTGCCACTCCAGCACTGTGCAGCCAGCCACTCAACATTCAGAAAACTAAGATCATGGCATCCGGCCCCATCATTTCATGGCAAATAGATGGGGAAACAATGTGAGATCTTATTTTGGGGGAGGGCCAAAATCACTGAAGATGGTGACTGCAGTCATGAAATTAAAAGACACCTGCTCCTTGGAAGAAAAGCTATGGCCAACCTATAAAGCATATTAAAAACCAGAGACATTACTTTGCCAACAAAGGTTCATCTAATCAAAGCTGTGGTTTTTCCAGTAGTCATGTATGGATGTGAGAGTTGGACTATAAAGAATGCTGAGTGCCGAATAATTGATGCTTTTAAACTGTGGTGTTGGAGAAGACTCTTGAGAGTCCCTTGGACTGCAAGGAGATCCAGCCAGTCCATCCTAAAGGAAATCAGTCCTGAATATTCATTGGAAGGACTGATGCTGAAGCTGAAATTCCAAGGCCCCCTGACATGAAGAACTGACTCATTAGAAGAGTCTCTGATGCTGGGCAAGATTGAAGGCATGAGGAGAAGAAGACCACACAGGATGAGATGGTTGGATGGCATCCCCGACTTGATGGATGTGAGTTTGAGTAAGCTCTGGGAGTTGATGACGGATAGGGAAGCCTGGTGTGCTGCAGTCCATGGGGTCCCAAAGAGTCAAACACGACTGAGCAACTGAACTGAACTGAACTGTGTTCTGATATTTCTTTTAACCACATGGCAGTCTGGCTCCCAATCTGGCAACAGCCTCCTAATGACTAAAGCAAGTTGTTGAAATTAATAGCTGCAACACTGATTCCCAGGCCACACCAGGCGTCTTCCCCAGGGGGTGCCAAGTTCAAATATAAACTAAAAGGGAATGCTCTCTGAAAAGTATGAAGTGGGATCCCAGACAACTGAGTAGCACTGAGCGCTGACACTGAGCCAAATGTCCCTTTAGTGACCTCTATGTTTATTACCATCAAGGCATAACCGAAAAGGTTGTTCTTTCTCACATTATCACTTCTGCTTCTTTAATAATACCGGAGGCAAAGAAATTACTAGGCATTCCATGTAAATTGTATAAAACTATTTTACTCTTCTGGCCCTATTGACTTAAGATACCCCCAGTGTCTTACTTTCCAGAGAAGGCAATGGCACCGCACTCCAGTACTCTTGCCTGGAAAATCTCATGGACAGAGGAGCCTGGTGGGCTGCAGTCCATGGGGTTGTTGCTAAGAGTCGGACACGACTGAGCGACTTCACTTTCACTTTTCACTTTCATGCATTGGAGAAGGAAATGGCAACCCACTCCAGTGTTCTTGCCTGGAGAATCCCAGGGACAGCAGAGCCTGGTGGGCTGCCATCTATGGGGTCACACAGAGTCGGACACAACTGAAGCAACTTAGCAGCAGCAGCAGCAGCAATGTCTTATTTCAACCCCTATGGCTTATATATGGCCTTTTAAAAATGAATTTTCTAATTTCCTTGCTAACAGCTCACAAATGATAGTTCTTTCATCAGTTTATAAAACTTCCACAGAACAGCCCTTCTCTAATAAAGCGGCTGTTGACAAAACCACTTGCCCACACTGCTTGGTGAAATGCTTGAGAAATTTAAAGCAAAATTTGAAGATGCTTCTCTGTCTGATATGAACTTACAATAGGAAGTCCATCTCAGTTCAACAAACTAGATGATCAGTTTAGGCATGGGTAAATCACACTGTCCTGAAAATTGTCAAGAAAACAGTTTTAAGTTCCCTTAGTAACGCATTAGTTTTTTCTCAGTCTCAGAACTGAAGACTGAAGAAGAGCAAAGCTGAACGAGACTTGCATCACATTCTGTGGTGTTTTGCAGTTTAAAAATAAAGAAAATAATAAAAATAAAGAAAATAAAACTTCATTATTGATTTATGATAAGTGACTAAGTATAAGATGAAGTAGAAAAAAACAAGATACAAAATGATATACATGTTTCTTCCTTTAAAAATATATTAATGTAATCTCTAGGTAGTAGAATAACGTTGCTTTATTTTGTTCTTAAACTATTCATTGTTTTAGTTAAAATTCTGCAGGGAATGTATACTATTTTACAATTTAAAAAACTATTTTTAAACGCCTTAACACATTTCAGAAAGGGCTCACATATTCTGTAAGTACGAACATGCTCATTGTACAAATGAAAAATTGCTCAGCTAGTACAGGTAGCAACCAGCCCCCAACGTTTGAATATTCTTTATATTTGCCAACTTCGCAGTGAATCCTTCTGCCAGCTTCACCCTGATATATGAGAGAAAGGAAGTGGGGTTATGAAAAAGGCTGAAGAAAGAAGAGAAGTAGGGGAGAACATATGTTTTATTCATGATTCTGACAAATTGTACCTGAGTCAGTGGGAAGTGCCCATCGCAGCCCTTCTGAGATCAGCATGTGAGGCATGAACTGTCCCTGGGATCAGAACACTCCCAGTGGTTTTGGTTTTGGTGATAAAGATGCCAACAACTTGCTCTTAAGTTAAAGGAAAGCAAAAGAACATACGTCACTGGCTGTTAGCTTACCGACAGCAGCCTATTATGATTCATTATTTTGGCAAACATATTAGAGATACTAATGTTTTATTTAGAAGTTTTATACAATTTAGCAATGTGCAGAGATCATGTTTCACAGGGCTTCACCAGGGGTACATCATGTAGGTTCTGCAAATATATCCTAATCAATAATGTATGACTCTCTTAAGCATAAAATAAAAAATAATCAATGTCCTTATTTTTTGTTGTTGTATTTAATCTTGAACCTATTTGGAAAAATAATTAAACTTAGCATGTTATTATTCTGATTCACCTATTTATATCCACTAATTGTGAGGCATTTCTAACTACAAACGTCAGTTCTTAAAGGAAATTATGAATTCTTTACTGCTATACTCCTCATAAATTAGGAAAAAGTATGCAATAACTGCTGGTTTTGAGGAAAGACAGCCTTTTTTTTAAATTCTTCTTTCTTCTTTCTCTCTGAGAAAAATATAGCCCTTCAAAGAGTAAACAATGACATCAAAGCTTTGATCACTATGACGTTTGTTAAGTATTTTACCCTGTTCTGACTAGAATTTCCTGTACTGAATTTTTATAAGTGTGTATGTTTGCTGAGGACCTTTAGGTCAATAATTTCAAATGAAGCTTACCTTTTACATTACTAACCATAAAAAAATAGCAAAACTGAAAACCCTATCAAGACTTTTTATATTAACTGCCAAGCATTGGGTTGGCAAAAAGTTTGTTCAAGTTTTTCCACAAGATGTTATGGGAAACCTCAAACTTTTGGCCAACCCAATATCACAAATTTTCTTCAGTTAGGAATTTTGTCAGGAGACTCCACATAAATACTGTGGTAGTAATTCAAAGTACTTGCTTAATATAATTACATATAATTGCTTTTTCTTATTCTAAAAATAATTCACTCTTATAAAAAACTAAACAAAGAATAATGTAAAGGGGAAAATTAAAGTCCTGCTCCACCAAATTACACTTGCCATTGACAATCTTATGCTCGTTTCGAATATCAAATCTTTTGAGAGCGCAGAGCCAAACCTAATTAAAGCTGCCTTCTTACTGCTGCCTCTACCAACTCAGTGGGTAACCCTGAACATGTCACAAACGGGTCATTCATCTGTCAGAGGAAGCAGGCAATTCATTCTTTATTCATTCATTCACTCAAGGAATGTATATATATTGAGGGCCTTGTGAAAAACGTTAGGAATCTCTCCCCAAACTGTCTACCAGTGTGGCAATTTTATCCTTAGAAATTCATATGAGAGCATGTGAGTCATTTGTCCCTAGAAAAATTAGTAACGGCATTTATTTGATTAATTACTCTGTACCCATCACTAAACACCTTTGCATATGGAGTTTTTTTAATATTCACGGAAGGGCCTGTGATTGTTCTGTTACAGCTGAGGGAACAGAGTAGAAGGACTTGCTCCGATGCATGTGGCTGAGCGTGGGTGCAAGCAACCCAGCACATGTGCGCCAGGCCCGCCCTCCCAGCCTTGTGGCTGCACTGCGCACACTTCCCCGGGAGACAGCGTAGCCTATCAGTTCTGGGCACTTTGATGAAAATGAGTTGATAGAGGCATCAGTGGTAATGTTCACAGGGGAGGGAGGGGTAGAGGGACATGCAAAACGGTCGGCTGCAGAAATAGGATGACTCTGGGCCTCTTAGGGGAAAGGAGACTCTGAGAGGGAGGGGGAGAAAACAGATAAGAGATGACTCAAAAATACTTAATCAGGTTTCCCTGGTGGTCCAGCGGTTAAGACTCCACCTTGCAATGCAAGGGACACCAGGTCAATCCCTATTCTGGGAAGATCCCAAAGGCCGGGGAGCAAAGAAGCCTCTGTGCCACAACCTTTGAGCCTGTGCTCTAGAACCCAGGAGCCACAACTACTAGCCCACTCACTGCAACTACTGAAACCCAGTGCCTAGGGCTCAAGCTGCAACGAGAGAAGTCAGTGCAATGGGACACCTGAGCATTGCAACTAGAGAGTCGCCCCCATTCCCCGCAGCTAAAGAAAGCCCGCATCAGCCATGAAGATCCACTGCAGCCAAAAACAAAAGAAGTAAATAAATCTTTTATAAAATTTAATCTATTTCACAGCTTTATCTCTGGGCAAAGCAAATAAGCTGTTGGCTTCTTTTCTCTTTTTTTTTTACACATATTATTTATTACAGAATATTGAGCAGAGTATCTTGTGCTATACAGTAGGTCCCTGTTGGTCTGTTGGTTATCCATTTTAAATATAGCAGGGTATACACATCAATCCCAAGCTCCCAATCTATCCCTCCCCTCCACACTTTCCCTCTGGTTCCCATAAGTTCATTCTCTGTGAGTTTGTTCCTGTTTTGTAAATAAGTTCATTTGTATTTTTTTAGCTTCCACATATAAGCAGTATCATATGCTATTTGTTTTCCTCTGTCTGACTTAATCTCCAGCTTCATCCATGTTGCTGAAAATGGCATTATTTCATTCTTTTTAAAGGCTGAGTAACATGCCATTGGCTTCTATGTACAATTTTCCTTATTTGAAAATGTTCTGTGAGTAGCATGATATTTTCCCTACTTTATGCAGAGTAACAGATTGCTGACTGACTATGGGGTTGCACAGAGTCGGACACAACTGAAGTGACTTAGCAGCAGCAATGCAACCACTAACTAATGTTTTAGTCAAAGGCAAGTTTGTGAACCACATTTCTTTTCTTAACTTTTCAAGTAGAGCACAGTTGTAATCAATAATTTGGGAATATGTTTATTTTGCAGACACCACTAATATTTTTATCACAGTTTTGGAGGCTAGATGATATTGATATCTGAAAAAAATAAAACCAAGACAAAGGTGGAAAATATTTTTGTTGTATAAACCGAAACAAAGTCTAGCAAGATCCAGTCTGTCCAATGGGGTAGTCATTGTGATTATTTAAATTTAAATTAATTAAATCAAATGAAATTTTCAGTTCCTCAGACTTCCCTGGTGGCTCAGAGGTTAAAGCGTCTGCCTCCAATGCGGGAGACCCGGGTTAGATCCCTGGGTCGGGAAGATTCCCCGGAGAAGAAAATGGCAATCCACTCCAGTATTCTTGCCTGGAGAATCCCATGGACAGAGAAGCCTAGTAGGTTACAGTCCACGGGGTCACAAAGAGTTGGACACGACTGAGTGATTTCACCTTCACCAGTCGCATTAGCCATGTTTCTAGTGCTCACCAGTCATATGTGACTGATGCTTTACCCTACTGAACAGCCCAAATGTAGAATATTCCCATCACTTTAGAAATTCTTACTGGATAGTGCTGATCTAAGTGTAAACTCACAGAGTAAGAGACCATTGCATTTATACAGGTAATTAACCTAATGAAAGGAGAGATGTAATAAAAGGGGACAGCTTAAGAAGAGTGACAAAAATCTATACTTGTTGAAGAACAAGAAATGCTAAATAGACAAAAAGGTCACTACATATATTATTAAATTGCTATCAAGAGTAAACGAATTTGTAGTTGTGAATATATTATTAGTCGCTATATCTAGTATGCTTACTAGGGTCGAGAACTAGATGAAGTCAGTAATATGAACAGAAAACTTTTTTCAAACTTCATAAATTATGCCAATAGATTAAGGAGACAAAGAAGATCAAGTTGATTATTAGTAAGATCCATAGGCTGGGAAAGTCTCATAAATGATGGTATGAGAGAACTAAATTGGTTGAACAATCCCAATGATGTCATAAGGAGACAGAGAATTGAAAGAAGAAAATCTGCTACCAAAAAGCTGTGAAAATGAGGTAATATTTGGTAAGTGAGCTCCTAGTACAGTGTGCAGCTGGTTACTTGGTTTCTGTGATATATTGTGAACATTGCAAATATATTTTGAAAAAGAAGTCGCAGGATGTAAAATTTGTCTTATTCAGTTTTGCACAACTACTATAGGGAAATTTCTGAGATGAAGAAAACACTGTTTTCACCACCTCTTGGGAAAGACATGTAACCACAAAGGCTCTTATTACTGGGCAGCTCTTTTTGCCAGGCGTGAGGCTGTGTCCTTCACGCTGATACATCATCCTCACATCCTCTCTCCCTGATAGGCTCAGAGACACTTTGAGTCACCAGTGCATCATGTTCTCGGAGGTTGTTCTATGTCCATTTTTGCAAAAGTACAAAACGAACTTATTCAATCATCACTAGCATCTTACAGTGAGTTACTTCAATTATTACCTCATTTTGTAAATGTTCATAAGTGCTCATCATAAACCAAGTGCCAGAAAAAGCACCAAGTGGAACAAGATCCATTGCACCTACAAGAGTCTAGAAGCTGAAACCGGTCACTAGAGGCACTTTCCTATTTTTAACCTATGTTGTCCACGAGAATGTGCTGGCTCAGGGAGTTTCAGTTACCTGAAGTCAGGCCATAAGCTACAGGAAAAGCCAGGGGTAAGCTCTGAGTTTTTGTGCCAACAAAACCCAGTTTCCTCCTGAGAACTATGTTGTGTGGCTGCCCACCACCTGTGCCACAGGGCAGGGTGGGTGAAAGTGACCACCTGTAGGTACCACAGGGCAGGGTGGGTGAAGGTAACCAGCTGAATGTGCCACAGGGCAGGGTGGGTGAAGGTGAGCAGCTGTACCACAGGGCAGGGTGGGTGAAGGTCGCACTGTCACCTGGGGGAATGAGCAGGAGCTCTGACACCTGCTTCAAGCTGGGCTCCCCAGAAGCTGGCCTGGAGGAAGGGTGCTCAGTGTTAGTGGTTTATTTGGAGAGTGATCTCAGGGAGCACCTCCCGTGCAGTGGGAGAGAGGGACGGAGCGGGAAGAAAGCACATGCAGGACGTGCTAATAATGAAGAGAGGAGTTCTGTGAGTGGAAATACATTCTGCCAGGGACTCTGGGAAATGGTAGAAATCAAGAGTAGTTTATTCTCCAAACTTTTTCCTTTATTGGCTGAAGGCTACTCCAGGCCTATTAACTCCCCAACCCCTTCTGAACCACCCCAGACATGGGCCCCCTAAGAAAGCCCCCAGGCAGAGAGCCTCGAGTGCTTGAAGTCAGAAGCCTCTGATGCTGATGGGAATGCTAGGTGCCAGGAGGATCCGGGCTGGGCAAAGACGGCTGCTCTACCACCTCAGACAAAGATAAACTTGAATCCCAACTCTGTGTTAAATGATTTATGACTTCAGGCAAAGAAGGACCCCATTGTAGATGATATATTGTATTTGTCTCTTCTGTATCTGCTATATCTCCAGCTATAATGGTTTGCATCTTTATATTTTTTTTCCCCATAAAATTGACTGTTGGCTGGAAGCAAACCAGGTGTCTTAACAGGAGGTCTTGTCTCCTGCTTTTGTTTGTTTCTTCATGTACTATTTCATCATGGTACTCCACTGCCTGTATTCCCTACAAACTGGTTGTTTGATCTAAAGACATGATTAGCTTCAGGCTAGACATTTTGGAAAGAATCCCCCAGGAGGTGCCCTGTACCTCACAGAGCATCCCATCAGGAGGCTCCCCATCTCTGGTTGTCCCATCTCTAGCTGTGCTGAGGTCCTCAGTGGGCAAGGTGGTCACAGCTAGATCACTCTGGTGAGCAGATTCTTTATTTGCAGTAAGGAATCAGAAAAGCACTGTTTCTGGATTCCTATGGAAATTAAATGATATAGTCAAAACTCCATAAATACAGTAGGGGTTCCATTAAGGATAGCTTATTTGAAGTAAAGACAGAGGAGAGAAGGATCTTCAGTGAATTTACCCTTAGCAGCTTCAGAAGGACAGAATTTTAAACTGTGATTTAAGAACAGATGTCCTGGAGAAGGAAATGGCAACCCATTCCAGTACTCCTGCCTGGAAAATCCCATGGACAGAGGAGTCTGGTAGGCTACAGTCCATAGGGTCACAAAGAGTCAGACATGACTGAGCAACTTCATTTTCACGTTCACTTTAAGAACAGATGCGGGAGAATTGCCTGCTGGTGTCAGTTACAAAAAACAAAACTACAAAGTATGTGGTACAAATAGCAACATGGTTTGGGAAAGATAAAAGTGGAAGCAGGAAAGCTGTGATGAGGAGAGACTGCGGGAGGATTTAGGTATCATGTTAAGTCTTTTGGATTTTATTTTGTGGCAATAAGAAGTCTTCACAGGTGAGATTCTGTTCTAAGAAAGGTTCAACTTGTGTTTCAAGAGTATGATTCTTGAGACCTTTTATTGCCCTTCAAGACCCACTCTCACCTTCCTCAACCTAGTTCTCTGCCCCCAGAGGCCACTCTGGCTGGACTACGTCAACATTTTCTTGGTTTCTGGCTTCTTTGTGTTTTGGACTGATGAGAATTCTGAGCAGTATTGAGAAAGGCTGACATCTGGGACCCTTTGTGGCAGTGCTTGCACCTGGACAAACACCTGCTCAAGCAATAAAATACAAAGAAATTATAACGGACTAAAAATAACTGTGTGCATGTGAAGTTGGGGCAAATTCTGTACAAAAAAAAAAAAATGACAAACAAACAAAAAACCCAACTGCCACTTCTGAAGAGCTGGAGGAAAAACAACCATTAGGAGCAAAAGCACAGTGCCGTGCATGCCTGTTGCACTCAGCATGGCCCCTGGCTTCACCCCTATCCTCACCCCATAGAAGGGACCAGCTCACCCTCCTTGGGGAGCAAGTAAGGGAACTTGTTACTTGTTCTCGCTGCTCCCTGCTATAGCAGGGGCCCAGGAAAGGCTTGCCTGAATTTCTGCTCTGGCCTCTAGTCAGTTTCTATTGATTGGACTTCCCTGGTGGCAGTGGATAAGAATCTGCCTGCCAGTGCAAGGGAGACAGGTTCCATCCCTCTTCCAGGAAGATCCCACGTCTTGGAGCCCAGGCTCCATGACTACTGAAGCCTGTGTGCCTGGGGCCCAAGCTCTGCGGCAAGAGAAGCCACTGCAACGAGAGGCTGAGCACAACAGCTACAGAGGAGCCCCCACTCTCTGAAACCAGAGAAACCCCAAGGGCAGACATGAACATCTTGAGCAACCAAAAAAAAAAAATTGTTTTTAATTTTTATTGATTAAAGAAGGCCAAGAACCCCATTCGGCATCAATCTGAATCGCCATAGGGTTCCTGCTGCACATTTCAATACAGCTCTCCCTTGCTTTTTGAAAAACTGCTTTATGCCATTATGCTTTCGTGAAAGACCTACATTAGTGTCTGTTTTTGCTAACCAAAACAAATCCAGAGAGAATTGTCACTTTTAAGAAAAAAGGCAAAAATGAAAAACTAGCATTCGGTTCATTTTGCAGCTAGTGAGAGCAGCACCACCCAGCCCTTTCCTGGGAAGTACACTCAGCATCAAGCGGCCACAGCTTTGAACTGTCTGTGAACACCTGTGCTCTATCTCTACTTATTCTGTGCATCCATTAGCAAGATATGGCCTAAGAAAATTGCTTCTTCACTTTATGCTGTTTTAACTTACACAAAGTTTCATAGGACACTCTACTTTTAGACAGCAGGGGAAATCTGTATTACATAATGACTCCAAGGAAGACCCTCAAAATAAGATTCTGGGATTCATTTGCTTATCTACTTGTTGTTGTTCAATCGCTCAGTGATGTCTGACTCTGAAACTTCATGGACTGAAGCATGCCAGGCTTTCCTGTCCTTCACCATCTCCCGGAGCTTACTTAAACTCATGTCCATTGAGTCAATGATGCCATCCAACCATCTTATCCTCTGTTGTCCCCTTCTCCTCCTGCCTTAAGTCTTTTCCTGCATCAGGGTGTTTTCCAATGAGTCAGTTCTTTGCATCAGGTGGCCAAAGTAGTGGAGTTTCAGCATCGGTCCTTCCAAACTATATTCCGGGTTGAAGCTCAAACATACCAGAAGGAAAGACCTGTCCAGCCACTGGTCCGGCAGAGACAAGGGAAGACACAGAGATGAGTGCGTGGTAGAGGAAGGAGGCTCTGCAGTGTCCAGCTAACAGGTGTGGGGACTGGATCCGCTACTGTTGGTGCCATTTGATTTTTCTTCCTTTTTCCCTCTGCTACTTTGCATGAAAAATCCCAATGATCACTAATGTTTTAGCTCCAGCCCCGGGCATGACTGAATTGACGTCCCCTCATGACAATTCAGTAGCTGGTAGGACTTCATGTATCCTCTGTGATGAAGACATAAACTTGGTTCACAAACAAGTTTGAGTGGGTACTAAGGGGTCAAAGGAAGGAGAGTACGAGGGCTGGTGTACCACTCCAGATCCATGAGGCTTTTTACTGTTAATTCTATCAGTTGTCTCCCTCACCTTTTGGGCTGTGGTCCGTTTCTCACACAGTTGGAGCAGCTCTGATGAAGGGATGAGAATGAGGGAGGGTGTTTATTCTTGGCTTCCATCCCGGTCATGGTCTCTGGCTGGCTGCCGCTCCCACAACCAAAGGTCATGGGGGTGCTGTGGCCTGAATCGTGTCCCCACAAATTAGTATGTTGAAGCCCTAACCTGTATTTGGAATAAGGAGTTAGTTAAGGTTAAATGGGGGCTTCCTAGGTGGCGCTGGTCGTAAAGAATCTACCTGCCACCAATGCAGGAGACACAAGAGACGAGGGTTCGATCCCTAGGTCAGGAAGATGCCATGCAGGAGGACACGGCAACCCACTTCAGTATTCTTTCCTGGAGAATCCCGTGGACAGAGAAATCACGTGGGCTACAGGCCATAGGGTCAGAAAGAGTCGGACACACCTGAAGCAACTTAGCATGCACATACATGCGTTTTCCTGTCATAGCTCTAGATTTCACTCAAAAGATGAAATTCAGAATGTGGGAAATTACATACAGATCAGGGGACTTTTCTCAGTTCTTTCTCTTTAACAAGTATTCACTAAACATCTGCCTTGTGCCAGGCAGAAGGAACTTGCCCTCAAGAACATTCTAGTGCAGGAGACAAACAATAAACAAGTAAGCAAATAAATTATATAACTTCATTTTGTAGCCTGAGCTATGAAGGAAAGAGTGTGCTGAGATGGGGGACAGTTGGGCTGAACGTGCTTTAGATAAGTTGGTCAAAAAAGACTTTGGAGATGACAGAAAAGCTACTGAGAAGATAGAATCAATAATAATAATGATTAAGATTAAGTGTGGAAAATAAAGGAGAAAAAGAAATCAATGATAATCCCAAGATTTTTAGCTGGGTAGGAGGAAATAGCTAGAAAATTGAAACTTTCCAGTTGGAAATTCATCCTTCCCCTCTTTTTGTAAGTTAAATGCTGTTGAAACACTGACACACTCATTTATTTGTTGTCCATATCTGCTCTCAGCCTACAACAGTTATACAGTTTCAATGAGACTGAGTGGTGTGCAAAGCTGACCACACTTACTAACCAGCTCTTTACAGAAAAGTTGACTGATCCTCCCATCTGGCATGTTGCCATAGCCCATAATACAAAATACTGAGAGGTGGTCCATATTCTCTAGGAACTTTTTGGTAGCTAGAGTGGCCTCTACTAATCCTTTCCATCCTTGAGTGGGTTAGAGCTTAATGAGTATGGGAATATTACTTTCTCACCCCTTGAAAAAAACGTGCTCAAGGACAGTTAGCATTCTCAGTGATGAAGAAACTAGCAAGAAAAGAAAGCTCCACCCCTTGGCCTGGGGCCAAATCCCACCTGCTTTTCTGCATGACCCAGCAACTTCTGGTTCACTGCTTGCTACAAATATCTCCTGTCCCCGCCCCTACTTTCTATGTAGTCCTGTTGACTCTAGCTGCTAATAACACCTAATCCCCCAACAACATCTGCATCAGGGAAAATGACTGAGGCCAGAGAAGCCTCTCCGCCGGGACTGGCAGCCTCAGAGGGAGGCTGTACCGCAGTCCGCAAGACTCAAGACTGGCTTGAAGCCTTAACCTCCCAGAGAAGGAGTGAGTGTTATCCTCCCAAGGGCGACAGCTGCAGGCAAATCTGAGGGAACACTGTTATCCACAAAGTAACTGGTTGCATTTGGGTATTAGATGATCCGGATAAGAATTTGGGCTGTGGTCCTTACTCTCTGTCCTTCCACCCTCACCCCCACCCACGTCTAGAATGAAGTTTCCTATTTGGAAAAAGGAGTGCATCAACATAAGCCCCAGGGTCAGCTGATGCTTGAAATAATAGAAAGCACTTTATTTAAAAATAAGACTGAGTCCCTGAGATTACGCCTGCCCCTGTTTTAAGATTTGAATCTAATAAACAGCACAGGCTGCTTCATGATCACTTGCTTTACCCTCCCACCCTGTGTTACCACTTGTTTGTATCTGTTTTTCTGTGTTGCTATTTTTGGCCATGCTTTTAGCCGCAGGATTGAGTCTGAGAACAGGCAGATATGGACTCAAGAAAGATAGATGATGGTTTAAATTTATTCTCCTTGGATGAAGAGCCAAACAACCCCGTGTTCAAAGGGCACTCAAAGCTGGTTAGCAGACTGCCAGTTTTTAGCAACACTTCCCCAAACATGACAATTTAAAGGATTCTAGTCATCAGTGTTCACTGTCAGGACAAACTCCCATTTGGATGATCATAAATGTGTAAATTTTACAGCAAAATAGCTATGAGACTCATAATCATGTGAAAGCACCCTGATTTGGGTGTTACATGATCTGGATAAGAATTTGAGCTGCGGTCCCTCCTCTCTGACCTTCCACTCCCACCCCCACCCACATCTAGAAGGAAGTTTCCTATTTGGAAAAAGGAGTGCACTGATTCCACAAAATACTAGGAAAATGAAGAATGGGAAACCTCCAAAATGGAGTTGGGAAGCCTTGAAGTAGGGGGTGTTCAGGCAGGTACCTCTCCCAGCTTCCTTCACATACCCTAGATGGGAGAAGATTTTCTCCTCACCCAGGAACGACCTACCCAATGAGAAATCGCTGCAACTCAGCCAATGAAACACCACCACAACCCAAACTCTGTCTGTTAACACCACTTCCCCTTACGCCCCGAAATGTGAGAAAAATCAAACCAAAAGGGTGATTGTGTTAATAAAAACAAAAAACGCTCTTCATCTTTGTTCTCTGGACTTGCCTAAGGTTTGCCATAGTTAGTGTGTTCCAAACTGCAATTCCTCTGTTCCCACATAGCCTCCATGTTACTGGCTAAACTGCTTGCCTGTTTTAAACGTTAACAGTACCTTTTAGCGCTAAAAGTCTGTGTATCTCCAACCACTCTAGTTTAACCTCTTTATATTGATAGATGCAAAAACTGACACATACACAAAGGTTAACTCTAAGAGGGCTAGTAAATGGTGTGGCTGACTTTGGAATCAAAGTCCTTTATGTTTTGTTTTAAATTAACTGTACCTGTGTGTGTGGGGTGGGGGTGGGGTGGGGGTGTGTTGGGGGTGGGGTGTGTGTGTGTGGGTGGGTGTGGGTGTTCTGCAGAGTTCAGAATTGTAAGAATGCGATATCCATGGCTCTGAGCCATGTGTGACCTCCTGCACCTTCCTGTTCTTAGAATAAAAGGGACTGTAGAGATTGTACAGTGGCCCTCTACTCAGTTTATGGCCAAGAACTTATAAGACACCTCAACTGAAACACCAGACCTGGGTTACATCTCAGGCACTAGAACATCTGAGGAGTTGAACAACAGTGTGGTTTGTCTGGACTTTCAAACTGAGTGATAGTTCTCAAATTTTCTTAATAATGAATGACTTACCAAAAAAGCTAGTGATTCAATGTCATTTGTTGTTTTTGTTTTCAGAGTTAAAAATCATTTTTCAGGAGTCACTACCTGCTTAGTATAAGGACTTTATTGTGGCATGGTTTTAATTTTACTGTAGAAATAAAGATTATACCAATTTTCTTTACCTCAGAAGTCTTGAAATGGAAAATTCTTCTTGTGGAAGTACATATTTATTGGATGATTGTAAAATAAAACTGCTTCTAAATAGCACTAGTCTCCATCACAGGAGATATTTCATCAAGAACATAATCACTTAGTAAATTTATTGTTCCAAAATACAAAAGTACTTTTACAGATTTTAGTCAATGACAAAGGGAATCTTGTCACCAAACAATGTGAATCAAGCCTATTTATTCATGATACTGTTTTGACACCATGCATAATTAAAATCAAAATGTCACCACCCCATAAATAAACTAAATGTCCCATAGAAGATAATTAAACATATTATGACATGTTCACAAAATGGAAGGCTATCCATTTGAGAATGCATTTTAGAAATATATATATTTGTATAACTTAAAAAGTTATAAACTATTTGCACTTCATGATCCCCATTTTTTAACTGTGTGTATAAAATTCTAAAAACAAATTACATTAGAAACGTCAAGTCAATTTTGAGGGAAATCTTTTGTTGAAAAACTATTTTAACAGTTTTAACAGAAGACTTAGACTTTTTTTTTCTTTATCTGGACAAATTCATTCCTATCATACTCCTTCCCCTTTTCACTCCCACCCACTCTGCAAAAAGCACCACTTCCTCATCAGAATTGGTAAGAATTTTAAATTGTATCATTCCATTTCTTTTTACACTTAAAACCTTCATGGTTCAATTATAGTAAAAAAAATCTGGGAGACTAAAATAGCTTTGTCTCTGGTTTGTTTTGCCATTTAATGAGGAAGTATATTGCTCTGATACAATAAAAATGATTCAATATGAATCAATTCTCAAAATGCCATAAATCATAGATTTTGCACTTCAAAGTTACTTCCTTGGGTATCTGGAAAAGAGGGAACCTACACACATCCCTTCTTAATTCCTGCCCATGAGGCTGTTTTGTACTGAAGAACTCTGATTGTCTTGCTTGGTTTTCGCAGAATGGAGCTGGGACCTGCTGCCCTACCTAGGAGAGCTGTCAGCTGATGGCAGGGGAAAGAATATGTCAAGGCTGTGGCCTCTTGTTTGCCTTGCTACCAAGAGAAGCCTTGTGATGGGCCCTGATCTCTTGTGCAGGTGGGCCTGGGGCCCTATCTGGGTCCAGGTAGGCAGGCAGGGTGAAGAGGGACATTGAACTGCATGATAGTAAGAAGTCCCTCTCCTGATACTGGGGGTAACACCGTGGGGTGCTTACCTGGGCTTCTATACCGTAAGCTGGCAGCTAGGAGTGTTGTCTGTCAACAGCTCACACCTGCTCCCCTTCTCCAAGCCCCCGGACGACCAGAATCAAGCCTAGGAGCTGAGTCTCTTCTCTCCTCTCCTCTCACCAGAGTCTACAGCCCTCATCTGACACAGGCTACAGAAACACAGGCCTTGACATCGAGGAAGGACCACTTTGCAGAGTCCAGTCCAACATCCCCAGTGTACCCCCTGGATGAGCCGGGCAAGACTTCCCCTTCCATCACATCCTTTCCAGCTCCATCCCTTCCTCCTCAACCCTCCTTCCCTCAGTCTCCTGAAGAGCTGACCCTCCACAGATCAACCCCATCCCTTCCTCAAGCTCCACTTCTAGGACAGACACTTTGGCTTCAAGAGAAATTATTTCATTTCCTGAACAAGATCCTGGCCTCCTGATCAACAGGAACACAGTTCTCCCATGCTGGGGGTTCCCCTGGATCTTCCATGCTGGCTGGCACTGTCCCTAGATCTCACTGTTTCTGAGAACTAGTGTTTGTCTTTGCATCAGTGTGTCTGAGCATCCCTTTCCCTGTGGAGGGCTGTGGCTGGCCCACTAGTTAACCTGCTGATGGTGAAGATAAATTGTCCTTCTGTCTTGCTCATTTGGAGACCCTGGTATTGAATTCCGAAGCCCAGGCTGGAAAGTCTGGCAGAACCCTCATCAGGGTAGCAGCTCAAATAAGCTACTCTCATCACTTTGTCCCTAATGGTCACCTACAACTGGAATGGCTCCGAGGGCAAGACTACCCCTGGGGAGGGCTGGGAGTTCTGAAGGGAAAATGGACTAAGATTCTGTGTATTGAGGAATATTCCTCAAATACTAGGGACAATCTGTACCCCACTCTTTTAGTTATTCTCCCTCTCTGAAAAGCACTTCCTCCTTACAGCTTCTATAAATCCTTTGCACCCTTCAAGGCCTCACTCTGTCCTATGGTCTCCATGCTCCATGGAGCGCATGCTGTGCTCAGTCATATCTCTTATACGACACCATGGACTACAGCCTGCCAGGCTCCTCTGACCATGGAATTTCTCAGGCAAGAATACTGGAGTGGACAGGTTGCCATTTCCTGCTCCAGGGGATCTTCCCCACCCAAGGATCAAACCTGGCATCTTTGTCATTGCCAGACAGATTATTACCACTGCGCCACCTGGGAAGCCCCATGTCTTATGCAGACTCTCCCTAAATGATATGCACATTACTGATAATAAGTAATTAAGTATTAACAATGTTGACACATATATTCATTGCTGAGCTTGCAAAAATGATACACTTTCATGTGGATAACAGAATTTTGACAGGTCAGCTAATTAAGATCCTTTCCTGCCCTAGGAAATCACGAAATGATTGCAGGGATTGGAGGGGAGTTAGTGTTCTGTTGGAAGCAGAGATGTTAAATTTAAGTCCAAAGAGGGCTCAGTTCTTGCAAATAGCCCTCTGCTTGCTCTGCCCCCATGGGCAAGAGAGGATGATCTGGGCTATTTGGAGATTAGGAGAGAAATGCAGTGTTTGTAAGGATCGGCCATCTCTTGACAGCCTTCTAGTTACAGCCTTTTTAGATTGTTCTGTGCCTCAGAAACCAAGGTTTAAGTTCAGAAGAGAGATGTGTTTGGAAGTTTTTGTGTAACTGAGAGACGGTGACAGAGGCACTTTGCTCTCTAGTTGGATGCCCTCTGAGTCACCGGAATGGCCAACTAGTCCCAGTGCCAAAGGAGCTCAGGGGAGAACCAGCATGGCAGAGAAGGGCCAAGAACTCCCAGATGCACGGGACAGTACCTACCTGAGCCCTGAGGCTCCAGAGCCAGGAGCAGGGAGGATAGATTGGGGTCAGGGGTGAGTCCCAGGGTCCTGCTGCCTCACATGAACCTGCATGAAACTGCCAACTAGAGGTCAGCATCAATGGTTGGCAGGACCCAGGAGAGACCACCATTACCCAAGAAACTCCTTGGGAGTGAGCCCCTTATCAGCAGGATTGGGGGATCTCCATCTCCCCACCCCAATTCCATAGTAGATGAGTTCTCCAGCAATCATGATGAAGAACAGAAAGCAAGCATCATCCTCCTATCATGGACATGGGGCTGTCATGTTTCCCAAGGCCTAGAGCCATCCTATCCCTTCTCCACCCCACCCTGCTAGCAGGGCGGAGGGGCAGGGGAGAGGCAGAGTGGGCATACTCACTGGAACATGGGATTAGACTTTGTAAAAGGATAAAATGATTAAAAGGTAATAACCTTACTGAATAGCACAGGGCACTCTACTCAATATTCTGTAATAACCTAAATGGGGAAAGACTCTGAAAAAGAGGGGATATATGTAAAATTGATTCACTTTTCTGTACACCTGAAACTAACACAACAAATCAACTGTACTCCAATAAAAAAATTTCTAAAAAAATAGTAATCCAGATTTGCTATACTATTTTCAGGGTTCAATGTAAAAGGAAAATGTGAGACTCCTTGTTTAAAAAGGAAAATAACCCTGAAAGGTACTAAAAATTTAAAGCTTTGTCCTTTGACATATGGCTTCTCAACCAGTTGTGGAGCTTTTACTTCTACTTAATGTCCTTCTTCCCCAAGCACAGGGATCCCATTTGGCCAACACTGGATGCTCCTAAACGTGCAGACTTGGGCCTAACAGCTCCCAGCCTCCCCTTCCCAGGGCCGCTGGATCCCCAGGGGTACCCTCCGTGCGGGTATCTGGGCGGGAGTGGGTGAGAGGTTCACCCAGCATGTTGGCCATCCTGGGACCTGGCCCCTGTGCCCCACGTGGCGGCCCTGGGTTGCCTGGCTCCTCCAGGCGCGCGGACAGGCAGCAGCCATTACTGGAGAGTAGCAGGAAGGGGAGTATTTCTGCAGGGCTTCAGGGTGGAGGAGGTGGGGGATGGCAGAAGGCCTTCCGCATGGGGCTGAAGCTCCGAGCGCCTGGGTGCCTTGTCCGACCAGACTTCCAAGCACAAATCAAAGAGCAGCATCACTAAGAATGTCAAGATGGCACCAGCAGAGCATTCAACTGCAAGGCCCCTTCTGAGATAGCTGCACCCCGGGAGCTGTCCCAGAGAGCCACTGAAACCAGACTTGCTAACATCAAAACCCGCAGAAAAGGCATCGACTCGCCTGAGGTGTTTTTAAAGGATCATTATCCGGCAGAAACACTGGTTGAACAGGGCATCACTGGTAGTAGTTTTTGGGGAAAAAAATCCTGTTTACACCTCGAGGACGTGAGACTCCTCAGTTCAATCAGTAACACGTTCGCTTCCCCACAGCAGCTTTTAACCTGTAGTAACTTAGTTCTTCCTTCCCCTCCTCTCCTTTTCCACCCTGCTGCCAAGCTCTGCTAATTTTCTTTAAAACTTTCTGTGATGCTTGCTGCTCCCCCAACGTCCATCTCCGCACACCCCCACTCCAGGGTCCTGAACCATGCCCATGCCAGCCCGCACCCCCCATCCAGATACGTTGACCAGCTCCAGCCTCGCCCCTTGCTAGAGTCGTCACCTCTGACAGCTCGCTCAGCACTTTGGTGTCTCAAGTTCCTCATCTCACAATGTTTTGGAGGACTCAACAAGGTAATGCATAATGACCCCTTCACACATCTAACCAGGCAGACTACTCTCCACCAGGATGGAAGGGCTGGGTTGCTCTACAGTTTAACAGTGTTCCAGGACTTTCCTGAAGCGCAGATGGCCTGGACCTAACAGATGGCTTCTCCAGCAGCACTGCTGAGAAAGACTCATCCGTCTTAATGGGAATATAGTGTTTACCCATCACAGAGACTTTGGGCTGGGGCCCAGAGGTGCTATAACTGGCCAGAGGAGGACCTTAAAAGGGCAAGAATGGAGCAGACGAGGACACAGATAAAATCAGAACTGCAACAAACGAAACATTTTAATGATGTCCAGAGACCCAGGAGACAAGGCACTATGATTCTGTAGCTATATATACAATGAATGTTGCAGTAGTAAAAAATCCGAGTGCAGTACAGAGTTGTGTGTGTAAGAGGAGTCTTCTCTTTTTGCTTCCCAGAGGATTCAACAGAAGATTTTATTTAAAGGACATTTCTTCATATATTCAAGCGTTTATACTATAGACACGCAATAAATGTGTGTTTTAACACATGTATTTGGTCACAAATAGGTATGAACAACAGCAACAACAACCAAAAAAAAAGTCAGCAAATCAATGCTTTTTTATGACTTTGAAGGGACCTTGTAGAGTCATTCAAGGTTGTTGCTTGATTGAAAGTGAAGTTACTCAGTCGTGTCCAACTCTTTGGGACCCCATGGACTGGAGCCTACCAGGCTCCTCCATCCATGGGATTTTCCAGGCAAGAGTACTGGAGTGGATTGCCGTTTCCTTCTCCATGAGATCTTCCCAACCCAGGGATCGAACCCAGGTCTCCCACATTGCAGGCAGACACTTTACCATCTGAGCCACCAGGGAAGACTCACGTGGCTATTTAGGGTGAGTGAGGATAAGTAACAATAGGGGCAACTGTTACTGAGTCTGCAGCCTCGAGGGAAGTACATGCCCAGTGCCCACAGGGGTCAGTCCCTGCAGACAGCTATTTGACATCTAATGATTATATTTATATATAAATTTCGTATCTATATCTCTTAGAGTTGTAACCGTATATTCTATATACACAATCTTCTTGTTTTCTTTTATATTTGTTTTACATCACATATATCAATTGCAAAGACATAAAAATTTCCTATCCCCATGCTGTTATAAAACATATACAAATATATATATATACACACACATACACCTGTATATTATATACTTGTATATATATATAATGTAGTTAGATATATACAAGATAGATATATAATACAGATGTATCTATTCATGAAGCGCATATGAATTGATTTGCTTCTGGGTTCTCCATGGCACTTAGAGATACACCAACAGCTTTAAGCAATCGGTACACTGGAGTGAAACCTCCTTCACAGATTTATGGCTTACAGGAACACGGCAGCAGGAGCAGAGGGCTCTCCCTCTTCACTCAGACTGCCCCACATCCATCTGCCCCGAAAGGGAAACGGAAATCAGGAGCCCTGCGTGGCCCAGACGCTGTCACACGGCACATCGGTGGCAGGAATGGAGCTGGAACACAGGCCTCCCTTACCTCAAACGCAGTTTATCATTTGGAACTTTTCACCCCAAAGGTACTCCTGGTTATCTTTTCTTAGGGAAAGTATTAGCTTTCCCACCTGAACTGTAATCTCCTGAGGCCAGAGGTAGTCTTTTCTCTATACACAGCTGCTCCCTATCCACCCCCAACATATTTATAACTAATTCGCCCATATTATTTTTTTTTCTTCTGCTGCACGGCATGGCATGTTAGCTCCCCAGCCAGGGATCAAATTCATGCCCCTTGCAGTGCAGAGCCCTAATCACTGGACCACCACGGATTCCTGTCACACCCATACTATTAATAAATAAGGAAGTTATAAGGAGACCTTCAGAAGGTGATGGTTTTAAACCCCCAGGGAAAAGATGGCATGTAATTCTCTCCTTGACCACAGGCAGCCATAGCAACTCGCTTCTCCCGGCTAGGATGCAGAAGTGGTACTGTGTGCCTTTGCAAGCTAAGCTAGCAAAGGGGATCCACCCTCTGCTGGCTCTGTTTGTCTGTCTCTCAGGACATTTGTCTTATGAAGTCCTTGCCAATATGTGGAAAGTTTGGCTGCCTGAAGCCACCATCCTGGAAAGCCCACAGACAGACGCCACACAAAGATATAAAGTGATGCCCCAGAAGGCTCACCACAAAGGCCCCACCTGTGGTGGGTATTACCAGCATCACCCCCTAGAGGAGTGGTGATTCTAGCACTCAACATTTTAGACACAGCAGCTAAAGGTGAGCAGAGCAGAAATGGCTCTTCTCCCAGGGGCCGGCCTAAAGGCTTGACTCCCAGAAATGATGGGCATAATATAGGGTTTGTTTCACACTACTAACTTTTGGGGGTATTTTGTTATACAGAATTAGATAAGCAAAGCAAATAGTTCAGTGATACTGGTAATAAATAACCACTTTAATAACCAATGTAGGTTTTCTGTTCGTATTTTTGCATTCTTCCTTCTTTCTGGGCAATACACAAAATTAAATTTTTTATTAAAACTAATTTACTACTTTTCCTGAAACAATTAGTTAAGTCTTGGAAAGCATTATAGAATACAAGGCCTAAAAAATTAGCTTCTGTTGTGATGTTATCATAACTACCTTTTTCACAATCACTGGCTTGCTCTGAGCTGCCTTTGTGCTGAGCAGTGTACACAGATCATCTCAGAACACGCGTCTCATACACACCTCACTGATAGGTATGAAGGCCATGTGTCTCATTTAAAGGTTGACAATACCTCTGGAAGGGTAGTGCTACCAATATCCCGGCTCCACAAAGAGGAAATTGAGGTAGACAGTTGCTGATTTCTCCAAGGTCATATATCAGAATCAGAACCAGGAACTGAATCTGTTTATGAGTGACTCTTCATCAGATATAGGCTCCCTCGCGTTCTGATCTCAGGCCACCCAATGAAGTTATCTGAAGCTCAGTTTGGTCATTTGTAAAGTGAAGTTATTATAAGAACCTCATAAGAACCATGTAAGAAAATAGAAGTTATTCATTATAAACAAATCTATAGTTAGCACTTATATTCAACTAAATTTAGAATTCGACTTCTCAAAAGGCTTCCCAGTTAAAAAGTATTTAATCTGTTATTGTTCCCAACCTATTGTTACAAAGCCCATAAAACAAATTCATTTCAATGATCTATGTGCTTTGTTCAAACAAATTTGAAGGAAAACGCTGTTTCTTGAAGTATGATTTATAAACATCTTTAGTGTCTGATGAAAGCTTTCATTATTCAAACCCTCTGGAAATAAGAAATCATCCAGAGCAGTAGTTTTCAGTATTTGATCTTTGAGGACCTAGGGTTCTTCCCCCAGAACTGCTCTCTTTAAATCTTCTTTTTTTTTCTATCTAGTACAGGAAGAAATAGTATCATATGTGCTTTTGTTTCTGGGGAGAGAAGTGATAGCTTTTATTAGAATCACAGAAGAATTTTAGACTCGGAAAAGGTCAAGAGCCACTATCCTAGAACATAAATAGAAAAGCAAGAGACGTGAAATGCCATCTTCTCGAAGCATCGGACTGAAAATTAAACCTGCCCAGCCTGTGCTGGAACTTTCACAGTGTGTGCCCCTCTCCCAGGCCTCCAATTCCATTTCTGCGAGATGCAGACATTTGGAAAGAAATCATCTTCCTAGAACTTCGTGCTACCCTCAGACTGAATCCAGTACATACAACACTTACCACTTGGCATTTACAAGGCTAAACTCTCATTCTCATCCCTAGAATATTTGAAGGCAGGTATCATGCTCTCCCCCATTCCTTTCCAATTCCTCCAACTTTCTCAAAAGAGCCTCCTGAGAGGAGAGCATACCCTGCGTATCACCAACTCGATGTTACAACAGGGGTCTGGCATTGTCCTCCTCATTGGTCCCAGGACTGTACTAACACAGCCTAACGCTGAATGTGCTTTAACAGTTCTATGGCTTTGAACCTGGCATTCTAGCATTCTGGGTAATTAAAACCTGACATTTCCCCAAACACTTCATTACCTGGATATCTCAATAAATGAATGAATGAATGAACACAAATTAAAAGAGCTTGAGCATTTAAGGGTCAACAAAGAGGGTTCTAAATAAATAAGAAAAAATAGCTGTTGTATCCTCATATCCCTTAATTCCAAAAAGAAAAAAAATGAAATAGACGGATGGGTAGTGTGAAAACTCTGGTTGTAGATTCAGGGGAAAGGGGAAGTGGGGATTCCCTCAGGACCAAATAAGGAAAAACTTTCCATGACTCATCTAGACACTTAATAATTTTTTAAAGGAATCTCGACTTGTACCCATGTCCCCATTCACCCCCAAACACACATAGACACACTCACCTTAACACCTCCAACATCCCTTCCATAAAAGAACATACTCCACACTGAGGAGCCAAAATGTGTCCATTTTTGTAAAAAACAGAGTGTTTTAGCTTGGAAATAAAGAATAAAAGATCAACACAGTTTACAGGCAGCAAATAATAATATTGTGACTTGACAAAACTCTGAAATGAAATTTTTGGCAATATGAATTCTGTCTCCTTGTGAAACCATTTTAATTAAAAGTTAATATAGCCTCCAGGTTCCTTTCAGTTGTATCTTGATCAAGCTATCCTGTCTTCTTTTCCCTTCTAAGGCAGATTCCTCTTTCCTCCTCTTCCCATTTCTCTGGTATTACAACAATTTGAGGCACACATCAAGCTCATGACCACCTCTTGCTTCATGCAGTCCTGCCCTGTTATGCATCTGTTTCCCACAGGCAAAAAGGAATGCATGAACCCTTTCCCTCCAATATAGTTTTACTAAAAAAATTTAACCGTCTAGTTGGCAGTGTTGCCAGAAGTGTGTCCATTCCAGAAATCTCAGGGCCACTGTGCAGGGAGCAGAAAGTCACAGCCACCTAGCGACTCCAGCAGAGGCCAGGGGCCCCAGACACTCGGCAGCCACAAGCTGGCACCACTTCTGCCGTCACCCAACCAGCCGCTTCCTATGATGCTGGCTGGTGTGCTTCTAAGTCCATTTATTTTGAATAGGTAATATCTTCACATGGTAAAAAGTGAGAAGATGCAAATGGACCTAATCTTTGTCCCCAGCCACTGAGATTCCCTGTCTCAAAGCAACCAATGTTCCTGTGCTTCCTCACAGATATATTTCATGCCAATATGAGCAAATACATAATTTTTACACAAATACGAGCATTGCGTACACACTCTCCTGCACCTCAGCTTCCTGCATTTAACTACTGGATACCACACGACATCATCAAACAGTCAAAGCAACAGCAGGTGGTTTCCTGGAAACCATGTAAAGAGCTTCAGGAAGGTGGGTGTGCTCAGCGGTGTGAAGCGCTTCAGTGAGATGAAGACTGAGAAATGACCGCTGGGTCTGGCAAAAAAAAGGGGGGAGCCATTTATGACTTTGGCAAGAGCTGTGACTAGCAAATGGTGGAGGCCACACCTGAAAGAAGTGGATCCAGAAAGAACGGAGGACAGCAGGTGTACACAGCTCCATGAGACAGATTCAGCCCAGCCAACTCCTAAGGAAGAGGATCAAGGCTGTCACGGGGGTCATGAGAGAGATGCTTCTAAGACAAGAGAAATGAGGAACAGTTCTTATAGTAAGAAGACTGAACGATGCAGAATAAGGAGAAAATTACAGGAGCTCTGTCCCTGGCAGCTGAGGGGAGGAAGCTCAGGACACATTGGAGAGGTCTGGCCCACAGTCAGCATGGAGATGGCTCACCCAACACAACAGGCAGGAAAGTCAGGCGGGAAGGTGGGGGTGTAGATGCAGACACAAGGGAGTCATCTGGCACAGGCTTCCAAATGGTCATTTTATTTTATTTTTTTATTATTTTTAAATTTTATTTATTTATGCCTGACTGTGCTGGGTCTTCATTACTGTGCAGGCTTTGCTCCAGTGCAGAGAGTGAGGGCTGCTGCTCAGTTGCAATGTGCAGGCGTCTCACTGTAGCAGCTTCCCGTGTTGTGGAGCCCAGGCTCTAGGGCACGCAGGCCTCAGGAGCTGGGACACGTGGCCGTGGCAGCTGTGTTCCCAGGCTCTAGGGCACAGGATCTAAGGTTGCGGTGCACGGGCTGAGTTGCTCCACAGCACGTGGGATCTTCCCAGATGAGGGATCGAACTCACTGGCAGGCAGACTCTTTATCACTACGTCACCAGGGAAGCCCCCAAATGCTCCCTTTAAAAAGCAGGCAGGAGGCGTAGGAGAGTCTTATAGGGCAGTCTTTATCCAGAGGAGGAAGAGCACAAACTGATAGGAGAGCTGAAGACCCCAAGGGTCCAAGCAAAGTCAGTGTTAAGTTTGTGGTTCAGAAGTAGTGGACTGGGATTTGGGGTTAGCAGATGCAACTATTACAAATAAACAAAAGGTCCTACTGTATAGCACAAGGAAATAGACTCAATATCTTGTGACAAACCATAATGGAAAAGAATATTAAATGCATATATATATATATATATATATATATAGCAGAAACCATTGCAAATCTATACTCCAATAAATTTATTTAAAAAGAAAATGTCCATCTAGTGAAAGCTATGGTTTTTCCAGTAGTCATGTATGGATGTGAGAGTTGGACCATAAAGAAAGCTGAGTGTCGAAGAACTGATGCTTTTAAACTGTGATGTTGGAGAAGACTCTTGAGAGTCCCTTGGACTACAGGAGATCAAACAAGTCAATCCTAAAGCAAATCAGTCCTGAATGTTCATTGGAAGGACTGATGCTGAAGCTCCAATACTCTGGCTACCTGATTTGAAGAACTGACTCATTGGAAAATACCCTGATGTTGGGAAAAATTGAAGGCAGGAGGATAAGGGGACAACAGAAGATGAGATGGCTGGATGGCATCACAGACTTGATGGACATGAGTTTGAGCAAGCTTGGGGAATTGGTGATGGACAGGGAGGCCTAGTGTGCTGCAGTCCATGGGGTGGCAAAGAGTTGGACACGATTTAGCAACTAAACTGAACTGAACTGATATATATATCTGAATCACTTTGCTGTACAGCAGAAATTAACACAGCATTGTAAATCAACTGTATTTCCAACAAAAAAGAACATAAAGTGAGATCAGTCAGGATATGTGTGTTTTTCACCCACATGAATATACATGTTCAGGTGAAATGTTAACTCTGGGGCCTGGTGTTTTGGTGGATGCATCCCAGTGTGGTGGACAGAATAAAAGACATCCTCCAGGATTCTGGGTCCCTGGTGTGAGCAGGGCCTGTGGATGCAATAGTTACATTATGCTATGTAGCAGAGATGAAGAGATTTTGCAGGTCGCTAATCAGATACCTGGGTGTTAGTCACTCAGTCATGCCTGACTGACTGTGAACACATGAACTCCAGGCTCCTCTATCCATGGGATTCTCCAGGCAAGAATACTGGAATCAGATCCTTAGAGCTCATCAAAGGAGATTATCCTGAGTGAGCTGAGCTCACCAGCAAGCCTTCTAAGAAGGGGCTCAAACTGCATGAGGCCTGCAGCAGCCAGAGGTGAACCCTGCATGAGTTTGGAACAGGATTCTGAGGGCAGCCCCTGCCAATTCCTGGCTGGTTGCAGTGTTTTGAGACCCCAGGAAAGGACTTGGCTGTTGGAGGGGGTCAGTTAATTGAACTCCTGACACTTGAAAAATGTGTGCTACCAATTAGGTGTTGTTCTAAGTCCTGAAGTCTGTGAGAATTTATCACAGCATAGATAACTATCTATGCTACGTATAACTGATTCACCTTGATGAACAGCAAAAACCAACACACCATTCAAGTCAGCTATACCCCAGTAAATTTTTTTAAAAAGAAAACAAAACTAATATATAGGGGAAAGAGGCCACGGAATGAGGGGGTGTAGAAAAAGGCTGATTATAATGAAGGATGGACTGAGCTGAATGAGGAGGGAAGCAGGAAGGTGAAGAGGGTAGGGCTCAGGGAGAGAGTTGGCGCATCAACGTGCATTACCTCTGAACGTCATCTGGTGTCTAAGATGGGCTGAGCACCACGCCAGGTGGGGGCTCCAGGGAATGGGCTCTACTTGGAAAAAGAAGAGCTGTTTAAACAGGATATGGTGGTGGCTCTTAGGTGGCTTGATTGGCGGGCTCCAGGTGACTGCAGACGTGTATTGCAACCCAGTGTGATTTAGAGTCACAGAGGACGGGTCGAGGTGGCTTCCCCAGGGATGCAGGTCCTGTGCCATGAGACTGGTCAGACGTTAGCAGCTTTTCTAGGCCTCCACTCAGGTCCCAGAATCACAGGAAAGCACAAATACTTGAGTTGACACGCCTACCTGAGGGTGGGTTTGTGCAAGCTCCAGGAGAAACATTCCTCCAGAAGCCCCTAGGAAGGAGAGCGGAGGGATGGAGACAGAGACAGAGGGAAACAGAGGCAGCAGACAGACCAGCAAGAGAATCTACAGATTCGGGAGAGGACAAAGCAGGTTTCCTTTCATCACAGGCTATGACAGGGCGAGAAGAGGGCCCTGAAACCCTTAATTAAGAGAGGAGCCTTCAAAGTGACTTTTGAATGACACCAGAATCCGAAGAAATGTTCTCAGGTTGAAATGCATCATCAGTTCCATGGTGTACTTGGTTCTCCTTTGAGCCCAGCTATTTCCATGTGTAGTTTTTCAACTTAATGGGAATTAAAATTTTCAGAACAAAATTCTATTTAATCCAAATAGTAAAACTATTCCATTACAGTATTCAGGAGAAAGAGCAGAGAGTAACATATGGAAAACAAAAAACAAAAGGTTGGGAATCATTTGTACAATGGCATCTGGTCCCATCACTTCATGGGAAATAGATGGGGGAACAGTGTCAGACTTTATTTTGGGGGCTCCAAAATCACTGCAGATGGTGACTGCAGCCATGAATTTAAAAGATGCTTACTCCTTGGAGGAAAAGTTATGACCAACCTAGATAGCATATTCAAAAGCAGGGACATTACTTTGCCAACAAAGGTCCATTTAGTCAAGACTGTGGTTTTTCTCAGTGGTCATGTATGGTTATGAGAGGTGGACTGTGAAGAAAGCTGAGTGCCAAAGAATTGATGCTTCTGAACTGTGGTGTTGGAGAAGACTCTTGAGAGTCCTTTGGACTGCAAGGAGATCCAACCAGTCCATTCTGAAGGAGATCAGCCCTGGGATTTCTTTGGAGGGAATGATGCTGAAGCTCCAGTCCTTTGGCCACCTCATGCGAAGAGTTGACTCATTGGAAAAGACTCTGATGCTGGGAGAGATTGGGGGCAGGAGGAGAAGGGGACGACAGAGGATGAGATGGCCGGATGGAATCACTGACTCGATGGACGTGTGTCTGACTGAACTCCAGGAGTTGGTGATGGACTGGGAGGCCTGGCGTGCTGCGATTCATGGGGTCGCAAAGAGTCGGACACGACTGAGCGACTGAACTGAACTTAGTTAATAAATACATAATGCATAATGAAGTTTCCTACCTCCCTACCATGCAACTGTTCATGTGCTGTTATGTGGAATTTTATTCACATTTTCCCTGGTGGCTCAGAGGTTAAAGCATCTGCCTCCAATGTGGGAGACCCAGGTTCAATCCCTGGGTCGGGAAGATCCCCTGGAGAAGGAAATGGCAATCCACTCCAGTATTCTTGCCTGGAGAATCCCACGGATGGAGAAGCCTAGTAGGTTACAGTCCACGGGGGTCGTGAAGAGTCGGACACGACAGAGCTGTGATCCTCCTGGAGGGAGAACCCGTTGCCTGGTCTTTCCACTTCCAGAGCTGCCTGCCTCCTTTGGCTCATGGCTCTTCCTCCATTTGCAAAGCACATCATTCCCCAATCTGGTTCTATTGACACATCTCCTTTTTCGGACTTATCCCCCATAGCCCCCTTATAATGACCTGGAGGATGACATTGAGCCCAGATGAATATTTCAGAATACTGTCTATCTCAGGGTCCCCAACTTAATCACATCTGTCATACACATTCCAGGGATTAGGACGTGAACATCACTGAGGAGGCAGGGCAGGGGTTTATACTCTCTATCACACTTTCTTGAGATGCTTCACTTTCTCGAGACCAGTTAGCTAACAAGAGGCAAAGATGGGTTTTAAATTTTGGCTTTTTGACTCCATAGTGAAAATTCTATGGGTTGTGCTTCCCTTTAAGCCAACATATATGCCTACCTACCCAGTCCTCAGAAAGTCACATAGGAAGATTCTGGGTCTGAAATCAACCCAAGACTCCAAGGAAGAAATCCTTGTATTGTACCAAGGATGACAGCCTTGGGGGTTCCTTGTCCACCAAGGTACTTTTGTAACAATACATTACAAGCAATCCCTATCTCTCCAGAAGAGGTTAATGCATAGAGTCTGCTCTCAATGCACAAGTGCTTCTCACTGATAAAGATCTCACGAGGCTGATGAAAGGAATTATTCTTAGCACTCTAGACTTTGTGAAAGAATAATAATATGAATAATACCATTTTCTGAATGCTCTTATGCCCTCAGTTCAGGTCAATAGCTCAGTCATGTCCAACTCTTTGTGACCCCATGAACTGCAGCACACCAGGCCTCCCTGTCCATCACCAACTCCTGGAGCTTACTCGAACTCCTGTCCATTGAGTCAGTGATGCCATCCAACCATCTCATCCTCTGTGGTCCCCTTCTCTCCTGCCTTCAATCTTGCCCAGCATCAGGGTCTTTTCCAATGAGTCAGTTCTTCGTATCAGGTAGCCAAAAGTATTGGAGTTTTAGCTTTAGCACCAGTCCTTTCAACAAATATTCAGGACTGATTTCCTTTAAGATTGACTGGTTTAATCTCCTTGTAGTCCAAGAGACTCTCAAGAGTCTTCGCCAACACCATAGTTCAAAAACATCAATACTTTCAGTGCTCAGCTTTCTTTATCCAACTCTCACATCCATACATGACCACTGGAAAAACCATAGCTTTGACTAGATGGATCTTTGTCAGCAAAGTAATGTTTCTACTTTTTATTATGCTGTCTAGGTTGGCTATAGCTTTTCTTATTCCCTAGATACATTCATATGTGCATTATCTCAATTAATTCTTATTACAACCACAAATAATGGGAATTATCATTTTTATAAAGAAATTGACAGTTAAACATATGGAGTGAATTACCATAAGCTGTAAGTGAAGGGAAAGGGTGCAAAGACTGATCTGCTTGACTCCAAAATCCATATTCACTCCTATTAACCCAAATACCTTCCCAAGCAAACAGCAATTTCCTGTTGAACTCTACTCATGGCCAATCACTAAAAGGGGAAAAAAACTGAAATGTGTATTGCACTAATGAATTTCTTTCTGGAATTTTTTCTTTGGCGAACTTCAAAGGCAAAACAGTGACTTATGCAGACTTTGCACAAGTAAAGAACAGAGTTCTTTACCCCTCATGCAGGTTAGCATAGTTCCCAGAACAGTATAGCTACATGGTAAATATTTGGTGAAAGGTAGTGAATAAATTTATTTAGATGCAAATTTTCAAAGTTTTCAGAGGATGAGATATTATTCATTCCTTCTATGAGATCACATGGGATTTAGTTAGGGGAGAGGAGATAACCCCAGCTAGTACACTAATAGCAGGATTCCTCAACAGAGCAGGGAAGAGATGCTCGTCATTGCAGGGCTCCCACGCCCCAAGGGGAGTGACGGTTTTTAAAGAATTAGTTGTAGGGCCATGACCACTAGTGCACACTAAGTGAAGCTTTCAGATCCTTTAACGCTTACCAACTGATTCCCTGAGGCCCCCCCACCCCCTGCTTCATGCTAACATACGCTGATCCCTACAAAGAGAGAGGCTGTGTCCCGAATTCTGGGGATACCAAGATGATCAGCAATCAGTCCCTGCTGCCAAGAGGGCAGAAACAGTAGCAGCAGAAAGATGTATGAAATGAACACAGTAAAGTATTATAGGAACTGTGCATGTTTGCCATGTACAGTGAGGAGCAGCTCAGAAATGAAACAGTAAATTCTTCCTAAGGAGAGGAGAAGTGGGACCAGGAAAGGCTTCAGGGAAAATAAACTTTTAAGCGCTGGATAGGTGCTCCTGATTTTGGAGGAAAGGATGGGAGACAGGAGGAGAAAGAGGAATGTTTCCAGATAGAAAGAACGACTTGAGTAGAGGTGCAGAGGGATTGAACTACAGTGTTGAAGAAAAAAGTTAAAACAGATTGGTTTAGTGGCTCCTATTCTCTGTGACGAAATGGCCATCAGTCAAAAATGTAATTCGACTCCACACAAAGGCATTTCTGCCTCCCTTGCCTGCTGTCGGCCACCAGCGTGGCCTCAGCTGTTAAGACCCTCTGTGGATTTGGGGGCCACACCTGCTTCTGGACAAGCACTTGGCAGAACCTCTGCTTCAGCTGGGCCAGGTCTCCCACTTCTCTGCACATCAAGGAACAGGTGAAGCCTCCCTGCTTCTGCCTTGGCAGCCTCCGGAGGCAGCCTTCTTTATCTCCCTCCAACTCTCTCCTCCTCATTCCACTTCTATGTTATCTCTTCAGTGGAACCTTCCAAGTAGCTAATGTGTACCTAGTTGCCATCTCTCACATGAGCCAACAGAACTAATTGAGATCAGAATGGAAAAACAAGCAGACATTTGATGCATCGTTGCGCTAAAACAAAACGGTCTCTGGGAGTTTTGTCTGTGTGTCCTTCCCTAGTTCATACAGCTTAGAGATAAGAATGTGAGGTAAGTACCTAAGGGATATTTGAGTCCTTGAACCATGTATCCTTCCCCTCATTTTATATTTATTTTGTTCCCATCACTTAATCTACACAAAGAGAAGCCCACAGTAGAGAAATCCTCTGTGAAAGAGCATGTAAGCAAATGATTAAAAGTTTGACTTGATGTACTTTCAAATCTGTGTTGCAAGCTTCTCCAGGGATAAGTATCTTGGAAAGACAGTATTTCCAAGTTTAAATGTCAAATTAAGTTCAAAAATAGCCCACTAGGGTGTTTCCCTCAGACAAAGCAAATCTCACTGTAAGCCCAACATGTCAGGAGTGTGCACAGTTTAAAACAACAGCAGATAACACCACAATAAAACCCCAACCACTGGCAGCCTATGAAGATTTATGATTAGCCATGTATTAGGAGAGTCTATTTTCAGCACTTTCTTCCCAAACAAGGGGACTTTCTGCATTTGCAAAGAGCTATCCTGGATAATCATCAGAAAGAAAACAGCATGAGTAAAGATATCCAAAAATAGTTTTAATAATGCTAATCTAAAAAAGTAATTAAACATTCACATTTCATTACCACCCACATTTATGGTCTTCCTGTCTTTCCTTTTCAATGCCCGAATGAATATATATCTATCCATCACTTTGGTCTTCAGCACTCTAGTCCCCTAGAGTTAGGGAGAATCTGAAGTATTGCTTCATCCAACCCTTTCTGTTTCTCTTGGCTGAACTACATGGCATGTGGGATCTTAGTTTCCCAAACAGGGATTGAACCCATGTCCCCCTGCAATAGAAGCACAGAGTTTTAACCATTGGATCACCAGGGACGTCCTCCAATCCTTCCGTTTAACTTGTGACCAATTTGGCAAATTGTACGGAGCATCTGCTACCTAAGAGGCAATGGACCAAGGCTGGCATAGAAATGCTGACATAAAAACTACATGATTCCATGGTTCATTTAACACATGCAATTTCCTTTCTAGCTTAAAGAAGTTTTACATTTATTTGAGGAGACTGATAAAATAAGAATAAAGCAGAGAAGAATAACTGCTATGAGCAGTTAAGAGCAATGCAGAGATGAAGAAAGTTAGCTTAATTGGTGGCATGTTGCAGGGATTTGGAGTAGATGTGAAGCATAGATATATTTTCACTAGATGTAAGTTATTTTCCAGAGATGGAATAGTGTTGGTAAAAGGTCATAAAGAGTAAAGAATACTTATTAGCTCATGCAAAACAGACATCCAAAGACGGGTGCTTGCAGGATATGTTAATTCTGTGGCTTATCAAATTCATCAGAGAACCTCTTTTCCCATTTTTCTCTATTCTGCCATATTCAGTACACTGGGTTCAATCTCCCCTTCATGTCACAAGGTAGTCTCTGCCATTCTTTGCCTCACTCCAGATACCACAGCATCCAAACAATAGAGCCTGTTTATTCCCTGGGTCTCCTTCTGAGAATGAAGAGCGCCTTCCCAGAAGCTCTGCAGTTGACTTCACATTAGCTTGAAGTAGATTATGCACTCATCCCAATTATGTACTCATCCCCAAATCAATCTCTGACAAGGAAATAGGATTACCAAAACTAACCGGGATTTACAGTTGAGTCACAGACAGATAGCGAACATCCAAAGTTGGTGCTTTCTAGTAAAGGGGAAAGGAGACTGACTTCTGAGAAGGCACAGTGCTGAGTGATCAGAGCTATTCCCAAAATCAGGGTCTGGGAGCCAATGTGCTCCTTCTCCTTTTTTGGAAAATGGCTCATCCACAAAGGCTGAAGAGGATGAAGACTGGGGAGATCCCTCTAGGCAACAACAGGCCTGGTTTAATAGACAAAGGTTTGGAACTGCCCTTTACATCCTACTCAAACCACCAGGCCATCAGCTGCACTTGAGAGAGAGGGGCAGAGGGAGGGAGGCAGTTCAAGGGGCAAGCACAGGTTAAAAAAACCTTTAGAGAAGATGTTTGGAGATAAAGTGGGTTTCTGCCATCCTTGTGTTGTCAGGAGCTCCATCACCTCATTAACCAATCTTGTATTCTCAGAGGGTAGGTCTTTCCCAATTGTATGCCTCTTACTGGCCACATAATGCTCAATACATATATTTAGAGAATTTCTTAAATAAATTTATTATTTTCTCAATTACTGTGTTTCATAACATGATGTCAGAATTCATACTACCTCAGAGAAGGTAATGTTTTGGTGAAAGTAACTGTTGCATCCTGCGTCAAGGGCGTATCACCTGGGAACCAAATCAATTTCCAAAATCATATGTTGCTGTGTTGTCATTTTAGTGAGGAAATGATGATGATGTTTTGTGAAACCACACTTTTTTTTTTTCGAGCCACTGCTTTTTTCTTTATGATAAGAGGGAATTAGACAAAAAAAAAAACAAAATGAATCATCATTCCATCACCACCACTTCCCTTTTGCTTTCTTTCCTGTTTTCTCATTGGAGGCGCATGTCAGGTCACTGCTAGTCTCATTAGATTCTCAAACCAGGCTTAGATCAAAGTGCTGAAGAGATGTTTTGTCCTTTATTCAACTAATATTTATTCCAAACATTGTGCCAGAGAATTAAGAAATGCAAATAAGATACAGCTATGCATTCCAATGAAGCAGCTGTTAAAAATGATAAAAGTACATTTATTGACATGGAAAGAGGGCTACAATAAAAATATATATATATATTTAGGTAGAAGCACTGTTTATTTTGAAGTGTATATATCCATCCAGGTATTTTTTATTCATTATTCAAACATATACATAGATACATTTTGGGATGGGGAGTGCTATTTTAAAGAAGCAAAAACACTTGTCTGTAGTGATTTGTCTTCTACAGGCTGGTAGGGATGCGAGTGGTGTAGATGGTGATCAGAAGAGAGAAGACTCATGCCAGTGAGAATAAATCTCTGTGCTACTTCCTTCTGCCTCTACAAACCAGGGCAAACTGGTCTTGCTAAGGTTCTAATCATGCTAAAAGAAAGATTATAACTTTAGAACCTAGAGTAGATTATTTTTGCCTACTATACTTTAGCTTTCCTGCAATGTACATTATTTGCATAAGAAAAATCTTAAAGGATATAGTTCCTATCTTCAAGAAGCTCTTATAGAAGAGACAATAGAAATAAAACATTGCCACACAATATTACAGAGGATATATAGAGAGTATATATTCATGAGAGCACAGAGGAGAAAGCCAGTAGCTCTACCTGGAGGTACCTAGAAAGGTTCCCCTAGGATCTGGTCCTTGAATTAGGCCTTTTATTAATAAATCAAAGTCTCTCAGAGAGACTACTGGACATCCAACACACAAACGAGCCTGATGATCCAGTAGGACTGGCTCTTGGATGGTGTATATGGAGATCCACATGGCTATTAAGTGGTTGGAAGAAGAGGCTGTAGTAGTAGATGGGAACCAGATGACAAAAATATAACTTATCTTAAAAGTGGAGCCTTCATCCTAAACATGATGAAGAGTTACTAAAAACTACTACTTTTGCCTTTAACAAAAAAGTAAACACAATATAAAGAATTTTTTATTTTTTTAATATAAATTTATTTATTTTAATTGGAGGCTAATTACTATACAATATTGTACTGGTTTTGCCATACATTGACATGAACCTGCCACGGGTGTACATGTGTTCCCCATCCTGAACCCCCTTCCCACCTCCCTTAAGAATTTTTTAATGTTAATTTTTTTGCAATCATAGGATGAAGGACACAGAGCATGATCTCTGTTCATTACCTGAAGCTGCAGGTCCTTCAGACTAACTCTTTCAGATTGGAGCAGTATGACCAACCCTGGGTCTCCTGCATTGCAGGCAGATTCTTTATCATCTGAGCTACCCGGGACGCCCTATCTACAAAGCAAGTCTCTTGATTGGGGTCAGTAGGTAAGAAATTTTTCACTGGTCTAAGAAGCAATAAGAGAAATAAGTATAACATAATAAATCTTGCATAAATCTAAATCTATTCAAAGCAAACTCCTGAGATAGTGAAGGACGGGGAAGCATGGCATGCTGCAGTCCACAGGGGTCACAAAGAGGCAGACGAGACTTTGCGACTAAACAACAATACATCTATTCAACTTTTAAACTTGTTTCTGATGTCTATCATTAGCTAAACAAAAAATAATCTTCTGTCGGCATCCCCTAAGTTTTCTTTAGTTTCTCGATCATGAAAGAAATCTTAAGTTCAGGGAACCGCTAGACTCTAGTCTAGTTTCACTAGACAGTAAAAATAGACCAAAAAAGGTGGGGGGCGGGGGAGGAATAAGTGAGCAAAAACATAGGAAAAACAAGAGAGAAATCAGAGAAAGGAAATTCCAGTGGTCTACAAGAAAGTGTGGAGGTGAAAAAGGAACTAAATTTAATAACAAAGCATTTGTTCTCTGCAAGATGGAATCAATCTTTTATTTAAGAGACACAGTATATCCTTCTTTTAAATGTTTCATGCCAAATATCTGGTTTACATGTTTCTATTTTTAGGAGAATCATTGGAGCCTGAAATGCAAGAGAGGTATGTGTGTTAGAAGCACTGGCTATAAGGAAAATTTTTACCAAGTGAAACTTCATTCTTCCAGTTTTTAATACTGGGGAAAAAATCCTCAGTAGAACATGTTGACGAGGAAGGAATTAAGATTATGTTCTGGCTTGTGGAATGCAGAGAAATTGCATGTATTTGTTGGGAGTTTCACCTTATAATTCACTTATCCTCTCTATAATCTTCTTTTTCTCCAAGGTTGTTCTTGTCTGTGTCTTATAGTTAGTTCACTTGCAGGCACTTGTTCCTAGTCTGACTCTTCAGTGGTTGCATTCTAGCTGCCCACATTAAGGCTTGCAAATCCCAGAGTTCTTACCTTGCCTTCTGTGTATCCCTGCAGGGCACCCAGGCCCGCAGACTCATTTAAGTTGTTTACCTACTTTTCCTTCCAACAAAGAGCAATAAAGAAAATGACCTTAGCTCCATAATCCTCAACCCTGATTTATAGACTGAGGCATCCCATTAGTGGTTTTAATTTCAATTCTAACAATCAATTGTGTTTTGGCAGGATGTCTCAAAGTTAAACATCATAAAGCTAGGTTTAATGTCAACTTACTGCTGTATGAATGGAAATATCCTTTTCATATTTCGCTTTCCATTTGTGTTAGATCATAATAAAAATTAAATCCATCTGTCTCTAGCAAATGCATAGCATGTTTAGTTAAGAGACAAGACGAATAGAAATTAGAAGGGCAGATTGAAAGACAGGTTTGAAAACAACAGATATAGATATTCAAATCAGACTTTCCCTTTTAAAGAACAAACATTTGGGTTTTGTAAAATCCATCAGTGTGTGTTTCCTTATAAATAACAAAAGAGGAGGATAAAATTTAAAGCCACCCATATGAGTTCTAAAAAATGTTACATTTTTGCCAGGTAAGAAAATATTTTGGGTGTATGTCACTATTTTATTCTTATTTTGGCCTCAACACTTTGAGATCTTAGGTTCCCCGACCAGGGATTTAACCCAGGCCCTTGCCAGTGACAGCCACAGTCCTAACCACCAGACTGCTAGGGAATTCCCTGTGTTACTATTTTATTTTCTTCTTCATCATAATTATTTCTCACATACAAATAATTTATAAACATATTTTACCATCAATGGTTTAAATTTTTATAAGCATTTTTAGTAAAATATATAACTCTATCTTCAATTCTATTCAGCTTTTTCTACTCTCCTATCTAAAAATATCTACAATAAAAGTTGTTTGCATTCTTCCCCTTTGGGGTATATTTTAAGCAGCTAAAAATGAATCTAATTTCTCAATAATTCAGAGTATGTATCAGAAGATATAAAAATTAAGCACAAGAGGCTTGCATTGAAAAAAATATACTACTATGACCGTCTCTTAATTGAGGATTAATAATAAGTATCATTTAGAAAGTATGTAATAGGTAGCTAAAAACTTCACACACATGTGTATACAGACACGTACGCACAGAAATACAGACATATGTTATTTTGTTTATTCTTTATAATGACACTATGAGGTGGGTGCTTTTGATGTCTCATTTTATAGATAATGAAACTGAGATTTATTGAATGGAGGCCTCTGGTTAGTAAGAGGCAAAGTCAGAGACAAAATCTAAGTCTGCCTAATTCTGAAATCCATTGACGATAGCCTAGGTAATTGTGAAAATGTAAGCAGACCAATAGCCCTATAAACCATGATCATTCAGCTCAAAATGACAGCTAACACTGACATCCTTACTATAAATGCTCTAATGAGAAAACACTCTCATTCTTTACAAAGTCCATTTCATACCTCCTCAATGCCTGGCACCTAGGCATTGCATGCTCAGTCACTCAGTCGTGTCCAACTCTGCGCCCCATGGACTAGAACCCACCAGGCTCCTCTGTTTATGGGATTTCCCAGGCAGGAATACTGAAGTGGGTTGTCATTTGGCACCCTAGGAAACACTTATACATATATATTTAATAAAAATAGTAATTATAATAGCACGCACTTAAGACAGGGACATGCTCCAAGTACTTTTCTCACCTTTACATATACCTAACTCATTTAATTCACACAAAACATCTATGAGTTAGTCACTATTGCTATGCCTATATTACAGATGAGGAAACTGAGGTACAAAGAGTTGAAGAAACCTGTCCTCAACAAGTAGAAAGTGGCAGAATTAGACTTCAAGCCCAAGCAGTTGTGGTTCCATAATCTATAGTCTAAATAAACAGATGAATGAACGAATCACAATGATTTTTGTTGACATAAATAAAAATGTATTTTTACAAATCAAAAATGCTTTGATTTGTTTACTGCATGCAAAGTAAACATTTTAACGTCTCAGTCCAGCCTGCAAGGTCAGGTAGGATCTCCGGCTTCATCTTTTGTCTCACATTTTATGCCTCTCACTCCATTCTGATATAATAAATTTGCTTCAGTGTTCCCCCCCCCCCCCCTCCCAGTTTGAACCCTTCACACATGCTGTTTCTTCCCTTGGGAAAGTCATCCCTATATTTTTAACTGGTTAATTCCCATTCATCATTAAAGGCTCCTCCTAAATACAGCTTCTTGTAAGAAAGTTTCTCTGATATGTCAATATAACCCAGATGTCTACTTTTTAAATAAAATCCAATAACATATAAAACAATTTCAAATTATGCTTGCCAGTGTGTAGATCTAATTGTCTTTCTCTTTCATTACCTTATAAACTTGAGAGTAAAGGCTTTGCCTCTTTTTTTCTATATATAGCCTGTAATGGGTACTAGATAAAGGTTGCCGAAAGAGAGACAGGAACTCAGTCAAAAGCATTATTCATAATGAACTCTCTTAATATTGTATGTGTACATGAGTGATTGAAAATTGTCAAATATATTTGCCAAGCACTAACTTAAAAACCAATACACATTGAAAGAATATTCATCACAGTTTTGAGGAGCTAAGATTGAATATATAACAGAGAAGAAGAAAACTGACTTCATACTGGCTCTATTTTTCCTTAACCTTTGTATTCTATTGCCTTTGCTACAAATTAATCACCAAAGGGATGTTGCCTATAGCTTAGAGTATACATAATGGTCCATTTCCTGAGATCCTCCCTCCCAGGCCTGAGTTAAGCTAAAATACCTTTGTTTAGTCCAGAGGAAACATCCTGACCAGGCCTACCTGTGAATGGCTGCAGGAAAGAAGAAATAAACATATCCACTCCGGAGCCTGGCTGGAACCAGGAACTATCTGCAATAACTTAACGTCTTTTTTTTTTTTTTTTTTTGGAGAAGGCAATGGCAACCCACTCCAGTACTCTTCCCTGGAAAATCCCCTGGATGGAGGAGCCTGGTAGGCTGCAGTCCATGGGGTCGCTAAGAGTCGGATACACTGAGCGACTTCACTTTCACTTTTCACTTTCATGCACTGGAGAAGGAAATGGCAAGCCACTCCAGTGTTCTTGCCTGGAGAATCCCAGGGACGGCGGAACCTAGTGGGCTTCCGTCTATGGGGTCACACAGAGTCGGGCACGACTGAAGTGACTTAGCAGCAGCAGCAGCATCTTTTTATTTTACCTCCTCATTCCCTTCTTCTCTATAAAAGAAACTAGCATCAAACCCAGGCAAGATGGTTCACTGGGATACTAGTCCACCATCTTCTTGGTTTGCTGGTTTTCTGAATAAAGTCGTTATTCCTTGCCTCAGCAACAAATTTTTTCAATTTACTACCCTGTCGTGGGGTGAGCAGTATGAGCTTAAGTTAAGTGTTAGTCGCTCAGTCGTGCCCGACTCTTTGCCTTTCTTCTTCGCCTTTGGAGTCACAATTATGGGAGATTTTAAATTTAAGGCTGATTAACTAGCCATCTTCCAAAATTACGTGGAGAAAAATCTCTCTACACTACAACAGAAAGAAGCCAAAATACTAGCATGAACAGAAACAGAGATAAGAAACCAAGAGAAATCTCCAGTCATGTAAGTCCTGTTATTCAACTATACCCAAAGTCAGCTGTCTCCCAGATTTCCCAGGTATATGAGCAAGTATTCTTTTTGAGAAGGGCTGTTAATTACAGCCATATCCCCCAATTCATCCATCTTGCCAACCAGCTAACACTTCTAGTACTTGAAACCACAAGGTCTCACAGAGACCCATTTCAAGATCTACAGAGAACATAACATTGTTGATTTGACTCAGGCTTATGGTGAGCTTACCCACAGTGCCTAACAACAGGAAACCCTGTTCTAATCATAAAATCATACCAGGCCAACCAGAGGCAGGGAGAGTGAATATTCCTGAGGAAGGAAACAAAAAGAAAGAAACTCACTCCATCTGGAACAGCTTCTGTACCTGTTGCTGGCATTACAGATGAGATTCCTGGGGAAACATCACCTTGAGTGAAGAGAATTTCACCCCATCAGGCCTGGCTTCTTCGCAAGAAGTGTGACTATGGAGGCTGCTGTTGGTTTGAACCTGAGTCTGGGTTATCACTATTTTAAACTTTGAGAACAAGTAATCCTAAAATCATCTTGCAATAGTTGGAATTTTACATGTTTGTGGGATAGAATTAGCTTGCGTGTTAGAAACTGAGGTCTTCATTTCATTTTATCCACAGTTTCTCGGTGCCTTAGAAGAATAGGGAGAAACAGTACAAAGTTAAATGAGCTTCTAAATAGATTTTTTTTTTAAACTCATAGCATAAGCAGCAGCCTGAAGGCTAAGTGCAGGCTCATCATAAAATGTGGGCTTTTGACAAAGAATTCTATGTTTTTAGGATTTTTCATTCCAAGAGCTTGGTTTTCCAAAGAGAAATGGACTCAGGTCATATTGTTAATATTTGGAGAACATTTACTGGAAGGCAGGTGCCACTGCTTCTTGTTTGACATAATTTCGCCTTTTTAATAAATAATCTATTGTCTTCATTTTGTTGATGAGAAATTACAGCTTAGATTATTTGTGCAAATTCACACAGCTGTGTAACCACAAGCTTTCTCTAGTATTTCCAGTTTCTCTACCTTTTCCAGAACCTCCAAACTGCCCACCAATCTTGGGTTTCTCTAGTTAGCTCTTTCTGCCCCTGTGTACATCAGTGATTTTAAAGCCTTGTTACTCTGTATAAAATCTCTACCCTAGACTCAGCCATTTTGTTCTACTCTCTAGGAGATTCCTCAACTTTATTTTCCATTTCTTTTATAACAGTTTCTAAAATTTAATGAACACTTTTAATTTCCCAAAGCACTCATTTGTTCTATGAATTTCCTCAACCACGGCATCCTTAATTCCTCCTGTAAGGATAATTATTAGAATGTATTTGTATTTCTCTCTTGTTCCTTGTCTTACTGAAAGGCAAGTATGTATGCCTGACCCACAATGAGGCCAAACAATACCAACACGTTGGAGTTTGGAGCAGAGAAAATTCTCCTGCAAGGAGAGGAATGGCACAGGCCTTAAAACCCCCAAACTCCTGGAAATCTCTCAGCTAAGCCCTTTGCTAAGAAAGAGGAGGAAGGCGTGAGGGGAGCTGTAAACATGTTGGTGTCAGAGTCTTTGTTCTGGAGGTCAGAGCTGGTCAGGGAACGTGTTCCTGTAAATCTCCATCTAACAAGTGTTACTCTCTGTTCTGGCGAAACAGGCCCAGGTGAGGAGGCATGACTCTCCCCTCTGAGGTTGTGGTCCTGGCTGAGAGGAGGCAGAGCTCAGCTAGCGGCTCCCTCAGGGCCAGGTCCCCAGACCCTGTCCAGCTGTCATCACTGAGGGAGCTGGGTGCCCAGGACCCACTGGCTCTCAGGCTCCTCAGGCCACCCATATGGCAGGGGCAGGTCCTGCAGACAGCGTCCCGGGCAGACGGCCACTGCTCTTGGGTCATAGAGGTGAGGTCAAGGGTCACCGCCACCTCAAGGCCTGGGCCGGGCCAGAGGGCAGCCACCGAGAGCTCTGTGTCCCTGCAGGGCCCTGGGGAGAAGGCTGGGATTCATCTCTTACCTCCCTCCCTGCCTGAACCATCGTTCCACCGACCCTGGCTGAATGGGACTTCTAATGGTCACTTATTGATGGTTGCTCGCTTGAGGGATGGGCCCATTGCAGCATCAAACAATGGCCAAGCAGGCCCCTAATGGTCACTCACTGAGAGTTGCTCCCTTGGGGGAGGGCCCATTGCAGTGCTTCCCAATAGCTGACAGCATCAGTGGTCTGCTGGTAACCAGCTGCCTGCTAAGAGGGTGGGAGGCTAACAGAGTGCTGCACGGAGGCCTCCTGAGGACTGCATTGGGCCTGCGCTCCACACAAGGGGACTTACTAGAACGTGTCTGTGTTTCTCATTTGTTCCCTTCATTACATTCATTTACTTTCCACTGATGTTGGAGCATTACCTTGGATGTGGGGTGATCCCATATTCTTTGTTCACATTTGAATGTAAGTGGAGCTGAAAATGGAAGGGGCACAGGATCTGAGGAAAGGTTGCTAGACAGAAACTTGAGACCGAACATAAAACACCCTCCTTTCTGACCCTATTATATTGGGTTGGCGAAAAGTTCAGGTTTTTCCCATAAGATGTCATGATAAACCCCAGAGAATTTTTAGGCCAGCCCAATAGGAGTTTACCCCTTGGAAGGAAAGTTATGAAAGTTATGACCAACTTAGATAGCATATTGAAAAGCAGAGACATTACTTTGCCAACAAAGGTCCGTCTAGTCAAGGCTATGGTTTCTCCAGGGGTCATGTATGGATGTGAGTTGGACAGTGAAGAAAGCTGAGTGCCAAAGAATTGATGCTTTTGAACTGTGGTGTTAGAGAAGACTCTTGAGAGTCCCTTGGACTGCAAGGAGATCCAACCAGTCCATTCTGAAGGAGATCAACCCTGGGATTTCTTTGGAAGGAATGATGCTAAAGCTGAAACTCCAGTACTTTGGCCACCTCATGGGAAGAGTTGACTCATTGGAAAAGACTCTGATGCTGGGAGGGATTGGGGGCAGGAGGAGAAGGGGATGACAGAGGATGAGATGGCTGGATGGCATCACTGACTCGATGGACGTAGAGTCTGAGTGAACTCCGGGAGTTGATGATGGACAGGGAGGCTTAGTGTGCTGCAATCATGGGGTCGCAAAGAGTCGGACACGACTGAGCGACTGAACAGAACTGTACAGAATAGGAGCTTAGGAAGACTTAAGGAGACGCAATTGTACTGAAAAGATTATACCATAACATTGTCCCAGCTGTCACTCACCAAGATAGGATGCAAGTGAACACCTTGAAGCAGTCTGGATGAGGGAATCCCTTCTAGTCTCCGAGATCTTTTGTTTGCGTCTAGCTGTTCTGTCAAACTTTGTCTACCATATTTTAATCTTTCTTCCACGCCCTACACAGGTGGGTCTTTGCTTCTCAACCCTGAAAGTGACTATGTAACACCTGCTGTCCCTCTCACTGAAATGATCTTGTTTCTTCTTTTGAGTAACTACCTTCTCTAGGCACTTCTCTAGCATTCTTCTGCCTGACCACTTTGTTCTCATTTGTTGTTGATTATGAGGAACATTTTAAAGGGTTTCTGGCCAAAGAGACTATTTCTGCCTGGAGTCCAAAATGAAAATATATCTGACCCTTGTGTGGAGCTATTAAATGTCATTCAGTCATGGAGGCTGTGCAGTATCACTTGGTGCTGGGTCCTGCGAGACCAGACCACTGGCTCCCGCCACCTCTGGGCAGTGTAGTCTGCATGCTTCACAGCGGCCGTTCCAGGAATTGCCCATAGCTGAGGGAGCTGCTTTGACCAAGTTTCTGTTCAGCCTCTCCACTCCATCAGCCCACATCCGATGACTGGCCATCATAGGTTTGCAAAGGCCTGGCCCCCTGTCTCCATCTGGGAGACATTTGAAGGCCCCTCAGAATTCCAGTAGAATAGGCTGAGATTACAGTGGCAGTCATATGGTGGGTCAGCTTCTCCCTCTGACTAATCCTGCCTTCCTGCCTCCCTCTCTTACAAATCTTCTGCATGTAACCATCCATTCAAGTCTGTTCCAGGGAACCCAATCTAATGACTCACGTCAATAAGGTTTAATAATCTCTTCATGTCAAATATCTATGAGGTTCCATTAGATGTAGTCAAGTGTGGAAAGAGAAATGAATCATTGATTCTGCCATTAAGAGAGAATTAATTCACAATTATTTGAATCTTCCGCCAAAGTACTGGCCATTTTACATTTCATAATTTACGTTTACTAATGCATAGCTCTTTGAGTAATGAGTTTATATGAAAAACATGAGTTAGATGGAAAAAGCACTCTACCTGACTCTGCTTTTATTCAGTTCTGATTATGTCCTCTGTTCTAATTTTAGGACATAGCATTTCTAGATAATTTGAAAAACTCTGTCCATAACTCATGTTTAATTTCAGTTGCAAAACTTCAGGTGCAGTGTTAAATGTGAAGACTTTTTTTTTAATCTCAAGAAAAGTTTCAAGTCCATATATAGTTTGACTGTCCAGCATTCCTTCCTGTGGGAATTCCCATTCCTATAGCTTGTGGTCCCATCCCAGTGGGCTGTCAGTATGATACTGCCTTGTCTCCAAACCTGAGCAGTGACCTAGACTGGGTATTAAGAGTACTCTATCTCCCCAGACAAAACTATAATTCAAAAAGATAATGTACCCCTATGTTAGCACTGCTCACAATAGCCAAGACATGGAAATCACCAAATGTCCATCGGCAGATGAATGGATAAAGAAGATGTGGTACATATATATTACTATGGGATAGTACTCAGCCATTCAAAAAGAACAAAATAATTCCACTTACAGGAACACAGATGGTACTAGAGATTATCACACTAAGTGAAGTAAGTCAGGGAAAGACAGATAACATATGATATCATATGTGGAATCTAAAATATGACACAAATGAATTTATCTATGAAACAGACTCACAGACATAGAGAACAGACTTGTGGTTGCCAAGTAGAAGGGTGGGTGGAAGAGGGATGGATTGTGAGCTTGGAATTAGCAGGTGTAAACTATTATATATAGGATGGATAAACAACAAGTTCTTACTATATAGCACAGGGAACAATACTCAGTATCCTGTGATAAAACATAATGGAAAAGATTATGACAAAGAATATATGTACATATATTTATAACTTAATCATGTTGCTCTACACCAGAAATTAACACAGCATTGTTAATCAATTATACTTGAATGAATACATTAAGAATACTCTATCTCCTTGGGCCAGAGAGAATTTATGGACCAGATAAAGCTAAAAAGATTATTCCTTGGAATTCATATACACATCCTGAGGGAGAAAAAGTACAAAGCCTTAGAACATCTCTGAGCTTCCTGTAGGCTGCTTTACTTTGTGTACCAAGATTTTATGAACAGAATGAAGCCAACACTGAGAAAAGCAAAGTCAAAAAGTGATATAAGTTGAGTCCCTGGTTGCAGTCAGAGGGGTCCAGCCTGCCTTTGGACTCCCCACTTAAATAAACCAATAAATTCTAATTTACTTTTTTTTTTTAATTAAATTTATTTATTTTTTTAATTACAATACTGTATTTGTTTTGCCATACATTGACACGAATCAGCCATAGGTGAACACAATCGCCCAATGCCGAAGCCCCCTCCCACCTCCCACCCCACATCCTCTACCTGAATCATCCTGTGCATCAGCCCCATGCATCCTGCATCCTACACCAAACATAGATTAGCGCTTCGTTTCTTACAGGAAAATACACATGCTTCACTGCCATTCTCCCAAACCATCCCACCCTTTCCCTCTCCCTCAGAGTCCAAAAGTCCACTCTATACCTCTGTGTCTCTTGTTGTCTCACATATAGGGTCATCATTATTGTCTTCTAAATTCCATATATATGTGTCAGTATACTGTATTGGTGTTTTTCTTTCTGGCTTACTTCACTCTGTATAATCGGTTCCAATTTCATCCATCTCATTAGAACTGAGTCAAATTTATTCTTTTTAAGGGCTGAGTAGTATTCCATAGTGTATATGAACCACAGCTTTCTTATCCATTCATCTGCTGATGGACATCTAGGTTGCTTCCATGTCCTGGCTATTATAAACAGTGCTGCAATGAACATTGGGGTACATGTGTCTCTTTCCATTCTGGTTTCCTCAGTGTGTATGCCCAGCAGTGGGATTGCTGGGTCATAAGGCAGTTCTATTTGCAATTTTTAAGGAATCTCCACACTGTTTTCCATAATGGCTGTACTAGTTTGCATTCCCACCAGCAGTGTAAGAGGGTTCCCTTTTCTCCACACCCTCTCCAGCATTTATTGCTTGTAGACTTTTGGATCGCAGCCATTCTGACTGGTGTGAAATGATACCTCATTGTGGTCTTGATTTGCATTTCTCTGATAATGAGTGATGTTGAGCATCTTTTCATGTGTTTGTTAGCCATCCGTATGTCTTCTTTGGAGAAATGCCTATTTAGTTCTTTGGCCCATTTTTTTACTTGACTAGTGCAAGTTGGGATTTTGTCACTCAAAAAGACACCTAATGCGAAGATTTACAATTCTTTCCATCAATCACCATCCTTACACTCAGAATCATCCCTTAGAAGGAGATTAAAAGGTCCCAAATTTCCAGCTCCAAAATGAATGAGTCACTGGTATGAAATGTAAGTGTGGGGAATATAGTCAATAATTATGTAATATCTTTGTGACAGATGGTAACTAGGCTTGTTGTGGTGAATAGCTGAAATAAGTAGAAATATAAAAGCCCTATATTGTGTACCAGGAGCTAACATAGTTAGTTATAGGTCAATTTTACTTCAGAAAGAAACAAAACAAACTCATAGAAAAAGTGATCAGATTTGTGGTCCAGAGAGGTGGGAGATAAGGAGAGGGAACTGGATGAAGGTGGTCAAAGGTACATTTCCAGTTATAACTAAGGGATATCAGGCTTCCCAGGTGGCACTAGTGTAAAGAAACTGCCTGCCGATGCAGGAGACATGAGACGTGGGTTTGATCCTTGAGTCGGGTAGATGTCCTGGAGGAGGGCATGACAACCCACTCCAGTATTCTTGCCTGGAGAATCCCTTGGAGAGAGAGACCAGGCAGGTTCCTCAGAACCTGTTCTTCAGAACATAGGTTCACAAGGAATTGGACACAACTTGAGCGACTTAGCACTCAGGCATGAGGGATGTCAAGGCTGTATACTGTCACTCTGCTTATTTAACTTATGTGCAGAGTACATCATGTAATATGCTGGGCTGGATGAAGCACAAGCTGGAATCACAATTGCCAAGAAAAATATCAATAACCTCGGATATACAGATGACACTACCCTAATAGAATGTGAAGAGGAAATAAAGAGATGATGAAGGTGAAAGATGAGAATGAAAAAGCTAGCATAAAACTCACCATTCAGAAAAATAAGATCATGGCATCCAGTCCCATCACTTCATGGCAAATAGATGGGGGAAGAGTGGAAACACTGACAGACTTTATTTTCTTGGGCTCCAAAATCACTGCAGATGGTGACTGCAGCCATGAAATTAAAAGATGTTTGCTTCTTGGAAGAAAAGCTATGACAAACCTAGACAACATATTAAAAAGCAGAGACATTACTTTGCCAACAAAGGTCCATCTAGCTATGTCAAAGCTATAGTGTTTCCAGTAGTCATGTATGGATGTGAGAGTTGGACCATAAAGAAGGCTAAGTGCCAAAGAATCAATGCTTTTGAACTGTGGTGTTGGAGAAGACTCTTGAGTTCCTTGGACTGCAAGGAGATCCAACCAGTCAATCCTAAAGGAAATGAACCCTGAATATTCATTGGAGGGACTGATGCTGAAGCTGAATCTCCAATACTTTGGCCACCTGATGTGAACAGCCAACTCATTAGAAAAGACTCTGATGCTGGGAAAGATTGAAGGCAGGAGGAGAAGGGGATAACAGAGGACGAGATAGTTGGATGGCATCACCGACTCAATGGACATGAGTTTGAGCAAACTCCAGGAGATGATGAAGGACAGGGAAGCCTGGTATGCTACAGTCCATGGGGTTGCAAAGCATTGGACACAACTGAGGGACTGAATTCTTTGCATAAGGTGACCAAAATACTGGAGTTTCAGCCTTAACATCATTCCTTCCAAAGAAATCCCAGAGTTGATCTTCAGAATGGACTGGTTGGATCTCCTTGCAGTCCAAGGGACTCTCAAGAGTCTTCTCCAACACCACAGTCCAAAGCATCAATTCTTTGGCACTCAGCTTTCTTCACAGTCCAACTCTCACATCCATACATGACCCCTGGAAAAACCATAGCCTTGACTAGATGGACCTTTGTTGGCAAAATAATGTCTCTGCTTTTCAATATGCTATCTAGGTTGGTCATAACTTTTCTTCCAAGGAGTAAATGACTTTTAATTTCATGGCTGCAGTCACCATCTGCAATGATTTTGGAGCCCCCAAAATAAAGTCTGACACTGTTTCCACTGTTTCCCCATCTATTTCCCATGAAGTGATGGGACCAGATGCTGGGAGGGACTCGGGGCAGAAGGAGAAGGGGACGACAGAGGATGAGATGGCTGGATGGCATCACTGACTCAATGGACATGAGTCTGAGTGAACTCCAGGAGTTGGTGATGGACAAGGAGGCCTGGTGTGCTGCAATTCATGGGGTCGCAAAGAGTCGGACACGACTGAGTGACTGAACTGAACTGAACTGAGGGACTGAACAACAATGAGAGATGTAATATACAACATGATAAATATAATTAACATGGCTTTAGGTTATATATTAAAATTGCTGAGAGTAAATTCTAAGAGTTCTCATTACCAGGAAAAATTTTTTTCTATTTCTTTTTCATGTACACAAGACAAAGGATGCTTACTAACTTGTGATAACCATGTCATGATGTATGTAAATCAAATCATTGTGCTGCTCACCTTAAATTTATCCAGTGCTGTATGTCAATTATACCTCAATAAAACTGGAAGGAAAAATTTTTCTCATTAAAAACTAAACCTCCCTCTGAGGACTCCATTTCCAGTACCATTTTTCAACGTCCACTGTATTCCACACACAGTTAGACTCATTGCAATCACTTTCCCAGTCTCCTTTAGCTGGTTTTCCTTATGTGGTCATAGCACGTGATATTTTTACTCAGCCAGTGCTATATTTCTTCATAAAGCACTACTTTATAACCTTGCAGCAAATAGTTCCCAGTTTCTGAAATAGACTAGTTTCTATTTAAGAGACCTAACTCCTGGTGTGCTACATTTTTTTTTCTTTTTTTAAATAATAATTTGTCTGTGGCAAGGTGAGTTTTAGGATCATTAAACTGCAACCAAAGCAACACAGTTTCCCCGATGGCAGTTTTCTCAAATTGCTGACATATTACTTAGGAGAAAATAGCCCCCATAGTGCTAAATTTGCAAACCTAAATCTGTTGAGGCAGCAAATATCACATGCTTCATTAAAACAGTGAAGCCAGTCACGGGACAATTAATTGTGGAAAACTGCTGTTCAAGTGCCTAATAAAGAAACATCACCAAAACACGACAGGGATGACTTATATACCATCTTAAATACGTCCCAAGAATCATGGTGACAAGATTAGCTCACCAACAGATGTTTTTTGCAGCTCTAGATTAAAACTGTTCTGCAAACAAAAAAGCCTGTGACTTGGGTTATGAGTTTATGTTGATGTTCAACCCATGTGTTAACTGCTGACATTTTCACAGGTGCTCAAGAGGCATGAACGTGAAGGCTAAAATAGAACCCCAAGCCAAACACAGACAGTCAGTGCCTCTTTGGTCATTAGGGAAGCTTTACAGCTTATATAAAGCACGATTTGTACCCTATTTGCATAAGCAACTCTGTTACAGAATCACAGGCTGTTAGAATCAGGAAGCACATAATAGATGACTTAGTGTAATTCCTTGAAATTGAGGCTCTTGGAGATAAAATGATTCACCTGATATTTCACAGCTAGTGGTTGACACAGCCAGGAGCTCAATCCAGTTTCTTTGCAGTATGTCTGGAGCCATCTGACTATTTCCCTTTTGTAAACTCTTCCTTCCCCATGACCCATAGGTTTGCTCCAAACTCTAGCTGTGGTTTTGTGGCAAAAGTACTAGGTCTTGGGTTATAGAACCCAGATTTAAGCCAGAGCCTTGAGACTTTGTAGATGTATGCTACTGCTGCTAAGTTGCTTCAGTCATGTCCAACTCTGTGCAACCTCATAGATGGCAGCCCAAGAGGCTCCCCTGTCCCTGGGGTTCTCCAGGGAATAACACTGGAGTGGGTTGCCATTTCCTTCTCCAACATATGAAAGTGAAAAGTGAAAGTGAAGTCACTCAGTTGTGTCCAACTCTTAGTGACCCCATGGACTGCAGCCTACCAGGCTCCCTCCGTCCATGGGATTTTCCAGGCAAGAGTACTGGAGTGGGGGTGCCATTGCTTTCTCTGTTGTAGATGTATGACCCTGGCCAAACTGTGTAACCTTTCTGGGCTCCATTTTTTGTCTCTTCATCTTTTCTTCTATCTCACAGGGCTGTCATTGGAACTAAATAAGTGACACAAAGCAGTTTGCAAATTATAAATCAGTTTGCAGATGCAAAGTGAAATAATTCTAACCACATTGTAATAGTGGTATAAAAGGAATAAACAGGTAACAGAGCAGCAGTTAACTGTTCTCAGCAGAACACTGAGCTCTTTGTCCGCAGGGTTTCTTCCTAGAGAGAGAACACATATCTAGAAGAGTTTGACATTTCAAAGGACAACAAATGAACAAACAGATTTCTGGAGGTTGTGTAGTAAGTCAGAGTATTTTGCCCATTAAACAAAGAGGTGGTGAATTTGGAAGATTTACTATTGAAGGTGCCTTGAACTGAGAGGACCAAGAAGACCTGACTCACAGGGTCTGAAACGATGGAGGTCGGGCTACTCCAGCTGTGGTTTGTCAGGGTCTCAGTTCAGCATCTCTGCGATTCTCTTGGTTCCACCCTCCTCCTTATATTGGCTTCTTCTTGGATGCTGGCAGCCTTTCCAGCCACCACCTCCTGACAGGGTATAGTTCAGAAGCTAAAAGGCTTTGCCACTTAGTTTTAAGTGTCACCTACTTGAAACTGAAGAAATCATACCAGAAGCCCCCAGGAGAATGCCCCTTGTACTTCTGTGGCCTGAAATGGATACCATGGAGGTATTATGAATGGCTTAAAATAATCAGGACAAAGGCACCTGAAAAATTGGTATAGATGATTTTATTTATAAAGCAGAAATAGAGACACAGACGTAGTGAACAAACGTACAGGTATCAGTGGGGAAGGGTGGGATGGGATGAATTGGAATATTGGGATTGACATATATGTACTATTGATACTGTGTATAAAATAGATAACAAATGAGAACCCACTGTCTAGCACAAGGAATTCACTCAGTGCTCTGTGGTGATCTAAAGAAAATCCAAAAAGAGGAGATATATGTAAACGTACAGCTGACTCACTTTACTGTACAGTAGAAATCAACGCAACATTGTAGAGCAACTATACCTCAATAAAAAATTTTTAAATCTAAATTCCAAAATAAATACATAAATAAGTAAAATAAAATAATCAAGATAGCAGCTTCCCAGGTGGTCCAGCAGTTAAGACTCTCCACTCCCAATGCAGGGGCCTGAGTTCAATCCCTGGTTAGGGAAATAGATCCTATGTGCTGCAACTTAAGATCCCGAGTGCCACAACTAAGACCCAGCATAGACAAATAAACTTTTTTTTAAAATACTGACTATAAAAAAGAATCAGGATACATTAACCTGAGTTAGAGATGGAGCCAGACTTTCCTCATGCTTAAGTGTATAGTGGAGGGGTGGATGCTTGAGAAAAATTAGGAAGGATGGACTCAGAGGATTCTGCTGCCATAAGCTTTCTTACTGTGGTGTCTCTGTCAGCAGTCTCACCTCTCAGGATCAATGATCAATAAAGGTGGTAGTCCTGATGGAAGCAGAGGGCAAGCTATGTATTGATTGTATTGATGCCCATTCAGAGTCCAGCTTGCCAGTCCTAGAAAAAGTATTTTGAGTTTTGTCAGCATTCTGGGTTTTTGTTCCCTTGCTATCATGCTGCTCCAGGGAGAAGTCAAGCTGGGAAACAGAAGAGCAAGACATACAAAGTTATGACATACAGAGTTGAATGGAGAAAACGGATTTCAAGAATTTAGTAAGAAGAGGAGCACCACTTTGGAAGACTGAGATAGAGAAAGTGGCATCAGATAGACTCCAAATGCCATAGGAAATGGGAATGAACACATGAGGAAGGTCGGGCAAAATATGGGCAACCAAAGAGCAAAGTTGAAACGAAGTACATTCACATTCAAAACAAGTTTAAAGAAACACTTGAGAGCCAGATTTGGCCTTGGGTTGTCACTCTGTTTCTATTAACAGAGTAGTTGAAGAGAGTCACTGGAGAATAATTTCTAGTCAAGTAGAGTCAAATGGAGAGACATTTGCAAAAGTCTAAAATTTAGTCTTTAAAAAAATAAAACTATTGTGAAAAAGAAAATAGCAACTTCCCTATATTTAAAATGAATTCTGTTACATTCTATTTCATTTGTATGGATCATTTCACATATAATATAAACTATAAAAAGCTTCCCTCAACTATTATCCCAAAGTCTTATGTTTTCAAGACTGATTCTCAACATAAAAAAGCAGTTCATGTTCCTCAACAGTAAGATTTTTTTCATGCCGAGGAAATTCAATTATATTATTTCTACTTGAGTGGTATTGGATCTAGCAGAAATTTAATATGCTTCATTTTTTCTATCCAGTGTATCAAAGATGACTGCTTTCCACCTCTTCTTTAAGTGCTCTGAAATCTGTGTGCCAACCATATTCAAACAAAGAGGTGTGAGTGGTTTCCTACGCTGCTTTAAGGGGTGTTTTGCTTAAGAGACGCAGTACTAATGGGCATCCTGCAGTTCGGCTTTACAGTCTTGCTTCTTCTTACCTCAACTCGAATTACGGTAAAAGACAAATAAAGTCACTTTCTCAACCATGTCAGGAGACCAGAGAGATGACTGCATAAATGTTAAAATAATTCAGCAACTGTAAATGCACAGAGACAGGGCAAACGTACCTGAATCTATTTTTGGCTGGTGAACACTCTTAACCATTTTTGGCAGTGTGAAAAGTCACGTGCATGCAATCTCAGCTCAAGACAAACACCAGCATTAGCTTTGATTTGTTTCTATGGTTTCAAATCACTCCAGATGACACCCATGGTACAGCTTACAGTATGCCTCCCACTAGAAGTCTGGTTCCAAAACCCTCTTTATCTAGCTACCTTCAAGAAATACTAACAAACCAGTAATTCTGAATTCCTGAGTTTTAAAATCACTACGTTAAAAACCAAAAAAAAACCCTCTAAGTGTTTGAGATTTCTTTGATAATGGTCCAAAGTTTGGGCTGGGGTGATGAAATATTTATGCCCAAAGAGGAGAAATGTGGGTTTGAGTTTTGAGAATAAAGCACTAGCCCCCTCTTTTTATTATCTGGCTGATTCTCTTAATATTTATCATCATCCATATTTAATGAGCCCTCAATAAGCCTGCACCAATCTTTTGTTTACAAGTATTTTGCTAGGTAATCATTGACTTTGATCAGTAGAAAATATTTAAATAACATATTTGTTAGTCACTCAGTTGTGTCTCTTTGTGACCCCATGGACTGTAGCCTGCAGGCTCCTCTGTCCAAGGGGTTTCCCAGGCAAGAATACTGGAGTGGGTTGCCATTCCCTTCTCCAGGGGATTATCCTGACCCAGGGATTGAACACGCATCTCCTGCACTGGCAGGGAGGTTCTTTACCAGTGAGCCACCAGGGAAGTACCAAATGGCACATTCAGTTCAGTTCAGTTCAGTCACTCAGCCGTGTCCGACTCTTTGTGACCCCATGAATCGCAGCACGCCAGGCCTGCCTGTCCATCACCATCTCCTGGAGTTCACTCAAACTCACGTCTATCGAGTCAGTGATGCCATCCAGCCATCTCATCCTCAGTCGTCCCCTTCTCCTCCTGCCCCCAATCCCTCCCAGCATCAGAGTCTTTTCTATTGAGTCAACTCTTCGCATGAGGTGGCCAAAGTACTGGAGTTTCAGCTTTAGCATCATTCCTTCCAAAGAAATCCCAGGGCTGATCCCCTTCAGAATGGACTGGTTGGATCTCATTGCAGTCCAAGGGACTCTCAAGAGTCTTCTCCAACACCACAGTTCAAAAGCATCAATTCTTTGGTGCTCAGCCTTCTTCACAGTCCAACTCTCACATCCATACATGACCACTGGAAAAACCACAGCCTTGACTAAATGGATCTTTGTTGGTAAAGTAATGTCTCTGCTTTTCAATATGCTATCTAGGTTGGTCATAACTTTTCTTCCGAGGAGTAAGCGTCTTTTAATTTCATGGCTGCAGTCACCATCTGCAGTGATTTTGGAGCCCAAAAAGATAAAAGTCTGACACATTAGATATAAATAAATTAGGCCACACTGAAGAAATTTAAGGAGTGACAAAGCTAGATATACTTATTACCACAGGGCAGCAAGACAAAAAGGATATCTGAGTTTTAGACTTACTACTAACTGACAGAAAATTTGCAAGACAGATTTGCAGGATGGATACACTGCAAAAATATACACTGTATTCTAAAAGGCCTTGACTAAAACTTCCTTATGAGACTCTCAACTTTATGTGATGGGTTGAATAATGTCTTCACAAACTTCACATTTCCACAGGACCTATGGCAGTGAAGATAAAGAGGCAGATGGACTGATTCTTATATTTAATGTTAATAATATTAAAGATGTAATATTCAGAAGGACATGATCATAGGAAAATGGAAGAATTGAGTTTCACTCCCTAATTCTGATTTGGGATCCTGGATAAATTGCAGTATCACTCACCGATATGAGAAAAGATGAGAAGTAAGGAGAAGAATGAGATATGTTGGGTGTCGCATTAGGACTGCATTCAACCAGTTACAAGAAACTCTACAGTAGTGGCTAATTCTTGTTTACTCACACAAAACACCTGGGCGCAGACAACACAGGCTGGATTCTGGGTTAAACAATGCTATCAGGGACCCATTTCCTTTAGTTTTCCTCTTCTCGAGCCTTATGCATAGTTTTAATTTCCTGTGATCCCAAGGGACTCTTGTGCCTCCAGAGTTCTTGGCAAAGAAGTAAGAAGTGGCACCAGGAGATTCCCAAATGTGTGACATTTCTAGAACTTTTAACATGGCCACTTTTAACTGTAAGGGAGACTCAAAAACTGAGTTTTAAATCTCTTACAGTCTATGTGGAAGAGACAGGAATGAGTTTTAAAGAGACAAACAGCAGCATCTGACACATTAAGATTAGAACATCTGTGCAACATCCATTTGGAAAATTAAGAGTATGAAGGGAGGAATATATAGAGGGTAATCAAACCCTCAGGAGTGAATGAGACAGGTCACTCAAGAAAAGTGGTTACAGTGAAGCCCAGGACAGAAGTGTGGAGAAAGGAACATATGCACACACAAGGAAAAGAAGACACTATGAAAGAAACTGAGAAGAAGAAATAAAGCTAAGCAAAAACAGGAAAGTCGATGCCAAGGAAAATAAATAGGTATCAATCAGTATGGCATTCTATGGGGAAGTATAAGTGACTCAGGATTGCTAGACTGTCAACAACAGAGGGTCTGACGGGACTACAGTGGGGTCAAAGGCGACAGGGCAGATCCTTAAAGTCTCACAGTATCTGCTACCACAGAAACTCAAGGATCATAACAGAACACTGTCAACAACTAAATGACAACAAATTGAACAACTGGAAGAAATGGATAAATTCCTAGAAAGTTTCATGAAGAAATACAAAATGTGAACAGACCAATTATTAGTAAGGAGATTGAATCAGTAATCAAAACTCTCCCAATGAACAAAAGTCCAGAACCAGATGGCTTCACTGGTGAATTCTACCAAACATTCAAGGAAGAGCTAATAACAACCCTTGTCAAACTTTTCCAAAAAATAAAATAGGAGAGAACACTTCTGAACTCATTTTATGAGGCAAATATTACCAAAAAATGGACACTACAAGAAAAGAAAAGTATAGCCAATATTCCTCATGAACATAGATGCAAAAATCCTCAACCAAATATTAGCTAACTGAACTCAATAGTACATGAAAAAGATTATACACTATGATCAACTGTATAATCTCTGGGATTTATTCCAGCGATGCAGGGGTGGTTCAGTATTCACAAATCAATCAATGTGATACACTACTAAACAAAGTGAGGAATAAAAATCATATGATCATCTCAATAGATGAAGAAAAAGCATTTTATAAAATCAACATTCATTTGTGATTAAAAAAAAAAACCTCAACAAAGTGGGTACAGAGGGAACGTACCTCAATATAACAGGCCGTATATGACAAACCAGAGCTAACATCATACTTGATGATGAAAGGTTAAAAGCTTTTCCTCTAAGAAGAGGGACAAGACAAAGATGCCCACTCACATCATTTTATTCAACATGGTATTGGGATTCCTAGCCAGAGCATTAAAGATATAAAGAAAGAAATAACAAGAAATAAAAGGCATCCAAATTGGAAAGGAAGAAGTAAAACTGTCATTATTTGCAAATGACATGATATCATATGTATAAAACCCTAATCACACCACCAAAACAAACATTAGAACTAATGAAAGAATTTAGTAAAGTTGCAGGATATAGAATAAATACACACAAGTATCTTGTATTTCTATACACTAATAATAAACTATCATAGATAGAACTTAATAATCCCATTTATAATTTCATCTAAAATAATAAAATACTTAGGAATAAAGTTAACCAAAGAGATGAAAGACCTCTACACTGAATACCATCATACATTTCATGAAAGAAACTGTAAGAACACACAAATAAATGGAAAGTTATTCCATGCTCATGGATCAGAAGAATTAATATTGTTAAAATGCCCATACTATTTAAAAGGAAATGATACAAATGAACTTACTTATAAAACAGAAAGAGACTCACAGACTTAGAAAATGAACTTATGGTTGATGGGGGAAGGGACAGTTAAAGGAGTCTGGGGTGGTCATATACACACTGCTGTATTTTAAATGGATAACTGACAAGTTCCTACATGGAACTCTACTCAATGTTATGTGTAGAAAGTTACATGTAGAAATGTTATGTGTACATATAACACACAATGTTATGTGTAGAAATGCTTGTTTCAATGTTAGGGGAGAATGGATACATATATATGTATGGCCGAGTCCCATCACTGTTCACCTGAAACCATCACAACATTGTTAGTCAGCTATATTCCAATATAAAACAAATAGTTAAAAAAAAAAAGAAAGCCTCAGTACAAAGTAAAAAGTTCAAAATAAAATAAAATGTTGATACAACAACAATGTTAATCAGCTATAGTCCAATACAAAATAAAAAGTTCAAAATAAAATGTCCATATTACCCAAAGTAATCAATAGATTCAAAAAAATCCCTAACAAAATTGTAATGGCATTTTCACAGATATAGAACAAACAATATTAAAATTTGTATGAAAACACAAAAGATACCATATAGCCAAACAATTTTGAGAAAGAACATAGCTGGAGGCATCAAACTCTCTGATTTCAAACTATGTTTACAAAGCTACTATAATCAAAATAGTATGTTATTAGCATAAAAACAGGCACACAGATTAGTGGAATAGATTAGAGAGCCCAGAAATGCATCCACATATATGTAGTCAATTAATTTATGACTACAGAATCAAGAATATACAATGGTGAAAGGGTGTATCTACAAAAATATTGGGAAAAACTGGAACCCACATGCAAAAGGCAGAAACTAGAACACTACCCTTGGGTTCATACTTGGGTTCGAACCCAAAATGGTAAAGACTTGAATGTAAGATCTGAAACTATAAAACCCCTAGAAGAAAATAAAAGCAAGAAGCTCTTTGACGATAGTGTTGGTGATGATTTTTTTGATTTAACACCAAGTGAAAGCCACTCAGTCGTGTCCAACTCTTTGTGACCCCATGGACTACAGCATTCCAGGGCTTCCCTGGCCTTCACTTTCTCCCAGAGCTTGTTCAACCTCATGTCCATTGAGTCAGTGATGCCATCCAATCATCTTATTTTCTTTTGCCCCTTCTCTTCCTGTCTTCAATCTTTTCCAGCATCAGAGTCTTTTCCAATGAGTTGGCTCTTCTCATCAGGTGGCCAAGGTATTGGAGCTTCAGCATCAGTCCTTCCAATGAATGTTCAGGACTGATTTCCTTTACAATTGACTTCAGGATTTCCTTTAGGATCTCCTTGCAGTCCAAAGGACTCTCAAGAGTCTTTTCCAACACCACAGTTCAAAAGCATCAATTCTTCAGCACTCAGCCTTTTTATGGTCCAACTCTCACATCTGTACAAGACTACTGGAAGGACCATCTTTTAATTTTATGGCTGTAGTAAACCATCCACAGTGATTTAGGAGCCCAAGAAAATAAAATCTGTGACTGTTTCCACATTTCCCTCTTCTATTTGTCATGAAGCAATGAGACCAGACGCCATGATCTTAGTTTTTTGAATGTTGAATTTTAAACTAGCTTGAATTTTCACTCTCCTTTTTCACTCTCCTCAAGAGGCTCTTTAGTTTTTCACTTTCTGCCATTAGAGTGGTATCTGCAAATCTGAGGTTGTTGATATTTCTCCCAGCAGTCTTGATTCCAGTTTGTGATTCATCCAGCCAAGCATTTCACATGATGTACTCAGCATAGAAATTAAACAAGCAGGGTGACAATATAAACCTTGTCATACTCCTTTCCCAGTTTGTACCAGTCCATTGATCCATGTCCAGTTCTAACTGTTACTTCTTGACCCACATACAGGTTTCTCCAGGAGACAGGTAAGGTAGGATTCTTATCTCTAGTATTCAGTATTCAGTATCTAGTATTCTAGTATTCAGTATCTCAGGTATTCTAGTATTCTTATCTCTTTAAGAATTTTAGAAAACAATAGCAAATGAAACAACTGACAAACAACTAATCTCAAAGATATATAAGCAACTTATGCAGCTCAACTCCAGAAAAATAAATGATCCAATAAAAAAATGGGCCAAAGAACTAAATAGACATTTCTCCAAAGAAGACATACAGATGGCTAACAAACACATGAAAAGACGTTCAACATCACTCATTATCAGAGAAATGCAAATCAAGACCACAATGAGGTACCATTTCACACCAGTCAGAATGGCTGCGATCCAAAAGTCTACAAGCAATAAATGCTGGAGAGGATGTGGAGAAAAGGGAACCCTCTTACACTGCTGGTGGGAATGCAAACTAGTACAGCCATTATGGAGAACAGTGTGGAGATTCCTTAAAAAATTGCAAATAGAACTGCCTTATGACCCAGCAATCCCCCTGCTGGGCATACACACCGAGGAAACCAGAATTGAAAGAGACACATGTACCCCAATGTTCATTGCAGCGCTGTTTATAATAGCCAGGACATGGAAGCAACCTAGATGTCCATCAGCAGATGATTGGATAAGAAAGCTGTGGTACATATACACAATGGAATACTACTCAGCCCTTAAAAAGAATAAATTTGACTCAGTTCTAATGAGATGGATGAAATTGGAACCGATTATACAGAGTGAAGTAAGCCAGAAAGAAAAACACCAATACAGTATACTGACACATATATATGGAATTTAGAAGACAGTAATGATGACCCTATATGTGAGACAACAAAGAGACACAGAGGTATAGAGTGGACTTTTGGACTCTGAGGGAGAGGGAAAGGGTGAGATGGTTTGGGAGAATGGCAATGAAACATGTATATTTTCTTGTAAGAAACGAAGCGCCAATCTATGTTCAATGTAGGATGCAGGATGCATGGGGCTGATGCACAGGATGATTCAAGTAGAGGATGTGGGGTGGGAGGTGGGAGGGGGCTTCGGCATTGGGAGATTGTGTTCACCTATGGCTGATTCGTGTCAATGTATGGCAAAACACAGTATTGTAATTAAAAAAATAAATAAATTTAATTAAAATAAATAAATAAATAAATAAAAAGAATTTCTCCCAGTTTGTTGTGATCCACACAGCTATATACAGTATAATGTTATTTTAAAAGTAGGGAAAAAGTAAAAATAAATGAATTTAGAGATCATTCTTTAACACATTTGTTGTACAGGTAGGGGATCCAAGTTCCAAGGCAGTTGTCTGATTACACACTGCTGGTCAGTGGCAGAGTCAAGAATAGACACTCAAGTATGTAAGTTTTACTTTTTCTCTTTTCCATGATACTGCATTGGAAAATGCAATCCCTATTCTGAAGAAGCATGTCTGGTTGACCAAGAACAGATAAATTCACAACCCTTAAATAATTAGAGAATAATTCTAAGGACATATATAATTAAATCAAAGACATGGATCACCCTCAGACTAGTTAACTGGTACTTGAATAGTTGAACAATTCAGTTCTGATGACAGCAGTTTCTTACTCTTCTGAATCTAATTGAATAATTGATTAAAATAATGGTGAGTCTTATTGTCACAGATTATACAACAGATTATCCTCAATTTGTTTGTTATCTTGAAACTGCATCTCCCTACGGGTAGCAAAGTTAAGCCAAAGGTTGAAGATATGTTTTTAAGTCAGCAGAAATCTGAACAAGGCCTGTGGTGTTATATGTGTTTTGTTCAGCCCCAGGGACTTAAATATCTTAAGGCTTGTTCATATTACATTAAGCAAATAATAAATGGGGGTAAAAAAACATCTAGGTAGATTATTTGGTATTAGTCGGAGTGGGGGGAAGGCTATCAAGTTAACAGAAAACGTTTTTTCTAAAAATTATAAAGAAAATGTCAACTTGAGATAAAACATTATTTTCAAGACTTCTGTAATGCAAGTACCATAATTAAACCTTCATTTCAAAATGTTTCTTGTTATCTCATGTTTCTGGAGAAACAGCAGTAAACTAAGTTTGTGGCTTAACAGCCTCTAAGATTTTTATACAGGGTTCCAGCTGCTTTCCAATTACTTATAGTCAGTTGGATTCATTACATTTAATTCATTTTACCAACACTGCAAAACCTAAGGGGTCACAAATATGAGTAAGACGTAGGCTCCACCCTCATGCTTTAATCAGGAAGTCAAATATTATTTAAACTGAAGTTACATTTACTTAGAGCCTTCTGTGTACCTTTAATGTGCTACCTTATATTTAATAATTTCATAATATTCCTCCAACATATGACGGAAGAAGGAAAATGAAACCCAGTGAGATGAATGTGGCTGGACAGAGACACAGAGGTAGCAGCAGGAGGGCTGAGATTTGAAACTCATTTTTCTTTTTCCAGGTTCAGTTACTCATGACAACACTACATTTACCTTCAAGGAAGAGTAGGAGAAAGAGAGAAAGACAGTCAGCTTTGGAGACCTGAGAACAGGAAGAATATAGATTAGGCCCTGAGGATAAAATGTGAACTGGAAACTCATCTGGCACGCTCCTCTGGGAACAAGCAAAAGAAGCACTTGTCAGCTCAGGCTAAGAATCCAGGTGGGAAAGGGACTTGAAGAGTTGAGGGAGGGGGTGGGTAGGAAGAAAGGATTCCATGAGAAAAGGGATTTACAGAGAACCTGCCTGTGAACAAGACCTTGAGGATTAGCATAATTTGGATAAGTAAAGTAGAGAAAAAGGAGATTGGAGATGATCCCAGGAGCATACCCTTTTTAACAAACTCTCCCCAGTAATTCTTGTGCAAACTAAAATCTGAGAACCACTCATTTAGATATTTGGCAAATATAGCACTATAATAAATTATGACATCTAATTTGATGGGAAAAGATCATTAAAAGGAAAGAGCTCATTTTTGCCCTATGGCCAAACATTTAAAATTTCAGAGATTTGCAATACATATATATGTGTGTGTGAAAGTGAAAGTTGCACAGTCGTGTCCAACTCTTTGCTTCCCCATGGACTTCTCCATGGAATTCTCTGCGCCAGAATACTGGAGTGGGTAGGCTTTCCTCTCTCCAGGGGATCTTCCCACCCCAGGGATTGAACTTGGGTCTCCCACTTTGCAGACAGATATTTTACCAGCTGAGCCACAAGGGAAGCCCACATATACATGTATGCATATATACACACACACACACACAAAGTACATTTTACTTAGGACTAAAGTTTTTATTTAAGTACTTCAAAGTTTTAATATAAGTACTTTTGATTATAAGTACTCTGATATAAGTTGAGTTGCTGGTCTCAACTGAAATTTATTTATAGAATGTGTGTGTGTGTGTGTGTGTGTGTGTGCATGCGTGTGTGTTCAGTCGTTCAGTCATGTCAGACTCTTTGCAACTCCTTGGACTGTAGCCCCCAGGTTTCTCTGTCCATGGGATTTCCCAGGCAAGAACACTGGAGTGGGTTCCGTTTCTTCCTCCAGGGTATCTTCCTGACCCGGGATTGATCCTGTGTCTCCTGTATTGACAGGCGAAGGCTTTACCACTGAGCTACTTGGATAGAGGCATGATTTCCACTTATATAATATCTAGTCCCAAAAGGACTATGTTAAAAGACTGACAAGGATATATTAGGTTTTTTCTCTGTCATTAAATATATCACTGCCTATTAGGGAGAGAAAGACATATAAGTGACAGTTGACTTGCAGGGTGATAAGTGTTATGCTATGTTAGTCACTCAGTCATGTTCAGCTCTTTGTCCATAGGATTTTCATGGGATTTGTCCATGGCTGTCCAGCCAGCCTCCTCTGTCCATGGGATTTTCCAGGCAAGAATAACAGAATTGGTTGCCATTTCCTTCTCCAGGAGATCTTTCTGACACAGGGATCAAACCCAGGCCTCCTGCTTTGCAGGCAGATTCTTTATCATTTGAGCCACCAGGGAAGGCTGATAAGTACTATACATGTGACTTATGTACAGTGTGGAACCATGGAACTACAATCATCTCTGTTTAGTTCATGGTGGGGAAGGGCCAGGATTCAAGAGAGATGTTCTCCAAAGATAGACTTAAGGTGTGCTTTGAATGATCAGAAGGTATTTACCAAGCAAATAAAGGAGGGAATTTATAACTTCAAAAACCAACAGGGGGTCTTCATAAAGGGGGAGAAAAAATAGAAAGATTTAGCAAATAAAAACCCTACTTAAATCAAAAGAAGGCAAGAAAAAGGACATTTTTAAAGAAATATCAATTGGATGAGACAAGTAGAAAATGAAACTAAAGTGGCAGATTTAAAATTCCTCATATCAGCAATTATATTAAATGTACTACATGCTCCAAGTAGAAGTCAAATATTGAGACACTAGATTTAACTTTTGCTGTGTATGACGTCCAAAACATAATTGTACAGAGGATTGAAAATTTTAAAGTGGGAAAAATTCAAGTATTAACTACAATAATGTTGTAGTAATTATATCAAAAGCAAAATAAATACATTACTGAAAATAAAGAGGTTTTCTCAGTATTGCATAGGAACCTGGAATGCCAGGTCCATGAATCAACCTGGAAAGTCAGGTCCATGAATCAAGGCAAATTGGAAGTGGTCAAACGAGAGATGGCAAGGGTGAACGTCGACATTCTAGGAATCAGCGAACTAAAATGGACTGGAATGGGTGAATTTAACTCAGATGACCATTATATCTACTACTGAGGAATCCCTCAGAAGAAACGGAGTAGCCATCATGGTCAACAAAAGAGTCCGAAATGCAGTACATGGATGCAGTCTCAAAATGACAGAATGATCTCTGTTCGTTTCCAAGGCAAATCATTCAATATCACAGTTATCCAAGTCTATGCCCCAACCAGTAATGCTGAAGAAGCTGAAGTTGAACAGTTTTATGAAGACCTACAAGACCTTTTAGAACTAACACCCAAAAAAGATGTCCTTTTCATTAAGGAGACTGGAATGCTAAAGTAGGAAGTCAAGAAACACCTAAGGTAACAGGCAAATTTGGCCTTGGAATGCGGAATGAAACACGGCAAAGACTAATAGAGTTTTGCCAAGAAAATGCACTGGTCATAGCAAACACCCTCTTCCAACAACACAAGAGAAGACTCTACACATGGACATCACCAGATGGTCAACACCGACATCAGACTGATTATATTCTATGCAGCCAAAGAGGGAGAAGCTCTATACAGTCAACAAAAACAAGACCAGGAGCGGACTGTGGCTCAGATCATGAACTCCTTATTACCAAATTCAGACTTAAATTGAAGAAAGTAGGGAAAACAGCTAGACCACACACGTATGATCTAAATCAAATCCCTTATGATTATACAGTGAAAGCGAGAAATAGATTTAAGGGCCTAGATCTGATAGACAGAGTGCCTGGTGAACTATGGAATGGGATTCGTGACATTGTATGGGAGACAGGGATCAAGACCATCCCCATGGAAAAGAAATGCAAGAAAGCAAAATGGCTGTCTGGGGGAGCCCTTACAAATAGCTGTGAAAAGAAGAGAGGCAAAAAGCAAAGGAGAAAAGGAAAGATATAAGCATCTGAATGCAGAGTTCCAAAGAATAGCAAAAAGAGATAAGAAAGCCTTCTTCAGCGATCAATGTAAAGAAATAGAGGAAAACAACAGAATGGGAAAGACTAGAGATCTCTTCAAGAAAATTAGAGATACCAAGGTAAAGTTTCATGCAAAGATGGGCTCGATAAAGGACAGAAATGGTCTGGACCTAACAGAAGCAGAAGATATTAAGAAGAGGTGGCAAGAATACATGGAAGAACTGTACAAAAAGATCTTCACGACCCAGATAATCATGATGATGTGATCACTCATCTAGAGCCAGACATCTTGGAATGTGAAGTCAAGTGGGCCTTAGAAAGCATCACTATGAACAAAGCCAGTGGAGCTGATGGAATTCCAGTGGAGCTGTTTCAAATCCTGAAAGATGATGCTGTGAAAGTGCTGCATTCAATATGCCAGCAAATTTGGAAAACTCAGCAGTGGCCACAGGACTGGAAAAGGTCCGTTTTCATTCCAATTCCAAAGAAAGGCAATGGCAAAGAATGATCAAACTACCGCACAACTGCACTCATCTCACATGCTAGTAAAGTAATGCTCAAAATTCTCCAAGCCAGGCTTCAGCAATACGTGAACCATGAACTTCCTGATGTTCAAGCTGGTTTTAGAAAAGGCAGAGGAACCAGAGATCAAATTGGCAACATCCTCTGGATCATTGAAAAAGCAAGAGAGTTCCAAAAACATCTATTTCTGCTTTATTGACTATGCCAAAGCCTTTGACTGTGTGGATCACAATAAACTGTGGAAAATTCTTCAAGAGATGGGAATATCAGACCACCTGACCTGCCTCTTGAGAAATCTGTGTGCAGGTCAAGAAGCAACAGTTAGAACTGGACATGGAACAACAGACTGGTTCCAAATAGGAAAATTAGTACGTCAAGGCTGTATATTGTCACCCTGCTTATTTAACTTCTATGCAGAGTACATCATGAGAAACGCTGGACTGGAAGAAACACAAGCTGGAATCAAGATCGCCGGGAGAAATATCAATAACCTCAGATATGCAGATGACACCACCCTTATGGCAGAAAGTGAAGAGGAGCTAAAAAGCCTCCTGATGAAAGTGAAAGAGGAGAGTGAAAAAGTTGGCTTCAAGCTCAACATTCAGAAAACTAAGGTCATGGCATCTGGTCCCATAACTTCAATGCAAATAGATGGGGAAACAATGGAAATTTTGAGAGACTTTATTTTGGGGGCTCCAATATCACTGCAGATGGTGACTGCAGCCATGAAATTAAAAGATGCTTACTCCTTGGAAGAAAAATTATGACCAACCTAGATGGTATATTCAAAAGCAGAGACATAACTTTGCCGACTAAGGTCCGTCTAGTCAAGGCTATGGTTTTTCCAGTGGTCATGTATGGATGTGAGAGTTGGACTGTGAATAAGGCTGAGCGCCGAAGAATTGATGCTTTTGAACTGTGGTATTGGAGAAGACTCTTGAGAGTCCCTTGGACTGCAAGGAGATCCAACCAGTCCATTCTGAAGGAGATTAGCCCTGGGATTTTTGGAAGGAATGATGCTGAAGCTGAAGCTCCAGTCCTTTGGCCACCTCATGCGAAGAGTTGACTCATTGGAAAAGACTCTGATGCTGGGAGGGATTGGGGGCAGGAGGAGAAGGGGACGACAGAGGATGAGATGGCTGGATGGCATCACGGACTCGATGGATGTGAGTGACTGAACTCCGGGAGATGGTGATGAACAGGAAGGCCTGGCATGCTGCGATTCATGGGGTCGCAGAGTCGGACACTACTGAGGACTGAACTGAACTGAACTGAAAGAGGTTTTCTTCATTATGATAAAAAGATTTAATACTCTGAGGATTAACAATTCTATATTTATATGTGCTTAATAACATGCTTCAAAAGAATAAATACAGAATTATTGTATTTATAAGAGTTAAAATGGGCAACATTGCATTTTATTTTATAGAGGTCCATACATAGTTTGTAAGACTATATTGAACAAGCATGAAAGACTTTATTACAAACACCACAATAACACTTCCAGGAGAGAGGAAGGGTCATACAGTTAGTAAGGAACATCCAGGAGCCTTCAGCAGGGGTAAAAAAGTTCTATCTTTTGAACGGTATGTTTCCAGAGGTGTCTATGTTTCAACTCTTCACTATCCTGCATGTTTATTTTTCATCTATTGCTGTTTTCTTTTTTATTGGAGTATAATTGTTTTAGACTTGGTGGGTCAGTCAGTAAAGATCTGTCTGCAATGCAGAAGACCCAGGTTCAATCCCTTGGACAGGAACATCCCCTGGAGAAGGGAATGGCTATCCATTCCACTGTTCTTGCTTGGGAAATCCCTTGGACAGAGGAGCCTGGTGGGCTACAGTCCATGGGGTCACAAAGAGTTGGACAGAACTGAGCAACTAACAATTTCACTTTTCATAATTGCTTTACAACATTGTGTATTTTAAGCTGAACAATGAATTGAATCTGCTATATGTATACACATATATTCCCTCCCCCTTGTACCCACCCCTCCCATTCCACCCATCTAGGTCATCATCACTGAACATCAAGCTGAGGTCTCTGTGCTATACTGCAGGTTCCCACTAGCTATCTGTTTTACACAGGCTAGTGTATATGTCAACCCTAATCTCCCAATTCATCCCTCCCTTCACTGGGTCTACACATCCATTTTCTACACCTGCATCTCTGTTCCTGCTCTACAAATAGGTTCACTGGTACCATTTTTATAGATTTCACACATATGCATTAATGTATGATATTTTTCTGTCTGACTTACTTCACACTGTACAACAGACTCTAGGTCCATCCACAGCTCTACAAATGACCCAATTTCGTTCCTTTTATGGCTGAGTAATATTTCATTGTGTATAGGTACCATATATTCTTGCAGGACTATTTACAAAAGCTAGGACATGGAAGCAACCTAAAGGTCCATCAACAGATGAATGGATAAAGAAGATGTGGTACACTACACATGTATGATCTGTGCACTTTTCTGGCATATTATATTTTGCATTCTTTAATTAAAAAAAAAAAACATTTTAAAAGACCAGCAATTGTCCCTTAGGTATTTAACGTCCAGATGAGGTTTTCAGAGGAGAAGCCTGGGCTGAAGAAGCCAACACTGGAGCTATGTATGCTCTGGAAGGCAGCAGCAGAGCCATGAGCCTGAGACTGTACAGAGAACACATGGAATGAAGTGAGCTCTCCAGACGAAGGTTTAGGGAGCACAAACATTTAAAAATAGGTGGCCTTTAAAAGGAGCAATCTCAGAAGTTTCAGAAGAGCAAAGAGAAAGTCAATGATTCAGAAACAAAAGGGGTAGATGTTTCCTGAGGAGGAAATAATCAATACCAAGTTCACTAGCAAGGTAAAGTCACACAAGAAATGTCAGGTAATTATGGACATGGCAATTTAAAAGTCAATGAACTTAGTAAGGATAGTTTTAGTTTGTATCAAAATCAACATGGAAATCAACTTATTTTCAGTGATCATAGATAAGCTGTGTGTATCTTAAAGACTCACAAGTTTTACTGTATCACATGAGTCATTTTACCTTCAATCTGTATACCTGAGAATACTGATTCACTGTTTGAAAAACCCAGCCCTTAACTTTTTGAGATTCTAGTCATGAAAGTTAGTAATCCGGCAGTTTAATCACATACTGTGATGGAGATTGTCAATTTCCTCTCCCTATTCATTCTGCCTTCCTTTTATGATGAAAGTACTCCCGTTCTTCAGATATATTTTGCCACCCAACCCAAAGACTACACTCCCCAGCCTCGACTGCAGGTGGAAGGGACTGATGACTAAGCTCTGACACGTGGAATGAAGACTGCTGACCATAACCCAGTAGCCATTCTCTTTTTCCTGTGGGCAATACAAACTTCTCACCAAGTTAAATTGCAGTCACAGACAGCCAGACATTACACTGTTTGACCAGCACAGTAAGAATGGAGTGATGTGTCAGCCTCCCAGGATGAGTGCCCTGGTCTCACTACAACTACCTTTCTCCTTGTTGGCTAAGAAATAGCCATAGGCAGCATCTGTGGCAGCCTTTTAACCCTCGTGTTGATGGTGGTAGGGCCACCTCAAAGCCTGAGTCCCTTGGGTTACTTCGTGGAGGAGAGTCCTACCTACCTGCCACTATATGTTGACCTCTTTTTATTAAGTAGATTAATTGGAACAATCAAAATAACCATTGTGCAGTATTTCCTGGGAAGGACTTTACTTAAACGGGAGAACTATCTTCTAACACTCTCTTTCCTCCTTCCGGGATCATGGTTGTTATGAGTTGGGCTCCAATATCCAGGTGGAACTGTTAGGGGAACCACTGACTGACACCGCCCATGCTGGCCACGCCCAATAGTAACTGCTTGTATGAGTTATCTTAACAGGAGGTCCCGGGAAGGAGTGTGAAACTAACAAGCTACCACCATCCAGAAGAAATCTGGAAAGGTCAAATGGAGAAAGGAGACTCCAGTCCATATGTCCTATCAATCTTCCAGAATCTTCACTGGAATCTCTCTAGGCTGAGTTATGTATGTGCCACCAGGAAGGACCATAGGTGGCCAGAGACAACTTGGAAACTAACCCAATTACTATAAAACCTGAGACTGTGAACCAAGTGGCAGAGCAGTTCTCCTGGGTTCCCTTATGCTTCTGCTCTCTGCCCAGGAGCCCCTTCCCAATAAAGTCTCTTGCTTCATCAGCACGTGTATCTCCTTGGACAATTCATTTCTGAGTGTTAGACAAGACCCCAGTCTTGGGCCCTGAAAGGGGTCCCCCTTCCTGATGTAGAGCTCCCAAAAGGTGACCTTGGGAGGTGGAGCCATGTTTGACAGAACAACAAACTAGAAAGACCCTCTGTTTCTGATTCCATGGAAACACCATACTGCTCAGGCCTACCTTCCTCTGCAGTTGCTGTCCTTTTAAGCCATTACTCTTCATGTGTGGCTACTTTCAGTCTCAAGTAATCATTATTGTGTATATATAGTGATAGGATAGTCCTCTGTATGGAAATGAATGGAAACAAAGACAAAATGTTAATTTAGCCTTGCTTCCCATGACCAAGACATGCAACACAACAAAACTGATGCTATTATATTCATTCAGAAGGGAAACAGGACAAAACACTTGTTAAGAGCTGACATTTATCACTTAAACAGAGATTAAAATCTCCACCATAACTCTACAAGGTAGACAACATCACCACTAGTTTAAAGAAGTTGAATGGGGGGGTGGGTGGGAGGGAGGTCCAAGAGGGAGGGGATATAGGTATACATAGAGTTGATTCACTTAGTTGTGCAGCAGAAACCAAGACAACATTGTAAAGCAAGTAAGTATATATCAATAATAAAGCTAATAAAATTTTTTAAAATTAAGAAACAGGCCTAGAGAGGAAGTGAGTGACTTGGCATCACCCAATGTGTAAATAAAATGAGACTTGAATTTGTTTTCATGAACAAAGTCCTATTCCACCCGCTAATTGCGTGCATGTGTTCGTGCTCAGTCACTCAGTTGTGTCCAGCACTTTGTGATCCATGGACTGTAGCTCACCAAGCTCCTCTGTCCATGTAATTTTCCGGGCAAGAATACTGGAATGGGTTGTTGTTTCCTACTCAGGAGATCTTCCTGACCCAGGAACTGAACATGCGTCTCTTTACCATGTTTTATTTCCACAAAACAAAAATAGAAAAGAAATAGAAGACAAATTAACTAGAACAAAGATTGCTTTTGAACAGATAAAAGTAACTGGCTCCATCAAGATAAAAAGTGTTCTGACTCACCCTAGATTCAATAAGGCCTTTTTTTTAAAACCTGAGGTTACCAAACTTTTAAGAAATAAATTATTTTGCAAATTTATGAGAACAGAATTGTGTAGTTCCCAGAGGAGTTTCTTAGAGCAGTTTGTTTCTCTGAGTCAAGGTGCAAAAAGATCCTATTTCATCTAGTACATTGCTGCTTATGTTCATTCTAGAACAAAAGTGCATTTTTGAACATTGAGGGTAGGAGTAGGGAACAACCACTTGGGCCATTAAAATAGCCCCTAATGTTATTGTTTCTGTTCCTTCATATTTCACTTGGAATTTCTCATTGGTGAGTATTCTTGGAAGGCCCTAAATATTATCTGCTTCCATTCACTGAAAAAGGAAAGACTTAGGAGTGATTGCTATAAGTTCCATACCTCATCTGAGTATTAAAACAGGGCAATACATTTATTATTAGTAATAAAATGCATTCCAATCTTTGCAATGAGGTCATGTAAATTAGCACACGATTATTTACTTTTGATCAAAATGAATACTTGTTTTTAGTTATTAGTACCTGTAGGTAGGGCTTTCCTGGCGGCTCAGTAGTAAAGAACCCAGCTGCCAGTGGGAGATGCAGGTTCCATCCCTGGGTTGGGAAGATCCCCTGGAAGAGGAAATGGCAACCCACTCCAGTATTCTTGCCTGGAAAACCTGACGGGCAGAGGAGCCTGTGGGCTACTACAGACCATGGGGTAGCAAAGAGTAGGACACAACTTAGTGACTAACCAACAACAACAAATCCTTAGGTAAGGCATGTAAGCTTTCTCAACCTCTAGCTTTCTAATCTTAAAAATTATCCCGTTAACTTTTTCAAAAATTTCTTAATTCTTAAATATACAGAATAACCAAAATAATTACAGTAGTCTTTAGGAGCTGGGGCAATGGAAAAGCACTTTTTATATTTTCTTTATTTCTAAACATTTTCTAAAAGGCAAATATTATTTTTATAAGCAGGAGAAATCTCTTTATTTATATCCATAGTAGTGATTCTATAGTTAGAAATTTTCCCCATTCCAAGGATGCACCTTAACATCATTGATTATTTTCCCAAAGTATTAATGATTCCAAATTTACTTACACTTTTTGAAAAACTGTAAGAAAACTAAAATAGTTGGTGCTGGTCTGGATATTTTATTTTTCAGTTTATATTATCAAGGTTTACTTGACCATTAGTATCCTTTGTCAAACTTGAAAGCCTCTTTTTGGGACAAAGCTTTCAGTGGACACAGGCAGTCAATATCTCACTGCCTGAATACTCAGGCATATGATTATGGAGTTTCAGAAACTCATGTCTTAGATATAAACAATTCATTGATCCTACACAAGTACTTAAAATGATAGAAGTTTTGGAGCTAGATTTTACCACTTTTTAGCCATATGATTTAGGATAACCCCCTTAACCAAATTTAGCCTCATGTCCTCACATGTAAAATGAAAATTATAATAGCGACCTCATACACTGTTGGAAGGAATGAAAAGTGAAAGTGATGTTGCTCAGTCATGTCCGACTCTTTGCAACCCATGGACTGTAGCCTACCTGACTCCTCTGTCCATGGGATTTCCCAGGCAAGAATACAGGAGTAGGTTGCCTTTCCTTCTTCAGAGGATCTTCCCAACCTAGGGATTGAACCTGGGTCTCCCACATTGTAGGCAGACACTTTACCATCTGAGCCACATCTGACAAATCTATAAAATTTCTAAATAGTGACTGGAACAGAGTTCCTCAATAAGTGTAAGTTCCTCCTACACAACTCTTATAGTGAAAACTTCTAACTTCCTATCAGAAAACAGCTACAAGACTTTGTCTGTGCTAAACCTTTCAGTGTTAGTCTCTCAGTCGTGTCCAACTCTTTGCGACCCCATGGATTGTAGCCCACCAGGCTCTTCAGTCCATGGGATTTCCCAGGCAAGAATACTGGAGTGGGTAGCCATTCCCTTCTCCAGAGGACCTTCCACTCAGGGATTGAACCCAGGTCTCCGACATTGTAGGTGGATTCTTTACCAGGTGAGCCACAAGGGCTATACCTCGGTCAGTTCAGTCACTCAGTCATGTCCAACTCTTTGCAAACCCGTGGACTGTAGCAGGCCAAGCTTCCTGTCCATCCCCAGTCCCAGAGCCTACTCAGACTCATGAACATTGAGGTGGTGATGCCATCCAACCATCTCATCCTCTGCCATCCCCTCTTCTCCTACCTTCAATTTTTCCCAACATCAGGGTCTTTTCAAATGAGTCAGTTCTTCTCATGAGGTGGCCAATGGATTGGAGTTTCATTTACAACATCAGTCCTTCCAGTGAATATTCAGGACTAATTTCCTTTAGGTTGGACTGGTTGGAACTCCTTGCAGTCCAAGGGACTCTTAAGAGTCTTCTCCAACACCACAGTTCAAAAGCATCAATTCTTCGGCACTCAGCTTTCTTTGTAGTCCAACTCTCACACCCATACATGACTACTGGAAAAATCATAGCTTTGACTAGATGGACCTTTGTTGGCAAAGTAATGATACCTATATGATGCCAAACACAGAAGAAAACTAATCAACCTATTTTATCATTCAAATGTTTCTGAAAGATTAAGTTTCCATTTCATACATTCACTGAGCACTTTCTACATGCCATTACCACTAGTGCTCACAGTGCCTGTCCTGGGAAGTTATTTTTATCTGTTTTGCTGATGGGGAAACTGAGGCTCAGGGAGATTAACTGACTAGCTTACAGATACACAACAATCAAAAAGTCATGACTCGAACCCAGCTGCCTCTCTCTTCAAAGTCTATAATCTCTGAACCCAGCTTTATCTCTCTTCAAAGTCAGGTATCTCAGTACTACACCATTCAGTTTTATTTTCATATAGTGATTAATTCAGTGATTAATAGTGGTTACTTCAGATAGAGAAGGAAAATCAGTTACCTCCCTAGCCACTTCCCCAGCAGGGGTTGCTGGAACACTGTCAGAAAGGATGGTGAAGTTCAACAAGGAATTTACAGCCAGGAATGCCCCATCTTCCTGGGCTGTGTGCACTAGCAGGGGAGCATGCTACACGCCACAGGCCTGTCAGGCTTGGTCCCTGCCTTGGGCCAGTAGTGTAGTTTGTGTTCAATAAATACTGGTTTATTGACTGACAAAAGTACTGCCTTCTATGTTACTTAGTTCTTCTCAGGAGCAGACAATTGCATTACTAACATTTGTAATATGGGAGAAGCTACACTTTACTTTTTGCTATGATGTTATAATTTATGCCTGCAATTTAATTTTTTTAATGACCACAAAGGTGTTTCACAAAATGTATTAAAGTTTCCTTTGATTCTGATGAGTTGAGGGGGAAATGTTAACTGTTTTATTTTCTGCAGTAGCAAGTATAAATGCTAGCAAATGAGTCAGTCCTAAAGGAAATCAAGCCTGAATATTCATTGGAAGGATTGATGCTGAAGCTGAAGCTCCAATACTTCGACCACCTGATGCAAAGAGCTGACTTATTAGACGCTGAGAAAGATTGAGAGCAAGAAAGAAGGGGACAACAGAGGACAGGATGGTTGGATGGTATCATCAACTCGATGGACATGAGTTTGAGCAAATTCTGGGAGATGGTGAAAGACAGGGAAGCCAGGTGTGTTGCAATGCATGGAGTTGCAAAGAGTTGGGAATGACTTAGCAACTGAACAACAGAGCAAGGGGAAGTCACTGATTCCACTGAAATAGCCTAAAATCCAAAAATACTTAAGAAATATATAGAAGGGACTCTGCTCTACAGGTCTCTGCATAACCTTGGGAAATTGATGTAAATCTGCCTTTCTCTGTTTTCTTCAGCAGTAAAGTGTGTTGAGAAAATGGTTATTCTCCCATCTCAAAAGGCAAACATAGACTTAAAAATTATTTAAAAAATAAAGATGAGATGATTTTCAAAAACCTACTGAATTCCTCAGAAATGGGAAGAATACATCTATACCATGTTTATGCTATAAACAATGTGGCTAATCACCAGAAGACTTTAGTCAGCACTTAGCAGCTGGTTTGTGACAGAAATACTCCCCATTCTCCCTCAAATCCAGTCTCTTCTCTCCAGCAAGGAAGGAATTCTCATTCTCCTTAAAACAGATGGGTTCTGGAAGTCTTTCTTTCCCAGACTTGTTCCAGTCTCACAGACTCTCACCCAGTCCTGGGGTGAGTGTTTGGTTTGAGAGTCGGGCAGCTCCGTAGCTGTTGGCAAAGAGTTTTTAGTGTTAAAAAGACACAGAGAGAAAAGAGGAGAAAAGTGTGTTATAGGACAGAAGAAAAATACTCTCTACCTACTTTTGATTTAAAAAATAAAAAAGATTAAAAGGAAAGTGAAAAGGAGCACCCAATGATGGGGTCTGGGCTGCTTAGTAAAATGGAAATTAATCTCACTCACTTGACCTAAATCTGCTAGGTCCAAGCAAGACTTTCCTGAGGGAGCAATTCAATATTTTTATAAATGTGGAAGCAGCAGACACTTAGTCTGAAATTCAACAGTATGTGGGAAGAGAAGAATCTGGTAAGCAGAACTTACTTAAAACAGGTGGGAAGAAATTGAAAGCCCAAGCCAGAGTTCAAATTTAGAGGAAGTTGGCACTCAGCTTCATTTGCATTCCAACAAATATCTGGGACACCTTTGGTTCTGAGTCTTGGTGAACTTCTGGAAAGCAGCCCAGAAATATAACATGAGAAGCCTATAAACCACTCACTTTTTTTTTTTTTTTTCTTTTGTCCCCGCTGTGTGGCATGCAGGATCTTAGTTCCCCAACCAGGCATCAAACCCATGAGCCCTGCAATGGAAGCGCTAAGTCTTAGCCGTCTGGTTAGTTTATGTATTTGGTAAGTGAGAGAGCATTTCCATTTTCCTGAGAAGAAAACTGTTCTGATTGGGGAAGATTAATTTAAAGAAGAGAACAAATCAAAGGGCAATATATGCAGTTACAGAATTAAAAAGCAAAATATCCGTATTAGCCTGGGTAAGGCTGAACTCTGTCCACTAACTTAAGGCAACAATAAAGCTGAGATAGCAAAGTTCACTGTCAGTGAATATATACAGAATTTTGCTTTCATAAATTCTAGTAAATTATTTCTAAAATTTCAATGTGCAAGTTAAGCTTCTTATGTTACAGTTGAATATAGCTTTATTTTATTTTTTAAGGGTTTTTTTTTAATGTGGGCCATATAAAAGTCTTTTATTGAATTTGTTAATTCAATAAAATTGAATTAATAATATTGCTTCTGTTTTATATTTTCACTCTTTGATGATGAGCCGTTATAGAGGTGAGCTATCTCCTCAAGACCTCCACAATGAGTAGGACGAGAAGGTAAAAGGAACTCAAACATGACTATGACTTTTAATTTTGGGTGTCTAGTTACCAGTAAGGGAACAGATAAGTCAGGAAGGAAGATGTGAATATATTTTCAGCCACAATGGTTTTGAGACTACAGAAGACTATCTAGAAAGAGAAGTTCAGCAGTAGTTGGACAGCATTTGGGAGAGGAGCCCTTGGAAGTCATCTAGATCTCTGTGTTGAACCTGTAAGAATGGAGGAGCCTAACAAAGAAAATAGAACAGTGTGAGAAGAGAATAGCGAGGAGGGATAAGAAAGCCTTCCTCAGTGATCAGTGCAAAGAAATAGAGGAAAACATTAGAATGGGAAAGACTAGAGATCTCTTCAAGAAAATCAGAGATACCAAGGGAATGTTTCATGCAACGATGGGCACAATAAAGGACAGAAATTGTAGGGACCTAACAGAAGCAGAAGATATTAAGAAGAGGTGGCAAGAATACACAAAAGAACTATACAAAAAAGATCTTCATGACCCAGATAATCACGATGGTGTGATCACTCATCTAGAGCCAAAAATCCTGGAATGTGAAGTCACGTGGGCATTAGGAAACATCACTACAAAGCTAGTAGATGTGATGGAATTCCAGTTGAACTATTTCAAATCCTAAAAGACGATGCTGTGAAAGTGCTGCACTCAATATGCCAGAAAATTTGGGAAACTCAGTAGTGGCCACAGGACTGGAAAAGGTCAGTTTTCATTCTAATCCCAAAGAAAGGCAATGTCAAAGAATGTGCCAACTACTGCAAAATTGCACTCATCTCACATGCTAGCAAAGTAATGCTCAAAATTCTCCAAGCCAGGCTTCAACAGTACATGAACTGTGAACTTCCAGATGTTCAAGAAAGGCAAAGGAACCAGAGATCAAATTGCCAACATTGGTTGGATGATTGAAAAAGCAAGAGAGTTCCAGAAAAACATCTATTTCTGCTTTATTGACTATGCCAAAAACTTTGTGTGGATCACAACAAACTGTGGAAAATTATTAAAGAGATGGGAACACAAGACCAGCTGACCTGCCTCCTGAGAAATCTGTATGCAGGTCAGGAAGCAACAGTTAGAACCGGACATGGAATAACAGACAGGTTCCAAACAGGGAAAGGAGTACGTCAAGGCTGTATATTGTCACCCTGTTTATTTAACTTATATGCAGAGTACATCACGCAAAATGATGGGCTGGATGAAGCACAAGCTGGAATCAAGATTGCCGGGAGAAATATCAATAACCTCAGACATGCAGATGACATCACCCTTATGGCAGAAAGTCTTTGAAGTAGAACTAAAGAGTCTCTTGATGAAAGTGAAAGAGAAGAGTGAAAAAGTTGGCTTAAAACTCAACATTCAGAAAAGTAAGATCACAGCATCTGGTCCCATCACTTCATGCAAAAAGATGGGGAAACAGTGGAAACAGTGACAGACTTTATTGTTTGGGGTTCCATAGTAACTGCAGATGGTGACTGCAGCCATGAAAGTAAAAGACACTTGCTCCTTGGAAGGAAAGCTATGATCAACCTAGATAGCATATTAAAAGCAAAGACATTACTTTGCCAACAAAAGTCTGTCTAGTCAAAGCTATAGTTTTTCCAGTGGTCATGTATGAATGTGAGAGTTGGACTATAAAGAAAGCTGAGAGCTAAAGAGTGGATGCTTTTGAACTGTGGTGTTGGAGAAGACTCTTGAGAGTCCTTTGGACTGCAAGGAGATCCAACCAGTCTATCCTAAAGGAAATTAGTCCTGAATATCCATTGGAAGGACTGATGCTGAAGCTGAAGCTCCAATACTTTGGCCACCTGATGTAAAGAGCTGACTCCTCAGAAAAGACCCTGATGCTGGGAAAGATTGAAGGTGGGAGGAAAATGGGATGACAGAGGATGAGATGGTTGGATGACATCACTGCCTCAATGGACAGGAGTTTGAATAAGCCTCAGGAGTTGGTGATGGACAGGGAAGCCTGGTGTGCTGCAGTCCATGGGGTTGGAAAGAGTTGGACCCGACTGAGTGACTGAACTGAACTGAGAGGAGAAGCAATGTTACTGTTCTTAAAAGTTGTAGAATCTTTTTCTAATCTCATCCTAACAAAATTAAAAGCCTTTCTACCCTTTATTACATTTGTGGAAGGGAAGTGGATGTAGATGCTGATGAAGTGAGCATGTGTGAGTGGGAGCTGGGCAGTGGCAGAGTGCAAGGGTAGCAGACAACTGCATCCATCGTTTGCCCAATGGCTCGTGCAGGAACCTGAATTCTCCCTGGATGTCATCACAGTCTCCTGTGGCTGACAGGAAGTATGCTCCCAGACTTCACAAGAAATAGAGTAACCTGTTTCTGAGAAGGGCTCACCCTTATGTGGGGGCAGAATGTGATAAGTGTAGGAAGAACAGGGAAGCTAAAAGCTATGAGTCAGAAGACACTTGAGTCATAACTCATCCATGGCAGGGAGGTATCACCAAAAAGACACAGATGGAGACTTAAGTAGACCAGAGTCACCTCCAGTTGAAGAAGAACCCATGATGCTGACCACATCATTCTCCTGCTTCAGCCCCTTGAATGGTTTCTATTCATGTTAGTTTGAGGACCAGATTCCTTGGTGTAACTCACAAAAATCTGCACAATCACTATAGCTAGTTCTCCAGACTCAACACATTCGTTCACTCTGTACAACCCAGGCATACTTTAGCATTTCTAAACCTCCTTAGCTCTATTCTATCTACAGTCTTCATCCTTCCTTCTGTCTAGGACACTTCCCTCCACACACAACCCCCAGGTTTGTCTACTAAACTCCCTCTTCTCCTTCAGATTTCAGCTCAAAGTTCCCCCAGAGAGGTCAAATCATGTGTATGTGCTGTCACTCAGTTACATCTGATTCTTTGTGCTCCCATGGACTGTGGCCTGCCAGGCTCCTCTGTCCATGGGATTATCCAGGCAAGAATACTGGAACGTGTTGCCATTTCCTCCTTCAGGGGATCTTCCCAACCCAGGGATAGAACCCTCATGACGCCTGTGTCTCCTGAATTGCAGGTGTATTCTTTACCCAATGAGTCATCAGAAAAGCCTCCTATGATCTATTATAATCTCACAGAGATCTTTACTCACATAGCACTTACACTGGTTCATAATTATATATATATATAATTTCCAGGAGAAATATATTGATTTTATATATACATATGATTGCTGGGAGAAATATCAATAACCTCAGATATGCAGATGACACCACCCTTATGGCAGAAAGTGAAGAGGAACTAAAGAGCCTCTTGATGAAAGTGAAAGAGAAGACTGAAAAGGCTGGGTTAAAATTCAACATTCAAAAATGAAGATCATGGCATCTGGTCCCATCACTTCATGGCACATAGATGGGGAACCAATGGAAACAGTGACAGACTTTATTTTCTTGGGCTCCAAAATCACTGCAGATGATGACTGCAACCATGAAAGTAAAAGACCCTTGCTCCTTGGAAGGAAAGCTATAACAAACCTAGACAGCATATTAAAAAGCAGAGATATTACATTACTAACAAAGATCCATCTAGTTAAAGGTATTGTTTTTCCAGTAGTCACATGATGTGAGAGTTGGACCATAAAGAAGGCTGACCACTGATGAACTGATGTTTTTGAACTGTGATGTTGGAAAAGACTCTTGAGAGTCCCTTGGACTGCAAGGAGATCCAACCAGTCTATCCTAAAGGAAATCAGTCCTGAATGTTCACTGGCAGGACTGATGCTGAAGCTGAAGCTCCAATACTTTGGCCACCTGATGTAAAGAGCTGACTCCTTAGAAAAGAGTCAGCTTATACCAGGTACCCAGGGCTTCCCTGGTGGCTCAGGTGGTAAAGACACTGCCTTCAATGTGTCTTTCCCTGATACAGGGAAAGACTGAGGGCAGGAGGAGAAGGGGCAACAGAGGATGAGATGGTTGGATAACATCGCTGACTCAATGAACATGAGTTTGAGCAAGTTCGGGGAGATGGTGAAGGAAAGGCAGGCCTAATGTGCTGCAGCCCAAGGGGTTGAAAGGAGTCAGACATGACTGAGCAACTGAATAATAACAAATGTGTGTTTGTGTGTGTGTATCTATATGTGTGTGTGTATCTATACATATGACTTTTTCACGTTTGTCAACCTCACTAAAGAGCAAACTTAATGAATACGAAGGTCATAACTTGTTTTTACTATTATATGCCCCCAGAACCTCATTAAGTACTGATGCTTAGTATGGTGAGTAAATATTTAGAGGACACTGTCTCCAGCACTATAATGAGACAAATATCATTAGCCTTAAGCCACCCATACCAATATTCCTCCTCTTTATTGCTTTCCTGATAGCTCAGTTGGTAAAGAATCTGCCTGCAATGCAGGAGACCTGGGTTCGACCCTGGGTTGGGAAGATCCTCTGGAGAAGGGAAAGGCTACCCACTCTAGTATTCTCTCATGGAGAATTCCATGGAGTGTATAGTCCGTGGGATTCCAAAGAGTTGGACACGACTGAGTTACTTTCACTTATTGATGGAGTAACCTGATGGTTTAGAAGCTCTAGAAATAAGATTTTAGCATTTCTTATAAAATGAACGTTTCTTAATATCTAAAAAGCTATTAAAATTTCTAACATTAATTTTTAAAATACTAGCACATCAATAGAAAAAAATGGACTAAATACATGACAGGTAGGTCCTTCACTAGCTAAGAAATACAAATGGCCATCAAATACACAAAAGATGAACTCCACTAGTGATCAAAGAAAATGGAGATACAAAGTATGCCACTACTGCAGAGATAAGAACTACATATATTTTCATTGAAATTATTCCCAAGTTTTAAAAATAAGTAAGAACTACTAGTTGGAATCTAAAAAGCAAGACAAAACAGAAACATTCATAGAGACAGTGAACAAACTGGTGGTCACCATAGGGTAGGGGCCTGAGGGTGAATTAAACAGGTAAAGGGGATTAAGAGGCACAAATGTCCAGCTCTAAAATAATTAAGTCACAGGGATGTAATATAGGTAATATAGTCAATAATATCAAAATAACTTTATATGGTGACAGATGATAACTAGTCTTATCATGGCAATCATCTCATCAAGTATATGTTAAATCACTTTATTGGATAGTTAAAACTAATATAATGTTGTATGTCAATTACATTTAAATTAAAACAAAAAGAACTCTACTAGTAAATCTTGACAGTCTTTACATGTAGAAATGAGCAGAGAAGGAACTTCATTGTCTAGTAATGCTATTCTGGTAGTGAGTGAAGTCACTCAGTCGTGTCTGACTCTTTGCGACCCCGTGGACTACCAGGCTCCTCCGTCCATGGGATTCTCCAGGCAAGAATACTGGAGTGGGTTACCAGTGGACTAAATCTCCTGCTTAGAACAACTTTAAACAAAAAACAATAGATGAAATTATCAAAGTACCAACAAGGTAATAAGAAATTACCAGGCCAAAGAAGAGATAAGAACCTTTGCCTTTGCTCTTTACACATACGTCAAACTCTGAAAATTTAAACTAATTGTTATGGCCACCCAGGTCAACAGGAAGAGAAATCAAAGCCCTGTCTTCTGTACAAAAGGATTCAATTGTAAATTCTTCCCACAAAAAAATTGGACTCCAAAGTATGACACATACTTAAATCAGCCTTTGCGCAGTCCAATAGCCCAGGTCTGCAGCATTTAGGAAGCTCAAGAAACCTCTGGTCCTCAGCATAGATTAAGGTTATTCCAAATTTGCTGAGCCTTGGATACCTGGTATACATGTATGTGTTAGTCATGTCCAAGTCTTTGCAACCCCATCTGTAGCCCAACAGGCTCCTCTGTCCATGGAGTTCCTCAGGCAAGAATACTGGAGTGGGTTGACATTTCATTCTCCAGGGGATCTTCCCGATCCAGGGATTGAATCCACATTGAAGGCAGTGTCTTTACCACCTGAGCCACCAGGTAAGACCTGGGTACCTGGTATAAGCAATGTAAACCTTTTCTGGAGGAAACTGCAGCCGAGGCCTCAAAATATTCCTCAAATAACTTTTCAAGAACCATGAGATAAGGAACACACATGGCAACTCAAGCAAGCACTAAAAGAAACCTCAAAAAAAGATCCAGTAAGTTTATTCTTTTCAAGGGCTGAGTAGTATTCCATTGTGTATATGTACCACAGCTTTCTTATCCAATCATCTGCTGATGGACATCTAGGTTGCTTCCATGTCCTGGCTATTATAAACAGCGCTGCAATGAACATTGGGGTACATGTGTCTCTTTCAATTCTGGTTTCCTCGGTGTGTATGCCCAGCAGGGGATTGCTGGGTCATAAGGCAGTTCTATTTGCAATTTTTAAGGAATCTCCACACTGTTCTCCATAATGGCTCTACTAGTTTGCATTCCCACCAGCAGTGTAAGAGGGTTCCCTTTTCTCCACATCCTCTCCAGCATTTATTGCTTGTAGACTTTTGGATCGCAGCCATTCTGACTGGTGTGAAATGGTACCTCATTGTGGTCTTGATTTGCATTTCTCTGATAATGAGTGATGTTGAACATCTTTTCATGTGTTTGTTAGCCATCCGTATGTCTTCTTTGGAGAAATGCCGATGGATGAAATTGGAACCGATTATACAGAGTGAAGTAAGCCAGAAAGAAAAACACCAATACAGTATACTGACACATATATATGGAATTTAGAAGAAAGTAATGATGACCCTATATGTGAGACAACAAAGAGACACAGAGGTATAGAGTGGACTTTTGGACTCTGAGGGAGAGGGAAAGGGTGGGATGGTTTGGGAGAATGGCAATGAAACATGTATATTTTCTTGTAAGAAATGAAGCGCCAATCTATGTTCAATGTAGGATGCAGGATGCATGGGGCTGATGCACAGAATGATTCAAGTAGAGGATGTGGGGTGGGAGGTGGGAGGGGGCTTCGGCATTGGGAGATTGTGTTCACCTATGGCTGATTCATGTCAATGTATGGCAAAACAAATACAGTATTGTAATTTAAAAAAATAAATTAATAATAATTAAAAAAAAAAGATCCAGTAAGACTCCAGATTTTGGAATGATCAGACTCATTATGTGGCAGCAGCAAAACCTTATTATCAAAATCAAAGCAAAGTAGTAAGAGAAAAATAAAATAAAACCAATATTACTCACAGATATAGAGACAAAAATCCCAAGCAAAATATTAGCAAACAGAATCCAGTAATATATAAAAATACCTACTATAGCAGGAACAAATTAGGTTTTATCCAAGAAATGCAAGATGGGTTTAACATTAGAGATATCTAAGTGTTGAGATCAGAGATACCCAGGCATTTAGTGGGTAAGACTCTTCCTCCAGACGTACTTCAATATATACTATGACTCTATTACAACTACAAGTCTACAGTTGGCCATTCTTTTTGACTAACTCCTTTTGGGTGAGCTATGTTCATAAAATATTACTACATTCAATTACATTTTAGCTGAGGTTTTAAAGTGGAGACTGGGTCAAATTCAGCCCACAGATGGGTTTTGTTTGGTGCATGGTGTGTTAAAGGAAACTGAAATCAACATTGCCAAATTGAGAAATTCTAGTAAATCCTGGTTTGGGGGCTTCTTTCAAAAACAGAACATCTGCAATAACAGCCCTGGTTTTCACCTGAAACAATCAGCTATGTCTGAGGAATGGCTGTGTCCCTCAGGTAAGGTGTGAGTTCTCCTGCTCACTAAGACTTCTGCCACTCCGGCCACAGGTCATCTGCCATTAATCTGTTTGTGTTCTTTCTCCCTCTCAAACTTGAGAGAAAAATAAAATATGTGCTGTTTTATCTCACAGATGAGAGAGAAAAGGAAATTGAACAAAGAGGGGCATATATGTCAAAGAACAGTAGAAGGAAACACATATTTTTGTGAAAAGTGAAGACTATCACTTTGTGTTCAGTATGTTAAACCTGATCAGCTTACTCTTTTATATGACCTACCTGGGTCTGCAGACCCAAGTTTGTGACCTCTGACTTGTCATATCCAAATGGCCTAGAAATAGTCTGCCTCATTCTGGGGACTGTCTACTTTAATATTCTGTTATGGTGTTGACCTTACAATGTAACTTGCAGGATGCAATCTTATTTACTTAATTCTCCAGTTCCTGGGGAGCACTTCTCTAGCCCCCAAATGCTGACAGAACTTAGAAGTCACCATTTTTACATATAATTTATCTAGAACCTAAACTGAAAACCAGCTAACACCTCTATTCTTTTTTCTCCTCTTATTTCTTGACCCCCACAAGAAGCTGTTACTGAATTTGAAAAAGAAAAATGTTGACAGGAGTATTTACCCCATGACTATAACATATAATAGTAAGTCGGTATCTGAAGTGGAAGTTGATTCTCATAAACATTTGTTTAAACTACATAAATATTATTACTGCATGTGCGGCAGTAACTAGACTCCATGTAGACTGTTTTGTCTAATGGATGGGCAATAGTTACTTATCATCATGTTGTCCCTGCTCTCTGGGGAAGTTATCGCCAGGGTCTATTATAATCTCTCAAGATTAAAATCCAGCCCAAGACTACAGAGCAAGAATGCTCTGTCTCTTCATCCATGTTTTCCCAACAAAGCAGTGAACCTCAGATTGAATGAGCCAGTGAATGGGCAAGCAGAGGGTAAAGCCTATTCTCAATCTTGCTTCTGTTAGAATACTATCATGTGGCATTTATAAAATCAGGGCTTCTGTTCTGACGTTTACTGATGCTAATATATAGAATTCAATTCTTTAAGTATTTACTTGTTTGGCTGCACCAGGTCTGAGTTGCAGCACGTGGGATCTTTTTAGTCGTGCAAAGCAAACTCTTAGCTGTGGCATGTGGGAACTAGGTCCCTGACCAGGGACTGAACCTGGCCCCCCTGCACTTGGGAGTGCAGCCTGTTAGCCACCAGCCAAGTCCCTCAAATTTTTTTAAATGGTAGTTCTACCTCAAGGCCCCGAATTGTTTGCATTTATTTAAAGACATATCCAGAAAGCAGCTAATTTTCATTTTGGTGAATACATTTGGAAAGAAGCTGTAAAGATGGTATATACAAACAACTGGGGGTCAGATTGGAGATGCTGCGTCAGAACGCATAGTTTATACAGTTTATACTCATAGGCTTGATTTCTTATGTTTAGGCTCAACCATGAGAGCAAGAGAGGGCCAGAAGTGTGTGTCTAAAACAATGAAGCTTTAATAAAGCAGTATTTGTTTTAAGGGTTAGTTGTATAAACGGATGTGAAAGCCATCTGTTTGCCCCATAAGGGCTACTTGAAATGTATAACAAAGGACAAAGTACGTTTCAGCAGAAAACAAAATACAGGTCATGGTCACACAATAGTTGGTGGTGTGGGAAGACTAGAATCCTAGGCTTCTCAAGTCCAAGCGCAGTAACTGGTACTATTTTGCACCAGGAAGTTGCAATCTGGGAAGAAAATTTTATCCAGAAAGGTCAATGTTTTAACTGTGAAGCTGTGTTTACCAGCTTTAAGCAAGTTAGCAACTACGCTCAGTTCTTAGGATGACAGTAGAGGCTACAGTGTCCGAGTGATTCACAGAAGATATAAAGAAGTGACTTACACGGACACAGCAATGTTTGTGATTGCAAATGTTCATCCAAATAAAGTTTGCCAAAAATCTGGAAAAGTGTGTCACCAAATGTTCACAGTATTAACAACGATTCCAATTAACAACCTTGTGTGCTCTAAGAGAAAAACTTTCCACAGAAGTGTGCATGGCATTCCAAATATATCAATTAGATATAAACTGTCTCAGTTCAGTTCAGTCGCTCAGTTGTGTCCGACTCTTTGCGACCCCGTGAATCACAACACGCCAGGCCTCCCTGTCCATCACCAAATCCTGGAGCTCACTCAGACTCAGGTCCAGGAAGGTGATATTAAAAGTCATGCCAGCCATGTTAGAACAGAAACACTGATTCCTTGTCCATAGGTGTTAAATGTGTTTGTGTGCTCAGTTGTGTCTGACTTTTGCAACCACATGGACAGGCTCCTCTATCCATGGAATTTCCCAGATAATACTGGAGTGGGTTGCCATTTTCTTCTCCAGAGGATCTTCCCAATCCAGAGACTGAATCCAGATGTTACATAGGTTATAGGAAATAGTCCCTTATTTGGAGACAGTTTAAAAAATTAAATTTTAAAAAATACAAAAGCTCCCTCCACGTGTCATTAGAACCAGATTAGGACAACATTGAAATAAATAAACCTGAATTACAACATATTTGAAAACGTGTGATATGAGTAGTAGGAAAATATCAACCAGTGATAATTGTGGAGTTTTAAACTTTTGAGCCCTAGCAATGTGTAGGAAAAAGATATAATAACTTTTTGACCAAGGAGGTGTGTAATAAACCAGGCAGATTTGGTTGCCATTAAGTATGGCAAAACATGTCATAGGCTACAACAGCCAGTACCTCTAAAAAACAAGTAATTTTCTTTGGGATTACTTCTAATGGGTCAGGAAGATCCTCAGGATAAGAAAATGGCAACCTACTCCAGCACTCTTGCCTGGGAAATCCCATGGACAGAGGAGGCTGGTGGGCTAAAGCCAGGGGACAGGGGGAAGTCATCACCATAGCTGGATACAACTTAGCAACTAAACCACATCACCACAGTTAACCAACATCCTGGTCTTAATTCTGTTTTCTCGGTAACCTGAGAGAGAATGTATTGATAGGCAATCAGGAATATTTGGCTCTCTTGGCAGTTTTAATTGTAAAGTAAATTAATAAATTGTCTTCCAGGTGTACAGTAGCCTCCTACAAGTTTTATTAAGTTGTCTCAACTATCCAATGTCCTTATCACCTTCATCATAAGCCTAAAGGGCAGAACTTGGACTTTGGTAATCTCACTAGGAGACACAGCCCAACCTGGAGAGTTTGTTAATCTCTAATCAGAATCATTATAATAACCAGGCCCCAGAGCTCATGGTTACCACTTATGTGCATTCCTTAATAACCCAGCAAAGGTCATCAGCATCTCCTGCAAAGCTTCTAATAAGTCCAGACATAATTTTCTCATGGGAGTACTTCCACTCTGTGCTTTATGATAATGCAACTTCACCTCTTTTGAATTGTGGTGCTATAGAAGAGTCCCTTGAACAGTAAGGAAATTAAACCAGTCAATCCTATAGGAAATCAACCCTCAATATTCATTGTAAGGACTGATGCTGAAGCTCCAGTACACTGGCCACCTGATACGAAGAGCTGACTCACTGGAAAAGACCCTGATGCTGGAAAAGACTGAAGGCAGGACGAGGGGGGTGACAGAGGATGAGATGGTTGGATGGCATCACTGACTCAGTGGACATGAGTTTGAGAAAACTCCTGGAGATGCTGAAGGACAGGGAAGCCTGGTGTGCTGAAGTCCATGGGATTGCAAAGAGTCGGACATAATTCAGTGACTGAATAACAACAACACCACTTCTAAGAATGGGAGGTGGGGAGGAAGAAAGAGAGTAGAAGGGAGAGGAGAAGGAAAAGGTGGCTGGGAGGAAGAGTGGGATAGGAAAAAAAAGGAAGAAAGAAAAAGGGAGATAGAGAAGGAAAGAGAGAAAGGGGAGGAAAAAGAAGAGATGGAAGGAGGAGGAAGGGGAAGGAAAGAAGTATGAATTAGCAGTCTCACCTTGAGTTTGAATCCTAGGACTACTCTTTACTACCTATGTGAAATTGAGCAAGGAACTATCTTAGTGCTTTAGTGTTCTCATCTGAAAATTGGGTATAACAGGATTTACTTTGAATCTTGTAGGGAGTTAGAGCTACTATGTAAAAATACACAGGATAACACCTGGCACATTGTGAATGGTTTTACATGTTATTTCTAATACATTTTCTAGTCAACTGCACTTTTGTATTTTGCCACAGAAACTGTAAAAATTCTAAAACTTGTTTCTTAAGTGCAACAAATAAAGCCCAACGCCCACTGATTATAAACACAACATTTCCATAAACATAAAAGTAACAAGTGAGGCTGTGCTTGTTAAATTTTCATGTGCATAGGAAACAACTGGGCATCTTGTTAAAATGTGGGTTCTGATTTCCTTGGTCTAGGGCAAAGAGATTCTGCATTCCTTACAAGTTCCCAGGTGATGACTGATGCTGCTGGTCTGTGAGTAGCTAAGCTAGATACAGATGGTTTGCTTCAAAGGAAAAAATAGGCAGAAGAAAGTAAAATCAAAGAATATATTTAAAACGCGAGAGGAATGGTCACTAAAGGGGAGAACTTCATAATCCACTGTATTATTATTGCTCAAAAGGCATTCTAGGTATGCCTTAGATTGCACAATAAATGTATCTATTTCAAATATATGTGTTATTTGTATACGTGTGTGTGTATATATATATATATATATGCATATAGATACATTTGTTTGTTTTGTTCATATTTAGTTGTACTTAGGAAGCATCTTACTGAAAAAAATTCTACCAATACATTTGTTATGAAAATAATTAATTTATTGTTTAGAATACAAAAGTGATATATTCTGGTAGGAAAAACTCAATTATCTCAGAAACCTATAAATTTAAAATGGAAAAAATTCCCCATTTCACCCTTAAAGTTCTAAGTTCCTAGACTGAAAACTTTGAAGAGTTTCATATGATACTTTAAAGTATTTTTTCTTATATACCCATCTAAGATTTTTCTTCAGAAAATGAATTCTTACTACATCACTATAATGCAACTTGCTCTGTCTTCAAAAATATATCACAAACATCCTTCCACATTAATACATAAAAATTCACCTCCTTCTTTTCAGTGACTGCACAGTACTCCAACACACTATTACTCATTTATTCTTCCCTATTGTTATGTGTTTAGGAAGTCTCCAATTACTTGCAATTACAAGTGGCTCAATGGTAGAGAATCCATCCGCAAATACAGAAAATGCAAGAGACTCAGGTTCAGTCTCTGGGTTGGGACGATCTCCTGGAGTAGGAAATGGCAACTCACTCTGGGATTCTTGCCTGAGAAATCCCATGAACAGAGGAGCCTGGTGGACTATATTCATGGGGCCACAAAGGGTCAGATATGACTGAGTACACACATACACACAGTTCAGTTCAGTTCAGTCACTCAGTCGTGTCCGACTCTCCAACCCCATGAATCACAGCACGCCAGGCCTCCCTGTCCATCACCATCTCCCGGAGTTCACTCAGACTCACGTTCATCGAGTCCGTGATGCCATCCAGCCATCTCATCCTCTGTCGTCCCCTTCTCCTCCTGCCCCCAATCCCTCCCAGCATGAGAGTCTTTTCCAATGAGTCAACTCTTCACATGAGGTGGCCAAAGTACTGGAGTTTTACCTTCAGCATCATTCTTTCCAAAGAAATCCCAGGGCTGATCTCCTTGCAGTCCAAGGGACTCTCAACAGTCTTTTCCAACACCACACTTCAAAAGCATCAAGTCTTCGGCACTCAGCATTCTTCAAAGTCCAACTATCACAACCATACATGACCACAGGAAAAACCATAGCCTTGACTAGACGGACCTTAGTCGGCAAAGTAATGTCTCTGCTTTTGAATATGCTATCTAGGTTGGTCATAACTTTCCTTCCAAGGAGTAAGCGTCTTTTAATTTCATGGCTGCAGTCACCATCTGCAGTGATTTTGGAGCACAAAAAAATAAAGTCTGACACTGTTTCCCCATCTATTTCCCATGAAGTGATGGGACTGGATGCCATGATCTTCGTTTTCTGACTGTTGAGCTTTAAGCCAACTTTTTCACTCTCCTCTTTCACTTTCATCAAGGGGGCTTTTAGCTCCTCTTCACTTTCTGCCATAAGGGTGGTGTCATCTGCATATTTGAGGTTATTGATATTTCTCCCGGCAATCTTGATTCCAGCTTGTACTTCTTCCAGTCCAGCGTTTCTCATGATGTACTCTGCATATAAGTTAAATAAACAGGGTGACAATATACAGCCTTGACGTACTCCTTTTCCTATTTGGAACCAGTTTGTTGTTCCATGTCCAGTTCTAACTGTTGCTTCCTGACCTGCATACAGATTTCTCAAGAGGCAGGTTAGGTGGTCTGGTATTCCCATATCTTTGAGAACTTTCCACAGTTTATTGTGATCCACACTGTCAAAGGCTTTGGCATAGTCAATAAAGCAGAAGTAGATGTTTTCCTGGAACTCTCTTGCTTTTTCCATGATCCAGCGGATGTTGGCAATTTGATCCCTGGTTCCTCTGCCTTTTCTAAAACCAGCTTGAACATCAGGGAGTTCACGGTTCACGTATTGCTGAAGCCTGGCTTGGAGAATTTTGAGCATTACTTTACTAGCATGTGAGATGAGTGCAGTTGTGCGGTAGTTTGAGCATTCTTTGGCATTGTCTTTCTTTGGGATTGGAATGAAAACGGACCTTTTCCAGTCCTGTAGCCACTGCTGTTTTCCAAATTTGCTGGCATATTGAGTGCAGCACTTTCACAGCATCATCTTTCAGGATTCCAAACAGCTCCACTGGAATTCCATCACCTCCACTAGCTTTGTTCGTAGTGATGCTAAGGCCGATTTGACTTCACATTCCAAGATGTCTGGCTCTAGATTGAGTGATCACATCATCATGATTATCTGGGTTGTGAAGATCTTTTTGTACAGTCCTTCAGTGTATTCTTGCCACCTCTTCTATCTTCTGCTTCTGTTAGGTCCAGACCATTTCTGTCCTTTATCGAGCCCATCTTTGCATGAAACGTTACCTTGGTATCTCTAATTTTCTTGAAGAGATCTCCATTCTGTTGTTTTCCTCTATTTCTTTGCATTGATCACTGAAGGCTTTCTTATCTCTTCTTTGGAACTCTGCATTCAGATGCCTATATCTTTCCTTTTCTCTTTTGCTTTTTGCCTCTTTTTTTTCACAGCTATTTGTAAGGCCTCCCCAGACAACCATTTTGCTTTTTTGTATTTCTTTTCCATAGGGATGGTCTTGATCCCTGTCTCCTGTATAATGTCACAAACCCCATTCCATAGTTCATCAGGCACTCTATCTATCAGATCTAGGCCCTTAAATCTATTTCTCACTTCCACTGTGTAATCATAAGGGATTTGATTTAGGTCATACCTGAATGGTCTAGCGGTTTTCCCCACTTTCTTCAATTTGAGTCTGAATTTGGTAATAAGGAGTTCATGATCTGAGCCACAGTCAGCTCCTGGTCTTTGTTGACTGTATAGAGCTTCTCCATCTTTTGCTGTAGAGAATATAATCAATCTGATTTCAGTGTTGACCATCTGGTGATGTCCATATACAGCAGACAGTATGTGTGTCTCACATACACACACACACTCACAAATAATATACGATGATGAATTTTCTTAAACATGAGAATTGCCAAACTGCTTTTCAAAATAGCTTCTACCACTATTTCAGGAGCTTGTCTTATGTCCACACTGGGAAACAGACACTGGCAATCACTTTAACTGCCTTTGTAATCAGGCAAAAGGCATCCCTTTATTATTTTAACTTTCATTTTCTTAATCACTAGTGGGATTTGCTACTTTTAAAATATCACTAGCCATTTTAATTTCTTCTGTGAATTGTTCATATCACTTGCCAATTTTTCTCCTAGGTTACCTTTTTCTTTCTTTTATAACAGCTCTCTGTATATTAGATATTATACTTCTAATATATACATTACATTTTTTATGGTAAGATTTTATTGGCTTGCTGTCTTTTTAGAGTTTTATGGTATATGTTATTGTACAGAAGTTTTCATAGAATCACACATTTCATTTCTGGATTCTTTATGTTTTTTGATGTTTTATTTCTTGCTTAGAAGTTTTTCCTGACCCCAAATAAAATATTCTCTCATATTTTTCTAGTAATTTCATTTTAGTTTTATTACCTAAATCATTAATCATATCTCAAATTATTTTTAAAAAATATATTTGCATGAAGCTTTTATCACTGGATTTACAGTTTAGTCATTACTATATTATTACTGCTACAGGAAAGAGTTAAAGGAGTTTATTATGTAAAATATCTGGATAGCCTAAAAAGCACAGGCCAGTAGTCCTAGCCTTTTCTCAATGTAACTTTTATTCAACCTATTATTTTCACCTTGACACCTCAAATCAACTGTCATCAAACATTACTGCATATTAATATTCGGAATTATGTTAGTTCTGCTCATATGCAATTCCCTTTCACATTGCTGAGTCAGTACTTCAGAAAGACAATTCTCTTCATTCAGGTCTCTGCTTAAATTTTCCATGGCCATCCTGTTAAGCCTCAACTCCCTCCATCGTTTTTCCTGGTTTCTTTTTATAGTTCTCACTACCACTTGAAAGATGGTATTATACAGGCTTGTCTATTCCTCATCTTACCATGATAGTGGGGCCTTATCTCTTTCACCAGTGTATCTCCAGCATCTAGAACTCAGGTACACTGAATAAATGACCATAAGAACAAATTAACAAAGATACTAATGTATCTAGAAAGATATGTCAAGATGTTAACATATCAAGTCAAAATCAAAAGTCCTAGGTAAGCTAAGAGTGATGAATCTTTAGTTGGTCACTGGATTTACTGCCAGTAACCATGCGATAAAGAAAACAACAAATTAAAGATATGTGTTATTGACCAATCTAGGAACTGAATTTACTTTAAAAATAAGGAACTTCCCTGGTGGCCCATTGTTAAGACTGCCTTCCAATGCTGGCAGTGCTGGTTCTATTTCTGGTGGTAATGGTGGTTTAGTCACTAAGTCATGTCTGACTCTGGTGATCCCATGGACTGCAGCCCACCAGGCTTCTCTATCCATGGGACTTCCCAGGCAAGTGTACTGAAGTGGGTTGCCATTTCCTTTTCCAGAGGATCTTCCTGACCCAGGGATTGAACCCAGGTCTCCTGCACTGTAGGCAGACGCTTTACTGTCTGAGCCACCAGGGAAGTCCAGGAGAAATCTGTATTAATCACTATTAATCTCTGGATAACGGGATTAAATTGGATTTTTATACATTTTTCCTTCTCTGTATTTTCTCATTTCTCTAAAATAAACATGTTCCACTCATGTAAAAGGAGTTGTTTTTGGTGGAGAACGTAACAGTGTGTGATGAAATGGATTTGCACCCAGCACCCACATTGATCTTGTCCATCCTTGGGATGCCATCCTATTCTGCAGACTGAAGGGCTGAACACTTAACTTCCCAGACTTTCTTTGTAGAAAACCTAAGATCTGGAGGAGACAGGTAAGGTGTAAGCCACCTCCGTGGCATGTGCAGCCATGGAGAGGTGGCGGTTTTCTTCTTTCCCAGGTATGGTCGCTCGTTGCCTGCAGACGGTGCAGCACGTTCTCTCCCCAGAACACAGCCACTGTAACCTGTTCTGATGTCAGGAACCCAGTGGAGAACCCCTTGACACTGCAGCAGTAGCAGTTGCCCTGGTTGGCCAGCAATTTTAGTACAAGTCATTTCTGGGGACCCAGACTTGAGCTCACGCCTCCATACCTTCTGATGACTTTGTAAAGAACTAAGTAGTTTCAAAATTCCCAATATTAATTCCCATTCCTCTTAAACTAGCTATAGACGTTTATTTCCTGCAAGGAAGTTATCAATGATTCAAGAAAGTATCATTAACTTTAAAAATAATGTATACTACGTAAATCTATTTCAGAATGTGGAAAGGGCATGTAAGACTAACACATAAAAACATGTAGGGAAAAGAATCACTTTTGTTGTTGTTCAGGCACTAAGTCGTGTCCAACTTTTTGCAACCCCCTGGGCTACAGCATTCCTGGCTTCCCTGTTCTCCACTATCTCCAGGAGTTTGCTCAAACTCATGTCCATTGAATCGGTGATGCTATCCAACGCTCTCACCCTCTGCTGCCTCCTTCTAATTTGCCTTCAATCTTTCCCAACATTGAAATCTTTTCTAATTAGTCAGCTCTTCTCATCAGGTGGCCAAATTATTGAAGCTTCAGCTTCAGCATCAGTCCTTCCGATCAATATTCAGGGTTCTAAAATATTAATGTAGTCATCTCTGGTGGTAGAATCAAGAATAATTTTATTTTGCTTATGTTTTTCTTTTAAGGGGAAAACTTTTAAAAGCCACTTCCCAACCCCCTCCCCGAAACATAAGCAACAGTATCATCTTACAGGAAAAGAGCAATTTCTTAATGTATCTTGAAATGTTTGAGGCAACTAGGATTAGTAACTAAATGGTATTAATCTACATGTAATACCACAAGACACACAGGAGTATTCATCATGATCTAAATAGGGAGCAAGTCCCCACAGCACATGAGCTCAGAACAAATATTTGTCTATTCCAGTGACACAGTCAAGCTGACTGCTCTCTGCTAGAAAAAGGGCAGCTATCTTGGGAACTAAACATATGAAGTGAGACTAGCCAGTACCACAGCTGTTGGCAAGCTTTCTTTGTTTAAAACAGTAGAAGTATATCCCTTACGAATGGCTATATTAAAAGGAATAAAACCCAATGGAAGTGCCTTTATCTACTCAATCACTAAACCAGATTTTAGAAAAGAAAGGGCAAAAGTGAAATGAGCAAATAAGACTTTCTTTTTAAAAACTTCAAAAACAAATTTCCACATAACCAATGTTTATATATTATTGCTGCTAAGTCATTTCAGTCGTGTCTGACTCTGTGCGACCCCATAGACAGTAGCCCACCAGGCTCCTCCGTCCCCAAGATTCTTCAGGCAAGAACACTGGAGTAGGTTGCAATTGCTCCTTATTCCTCCATTTTCTCCACTAGCTTCATAATTTAGGACACAGAAAAGGATAACATACTTCTTTATTCACTGCCAGAAATTATCATGCAGGGTTACAATGCATTTGCATTCATCAAAGGAGCCGATAAAATAAACCATTCTTAAGGTATGGACAGGCCTATCAAGGAATTTTATTAGAATTAGGTTAATAAGAAAATACCCTTATAGCTATTAATTCAGTGGCTTTATACAGCTTTTTTTTTTTTAAACTGGGGTATAGTTGCTTTACAATGTTAGTTTCTGCTGTGTAACATCATGAATCAGCACTAAGTATACATATCTCCCTTCCCTCTTGGACTTTTCACCCCACTCCTCTAGGTCAGCACAGAACATTGAGCTGAGCTCACTGTGCTATACAGCAGCTTCCCACTAGTTCTCTATTTTACACACGGCAGTGTGGATGTATCACTGACAATCTCTCAATTCATCCCACGCCCCATTCTCCCCCAGTCTATGTCCACACGTCTGTTCTCTACACCTGGGCCTCTGTTCTTGTTCTACAAATAGGTTCATCTATACCATGCAAAGATGGGCACAATAAAGGACAGAAACAGCACAGATCTAACAGAAGCAGAAGATATTAAGAAGAGGTGGCAAGAATACAACAGAAGAACTATACAAAAAGATCTTCATGACCCAGATAAGCATGGTGGTGTGATCACTCAGACATCCTGGAATGAAAAGTCAAGTGGGCCTTAGGAAGCATCACTATGAACAAAGCTAGTAGAGGTGATGGAATTTCAGTTGAGCTATTTCAAATCCTAAAAGATGATGCTGTGAAAGTGCTGCACTCAATATGCCAACAAATTTGGAAAACTCAGCAGTGGCCACAGGACTGGAAAAATGTTGGTTTTCATTCCAATCCCAAGGAAAGGCAATACCAAAGAATGTTCAAACTACCGCACAATTGCACTCATCTCACACACTAGTAAAGTAATACTCAAAATTCTCCAAGCCAGGCTTCAACAGTACGTGAACCATGAAATCCCAGATGTTCAAACTAGATTCAGAAAAGGCAGAAGAACCAGAGATCAAATTGCCAACATCTGCTGGATCATCAAAAAAGCAAGAGAGTTCCAGAAAAACATCTATTTCTGCTTTATTGACTATGCCAAAGTCTTTGACTGTGTGAATCACAAATTGTGGAAAACTCTTAAAGAGATAGAAATATCAGGCCACCCTACCTGCCTCCTGAAAAATCTGTATGCAGGTCAAGAAGCAACAGTTACAACTGGACGTGGAACAACAGACTGGTTCCAAATTGGGAAAGGAGTATATCTAGGCTGTATATTGTCATCCTGCTTATTTAACTCTATGAAGAGTACATCATGCGCAATGTTGGGCTGAATGAAGCACAAGCTGGAATCAAGATGCTGGGAGAAATAAGATAACCTCAGATATGCAGATGACACACACTAATGGCAGCAAGTGAAGAACTAAAGAGCTTCTTGATGAAAGTGAAAGAGAAGAGAAAGCTGGCTTAAAACTCAACATTCAGAAAACTAAGATCATGGCATCTGGTCCCATTACTTCAGGGCAAATAGATGCAGAAGCAACAAAAACAGTGACAGACTTCATTTTCTTGGGCTCTAAAATCACTGTACATAGTGAATATAGCCATGAAATTAAAAGACACTTGCTCCTTGGAAGAAAAGCTGTGACAAACCTACAAAGCATATTAAAAAGCAGAGACATTACCAGCAAAGGTCCATCTAGTCAAAGCTATGGTTTTTCCAATTGTCATGTATGGATGTGAGAGTTGGACCATAAAGGCTGAGCGCTAAATCTGTGCTTTTGAACTGTGGCATTTGAGAAGACTCTTGAGTCCCTTGGACTTCAAGGAGATCCAACCAGTCCATCCTAAAGGAAATCAGTCCTGAATATTCATTGGAAGGACTGATGCTGAAACTGAAACTCAATATTTTGGCCACCTGATGCGAAGAACTGACTCACTGCAAAAACCCTAATACTGGGAAAGATTGAAGGCAGGAGGAGAAAGGGACAACAGAGGATGAGATGGTTGGATGGCATCACCGACTCTATGGGCATGAGTTTGAGCAAGTTCTGGAAGTTGGTGATGGATAGCAAAGCCTGGCATGGTGTAGTCCATGGGGTCACAAAGAGTTGGACACGACTGAGCGACAGAAACGTACCATTTTTCTAGATTCCACATAAATGCATTAATATATTTTTTCTGACAATTCACTGACACATTTTTTGAAAATGTCATTTGATACTAGTTACTTTTGTTAAAAGAATCTTTCAATGACAAGTTTTTAATTTTCATGAACACTAACTTTAGATCTTTTATGGTTACTGCCTTCTGTGACCTAAGATAGTCACCTGTTGTTTTGTTATAAAAAGCTTTGTATTTTAGCTATTCCATGTAGGTCTGGGATTCACCTCAAATTCATTTTTGTGAGGTAGGAGATCATGGTTTATCTTTTGCATGGGAATATTCAGCTCTTCTGGCTCCATTTGTTGAAAAGAGTTTCCTTCTCTGTTGGACTACTTTGCTATCTCTGTCAAAACTCAAGTGACCTTATAAATACAGATTTGGTGGCTAAGTGGTAAAGAATCTGCCCGCCAATGCAAGAGACTGTGAGTTCAATCTGGGTCACGAAGATCCCCTGGAGAAGGAAATGGCAACCCACTCCAGTACTCTTGCCTGGAGAATTCCCTGGACAGAGGAGCCAGGCAGGCCAATCAGTCCATGAGGTCGCAAAGAGTCAGGGACAACTTAGCAACTAAACAACAATACCAGTATCACACTGTCTTTGGTCACTGGATACTACTTACTATAATACTCTTTGCATTGCTTTACAAAATATTTAAAGTTGAGATAAATGTATAGATCAAGATGAACCTAAAATAATGCTTATGAAATAATTTTTAAACTGTATCATGGTTTTGAAAACACTCCATAATCACTACTGTATCCAAAGCAAAATGTATTTACTCATGAACAAATGAAAAACTACAAATTTTCTTTATGACCTTTAATTGAAATTATGTTTGAAAAATATTTTATTAATTTTACTACTCAATTTCCCACTAGGTTTTCTCACATTATTTTTAAAATATCACAATATAGTAAGCATAAAAATAATCCTTAAGCAGTGCTCTTGGCTACTTGTGGATGTGTCTCTTATTTCAACAGTGTTTGGACAGAACAGACCTAGGGACGCCCCCAAACTCCAGCTTTCGACACCCTCCAAGCTTTTATTCAACCCTCAGAATCAGCCACTCAGTCTCCAGAACAAGCCAACTCTATTTTTGAACTGAACTCTTTGTTACTGGAATAGTCATGGGCTCCCAGATTCAGCCGATTTCACTGATGGAGGGACCATGGTTCACCACTTGTCAACATGCAACTCCAGGTCTCTTACACTTCCCTCTCTGGGCTGCTACTCCCACCGCGACAATGTGGTTCTGAAGAGTGTAGGTCACTTTTTCTGTGAACTGGCCAAGATGAAGCACCAGGGGCCCAGTGACTAGAGTGCAAAACAATTGGGGTGGCCACACCCTCTTTCATGAGGGGCAGAAGCCATCCCAAGATGAATGGTGCAAAACCCAGGACGCTGTGAACCAGGCCCTTTTGGGTCTGCTTGCCCTGGGTTCTGCCCGGGTGGACCCCCACCTCTGTGACTTCCTGGAGAGCCGCTTCCTAGACGAGTGGTGAAAAACCCAGAAGATAAGCCACCGTGTGGCTAACCTCCCCCAGACTGGAGGTCCCCAGGCGGGACTGGATGAGAATCTCTTTGAGAGGCTCACCCTTGAGCACAGTTAGGAGACTCTGGAGCCCAGTGGCCTTTGAGGAGCTCCACTAGTGTCAGGACTTCTGCCCAAAGCCCCTCTCTGCTGCCACTAGGCAGTTTTTAACCACCCTGGGGTCCTCTCCCAAGCCTTGGGCCAAATGGAAACAATAATTATTGGCTTTCTGCAGCAACAAAAACAAAAAATCTTAAAAAATTCATGTCTCAAATTAGAGGATGCATACAGTCTCTCTACTTATATTAAAATTTTTCCATAATAAAATACTAAAGAGTCATGGATCAATTTTATAAATGTACCTAGTAAAGAAAAAAGTAGATTATTTCCTTTATAAATAGAAGTTTTATAAAATTTCCTTTAAAGTTTAACTCGAAAAAGAAGATTAAGAGCAAGAATACAATATCATTTCATAAAATAAAGAGCAAAGCAACTCTCCAAAGCAATAGCAAATTCCATTGTGGGCAGACTATAGATGGCTCTTATAAACTACTGGGCTGTTCTAATTTTGTTCAAATTGGCAAACAAGGATCTTCCATCCCCACCATCGCCTTTTTTATAAAAAAGCAAATAATAGCCAAAATTTATCAACCTTTGATTTTTTTATAAAGATACAGCTTAACAGCTTGAAAAAATGTTGCCAAACTGAGTAACACCCAAAATCTTTAAGATTTCACAATTTGCTCTTAACCTAAAATTTTGCTTTGATGCATAATACACCTTCCTGAAACAATTCTACAATACATAAATAATTCCAAACACTGAAAAATGTTTGCTAAAATAAAATTGGGATGTTTATTACTTTTTCTACTGGTAGCAATGAAAATCACTAGAAATTATACTTTTGTTCTTTTCAATGATCTACTTAAAAATCAAGCTTTTTTAAATAATTGGTATAGAAGATAAAATCATTTTTAAATCTTCAAAATACTTAAGATAGAAATATTGATTTTCTTTTTCATTAATGATGAGAAGAAAAGAGATTCAGTTTAATCAAGATCTGACATTTATAAATTTTAAGTATTTAACTGAGCTGAAAGATTAAATGAAAGATTAATTATAACAATTACAGGTAGAGAATAGCATTTGTCCATTTTCTAGGTTCATTATGGCAGTTATCTACCCAAAGAACCAACAGGAGTGCTCAGATCCAATGTCAAATAATGGAATTTGGGCAAGTGCTCTGAACACCGCTTTTATTTAGTATGCACCACATGCATATGATGCAGGTAGGGAGAGTTTATGAATCCATGCATTAAAGACAAAACAGACTGGTACTATTGCCAAACGTGCACTGAGTCAGTGAGAAAGTTGCTCAAGGTTCTTTATACTTAATGGTTTCCATGAAGATAAGTGCAGAAGCAGAAATGTATGCAGATCCCAAAGCATCTTCTTATTTGGTTTCCTGTGCTTTCTTTGCATTCTGCTTTTCTTTTGCCTAGAAATTAAAGATAGCATACAATAACATCTTAAAAGTATGTTTCAGTTCATATTAAAACGTGTCTAAGAGGACACTCTTAAGCTAAAAGGCTTGAGATACATTGTTTATGTCTAAAGTATTATCTTTTATAACTTGAGACTCACAACAAACTCCTCCTGGACAATTAGTGAATCTTTGTCCTCCAATTAAAAAAGGATCATATTTGGTTTGCAGTTATTTCTTACCTGAAGTTGAAAATGTATTATTATAATGGTAATAATTTTAAGATAAAAAATTACTCATTCCATAAAGTCATATGCATTCATAACTATTTCACAATAATATATTTACGTATGTGTCCATTTCTCATACAAACTGAGTATAAGAAAAATCCTATATTGATTTCTGCATATTTGAATAAATGAGTTTAACATAATAGTTTAAATGAATTTAAGTTAACTAAAGGATCACATACCTGGAATGTTGATAAACCTCACTAATATGACTCAAAAAACATCTTCAAGAGTTGTTCACTTGAAGCTCATAACAAGTATAAAGCTTGAACACAGTAATTCTATTTCACTTTTTAGCAGATGAGGAGGCCAGAGCTGACAAGTGTTATCAAACTAATAACCTGGGAACTGCGTCAAAATGCAGAATGACTCAGTAAAATGCCCAAGGATCTTAATTTCTAACAAACTCTCAGGTGATACCAATTCTGCTGGCCCTCAGGTGACACTTTGAGAAGCAGGATTTTACAAGACTAGAATATAATGCTATTTCCACTATGGCACTTGAATCAGAAAGGAACACGTAAATTAAACCCTTGCTGCTGCTGCGTCGCTTCAGTTGTGTCCAATTCTGTGCAACCCCATAGACAGCAGCCCACCAGGCTCCCTCGTCCCTGGGATTCTCCAGGCAAGAGTACTGGAGTGAGGTGCCATTGCCTTCTCCAATGCGTGAAAGGGAAGTCGCTCAGTTGTGTCCGACTCTTAGCAGCCCCATGGACTGCAGCCTGCCAGGCTCCTCCATCCATGGGATTTTCCAGGCAAGAGTACTGGAGTAGGGTGCCATTGCCTTCTCTAATTAAACCCTTGATATTAATACAATTAAGGAAAAACCTCCCTTGATTAGAACTATAATCTTTTTTTATACTGTATTAGGTAATAAAATTATTATACAACTGTATGATAAAACTGAGTGCTATGCCTTACAATATATTAAGAGTAAATATGTTATATGTACCATATAGTTTTTAAATTGTATATGTAAACATTTTTATTAAAAAGAATAATCTGTAATTAGATGCATATGATTTCTCAAAGAAGTTTTCTGTTTACAAATAATAAAAACACAATTCCATTTTTGATGTAACTGGGAAATAAAAATGTGCACTTATTTTCTTAATGATATCTGAATATGCAGGTACCTTACTAGGATTAATAAGAATGAATTAACTGGTTAATAACACATTTTACAACATAATTAAATAAGCAAAGACATGCAGAGTATCCATTCATGTATTAAAATATATAATTCAGATAAAACTAAAGGTAAGTTAAATAAGTTAAAAATAATTACATACCTTGACCAATAAGATCTCATTTAATCCCCAAGAATGTTAACTAAGTATGATTCCCAAACTATACATGAGGAAAAGATTCCATAGTAAAATAAATAACTAAGAGTAGCCATACCTTCCTGTTCGGTTCCTTCCACCCCTTCCACACTTTGTCCCTAATTTTTCTTTCACTTGGCATTGTGGGGAAGAGGGGTGGGTTTCAATGTAATAATCCATTTCTGAACTCTACATGTAATTTTTTTCTTAGAAGTGTTATTTATTAATTTTCACTACTGAAATCTTTATATTGGATATAACTATAAAATTTAATCTTGATCTGTTGTTTTTAACTTTTAACATTTGCAGTTATCAGCAGAAACTGATATTTTAATACAATATGATTTTTCAAAATAAGATGAACAAAAATATATTTGTACTAAAGAAGCTGATTCACTGGTAGAAATTAAGCATCTAATTCTAACAACTGATTTAAAAACTTGAGGTTGTGAAATTTTAAATGGCATAAAGTTAATATTTAGGAGCTACACTGTGCTTCCCCCAGAATCTCTATCATGACTTTATTCTGGCACTTATCAGAAAAATACTATACAGCACAGTAATATAATTATATATTCTTACCCTCTCCCCAACTAGGTTGCTTAAGACAGAGATGTGTCTTAATTATGTGTACACCTGTTGACTTTTAACAGACCACCTCAAATACAGTTTCAGTTAGATAAATGTTGGAAGACTCTGATGCTGGAGGGATTGGGGGCAGGAGGAGAAGGGGATGACCGAGGATGAGATGGCTGGATGGCATCACGGACTCGATGGATGTGACTCTGAGTGAACTCTGAGAGATGGTAATGAACAGGGAGGCCTGGCGTGCTGCGATTCATGGGGTCGCAAAGAGTCGGACATGACTGAGCAACTGAACTGAACTGAACTGAAATGTTGGATAATCAAAATATCTCAAAAACTTTAATCAAATAATGAATCTGAATTCCCTTCAGAATCTATGCACATAACAGATGCTGCATATATACAAGAAATAAATGTTTCTCAATATTGCCTGTGCAGTATTATTAGTCAAAGAACAAGAAAGTCAGTAACTACTCTTTCAAACAAATACAAATGAAGAACAGACTGGGTTGGTATTCCAATAACACTACTCATTCCTATACTGCCACCCTGTGTCCAAAATAATGTGAACTAAGGAATTATGGTTCTAATGCAAAAGCTGAAAAGCTGTTTTAACTGTACTTTAAAAAAAATTATGGAAATATACTGTCATTAAAGTCAAATAAAAATGGTCCTATTCTTAAGTTGCACAAAAAAGTTTACTCACGGACCAATTTTAAAGCAAAATACATACATTTAAAATTTCTCTAAAGTATCTGTCTGGTCCCTGATAATATTTATCTATATTTAATACCTGATATATCATACAATTTGCCACAGCAGTCTATATTCTAGTATTTTTGACAGAGAAATATTTCACAGTGTTTCATATAAAGAATATTAATATCTAGATACTCAGTTAATCAGGCAATCTTGAGGATTACAGGACCCTGTTTCTAAGCCTTTAAAAATTAGTTTCGCATCTTGGACTTGTATGATTTTTACTACCTGAGATACATGAATAGAAAAAAAATCTATATGGGTAAAGAGAAGATTTAGCAGTGTTCCTGCAACAAATTTACTTTTAATGCTAAAAGCTGAAGCATATGTTCAGGTGCTTCAGAATTCCTTGGTAATTCAAGCTTTCCTGGTAGCTCAGCTGGTAAAGAATCTGCCTGCCAATGCAGGAGACCGTGGTTCAATTCCTGGGTCAGGAAGTTCCCCTGGAAAAGGGATCAGCTACCCACTGCAGTATTGTTGGGCTTCCCTGGTGGCTCATACAGTAAAGAATCCACCTGCAATATGGGAGACCTGGCTTTGATCTCTGGGTTGGGAAGATACCCTTGAGGAGGGTAAGGCAACCCACTCCAATATTCTTGCCTAGAGAATCCCCATGGACAGAGTCTGGTGGGCTGCAGTCCATGGGGTCGCAAAGAATTGAACACACCTGAGCAACTAAGCACAGTACATAGCATGTTCAGGATCTATATAATAAAGTACACACAAAAACCTGATCACACAGCTCGAATTATTCAGATTTCATGATGGCACCAAACAGTTGGGTTGAAATGTATCTGTGCTTCATGAACTTTACAGTTAATAAGAAAAAACATCTATAATGTACTCTGGTCTTTAAATTAACGGTCCAAAAATACATCCCTAGTAGTGTCTTCTCAAAATGTGATAAATAGACCAGCTTCATTAGAATCCCCGGGGAGAACTTATTACAGATTCCCTCCCTAAACCAGACTGTCTGGGGAGGGGCCAGGTACCAAGTGTTGTAAAGAGATCTATGCTATGTCATAGAAACCAATACAACATTGTAAAGCAATCATCCTCAAATAAAAATAAATAAATAAATAAATAAAAGACTATCCAGTGGTCACTTTCAGAAACACTGCATAAACCTAAAAAACAACTACACTTCATTTATTCAAAATTCTTCTTAAAGTGCATTATATGGAAGAAAAAATTCTAGTAATCTGAATTTTTCACTAACCTGTAGTAGTTTTCCCTTAGTGTAAAGGGTAATAGGTTGGGAATAAGGAAACCTATTTCTCAGGCTAGGTTATGCTTCTTCCCCCTTTCAATGCTCATTTTAGTTCTAAATTCTATGATAATTCAAATTTTTGCTAAATTAAATGAGAAACATCTATTGCTTCAATAATTAAAATTAATAATTTGTTTTCAGCTACAGAAAAAAGATGTTTTAAATTTCATTCTAATATAGCACAATCTGAATTCATAACACTAAGGATTCCAGAAAGCTAACGCAACAATGCAATTCCTTATTTTTATTTTGCAATATGACACTGACCCAGCATTTCTCAAGATGAAAAACAAGTAAGTAAAAAGCAAAGCTTCAACAAATTTTATCTCTACTCAAGTCAAGCAACATTTTGTGGAGACTCTAAATCTAATTTAAGTACTCACCAGTAAAAGGCTTACCTTTTCTACTAGTGGTATTAACTGCTGGTGTTCTGCTAAAGTCTTTAACAACTCCATAATGAATGGCAGATAATTGTGCTTCCTTCTGATATTTTCTATCTGAAAATAAAACACACACCAAACCACACTATTTTCACTAAGCTTCTGATATTTTAATTTTTGGATGCAGCTCAAAATAGAAATGAAACAAAATCCTCCATTATCATAAAAAGGCATTAGAAATAATGAGATTTCCATTGCCACTGAGAAAAGATTAATTAAAATAAAATATGTGGAGAGAGTTCTCTGGGGTACAGCATCCTACTCTTGGCTTATCAAACAGAGGCTTTTAAAAGTCTAATCTGAGATAATCTATGAAAACATAACTCATGAAAGGAAACTAAGAAGGCCTACAAGATAAATTAACACTCCTGCTACTACACCTATACAAATAATAAGGCCACACTTAATAACACCAGTTTTATTGTGTGATTACCAGTACTTTGGCCACCTCATGCGAAGAGTTGACTCACTGGAAAAGACTTTGATGCTAGTAGGGATTGGGGGCAGGAGGAAAAGGGGACGACTGAGGATGAGATGGCTGGATGGCATCACTGACTCGATGGACGTGAGTCTGAGTGAACTCCGGGGAGTTGGTGATGGACAGGAAGGCCTGGCGTGCTGCGATTCATGGGGTCGCAAAGAGTCAGACACGACTGAGCGACTGAACTGAACTGAATTGAAGAACAATTTTTCTTTGATTATTTTTTACCAAAAAGGGAATAGCTGCAGGGAAAATCTGTGCTCTGGTGGAAAACTATGCACTGTCTACACTCTCCCAAGTTACGTGATTGCAGCCTGTCACTGTGTGGTAGAGGTTCAATTTACTTCCCTTTCCACAGGGGGAAAAAAAAGTTTCCATTTTTGCAAATTCATATCAGCATTCCTACAGTTCATATAAATTTGAGCTTCTTTGACTTCTCCTTTGAACTAGTTGTGACATCTTACAGGTTTGCTCAATAAATGAAGTAAGTAAAATTTTAGCATGTTCATTTTATATCTGGTCTGAGAATTCTTTTTGGCTAAATTCTTTAGCCCAATTTTTGAACAAAGCATTCTCAAACAAAGCAAACATTCTAAAACTCAGTGTTATACTTAAGGCAAATAGGAAAAATTAGTTGATTATATAACAACACTACATCAGAATACATAAATAGTAGGAAGTTTTTTAATACCACATAAAAGAGAAGGTAGGAGAAGGGGATGACAGAGGATGAGATGGCGGGATGACAGAGGATGAGATGGCGGGATGGCATCACCGACTCAATGGATGTGAGTCTGAGTGAACTCCGGGGGTTGGTGATGGACAGGGAGGCCTGGCGTGCTGCGATTCATGGGGTTGCAAAGAGTAGGGCACAACTGAGCGACTGAACTGAACAGAACAGAAAAGAGAAGATAACATTCAAGCTTTCATCCCTTACTTTCCTGTCTCCATGAATTTGGCCCTTCTTTTTCCTGTCTGGAACACTCTGGAGCCAGCTCCTACCACCTCCACCTAAAGAAATCCTTCTTGCCCAGGGTCCATGTATTTTAACAGTCACATTGTTGGCTGTTAAGTATGTTACAAAGCAACATTCTTAGACTATGGTAAACAACAGAAAGAAGAATAATCCCTGCCCTCAACCGAGCTTCAGATGAAAAACTGCTTTTTCTACTGTGACAAACATGACAGACCACCTAAGTACTGTTTCCAACATCCTACAAAATTAAAAGTTTCCTTCACTCTTCTCCATCTCTGAAAAAAGTTTATCAGACAGACTGCAAATGAAGAAAAATGACATAATTGAAGATAGGCTTGCTTAGTATTTGACCCTGGGTTATATAATGGTTAACATAATAAAAAAATTTTTAAACCCTAAAAAAATTGGAAAGAAAGTTTAAAAAATGAACCCAGGTATGTACTAAACTGGTAACAGAATGACACCAAGAAAAAAATTTTTCAAGTGAATTTTAAAATATGCTAGTTTGATTGCACATTCAAAATGAAATATATCCTAAGGAAAAAATTACGAGAACACTTCTCAGTTGTTAACATTACTGCCATTGCTATTCTGAACCTTTTTATAGGTTCACAAAGCAAGTAAGTAAGTATGTTAATGCTGACAGAAACCAAGATTTTTCAACTGAAAAGACAACAAACGCTTAACTTCAAATATAAAGCCCTTTAATCCCTAGCTTGAGTATTAACATGAATTCAAATTGTATTTTCTCTTCAAAGATAAAACAAGAAACAAGTAAAAACGTATTTCTTAGCTCTGAAAAGTCCTAGAAATAATGAAGAATCAATATCGCTAAGCACCCTGAGCAACCAATGGTTGCTAATGGTTTCTAAACACCATTTCTCACCAAAAGCACTCAGGACTTCTTGAAAAAATGGCCAATTCCAAGTCTGAAGCAGGAAATGTACAAGGTAAGAGTTCGAAACATCTTGTCATGCTAGGAAGCAAGGAAGCTATTAGACATGAAGATAGTCACATCCAAAGAACTTGGGAGACAGTCTGATGTGACTCTTAATGGTCAAAGACGGGGTAATTTGAGCATTAAAAATAACTGCAGTGAACATTAGCAAAAGATGTGTTAAGTATCTGTTCAAAATAATACTTGAAAAAAATAAAAAGGAAAGAAACCTTACTAGTTAACCTCTGTACGGTGCCTGGCAGATCAACACATTCTGAAAACATATAAGTGATGGGGAGAAGAGCAATCAAGCAACAATATGCCTTCACATCAAAATACACTACTCTATGTTACAACATTAAAGAACAAAAGAGAAACACCTACCTTGTATCTTTTTAATTTCTGTACTTCCTCTTCAATAAGCATCTGATTTTTGGCAACCTCTGATTGAATAGCACTTAACATATTACTGCCCTGATCTGTATCCATGGGTTCCTCCTTGGGGAAAAGAAAAAGAATAGCACACCCTAATAACTGAGGCTTAAGTCTAAAACATTTTTAGATGATAAACATAGTACAGTCATTTTGCAATTTTTTTTTGAGTTTTAATTTTATTTTTTTAATATAAATTTTTTTATTTTAATTGGAGGTTAATTACTTTACAATACAGTACTGGTTTTGCCATACATCAACATGAATCCGCCACAGGTACAGACGTGTTCCCCATCCTGAATCCCCCTTCCTCCTCCTTCCCTGTACCATCTCTCTGGGTCGTCTCAGTGCACCAGCCCCAAGCACCCTGAATGATGCATTGAACCTGGACTGGCGATTCATTTCATATATGATATTATACATATTTCAATGCCATTCTCCCAAATCATCCCACCCTCTGCCTCTCCCACAAAGTCCAAAAGACTGTTCTATACATCTGTGTCTCTTTTGCTGTCTCGCATACAATGTTGTCATTACCATCTTTCTAAATTCCATATATATGCATTACTGTTAAGTCACTTCAGTCATGTCCAACTCTGTGCAACCCCATAGAGGACAGCCCACCAGGCTCCCCGTCCCTGGGATTCTCCAGGCAAGAACACTGGAGTGGGGTGCCATTTCCTTCCCCAGTGCCTGAAAGTGAAAAGTGAAAGTGAAGTCGCTCAGTCGTGTCCGACTTTTCGCTACCCCATGGACTGCAGCCCACCAGGCTCCTCTGTCCATGGGATTTGCCAGGCAAGGGTACTGGAGTGGGGTGCCATTGTAGTATACTGTATTGGCGTTTTTCTTTCTAGCTTACTTCACTCTGTGTAATACACTCCAGTTTCATCCACCTCATTAGAACTGATTCAAATGTATTCTTTTGAATGGCTGAGTAATACTCCGTTGTGTATATGTACCACAGCTTTCTTATCCATTCATCTGCTGATGGACATCTAGGTTGCTTCCATGTCCTGGCTATTATAAACAGTGCTGCAATGAACATTAGTACACATGTCTCCTTCAATTCTGGTTTCCTTGGTGTGTATGCCCAGCAGTGGGATTGCTGGGTCATAAGGCAGTTCTGTTTCCAGTTTTATAAGGAATCTCCACTGTTCTCTATAGTGGCTGTACTAGTCTGCATTCCCACCAACTGTATGAGAGGATTCCCTTTTCTCCACACCCTCTCCAGCATTTACTGCTTGTAGACTTTTGGATCGCAGCCATTCTGACTGGTGTGAAATGGTACCTCATTGTGGTCTTGATTTGCATTTCTCTGATAATGAGTGATGTTGAGCATCTTTTCATGTGTTTGTTAGCCATCCGTATGTCTTCTTTGGAGAAATGTCTATTTAGTTCTTTGGCCCATTTTTTTGATTGGGTCGTTTATTTTTCTGGAATTGAGCTGCAGGAGTTGCTTGTACATTTTGAGATTAGTTGTTTGTCAGTTGCTTCATTTGCCATTATTTTCTCCCATTCTGAAGGCTGTCTTTTCACCTTGCTTACACCTTTGTTGTGCAGAAGCTTTTAATTTTAATTAGGTCCCATTTGTTTATTTTTGCTTTTATTTCCAATATTCTGGGAGGTGGGTCATAGAGGATCCTCCTGTGATGTATGTCGGAGAGTGTTTTGCCTATGTTCTCCTCTAGGAGCTTTATAGTTTCTGGTCTTACATTTAGATCTTTAATCCATACTGAGTTTATTTTTGTGTATGGTGTTAGAAAGGGGTCTAGTTTCATTCTTTTACAAGTGGTTGACCAGTTTTCCCAACACCAAGGAGACTGTCTTTAATCCATTGTATATTCTTGCCTCCTTTGTCAAAGATAAGGTGTCCATAGGTATATGGATTTATCTCTGGGCTATTTTGTTCCATTGATCTATGTTTCTGTCTTTCTGCCAGTACCATACTGTCTTGATGATTGTGGCTTTGTAGTAGAGCCTGAAGTCAGGGAGGTTGATTCCTCCAGTTCCATTCTTCTTTCTCAAGATTGCTTTGGCTATTCGAGGTTTTTTTGTATTTCCATACAAATTGTGAAATTATTTGTTCTAGCTCTGTGAAAAATACCATTGGTAGCTTGATAGGGATTGCATTGAATCTATAAATTGCTTTGGGTAGTATACTTATTTTCACCATATTGATTCTTCTGATCCATGAACATGGTATGTTTCTCCATCTATTACTGTCCTCTTTGATTTCTTTCACCAGTGTTTTATAGTTTTCTATATATGTCTTTAGTTTCTTTAGGTAGATATATTTCTAAGTATTTTATTTCTTTCATTGCAATGGTGAATGTTGCTTTCTTAATTTCTCTATTTTCTCATTATTAGTGTTTAGGAATGCAAGGGATTTCTGTGTGTTGACTTTATATCCTGCAATTTTACTATATTCATTGATTAGCTCTAGTAGTTTTCTGGTGGAGTCTTTCAGGTTTTCTATGTAGAGGATCATGTCATCTGCAAACAGTGAGTTTTACTTCTTCTTTTCCAATTTGGATTCCTTTTCTTTTTCTGCTCTGATTGCTGTGGCCAAAACTTCCAAAACTATGTTGAATAGTAGTGGTCAGAGTGGGCACCCTTGTCTTGTTCCTGACTTTAGGGGAAATGGTTTCAATTTTTCACCATTGAGGATAATGTTTGCTGTGAGTTTGTCATATATAGCTTTTATTATGTTGAGGTATGTTCCTTCTTCATGCTTTCTGGAGAGTTTTTTTTTTTTTTAATCATAAATGGATGTTGAATTTTGTCAAACGCTTTCTCTGCATCTACTGAGATAATCATATGGTTTTTATTTTTCAATTTGTTAATGTGGTGTTATTACATTGATTGATTTGCAGATATTGAAGAATCCTTGCATCCCTGGGATAAAGCCCACTTGGTCATGATGTATGATCTTTTTAATGTGTTGTTGGATTCTGATTGCTAGAATTTTGTTAAGGATTTTTGCACCTATGTTCATCAGTGATATTGGCCTGTAGTTTTCTTTTTTGTGGCATCTTTCTCAGGTTTTGGTATTAGGGTGAGTCTGGACGTTTACCTTCCTCTGCAATTTTCTGGAAGAGTTTGAGTAGGATAGATGTTAGCTCTTCTCAAAATTTTTGGTAGAAGTCAGCCGTGAAGCCATCTGGACCTGGGCTTTTGTTTGCTGGAAGATTTCTGATTACAATTTCAATTTCTGTGCTTGTGATGCGTCTGTTAAGATTTTCTATTTCTTCCTGGTTCAGTTTTGGAAAGTTGTACTCTTCTAAGAATTTGTCCATTTCTTCTACATTGTCCATTTTATTGGCATATAATTGCTGATAGTAGTCTTTTATGATCTTTTGTATTTCTGTGTTGTCTGTTGTGCTCTCTCCATTTTTATTTCTAATTTTATTGATTTGAATTTTCTCCCTTTGTTTCTTGATGAGTCTGGCTAATGGTTTATCAATTTTATTTATCCTTTCAAAGAACCAGTTTTTTGCTTTGTTGATTTTTGCTATGGTCTCTTTTGTTTCTTTTGCATTTATTTCTGCCCTATTTTTAAGGTTTCTTTCCTTCTACTAACCCTGAGGTTCTTAAGTTCTTCCTTTTCTAGTTGCTTTAAGTGTAGACTTAGGTTATTTATTTGACTTGTTTCTTGAGGTATGCCTGTATTGCTATGAACTTTCCCCTTAGCACTGCTTTTACAGTTGTTGTGTTTTCATTTTCACTCGTTTCTATGCATATTTTGATTTTTTTAAATTTCTTCTGTGATTTGTTGGTTATTCAGCAGCGTGTTGTTCAGCCTCCATATGTTGGAATTTTTAATAGTTTTTCTCCTGTAATTGAGATCTAATCTTACTGTGTTGTGGTCAGAAAAGATGCTTAGAATGATTCCAATTTTTGACTTTACCAAGGCTAGATTTATGGCCCAGGATGTGATCTATCCTGGAGAAGCTTCTGTGTGCACTTAAGAAAAAGGCGAAATTCATTGTTTTCGGGTGAAATGTCCTATAGGTATCAATTAGGTCTAACCAGTCTAATGTGCCATTTGTGTTTCCTTGTTAATTTTCTGTTTAGTTGATCTATCCATAGGTGTGAGTGGGGTATTAAAGTCTCCCACTATTACTGTGTTATTGTTAATTTCCCCTTTCATACTTGTTAGCATTTGTCTTATATATTGTGGTGCTCCTACACTGGGCGCATATATATTTATAATTGGTATATCTTCTTGGATTGATCCTTTGATCATTATGTAGTGTCCTTCTTTGTCTCTTTTCACAGCCTTTGTTTTAAAGTCTATTTTATCTGATATGAGTACTGCTACTCCTGCTTTCTTTTGGTCTCTATTTGTATGGAAAATCTTTTTCCAGCCCTTCACTTTCAGTCTGTATGTGTCCCCTGTTCTGAGGTGGGTCTCGTGTAGACAACATATACAGGGGTCTTATTTTTGTATCCATTCAGCCAGTCTTTGTCTTTTGGTTGGGGCATTCAACCTGTTTACATTTAAGGTGATTATTGATAAGTATGATCCTGTTCCATTTACTTTATTGTTTTGGGTTTGAGTTTATATACTCTTTTTGTGTTTCCTGTCTAGAGAAGATCCTTTAGCATTTGTTGGAGAGCTGGTCTGGTGGTGCTGAATTCTCTCAGCTTTTGCTTGTCTGTAGGACTTTTGATTTCTCCTTCATATTTGAATGAGATCCTTGCTGGGTACAGTAATCTGGGCTGTAGGTTTTCTTTCATCACTTTAAGTATGTCTTGCCATTCCATTCTGGCTTGAAGAGTTTTTATTGAAAGATCAGCTGTTATCCTTATGGGAATCCCCCTGTATGTTATTTGTTGTCTTTCCTTTGCTGCTTTTAATATTTGTTCTTTGTGTTTGATCTTTGTTAATTTGATTAATATGTGTCTTGGGGTGTTTCACCTTGGGTTTATCCTGTTTGGGACTCTCTGGGTTTCTTGGACTTGGTGATTATTTCCTTCCCCATTTTAGGAAAGTTTTCAACTATTATCTCCTCAAGTACTTTCTCATGGTCTTTCTTTTTGTCTTCTTCTCCTGGGACTCATATGATTCTAATATTGGGGCATTTAACACTGTCCTGGAGGTCTCTGAGATTGTCCTCATTTCTTTTAATCCGTTTTCTTTTCTCCTGATTCAATTATTTCTACCATTCTATCTTCTACTTTACTAATCCTATCTTCTGCCTTGGTTATTCTACTATTTGTTGCCTCCAGAGTGTTTTTGATCTCATTTATTGCATTATTCATTATATATTGACTCTTTTTATTTCTTCTAGGTCCTTGTTAAACCTTTCTTGAAACCTCTCAATCCCTGTCTCCAGGCCATTTATCTATGATTCCATTTTGGTTTTTTTTTTCTTCTTTCTTAAAATCTTTACTTTTGAGACAGGACAAAAGTGTTACAGACACACATGGAAAAGGAATACATGATCATAGTTGAAAGCAAAGACAATCTAAAAGTTTTTATGCCTGTCAGCTAATGCGGAAGCTGAGTATGACATGCTGCAAGGCTCAAAGGAATGATAAATAGTATTCCTCTCCTTCTTCCTCTCCCTCTCCTTCCACAGAATCCACACCAACCTCCTCATAATCCTTCTCAAGGGCAGCCATGTCCTCACAGGCCTCAGAAAACTCTCCTTCCTCCATGCCCTCACCCACATACCAGTGAACAAAGGCACGCTTGGCATACATCAGGTCAAACTTGTGGTCCAGGCGAGCCCAGGCCTCAGCAATGGCTGTGGTGTTACTCAGCATGCACACAGCTCGCTGTACTTTGGCCAGGTCTCCACCAGGTACCACAGTGGGAGGCTGGTAGTTAATGCCAACCTTGAAGCCAGTGGGGCACCAGTCTACAAACTGGATGCTGCGCTTGGTCTTGATGGTGGCAATGGCAGCATTGACATCTTTGGGAAGCACGTCGCCACGGTACAACAGGCAGCAGGCCATGTATTTACCATGGCGAGGGTCACATTTCACCATCTGGTTGGCTGGCTCAAAGCAAGCATTGGTGATCTCTGCTACAGAAAGCTGTTCATGGTAGGCTTTCTCAGCAGAGATGACAGGGGTGTATGTGGCCAGAGGGAAGTGGATGCGGGGATAGGGCACCAGGTTGGTCTGGAACTCTGTCAGATCCACATTCAGGGCGCCATCAAACCTCAGGGAAGCAGTGATGGAGGACACTATCTGGCTAATAAGGCGGTTAAGGTTTGTGTAGGTTGGGTGCTCAATGTTGAGGTTTCTACGGCAGATGTCATAGATGGCCTCATTGTCTACCATGAAGGCACAATCAGAGTGCTCTAGGGTGGTGTGGGTGGTGAGGATGGAGTTGTAGGGCTCAACGACAGCTGTGGAAACCTGGGGGGCTGGGTAAATGGAGAACTCCAGCTTGGACTTGTTGCCATAGTTGACAGAGAGGCATTCCATCAGCAGGGAGGTGAACCCAGAACCAGTTCCCCCACCAAAGCTGTGGAAGACCAAGAAGCCCTGAAGACCTGTGCACTGGTCAGCCAGTTTCAATTCGGTCCAAGACAAGGTCAATGATCTCCTTGCCAATGGTGTAGTGACCTTGGGCATAGTTGTTGGCAGCATCTTCTTTGCCTGTGATGAGCTGTTCAGGGTGGAAGAGCTGGCGGTAGGTGCCAGTGCGAACCTCATCAATGACTGTGGGTTCCAGGTCTACAAACACTGCCCTGGGCACATGCTTGCCAGCGTCTGTCTCACTGAAGAAGGTGTTGAAGGAGTCGTCTCCTCCCCCAATAGTCTTGTCACTTGGCATCTGGCCATCGGGCTGGATGCCGTGTTCCAAGCAGTAGAGCTCCCAGCAGGCATTGCCGATCTGGACACCAGCCTGGCCAACGTGGATGGAGATGCACTCACGCATGGCGGCTACAGGTCAGCAGGCGCAGGCAACAGGAGTAGACAAGGGTCCCGGTTACCGTCCCCGACAAGCTAAGAGTCGAGGTAGGTAAGTAACGCACTATGATTCCATTTTGATTTCAAGATTTTGGATCATTTTACTATCATTATTCAGAATTCTTTATCAAGTAGACTCCCTATCTCTTCCTCTTCTGTTTGGTTTGGTGGGCATTTATCCTGTTCCTTTACCTGCTGGGTATTCCTCTGTCTCTTCATCTTGTTTATATTGCTGAATTCGGGGTGTCCTTTCTGTATTCTGGCAGTTTGTGGAGTTCTCTTTATTGTGGAGTTTCCTCGCTGTGGGTGGGGTTGTATAGGTGGCTTGTCAAGGTTTCTTGGTTAGGGAAGATTGTGTTGGTGTTCTGGTGGGTGGAGCTGGATTTCTTCTCTCTGGTGTGCAATGAAATGTCCAGTAATGAGTTATGAGATGTCAGTGGTTTTGGAGTAACTTTGGGCAGCCTGTATATTGGAGCTCAGGGCTGTGTTCCTGTGTTGCTGAAGAATTTGCGTGGTATGTCTTGCTCTGGAACTTGTTGCCCCTTGGGTGGTGCTTGGTTTCAGAGTAGGTAGGTCCTGACAAAATGTGGTCCACTGGAGAAGGGAATGGCAAGCCACTTCAGAATCTTGCCTTGAGAACCCCATGAACAGTATGAAAAGGCAAAATGATAGGATACCAAAAGAGGAACGCCCCAGGTCATTAGGTGGCCAATATGCTACTGGAGATCAGTGGAGAAATAACTCCAGAAAGAATGAAGGGATGGAGCCAAAGCAAAAACAATATCCAGCTGTGGATGTGACTGGTGATAGATGCAAGATCCAATGCTGTAAAGAGCAATATTTCATAGGAACCTGGAATGTCAGGTCCATGAATCAAGGCAAATTGAAAGTGGTCAAACAAGAGATGGCAAAGGTGAACGTCGACATTCTAGGAATCAGTGAACTAAAATGGACTGGAATGGGTGAATTTAACTCAGATGACCATTATATCTACTACTGCGGGCAGGAATCCCTCAGAAGAAACAGAGTAGCCATCATGGTCAACAAAAAGAGTCTGAAATCCAGTACTTGGTGCAATCTCAAAAACGACAGAATGATCTCTGTTCGTCTCCAAGGCAAACCATTCAATATCACAGTTATCCAAGTCTATGCCCCAACCAGTAATGCTGAAGAAGCTGAAGTTAAACGGTTTTATGAAGACTTATAAGACCTTTTAGAACTAACACCCAAAAAGATGTCCTTTTCTTTGTAGGGGACTGGAATGCTAAAGTAGGAAGTCAAGAAACACCTAGAGTAACAGGCAAATTTGGCCTTGGAATGTGAAATGAAGCAGGGCAAAGACTAATAGAGTTTTGCTAAGAAAATGCACTGGTCATAGCAAATACCCACTTCCAACAACACAAGAGAAGACTCTACACATGGACATCACCAGATGGTCAACACCAAAATCAGACTGATTGTATCCTTTGCAGCCAAAGATGGAGAAGCTCTATACAGTCAACAAAAACAAGACCAGGAGCTGACTGTGGCTCAGATCATGAACTCCTTATTACCAAATTCAGACTTAAATTGAAGAAAGTAGGGAAAACCGCTAGACCATTCAAGTATGACCTAAATCAAATCCCTTATGATTACACAGTGGAAGTGAGAAATAGATTTAAGGACCTAGATCTGATAGATAGAGTGCCTGGTGAACTATGGAATGAGGTTCGTGACATTGTACAGGAGACAGGGATCAAGACCATCCCCATGGAAAAGAAATGCAAAAAAGCAAAATGGCTGTCTGGGGAGGCCTTACAAATAGCTGTGAAAAGAAGAGAGGCAAAAAGCAAAGGAGAAAAGGAAAGATATAAGCATCTGAATGCAGAGTTCCAAAGAATAGCAAAAAGAGATAAGAAAGCCTTCAGCGATCAATGCAAAGAAATAGAGGAAAAGAACAGAATGGGAAAGACTAGAGATCTCTTCAAGAAAATTAGAGATACCAAGGGAACATTTCATGCAAAGATGGGCTCGATAAAGGACAGAAATGTTATGCAATTAACAGAAGCAGAAGATATTAAGAACAGGTGGCAAGAATACACGGAAGAACTGTACAAAAAGATCTGTACAACCCAGATAATCATGATGATGTGATCACTCATCTAGAGCCAGACATCTTGGAATGTGAAGTCAAGTGGGTCTTAGAAAGCATCACTAAGAACAAAGCTAGTGGAGGTGATGGAATTCCAGTAGAGCTGTTTCGAATCCTGAAAGATGATGCTGTGAAAGTGCTGCACTCAATACGCCAGCAAATTTGGAAAACTCAGCAGTGACCACAGGACTGGAAAAGGTCCATTTTCATTCCAATTCCAAAGAAAAGCAATGCCAAAAAATGCTCAAACTACCTCACAACTGCACTCATCTCACATGCTAGTAAAGTAATGCTCAAAATTCTCCAAGCCAGGATTCAGCAGTATGTGAACCATGAACTTCCAGATGTTCAAGCTGGCTTTAGAAAAGGCAGAAGAACCAGAGATCAAATTGGCAACATCCGCTGGATCATGGAAAAAGCAAGATAATTCCAGGAAAACATCTATTTCTGCTTTACTGACTACGCCAAAGCCTTTGACTGTGTGGATCACAATAAACTGTGGAAAATTCTGAAAGAGATGGGAATACAGACCACCTAACCAGCCTCTTGAGAAATCTGTATGCAGGTCAGGAAGCAACAGTTAGAACTGGACATGGAACAACAGACTGGTTCCAAATAGGAAAAGGAGTACGTCAAGGCTTCCCTGGTGGCTCAGAGGTTAAAGCGTCTGCCTGGAATGTAGGAGACCTGGGTTCAATCCCTGGGTTCGGAAGATCCCCTGGAGAAGGAAATGGCAACCCACTCCAGTACTCTTGCCTGGAGAATCCCATGGAGGGAGAAGCCTGGTAGGCTACAGTCCATGGGGTCTCAAAGAATCGGACACGACTAAGCGACTTCACTCACTCACTCAAGGCTGTATATTGTCACCCTGCTTATTTAACTTCTATGCAGAGTAATCATGAGAAACGCTGGCCTGGAAGAAACACAAGCTGGAATCAAGACTGCCGGGAGAAATATCAATAACCTCAGATATGCAGATGACACCACTCTTATGGCAGAAAGTGAAGAGGAGCTAAAAAGCCTCTTGATAAAAAGTGAAAGAGGAAAGTGAAAAAGTTGGCTTAAAGCTCAACATTCAGAAAACGAAGATCATGGCATCCGATCCCATCACTTCATGGGAAATAGATGGGGAAACAGCAGAAACAGTATCAGACTCTATTTTGGGGGACTCCAAAATCACTGCAGATGGTGACTGCAGCCATGAAATTAGAAGATGCTTACTCCTTGGAAGGAAAGTTATGACCAACCTAGATAGCATATTCAAGAGCAGAGACATTACTTTGCCAACTAAGGTCTGTCTAGTCAAGGCTATGGTTTTCCTGTGGTCATGTATAGATGTGAGAGTTGAACTGTGAAGAAGGCTGAGCGCCGAAGAATCGATGCTTTTGAACTGTGGTGTTGGGGAAGACTCTTGAGAGTCCCCTGGACTACAAGGAGATTCAACCAGTCCATTCTGAAGGAGATCAACCCTGGGATTTCTTTGGAAGGAATGACGCTAAAGCTGAAACTCCCATACTTTGGCCACCTCATGAGAAGAGTTGACTCACTGGAGAAGACTGATGCTGGGAGGGACTGGGGGCAGGAGGAGAAGTGAATGACAGAGGATGAGATGGGTGGATGGCATCACTGATTTGATGGACGTGAGTCTGCGTGAACTCCGGGAGATGGTGATGGACACGGAGGCCTGGTGATTCATGGGGTCGCAGAGTCGGACATGACTGAACGACTGAACTGAACTGATAGAGGCGTTTGATGAGCTCCTGTCAATTAATGTTCCCGAGTCAGGAGTTCTCTGGTGTTCTTGGGGTTTGGACTTAAGCCTCCTGCTTCTGGTTTTCAGTCTTATTTTTACAGTAGTCTCAAGACTTTCCTTCTAAACAGCACTATTGATAAAACATCTCCTTTCGAAGACAATGGGCTGCTATTCTGGGTTCCTGACATCCTCTGCCGGCATTCAGAAGTTGTTTTGTGGAATTTACTCAGTGTTTAAATGTTCTTTTCATGCATTTGTGGGGAGAAAGTGGTCTCCCCGTCCTAGTCTTCCACCATCTTATTACTGCCCCCCATTTTGCAATTTTGATCTTAATATTGGTGATGGAATATCAGCTTAATAACTGTTCTATTAAAGGATGAAAGAAATACTTATTTAGGGCTTATAAGTAAGTATAAGGAAGAAGTAGTATTTCCCCAAATTTCTGTGTTCTACAATATGTATGAATTTTTAACTAAAAACCATCCATTGTATAATGTACTGAATTGTTAAAATCTTCTGTTAGCTATAAAATAAATGTGCTTAAACATACTCAGGAAAATGTGATCAAAGAAATGTAAACAGAAGTCTTTGTCTATTACTAATTCTCTTTGCCAATCATATTTACTAGAAAGATAACCATTGTAAGGAATAATAAATATTACATGTGACTCTAATGTGCCCAATTAATTCTGTAACAAATATATTCTAACTCGCTTAATTATATAATAAAATTACAGTAAATAATTAATTGTGAATACTTATTTAGTACATACTATTTGTCTGTCACTTTTTTGAAGTGGTTTGTGTGTGTGTGTGTATATATGTGTGTGTGTGTATATATATATATATATATATATCAGTTATTCTTCACAACAACATTTAAGGTAAAGACTATTATTTTCACTTTACATGAAGAAACTGAGGCACAAAGAAATACATTCAAAATCATACTTTCACTAAGTGGCAAAGGCAGGAGCTGAATCTAGGAAGCCTGACTCCAGGGTGCATTATCTTAACCACCACTCAGGATACTTGATTAAATCTATATTTTAGAAAAACAAAGGAAGGAAAGAAGAAAATAAAATAGTTTCCCTGAGGGAATAACTAGAACTTTGTACATAAAACACATGGCTACAAACCTCAGCAAGTTGTCTTTGTAACTCTGCTATCTTCTGTTCATATATCATTTTTCTGTCAGACACAATAGCCATTAAGTTAAATCGAATTTCACCTTCACTGTACCTAAGAAAAATGACAGTTTATAATGTAATAAAGAAATATAACACTATTATAATTAAGATAATCTATTGATTACTCCCTTATTCTCTGGGGTAAACACAAATCTACCAATCAGCTAACCATAAAAACTGACATTTTAAGAAAGCTTTCGTGAAGAGGAGATATTACAACCAATATTACAAAAATACAATCATAAGAAAAATACTATGAAAAATGATATGCCAACAAATGGATAAATTCCTAGAAACAACCTTCTAAGACTGAATCAGGAAGAAATAGAAAATCTGAATAGACTGATTACTAGTTATATAATTGAATAAGTAGGGTTTCCTGGTGGCTCAGTGGTAAAGAATAGGAGATGTGGGTTTGATACCTGGGTTGGGGAAATCCCTGGAGAAGGAAATGACAACCCACTCTAAATTTCTTACTTGAAAAATCCCATGGACAGAAGATCCTGGCAGGCTACATGGGATTGCAACAGAGTCAGACATGACTTAAAGACTAAACAACAAACAATAGCAATAGTTGAATCAGTAATCAAAAAAAAAAAAAAAAGAATCCCAACACACAAAATCCAAGACCAGATGACTTCATAGGGGAATTTTACCCAACATTTAAAGAACAGCTAATATTAATACTTCTATTTCTCAAACTATTCTAAAAAAATTAAGAGGAGGGAATACTTCCAAATTCATTCTGAGTATGGCATTACCCTGATACAAAAATCAGAGACACTTCAGATAAAGAAAATTACAAGCCAATATCCCTGGTGAATACACACAGAAAAACTCTCAATAAAATATTAGTAAACTGAATTCAACAATACATTAAAAGATCATACATCATGATCAAGTGGGATTTACTCTAGGGATGTAAAGATGGTTCAACATACACAGATCAATCAGTGTGATAACTGCATCAACAAAACAAAGGGGAGAAATCACATGATCATCTCAATAGAGGCAGAAACACTATTTGACAAAATTCAATATCCACTCATGATTAAAAACTCTTTAACAAAGATATAGATGGAACATATCTCAACACAGTAAGGGCCAAGCCTACTGCTAACATCACACTCAATGGTGAAAAGCTAAAAAGCTTTTCCTCTAAGATTAGGAACACGACACGGATGCCTACTCTCATCACTTTTATTCAATACAGTATTAGAAGTCCTAGCCACAGCAACCACACAATAAAAGAAATAAAAGGCATCCAAATTGGAAAGAAAGAAGCCAAACTCACTATTTGCCGATGACATGAAACTAAATACAAAATGCCCTAAAAACTCTATCAGAAAACTATTAGAGCTGTCTGAGCCACCAGGGAATCCCAGTAGTTTTAATAGCTAGTGAAAAAACTACTGCATTTCTATACACTAATAAGGAACTATCAGAAAGACAAACCAAGAAAACAATTCCATGTACCATTACTTCAAAAAGAATAAAATACCTAGGAATAAAGTTAACAAATATAGTTAACCATATCTACAGGGTGAAACCACACTGAATAACTGAATTTATCAGCAGAAACCATGGAGACCAGAAGGGAGTGGCATAATATTTCTCAAATGCTGAAAGAAAAGACTATGAACCGGAGATAAAGTAAACTTCAGAGCAAAGAAAATTACTAGAGCGGGACAGCACTGTGTAATGGTAAAAATGTCAATCCACCAAAATGAAATAGTGATCATAAGTGTTCATGCACCAAACAACAGACCTGCAAAAATATATAAAGCTTTAAAAACCGATAAAACCAAAATTAGAAACAGGCAAATTCTAAACTGTCTCTATTTGCAAGTGACCTAATTATCTATGTAGGAAATGCCAAGGAATTAACAAAAAGCTTCTAAAGCTGGTGGGTGAGTTCAGCAAGGTTGAAGGATACAAGACACAGAAAGAAAAAAAAATTAAACTTTATTTCTATACACTAACAATGATCACATGGAAATTAAAAATTAAAATATAGTATCATTTGTTATCAGTCAAAAGAACATGATCTACTTGGGGTATAAATCTGAAAAAATATGTATGAAATTAGTATGCTAAAAACCACAAAATGCTGATGAAAGAAATTAAAGAAGATCCAAGTAAATGGAAGGTCATATCATGCTCATGGATTGGAAGAATCAGCTGAGTTTTAAAAAATACCAATTCTCCTAAAATTGATGTTTGACACAATTCCTATCAATAGCCCAACAAGAACTTTTGTAGATACAAAATTACACTATAATTTACATTGAGGGCAAAATAACTATAACAGCTAAAACAACTTTAAAGAAAAAGAATAAAGTTGGAGACATCAGTCTATTCCATTTCAAGACTTATAATAAAGCTACAGCAATCAAGACTGTGAGGTACTTGCAGAGAGGAGAAAAACAGATCAGTGGAACACAAGAGTGAACCCAGAAACAGACCCACACAAATGTGCCCAAATGGTGCTAAACCAATTGAAAATATGAAGCAAAAAAATGAACCTTGACCTAACTTCACATCACACAAAAATTAACTCAAAATACATCACAGACTTGTATGTAAACTATTATCCTATAAACCCTTAAGGAGAAAAAGGGGAAAATCTTTGGGACCTAGGTCTAGACAAAGATTTCTTAGGTTGGACAACAAAAATACAAATTCATAGTGGAAAAATTGACAAACTAGACTTGACTTTTGCTCTGTGAAAGACCACAGTGGAAGGATGAGTCGATGGAACCGGGAGAGTCTGTTTTCACCCAAGTGTCTGAGGAAGGACTGGTGATATCAAGAGTAGATAAAGAAGCTCAAGGCTCAACAGTCAGAAAACAAACAATTCAATTACAAAATAAACAAAAGGTGTGATCTTCAACATTAGTCATCAGGGAAACGCAGATTAAAACCACAATGAAATATCACTACCCACCTACTAAAACGGCTAAGATAAAAAATTTTGACAAAACCAAATGCTAGCTAGCTTGTGGAGAAACTGGATCACTTATACTACACCACAGGTGGAAATGTAAAATAAAATAGTACAGCCACTCTGGAAGAGTTTGTCAATTTCTTTAAAAAAATTAAACATGCATTTACCATACAGCTAGGTATTATCTCAGAGAAACAAAAATTTATGTTCACATAAAAATATGTACACAAATGTTTACTGCAGCTTTATTCATAATAGCAAAAACCAGAAAATAATCCAGATGTCCTTTCATAGGTGAATGGGCAAAAAAAAAAATTAGACTATCCATACCGTGGACTACTACTCATCTATAGAAAAGAAGGTACTATTGATAATACTAAATATCCTGGATGAATCTCCAAAGAATTATACTGGGTGAAAAAATTCAGTTCAAAAGGTCACATATTTTATGATTTCATTTATGTAACACTCCTAAAATGACAAAAATTATAGAACTAGGGATTAAGGATGGGGGTGGCAGAGCAGGGGTCTAGTGGCTGTAGCTATAAAGGGCATCATGAAGAACACTGCAGTGATGGAATTATCCTGCATCTTGACTATATCAGCGTCAGTATCTGGCTGTGACACTGTACCAGTTTTACAAGATGTTCCTCCTGAAGGGTAGGGGTACACAGGATCTCTCTGAATTATTTGTATAACTTAATGTGAACCTATAATTATCTCAACAAAAAAATTAATTTCATAAAAAGACAGACAGTCCTAAAGCAATAAACATCACAAAATAACTATATAAAGTATCTACCTAAACAGAGATGTGCATGTTTAGCTCCTACAAAGACAAGATAACTTATTATTATGTAGAATTTAGAAATTTTTCTCTATGATTTCCTGAACAAATTAATCCAATCCAAAGAAAAAGTTCGGTAAGTAATGCTAAAACAACAATTAAAAAAAAGGCTTAAAGAAATGTTTAAAAATAAGGACGTTCGTTATGCCAAAGAGATAAGATGAACATTTACTTTTGTATCCTTTTTTTCTATGACTGGCCTCACTGCGCTGATCCAGTCATCTTGATTGCATGCACCTAGGAAGAAATGCAAAAACATTTATATCAGATTTGACATCAATATTATTTCAAAAGTTTATTCAAAGTATCTTTTTATTAATATTTTGGCAAATTCATTACAGTAAAACTTTTTAGCATAACTATGTTAAGCTTCAACCCTTGCTTTCTCAGGAATGATTAGAGGGAAATGATTAGTTATCATAATTTGCATTGTCACATTGCGTCACTTAGCGGTGCTAGACAAATGTTTGAGAAAGTAATGAATTAGGGAATTATTTCATTAAAACTCTTGTCTCTGTGAGATAAGGATGACTGCCTTTCATTTTACAGATGATAAAACTGAGGGCTAAGAAAAGCCCACTCACATTAGTGACAAAGTAAGGATTCAATCCTTATCTGACTCCCCATCATCACAACTATAGAGAAAAAAACCAAAACTAAAATCCACACACAATGCAAAACTGATTTTACCCAGTTGTTTTAATCCTCCTTTTTACCTATATTTTAGCATAGCCACCAGCTGTGTAGCAAAACTGGCCGTTCTGTTTTATAGTTTACGTCCTTTATAGCTGATGGATCCAATGAATAGAGAATGGCTGACCAGACAGATGCCAAGAGAAAAAATGCAGAGATCAGATCAACCCCCAACCAGAGAAAATAAACTTCTACATAATTAAAAGAACATTCTATTAATTTTCTTTAAGAAACATTTTTAAACATGTAAATCTGTATTAGATGAACTACTGGTTCCAGGCATGGGTGTGGGCGGTAAGAACAGAATAAGCAAAATAAAACTGCAAATTTTTTTTTAATCTGGAAGTATAAAGTTTTGCGAACAGCAAATAACATTAGATTTCATAAAAACAGGTTTCACTGAACTTAAACCGAACTTTAAAAAGAGAAAAAGAAAATTTAATGAGGTAAAATATGGAGTTAAACTTGTCAGTCTGTTAGTTCATTACTAGATCAGAACCACCTCAGCCTCACTCAATAACCATTTATCATGAGCTCAAGGCTGGAGCTGGGGTAGAATCAGGACAAATCCACCCTTTGGCACAAAGGACGGCACGGTACTGCACTATTTAAATAGAAGCTTTGAAGAAAAACATTTCTATAGACTGTTGAACACTGAATTACAGATATTCTGAAAGATATAAATCCAAGGGAAAATATTTTAACACAGATGACAGGGATGGGAACATATTTCTTATCAATGACAAGTTCACTGAAAGAAGTAGTTTTTAAAAGTTAATTGAAAAATCAAAAATAAATTATGTAATCTAGGGACTAAAAACACTTTTCTCATAGGAAAAAATTAAAGGTCCCAATGAAACTACAGTAGTCAACATGTCCTCACTGCCTGTTACTTAGTTTCATAAAGGACTGAAGAGCTTAAGAACATCACCTCCTGTTTCAAAACCTACACAGCACTGGGACTGAAACAAAGCGAACATCCAATCCTTTTTCCTCATCAAAACTGAAATGCCAGGAATAGGAACTACATTACCTAAGTCAATCGGTCCTTCTCTTAATCCATCTAGTTCATACAGTCTCCCATTAACAGGAACGTAACTGACAAAGTGAAAAGCATCTTCTTCTTTTGCTGCTGTCTTAGCGTCAAATTCAAACATTTGTTGTCTACAGGGAACAGAAAAAAACAGTGAGAAACAAATCGGCAAAGATAAACCAGCAAGTATTACATTTATTTAATATAAAGTCTCTTTACCTGGCAAAACTGTTGTGCACTTGTCGGATGACATCTGAATTACTCAGCGCCAAACCTTTCATCTGAAATAAGTTTTAAAAGTAGCCTATTAAAATAAGAACCATCACAAACAGGATATTTTAGGAATAATAAGATTGTACTCACAGCTGCATCAAAACTTTGTGAAAATTCTTTAAACTCTGATAATGTCTCTCCTAAATGGACATCTTGATGAGTACAGTTCAATAACACACTTACTATGGCTTGAGTAGCACAAGCATTATTAATTACCTATAAAATATAAAAGGAAAAATATTATCAATGTGTTTTTAAAAAAACCAGCTTTCAACTGGTGACACTGACCCCTAAAATATGAAAAAAATAATAGCTTCCAAATTTTACTTAATATAGTATTAGCATAAACATGAAAAACATGATTAATTTCCATTTTTAATCTATTTGCAGGAATTTTATGCAATTCTGGATCTGAATCAAATAAATTAAATGAACTCATAATATCAGTGAAGACTAATCTAGTTAGAGTAACGAAACCAATCTTTCCTGGTCTAAAATATACCTGATAAAACCAAAACAGCCTATGCTTCCCTCCTATTCACTTCTAAATAAGCTTGTTTCTACCTTCAAATATTCAATCCAAATTTCAGAATCCAGTGCAAACTCTAACTTACCTGTGTAACTGTTAGAGAAATTATGCAACAATCTATATTAGTTTCTTCCCTCATTTGAATTCCTAAAATGACAGCATATACAGCAGTATACTGTACACATATTTTTCAATGCAATCTTCACAGCCCTAACCGCTAGCTATTAACTGTTTATTTAACAAATTGTGAGGACCATACATTCTACTGAGAGAAGAAAACATTCAGATAGCACTTCTGTGCCAAGTACTTTTCTAGGCTTCTTTTAATCCTGTCAATCAACAACTTAAGAAGATGGAGTAATATTATCCTCATTTTACATTTGTGGAAGCTGAGGAACAAAGAGGTTAAGTAACTTGCCCAGAGGGCACAGAGCTAAGAGGCAGGTGATCTGGTGTGAAAAATCAGTCTACTTAGCCAACACTGGAGGCTGCCTCCATACACACTTGTGGTCTCTCCAATGAGATTATAACCTGCTTATGGACAAGGGCTTCTGCCACACCCCCTACAGCACCTACTCAGGGCTGAGATTACAGAGCTGGAAAGAGCCTCAGACCATCATTACAAATGCCAGCTAGATTCACTGTAAAGTTAAACCTGATAAATTACTTTAAAAATACAATTTATTCCTACTGCTGTATTTCATTACAACACTGTAATTAAAACCCACTTTCCAAAAATGTTAAATCGTTTATGATCTGACAATTTGGTAAATTATTTCTATTTTGACTGATTTCAAAATAAAATCCTTTAATCATCTTCCTTCATTAACTCTTACACTCCTACACTTTTTGCGGTCAGAGACTTGAAATCTTATAAATATCCATGAGTTCTTACACTTTTGACTGCAGTATGTTTAAGAAATTCTTTGATAAGCCTGCTTTTTCCATTTCTCCATTTCCAAGAGAACACTCTTACTCCCAACTCTCAAACAGTAATAACAGCACACTCTTGGAATTCCCCTTACAGTATTTTGTACTCAAAACTATCTTATGGTTGACGATTAGAGAAAAGTAACAATAGATCTACAATTCAACTAACATTGCCGCTGACTTCTTTTAACATGTATTCTGATCTGAATCACAGTTCTTTAGTAAATTTGGATGAAAATTTGTAATGACTAAAGGAGACATCATAAAGGTCATTAACTAAAACAAGACTTAGGGCTCTCTTATCTTGGGCCAAAATTATCTGGGAATGGGTTGGTAGGAGTGAAGTCAACAGAAGTTAAAATTTATACTCATTCACACATTCTTTCAAAATGATGACACATTAAAGACATACTCTATACTTGATGCTACACTAGACACTGAGGCTATGGCAGAAACTACTAACAAACACTCCTATGATCTAAGAACTTCAAATCTGTAATCTATCACTTCAGAAATTTTTTTTAAGGATTAGTAAAGAACTCTGCAAAATCATCAAACCGCATACACTAAATATGTAGTTTTTTAATATATCAGTTATGTTTCAATAAAGTTGGGTTAAAAAAAAAGAGAAAGAAAATCATGTGGTTACTGATACTCCTCTTCTGGAGTTAATAAGGACTAAACAGTGTCCATGATTTATTACTAGCCTGTTTTGTGTTTGTGAAGAACAGTCATTATGTGTGTGCATGGGTATAAATATACCTCTTTAGGTTTTTAAATGAGTTTAGTGCCACCAAGTGGTAAGGCTATAAACAGCACATGAGTCTTACTCGGGGAGATCTTCCGAGACCACAGGGATGCCTCAAACATACACAGTACCAACCCTGAAAAAGAAAATGTTCTCTCCTATGCTAATGGGCTGGTAGCATCCACGAGGGGCAAAGGGATGCGTCACACCCCATGTCAGATGGAGGACAGCGTGAGATTTCGTCACACTATTCAGAACAGCACACAGTTTAAAACTCACGGTTTACTTCTGAAATTTTCCATTTAATATTTTCAGCTAGAGTTGACCAAAACCATGGAAAGTAAAACAGCAGATAAGGGGGGGAATACTGCACAGAAGTAGCAAAAAATTCTTTTTCAGACACTAAAAAGTGCACAGCTATTCAGTTGTTCAAATATTTACTGAAACATTCACTGGGGGCCAGACACTGTGATAAATGCTGAACACACAGTGAACATAAGAGATGCAGTCCCTGTCCTCATGAAACATGTAAAAATCACTTTATATAAATCCTTTTGGAAGAACTTAAACTTATTTCAGAAAATAATTTCTGTCATATAAATTATGTGTACAGTACCCAACTGCTTAAATCTTTAGTCCTGAGTGTTCTACTAAAAGCATTCTGACTTTTAACACACTTAAATAAAGCAGGAGAGTTTAACAACAGAAGGAAGGGTAGACCAGGAGGTGACAGGAAGGGTTGCCCCAGAACCTTAGGAATTTGGTCTGAATTCCTTGAAGAGGCCATATATTCTCTAATTCATCTGAGCTCTTCCACTCTCTACCTCTTAACACAAAATCCAATTCACACATTCATGTTGCCAACCTGATCCTACAGCTACCTGACTTCACAACACAGAGGCTAGAGAACAACTTCTTATCCTGGTGTACAGAAAAGAACATGGCAGATGCCTAGAGAAATACATCTAAAACTGCTTGAAGTACTGCATTATAAATTATAGTCAATCTTCACTGAGTCATAGCTATAGGATAAATTAATAATATTTTAATATTTATTAACAGACGTTATTTTCTTGGGCTCCAAAATTACTGATGGTAACTGCAGCCATGAAATTAAATGACGCTTATTCCTTGGAAGAAAAGCTATGACGAACCTAGACAGTGTATTAAAAAGCAGAGACAGGGCTTCCAGTTCAAGATGGTGGTATAGAAGAACATATACCCATCTCCTCCTGCAAGAGCACCAAAATCACAACTAGCTGTTGAGCAGCCATAAACAGGAGGACACTGGGATCTACCAAAGAGACACCCCACGTCCAAAGACAAAGAAGAAGCTGCAGAAAGACAGCAGGAGGGGCACAATCATAATAAAATCAAATCCCATTTCCAAAAAGTGGGTGACCCACAAAATAATACCAAAGAAGTTCTCCCACTGTTGTGAAGGTTCTGAATCCTATGTAAGGCTTCCCAGCCTAGGAATCTGACAAAGGAACTGGGAATCCTGAGAATCTGACCTTGAAGGCCAGCAGGATTTGATTACAAGATTGTCACAGGCTAGGGGAAACAGAGACTCCAGTCTTGGAGGGCACAAACAAAACCTTGTGTGCACAAAGACTCAGAGGAAAGGAGCAGTGACTCCACGGGATACTGAACCAAAACTTCCTGCTAGTGTTGAAGGATCTCCTGTGGAGGTGTGGGTTGGCACGGGCTCACCACAGGGATGGGGGTACTGGCAGCAGCAGTCTGGGAAGGTCCCCTTTGGCATAAACCCTCTTGGAGGTCGCCATTAACCAGACCACAGAGCCTGCAGACCAGAGGGCTGGGTCGCCTCAGGCCAAAAAAACTACCAGGGAGGGAATCTACTTGGATTAAAGCTTACTGAGAGCAAGGCCCTGCCCACCAGAGCAAGGGCCAGTTTTTCCCACCACTAGTTTTAAGAGAGCACTGAAAGCACAGTAGAACCTAGAGAACAGAGAAGAGAATTCATTCTAGGAAGCGAAAAGGGTACAAGAAGGAACAAATTAGGATGAGATCTTTGATACAATAAGTATATTGGTCTGCCTGTATTAGTATGCTTGTAGACAAGAGTATGGGGTCATTAGTCATCTACTAAATCAGTATTGATAAGCAATTAGGAGCTTACCCTAGGAGTAAGATTGCCATTTCCTTCTCCAGGGGATCTTCTCAACCCAGGAATTGAACCTGGGTCTATTTTAAATAGGAAATAGCAGTAAAAACAATGATTCAGAAAGGTTCAGTTTATTACAATTTACAGGAAGGACTGAAAATGGCTAAAAACAAACAAGATCCACTGGGTTGCTACCCTAATGCTGCTGCTGCTGCTGCTGCTGCTAAGTCGCTTCAGTCGTGTCCGACTCTGTGCAACACCATAGACAGCAGCCCACCAGGCTCCTCCGTCCACAAGGTTCTCCATGCAAGAATACTGGAGTGGGTTGCCATTTCCTTCTCCAACCCTAATGCTCATGGTTGTTTAGTCACTAAGCCATCTCTGACTCTTTTGCAACCCCATGGACTGTAGCCTGCCAACTTCCTCTGGCCATGGCATTTCCCAGGCAAAAATACTGGAGTGGGTTGCCATTTGCTTCTCCAGGCAATCTTCCTAACCCAGAGATCAAACATATGTCTCCAGCATTGGCAGGCAGATTTTATACCACTAAGACACCAGGGAAGCCCCACCTTAATGCTAGTATGAAATAAAGGGCAATAGGTTAATGGAGTAAACAAAACCAGGATCACCTAAATGTGCAAGTCAGAACTCAAGGTGTCAGGTATACAACTAAAATTAAGATTAAAACAAAATAAGGGGATATGAATAACAATCAAACAAAACAATTTTGTAAACTTAAACTAAAATAGAGAAATTAAAAAAAAAAAATCTTACCAGAACTAAGTCAAGAAAAATAAGTAGCCCAAATAAGTCTTTTAACTAGCACATGGCTACAGCAGTTAAAAATACATTCACAAAGAAAATACCAGGCACAGATGATTTCATAGGCCAATTCTATAAAAATTTGAAGAAACAGACCATTTAAATTTTATACAAATTCTTCAGGACAATTACAAAAAGAAGAAATTTCAACCCAATTCATGAAATAAGCACAGCCCTAATACTAAAACTAGCCAAAGTCATTACAAGAAAGGAAAATTAAGGAACATTTCACTCAAAAATATAGATGTTAAAAAAACCCTCTAAACAAATATTGAATTAAATTCAACAGTGCATAAAAAGAGAATATATCATGACCAACTGGGCTTATCTTAGATATGAAAGAATGATTTAATATTAGAAAAACTCATAAATGTAACTAATCATATTAACCTATTAAGAGGGAAAATAAAAACAATCATGTTAATAGATGCAGAAAAGCATTTGAAAAAACTTAGTCCTTCCATAATAAAGACACTTACTAAATTATTACAAGAATGTCCTTACCCAAGAAAGAATATTAAGGGAAAAAAAAATCTGAAATGGGAAACGGTAAAAGCATTCCCTCTAAACTCACAATGATTTTATTGGAGGTTTAAACCAGGCAATAAGATAGGAAAAATAAACTAGAGACACAGGGATTCAAAATAAGGAAATAAAACTGGTATTATTTGATATAGTAATTTAGATAGAAACACTTCTCTCAAACCAACAAATAACAAAGATAACAGAGTTGAGGAAGAAGGCTAAATATTAAGACATAAAAATTAATTATTTTATACTAGCTGCAAACATCTAGAAAATGCAATTGAAGAAAAGATGATTTATTACAGAGATATTAAGGAATTAAAATAACTAACAAAAATGTAAAAGACCTTTATCAAGGTCTTTTATGCAACATATTAAAGATAATAAAAGCTTAAAAGCATATCTAAAAGTAAATAAATAAAAGCAGGTCTAAATAGAGAAACATATTATATTTGTGACTTAATATCATGAAGTTATAAATTCTCCCCAAGTTGAGATATATATATTCAATGTTATTCGAGTCAAAATTCCAATAGAAGTTTTCTTACAGTTTGATAAGATGACTGAAATTTATATAAAGAGCACAGGGTCAAGAATAGGAAGGATATTTCCAAAAGAGCAGGTAGGGGAGACATGATCTATTAGATATAAGAACTTATAAAGAAGTGAAAAGAATTAAGTCAGGGTGGTATTGGCACAGAAACAGACAAAGTGATCAGTACAACTCAGGAAACACACACACACGTATGGAACACATATACAACAGGGGTGGCATGTCAGATAAGTAAGGAAATATGGATGTTCAAAAAAGGGTGATCCAGGTGGGAAAAAGGTAAAATTGAAACTCTACCTCACATGATATACCAAAATCCAATTCCTGATGAATTATGGACATAGATATCAAAAATTAAAACAAATGCACAGGTAAATATCTTTCATAACTTCAGATAGATAACAATTTATTAAATAAGATACAAAAGGCACAGGCTCTAAAATACAAATTTCCATTATCAAAAAACACCCATAAAAGTAAAACAATAAAGTACCAATCTGGAGAAGCAGTATCATGAATATATATACAATGCCTATAAATAAAAAAGAGAAGTACATTAATCCTACAGAAAAATAACTTAAGACTTTCACAGAAGAAACACATATACCACTATTGAAAGGGCATCAAGACCCTTTCAACAAGATTAGTGACCAGGGAGATGTAAACTCAGACCACAAAGAAGTAGCATTTTAGAATGAGCTGGCTGGCAAAAATCAGAGGTGTAACAATAACTGCATATTGGAGTACGTGGCTACACAGTAACTCAGATATTGCTAGTACAGGTATAAACTGGAGGCTCTACTTCAGAAAGCACTTTGACATTTCCTCCTTAAGTTATACATTTACCTATCAGATGTGGTAGTATGGTACTACTGGTTACACATCAGGAGAAATTCACACATATACAATAGATGTACAAAAATAAGTAGAGCTGAACAGTTCAGAGTGATGCAAATGAAAACTAAAACACTAATTTATGAAAAGAAAATAATTATTTAAGCTTCTCAGGTAGCTCAGTGGTAAAGAGTCTCCCTGCCAATGCAGGAGCCACAGGTTCCATCCCTGGATCAGGAAGATCCCCTGGAGGAGGAAATGGAAACCCATTCCAGTATTCTTCCCTGGGAAATCCCATGGACAGAGGAGCCTGGTGGGCTATACAGTCCATGGGGTCACAAAGAGTCGGACAGGACTTAGTGACTAAACAACAGCAAACAATTGCTTACTCTTCATGCATGTTCATGCAATCAATACTGTACACCATGCAAAATAAGTTGGATAAACCTTAATATAAAATTAATCTAAAAAAGTCCCCCATAACTATTAATAAGTACACAGAACATGATACTTTTATAAAGTTAAAATTTTATACATACACAGCCGTTTGAGGATTAGAAAAACTACAGACAGTAGAGAGCATGGAAATGAGATACAGAATTCAACATGCAGGTTACTCAGATGAAGGGATGGAGGATGAAAGTCATGTAGGGGGACACAGGGAATGACAGAGGTAGGTTTACTAGGGTGAGTTCTAAGGTGCTTACTAGTTATAAAGTAACCAAATGAGTCAAGTATGTCATCAATCAGGGATAATAGTAATTCCATTTTGTGTACTGGAAGGTCAATTTTTTAAAGAGGAGAAAAGCAAAGCACAGGCATCACCATTGACTGACATGCTCTCTTCCTTAGTCACTCCCAATCATTACACATTAAAGGTGCTAGTAACTTTATCTCTTGAGTGATACTCAAATCTGTTCACATCTATCCCTACTAGGAGTGTTACCTACTCTGGCATGGACTTCTAATAACTGCTATGTCATCTCATACCCTATACCACTCCTCCTTCCTCAAACACATTCCCCACCCTGGAGCCAAAGTGATCTCTTCTAAATGAAAATCTAATCATATCACCCTTCTTAAAACACCTCAGTAACCTTCTACTGCTCTTTGGATACAGACAAAGGGCTCAAGCATGATCCGCCTCGGTCGGCACCTTGGCAGGAAGCAGGGAGTCAGTCTCTAATATCCACCTTCTCTCTCTTCCAGAACAAAGGACTCACATATATCTGGGTCCACATTCACCTGGAAAGAAGACAGCTCCCCAGTCTCCTCTGCCACTAAGTAGTCATATGACTGAGTTCTAGCCAAAGAGAAGAAAGCAGGCGGCATAGGCAAATTCTAGAAAACGTCCGTCAAGAAGGAGGGTGCTGTTTTCTCCTACTGTCGATGATGTGGAGTTGAGAAGAAACAGATGAAATTCCAACTATCATCTCGGACCAAGAAGTAACTCTGGAATAGAAAGCATGTACAACGGAACAAAGCAAAAGAGCCTGCCACCCTGCTAGCTTTGACAGTGGATGAGAAAAACCTGTCTTTCTCATAAACCGTTGTTTCTCTACAGTTGATCATACTAAACCCTGAGTATTTCTGGCCACCCTGCCCGTGTCTCTCTAGTCCAGCTGCACTGGCCTTCTTCTAGTACATGCTACCAGCCCTACTCCTTTTTATTATACAGCTTTAGTAATCTGGGATGATCCTCAACTTCCTTCCCCCACTTAATACCTACTTAACCTTTAGATTTCAGCTGAATGTCACTTACTCAGGGACGCTTTCTCAGATCTCCCTGAAAGGTCAGTCCCACTTTCATGTGTGTAGTGAAGAATTTAGCCTCACCCTAAGAGAGGCCTGGCCTTGGACCTTGGCTCCTGGGAGGTAATCTCTAAGCTCATGAAGAGCCATGCCTGGTAAAAGCGTCTGTGTTCACCTGGGGGCTGGGTACCACACAGACAGTCTCACAATGTGACTGGGGTGGGTTCTGGATCAACCGCTCAGCCTTCATTGGAGACTGAGTGCCAATAAAAACGGGATCCCGGGAACCAGCTGAGATGGCCTGAATACTGCGCTCTTTGTCACAATCACCACCAGTGAAGCTGGTGCTGTCTGTGACTCCCCTGGGAGAAGACAACCAGGAGCAGTGTACAGAGAACGCTCTTGGCCTCTGAGCCGTGTGTCTCTTCACATGGCTGAGTTTAATCTGTCCTCTCACTGTAATAAAGTCATCGTGTGACTAAAACATAGTTTATTACACAGCTTATGGTAAGGTCTATGACTCTAACAAACTACAGAACCTGAGGATGGGTTTGGGGACTCCCCAAACTTGCAGGTGTCAGAAGGGAAGGTGGACTGAAGACCCAAAACCCTGCAGTTAATGTCCAAAGTGAGTGTACTCTTAATAGATTATTTTCAAACTTCACAAGGTGGTTCACTCCATGCAGCACTTATTTCCACTATAGTTTTTCATTTCACTGCTTAACCAATCTCCTCCACTAAACTCCAAATACCTTCGAGGGCAGGGATCCTGACTACTGTTTATCTCCCAAGTACCTGTCACAGTGTCTGGCATATTGCAGGCACACAACCGATCTTTCCTGAAAGACCAAACAGGCGGAGTCACACACACACCCAATACCACCAGAGCACGACCTTAACAATCCATCAAACAGACCTCAGCTTCTCATCGGTGAAACAGTGGTGAGACAACAATGTTTTGCAGAGAAGCATTATCAAAAAGGTCATTCCTGGATCCTTAAACACAAATTATCATTACCAGAAGACAATTTCTTTCAATATTTTGTTAATCAATGACCCACACACCTGCATATTTCCAATGACAGCATATTAGCGTAAGACAGGCAGTAACATTCTCTAAATTGATGTGATTCCATACGGAAATAACAAAACTATATATTTAGTTAATCTATGTGACCTTATCACAAATAGATACAATTTTAATTAAATTTTTTAAATGTCTGAAAAAAAAAAAAGTCTGAAAATATTCCTCAGAGTCCAGATTAGAAATCATTACTATAAGCTCGTGAAGCCTAGAACCAAGGATTATATATTAGGTAACATATACTATGAAAGTCCCAACACAGGCTCACAGGATACATACCCTAAAGGAACTGATATTAATGTTGAATTACTGACCAGGAACTGTTGGCACAGTACAGAATAAAAAATATGACATAATTAGGAAATCACTAATCTGGAATATTAGTAAACATGGCAGTAATAATGTAATACAAATAAAACATTAAATTATAGTAAGGCAGAAATGCAATACAGAACTAGAAAAATATCACAGAACTCCAGAAAGTATAAACTCATACTCTAGTAACACTTTTTTTTAGAGGGCTTTCTTATACCTTAAAAAACACCCAGGCCTCTATAAATCAGACATCATTAGTGTTTTAGTGTTAGTGAATTCCAGTGCTCTTTAATTTTAATATTCTTTCTACATTTAGTGGATACTGACCATGTGCCAGGAAGTATACATGAAAACAAAATACCTGACTCCTGGATTTACAAGTTAGTATGGAAGAAATATAATTAAATAGACACACACCCAGAAAAACATCTTGAAAAATATAAATTGTCTTAAGTGGTTATCTCTGGAGTAGGGATTATAAGGGTCTTTATTTTCTACATCATACAACCATTATGCTTACATTTTTGTATAATGGGTATAGAGTCTCATACATCTTTAAAAAATAACAAAAATGTTCTTAAAAATTAGAAAAATCACCTGAAGGATGAAACTGTCTGTTCCCTACTTCTTCTGTACTATCTAGAATATCACACTCTATGATTATATTATTATAATTATTGTAGTACAATGGTACTTATATAAATATAAAATATTACAAGTCATAAATGGATTATTTGCATTACATGAGAAGAATCTCAAAATGTTTATCCTTAAGAAGTGAGTTAAAAAATTACAGGACACTTATACTAAGAAGGACAACAGAGGATGAGATGGTTGGGTGGCATCACTGACTCAATGGACATGAGTTTGGGTAAACTCCAGGAGTTGATGATGGACAGGGAAGCCTAGCGTGCTGCAGTCCATGGGGTGGCAAAGAGTCAGACATGGCTGAGCAACTGAACTGAGTGATCTATGCTTTTAAAGGAAGTGGTGGTGTGATATGGGATGGACTTCAACGTAGCAATGCCTCGGTTTGCACCCAGCTCTGCCACTGACTAGCCGCATAACTTGGGTAAGTTTCTTAATCTCTCTGGGACTCAGTTTCCACATCTGTGAAATAATGAGGAAGCTGTAAAACCACATAGGGTTGTTGTGAGGATCAGTTACCACAAGTAAATTAATAATAAAAAATAAGATATATGTAAGTACCTAATAAACCTTCTATATGTTATCCAATACTGTTATGTGCACTGAAATGGAACAAAATCAAATTTTAAGTGAAAAAGAAGCAAAATATTTTGCACAACAGTCCAACTTCAGTTAAAAAAATGATAATAAGAATGTGTCAACAGATGGATAGAAAATGTGGGAGGTAGTACAGAATGTGAAACCACAAACCTGGGCTTTAGACCTGGGCTTAAATTCTGGATCCACAGTTGTGGGACCTCAGCCAAGTAAATTTTTCTAGTCCTCAATTTCTTCATCTGTGAAATGAGGATAACAACCTCACAGGGCTGCTGCAAGGATTAAATAAATAATATAGTCTAAAGCACAATATCTGGCACACAACAGGAATGGTAAATATTGGCTTCCATTGGTACTGTTATCATGACAGTAATAAATCAAAGAGACATGCCTGTCTTACCCACCATTATATCCGTAGTATCTAAAATAAAGTCCAGCACAAAGGAAGTGCTCAACAACTATTTGATGATTAATGAATGAGTGAAACTGTTGGGAGGGGTTAGTAGACACAGGTGTATATTCACTCATCATGACATTTCTGTAACTTAAGTACTTTAACTACACAATGATAAAATAATGTTTTTCTAATCCTTTAAGTAAAGCAAGAAAATTCTAATTTCTCTAAAAACACTCTGTTCTTAAAAGTTGGGAGGAAAACAAGTAATAAAAGAAGAAAAAAAAGAAAAACAAATTACAAAGTGGAATAGGAAACGTTTGGTAAAGGTTTAAGAGTTTATCTTAATCTTTTGAGTCTTAGAAAGAAGTGCTATTTTCCAACAAAACAAATGCAATCATCTTTAGCTTAGATTTTATATATTAATCGAGCCTCTTTCAGCGTTCTTTTCCAGCTTTTCCAAACAATGGACTCTAAAATATGTAGGCATCTAATAATGTTGCTTAAATGTTTATTGTATACATTAGAACTGCAGTTCTCAAAATATACTTGGACCCCTGGGAACTCCTAAGACCATTTGCAAGGGATCTGTGAGCTCAAAATTGTCTCCATAACAAGTCCAGGACAGTCTTTGGTTTTCCCCTGCTTTCATATTTGCACTGCAGCACAAAAGCAATAGTGGGTAACATTGCTGCTATTTTATTAAGATACTTAGGCAGTGGCACTAAATTCTTTCACTGACACATAGGTATAATTCTAAAAACTAGCAAAACAAAAACCAGTTTTTACTGAAGAACATCTTTGATAAAGCAGTAAAAATTATTTTGACCACAGAGTATAATTCTTTAATATTTGCTGAGTGAAACAGGAAATACAAATAAAGCACTTCTACTATAAACCAAAATATGCCAGTCAATTCCAGGAAAGGCACCCTTGCTACTGATTGAACTGTCAGCTAAGTTTTCTCCAGGAACGTTATTTTTACTTGAAAGGACATATGGGAGATAAATACAGACTTGTTCAGACTGTATCTGGCAGATATTTTCTTGAAAAGTGTGAATTGAGTCTGTCACTTCAAGGAAAACATCTGATAATATTTGGTATCCTAGATAAAATTTGAACTTTCAAGTGAAAATTAGAATTTTATAAGACTTAGATCCACCTCTGTGAGTTTAAAAGTTTCATGATACTTAACAATTTTTCTGATGATACAGATGATGATATTAATAAATCTGACTTGTTATAACGTGTATAATCATATTTACTAACATTTACAAAATCAAAATCAATTGGTAAATTTTCAAAATGACCAACACACAATGTTATCAGATGCTGCATGAGTAAAAGATCCTTTTGAAGAGCAAGATAAACCTAAGGATTTTAATAAAGTGAAGTACAAAGTTTACTAATATGAGTTCAGATTCGACATTGCAACCAATCTTTAGAAGAGGAACATTTTTGGAGTTTTGATATGATATTAAAGAATATCCATAATTTCCTAGAAAAGAAATGAACATACTCCTCCCTCCTCAACTATATACATGTGTGAGACTAAATTTTCTTCATATATTTCAACTGAAAACAAGATAAAACAAAAATATTGCAATAGACTGAATAAAGCTGATAGAAGAAGCCAGCTGTGTGCTATTAACCCAGACATTAAAGAGGTTTACAAAAACGTAAAGAAATGCAGTCTTTTCACTACTCTTTTGCTTTGGTAAATATATATATGTTTTATTTAAAAAATGTTATCATTTATAGAATTTACTTTTATATCAATTAATACTTTAAATGTCTCAGTTTAATATCTAAATGATAAATATTAATAAATAAAATTCAAATAAAGAAGATCTTTGGGGATCTCAATAATTTTAAGAATGTTAAGGAATCCTAAGACCAAGAAACTTGAGAACTGCTACACTTGAGACACACAGGTGGAAAAGAATCCTGTTTATAAAAAGCATTGCTCGAGACATCAGAGTGTCCAAGGACCATACCTGCTTGGCAAAAAGATTGTGTCCAGTCTGGAGTCCTGAACCACAGAGCCTGCTGGTTCTTCTCCTGGTTGCCACTTGAAAAGAAAAATCAACCCATGAACTGGCCTACAAAATAAAATACAAATTAGTGACACCAAACCCTGCTTCCTGTATGTGCTATGCTTAGTCACTCAGTCATGTCCAACTCTTTGTGACCCCATAGACTGTAGCCTGCCAGGTTCCTCTGTCCATGGGGATTCTCCAGGCAAGAATCCTGGAGTGGGTTGCCATGCCCTCCTCCAGGGAATCTTCCCAACCCAGGGATCAAACCCAGGTCTCCTGCATTGCAGGAAGATTCTTTACTTCCTATAAAACATTGTCAATATATTAAGTTTTAGTCACTTACTTAAGAAATACAGTGCGAATGAAGTAAATGTGAGAAATTTTTTTACGATTTCTATTGCTACTTATCGGAGAAGGCAATGGCAACCCACTCCATTACTCTTGCCTGGAAAATCCCATGGATGGAGGAGCCTGGTAGGCTGCAGTCCATGGGGTTGCAAAGAGTTGGACATGACTGAGCGACCTTACTTTCACTTTCACGCACTGGAGAAGGAAATGGCAACCCACTCCAGTGTTCTTGCCTGAAGAATCCCAGAGACAGGGGAGCCTGGTGGGCTGCCGTCTATGGGGTTGCACAGAGTCAGACACGACTGAAGTGAATTAGCGGCAGCAGCGTTGCTACTCATAGTTACTAGAATGTTGCCCAAGATAAGGCTAATAAAACTTAAAAATTACATCAATTAAAATGGAATTACAATGAAAGGTATATTCTTAATCCTGTGGATTATTCAGTTCTACCATTTATCACCCTCACTTAAAAAGAGAACGAACACAGCAAAACCAGAAGTTGTTAGCCCTAGAGTAAATTCCAATATACAGGAACAAAGTTCACGTAGGATGCTTACAGATAAATCAGCTGATGGCATATATACTGCAAACTATGTATTTACTGGATGGATGCTGCATCTCACACACTTCCCTACAATGGTTGTTACCATCGAACAATTAAATCACCATGTGAGGAGTCTCTCCAGTCTTTCACCACTACTTTCCACACAACAAATTCTTTCCTATTCAGCAAAGACAGGTTAAATGATACACTTTTAATTAACCTTCCCTGATCATTCTCTTACTCCATCCAAAATGATTGTTCCTTTTGTGGGGAAGGAGAAAATGGGGGGGAGTGTTAAACTATTTCCTTACTAAAGATACTAAAAGCATATCCCTAGAGTCCCTAGGAGAAAGCAATGGCAACCCACTCCAGTACTCTTGCCTGGAGAGTCCCATGGACAGAGGAGCCTGGTGGGCTGCAGTCCATGGGGTCGCGAGGAGTCAGACATGACTGAGTGACTTCACTTTCACTTTTCACTTTCACGCATTGGAGAAGGAAATGGCAACTCACTCCAGTACTCTTGCCTGGAGAATCCCAGGGACAGGAGCCTGGTGGGCTGCTGTCTATGGGGTCGCACAGAGAGTCACACACGACTGAAGTGACTTAGCAGCAGCACAGTCCCTATTCCAGGACTCTTAAGAATGCTCCCCACATCGAAAACTCTTCTAGCCTTCCACCTGTAATACAGGGTTGGTGCTTGTGGACACAGAGGTTTCAGGGTTAGGGAGAGACTCAGACAAGTGACTCCAGTTAGAAGGATGGGGTAAGAGGTAGGTACTTCCGGGAATCAACATTTGGAATCTGAACTGAAACCTCTCCAAGAGGCAATATAATAATGCAGGGGAAAAAAGCTCTGAATTATTATCAATATATTGGGTTAGCCAAATACATTATCTATTAAATACAGTTTTGTAGACTGACCTATTAGTCACGTGTTTTGTGTTTGTGTTAAAATGTGTTTCACGTTCTAACACTATTGATCTATAAAGTGAATGTTGATTTTAAAAAAGGTGATCAATCAGTACTTCATTGATACGGAAGTACACAGACCTAGTTTTGAATCCCTTGTGAATTACTTATCTATAAGCATCGGAATCTTAGTTATAAAATGGGAGTAATATAGACCTTTTTGTTTTTGAAAGTCGTTTAGTCATATCTGATTTTTGTGACCCCATGGACTACATAGTCCATGGAATTCTCTAGGCCAGAATACTGGAGTGGGTAGCCTTTCCCTTCTCCAGGGGATCTTCCCAACCCAGGGATTGAACCCAGGTCTCCCGCATTGCAGGAGGATTCTTTACCAGCTGAGCCACAAGGGAAACCCAAGAAGACTGGAGTGGGTAGCCTACCCCTTCTCTAGGGGATCTTCCTGACCCAGGAATCAAACAGATTGCAGGCGGATTGCACTGCAGGCAAATTCTTTACCAGCTGAGTTATGAGGGAAGCCCCTTACACAGTTGAAAAAAATAAAGGAGATAATGGGCTTCAGTTTGCTTAAGTATAGGCATATTTTTAACATAATTTAAAATATACTTACTTTAATTTTTCAAAATTCTCAGGCTCTAAACTCCATATTTCTTCTACTTGGGCACCTCGGCAACCTGAAATAAGAAATTATTTCTTCAGAAGACAAAACAACGCATTTTCCCCTTCACCATTAAATAAAATACCAACAGAAAGAAATGCACATTTAGGGGCAATATGACATGACAAATTAAAATGGCAAAACTGATCAAGTTCACAGTCAAATCCTAGCCCTTTCTTTATTATTTTCTAATTATTTACAAAGGGAGTATATTAAAAACTTTCCTCATTTATTTTCACTGAAGCACCACCCATGACTGTCCCTTTTCAGTCTCTCTATCTCTAGCTCCTCTTCATCCACCCTCTTCACTCAGCTGCTGCTGCTGCTACTGCTAAATCACTTCAGTCATGTCCGACTCTGTGTGACCCCATAGACGGCAGCCCACCAGGCTCCCCTGTCCCTGGGATTCTCCAGGCAAGAACACTGGGGTGGGTTGCCATTTCCTTCTCCAGTGCATGAACGTGAAAAGTGAAGTCACTCGGACGTGTCTGACTCTTCACAACCCCATAGACTGTAGCCCACAAGTTTCCACAATTCTGCCCATGGCTCTCTTTCTTCCTTATTGTCCACTTGATCCATAAAGTGGTAATACGTAGCTACCACTTAACAGCGACTGTCAGATCACGTATTCAGTCCTGATCCCTTTCCAAAATTCCAATACTATACATTTTTAAATACAAATTACTATACAAATTAAATTAAAATTTTATACTATATAAATTAAAATTTTAATTTAATGTCAACTACATCAGAGTCCCCCAGTGGTTCTCAGCCAAGATAATCCCCCCTCTCTCTCATAGAACGTTTCAAAATGTCTGAAGACATTTCTACTGCCACTACTGTCACTTGCGGGGGTGGGCAGCAACTAGTAGGTAGAAGCCAGAGATACTGAACATCCTACAATGCACAGGATAGCACCCCAAAACAAATAATTACCTGGCCCAAAGTGTCAAAACAAAATGAACTATCAAACCCAAAGTGTCTAATCTCGCCAAGCCAAGAGGACCATGGTGGAGAATCCAGCTCCAGTAGTTCAAATCGTAGTAATGTTAACACGTGGCCTCCAAACTGCCAGGGTCTGAACCCTGCCTCCACTACCATTGACCTTCTCGCTCCCCATACTCATAGAGCTGTTGTGAGGAATAAAGGAGATTACTTATTATTTCATAAGAAACTTTATTATGAATGACATACATTCAATACAGTGCCTTCACACACTTTATGGAGAAGGAAATGGCAACCTACTCCAGTATTCTTGCCTGGAGAATTCCATGGACAGAGGAGCCTGGTGGGCTTACAGTCCATGGGGTCACAGTCAGACATGACACTTTCACACACTTTTAGGTTTCACTAAATGTCAGGTAGTAGTATTATCACGAGAAAAAAACAAAACCGAAAAAACAGTCATATTTACCAATAACATCAATGGGTAAAGTGCCTTAAATGGATTTTCTCTAACTCCTACAAAACAAGTATTATGTGAAAGAGGCTTAGGGATAGTAGGTGTCTTGCCTAAATTCACTACAACTAACATACGCCAAAAATTTAATTAAAACATGCTTGGTTCCAAAGTCTGGGCATTTTTCTAATACTCCAGATTATTTTCCAGTCAGAGATGGAGAAGCCTTTAGAGCAATTGCAAAAATGAGTGGTTAAAACAAAAAAATTGGACCAACGACCAACCAACTCTGTGACTTTGAGCATTTATACCGTTTACTACCACAATTTGCTCTGTTCAGCAAATATCTATTAACACCCACTCAGGTATTAAAGTTACAGGTACGAGGAGAGTTATTATGTTATTTGTGCATGTACTTAGTCACTCTACTGTGTCGGACTCTTTGTGAGCTCATGGACTGTAGCCCACTAGGCTCCTCTGTCCACAGGGATTCTCCAGGTAAGATTATTGGAGTGGGTGGCCTATTCCTTCTCCAGGGGACCTTCCTGACCCCAGAATCAAACCGGGGTCTCCTGAATTGCAGGTGGACTGTTTTCCAGCTGAGCTACCAAGGAAGCCCTATGCTATTTGTAGTAGAGAAGAACTAGAAACAACCCTTATGTGTATAATAGGCTTCTAGATGTCCACATAATTAAGCTGGGGGAAAAAAACCTTATGAAACTGAACCTATAATTATACGAGTAACAAGAAAGGGCACAAAAGGGCACTGATGCAGCTGTTAACACCGGTTATGCTATTGTAAATCTACCATAAAAAGACCAAACATTAAAACATTGCACATATCACACAAAAACACAATGACAAAAGTCACTGAATTAAGCATCTCAAAATCTTTTGCGAAGATATAATTTCAAGTGGTGGCACTGTTTAAATAACCTTATGTTAAACACATATACATCTTTGTAAAAGGAAAACACAGTACTCAACTTGATGTATAAGGATAGATGTTTCTAATCTATCTAATATTGCCAACATCTGCTGGACCATGGAAAAAGCAAGAGAGTTCCAGAAAAACATCTATTTCTGCTTTATTGACTATGCCAAAGCCTTTGACTGTGTGCATCACAATAAACTGTGGAAAATTCTTCAAGAGATGAGAATACCAGACCACCTAAACTGCCTCTTGAGAAATCTGTATGCAGGTCAGGAAGCAACAGTTAGAATCGGACATGGAACAACAGACTGGTTCCAAATAGGAAAAGGAGTCGGTCAAGGCTGTATAAGGTCACCCTGCTTATTTAACTTCTATGCAGAGTACATCATGAGAAACGGTGGCCTGGAAGAAGCACAAGCTGGAATCAGGATTGCCGGGAGAAATATCAATAACCTCAGATATGCAGATGACACCACCCTTATGGCAGAAAGTGAAGAGGAACTAAAAAGCCTCTTGATGAAAGTGAAAGAGGAGAGTGAAAGTTGGCTTAAAGCTCAACATTCAGAAAACGAAGATCATGGCATCTGGTCCCATCACTTCATGGGAAGTAGATGGGGAAACAGTGGAAACAGTGTCAGACTTTTATCTTTTGTGGCTCCAAAATCACTGCAGATGGTGACTGCAGCCATGAAATTAAAAGACGCTTACTCCTTAGGAAGGAAAGTTATGACCAACCTAGATAGCATATTCAAAAGCAGAGACATTACTTTGCCAACGAAGGTCCGTCTAGTCAAGGCTATGGTTTTTCCAGTGGTCATGTATGGATGTGAGAGTGGGACTGTGAAGAAGGCTGAGCTCGAAGAATTGATGCTTTTGAATTGTGGTGTTGGGGAAGACTCTTGAGAGTCCCTTGGACTGCAAGGAGATCCAACCAGTCCATTCTGAAGGAGATCAGAAGGGGATTTCTTTGGAAGGAATGATGCTAAAGCTGAAACTCCAGTACTTCGGCCACCTCATGCGAAGAGTTGACTCATTTGAAAAGACCCTGATGCTGGGAGGGATTGGGGGCAGGAGGAGAAGGGGACGACAGAGGATGAGATGGCTGGTTGGCATCACTGACTCGATGGACTTGAGTTTGAGTGAACTCCGGGAGTTGGTGATGGACAGGGAGGCCTGGCAGTTCTTGGGGTCGCAAAGAGTCGGACACGACTGAGCGACTGAACTGAACTGAATAATCCCCTTGTGAAAAGTATAAGTGTTAGTCGTTCAGTCGTGTCCAACTCTTTGCATTCTCATAGACTGTGGCCCAAAGGCTCCTCTGTCCATTAAATTCTCCTGGCAAGAATACTGCAGTGGGTTTCCATTCCCTTCTCCAGGGATCTTCCCAAGTCAGAGATTGAACCCAGGTCCCCTGCACTGCAGGTAGATTCTTTACCATCTGAGCCACCAGAGAAGCCCAATAATCCCTTTATGTACATTCAATTTCATATCATGCAGGTTATAATGGAAATAAAAATAATCAACGATTCAAGAGGCCTGGGTTGTAACTCTAGCAATGCCTTAAAGTTCTTTGCCTTTAGCAAGAAAATGTCTTTGAGCCTCCACTTTCCTCAGGTTTAAAACGAGACTACTACCTGCTTCATCTAATCCACAAAATTCTCTAGTGAGGTATACATTCTCAAATACCAAGCACAAAGTATCACCATGCTGACTTCTCTAATATTTATTAAGTAAAATGTTGAGTGGGAGTTGAGCTTTAAAAGTTAATGAATTGCTGGTATTTAAGAAATACATTCAGCACTCTGTATCCATAGGTTCTGTACGCGTGATTCAACCAAAGACAGGTTGAAAATATATGCCAAGCAAGGTATTAGGCCCTAACAAGGCTAGAAAATAATAAAATACTTTAACAGTATTTAAAAACTTCAACCTGGGGTTTTCCCAATGGCTCAGCAGTAAAGAATCCACCTGCAAGTGCAGGAGATGCAAGAGACACAGGTTCAATCCCCAGGTCGGGAAGGTCCCCTGGAGAAGGAAATGGCAAACCACTCCAGTATTCTTGCCTGAACAATCCCACGGACAAGAGAAGCCTGGTGGGTTACAGTCCATGGGGTGGCAAAGAGTGGGACACAATGAGCACACACAGACACATACAAGAACTTCAACCTAGTAGGAAACAAATATATAGGACTAGTCTGCATGTGAAAGGTACATGGGCATGCGTTCTGCAAGTTAAGAGGTAGCAGACTACCACTGCAGGTCAGAAAAAAACTTTCAAGAACAGCTAACGTGGGCCTTAAATAGGATAACCAAATAATCTGCCATTCAAACCAGAAAACTGCTTTTATTGATTTTACTTAATAAAACATTAAATAAATTTTTAATTAAATTCATTCATTAAACTGTTTAAAAATATTTATATATTGACAAACACATCTGTACTATAATGCTGGTGGCTCCATAAAAGAGCTCTATTTGAATCAGTTCTAATGAGATGCATGAAACTAGAGCCGATTAAGAAAAACACCAATACAGTATACTGACACATATATATGGAATTTAGAAAGATAGTTGTATGTGAGACAACAAAAGAGACACAGAGGTATAGAACGGACTTTTGGCCTCTGAGGGAGAGGGAGAGGGTGGGATGATTTGGGAGAATGGCATTGAAACATATATACTATCATGTAAGAAATGAAGCGCCAGTCTATGTTCGATACAGGATACAGGATGCTTGGGGCTGGTGCACGGGGATGATCCAGAGAGATGATATGGGGTGGGAGGTGGGAGGGGGCTTCGGGATTGGGAGCTCGTGTACACCTGTGGCTGATTCATGTCAATGTGTAGCAAGACCAATACAGTATTGTAACAAAAAAAGGAGGGCTCTATTGAGAAACTAATTCTAAAAATAATTTTCTTAACAACATACCTGGAGTCTTTTCCCAAAGAAAAATACTCTGGGTAAGCACTCCCAAACTGTTGTGTGTGCTCAGTTGTGTCTCTTTGTGACCACATGAAGCCTGCCAGGCTTCTCTGTCCAAGGAATTTCTCAGGCAAGAATACTGGAGTGGGTTGCCATTTCCTATTTCAAGGCATCTTCCCGACCCAGGGATTGAACCAGAATCTCTTGTGTTGCCTGAACTAGCAGGTGGAGTCTTTAACACTAAGCCACTATCAGTGACTTAAATTTAATTGACTGCTAGGGATGGTATCTTTCAACAAACAGCTTGGATACACTGACTGCCAACCACATGACCGTATAAACAGCTTCACCAGAAGCAGCAGGCATGGCGCCAGCTCCTGCACCTCCCACAAAAAACAGCCCCAGATATCTTTCCCAACCCCATTTTCAGCTATTACACAGCACAGACAAATGCCATTCAACTGGTGATGTGACAAAATAGGAAAAACTATATGGTCAACTCTTAGGCAATCTCTCCAAAAGGACTAAACTCAGCTATTAAAAATGAACAAGGAGCCCTAAGTTGGAGGCACTATTAATGTATACCCCTGGTAGCTCAGCTGGTAAAGAATCCATCTGCAATGCAGAAGACCCTGGTTTGATTCCTGGGTCAGGAAGATCTGCTGGAGAAGGGATAGGCTGCTACTCCAGTACTGTGTCCTAGAGAATTCCACGGACTGTACAGTCCATGAGGTAGCGAAGAGTAGGACACAACTGAGCAACTTTCACTCATTAAGAAGGTGCCTTTTGGAGGTCCCAAAGATTGGAATCAACACTTACTTCAAGTGTACCACATGCACACTCAACTGTTCTTTTATTTCTTGTGTAAATGCCAGGCATTAACTCACCTCTCTTCCTCCCCACAATAACAGATGTGTACCTCATGAGTGTTTGAAATACACATTCATGTAAAGGAAACACCACACTGGCCCTGAATCCCTCAGGTATGCCTCAACTCATGGGCCAGAGTTGTAGATGATGGAATTGTTTTAGACTTCTTCCCTGCAGATCCAGGTAGGGTCTGTGCAATCACTAATACATACTGTTATGCCTGATTTAATGCCTTAAGCTAAGAGGAAAGGCCAATACAAAAACTTGAGACAGTCAGCTGGCTTCCTAACATAAACATCCCAAGGGATAAACAGATTTGATACCAGTCCTGCAGGTCCAGTCAGATTAATCAGAGTAGCTGATGGAATGGCATATTTGGTATAGTAAGAAATTATCGATTTTATTGGGAGACAATTCTCAATCAGTTTCTACTGTTAATGCTTGTCTTCTGAGAGAAACTGCGAGGTTCGTTCAGAACTGTCTTTTCAAGAATGTCAAAATAGTAAACAGACTTGAAGATCAGGGATAGTATCTCCCTGTGTGGGGCGAGAGAAGACTGATCTGCTGTCTATATCATCTCCCTAGAGTCAAAGGTTGAGTAAGTTTGCAAGTAGACTCTAAAGCAGAGACTCCCAAAGGTCAGGGGTTCCTCAGCTCTGAGAGAAACTCGTGCCTGTGCCGTTACCTTCACACCTATGGACTCAAAGGATAAGGACACCAATGCAAACATGAATCTCTTGCTGACTACCATGCCATGAGTAATACTATTACTTACCTCTAAAGTTGAAGCTGTCTACCAGCATCTATAAAATAGTGGCAGGCTCATTTGTTGGCTGTCAAGTAGGCTAAAACCTAACACTTTGTAATTCTTACCAGATGTTGGATTTTTGCCCAATGTCTTTTGCAATTATTGAGATAATCTAATCGTATGGGTTTTCTTATTTAATATAGTGAATTACATTGAATCCCAAATGTTAAACCAACCCTGAATTCCTGGGATAAACCCCTCTCACTCATGATATACAGTCTATTTAATATATTATTGGATTTGATTTGATAATATTTTGGTTAGAATGTTTGTGTCTATGTTGACAATACATATGGGTCTGCAGTTTCCTTTTCTTACAATGTCTTTGTCTGGGGGTGTTAAAATTAATGCTGACCCTCATAAAATGAGATGGAGTACTTCTTCTCCAATGTCTTTGGAGAAGCCTGTGTAGGAATGGTATTACTTATTCCTTAAATATTTGCAAGAATTTACTAGTGATGACATTTTGGCTAGAGTTTTCCTTGTGGGAAAATTTTAAATTACAATTTCAATTTTTAAAAAAACACATAAGGCTATACTGTTTATCAATTACTTCTTGAGTGAGCTTTGGTAATTTGTGTCTAAAGAAATTTGTACACGTCAGCTAAATTGTCAAATTTATTTGCATAAATATTAGAATATTCACTTATCCTTTTAATATCTATAGAATCTGTAATGATGTCATCTCTTATTCCTAGATAGTCGTCATTTTTTTCCTCTCCTTTCTTCTGATCCGTCTGACTAGAGGTTTATCCATTTTACTGATCTTTCAGACAACAGCTTTTGGTTTCATCGACTTTCTCCACTATTCCTCTCTTTTCTGTTTTTACTAACTTCAACCGTGATCTCTATTATTCCCTTTTATCTGCTTACTATAGGTTTAAGGGAAAGCTGGGGTCATTGATTTGCTGTACTAAATCCAGTCCATGATACTCTATCCTGGCTAGAAGCAGAAATTTATAGCTTCTATTTTTAATTGGTAGACTATTATAGTTTGTTTTACTCAATTTATTAATCATGTAGACATTGTATCAATTAAAAATATAGTTCTGCTCCATCAGTTTCTTAACACAAGAACTTTGTTTTACCCTGATGTTATATTCCACCAGAATTTTTAATTATATAATCATTGAACTCACAAATAATTTCCCCTTCAGTGAAGAAACTTAAAACTACAGTACCACCTATAAAACAGTAAGATGTTTCACTTTTGAAATAATAAACTTCCAAAAGCTTTTAAATCCATGACGTGAATGAGGGGGAAAAAAAGACAGAAATAAACTTTGTCTCTTTGAAGCAGCTGATAATGATGTACAACTTCCATCATTTAACTTTTGGCAAAGTTCTCCTGCTAATTTAGCCAATCATATCACTTCACTTTTCACAAGTACAGGTATAGGTACAGGAGGTGCAGTTCTTTATCAGTCTCTTATACATGACTTTACTTAAATCACTTTCAATTCCAAGCTTTCTGCACGTATGAAAGTGAAGCGACAGCTGTTAGTAGAATGAACTAACTTTAAAATAAGCAAATTTGCCTGGTACAAGATTTTTTAAGGTTAACTTTAATATGTCATAATAGTTAAGGTTTTGAAGGTAAAAGTTCATAGTTAAACTGTGCGCATTTCAAATTCAGTGTATGTCCAAAGTTGAACCTATTTCCTTGTCCATCAAGCCTACTCTTCTCTTTTACTTCACCAGTCTCCTAAGCTAGATTGAGGGCAGGCAGAGAAGGGGATGATAGAGGATAAGATGGTTGGATGGCATCACCGACTAAAAGGACATGGGTTTGGGTGGACTCTGGGAGTTGGTGATGGACAGGGAGGCCTGGCGTGCTGCAATTCACAGGGTCGCAGAAAGTCGGACAGGACTGAGAGACTGAACTGAACTGAAGCTAGAGAGAGACTAAAGTCATTATCACCTTTCCCCCTTTATCCCACCAGTTAACTGTCCTGTGGACTTAACTAAAGCCAAAATTATTGACTACCCCCTCTCCAAATCACTACTTCATATCGAGCTAATCTTTTCAGATTCTGACCATCTTAAGAGTTTTCTAGTCTCTCACTTCATTCCATTCCAGTGTACTGCACACTACATGTAGTAAATGTTTTTCAATTATAATTTCAGCATTGAAATATCTGACAGTTAAGTCCCTGAGGATTACAGGCCAATCCACACAACACAGCATGGCACACAATTGGGCTTCAGTTTATCTTTTCAGTTTGGGATTCAAACACTCCTCTAATCTGTTTCACTTCCCCAGCCCCTTCCCTGGGCTTCTCAGGTGGCGCTAGTGGTAAAGAACTGACCTAATGGACGGGACTGAGCAGCTGTTCCCTAAGTCATATACTTTAATATCACTACTGTTTATGCCTTTCCTTCTGCCTGTGTTCTTCCAGGACTTGTGTGTAAATACTCTAAGGCAGAAGTTAATATGCCATATTATATATTGTCAGTCAGTTCTTCAGAACAGCAGTCCTGCTTTATTCACACTAAAAATACCAAAACCCTACCAATATGTCTGAGATATACAGGAGGTAAACAATATATGCGTGATAAATGGTATTTCAAATAGCTATGTACGACAAACAGTGGGCTTCCTGGTGGCTCAGTGGGAAAAGAACCTGCCTGCAATGCAGGAAACGCAAGAGATACGGGTTCAAGTCCTGGATCGGGAAGATAACCTGGAGGAGGGCATGGCAACCCACTCCAGTATCCCAGCCTGGAGAATTCCATGGACAGAGGAGCCTGGCAGGCTACAGTCCATGTGGTCACAAACAGTCAGACACAACTGAAGCGACTGAGCATGGACGCAGGACAAACAGTACATACCAATGTTGAAGTTCTACCTTCAGTACAAGTTTTAATAACATAGTAGCTAAAATGCATAATACTTTAAAAAAATGTAACAGATAAAAATAAACTTACTGCCAAAGTAGAGACCAGGGAACAAGAAGGGCAGAGAAGGCCACCAAGTCGAATACGTTGGTTAATTGGGACCAGAGACAAGGAATAGAGTCAGAAAGCAATTAGGGAGGCAAGCATGTGGCCTCTAGAATACTCGCTGAAGAACGCACACTTTCCCGGAAGCCACAACGAGCTGAACGAGCGAGGTGGCCAGCGCGTCCCGTGTAGCCAGCCCGAGCGGACGCCCGCAGGGCCGATCACACACGCAACGGGTTCTGCTTCGAATGACTCGGATGTCAGGTTGCCGGGCAGCTTGGGGCCCTGGACCCCCCACCCTCGACAAGGCACACCTGACTTTTTTCTGCAGGACCGATGCCCCGAGACGCGCACCTGGACACACCTGCCCGGGATGGGGGCGCCCGGGGGTGGAAAGAGGAGGCTTCCAAGGCGTAAAAGTGGCGGCCGGGGCGGAGGGCTCGGGCCAGCGAACCCATTCCTGGAGCGTCGAATCCCAGGTACACGCTCTTGTCCCCGAGATGTGGCTCTCAGATCGCCACGGAAACGCGACTTGCCGGGGCTGACGCCCTGCCTTTCCCCCCGCCTCTCCCCGACTCCAGGGTTCGGGAGTCGCCTCCTTTCAGACGCCAGGCGGCCGGAGCCTCAGAGAAGCGCTCGTACCCAGCTCCGGCCTCCTCCCGTAACCCGCCACCGGCCCAGGACTGCCCCCTTGGCTCTCACCAAATCCTTTAATGAGTTCGGTGAAGACCCCGGGGTCGCTCTCCATGAGGCACCACTCCCCGGCATTGCCCGTCATGGCCCCGGCCGCGCGCCGCCCCGCTCCACCTCCGGCTCCGAGAGCCCACGGCCCTCGCTCCTGCCAGCGCCGGCCACTAAGCTCTGCAAACCCGCCGCGGGCTCGTCCACCTCACGTCACCCCGCCTACTTCCCGACAGCCTCCGCGGCGCCGTCACCTGGAGCGCGACAGAGCGCGGGCGGACGCTCTAGCCACCCGGTAGCGAGCGAGACTCTCCCTGGGCCGCGCAGGACCAGGAGCGGATTCGGAAGGGGTGGGGGGCGGAGGGTCTGGGCAAAATCCGAGAAAAGGCGGGGCCTGGGGCCCCTAAGGAGGGGAACATCCGGGCCCCTCGCCAGTCTGGGGCAGGGGCGGGGCGCGGCCGGGGGCGGGGCTCGCGCCCGGGAGCCGAACCCGGAGGCCCAGGCGGCTTCCCCGAGCAGTCGTCGCCTATCAGGCCGCCGTGCGTCGTCGTCTCACGGCGGCGGCGTGTGGCCGCGTAGCGCTTCTCCCAGGGGTGCGGCGGCTTCGAAGGCTTGGCCTCCAGGCACAGGTGAGGGAACCGCGGGCGGCCGAGTGGTCGCGGCCCTTTGTGCGGTCTGAGCGGCGCGGGGGGCGGGAGGGGGTGGCGGACGCGCAGGGTCCGGCCGGTCCTTCAGGCTCTCGCCCCGCATCTCCGCGGCCGAAGCAGACCTCCTCCCGCCCCGCCTCGGGGCTCTGCCCGTCTCGGGTGTGGGGGAGCGGAACCGGCTGCTCCGTGAGCCTCCTCGCTGGGCTGGACCCTTCCGGAAGACCGGACCCCTCCCGCTGCTGCTTGCGGAGCTTCCCGCCGACCGACGTCCCGAGGACCCGCTTTCTTCCTCCTCCTCCCTTCTCCTCCCTCCTCCTCCCGCCGCTGCTGCGCCGAGAGGCGTTGCCCGGCCTGCAGCCTTTGAGGAGAAGGATCTTTGTGAGAAGACCCGGGAAGAGTTTGTGCTGGAGGGGATGACGAGGGAGAGAAGAATCCTTCCTGTCGTCCGTCGGAGGTGATAGACAAGTGCTGTGCGATGCCTCCAAGGCGCAGGAGGTTGAAAAATGTAGTGTGTTAAATCTGAAAACATGTATAATGGTCCTAAGACTAAAGGATGCGTTGAACCAAAAATGGCTGTCTTCACTAAATCACGAAACAGCCCCCTTCACCAAGCCCTTGCAGAATACTGATGTTAAGATAAAGTCTTTAAGGGTGGTATTACTTACGCATCACTCCCTGAATCTCTGAGTTCCAGGAGGGACCCTTGACTTTCAGGGGAAAAAAAGCTTTACTTGGTAGAACTCTGATTCTTTGCTTCTCAGTTTGGTGGACCTGGAATAAGGGAACCTTGTCCTACAGGGCTATGTGAAGCCACAAAGTAAACGTGATAAATTGTATTGAGAAACAACGAGACAGCTTTGATATTAAGACAGACATGGTTGTATTATGGAGTAGAAGCCCAAGTTTGTGTCAGGTGTTAGATTTAAAAGGTTTTTTTTGGAAACTTTCTTAGGAGTTTATACCTGAGAGACTCTGTCCTAAAGCTGGTTGGGGGAGGGGTGGAGTTCTGCTACTGCTGCTAAGTCACTTCAGTCCCGTCCGACTCTGTGCGACCCCATAGACGGCAGCCCACCAAGCTCCTCCGTCCCTGGGATTCTCCAGGCAAAAACACTGGAGTGGGTTGCCATTTCCTTCTCCAGTGCATGAAAGTGAAAAGTGAAAGTGAAGTCGCTTAGTCGTGTCCGACTCTTCGCGACCCCATGGACTGCAGCCTACCAGGCTTTTCTGTCCATGGGATTTTCCAGGCAAGAGTACTGGAGTGAGATGCCATTGTCTTCTCCGGGAGTTCTGCTAAGTATACTTAAATGGGAAAGTTTGTGAGGCAAGGAGTCTAGGCTTATTTCCTTATGAACCACACCTAGAATGAGTGTCATCAGACCCTAGAGCTGTTTGCAGTAATTTGTGGTACTTTTTAATCTGCAGTATTGCTGTGAACTTGCAATAGAACTTAGAACTTCAGGGCTAAGTAAATACAGCAGAACTAACATTTGATACTCCATCAACGAGGTACCTGTTGTAGAGAGACCAAACTGAAAATTAGCCCTTGACAGAACCTATAAGTAATCAGAAAAGGGATGGGGGTCAAATTTCCTTATATTGTTAACATTTAATCCTAAGAGTTCACATAAAAATCCAGATTTCTAGGTCTTTGGGAAAATGAAAGGATCTGGAATTACAAGGCCCTTACTACATGTTGACCAGTTGGCTGAAAGGGCATGCCTTCAGGATATCATGCTATTATGTCTCCTACTGTTCTTCACTGCTTTTTATTACATCACACTTGACTTGATCCACTCATGTCCATTACCAGTCTGAGTGATAGTTATCTGAACATGTGGCCCCAGGTTTTGCAGTAGTCCCTCTTTTTTCAAACTATCTTGCTCTCTCTCATAGGTGTAAGTAAGTTTGACTTCATTTAAAAAGGAGTAAGCTACAAACTTGTTTGACGTCTTGGGATGAAAGGGAGCCTTTTCAAGTAACAAATGATCAAGAGACTTTGGAAAGATACTTAGATGTGTACTTTGAAGAAAAACGTGGGAATGCTTAGAAATCATGTATTAGCGTTGTTAAAAGGTGCTAGTTTTTGTCTCACTCTTTGCAACCCCATGGACTGCAGCACACCAGGCTTCCCTGTCCTTCACCGTCTCTTGGAGTTTGCTCATGTCCATGATGTCAACCATCTCATCCTCTGTCGTCCCTTTTTCCTGCCTTCAGTCTTTCCCAGCATCAGGGTCTTTTCCAGTGAGTCAGCTCTTTGAATCAGGTGGCCAAAGTGCTGGAGCTTCAGCTTCAATAGTTGTTCTAGTTCCAGTGAATGAGAAGCAGAAGTAAATGCCATTACATACTGTGTATTACTAGCATTCACTGATTTTGCATTTAAAATTAAGAAAAGAGAACCACAACCAATTTCAAAGTGTGGCTGTGCTTTTAGTAACATTGTGATTTGTTTGGTTGCTTCCCCAAATTTTAATTTATAGAAGTTTAATAAAACTTTAGCTGTATTAAATTTCTCTGGAGGGGTGTGCTTTAAGAATACTGGATATGTCAGTCCGACTGAAAGAAGAATTAACTATCTTTGTTAATCTGGATTTACAACACTTGGATGTTCAGGAGTGGATTAACTGATGACCAGGCTCTGACCTAACTCACTCCCCAACTGCCTTCTAAACCACTGACACTGGAGCTTAAGCTTTGAGAAGGGGAGTGAAAGCAGTTGGGGAAGGAAGAAATTAAGGCCCTATATATGTATGTGTATTTTATATATATATATATATATATAAAAATACACGTGTGTGTTTATATATCTGTTCAGTCGCTCAGTTGTGTCCAATTCATTTGCAGCCCCATGGACTGCAGCTCTCCAGGCTTCCCTGTCCATCACCAACTCCCGGAGCTTGCTCAAACTCATGTCCATCAAGTTGGTGATGCCATCCAACCATCTCATCATACACACACACATACACACACATGGGCTTCCCAGGTGGTTCAGTGGTAAAGAATCCGCCTGCCAATGCAGGAGACATGGGTTCAATCCCTGGGTGAGGATGATCCCCTGGAGAAGGAAATGGCAATCCAGTATTCTTGCCTGGGAAATCCCCTGGACAGAGGAGCCTAGCATGCTGCAGTCCATGGGATCACAAAAGAGTTGGTCATGACTTAGCAGTTAAACAGCACACACACGTATATGTCAATGTGTATCTCAAATTGCTTTCTAAAGACAAATATAAAAAAGTAGGGTTAAATATCATTTGAATGTTTATCTTTTAAAATAACTTCCCAAATAAATTTTGTGTAGTCAATTAAAAAAAAATTTTTAAGTAACATTTTTGAGATAGACTTCACACATCCCATTCAAGGAGTGTTAGTATATTCAGAGTTGTCGCACACACACACACAGTTGTGTAATCGTTACCTCTGTCTAATTTCAGAACATTTTCATCATCCCCAAAAGAAACCCCTTACACTTTAGAGAGGAATGTAGCAATTCCACAAAAAGTTAAATATAGAGATATCATATGATCCAACATTCTACATTCCACCAGCGGGGTATGAAAGTTCTAATATCTCCGGATCCTTACAATGCTGCTTATTATTGTCCTTTTGATTATAGCCATTCTAGTATATATGAAATGATATCTCATTGCAGTTTTTATTTGCTGATGACCAGTGATATTCAGGATTTTGTGTGTGTGTTGGCCGTTTGCCTATCTTCTTTGAAGAAACACCTGTATAGACTCTTAGCCTGTTTTTTTAATTGCGGCATTTGCCATTTTATTATGTAGTTATGTGTGTTCTCTATATTATAGACACAAATTCCTTATCATATGTATGATTTGCAAGTGTTTTCTCCCTTTCTCTGGGATGTCTCTGCTTTCTTTGTGGTATCTTTTGAAACACAGTTTTAAATTTTGACAAAAGCCTTTTTTTTTCTTCCTTCTGTCACTTACGCCTTTGGTGTCTGTGTTTTGAGATCAGTTCTCTGATGTCACCTCGGTGTCCTACATTCATTTCACCTCAGAATTCATTTCAATTCCATTCCAGAGTGCAGTTTCATCAGATCTCCCAAGTTAAAGGGCAGGACCCCCAACAGATTGCCCTTCCTTCAGACAGCAGCTTCTGGGAGGCCCCCAGTCTCCCCACACTTCTGCCTGCCCAGGTGGGCGTCCCGCAACCCTCTCAGGATCAGTAGTTCACCTGGATGACTCAACTCCCTAAAAGCACCAGCCTTATAATTACTGTTTTATTTAAAAGGACGAAGTTCAGAGACAGCCCAATGGAGGACACGCCCAGGCCAGTCAGAAGGCTGTTTGTGCAGTCCTGGCACGGCACCCCACCAGTACTGACTTGGAGTCTGTGCTGAAGTTGGGGGTCCGCAGTTTGTGTATGGAGTCTTATGATTAAGCACGATTGATGAATTCATTGACCACATGGTTGAGCCCAGTGTGCTGCCGTCCTCCCCTCCTGGGAGGATGATCTGGTCCAGAGTTCCAACCTTCTAATTAGACGATTGGTCTTTATGGTGATCCCATCTGGAAGCAATCCAGAGGCCCAGAATGAGCCCTCTCATTAGCATAACAAAGACACCCATCAATCTGGATATTGCAAGGTTTTTTTGTTGTTGTTGTTAACATTGTTTTGAATAAAAGATTCCTTAAATTCTATGTCGCTTTACAGTTTTTAAGTTTCACACACATGATTTCATATAATCTCACAATAACTCTTTTATAAATCCTCTACACCTGTATTGTGCCTCTCCCCTTCTCCCCCGCCCCCCACCGGTAACCACTAGTTTATTCTCCATATCTGTGAACCTGTTTACTGTTTCTCCATTAACTAGTTTGTTGTACTTTTTAGAGTCCACATAAGTGATACCATATAATATTTGTCTTTGTCTTATTTCATGTAGCATAATGCCCTCCAAGTCCACCCATGTTGCTGAAAATGGCAAAATTTCATTCCTTTTTATGGTTTATGACTGAGTTGTATTCCATTGTATATACATATACCACATGTTATTTATTCATTCATCTGTTGATGGACACTTAGGTTGCTTCCATACCGTGACAATTGTAAATAACGCTGCTGTGAACATTGGATGCATGTATATTTTTGAGGTTTTTTTTTTTTTTTTTTTAATATAAACCCCAAGTGGTTTTTGAAGCCTTTTGAAACTCATGGGCAAAAACCAGATAGTCTAATACTTTTAAAGGTTACAGTCCATTTATAGTTGTTACAAAATATTGGCTATATTCCCTGTGTTACACAGTACATCATTGTAGCCTGTCTTATACCCAGAAGTCTGCGTGTGTGCTGAGTTGCTTCAGTCTTGTACGACTCTTTTCTACTCTGTGGCTGTAGCCCTCCAGGCTTCTCTATCCATGGGATTCTCCAGGGATTGAACCCATGTCTCATATCTTCTGCATTGGTGGTAGGCTTGTTCTTTATCACTAACACCACCTGGGAAGCCCCCTCCCTCCAGTAGTCTGTACCGCCCACAAAAACCAAATATTCTTATTATACCACTATGTTTTATCACCTCAGTTCAGTTCAGTCCAGTCGCTCAGTCGTGTCTGACTCTTTGCAACCCCGTGAATTGAAGCACACCAGGCCTCTCTGTCCATCACCAACTCCCAGAGTTCACCCAAACTCATGTCCATCGAGTTGGTGATGCTATCCAGCCATCTCATCCTCTCTCATCCCCTTCTCCTCCTGCCCCCAATCCCTCCCAGCGTCAGGGTCTTTTCCAGTGAGTCAGCTCTTTGCATGAGGTGGCCAAAGTATTGGAGTTTCAGCCTCAGCATCAGTTCTTCCAATGAATACCCGGGACTGGTCTCCACCTAGCCAATTTTAAAGTTAATTTCTATTGCAGGTTCAGTGACAGAGTAGCTTGGAATATGCTGCCATTCTGTTTTTATATTAAACTAAAAATTCTGACTCTGGTATATCTACACAAGCAAGTAGACAGGTGCCATAGCTGTTAATGATGTTTTATGTCCGCTGTTTTATGTTGCATCTTGGAAAGTACTTTCACAGAAGCAGATGAAAAGGTAAACAGTTTCTCTTGCAGAAATATTGAAAAGATATGTGGTCAGAGTTGTCAATATAAGACTCAAGGGAAGATTCCATTGGTACAGCTATGAATAATTTCATTTCTTATAATAGGAATTATAAAAATTACATTTCTTTTTCAGGCATCTTCCCTAGAATTAAAGTTCATTTTGCTGCTTGCTGTACAAAAGATAATTGAATACCTAATATTAAACATATTAGAAGAATTTACAGAGAAATACTATCCTCAGATGACTTTTTACTCAGAACTCATTACTTTGTAACTTTTTCATGTTTTATTTTTCTTAACTATTTCTGTTACCTGCATATAGTATGTTTATTAATCTGGTGACAGAATTTATGTTAAAGAATTATGTTTTTAATTGCATGCATTGAGACTTATTTTTAAAGTAAATGTTACAGGAAAGAAAAGCAAGTCATGCATAATACTTAGATAAGTGGTTCAGAAAAATCACCTTTAATGTTACTGGTGCTGTCCTGTGCTTAGTTGCTCAGTCATGTCCAACTCTTTGTGACCCCGTGGACTGTAGCCCACCAGGCTGTTCTGTCCATAGGGATTCTCCAGGCAAGAATACTAGAGTGGTTTACCATGCCCTCCACTAGGGGACATTCCAACCCAGGAATCAAATTGGGTTCTCCTGCATTGCAGGCAAATTGTTTACCGGCTGAAGTACCAGGGAAGCCCTGCTTAGTTATTCTTAAATATATATTTGTAAGTATTTAAAAATTATATTCCAGGGGAGTGATACACAAGTAAGACCTGGTCCCCACTCTCAAGGGAACCATTATGTTAGTTGTATGTGTAACAAAGACTATAATACAAGGGAAAACTTGGCGAGGAGGGGTTTTGAGGTTTATATTGAGACCTTGAACTCACCACCGGGACCTTGGTGCAGGAAAGCTGGGTTAGTAGTATAATCTGATAATTGAATGCCATTTCACACTCATCCAACAAACGTAACTCGTAAGCAAGAATGGCTTGGTTTAAGTAACACCAGAGAGAGTATGTTTTTGTAAAATCTAAAAGAGAGGCCAGTAACATCAAGTGCAGTATAAAAATCAAAATAATTTCTACTGGAATTAGTGATTAATGTTATCAGTCTTTGAGAAGGCAGTTAGTCTTTTGGATTGAAAAGAAGAGGTAAATGCCATGTTGAAAAGAGGTTAAGAATATGTAGGAAAAGCACCATCAACCACACCAGGAGTTTCAGCCTGTGCTGCTCTCAATCACTGTAAATCGGTCCCCAGTGGCTGATAGAATGTGACCACCACCTCACCAACACTGCCTGAGGCCAAGGCCTGCCCTAACAGTCACTACTTTGTATCAGGGATTTACTGAAATACTGTTACTGCTATTTCCACACAATCCAAATCTCTGTCCCCCACAATCACATTCCAGAACTTGAGGCTTTTTCCCACTTACTCCTTACCTACCTTCTCCCAAGCACTGTGCGTTCCCCTCTCTGAGACCCAGTCTTACTCACCAGACTTACTTCCCCACTGGGAACGCTGTCATTTCCTTGTTTCTCTTTCTCCCTCAGAGGGGCCCTTACCCATCACCTTCATCCTTTGGGAAGCGGATACCTCTTTTGCTATCAAGGCCAGTCTCCACGTGGATGCTCTGAGCAGCTTTCAGGGATCTCATTGCCTCACTAAACGCCCTTCCTCCACTGCCTTCAACTCTCCAAATTAAACTTCCAACCTCAGCCTCCTGTCCTGTCATCTGAAAAGGTTAAAAGATTTTTCCTCTATCCCCCACCTTCACTTTTCGCTTGCCTTTATAACTTTCCTCCTATAAAAGAGTATTTACCTGTGAAGGCTCTTCCTTGCTGTGTGCCCTTTTCACCACACTGGAATCGAGCTGTTTCTTGCAGCCCCTGACTGCGATTGCGTCTCTTCAGCATTCCTATTGAAAATTTCAGCCTTACTTACTTGATTACCAAGTGTTTGACATTACCAGCCATTCACTCTGTGAAATTCTGTTATGATCTATGATAACCACTTTCTCTTGATTTAAAGTCTGTGGGCCTCTCCTGTTTCTCCTTCAAAGGACCCTTTTCTCCTTAGCTTTTAATTGTTGATATTCCCCAGGATTCTATCTTTAGCCTTCCCTACAGTATATAAACATGCTCAAGCTTTTATCATCTTCAAAAAATTTTTTCTTTTGCTTCTTTATTTTACTGCCTTCAGTTCAGTTCAGTCGCTCAGACGTGTCTTTTCATCTTAAAGTCAGAAGTCATTCATGCCAACATCTTCTCTGAGTTCTTATGAATTCCAGGAGTTTCATGAAATCTGTTTTACTGACTTCATTTTGATTCCGGCTTCCAGTTTTCCATGGCTCTGTGCTCAATGCTTGTATTTCACTGGGAGCAATCCTGTTAGCCATGCTACACAATTTCTCCTTATGTTTCTGACATATATCATTGTATTGAAAATGAATTTCATGAGGACCAGATATGGTTTGACTTGAAGAAGGGTGAGCGAAAGTGAAAGTTGCTCAGTCGTGTCTGACTCTTTGCAGACTCTGCGACACCATGAATCACAGCACACCAGGCCTCCCTGTCCATCACCATCTCCCAGAGTTCACTCAGACTCATCCATCGAGTCAGTGATGCCATTGAGCCATCTCCTCTGTAGTCCCCTTCTCCTCCTGCCCCCAGTCCCTTCCAGCATCAGAGTCTTCTCCAATGAGTCAACTCTTCACATGAGGTGACCAAAGTACTAGAGTTTCAGCTTCAGCATCATTCCCTCCAAAGAAATCCCAGGGCTGATCTTCAGAATGGACTGGTTGGATCTCCTTGCAATCCAAGGGACTCTCAACAGTCTTTAGCACAACAGTTCAAAAGCATCAATTCTTCAGCGCTCAGCTTTCTTCACAGTCCAACTCTCACATCCATATATGACCACTGGGAAAACCATAGCCTTGACTAGACGGACCTTCGTTGGCAAAGTAATGTCTCTGCTTTTGAATATGCTATCTAGGTTGGTCATAACTTTTCTTCCAAGGAGTAAGTGTCTTTTAATTTCATGGCTGCAATCACCGTCTGCAGTGATTTTGGAGCCACAAAAGATAAAGTCTGACACTGTTTCTATTGTTTCCCCATCTATTTGCCATGAAGTGATGGGACCAGATGCCATGATCTTCGTTTTCTGAATGTTGAGATTTAAGCCAACTTTTTCACACTCCTCTTTCACTTTCTTCAAGAGGCTTTTTAGTTCCTCTTCACTTTCTGCCATAAGGGTGGTGTCATCTGCACTTGTCAACGTATCTTTGCAGTATTCTTACTTCCTTTTCTAAACTTGAAAGACACAGAGCAAGATTACAGATACCCCTTCCTGGAATGTATTCCCCAAACTTTATATATCAGTTTTTCAGCCTGCCTGGATTATTGAGACAGCATTAGTTTATCCTCCTCTGCTTATTCACTTTTCTATTAACTTTATCAATTGTATATAAAGTTGTGCATAATTGTATATAAATTTAAATTGAGGTATAAATAAATCTCTACCACATCATACAGACTGTGATTTCCCTGAGGGCAGGAAAAGTTTTTAAAATCTTATTTTTAATGGAACAGAATCTCCTTCATGCCTTCCACGTAGTATGTAGTAAATGCTGGTTGAGGACTTTTTGTTGGCTGTGTCATTGTGTTGGCCACGGGAGAAGCCCAGTGCACTGGAATGGTGCAGGCAAGAGACCTGAGAGTAAACAATTGTAGAGAGAACAACAGTGGAAAGCAGTGGATGATTGTGGTTACTCTGTTAGGAGAAGAAAAAGTGATATTGCTGTCAGGTAGTCAGTAGTAGCTTTAGAGATAATGGAAGGAGGAAAATGTGGGTAGTTACAGATGACACAAACTATAAATGAGCACTGTTGATAAAGGATGTTAATCAGAATGCTCTTAGCTACAGGTAAGAGAAAACCTATAAACGATTTAAACAATAAGGATATATTAGGCTTTCCCAGTGGCTCAGAGAGTAAAGAATCTGCCTACAATGCAGGAGACCTAGGTTCGATTCCTGGGTTGGGAAGATCCCTGGCGAAGGAAATGGCCACCCATTCCAATACTCTTGCCTGGAAAATCCCATGAATAGAGGAGCGTGGCGGGCTATATAGTCCATGGGGTTGCAAAGAGTCAGACACAACTGAGCAGCTAACACACACTATGATATATTAGTACATTTCTAAGTTCCAGGTAACTTGGTAGTATCAATGGCCTGGACTCCTTTTTTTTTTTTAATCTTTTCTGGCTCTGCCATCCTTATTTGTATGTCATCTTAAACTGGCTCCCCCATGACTCAAGATAGCTGATACCACTTCAGGCATCATGTGCTGCAAATGAGTATCTCAAGGCAGAAAGAACATGCCTTTTTTATTTTCCTTTTTTAATTAATTTTTAAATTGGATTTACTTGTATTTACTTTACAATATTGTGGGTTTTGCCAAACATTGACATGAATCAGTCACAGGAGTACGTGTGTCCCACCTCGCTCCCCATCCCATCCCTCTGGGTTGACCCAGTGCACCAGCTTTGAGTGCCCTGTTTCATGCATCAAGCTTGGACTGGTCATCTGTTTCACATATGGTAATATACATGTTTCAGTGCTGTTCTCTCAAATCATCCCACCCTTGCCTTCTCCCACAGAGTCCAAAAGTCTGTTCTTTATATCTGTGTCTCTTTTGCTGTCTTGCACATAGGGTCATCATTGCTTTCTTTCTAAATTCCACATATATGTGTTAATATATCGTGTTGGTGTTTTTTTTTTTCTGACATTTCATTTTGTATAATAGGCTCCAGTTTCATCCACCTCATTAGAACTGACTCTAATGCATTCTTTTTAATAGCTGAATAATATTCCATTATGTGTGTGTACCACAGTTTTCTTATCCATTCGTCTGCTGATGGGACATCTAGGTTGCTTTCATGTCCTGGCTATTGTAAACAGTGCTGTGATGAACATTGGGGTACACATGTCTCTTTCAATTCTGGTTTTCCCAGTGTATATGCCCGGCAGTGGGATTGCTGGGTTGTATGGCAGTTCTGTTTCCAGTTTTTAAAGGAATCTCCACACTATTCTCCATAGTGGGTCTACTAGTTTGCATTCCCACCAACAGTGTAAGAAGGTTTCCTTTTCTCCATACTCTCCAGCATTTATTGTTTGTAGACTTTTTGATAGCAACCATTCTGACTGGCATGAGATGGTACCTCGTTGTTTTGATTTGCATTTCTCTGATAATGAGTGATGTTGAGCATCTTTTCATGTGTTTGTTAGCCATCTGTATGTCTTCTTTGGAGAAATGTCTGTTTAGTTCTTTGGCCCATTTTTTGATTGGGTTGTTTATTTTCCTGGTATTAAGCTGCATGAGCTGCTTATATATTTTAGAGATTAATTTTTTTTCAGTTGCTTCATTTGCTATTATTTTCTCCCATTCTGAAGGCTGACTTATAGTTTCCTTGCTTATAGTTTCCTTTGTTGTGCAAAAGCTTTTAAGTTTGATTAGGTCCCATTTGTTTATTTTTGCTTTTATTTCCATTACTCTGGGAGGTGGGTCATAGAGGACCTTGCTGTGATTTATGTCGGAGAGCATTTTGTCTATGTTTTCCTCTAGGAGTTTTATAGTTTCTGGTCTTACATTTAGATCTTAAGTTAATTTTTGTGTTTGGTGTTAGAACGTTTTGTAGTTTCTTTCTTTTACAGGTGGTTGACCAGTTTTTCCCAGCACCACTTGTTAAAGAGATTATCTTTACTCCATTGTATATTCTTGCCTCCTTTGTCGAAGATAAGGTGTCCATAGTTGTGTGGATTCATCTCTGGGCTTTCTATTCTGTTCCATTGATCTATTTCTTTGTGCCAGTACCATACTATCTTGATGACTCTAGCTTTGTAGTATAGTCTGAAGTCAGGCATGTTGATTCCTCCAGTTCCATTCTTCTTTCTCAAGATTGCTTTGGCTATTTGAGTTTTTTTGTGTTTCCATACAAATAGTGAAATTATTTGTTCTAGTTCTCTGAAAAATACCATTGGTAGCTTGATAAGGATCGCATTGAATCTATAGATTGCTTTGGGTAGTATACTCATTTTCACTGTATTGATTCTTTCGTGAACATGGTATATTTCTCCCATCTATTTGTGTTATCTTTGATTTCTTTTATCAGTGTTTTATAGTTTTCTATATATAGCTCTTTTGTTTTTTTAGAGAACGTGCCTTTTTAAGAGTCCAGGCCCCTTTTTAAGAGGGAAGGAGATGTCCAAAGTATTAGCAGCAGATTTATCATGTCTCACTGGCAGGAGCTGTGATACTTGCTCAATACCTGTACCAGTCACATGGCAAGAGGAGTGAGAGCATCACCTGGAGACTCGTAACTGGTACCAAAACTCAGGCCTCAGCCAGACATTCTGAATTGTGAAAGAAACTTGAGGGGGACGGGGCAAGTGGGACCCATCATTTTATGTTTAAACTAGCACTTCAAGTAATTCTGATGCCCATAGACTGTGAGAACCACTGGCTTAGAGCAATCAAGATTCATCCCTTGGGGCTGGGGAATGTCCCCTGAAGAATGTTACTACCAGAAAGAGGATAATAGTTAGAAAAGGGGAGGGAGGAACAGATGTTGGGTACACAAGCAGAGCTTGTCTGCAGTCACTGCATCAGAGACCGTTACTGCCCTGCCTGACACCCCCCCACCTTTTCCTCTACCGGCTGCACCTCTGGACTCCACCCGAGCTGCCTGCTCAGACTCTGGAGCAGCAAACTACGTCAAAAATGCAACTTCTTGACTGTTTCTTCTGATCATCATACCATAACTTAAACAATATTTTTAAATTAAAATATTTCATGGCAGATTTCAGTAAGCCTAGATTAATAAATGGTTTTCCTTTTTATAATTTATAATTTCTATCTACCTGTAATAATTTTTTTCCACCTGCAATGCAGGAGACCCCCTTCAATTCCTCAGTCGGGAAGATCCCCTGGAGAAGGGATAGGCTACCCACTCCAGTATTCTGGCCTGGAGAATTCCATGGACTGTATAGCCCATGGAGTCTCAAAGAGTCAGACACAACCGAGCAACTTTCACTTTCACTTTGGGCATTTGTATTTTACAGAAAATTCCAAGATAATTCTGTTAATGTATCTGGATTTTTAAACGTGATTACAAGTTCTTCTGTTAAATGGTAGTTTCAGTGATACAGAATTCTATTTTTTTCTTGTAATAACATTTTGCTTTTTGATAGGCTTCCTAAAGACAGAAGAATGGAGGAATCTGTAAACCAAATGCAGCCACTGAATGAGAAGCAGATAGCTAATTCCGAAGGCGGATATGTGTGGCAAGTCACTGATATGAATCGGCTACACCGGTTCTTGTGTTTTGGTTCTGAAGGTGGGACTTACTATATCAAAGAACAGAAGCTGGGCCTTGAGAATGCCGAAGCTTTAATCAGATTGATTGAAGATGGCAGAGGATGTGAAGTGATACAGGAAATAAAGTCCTTTAGTCAAGAAGGCAGAACCGCAAAGCAGGAACCCACACTCTTTGCCCTCGCCATTTGCTCCCAGTGTTCCGACATAAGCACCAAACAAGCTGCCTTCAAAGCTGTTCCTGAAGTCTGTCGCATCCCTACACACCTCTTTACTTTTATCCAGTTTAAGAAAGATCTGAAGGAAAGCATGAAGTGTGGCATGTGGGGTCGTGCCCTCCCGGAAGGCTGTAGCAGACTGGTATAATGAAAAGGGTGGCATGGCCCTCGCCCTGGCAGTTACAAAATACAAACAAAGAAATGGTTGGTCTCACAAAGATCTGTTAAGATTGTCACATCTTAAACCTTCCAGTGAAGGTAAGTGTGAGATCTTCATGGCGACAGGTGAGGTACAGATACCCAGTAAATGGCAAATTTTTATTTGCCATAAGACAATTGTGTAATATTTTCTAGAAATAGTCTTTCAGTCTCAAGACATTGATTGACTAATTCATATGTTTAATGCCAACCTGGAATTAAACACCTACACATTAATGATTAAGAATCAAATGACAGATTTGCAGGTTGATATTCTAAATCTTGGGGCTTCCTAGGTGGCTCAGTGGTAAAGAATCCACCAACCAGTGCAGGAGATGCAGGTTCATTCCTGGGTCGGGAAGATGCCCTGGAGTAGGGAATGGCAACCCACTCCAGTATTCTTGCCTGGAAAATCCCATGGACAGAGGAGCCTGGTTGGCTACAGTCCAGAGAGACACAACTGAGCAACTAAGCACTTCCTTGGACATACATTCCATGGAACCTAAAGGCTACTTGAAATAGTGCTGAACTTAACAAATCAGGATGTGAACTGTCTTCAAGCAGTCATCCAGGGGTCATGTTAACTTGGGGCAGTTTTTCTGTGTCTATGAGAAGAGACTTTTGAGAAGTTATTTGGATCTACAGTGACTCTTTAGCCCTTCTTAGAAGGGAAATAAGAAAAACTTTTGCACAGGATTAATTTTAAATGTGAACACTCACAAAATGAACATGTCCAAAGTTGACATTTTTTCTTACAGCAGAGGTGAAACTTGAAATGACAGCCCCTCAGATGAGTTCAGATTTCATTTCTACTTAATTACTGTACGAAGTAACTGAACCTGTCTGATTTTCTGTATCTTCATCTATTAAAAAATGGTAGAAAAGGAATAGCCCTTGAAATTATTGTGACCATCAGTGATAGTGTATGTTGGAATACTTACACACAGTTTCTGACACAAGTAAAGGGCAGTGTTGGTTGCTTCTCCTTCTTCCTATACATCTTTTGTGGTGATGTCTTCATACATGGAATCTCCTCAGTCGTTTCTGTTTTACCACTTTTTTCTAAAACTACAAATGAATTTTTTCAAGTGAAATTTAAGCAATAAATTACTATAAATATTTATATATAAAAACACAGGTATATTTTGATTTTTTATTAGAAATTACATCCTTGTTATATTTATTTGGGTACCGTGTAGCTGGTGGGATCTTGGATCCCCCATGAGGAATTGAATCCATAACCCCTGCAGTAAAAGCACATAGTCCCAATGACTGGACTGTCAGGGAATTCCAGATTTCACATGAAGATGTGTAAGACAGCAGAGTCACTATACTTTAGAAGTTCTTGCATGTTAGTATTAACTTTTAGTCAAATTCTGTAGAGTTCAGAAATAACACATCAGCTCAGTCTGCCTTAGAGGTGTATTTTAGTTGGCCTGAACTATATTTTAGGGGGGAAAATCAATTATTTGCCAGTGTTACATAAAAATCCATATTGTACCTTATATTGGAAATACATTGCTTTAGCAGCACCAAGCCAAATTTTTTTTTCCAAATATTTTACTAAAATATCTGTCAGGCATATTCTGCTTAATTCACCACAGTCATGACCACTATTATATCAATGACCTCTTTCATTTATTTTACCTACCTTCCCCCATAGACCTTGAAGTTTGATAATTATGTCCCCCAACTGTTTTACAGAAGTGGAAACTAAGGCCTCAGATGGTCACACATGCATGTAGGCTAGAACCCAGATTTCCTCACTTTCCCAACGCAAAGCTTTTTCAACTATTGAAAGGAATTATAGAAGAAATGGACACATTATTTAGGCCTGTAATACTTTCTCAGCTATTAAAAATTATAAGTTACCTACCTAGTCCATTTCAGTTATCTCTGTAATTTACAAATGCATCTTTCTTTAGCAGGTAAAGGGGCAAGTGCATATGAGATTAACTGAGGTAGATCTATACTTTTGTGAACTGAGATTGTGGACCTGAGATAGTCACTGTGTACTAAAGGTTCTGATGCTACTGCTTCCAAAACAAAAGTTCTGTAATTACTTTGGAGTCACTAGACTTCAAAACACATTAGGCTAGAGTTTTACCTCCAGAGTCTCATGGGATAGGCAAAAATTAGTTGACTGCATGTGCTTAAGTGTGTTTGTCATATTATGGGAAGAAGCGTCCTGGTTTAAACTCCTGTGTATCTAGATGTGCCATTCACATAAGGCGTTTTCAGTAACATGTCCAGTTTTTTACCTGCTAATCCTACATGCCTTTTTAATTCTTTATTTTGTTGAAGGACTTGCTATTGTCACCAAATATATTACAAAGGGCTGGAAAGAGGTCCATGAAATGTATAAAGAAAAAGCGCTTTCTGTGGAGGCTGAGAAATTATTAAAGTATCTCGAGGCTGTAGAGAAAGTGAAGCGCACAAAAGATGAACTGGAAGTCATTCATCTGATAGAAGAGCACAGACTGGTTAGGGAACATCTCCTAACAAATCACTTAAAGTCTAAAGAGGTAAGAAAGTTATAATATGTTCCAGCATATGAGTAAACATGAGGAACTTGGGCTGTGTGGTAAAACGATAAATTCTGCTAATGCTTTTAAAATATATTAATACTTAAAAAATTTTTTTTTGCCATACTGCATGGTTTGTAGGATCTTAGTTCCTTGACCAGGGGACCAGGAATTGAATTGAATTGAATTCACTGCCCCCGGCAGTGAAAGCGTCAAGTGCTAACCCCTGGACCACCAGGCAATTCCCTAAAAACTTTAAATATATCATAAAATTAAATTAACATTTATTTAAAACACTTGGGCACAATGCCCAGATGTAGTTGGCAATTTTTAAGTAGTTCCACTCCAGAAAATGTATTGGTTAGTTTACCTCGCTAATTACATAAATAAAATTCTTATATACAGTTCCTTCACAAAATATAATGTACTTAACTTTATTACTCTAATAAAGAGCAGGTTACTTTGTTCCATGAATCTTTGAACCAACCCACACAAATTTTTATTTAGAAAGTGGTCCAAACCCCCAAAAGAAAGCCTTAAAGACTATTATTAATTGATATGTCTATGTTGCATGTATTCATTTTCCCTTAATTCCTTTTATTTCTGCCTATTTTACTGCAATAGGTATGGAAGGCTTTGTTACAAGAGATGCCTCTCACAGCATTACTAAGGAATCTGGGAAAGATGACAGCTAATTCAGTGCTTGAACCAGGAAACTCAGAAGTGTCTTTAGTATGTGAAAAGCTGTGTAATGAAAAACTGTTAAAAAGGTAAGTGTTACCTTTGTTAACTACTACTAATTGAAAAAAATGGCTTTTAAATTTTGGAGATGGAGTCAGCAAATTTTTAGGTGTTTTGAGACTTTTATCATACCACATTGCATTGACTCTGAAATCTAAGTTTAATATGTCCTCATTTTTCTTTTTATGAAATAGATTTATTAGCTCTAATAACCAAAATCTCAGAGATATGATTACTGTTTTTCACTTGAATTTGACATTTGCTTTCTGTCTCTGTCATGTTCTAGGCTCGTATACATCCATTTCATGTTTTAATTGCATTAGAAACTTATAAGACAGGTCATGGGCTCAGAGGAAAACTGAAGTGGCGCCCCGATGAAGAAATTCTGCAAGCTTTGGATGCTGCTTTTTATAAAACGTTTAAGGTAATGGTTTGATTTTTGTTTGAAAACAAAAACCCAGTTAGGATTTAGAAACACATTTTAAAGATGATATTAGTAGTTTAACCATTTTTGATTAGGTATTCATTTGTTCATGTGAAAATGAATATATGATTACATTCATAAGCTTATGAATAAAGTATTTGTCTCTACCTTTGAACAACAACAGACACCAACCATTAAATTTTGATGTTTTAAATTATTAAAAATTTGCAGTCCTGGGACTTGATCTTCTATTCTGTTTTCCCTGTTAATCAGTAGTAGATCTCCTCTGTCTTGATAGGGAATAATCTTTTTTACAAATAGAAATTCTATATCAGAGCCATAAGTTAAAGTTTTTGGTTTTAAAAAGTCTTGCTCTTCAACAAAGTATTAGCAACCAAATTCAGCAGCATATTAAAGAGATTTTACAAGTGAGAGTCACCCTCAACATAAAAGGATCATACAATATAAGAAAAATCAATGTAATATAACATCACTGTTAAAAGATAACATATGTATCTCAATTGACGTAGAAAAAGCATTTGAGAAAATCCTGTACCCTTCTGATTTAACAAACAAACAAAAAAAAACCTCTCAGTAAACCGGGAATAGAAGTGAGCTTCCTTCATGTGATAAAGGGCATGTGTAAAAACCCACAGCCACCATCATACTCAGGGGTACAAGACTGAAATCTTTTCTCTTAAGATCAGAAACAAGACCGGGAAGCCCACTTTTCCCACTTTGATTTACATTTACTGAAAGTTCTAGCAGTTATGAAAGGAAAAGAAATATTAAGATGTATCCAGGTGGTTTTCATTTTCATTTTAAAGTTTTTTATTAAAAAACTTGTGTCCACTCCTGCAGCATGCAGGATCTTAGTTCCTCAACCAGGGACGGAACCCACGCCCCCTGCAGGAGAAGTGCAGTCTTAACCACTGAACCCCAGGAACATCTCAGTCCAGGCTGGAAAGGGAGAAAAACTATCATGTTCTCAGATGATTTGATCTTACATGGAGAAAAACATCAAGAATTCACAAAATAGGATTTCCCTGGAGTCTGGTAGTTAAGACTCCACCCTTCAACTGCAGAGGGGACACAGGTTCTATCTCTGGCTGGAGAACTAAGATCACACATGCCACGTGGCATGACCAAAATGAATTTTTTTTAATAATTCCACAAAATAATATTAGATCTAGCAAATGGATTCAGCAGAGTTCCAGGATATAAATTCAGCGGGAAAAAAATCAGTAGTATTTCTATATACTAGCAATGAAAAGTCCAAAAATAAAATTAAGAAAACATTCCATTTACAACAGCATCAAAAATAATGAGAAACTTTGGAGTAAATTTAACTATGGGGTATAAGACTGACTTACTGAAAACTGCAAAACACTACTGAAAGAAATTTAAAAATAAATAAATGAGAAGACATCCTGTGTTCCTTGTTTGGAAGACTTCATAACGTTAAGATGCTGGTGTACCCAAAGCAATCTACAGATTCATTGTGATCCCTGTGGCATGTTTAGCAGAAACAGAAATCCCATCCTAAAATTTATATGGACTCTCAAAGGACCCCAAATAGGGAAACCTAATGAAAAAAACAAAGTCGGAAGACCCACAGTTCCAAATTTAGGATTTCAAGAGTTACTAAAAAGCTAAAGTTAATCAAAACAGTGTAGTATTGGCATAAACATGACATGTACACCAACAGAATAGAGCAGGGAGCCAAGAATTAAACTCGCATATGTATGTTCAATTGACTTTTGACTAGAGTATCAAGACAATTCAATGGAAAGAAGATGAAGTCTTTAACAATTGGTGCTGGGGAAACTGGATATCCACATGCAAAAGAGTGAAGCTAGACTGTTACTTTATACCACATACAAAAATTAACTCAAGCAGTTATGAAAGGATCTGTAGATAAGACTTAAAACTACACAGCTATTAGAAGAAGACATATTATAAAACCTCATAACCCTTTTAAAAGCTCATGACCCATATTATAAAAGCTCTACTGTTTGACAATAGATTCTTAGATGTGATATCAAAAGAACAGACAACAAAAGGAAAAGAAAAGTAGATAAATTTTGACTTCATCAAAACTCAAGTCTTTTGTGCATCAAAGGACACTGTCAAGAGAGTGAAGATACCTGCAGAGAAGGAGAAAATATTTGCAGATCTATTTTACATGGATTTAACATCCAGAATATACATATATATATGCATATATACATATATGTATACATATATGTATGCATATATACATATATGTATATATATAATATAATTATATTCTGGATATATATATATATTCTGGATGTATATATATTCTGGATATATATATATATATATATATATATTCTGGATGTTAAATCCCTGTAAAATAGATCTGCAAATATTTTCTCCTTCTCTGAAAGTATCTTCACTCTCTTGACAGTGTCCTTTGATGCACAACTTCCCTGGTGGCTCAGAGGTTAAAGCGTCTGGGGAGACCTGTGTTCGATCCCTGGGTTGGGAAAATCCCCTGGAGAAGGAGATGGCAACCCACTCCAGTACTCTTGCCTGGAGAATCCCATGGACTGAGGAGCCTGGTGGGCTGCAGTCCATGGGGTTGCAAAGATTCAGACACGACTGACTTTACTTACCAGAATATATATTTATATACATATATGTGTGTGTGTATATATATATATATATATCAGAGAAAGCAATGGCACCCCACTCCAGTACTCTTGCCTGGAAAATCCCATGGACGGAGGAGCCTGGTAGGCTGCAGTCCATGGAGTCGCTGAGTCGGGCACAACTGAGTGACTTCACTATCACTTTTCACTTTCACGCATTGGAAAAGGAAATGCCAACCGTCTCCAATATTCTTGGCCTGGAGAGTCCCAGGTTCAGAGGAGCCTAGTGGGCTGCTGTCTATGGGGTCGCACAGAGTTGGACACGACTGAACGACTTGGCAGCAGCAGTAGCAGCATATAAAACTCCTACAACTCAACAGTAAAAATACAAACAACCCAATTCAAGACATGAGAGTACTTGAACAGACATTTCTCCAAGGAAGGTAAATAAATAGTTAAGCACGTGCAAAGATGCTCAACATTAGTCATCAGGCAAATCAAAACCACAGTGAGATGCCACTTCACACCTAGTTGATGGCTCTGGCCATCCAAAAATTCCACCTCCTATGTATATACCGAAAAGAATTGAAAACCGGAACTCATACAGGTACTTATACCCAGATGTTGATAGAAGCATTATTCACAGCAGCCAAAAGGTGGGAACAACCTGAGATTCATCAGGAGATGAATGGCCAAATGAAATATGATACATGCATATAATGGAGTATTCAGCCTTACAAAGTAGTAGAACTTGAAAGATGCTAAAGCAGGGATGAACCTTGAAAACATCATGCTAGGTGAAAAAAAGCCAGACAGGAAAGGATAAGTATCCTATGGTTCCACTCATGAGGTTTCCAGAATACACGAATTCGTGGATATAGAAAGTAAAACAGAAGTTTCCTAGGGCTGCTGCTGCTAAGTCGCTTCAGTCGTGTCCAACTCTGTGCAACCCCACAGATGGCAGCCCACCAGGCTCCCCTGTCCCTGGGATTCTCCAGGGAAGAACACTGGAGTGGGTTGCCATTTCCTTCTCCAATGCATAAAAATAAAAAATGAAAGTAAAGTCGCTCAGTTGTGTCCGACTCCTAGTGACCCCATGGACTGCAGCCCACCAGGCCCCTCCATCCATGGGATCTGCCAGGCAAGAGTACTGGAGTGGGTTGCCATTGCCTTCTCCATTCCTAGGGCTAGAGGTGGATGAGAATGAGGAGTTATTGTCAGTGGGTACAGAGCTTCTGTTGGGATGATGAAAAAGTTCTAGAAATAGTAATGGTGGTTATATACATACATCTTATTTTCATTGTTTTACCTCTAGTTAAAGCTAAGCATTTCTAAATATTTGTCAATCGGTAAATCAAAAATCAAGACTTTTATCTTAGTCTTTTGAGTGAAAATTAAATAAATATGATATGTTAGAAATTTATTTACAGTTTCTGGGATTGCTTTTAATGATTGTTTTGTTTTCTCTTTAGACAGTTGAGCCAACTGGAAAGCGTTTCTTACTGGCAATTGATGTCAGTGGTTCTATGAACCAAAGAGTTTTGGGTAGTGTACTCAACGCAAGCACAGTAGCTGCAGCAATGTGCATGGTGAGAACTCCTAAGGCAATTTAGCGTTTTGCCATACTGAAAATATTTACCCAGCACAAAACTATAAAGTTGAATACAATCAAAAATTATATTTTCACTTGTCTTAAGCAAAGTTTTAAGTATTGTATATATACTTGAGTATACTTATATATTCCAGTCCTGAGAAATTCCATGGACAGAGGAGCCTGGTGGGCTACAGTCCATAGGATTGCAAAGAGGCAGATACAACTTAGCAATTACAACAAAAACATACTTACATATACTTTAATACTTAGGTATATATGATATTGTAGGTATATTGAAAAAGCACGTCTAAAGAAAAATCAGAGTAGAACTTTTAATTATACAATAACAGATTAAATGTTACTGGTATTTTTAAAGAAATAGATAATTCTTAGAGAAATTATTAACAAATAAAAGATCAAGGACTAATAACAACAGACAGGAGACTTCCGGTTCTAGCCTGACTCGGTAGTGAGTAATCATCAGTGAGCTTCTTAGTTTCTCTTCTGTGGCTTTATTGCCTATTTAATAAAATAAGAATAATATATACTCTATTTGCTTCAAAGGATTGTTGTTAAAACCAGTTTATTTGTAAGAGTTTGTGAAAGTGCTTTTAAAGCTCTACTGCGGTTACTATATAGTTTTCAAATGCAGTAAGTTCAGAAATAAATCATCATATTTTCTTTTAAAGATGAACTTTAAGAGACTATCTGTTTCCCCTGAATGTACTGAAAATTCCTTCTATTGAATTTTTCAGGTTGTCACACGAACAGAGAAAGATTCTTCTATAGTTGCTTTTTCAGATGAAATGGTACCATGTCCAGTGACTACAGATATGACCTTACAACAAGTTTTACTGGCCATGAGTCAGGTAAGAAACTATTTCATGTAGTCTACTAAACATGTATTTTATAATAATTTTGTATTGATGTCATGCCTGATATTAATAAATACATGAGAACAAATTGTGTTATATCTCAATTTTTTTTACGAGCACAAAGTCAAAAATATATTTACAAGCTTTATGAAAGCATATACATTGGCGCTAAACAAGATGATAACATGTAAAATAGTATTTTTAAGTAATTATTTCAGACATCTCAGTATGGAAATGGGAGCATTTTCTTTTATTCTTAACCATGTTTTTATTCTGAGTTAGATCCCAGCAGGTGGAACTGATTGCTCTCTTCCAATGATCTGGGCTCAAAAGACAAATACAGCTGCAGATGTCTTCATTGTATTCACTGATAACGAGACCTTTGCTGGAAGTCTCCATCCTGCTATGGCTCTGAGGGAGTATCGAAAGGTAAAGCAAAGTCTAATATTCTTTCTCACCTCAAACGAGATTCAGTTCTAAAACAGTCAATATAGTTTTTAAAAAATGATACTGAAAGTAGTTGTGTACCTTTGTAAAAGGAATACAACTCTAGTCCTGGACTCAACAGTACTTGAAATGAGGAAGTACTGAGTACACATATATAATTTATTTCAACCAGTTCCAGATGTACACATTTTAATATCCTTTGCAAACCGTATTTTCAGTAATAATCAAAAATTTTTTAAATTTAACGATAAATTTTTAATGATTCAACATCACTTCTGAGTTCTGCTAAGAACTACATAAATGTAAAGCAAAGCTATAATATAATGTGTGCTTTAAGTGTTATGAGTATTTCTGAGTTCCAATCAGTGCTCTGCAGTTGAACTTTGTGAAATGAGAGAATTGTTCTGTATCTGCACTATCCAGTATGGAATCTGCTAGTCAGGTGAGAATGTGGAGCACTTGAGCTATGTGGCAGGTGTGACTGGAAGTAGAACTAGAACTTGATGAAGAGCAGTGGCTCTCAAAGTGTGGTTTCCCTACCTGCACCTTTTCTTAGCATCACCTGGGACCTTGTTAGAAATGCATGTTCCTGGAGCCCCTGGGAGACCTGCTGAGTCAGGAACTCTGAGGATGGGACTGTGTCTTAACAACCCTTTCTGGGGATTCTCGTGTGTACTTAAGAACAGGTGAGAGAATGGAACTCAGAGTCAAGAAGCCTGGGTTCTGAGTCCTGGGTCTTTCTCTTTATACTAGCTGTGGATCCAAGTGAATTATTCACCTGATACATGTCATAATAGTGTATCACTGCTGTGGTATGTACCTTGTTGGTTAAAAGTACTACTTACCTTCCAGAGTTGTTATAACATTGTTACTCTTTAGTTGCTAAGTCATGGCCACCTCTTCTGTGATTCCTTGGACTGTCGTCCTCCAGACTCCTCAGTCTGTGGGATTTCCAGGCGAGAATACTGGAGTGGGTTGCCATTTCCTTCTCCAGAGGATCTTCCCCTCCCAGGGATCGAACCCTTGTCACCTGCACTGGCAGATGGATTCTTTACCACAGAGTCACCGGAGAAGCCCTCGTTGTAACAGTTAACATTAGATCAGTTGTCTAAAGAGCTCATGGTATCTGACATAGTGCACACTCAGTGATTGTTAGTCTTTCTCAAAAACTCAAGTATTGTAGCCTTAAATCATAGCTGCAGAGAACAAATTATTACACTGACAATATAGTTTATACAGCATTTATATATGTCATACATAGCAATGTCATAGAACAAAAATTGATGACTCCAGGAACTGTTTTCGTTATTTGTACCCATACATACTGCCCCAGAGTATGATGTGCAAGTAATAACTTCAGTAGAGAAGCAGGAATTTCAGGCAGGTTGTTCACATGTTTAATTTTCTATACTTCTAAAGATCACATTCTCTTCTGAAGTCTTCTGGCTCCAGAAGACTGACAGATTTTATGGAGGAAAAACAAATTGGCTTTGTAATGAAAAGCTGTGATAGAATTTAAAATGTTTTAATTTTGGAGGTTATTTGTTTTTGCTTATCAACATACTATTTTTTAAATATTTTTTATCTTTTCCTACAGAATATGGATATTCCAGCTAAATTGATTGTTTGTGGAATGACATCAAGTGGCTTTACTATTGCAGACCCAGATGACAGAGGCATGCTGGACATGTGTGGCTTTGATACTGGAGCTCTGGATGTGATTCGAAGTTTCACATTAGATATGATTTAACCATAAGCACCAGCACAATCTAAGAGGTCCACTGCCATCATTGATCTTGCTAAAAACAAACAGCTACTTCCCAGCTAATCTTAATCCACTGAAAGAAGTCAGACAATGGTACAGAATGTGCATAATGGAAATTGGTTACCTTACCAAAAAAGAAGGAACAATAAGATGAGCCCAAAGTTCTTTCTACTAAACTAGCTTTTGGGAAATAGCTTCAGAATACACTGTAGCCCCCTCTACCTAACAGAGAACTTCTTATTGAGACACTGTAAAATAGTCAAACAGTTGTGCTTTGGTGAATGATCACATTTGTACTTAAAAGAAATGAGAGCCAAAAGTGTAAGTAGTCCTATATCATGTCATTTGTTTGAGAAATGCCTTTAAGTTTTCTTAAATGTATTCATTGGTAAAGGACATCTTTGATAATGTCCAAATACTCTGAAATGCACTGGACCATGTACTGTGATTGATTATGAAACTTCTTGTAAATTTTTATAAAACCCACCACCAAGACATTTGCTTATGAATGAGTTTTACAAATTGCTTTAACAGTTTTCACTAATCACATAAATAGCAGCATTCTCAGTCAGTAAAAAAAGATACTCTGTTTCTGAGGGTTAATTTACATTTACAGGATTGTTTACCATTAACCAGAAACATAATGGAAACCTTTGAGAAGAGATACTAAAGTTTGTGTCAGCTGAGGAAGTCTATTTTGGTTTGTTTTTGTTTGTTTATTGCTGTGAGGGGCATGATTTGTTGGTTTCCTGTGGCTTATACCAACATAGCCACATGTAGGGACACATTTTTTCATATTCATAAATGAAAACATAAGATGTTTCAAGCATTTAACTTCCCTTACTCATAATCTGAAAAATATGACAGACAAAATCTCAGCTATAACTATAATCTGGTTATACCTTACTTTAAAATATTTTACCTTACTTTAAAATACTGTTTTAATTACTTTTAATTACTTTTTTTAGCCAATTATAAATGGGTTTTAGATATTTCTAATTGTAAACATGTTGGCATCCTCTCTTTGTCTACTATTCATTTGTGGTAAAATATTCTTTTTGATAGTGTAAAAAAAAAAAGCAAGCTAGGTCTTTCAGGTTTGAAAGGCAATTTTTGAGTGGCATATTACCACTAACCAGTCTATAGGAAATTAAATTTTTCTTATTTGTGTATATTAAACTTCCTATTCATTATAAAGTGCATTATTTCCTTGAGCAAATACCCCTTCTGTATGGGGAGCTGTAAGCTGTTGAAATGCCAATGTATTTGCTCATAATTATATCATGGTTGTCTAAGATAATGTGGACATAAAACTTTAGTTTTTATGTATTGTTCTTTAAATGTATTTAAAGATTTACTGGGGATTTTAAAGCCTTCTCACTATGAAAAGTCAAACAATAAGTGTATATCACAGACTTGTGTGCTTGGGGGTTAGAGATTTTATGTTAGGGGGCAGAAGGATTAAGTAATGTTAGAATTTGTATATTTTCTTCTGTTTCATGAGAAATTTGGGCTCTGGGAGTGACAAGAAAATGAACTTTCAAACTTATTTGACATATTTATACTGGGTTTATCTGATATGTCGCCATTCCTTCAAGGCAACTGGTAGCAATTTGTAAATATTGTGATTTACCTGAGATTTTGGTCAACAAAGCTAGTGGCATCACTACCCAACACCCGCAAAATACATCGATTCTGGTATCTTTGGTTTTTTTACCTTCTGACAGGCATTAGATTTGAAATGATAGCTACTTGGATACATTAAAATATTATGCTCAGATTGAATTTAAAGAACCTAATAGAATTATGTAATCATACTTGAATTCACTACACAAACCCAAGGTCGTCTTAAATTAAAAATTATAACATAATCTAACTTCTTATTCCTAACAGAAATTTTAAGTGGAATACAATATAAATGCTTATTTCCTTGGTTAAATACTGTTTATATATTGTTTTTAGACAGAATATTCAGGAACTAATATTAATAAATCCATCAGAGAAGTAAGATTAGCTGTGACCTTTTTGAAGTCACATAGAAAAGTCTATTACATGTTAAGATTTGAGAAAGAAAACTAAAGACCACCACACAAGGTAGCTTTATTTCAAATCATGGAGCTTTAGAGCTGGAAATAACCTTAGAAATTTAAAAGGTAATTTTTTTGACTTAGGCTAGGAACCCAAGGTCCGAGAGAGTGTGACATTGGAGCCCTAGATCTAGAAACGGCCTCCTCATTCTCATTCCAGTGTTCATTTCCCCACAAAATGGGAAGACATGTACTTACAAGAGTAAGGGATGAAATAGAATTATTCAAGACTTTTATCTTCTTAGGTGTTAGGAAATAATTAATGTATATACATGATTTCTATAGGAGTAGAAAAACAGAAAAGTTGTGAACAGGTATACTTTTGTAGTTCATAGTGACCCTCAAGCACAATTAATATCTTAATAACCTGTTGCTATATAACATAGTCATATAGAAAAAATAAAAACTTTTACCTCATTATGAGTAAAATATTCTCAAGTAATAAAGAAGTTTTATTTTCTGAATTACTTTTAGCATTACTGCTGATTAGGAAAATGTTGCTTTTTAAAAAAACAACCCTAAGAAAAATAAACTTTATGTCCCAGAAAATACGTAAATATTTTCAGGATATAGTTTTAATTAGTAAAAACAAAAACTAATTTATAATCCTACCTACCCTTTCCTTGTTAGTTGAAATTTCTAGGAAATTCCACTTAGGAACACTGTCTTGTATTGTTTAGTTTAGTGATCATCTTATAGGAATAATGGTGAGGAAAATGCTCAGTGAATGGGATGTACCATTATCTCCCTGGAGCCTCTTTGACTCTGACTTACTGTGTGACTGGAGACAACCAGTTTAACCTGTGTGATTCAATTTTGCTGTCCTTAAAAGTACCATATCTGTCCCTTGGATCATAGAAGAATCAATGAAGTTATATCTGTATAAAAGGCAAAATTGGGAAGAGGGCTTGCAATACAAATTAGAACTTCTTTAAAATTAAAACTTTTAATAGGGTATATGTTTTGAAAGATAAAATGTTTTAGAAAACCAGCTCATTAAGCTGAGTAATTTTTTAAACACTTCCTGTTCTGAATGGCAAATGTCATTCTCTGATAAGAGAAAGTAGTAATATATTCCAAGTCTAAGATCCCATTAAAAAACAAATTCATACTCTAAATAAGAAGATGGTCTTAGAAACATTTGCTTAACCTTTTAAATAATAGGTAAATCTGTAAATGATAGAATATCAGTTAATCAGGCTTTTTTTTTTTCTGCAAAGCAATTTAAAGTTATTTGGGAAATTTAAAGTTATTCAGGATTTCTGAATAAATGTGAGGATCTGACAGTTAAGTGAGAAACGTCTTTAGAAGCACCATAAAGCTACATCTAAACAATAAAGGAAAATGATTGTGATCACTTATTGGACTTATTTTAATTTGACTTAAAGGTACCCACACATTTCTCAATAAGGCCCTTAGAGTAAGTAGTCAAAAATGAAAAATTCTAATGTTGTCTACCACAGACATGGGTGATTTGTTAAGGTGATAAACCCCTTTAGAGAAATGTCAGATAGCTGCAATGGGAACATGCACAAGGGAGAATTAGGAAAGAAAGGTAAGTCGAGCTAGTTATTAGGTGCACTTACTACATGCATTTAATCTAGTATAGCCCATAGACCTCCCCTAGTCACTTATTTGTTGCAAGATTACTTCTATACCTTTTTTTCTTTTAAAATTCCTTTCTTCTGACATTCTGGTCTTTTGTTTTTCTACTCCTGCTCTACCTGAGTGATAATGTGAATGACAAGAAAGTCACCTGTATTGGGTTTCGGATACATCTTTTGCAGATTGCTTTTTGTTCCACATAGAGTTAAGGTCACATTTTTTTTTTCAAATCAATAACAGGCATGTCTCCTGGAACAATAATCAAATTGATAAATTCTCTTCGCAATCAAGTTAACTTGTATACCTTTTATATAAGCTGTACTCTGAAATTTTGTGGCCTTTTGAGTAGGGTTAGTTATTCAGCCTTTGTTTGCAATTATAAGTGTACCTGGCTCTTAGAAAAGCACTCTTTGAAAAATAAATAACTGGATACTCTCAGAAAGTAGCACATCTCAGTGCTCATATTTCCATAATTATAAAGACTACCCACAAAATCTTTGGTCTACCAAGTACTTGACGATGCTTCTATATACATGGCTTGTAGTATAAAAGGTCTTATAAATAAGACTTGTATTCACATTGAACATATTTTTACTTGGTAAGTGTTTTATTTACTTTTGAAAAATTATTATTATGTTAATTTAAAATTTAATCCTATGGTAGTATTTTTCATGTAGAAAACTAATAATTAAAAAAGAAAACTAATAATGTAGTTAAACTTAACTGTTTGAATAGAAATTATAATAAATGACACATTTTCCTAAACTCTGAAAATACCAAATTATATGGGAAATTGGTAAAAGAAACATAAATTTAGAGATATGTTGCAGAATTCTGACTGAAATTAATGTGATTATTTTCTATGAGAATTAATTTTATAAATACAATGAAAACATAAAAGGTATTTCTGAGCCCAAGAAAATTTTCCTGTTTGCTTCTATTTAATTTAGTACCACCATGTTATAGTAATTTTATGAAGAGAAGTGAAAATATTTCATTTTCAAAGATATTTAAATTTTTCTGCTTTTAGAAGCTATCAGAATCTCTACATGAACAAAAGAAATAGTACGTTAGATACGTTTCACTTAATGAACGCCTGGATTGTTAAGGGTAGTAAATGCCATTAAAGCCTTGCTATTTTATGTATCATTACCACATAATTGATGGACCATTATATCAATACAATCGTTGTATTGAAACCTGTTTAAATGGCTTATTAAGCTTTATTTGCAATGCAAACTGTTTAGAATCCATACAACTGAGAAAAAATACTTCTGTTGCGCTGCTAAAGATGGACTGCATGTAATTTGGAATGGTGTGACTAGACATGACTTGTAATGCATCTGAATTATATTTTCCTCCTATTTATTGTCAGCTTCTGATAATGAAGAAATTCTCCTAAGGGATGAGATATATGAAATCAGCTTTAAAAAAATTGGCTGGGGAAGAACTATTATAATTTAGTTATAAAATCTCCATTTTCTTTATATAAAGGCTTTGATTTCTGTATTTGACCACTCAGTATTTAAATTATACAGACTAATGCCTGCATAGAGTAAAACTGAAGTATATAAGAGCCTTAAAGTGAAAAAATGAACCTTCTGACTGCCTTAAAATAGGACTAGCTCTCTAACATAGGCAAACATACTTTGCTTAGGGTCTGTTCATTAAGTAATGCCTTAATAGTGTCAGTATTTCTAAAGTATAGAACTTGAGGTTCTTTTACAGCTTTCTCTTTTACATAAAGAATGGAAATTTAACAAGTTTTAAATCTGATTGTACATTAGTTGTTTAAGCACCCATTAACAGGATAATCTAGGACACTGATGTGTTATACAGACATGACTGTTAACATCAGTAATACCTTATGATAGTCTAAGGTTTTTTATTGTTTTGTATAACAAATTGTCCAAGAAGCTGGACTCTAACATGATCTCCAAGGACCAAGCTGCATATTTAAACACTCTGAGTGAAAAATAAAGTTGTACAGTTCCAAAAATGATTAATTTTTTAAGGGAGTTTTTCAAGACAAAAGGCAAATATTTTCTTTCAAGCCTACCAGCAATTCATTCAAAGAAGTGAATACAGTTGTAAAACAGTTGCAATAAGAAGTATCCAGGCCAGTGATGTTTAATTACATTCACATTTTTACATTCACTTTGCCTTTTAAAGCAGGAATATTTTATAAAAATGAGAGAAAACTTTAAATTGTCAAGCTGGTGCTTTAAAGTATATAAAGTCTGATTTATAACACATTCCATTTCAAAGGAAAAGGACCCTGAAAGGAGGGGGCAGAGGTTTCCTAGATCAGTTGATAAACTCACTGATACTCTGTTGAGTCTTCCAAGTTATCACTGTAAATAACACATCTAACAATGTAATTCTGGTGTTTTCTGATAGAAAAATGGATGAAACACTAATGTATGAAATTTGTTTCATGACAAAATAGTTTCCACCAATACTGTGAAATCTGGACTCTCCTGTCTAGCCCTGCAAAACCCATACTGGATAAATCGTTTTAGACATTGTGTGCAGGTGGGCACAATGTGAACTGTTTCTAGTCACTTGTATTATTGTAGAATTTGATAGAGGTACCAAATAAACTCTATGCACATCAAGTATTTGTCTTTTTATTTCTGAAAGAAGAATTTTAAGGTTATTATATGCCTTGTAAGAGGCTTCCAGGTGGCACTAGTGGTAAAGAACCCGCCTGTCAACGCAGGTTAGACAGAGACGCAGGTTCAATGGAAGATCTCCTGGAGGAGGGCGCAGCAACCCACTCCGGTATTCTTGCCTAGAGAACTCCATGGACAGAGAAGCCTGGTAGGCTCCTGTCCACAGGGCCACAGTGTGGGACATGACTGAAGTGACTTGCATGCATGGCTTACAAGATGTAAGGCTCTTGGCCTTACATTTTATAATCTTATAGTATTTGAATATTCAATCTTATAATAGTTGAATAAAATGAAATTAAGGTTTGATCATTAATACTAGTCTTGAAATGCCTCAATGTTTATTTAAAATATGTGCTTGAGGATTCTTTTCCAATAGGTATTAGTTATAGAATCAAAACTACATTTAATATACATTTTTTAAAGAGTTTAAAACAAGATTCTTTGTGGGAAAAAAATTATTCAAAGTTGCCTTTGGGAGGAAGGAAAGAATAAATTAGGAATTTGAGATTAACATATACACACTACTATATATAACATAGTTAACTAACAAGACCTACTGTATAGCACAGGGAACTACTAAATACTATGAAATAACCTATAAGGGAAAAGAATCTGAAAGAACATACACACACACGCACACATATATAATAGGTATATAATCTATAACTGAATCACGCTTTATACCTGAAATAAACACAATACTGGAAAGCAATAATACTTCAATTAAAACATTTTAAACAGTAGAAAATAAAAGTTGCCTTTGGGAAAAGGTAACACCGAAACTCAATTATGCAGATAAAAATATTCTAAGTGCCAATTTACAGAGACTTCTCTGAATTCCCATCAAACTTTCATATTAAAAGTTCTAAGATCTGAGCCATAGGAATTGAAGACAACAAGCTACATATGAATATACCCACCAAAACTTTATAAACATTCATTTGATATTAGAGTTCTCCATTTAAAGATGGCAGTGAACAGCTGAATGGAGAAAGGAAGATCACAAACTACAATTGAACCTTGGAACGTGGGTTTGAACTGTGTGGGTCCACTCAGATGTGGATTTTTTTCAGTAATAAATACTGCAGTACTAGACAGTCTGTAACTGGATGAATCTGAGGGTGTGGAGGACTGATTCTAAATTACACTTGGATTTTCAAGGTGGTATTCGGAGACCCAATCCCTGCCTTGTTCAGGAATCAACTGTATTTCCTCATAGATGAGCAAAACTAAACTTTATTTTAAACCTCAATTAGGAAACTTGCCTTAAAAAAAAAACTGTTCAAATAGTATTTCTTTTTAGTATTAGTAAACAGTGAAACTCAAATATATTTTAAAAATCTCTTTTTTCCCAGCAGCTTTTCAGCTTCCCAGTTAAATTTTTTGGCAATTCATGTCTAAGTTGATTAGTGGTAAAAGTGAGGGGGGAAAAATTGCCTGTTTTTTAAAAAACATTAAACAGTCTTTCAGGAGGGGGAGAGAAAAGATGGCGGAGGGAATAGGATGGGGAGAACACTTTCTCCCTCACTACTTCATCAAAAGAACATTTCAACACTGAGTAAATTCCACAAAACAACTTCTGACTGCTGGCAGAGGACATCAGGCATCCAGCAAAGCAGATCATTGGCTTCAAAACCAGGTAGGAATAAATATAAAAGACAAAAGTAGAGACAAATGAGGTAGGGAGGGAGCCCCATCCCGGGAAGGGAATCCCGTCCCAGGAAGAGACTCTTAAAGAGAGGTTTCCTGACATCAGGAAACATTCTCACAGCCGTGTCTGGGGCAAGCCCTGGAAGCACAGAGGGCAACATAACAGGAAGGAAGAATAAATAATTAAAACCAACAGATTACGAATTCAACAGTAAAACCCCCAGCAGATAAGCAGCGCAAACGCCTGCATCCGACAGTAGCAGTGGGGGCTGAGCAGGGAGGAGCGCCAGCGACAGTGCTTTCTAAGAATTGGGCCACAGGAGACGTAGGCTGCAGGACTTTTCTCAAGAATTGTGTCATAATGGGGCCAGAATCGGGTCCGCGCGTGGCTAGAACGAACTATCTTGGACTAGCAAACCAGACTGTGGGATAGCTAACACGCGAAACGCTCAAACATAAGATACCGACAGGCCCGCGCACAGAACAAAGGACGGATTGGAAATAGCCGGCTGCAGACCATCCCCCTCGGGCGACAGGCAGCCAGAGCCTTAAGTGCTAGAAGGGGGCAATTGCAGCTCAAGAGAGACATTACCTACCAAATTGCAAGCAGTTTTCTTTGCTAATTAAGATTTCTGGGGGCTCTGAACAGTCATCATCTGCCTGAGAAAGAGCTGTAGCAGTACTCCCAGAAAATTGAGCGACCCGGAAAGGCCAGAAGTCGCTGCAATTGCGTGCGCCAAACTCCCTAGCTACTCGGACGTGGGAAGGGAACAAAGCCCAGGCTCAACCAAATCCGAGCCTCAGAGGGCTTCCTGAGCGCCAAACCTGAGTGGCTTAAACCGGGAGGTGCATGAAGCCTAGGGCTGGCCCCAGATGGTTATCCTGCGGAGCAACAGACAGCCTGAGTGGTGTGCCCTGCGAGAAGGGGCAAGCCCAGTGCAGAGTCCACCACCACCCTCCCTGTGTCAAGACGGAAATCAGACACGGATGAGACCAGCAAACAGAGGAAGTCAAACAGAGGGAACTGCCTTGGTAGCGACACCACACAGCCCACAACAACAGAGAAAGCGCCAGATATACCGTTACTACTTTTATGATCAAAATTTGGGGGGTGGGGGGCTGATGTGGAAGCGTTGTTTTTTTTTTAAGAATTTTTTCTTTTAAATTTTTTTTTGAAAAAAGTTTGTTTTATCTTCTTTTCATTTTCGTTTTTTTCTAAACTTGCTTAAAATTTTAAGTTCTCTATATTTCTATTTATTATTTTTATAACCTAATATTACTTTTCAAAAAAAAAAAACCCCTATCTTTAAAGCAAATGCCGTATATAGTCCTTTTGATGGGGGAAGTTGTTGTCTTTAATAATTCTGGAGCCTATTTTTTTTTTTTTTTTAATTTTTCTCCTTTTCTTTTCTTTAATATTTTATCTTTGAAAATCCAATCTCTACTCCAGATTTTTAATCTCGGCATTTTGGTATTTGGTGCCAATTTTGTACTTTTAAAAACCTAATCTTCAGTACCCAATTTTACATGAATGTGAGATTACTGGCTTGACCACTCTCTCCTCCTTTGGACTCTCTTTTTCTCCACCAGGTGGCTTCTGTCTCCTCCCTCCCCCTCCTCTTCTCGACCGAACTCTATGAATCTCTGTGTGTTCCAGAAGGTGGAGAACTCTCAGGGAACTGGTTACTGGCCGGATCTGTATCCCTCCTTTGCATCTCCCTCTTTTATCCTCCTGGCAACCTCTATCTACTTCCTCCCTCTCCTTTTCCATGTATAACTCTGTGACCACCTCTGAGAGGTCCACACTTCGGAGTGCACACAAGAAAGTGGTTATGGGCTAGCTTGCTTTTTCCTCTTTTGATTCCACCTCATCAAATACCACTCAACTCTAACTACCCCCTCCCTCTTCTCTCCTCCAAGTAACTCAGCGATCCTCTAGGGGCGACCCTCAAGGTGGAGAAACCTATCATCATTAACCTAGATGTTTTAACATTAGTGCTGTATAGATGGAGAAATCATGAGGCTATTGTAAAAATAAATCTGAAAACCAGAATCAGGAGGCTTAAGTCCAAATCCTGAGATCATCAGAGAATTCCTGAATACAGGGAACATTATCCAATAGGAGCTCATCAAACGCCTTCATACCTATACTGAAATTGAGCACTGCCCAAGGGCCAACAAGCTCCAGAGCAAGACATACCACGCAAATTCTCCAGCAACACAAGAACAAGCCCCTGAGCTTCAATATACAGGCAGCTCAAAATACTCCAAAACCATTGACATCTCATAACCCATTACTAGACACTTCACAGCACTCCAGAGAGAGGAAATCCAGCTCCACCCACCAGGACTCCAACACAAGCCTCCCTAATCAAGAAACTTTGACAAGCCACTGATACAACCCCACACACAGAAAGGAAGCTCTATAATAAAGAAAATTCCACAAATTCCCAGAATATAGAAAGGCCACCCCAAACGCAGCAATATAACCAAGATGAAGAGACAGAGGAATACCCAGCAGGTAAAGGAACAGGAGACATGCCCACCAAACCAAACAAAAGAGGAAGAGATAGGGAATCTACCTGAGAAAGAATTCCAAATACTGATAGTGAAAATGATCCAAAATCTTGAAATCAAAATGGAATCACAGATAAATAGCCTGGGGTCAAGGATTGAGATGCAAGAAAGGTTTAACAAGGACCTAGAAGAAATAAAAAAGAGTCAACATATAATGAATAATGCAATAAATGAGATCAGAAACACTCTGGAGGCAACAAATAGTAGAATATCGGAGGCAGAAGATAGGATTAGTGAAATAGAAGATAGAATGGTAGAAATAAATGAATCAGCAAGGGAAAAAGAAAGATGAATTAAAAGAAATGAGGACAACCTCAGAGACCTCCAAGACAATATGAAACATTCCAACATTCGAATTATAGGAGTCCCAGAAGAAGAAGACAAAAAGACCATGAGAAAATACTTGAGGAGATAATAGTTGAAAACTTCCCTAAAATGGGGAAGGAAATAATCACCCAAGTCCAAGAAACCCAGAGAGTGCCAAACAGGATAAACCCAAGGCAGAACGCCCCAAGACATATACTAATCAAACTAACAAAGACCAAACACAAAGAACAAATATTAAAAGCAGCAAGGAAAAACAACAAATAACACACAAGGGGATCCCCACAAGAATAACTGCAGATCTTTCAACAGAAACTCTTCAGGCCAGGAGGGAATGGCAGGACATACTTAAAGTGATGAAAGATAATAACCTTCAGCCAAGACTACTGTACCTAGCAAGGATCTCATTCAAATATGAAGGAGAAATCAAAAGCTTTACAGACAAGCAAAAGCTGAGAGAATTCAGCACCACCAAAGCAGCTCTCCAACAAATACTAAAAGATAGACTTTAGACAGGAAACACAAAAAGGGTGTATAAACCCGAACCCAAAACAATAAAGTAAATGGCAACATGAGCATACTTATCAATAATTACCTTAAATGTAAATGGGTTGAATGCCCCAACCAAAAGGCAAAGACTGGCTGAATGGATACAAAAACAAGATCCTTATATATGCTGCTTACAAGAGACCCACCTTAAAACAACGGACACATACTGACTGAAAGTGAAGGGCTGGAAAAAGATATTCCATGCAAATAAAGACCAGAAGAAAGCAGGAGTAGCAATACTCATATCCGATAAAATAGACTTTAAAACAAAGGCTGTGAAAAGGGACAAAGAAGGCCACTACATAATGATTAAAGGATCAATCCAAGGAGAAGATATAACAATTATAAATATATATGCACCCAACATATGTAAGACAAATGCTAACAAGCATGAAAGGGAAAATTAATAATAACACAATAATAGTGGGAGACTTTAATACCCCACTCACACCTATGGACAGATCAACTAAACAGAAAACTAACAAAGAAATGCAAACTTTAAATGATACAATAGACCAGTTAGACCTAATTGATATCTATAGGACATTTCACCCCAAAACAATGAATTTCACCTTTTACTCAAGTGCACACGGAACCTTTTCCAGGATAGATCACATCCTGGGTCATAAATCTAACCTTGATAAATTCAAAAAACTCGAAATTATTCCAAGCATCTTCTCTGACCATAATGCACTAAGGTTATATCTCAATTATAGGAGAAAAACTATTAAAAATTCCAACATTTTGAGGCTGAACAACACCCTTCTGAATAATCAACAAATCACAGAAGAAATCAAAAAGAAATCAAAATATGCATTGAAACGAATGAAAATGAAAACACAACTACACAGAACCTGTGGGACACTATAAAAGCAGTGCTAAGAGGAAAGTTCATAGCAATACAGGCATACCTCAAGAAACAAGAAAAAAGCCAAATAAATAACCTAACTCTACACCTAAAGCAACTAGAAAAGGAAGAAATAGAGAATCCCAGAGTTAGTAGAAGGAAAGAAATCCTAAAAATTAGGGCAGAAATAAATGCAAAAGAAACAAAAGAGACCATAGCAAAAATCAACAAAGCAAAAAGCTGGTTCTTTGAAAGGATAAATAAAATTGACAAACCATTAGCCAGACTCATCAAGAAACAAAGGGAGAAAAATCAAATCAATAAAGTTAGAAATGAAAATGGAGAGATCACGACAGACAACACAGAAATACAAAGAATCATAAGAGACTACTATCAGCAATTATATGCCAATGAAATGGACAACGTGGAAGAAATGGACAAATTCTTAGAAAAGTACAACTTTCCAAAGCTGAACCAGGAAGAAATAGAAAATCTTAACAGACCCATCACAAGCATGGAAATTGAAACTGTAATCAGAAATCTTCCAGCAAACAAAAGCCCAGGTCCAGATGGCTTCACAGCTGAATTCTACCAAAAATTTCGAGAAGAGCTAATACCTATCTTACTGAAACTATTCCAGAAAATTGCAGAGGAAGGTAAACTTCCAAACTCATTCTATGAGGCCACCATCACCCTAATACCAAAACCTGACAAAGAAACCACAAAAAGAAAACTACAGGCCAATATCACTGATGAACATAGATGCAAAAATCCTAGCAATCAGAATCCAACAACACATTAAAAAGATCATACACCATGACCAAGTGGGCTTTATCCCAGGGATGCAAGGATTCTTCAATATCTGCAAATCAATCAATGTAATTCACCACATTAACAAACTGAAAAATAAAAGTCATATGATTATCTCAATAGATGCAGAGAAGGCCTTTGACAAAATTCAACATCCATTTATGATAAAAACTCTCCAGAAAGCAGGAATAGAAGGAACGTACCTCAACATAATAAAAGCTATATATGACAAACCCACAGCTAACATTATCCTCAATGGCAAAAAATTGAAAGCATTTCACCTAAAGTCAGAAACAAGACAAGGGTGCCCACTTTCACCACTACTATTCAATGTAGTTCTGGAAGTTTTGGCCACAGCAATCAGAGCAGAAAAAGAAATACAAGGAATCCAAATTGGAAAAGAAGAAGTAAAACTCTCACTGTTTGCAGATGACATGATCCTCTACATAGAAAATCCTAAAGACTCGACCAGAAAACTACTAGAGCTAATCAATGAATATAGTAAAGTTGCAGGATATAAAATCAACATTCAGAAATCCCTTGCATTCCTATACACTAATAATGAGAAAGCAGAAAAAGAGGTTAAGGAAACAATTCCATTCACCATTGCAACAAAAAGAATAAAATACTTAGGAATATACCTACCTAAAGAAACTAAAGACCTATATATCGAAAACTATAAAACACTGATGAAAGAAATCAAAGAGGACACTAATAGATGGAGAAATATACCATGCTCATGGGTCGAAGAGTCAATATAGTGAAAATGAGTATACTACCCAAAGCAATCTACAGATTCAATGCAATTCCTATCAAGCTACCAGCAGTATTTTTCACAGAACTAGATCAAATAATCTCAAGATTTGTATGGAAATATAAAAAAACCTCGAAAGGCAAAAGCAGTCTTGAGAAAGAAGAATGGGACTGGAAGAATCAACTTGCCTGACTTCAGGCTCTACTGCAAAGCCACAGTCATTAAGACAGTATGGTACTGGCACAAAGACAGAAATATAGATCAATGGAACAAAACAGAAAGCCCTGAGATACATCCACACACCTATGGACACCTTATCTTCGACAAAGAGGCAAGAATACACAATGGAATAAAGACAGTCTCTTTAACAGGTGGTGCTGGGAAAACTGGTCAACCACTTGTAAAAGAATGAAACTAGACCTCTTTCTAACACCACACACAAAAATAAACTCAAAATGGATTAAAGATCTAAATGTAAGACCAGAAACTATAAAACTCCTAGAGGAAAACATAGGCAAAACACTCTCCGACATAAATCACAGCAGAATCCTCTATGATCCACCTCCCAGTATAATGGAAATAAAAGCAAAAATAAACAAATGGGATCTAATTAAAATTAAAAGCTTCTGCACAACAAAGGAAACTATAAGCAAGGTGAAAATACAGCCTTCTGAATGGGAGAAAACAATAGCAAATGAAACAACTGACAAACAACTAATCTCAAGGATACACAAGCAACTTATGCAGCTCAACTCCAGAAAAATAAACGACCCAATCAAAAAATGGGCCAAAGAACTAAATAGGCATTTCTCCAAAGAAGACATACGGATGGCTAACAAACACATGAAAAGATGCTCAACATCACTCATTATCAGAGAAATGCAAATCAAGACCACAATGAGGTACCATTTCACACCAGTCAGAATGGCCGCGATCCAAAAGTCTGCAAGCAATAAATGCTGGAGAGGATGTGGAGAAAAGGGAACCCTCTTACACTGCTGGTGGGAATGTAAACTTGTACAGCCACTATGGAAAACAGTGTGGAGATTTCTTAAAAATTGCAAATAGAACTGCCTTATGACCCAGCAATCCCCCTGCTGGGCATATACACCGAGGAAACCAGAATTGAAAGAGACGCATGTACCCCAATGTTCATTGCAGCACTGTTTATAATAGCCAGGACATGGAAACAACCTAGATGTCCATCAGCAGATGAATGGATAAGAAAGCTGTGGTACATATACACAATGGAGTATCACTCAGCCCTTAAAAAGAATAAATTTGATGAGATGGATGAAACTGGAGCCGATTATACAGAGTGAAGTAAGCCAGAAAGAAAAACACCAATACAGTATACTGACACATATATATGGAATTTAGAAAGATAGTAATGATGACCCTCTATGTGAGACAACAAAAGAGACTCAGAGGTATAGAACGGACTTTTGGACTCTGAGGGAGAGGGAGAGGGTGGGATGATTTGGGAGAACGGCATTGAAACATGTATACTATCACATGTAAGAAACGAAGTGCCAGTCTATGTTCAATACAGGATACAGGATGCTTGGGGCTGGTGCACGGGATAATCCAGGGAGATGATATGGGGTGGGAGGTGGGAGGGGCTTTGGCATTGGGAGATCGTGTACACCTGTGGCTGATTCATGTCAATGTATGGCAAAACAAATACAGTATTATAATGTAGAATAAAGTATTAAAAACAAAACAAAACAGTCTTTCAGATCTTAGCATTAAAAGTCAAAGATGCCCCCCCAAAATCATACTTTTTCTTAAACAGATCACCATTTTCTTTCTAACCTATGCTTCTGGAAAGAAAGTACAGCTGCCAAAACCTAGTTTTGCCTTAGATTTATATTAAGACTTTTATCCAGCTATAATGTATGGTGTTATGGACTGAATGTGTCTCCCCAAAATTTATGTTGAAACCCTTATTCCCAATAACAGTTACGCTTCTTTTAACTGAAAACTTACGTCCCCCACCCAAAAGTCTTTCTGTTAATCCTCCGCTTGGTAACAAGTCCCTGCATAATCAGACGAAAGTTCTTGGTCATCTGGGACTGGCATGTCACCTGGGCAGCTGCTTAGACCCACAGGACTAAGCAGTGAGTCCCTTGCAGCACTCACTTCAGATGCCTGTCTGTCCAGGTTGTCACCTATTATCTGCTCCTGCAGTTTTAAATATCTTTTTACTGAAGAATTGGCAAATAAGATGTTTCCACAGTGATTTATTGTTCATTATTTTTACAACCTTTTCATGAAGATAATTCATATATTTTAAACACCTTCAAATATTTAAAAGACATTATGAGGCAATATCATTTTAAATATGTAGTGACATATTACCAGCAAAGTTATATGCACTTACATCACTAAAGTTCTTCCCTCTTACTTTTTTTTAAATGACACTGGTGAACTAGTGGAAGCAATTTCCCCTCTTTGTGAAGCCTATGAGTGTCAGTTGCACCTCCAATAAAAGTTCCATTGACAAATATTCGTGGTACCTGTTGGATAAACAAAAGTTTAGATGTCACCCTGGGTGTCAGAAGTATAAAGCCATTCACAGGATCCTAATACATGCTACTCTGTGGGTGCTTTTATGGGCAAAGCACCATATAAAGCTCTTTCATAAATTACCTATTTAAAATTTTCAACCGTTTAGGTGGGGCTTCCCTGGTTAGCTCAGTGGTTAAGAATCCATCTGCCGATGCAGGAGACAGGTTCAGTTCCTGGGTCGGGAAGATCCCTTGGAGAAGGAAATGGCAACCCACTCCAGTATTTTTGCCTGGAAAATCCTGGCTGCAGCCCATGGGCTCAGAAAGAAGTCAGACTTAGCATCTAAACAACAACCTTTCAGGTGGGTACTATTTTTAGTCTTATTTTGGAGGCAAAGGAGGCACAGGAACTTGCCCAAGATCACAAAGTAAGTGACAGAACTGGGGTTTAAACCCAGGATAAACTGACTCTCAATCCCTTTCTCCTCATCACTTTGGCATATAAAAGGCAAAATAAAGCAATCAGCAATCTCTAATGATAATAACGTTTAAGTGGTTCTTCTTACCACTGTTTACTAAAGGGGAAGAGTACATTATCAATTCCTTAAGAGGCACATATAAATAGGAAAATGGCACATACAAACAGGATGGAAAAATAATGTTGCCATTATTTTTCTTTTTTGTTCCTTTGGGTTTTTTTTTTTTTGCCACACCACGCAGCATGCAGGATCTTAATTCTGCCTGGCCAGGGATCGAGTCCCCTACAGTGGAAGCTCAGAGTCCTGACCACTGGACAACCATGGAATTTCCTCTATTATTATGGGAAAATCCTCAGATTTTCAAGAATCTAAAAACATGGAGCCCGAAAGCACTCATTAGTACAGAAAATGAAGCACCCTTGATCTGCACTGTTCAAGTGAGGAAAGAAGAATGCTTTCATCTTGAAAAAGTCCCAGGAGGATGTCAACCATTTATAGACCACCACTCATGCCAACACCATTACCCCACCCATTCACTACACACACACACACACACACACACACACACACACACACACACACACACACAGAGTAAATAGTTTTAAAAAATAAAACTCTGTTGTTTCCTGGTCTATGAATCTGTTCCAAGATCCACCATTTCTTTATCAATTCAGATTCTCAGAGTATGTCTGGCTCACTTTTCCCTACACAAGGACACAGGCCCAAGGTGACCCAGCTCACCACCCACTTTGGGGCAAAGCAATACAGGGAATGGACTCACAGTTCTTTCACCAGTCATTTTGTGAAGAGCGTCTTGAAACTGACTTCCATATTCAAGCATGTCCAATTCCACCACTTTATAGTTAACATTCATGTCATGGAAAAGGTTTTTTGCCATCGTACAATAAGAACAGGATGTTTTGGAGAAAATCACCACACAATTATTAGAAATGGTCTCCTGAAGAAAAACAAAAAGATCATTTTAATTCTAGACATTTCCTCTCAGGAATCATGATACAGGAGGTATATGATATAGTAGGAAGGGTATGGATTTTGGAGCCTCACAATTCAGAGCTCAGACTCAGCCTCTGTCATCTAATTCTCATCTGTATATTGAGGACAATGGAACATTATTAGGGAAAAGGGATGTGATGGGTGGAAAGTGTTGGCACAGAGTAATAACAGGTAATTACCGCCAATTCATAGACAGCAGACACTTGTGTGTGCCAACACGATCCTCAACACTTTACCTTCACTAGTTCACTTAAACCTTACTACAATCCTGAGACAGGTCTTTATCATTGCCTCCACTTCCATACATGAGGTAACTGAGGCAGAGAGGAGGGTAAATAACTTACCTCTGGTCCTCAGCTCATAAGTGGGTGAGCTGGGATTTGAACCCACGCAAGTCTGAATCCACAGCCAAGGTACTTAATCTCTTGCAATACTACTTCTCAAATATTCAGGTGTTCAGGAGTTAACTCCTTACTTAACTGTCTCTTAAAAAAAATTTTTTTACCATCTTAACCATTCTTTGCTTTTTTTTTTTGGCTGAACCACATAGCTTATGGGGTCTTAGCTCCCCCAACCAGGAATGAACCCATGTCCCTGGCACTGGAAGCCTGAAGTCCTAACCACTGGACCACTGGAGAATTCCCTTCTTTGATTTTTTTACATTGAAATATAACTGACTTACATTATTATATTAGTTTCAGGTGTATAGCATGGTGATTTGGTATTTTTATATTTTACAAAATGATCAACCCACTGCCTTAATGTTCAATGGTGAAAAATGACGTACACATGCATGCTGAGTCGCTTCAGTTATGTCTGAGTCTTTGCAAACCTTTGGACTGTAACCTTCCAGGCTGCTCTGTCCGTGGGATACTAGAGTGGGTTGCCATGCCCTTCTCCAGGGGATCTTCCTGACCCAGGGATCAAACCCATGTCTCTTACATTTCCTGCACTGGCAAGCAGGTTCTTTACCACTAGTGAGACCTGAAGCCCCAGTGATGTATGATTTCTCTTCAAAATGTAAGGCTTTCAAGGATCAAGGTATACACAATATTTTTCCCTTCAACTTCCACACCCTTCCTTGTATATCTTTATAGTAAAAAAAAAAACAACTGTCATCACTGTTTTGATAAGATATTCCCCAGCATTCATTGTTCCTGGAATAGCTACTTCCAGACATGCTGACTCAGTGGGTCTGAGGCAGAGGTCAGAAACTATTTCTGAAAAACATTCCCAACAATTCTAACATCCGCCTGGAAGCTAAATTAGCCTTGGAAGCTATCCTGCCTGCCTTCGTCACAAAGACCCCGAGGCTTTGCTGTGCATCTGTGTCACAACTTCACGGGGAAAGTTTGTTGAGCTCTGTGCATGTCAATGCCCAGGTCCTCCAGGAATTTCTGAACGGACAGATCTAGCATCTGCTAGGTTGTCCTAGTGCAAGTCATAAGCAGCACCTTCAAGGTGAAGGTCAAAAATCAGAGAGTAGGACAAAGTGGTTCAGAAGTTACATATGCCCTCGGGGGTCAGAAGGGTTCCAAGTCAGTGTCTGTTCAGTTGTTCAGTCACTAAGTCATGTTCATCTCTTTTGACTCCATGGACTGCAGCACACCAGGCTTCCCTGTCCTTCGCTATTTCCCAAAGTTGGATCAAATTCATATCCACTGAGTTGGTGATGCCATCCAACCACGTCATCCTGTCATCCCCTTCTCTTCTGCCCTCAATCCTTCCCAGCATCAAGGTCTTTTCTAATGAGTTGGCTCCTCACATCAGGTGGTCAAAGTATTGAGCTTCAGCTTCAGCATCAGCCCTTCCAATGAATACTCGGGGTTGATTTCCTTTAGGACTAACTGGTTGGATCTCCTAGCTGTCCAAGGGACTCTCAAGAGTCTATGTGTATGCAAATCTATTTCCATGCTTCTCTTCTGCTCACTCTCAGTATTTACTACTACAGAAGTCTATCTCAAGGAGAGCTAGACGGGCCAGAGAAATGCTACTAAATCCATTTTACAGATGAGAAAACTGAAGTTGAGGACTTCACAGCACTGGGTGGGATTCCACCCACCCTGTCCCCAAAGCAAAGCCAGTGCTCCTTCCTCACTGAGCTGCCTCAGGTTAGAGACACCTGAGACCATGAATTTAGAGAGGAGCACACTGGCGGCTGAAACATAGTAACGTGAAAGTCATTCAGTTGCATGTGACTCTTTGAGACCCCATGGACTGTAGCCCACCAGGCTCCACTGTCCATGGGATTCTCCAGGCAAGAATACTGGAGTGAGTGGCCATTCCCTTCTCCAAAGGATCTTCCTGACCCAGGAATTGAACCTAGGTCTCCTGTATCATAGGCAGATTCTTTACCATCTGAGCCACGAGGAAGCCCTGACAAATAGTGATGTAGAGATTCCTCGGTGATCAATGCAAAGAAATAGGGGAAAACAGCAGAATGGGAAAGACTTCAAGAAAATCAGAGATACCAAGGGAACATTTCATGCAAAGATGGGCACAATAAAGGACAGAAATGGTATGGACCTAACAGAAGCAGAAGATATTAAGAAAAGGTGGAAAGAATACACAGAACTATACAAAAAGATCTTCATGACCCAGATTACCACGATGGTGTGATGACTCACCTAGAGCCAGATATCCTAGAATGCAAAGTCAAGTCGGCCTTAGGAAGCATCACTATGAACAAATCTAATGGAGGTGATGGAATTCCAGATGAGGTATTTCAAATCCCATAAGATGATGCTGTGAAAGTGCTGCCCTCAATATGCCAGCAAATTTGGAAAACTCACCAGTGGCCACAGGACTGGAAAAAGTCACTTTTCATTCCAATCCCGAAGAACGCTGAAACTACCACACAATTGCACTCATCTCACATGCTAGCAAAGTAATGCTCAAAATTCTCCAAGCCAGGCTTCAACAGTATGTGAATCGTGAACTTCCAGATGTTCAAGATGGATTTAGACAAGGCAGAGGAACCAGAGATCCAATTGCCCACATCTGTTGGATCATAGAAAAAGCAAAGAGTTCCAGAAAAACATCAACTTCTGCTTTATTGAGTCTACCAAAGCCTTTGACTGTGTGGGTCACAACAAACTGTGGAAAGTTCTGAAACAGACAGGAATATCAGACCACCTGACCTACCTCTTGAGAAATCTGTATGCAGGTCAAGAAGGAACATTTAGAACTGGACATGAAACAACAGACTGGTTCCAAATAGGAAAAGGAGTACATCAAGGCTATATATTGTCACCCTGCTTATCTAACTTATATGCAGAGTACATCATGAGAAACGCTGGGCTGGAGGAAGCACAAGCTGGAATCAGGATTGCCGAGAGAAATATCAATAACCTCAGATATGCAGATGACACCACCCTTTTGGCGAAAGTCAAAAAGAACTAAACAGCCTCTTGATGAAAGTGAAAGAGGAGAGTGAAAAAGTTGGCTTAAAGCTCAACATTCAGAAAACGAAGATCATGGCATCTGGTTTCATCACTTTACGGCAAATAGATGGGGAAAGAGTGGAAACAGTGTCAGACTTTATTTTTGGGGACTCCAAAATCACTGCAGATGGTGACTGCAGCCATGAAATTAAAAAGACACTTACTCCTTGGAAGAAAAGTTATGACCCATCTAGAGAGCATATTAAAGAGCAGAGACATTACTTTGCCAACAAAGGTCCATCTAGTCAATGCTATGATTTTTCCAGTAGTCATATATGGATGTGAGAGTTGGACTATAAAGAAAGCTGAGCACCGAAGAATGGATGCTTTTGAACTGTGGTGTTGGAGAAGACTCTTGCAAGTCCCTTGGACTGCAAGGAGATCCAACCATCCTAAAGGAAATCAGTCCTAAATATTCATTGGAAGGACTGATGCTGAAGCTGAAACTCCAGTACTTAGGCCAGCTGATTCAAAGAACTGACTGATTTGAAAAGACCCTGATGCTGGGAAAGATTGAAGGCTGGGAAAGGAAAAAGGGGACAACAGAGGATGAGATGGTTGGATGGCATCACTGACTCAACAGACATGAGTTTGAGCAAACTCTGGGAGTTGGTTATGGACAGGGAGGCCTGGCGTGCTGCAATCCATGGGGTCGCAAAGAGTCAGACACAACTGAGCGACTGAACTGAACTGAGAGATTCCAAACTGAGCAGAAACTCAGGATGACAGTGTCACAGTTTCTTGAACTTTCCTTCTCACATTTTCTCAACCCTGTCCTTGCTAAATATTTCATGGTTTCATATTCTTTTTGTTTGTTTTTGGCCAAATTGCGAGGTATTAGTTCCATGACCAGAGACTGAACCTGTGCCCCCTGCAGTGGAAGCATGGACTCTTAACTACCTAAATGCCAGGGAAGTTCCTCATGGTTTCCTATTCTTATTTTAAAAGAAGCAATCCCTCACAACAGGTCTCCAACATTACTGTTATATTCAGCAGCTGTGAGTGAATACTTTTGTAGTCAAATAAACCAAAGGCAAAAATTCTCTGTGTGCAGTGGTGTTTGGTGGTGAGGGACAGAGAAATATGTATGTCCTGTAGGCTTCCGTCTATGGGGTCGCACAGAGTCGGTCACAACTGCAGAAATGAACAGTATGCCTAGCTAAAGCACCCTGACTGGTAACAACAGGAAACCTAAGGCGGGGGAGACGGAAAGAACAGTCAACCTCATAGACCCAACTTACAGGAGAGAAGGCACCTTAAGAATAAATCTCATAGGGACTTCCCTGGCAGTTCAGAGGTGAGGATTCTGTGCTTCCACTGCAGACGGCACACGTTCGATCCCAGGTCAGGGAACTAAAATCCCACAAGCAATTTGGCACAGCCAAAAAAAAGAATAAATCTCATAAATTCTGACTAAGAAAACAATCCAGAACTTCTTTGTATCACGTGTGATTTTGATAGCAGAGTTAAAAATATATTAACTCAGTAATTAATTTACTAGACTATGTCAAGTTTGGATAAGCATATTAAATATGTATGACAGTTCTATTTCCACCAAGGAAAGTTTTTTTTCCTACATGTCCCCCATCACTCACTTGGATCTGATTCACAGGAGCAGTTGCTGCGTTTCCCAAAGATGACGATGTGCTGTTCCCCATCCTAAAATGAATTTTAAAGAGCAGTGCAGTTAAACATTAAGGACAATATATCAGATGAGATCCATTCAGAGCAACCCAATATGCAAATATATATCCAAACATATGAAAGAGAAAAGTTTTACTTGCTATCAGTACAAAATAGCATTGTCAAAGTATTTCTTTACTAATATCACAAAGGCCTGCATCCTTTACTACCTAGCTTTGAGGAAAGAAAATGGAGGTTAAAGGATGAAGGTGTGGACCTAAGTAGGAGCTAGGTGGAACAACACATCAATCTATTTGTCTTATCAACTAAGAGAACACATCCTTTTCATCTCAGTTCCAACACTTAATTAGCATTCCCAAAGCACCTACTATTTGCATCTACTCTAGAAGCAGGAATTCTAGTAGACCTTCTAAGACCATATTCCCTTATGTCGTACAAAGAGAAAGTGGAGGGTGTATTCTGAAACATCACCTTCCCTGCCAAAGAAAAGAGAAAGCTGCTGGAAGGCACTTTTCTCCAATTCCAGTCAAGAAAGTAAGTTGTTAAAAAGAAAAAGAAACTAAGTTGTTCAATACACGTTTCTCTTCTCCATTAATGAAGTAGCCACTAGCCATGCCACGTTTATGGAACACCTACTATGTGCTGCTGCTGCTGCTAAGTCACTTCAGTCGTGTCCGACTCTGTGTGACCCCATAGACAGCAGCCCACCAGGCTCCCCCACCCCTGGGATTCTCCAGGCAAGAACACTAGAGTGGGTTGCCATTTCCTTCTCCAATGCATGAAAGTGAAACGTGAAAGTGACGTCGCTCAGTCGTGTCGGACTCCTAGCGACTCCATGGACCGCAGCCTACCAGGCTCCTCCATCCATGGGATTTTCCAGGCAAGACTACTGGAGTGGGGTGCCATTGCCTTCTCCGTACTATGTGCTAAAGGGCTGAAATGCCGAAAGGATAGTATCACTGTAAAAACACCACTGAACCTCCAGGACTTGTCAAATAGTTACACTATGTGATTGGCACCTTCTGAGGGGGTTTCTAGTTTAGCAGAGGTTAATCGAGGGGCTCCTCGAGTCTTGCAAAACTGGCAGAAGTTAACAGATGGAGGAGTTAGGAATAACGTCCCAGAGAGAGGGATGAATGTACAGATAGGCGAGCTGGCAGGACAGCCCCGACCGGCCGCACGGGGAGTGAGGCGGGCAGAGAGGAGGCGGTCTCGCAACGCAGGCCTGGGGGCCGCGGGTATTCACCAACCTCGCTCGAGCCAGAGGCGACACCGTCCTACCTCAAAGACCTGGCCATTTGGTAGAAAGCGCCACTTCCACTTCCTGCCGCAGGAGCCAGATTTAGCAAATGAGAATGCAGATCGCTCGGTTAAATTAGAATTTCAGATAAACAGCGAATAACTGTTTAGCCTACGTATGTTCCGTTCAATATCTGGAATATACTTAAACCAAACCATTATTCGCTGTTTATTTGAAATACTAATTTATTAGGGCATCTTGTATTTTATCTTGTAACCGAGGAGAAGGGGAGGTTCAAGCCAGCAAGACTTAGGCTTGTGAAATCTGAAGATCACGTGGTCCCGAAATCGCCAAGCGCGCTTAAGGCACCTTCTCTCCCAGTCCCTTCCCGGCCTCCCGCCCTCCGGAGGCGCCTCAGCTGTTCGATCGACTCGGGGCTTACCGGGCGCCCGGGAAGAAGCCGCCTCCGCACCCCCTAGGTCCAGACCCCAGCGAGGCCGCACAGGCACGTCCAGCTCGTGCTGCTCGCAGAGCCGCTTACCCGGAGCCCGAAATTCCCGCTGGCCCCTCAAACTGGCCCGCTGAGCTGCTCCTGACCGGGACGAGCCGAGTCCCCAACAGCGCAGCGCGGCGCCAGTACATGGTCTTAGTGCGGGGCCTCAGCGAGCAGACGGACCAGCAACCGCGGCCCGGGAGAGCCGGACTCCGCCCACCGGCTCTGCCCTACCCGGCTGCCCCCGCCCACGCTACACCCACGCCACGCCCCCTCCCCGCCCGTGGCCCCGCCCCGCCGGACTGCTTCTCCTCCAACCGCGGTCCCGCCCGCCGGGCTGCCACTCCTCCACCGGTGGCCCCGCCTCTTTAGCCGGCCCCGCCTCCACCCGCCGATCTCGCTTCCTCACCCGGTTCCGCCCCCTTCTCCCCAGCCCCGCCTCTGTCTTCCGGCCCCGCCTCCGCCTTGCCCTCGAAGAGCCCGCCTCCCACCGCCGGCCCGGCCCCCGCTAGCCGGTCACGCCCCCCTCCGGGCTGCCCTTGAGGCGCCGGTCTATTCCACCGGCTGCCGGTTCCTTCTCCCGCAGGCAGCCCGGGCGCTGGGTCTCGGCGAGTCCCGCCCACTAGGGGGCCGCTGTCGGAGTCTCAGCTGATGCCCTCACCTGCCCTAGTCCAGGGTTCATCCAGGTCCCGACCCTATGCTTTTTCGGATCGAGAACGCTCATAAAGGCTTACAGACACGTGCAGTGGCCAACCTCCCGACGAAACGGAAAACAATAACAGTGAGTGTCGGACACGAAATCAAAATGCCTGGGATGTTTACATAGGATGGTAGCGTCAGCGCAACTTCCTGTCGGACTGGTCTTTGTGTTGATGAAATGAGAGCCTAAAGATGTCATCTCAAAATTAGGCCATTGATTGAGAACTCATAAATCAGGAATATTGGATTTTAGAAGAAAGTGGTCCAATGTAGAACGTGCATTCCAAAGAAAAGAAAATTGTATTTTAAACATAAAATTAGAAAATAAAACTTAAAGAAACCCACGAGTGTTCACACTGGCTTTGAGAGCTGTTAATGACGGGACTGTGCCATTGAGTCATGGTAATAATAGCCCTTTATGCATAGCTAGGTAAGTAAAAAGAAGCGTGTCGTCCTTTATTTACTGGCATTGAAATCTATTTAAGGTCAAAGGTCAAATAGTATGTCTAAAATTGTAGGCAATTGTTAGAACAATCCAGACCTTTTCTTGATGGTTCATTCTCAATTAGGTAAATTTAAGATTCATGCTACCAAGTTTCAGAATGAGAACTGTTTCTAATAGTTCTTTTCCTACTTTCAAGTGGACCATGTTTCATTACTTCATAAAAGGATGAAGATTTATTGCAAAATCAAATATCCCAAAAGGTGTAAAGCTTTCTTTATAAATCCTAAATTAACTTTAAAAATAAAGATACATTATCTACAATGTCTCGGCATATTGTCTGTGTGTGTGTTTAATAAAACAACTAGCTATTCAGGAAATTTACTGACTTTTTTGTTTTGATGTAGAATTTTACCTTATTGTCTCAAATTGTGTATTGTGAGGTAAAACAATTATGTCACAATTTGATTTTAATATAGTATAGATGGCCTAGATTAAGGGCAAAACTATGGGCAGATTTTTTTAAAGGGAGTCCCAAATGAGAGTTGTTATTTTTCAGTCACTCACTGCTGTCTACTCTCTGCAACCGCATGGACTGCAGCACACCACTTCCGTGTCCTTCACTATCTCTCGGAGTTTGCCAAAACTCAAGTCCATTGAGTTGGTGATGCCATCCAACCATCTCTTCCTCTGTCATCCCCTTCTCCTGCTGCCTTCAGTCTTTCCCAGCATTGTGGTCTTTTCTAATGAGTCGGCTCTTCACATCAAGTGGCCAGTGTATTCGAGCTTCACCTTCAGCATCATTCCTTCCAATGAATATTCAGGACTGATTTCCTTTAGGATGGACTGGTTGGATCTCCTTGCAGTCCAAGAAACTCTCGAGAGTCTTCTCCAACACCACAGTTCAAAAGCATCAATTCTTCAGCGCTCAACCTTCTTCACAGTCCAACTCTCACATCCATACATGACCATAGGAAAAACCATAACCTTGACTAGACAAAATCAAATCCCTTACAATTATGCAGTGGAAGTGACTAATAGATTCAAGGGATTAGATCTCATAGACAGAGTGCCTGAAGAACTATGGATGGAGGTTCATGACATTTTACAGGAGGCAGTGATCAAGACCATCCCCAAAATAAAGAAATGCAAAAAGGCAAAATGGTTGCCTGAGGAAGCCTTACAAATAGCTGTGAAAAGAAGAGAAGTAAAAGGCAAAGGAGAAAAGGAAAGGTATACTCATTTGAATGCAGAGTTCCAAAGAATAGCAAGGAGAGATAAGAAAGCCTTCTTCATTGATCAATGCAAAAAAAAATAGAGGAAAACAATAGAATGGAAAAGACCAGAGATCTCTTCAAGAAAATTAGAGATACCAAGAGAACATTCCATGCAAAGATGTGCACAATGAAGAAGAGAGATGGTATGGGCCTAACAGAAGCAGAAGATATTAAGAAGAAGTAGCAAGAATACACAGAAGAACTACACAAAAATATCTTCATGACCCAGATAATCATGATAGTATGATCACCTAGAGCCAGACATCTTGGAATGCAAAGTGAAGTGGGCCTTAGGAAACATCAGTATGAACAAAGCTAGTGGAAGTGATGGAATTCCAGGTGAGCTATTTCAAATCCTATAAGATGATGCTATGAAAGTGCTGCACTCAATATGTGAGCAAATTTGGAAAACTCACCAGTGGCCACAGGACTGGAAAAGGTCACTTTTCATTCCAATCCCAAAGAAAGACAATGCCAAAGAATGCTCAAACTACCACACAGTTGCACTCATCTCACATGCTAGCAAAGTAATGCTCAAAATTCTCCAAGCCAGGTTTTAACAGTACATGAAATGTGAACTTCCAGATGTTCAAGATGGATTTAGAAAAGGCAGAGGAACCAGAGATCAAATTTCCAACATTGGTTGGATGATCGAAAAAGCAAGAGAGTTCCAGAAAAACATCTACTTCTGCTTTGTTGACTATGCCAAAGCCTTGATTGTGTGGATCACCACAAACTGGAAAATTCTGAAAGAGATGGTAATACCAGACCACCTGACCTGCTTCCTGACAAATCTGTATGCAGATCAAGAAGCAACAATTAGAACTGAACATGGAACAACAGACTGTTCCAAATTGGGAAAGGAGTACATCAAGGCTGTATATTGTCACCCTGCTTATTTAACTTATATGCAGAGTACATCATGAGAAATGCTGGGCTGGATGAAGCATAAGCTGGAATCAAGATTGCCCAGAGAAATATCAATAACCTCAGATATGCAGATGACACCACAGTTATGGCAGAAAGTAAAGAAGAACCAAAGAGCCTCTTAATGAAAGTGAAGAGGAGAGTGAAAAATTTGGCTTAAAACTCAACACTCAGAAAACTAAGATCATGGCATCCAGTCCCATCACTTCATGGCAAATAGATGGGGAAACAATGGAAACAGTGTGAGACCTCATTTTGGGGGCTCCAAAATCACAGCAGATGGTGACTGCAGCTATAAAATTAAAAGATGCTTGCTCCTTGGAAGAAAAGCTATTACCAACCTAGATGTCATATTAAAAAGCAGAGACATTACTTTGCCAACAAAGGTGCATCTACTCAAAGCTATGGTTTCACCAGTAGTCCTGTATGGATGTGAGAGTTGGACTATAAAGCAAGCTGAGTGCCAAAGAACTGATGTTTTTGATCTGCGGAGCTGGAGAAGATTTTTGAGAGTACCTTGGACTGCAAGGAGATCCAACCAGTCCATCCTAAAGGAAATCAGTCCTGAATATTCATTGGAAGGACTGATGCTGAAGGTGAAGCTCGAATATGCTGGCCACCTGATTCGAAGAACTGACTCATTTGAAAAGACCCTGATGCTGGGAAAGATTGATGGCAGGAGACAGGGATGACAGAGGATAAGATGGTTAGATGACATCACTGATGCAATAGACATGAGTTTGAGTAAGCTTCGGGAGATGGTAATAGACAGGGAGGCCTGTCGTTCGTTCTCCAGTCTGAAGCATCACAAAAGTTGGACACGACTGAGTGACTGAACTGAGTTGAACTCTGAGTAGCTACAGAAGTGGTGTTTTAGAGGCAAAATTGTGATGTCTACAATGGCACAAGGAGAAATATGCCAGCTGTTTATTTACATGAAAGCTGTGGCTATAAGACGGGATGGCCAGTATAGGTACATCAAGGATACATTGTTAATTACAACCTGTGAGTATGCCTGCTAAGTAGCTTCAGTCGTGTCCGACTCTTTGCAGCCATGTGGATCATAGATCTGTCAGATTCCTCTGCCCATGAGTTTCTCTAGGCAAGAATACTCGAGTGAGTTGCCATGCCCCCTTCAGAGGATCTTCCCAACCCAGGGATTGAACCCACATCTCTTACGTCTCCTGCATTGGCAGGTGGGGTCTTTACCACTTGAGCCAACTGGGAAGCTCCAAACACAGTTTTAGGCATTCTATAATTTTTTTTTCATGATTCAATGTGTTATTCATTAATAGAATTAACGTATCTTTCAATGTTTTTTCAAATTTGTTTTTTATATTTTAATTTTCAATTAAAGCTCACACATTGTGTTTACATTAAAAGCAGTGTTTTCCCCTTCCTAGCATTGAAAGTCACTAAGATCAGTAAATGAGATCTCCTTGAAAGAACCTTAAGGGAGTTTCTCTAGAGTGGGTCCAACCTGTGGACCTTAGCCATCTAGGAACCTTTGAAAATTCTTCCTCCAAGACTCTTCCTTTAAATAGAATGTGATCATGAGTCCTCAAGGATCAGCTATTGTATTGCTCTTGTTTCCTTAGGGCTGTTGTAAAAAAAAAAAAAAAAACTACCACAAACTTAAAAGAACAGAAATCTATTCTTTCACAGTTCTAGAAGCAAGAAGTCCAAATTATGGCAGGGCTGTGTTCCTTCTAGAGGCAAGTATAGAGGAGAATTCATTTCCTTCCTTTTCCACCTCTAGTGACTCCAAATGTTCCTTGACTTGTAGCCACATCCCTTCAATCTCTGCCTCTGTCTTCATATCCCCTTTTCATCTGTTAGTCCCTTACAAGGACACTGTGAATAGACTGAGGGCCCAGTGGGATAATCCTGTATGGTTTCACCTCTAGGCCCTTCACTAAATTACCTCTGCAGACTCAGTTTTATACATAAGGTAGCATTCCCAGGTTTCAGGGGTTTGACCTCCACGTGGTGAGTGAAGGACCATTTTGCAGTCTACCACACATAACACAGCCTAGAGAAATCCTGATATTTCATTGAAGTCCTGTGTGTTTTGTTAAAATCCTGTGGATTTCACATTATATTCATTTTCTAGGTTTCTTTTACTATATTACTTCATCTTTTATTATATCAGCCTCTGTTCTAAACATAAGATACAAAGGTATCCCTCATAATGAGGAACTAATAAGAAATAACACTCTATCTTTTCAACAGTTTTTATTTAACTTTTATTAGAGTGTTATGCCCGAAGTCCAAGTCCCCAAAACTGAGAGAATAAGACGTCCACAGCAATGCAAAAGCATAAAGGGGTTTTATTTCTAGCTCGAGCTAGGGTTCCCGTCTCATCCCGCACAATGGAGTCTTGACCAGAGCGGGGAGCTCTGAATCACATCTACTTTTATACAGATGGGTCTTTGTCTTTGTAACAGCATAGCCGATTGGCTAAACTGTAGGTGTGCGGGACCTTTAAACCTCACATCCCTATCTGGATTGGCTCGGGTCTGGCATGGGTGGGGGGCTATGGGGATTCTTTCTGATTGGTCAAGGCACACTGCCTGCGGGAGCTCCCAGCTCCCCAGCCTTCCCAGAGACCAAACCTCAGGCCCAGCCTGCCCCCAGAGCCTGTCCTGGCTCCAGTTAGGTCCCAACAAGAGTATAGTTGATTTACAATGTTGTGTTAGTTTCGGATGTGTGAACCACTTTTATGTATGTATGTAGTATGTATGTGTGTGTATATATATGTGTGTGTATGTATTTATATGGGCTTCCCTGGTGGCTCAGAGGTTAAAGCATCTGCCTGCAATGTGGGAGACCCAGGTTCGATCCCCCAGGTTGGGAAGATCCCCTGGAGAAGGAAATGGCAACCCACTCCAGTATTCTTGCCTGGAGAATCCCATGGACCGAGGAGCCTGGTGGGCGGCTTCCCTATGACTCAGCAGGTAAAGAATCTGCTAGCAATGCAGGAGACACAGGGTTCAATCCCTGGGTTGAGAAAAGCCCATGGAGGAGGAAATGACAACCCACTTCAGTATTCTTAGCCAAAAATTCCATGGACAGAGGAAAGGCTACAGTTCAAAGGGTTGCAAAAGAGTTGCACATAACTGAGCAACTAAGCACACACACACACACACATATATTTTTTTTTTTTAGATTCTTTTCTGATGATATAGGCCATTACAGAGTACTGTGAAAGTGTTAGCCACTCAGTTATGTCTGACTACTCTTGGCCACCCCATGGAGTATAGCCCACCAGGCTCTTCTGTCCATAGGATTCTCCAGGCAAGTAAACTGGAGTGGGTTGCCATGCCCTTCTCCAGGGGATCTTCCCAACCCAGGGATTGAACCCAGGACCCCTGCATTGCAGGCTGATTCTTCACTATCTGGGCCACCAGGGAATTGACTTATATACACTATTATATTTTAAGTATAGTAGTGCGTACATGTCAATCCCAATCTCCCAGTTTATCCCTCCCCTCCTTTGTCCCTTAGTAACCATAATTTTGTTTTCTACATCTGTAACTACTTCTTTTGGTACATAAGCTCATTTGTACCTTTTATTTTTAGATCCCACATATAATTGATATATATGTCTTTCTGTATCTGACTTATTTCACTCATTGTGACAGTCTCTATGTTTATCCATGTTGCTATGAATGGCATTATTTTGTTCTTTTTACGGTTGAGTAACATTCCATTGTATACATGTACTATGTCTTTATCCATTCCTCCATTGATGGACATTTAGGTTGGTTCCGTGTCCTGGCTATTGTAAAGTGCTGCAGAGAACACTGGGGTGCATGTATCTTTTTAATTCTTGTTTTCTTCACGTATATGCCCAGGAGTGGGGTTGCTAAGTCATATAGTAGCTCTATTTTTAGTTTTTTATAGAACCAGCATACTGTTCTCCATAGTGTTTGTACCAATGTAAATTCCCACTACTAGTGTAGGACCGTTCCCTTTTCTTCATACTCTCTCCAGCATTTATTGTTTGTAGGTTTTTGATGGTGGTGGTACTGAGCAGTGTGAGACAATATCTCATTGTAGTTTTGATTAGCATTTCTCCAATAATTAGTGCTGTTGATGTTTTCATGTACTTTTTGGCCACTTGTACATCTTCTTTGGAGTAATGTCTATTTAGATCTTCTGCCTAGCTTTGATGGGTTGTCTGTTTCTTTTTTATATTGAGCTGCATGAGCTACTTGTATACTTTGGAAATTAATGCCTTGTTGGTTTGCTTCATTTGCAAGTATTTCCTCCCATTCTGAGAGTTGTCTGCTTGTTTTATTCATGGTTTCTTTTCCTTTGCTGTACGAAAACTTTTAGGTTTAATTAGATCCCATTTGTTTTTGTTGTTTTTATTTTCATTCAATAAAAAGTTCAGTGTAAACTTCATTGTTTACAAAGAAGTGTCATATTTTTACTTTGACATCGCTGTTAAAAACACCCCCATCTGAAAGGTAAAACAAACTTATGTGTACCCACGCACTTTCTTATTCTGAACAATGTCTCCCCCTTGTGTTTTCCTCCCAAATAGACTCCAACTCTAAATTAATAGCATATTAGTTTAAAACTTGGAAAAGGCAATGGCACCCTACTCCAGTACTCTTGCCTAGAAAATCCCATGGGCGGAAGAGCCTTGTAGGCTGCAGTCCATGGGGTCGCGAAGAGTTGGGCACATCTGTGCAACTTCACTTTCACTTTTCACTTTCATGCATTGGAAAAGGAAATGGCAACCCACTCCACTGTTCTTGCCTGGAGAATCCCAGGGACGGGGGATCCTGGTGGGCTGCCATCTATAGGGTCGCACAGAGTCGGACACGACTGAAGTGACTTAGCAGCAGCAGCAGTTTAAAACTATGCCTGAAATTCATTACAAGCTTTTTGGCAGTACAGAGTTTTTCATTCAGCAAGTACAAAAATTATAACACAGTATTTCACAGGAAAGCTTGATAAGGACTCCGGTTTTTCAAACAGCATCCAGTTTTCCAATGCTCTGACATCATCTGGGTGTTCTGCAATTCTATTTAATTCTGACACTAACTACCCGGAATTGACACAGACCCCCAATGATCAAGGGCTCAGTCCTACAACACTGTCTCCACTTCAAACACGAGCCACTAATGGGGTGTCCAGGCTGCCCACACGTCTGCCTAGCCAGCTATAAACTTACAAGTTACTATGACCTCACCTCAGGTTCAATAATTGACAAAACAAACAAAACTGTATTTACAATTACAGTTTTATTATGTAGGATACAATCCAAGAACAGGCAAATGGAAACAACGCTTGGGGTGCAGCTGGGAGGCAGTTGGGTTCCAAAGCCCAGCACCCTCTCCAGGAGCAGCATCCTCCCAGCAAATCACGCTGTTCACCAACCTGGAAGCTCCCTGAAACCTTGTTACTCCAGAGTTGTATTAAAGTCCCATTGTGTAGGTGACGCAGATTGGATCACTGACTTGGTGGTACTTGAAATAGTCTCTTCCTTTGAGATGTGTGTTTGGGGAAGGGGCAAGAGGCATCAAAAGTCCATCTTTTAAGCAGAGTTAGTGCTTCCCTTCAGAGAAGGCAGTGGCAACCCACTCCAGTACTCTTGCCTGGAAAATCCCATGGATGGAGGAGCCTGGTAGGCTGCGGTCCATGGGGTTCGTAAGAAGTCAGACACGACTGAGCAACCTCACTTTCACTTTTCACTTTTATACATTGGAGAAGGAAATGGCAACCCACTCCAGTGTTCTTGCCTGGAGAATCCCAGGGATGGGGGAGCCTGGTGGGCTGCTGTCTATGGGGTCGCACAGAGTCGGATATGACTGAAGCAACTTAGCAGCAGCAGCACTTCCCTTGAAACTAAATATGAGGCCATCAGGAATAATTTCACAGGGACTTCCCTGGTGGTTCAGGGTTTAAGAATTCTCCTATCACTGCAAGGGACACGGGTTTGATCTGGGAAGATCTTTGGTCTGGGAAGATCCCACTTGCTGCAAGGCAACTAAGTCCGTGTGCCACAACTACTGAGCCCGTGAGCTGCAACTACGGAAGCCCATGTGTCTTAGAGCCTGTGCTCGGCAACAGGAAAAGCCACGGCCTGCGCATCGCGACGAAGAATAGCCCCTGCTCACTGCAACTAGAGAAAGCCCGAGTAGCAGTGAAGACCTCGCATGGCCAAAAATAAATGAATAATAAAAAAATAATAATCACTTCATTAACATAAACTCAGTTATGAGAGAAAGAGACTCGTTATGGATAACAAGACACTTCAATCACTCAGGAAATTTCAAGTTTTAGGAGCTCTGTGCTGGGAACCAAACCAGAAGCAAAACTCAAATATATATATTTTTATTACACCACAAGGACCTCTCTGATCTTTTGTAGAAACCCAGGGTAAGTCATAATGAATGGGCATGTCAAACATTATTTAAGTTCTTACATTCAGAAGGCATATAGCTAAGGTTCCTAATTCAAGAATGAAACGAATAAGAAAATATCTTTGATAGGTAGATTAGAATATCAGCCAGCATAGCAAGAAGGGAAAGGATTATGTCAAAAGTTACTCAGAATCTTTAAGTGTCAAACTGAGAGATATTTAAATGCTCTGAGCCTGGAGAACAGGGGACAGAGAAACAGATAGGGAGTATTTTATACCTATATGGAAGACCTGGAATTCCTCAACCAAGTATGCCTTGGACATACTTAAGAAGGAAATGAAAGATAAATCGTGAATTAGGGAACTTTTTAAAAAGTAGCTCTACTACTTTAATTCATTGAAGATTTAGCATCCAGTAGGGTCTAATGAAGAGTTTCCTAGGTGGTGCTAGTGGTAAAGAACCCACCTACCAATGTAGGAGACCTGAGACACAGATTTGATTTCTGGTTCAGGAAGATCCCCTGGAGGAAGCCATGGCAACCCATTCCAGGAATCTTGCCTGGAGAATTCCATGGACAAAGGAGCCTGGCAGGCTACAGTCCATGGGGTCATAAAGAATCGGACACAACTGAGCACACACACACACACACACACACACACACACACACATGCTCTAATGAAAATATTTATTTTTATTTTTTATCAAGAACTTCTTAACTTCTCTGTCATTTCTACATCCCTAATTTGTGTGTCCTTAAGTCTTTGGTCAATCGACTGACAAGACCAGAAAATATTATGTTTTGAAGTGTGAGCAAATTTTTTTTTTTATATCTTGGGTGAACATACAGATACAGAGAACAAACTAGTGCTTACCAGTGGGGGAGAGGGAAGAGAAGAGGAGCAAGATAGGTGTTAGGGATTAAGAGGTACAAACTACTGTGCATAAATAGATAAGCTACAGAGAGAAGGAAATGGCAACCCACTCCAGTATTCTTGACTGGAAATTTTCATGGACAGAGGACCCTGGTAGGCTATAGTCCATGGGGTTGCAGAGTCAGACATGACTGAGCAACTTCACTTTCACTTTAAGGGTATGTTATACAGCACAGAGAATAGAACCAATATTTTATAATAACTGGCAACCCACTCCAGTATTCATGCCTGGAAAATCCCATGGACTGAGGAGCCTGGTGGGCTACAGCCCATGGGGTCTCAAAGAGTCGGACACGACTAAGTGACAGAAAAAAAAAAATACATGGAGTACAACCTTTAAAAGTTGTGAATCACTATATTGCATACCTGCAATTTCTATAATATTATAAATCAGCCATACCTCACATTAAAAAAAGATCTTGGGTAGTCTTTAAGCTTTGCACTAGACAAATTAATAACCAGAGTGCCATCTGGTGTTGAACAAACAGCATCTGTGATAAACGTTTCCTAACCTTTGCATTGGAGAAGGAAATGTAAACCCACTCCAATATTCTTGCCTAGAGAATCCTGTGGACAGAGGAGCCTGATGGGCTGCCATCAGTGGGACTGCACAGAGTCAGACACGACTGAAGCAACTTAGCAGCAGCAGGAGCAACCTTTGCATTCCAAAGTTTTATCTCTTCTCTCTGTCTCCATGGAGGTCAATATTGCTTTGTGCTGTCCTATCTGTTTTCTTAAGAGGAGGCTGGACTTGTTACAGAACTCAGGTTCAGCTGTCTGCTGCTCAAAAGCCAATAAACTGAGGGCAAGTGCCAGTAGAAAACAAAGGTGATTTAACCAGAAAAGTTGACAATTTGGACTCATATCCAGAGACCAACCCCAAAGATCCTGCTCAACCATGATGATTTTTAAAGGGAAAAGTGGGGTGAAGGGAAGAATCTCAGTGAACCATGGAGGCAGGTGGTTGGGTTCTGCATCAGTGTCCCTTATGAGCAGACAGCAGACTGGCTGATTCTTTCTTCAGACATTATCTTACCTGCAGGATCTGTCTGCAGGTCTTTAGGAAGGTCTTTGGGGAGAAAGAGTTAATCATTCTTCAATTATTTAATTCTTAATTCTAACTTCTTTTTATCTAGGAAAAGAACTGACAGATTAGACAAGGCATGGTGTGCATTCAAGAGAGCGTAAGTCTGGAGTTAGGTTATATTGCCTAGTGATCTCATTCTTAGGTTCTTTGAAGGTCAGAGGGGACAGAAATGGGTAAATAGGAAAGGGGCAGAAGGTCAGTTCAGTTCAGTCGCTCAGCTGTGTCTGACTCTTTGTGACCCCATGAACCACAGCACGCCAGGCCTCCCTGTCCATCACCAACTCCCAGAGTCCAGCAAAACCCATGTCCATTAACTCGGTGATGCCATTCAGCCATCTCATCCTCTGTCGTCCCCTTCTCCTTCTGCCCTCAATCTTTCCCAGCATCAGGGTCTTTTCAAATGAGTCAGCTCTTTGCATCAGGTGGCCTATGTATTGGAGTTTCAGCTTCAACATCTGTCCTTCCAATGAACACCCAGGACTGATTTCCTTTAGAATGGATTGGTTGGATCTCCTTGCAGTCCGAGGGACTCTCAAGAGTCTTCTCCAACACCAGAATTCAAAAGCATCAACTCTTCGGTGCTCAGCTTTCTTTATAGTCCAACTCTCACATCCATACATGACCACTGGAAAAACCATAGCCTTGACTAGACAGACCTTTGTGGACAAAGTAATGTCTCTGCTTTTCAATATGCTGTCTAGGTTGGTCAGAAGAGCTGCTTTCAATGCCCCATTGTCAGACATCATTTCGTTTCTGTGGGACTGGGGGCCAAGGTTTATCTTCTGTAACTTTCTCATGCTGACATAGGGCGCCATCTTCTCCGAGGGGAAGATGTCAACATGGGTCTGGAGCAACTCTGCTGACAATTTTAGTTGCCCCCTTACGTATATGGGCAGAGCAGATTACAATTATTTTGATGCCCACAAAGATATAGATTACTATGAGCAATCATGTTAATCCCCTGCTCTTGAGGCCAGTTCTTAGAATTGCACCAGCCATAGATTCAGTACTGCTCAGGTTGGAATCGCTATGTCATGTCCTCTGGTGGCAGTTACAGTATCTGTAAAACAGCTCAGCGATGTGCATCAGACACTGAGTCTCTGACTCTATTGTCCTAACCATCAACTGCTCGAGAATACTACTCTGTGACTTTGGGAAGCCTGGGAGACTTCAGCTTTTCTACAAACAAGAGATGGCATAGTTCTGGGTGGGGGAGGTGCGGAGAGGAATTTCCTGGTGATCCATTGGTTAAGACTCCACTTCCATTGCAAAGGGTGTGAGATCTGTCTCTGGTTGGAGAACTAAGATCCCACATGCTGGATGGCACAGCCAAGGAAATATTAAAACTATAGTAATAATAAAAAAAAAGCGGTAAGGGACATAGAGGGACTTTAGTAACCCATTTCTTTTTCATTGAATTTTATCTTTTATCCTTTCTGAAAATCCACACAAGACAATGTAGGCAGAATTATGAAGGGGAAAATGTTTTCCGAAAAGAGAGGCGAGTCTATAGTAGCACAAAAATTAAAAAAAAAAAAAAAAGGACATTGATGGGAGTAAGGGAGTGAGCACTTACACAGATTCTTAGATTTGTAAGAGGAAAGATATTGTCATTTTTCAAGGGACCAAATTCTCATGAATAGTCATGGTGGTAGCAGAAGTCAGATTAGAAGTGGCTGACAAAGGGATTGATTGTGAAGCTATGGATGAAGCAGGCCCAGGTGGTCTGGACAGCTGAAGTGAAGGAAGGAGGAAAAAAAGGTAAAGGGGGCATGTCCAAGGCACACAGAGAACCTCTCAGCAATGCTCCAGGTCTGAGCTGGAAGGAAGGGACCTGGAACCTGTAGAAGACCACTGGTGTCTTCACTCCATCCTTCTACTGGGTAATAAAGATCAAAATGCCGGACCCTCGCCCAGGTGAAAAGGAGGTTATCAGCATCATGAAGAGGGGGAAATAACTCACACTTAACGATATGCCAGATGCTGCATTTGAGTGATTCCAATATAGAAACTCACATGGCAAACAACAGGTTACTTGGAAAATCCAGTTGACTCTTGAACAATGCTGGGGTTAAGGGCACTGCACAGTTAGAAATCCCCACGTATAATTCTTAGTTGGTCTTTTGTATCCTCGATTTCTCTATATTTAAGGTTCTGCATCTGGGAGTCCAACCTACTTCAGATTGTGCAGGACTGTAGTATCTACAGTTGAAAATCCATGTATGAGTAGACACATTAATTCCAAATCTGTTGTTCAAGGATCAAGTGTACTTGACATGTTTTTTCATTCTTAGCCACTCTATGAAACAGGTTTGTTCTTACCTCCATTTTACATATAAAGAACCCAAAGCACCACGAGGTTAAGTAACCTGTCTAGAGTTACACAGCAGATAGACTGGGTTTTTAATCCAAGTAGTCTGAAACTAAACCCCATGAAGAAATATTTCTATCTCTAACTAGTAATGAAAACAGGAAGGACAAGTAACAGGACCAAGGCTATACTTACTGCTGACAGAATTGAAATTTGATCTCACCAACATTCCAGTATGCTATGAGGATCAAGCACAGAAAAAAAAGGCCCATTAAACTGTTTGCTGTAAAGTGTAAATCTTAGTGGGCACCTGAGGTGGGCCCAGCTAGGTCAACAGTGAGAGAAGTCAGTTTGGCCCTCTGTCCATTTACAAAGAGAAAAGTTGTCCTTGCCATCTTAGGGCCTGGGTCCACACCAACAGTGGGGCCATGACGCTGTCTTGCTAAATACAGAGAATTTTACAGAGAACTAACTTCAAATGAGATCACTCTGTGACCACAATGGATCAAGACAAAACAAGATCACTCAGGAATCAGATCTGAGCACACATCAAAACATGAGCACTGTTGGGGCTCCTTTGACAGTTACAGCTTAGGTCTCACTTCATTCCTCTCGCCTTCAAGATAAGACCAGATCTGGACCTTGACTGTTTCCATATAGCCTTTGAGTGAAGACTGGTTTTTAACATTTTTTAAAGGTAAAAAATAAAAACAGAGAATAATATGTGAAAGAGACCACAGGTAAACTGCAAAGACTAAAATGTTTTTTCCATCTGGCCATTACAGAAAAAGTTTATCAACCCTTGTGTGGGAGAAAATTAAAATATCCAATCATAGCTGAGAAAAGCTCCACATCCATAAATACTTCCTCAAATTACCTAAGTCAGGCCCCAAAGCCTACAGTAATCCTAACATCCTGTTAGAGATACTGTATAGATACACATAATGTATAGTCTTTCTTAGAGCAGTCAGTATGCCCAACTTCCTTTGACTAATAAATGTATCAAGAACAACAGCCAGCAAACTCAAGCCAAATCCTCTCTGTGGGCTGTTTTCCTATGACTTGAAAGCTATGAGTGATTTTTTGTAAATCAAAAGATTGTTTCAAATTAAATAAACATACGAGGAAGAGTATGTAACAGACACTATATATGTCTCACAAATGCTAAAATATCTCTTATTCGACCCTTCAAGAAAAATTTGCCAACTCCTGGTCAAGAACTATGAAGGGTCTGAGATTTTATTGTACTTACAAGCTGCCAAGCTAATTTGCATCAGTTTCATAGATGATGACAAGACACGAGATTCCTGGATCAGAGAAGGACTTTATTACTGGAATCAGTGGCTAGAATGTCTACATTGTAGCCTACCAGGCTCCTTCATCCATAGAATTTTCCAGACAAGAGTATTGGAGTGGGCTGCCATTTCCTTCTCCAGGGGAATTTTCCCAACCCAGGGATTGAACCCCAGGTCTCCTGCATTGCAGGAAGATGCTTTTCCATCTGAGCCACCAGGGAAGCCCCAAAATATCTCTTATTTGACCCTTCAAGAAAAATTTGCCAACTCCTGGTCAAGAACTGTGAAGGGTCTGAGATTTTATTGTACTTACAAGCTGCCAAGCTAAGTTGCATCAGTTTCATAGATGATAACAAGACACAAGATTCCTGGATCAGAGAAGGACTTTATTTCTGGAAGCAGTGGCTAGACTGTCAGCATGTTTACACTGGTTTCCTGAGTCCCAGTTCTAACAGGGAGATGTGGAGGGCCAGATGACACCAGTATGTTCAGGGTGTTGCTTTACAGGAAAAGAACCCAGGGCTAAGCATCCAGCACTTTTCGAGCAATAGCAAAGGTTATAACAAGATGCCATTAAACTAGTCTCCTTTGCCTGCCGGCTGAACAGAAGTGAGGTTGCAGTTACCTTGACATTTAGTTGCCTCTATTACTTTACACAAAAACTATTCAGAATCAGAAGATGGGTGAGCCTTGCAGTCTGGCACCCTCAGAAAGAACACACAGGGGCACCCAGGGCCCTTGGTGGACTGCCTCTCGCCTACAGTGGGCTCCTGGTGGTCACTCTTTGAAGGTCACTGACAGAAGTGAAATTTCCACCAAGATTGAGTTCAGATCTTCATGGCTACAAACATGACCCACAACTTTCTAGGTTGGACAGGTGAAATCTCTTCCATAGTCTCCTGATTAAAGCCCTCATTCCTGGGATGGGGAGGTAAACTGATGTTTAATTGAGGGCCTTCGTGTTGGGTTTTACTTTTTTTTCCTCGGAATTGAGTGTCAGGGGATCCTTCTGTTATCTGAGCAGAAGAGTATCTGTTATCAGATATCTGTTATCTGAACTGCTCCTTAGTAACATTGTTTTCTAGCTTTCTAACATTTTTTCCCCTGAGGCCTGTCTGCTTCTTTTGTTGTCTATTAGAGGGAAAGTCTATGGGAAGAGGACAGGCAGAGACCTCCTAAGTCTATGCTTGAGCTGGTCCTGGGCTGATGAGCATAGTCTTCTCGGACCAGTGTCTCTGAACCAACTTTGCCTCAAGTCTCTGTTTTAAAATTATAATTCCACCTGCTTCAAAGCAAGAGGTTTGTCCAACTTGTGTTTGGTGATGCTGAGCCTTTGGCCAACTTCCAGAGACGCAGCGTTGCACAAGCATATCTTTGGGGAACACTGCAGTTCTCATGGGTTCCTTGCAATCGAAAACTGCCACTTCCATGTCCCAAACCTTCTTCCTTCATGTTTCACACCACAATATTAACTCGTATGCTTAGCTTTCTAACTGGCATAGTTAGGAATATCTAGTCCAGATAAACAGTTAAAATATTAAAAAAAAAGTCGTCAAAGTCTTAGCATTTATTTTGTGAACACTGAGAAGTGTTTATACTGAATAGCCCCTAGTTATATACTTATAAGAATACAAAGCTTAAAGAAAAGAAGACATTATAGTATGTATTTTACATTTTAATTCACTATATAAAAATAATGTCAACACAATATTTTGTTTTATACAGGACTAGGGTTAAACTTCTCTTAAATTTCTTAAATTTACAAAGTTGGTTTAATGAGTTAAATGAATTATCGTTTCTACAACATGGTTAAAATTATATTCATACATGTGTGCATATATAAATACATACATAAAAATAAAATATATGTAATTGTATTTAACTAAATGAAATGGTAATAACAGATATCTTTTTCAATAAATTCTTAGAATGCTACAAATAATGAGGAATTAATGTGTTAGCTAAAAATCACAAATTCCATGTCTTAACTAACTTTAAGACATGAGACACAGAATTAAATTAATTAATAACTAATCTTTTGATGCCCAGACAATTTCTAAGTAAAAAGCAGAATGAAAAACAACTGGTTACTAACCATATTTTTAAAGAATATTTTAAAAAAATAACTCATATTTTTAGGTAAAGCAATGGATTAACAAAATACACAAATGTCTCTGGGTGGTATGTATGCTTATTTTTACTACCTCCAAATTATTAAAATGATATAAAAATGCACATTCATGGAGAAAAAAATTAGTGAGATAATTACTGGTTTCCTGTCCTCCGATATACTCTTTTTTAAAATTATTGTTTAAATTTTGGCTGTGCTAAGTCTTTGTTGTGGTGCATGGGCTTATTTCTCTAGTTGTAGCTTGCAGGGACTTCTTTAGTTGCTGTGCATGGGATTAGTTGCCCCATGGCATGTCAGATCTTAGTTCTCCCACCTGGGATCAAACCCAACTTCTCTGCATTGCAAGGCAGATTCTTAACCAATGGGCCACCAGGGAAGTCCCACTGGGCTTTATTCTACTAGTAGATTTCAAGTTGAGGATGGTTAGGAATTCTTTAGATGATAATGACTGGAGAAAATGAGCAGCTTTCATTCTAAGACCAACAAACATGGCTAATTTCTCAATATTTTTCTGTTTGTTGTTGTTCAGTTGCTAACTCATGTCTGACTCTTTGTGACCCCATGGACTGCAGCATGTCACGCTTCCCCGTCCTTTACTATCTCCCGGAGTTTGCTCAAATTCATGTCTATTGATTGAGTCAGTGATGCTATCTAACCAACTCATCCTCCGCGATTCCTTTCTCCTTTTGCCTTCAGTCTTTCCCAGCATCAGGATCTTTTCTGATGTGTCAGCTCTTCGCATCAGGTGGCCAAAGTATTGGAGTTTCAGTTCAACATCAGTCCTTCCAACAAATATTCAGAGTTGATTTCCTTTAGGATTGACTTCTTTGATCTCCTTGCAGTCCAAAAGGACTCTCAAAAAGGCTTCTCCAGCACCACAATTTGAAAGCATTAGTTCTTTGGTACTTAGCCTTCTTTATGGTCCAACTGTCACATCCGTATATGACTACAGGAAAAATTAATTTTCTAATTTTTCAGCTCTACAACTGACCTTGCCTTTTATTATATTTTGACAGCACCATTACTGAACCAACATTATTGGGGCAGTTTTAAGGGATTTAAAAACTAAATGATCTACAATTTTCAGCCCTTTGACTGTTACAGGCAATAGATTATTAATGCTATATCTCACTACATTAAGTATCATTACACTCAAGATGTGGAGAAATGGTACCCTCTCCTACACTGTTGGTGGTAATGTAAATTGGTGCAGCCACTATTGAGAGCAGTTTGGAGGTTCCTTAAAAAGGTAAAACTAGAACTACCACATGATCCAGCAATCCTACCCCTGGACATATATATGGAGAAAACTCCAATTTGAAAAGATACACGCACCTCACTATTCATAGCGGCACTATTTACAATAGTAAAGACATGGAAGCAACCTGAATGAATGGATAAAGAAGACATAGTATGCAATGGAATACTACTCAGCCAAAGAAATAATGAAATAATGTCATTTGCAGCAATATGGATGGAGCTAGACATGATCACACTAAGTAAAGTCAAAGAAAGACAAATAATATGACATCACTTACATGTGGAATCTAAAATATGATACAAATGGACTTATTTACAAAACAGAAACAGGCTTACAGACATAGAGAACAAACATGGTTATCAAGGGGGAAGGAGGGAGGGATAAATTAAGAGTTTAGGATCAGCAGATACAAACTACTATACATGAAACAGATAAACAACAAGGATTTACTGTATAGCCTAGGAAACTACATTCAATATCTTGTAATAAATTTTAATGGAATAGAAAAAAAGAATAATTACCCTTCAAAAAAACCCACATAATTTACCCCAAAAGAGAAACTGGTTTTGGTTATTGCTATAAAACTGAATGTTCGTGTCCTCCTCAAATTCATAAGTTGAAATTCTAACTCCAGAGTGATAGTACTAGGAGTGAGACCTTTGTGGGCGTGACTAGGACTTTAATCAAAAAGACCTCAGAGATCACTCTTCCCAGCAGATGAGGATGCAACGTGAAGACTTAGGTGTTTGAAGCAGCAAGCAGGCTCTCACCAGACACAGTCTACCGGTGCCTTCATTTTGGACTTCCCAGCCTTCAGAACTATCAGAAATAAATCTGTCTATAGGACACCTAGTATACATCATTCTCTTGTAGCAGCCTTAATGGACCAAGTCATCCTTTGTGTGGGAAATAAAGTTCAGTATCTTCTGAGGAGACTCTAATAGACTCTCCTAATAGATCATAAAACCCTGACTTCCTTGAATTCCTCTGTGGTGAGATAGTCAAGTAGTACTGGATGCTCTGATACAAGTATAAATAGAGTAGATAGTACTGGGGTTAAATAAAAAGGTTCTTTTTAACGTGTTTGGGGTGAAGTTTAGGAAAATACTATTGTAACAGGAAAATTTACAGAATAGTCAAAATTTCTCAAATTCAGCTGCAAAATGGCTGAAGAGTGAATACAGAAAAGTGAACCGCATTCTACAGATCTCTCTGCAGTGCACATAATGAAAACTGCTTTCTTTCAAATCAGGTAAAAGAATTTGGTTATGTCAATCACAAAGTTGACTTTTTCCCTTTTCTGCTATAGTAAGACATTTTAAAAAAAAATGGCCCATGGGATATGTTTAAGGTAGACATGCCACAGTAAACTGAATTTATATCAATAAACTGAGCTTGTGTCCTCTAACTCTCCTATTAGCAGCTCAGAAGACAGCTATTAAACTGTAGCCCCTTGAGGCTGGCCAGAGAGGACACAGAAAAAGCCACCATCTAAGGAACTGAGAGGGGGGAAGATCCAATCAATATTTATGATTTTTGATTTGTGTGATGCTTTTACCTTCCATGTTCTCCATTAACCAACTGATTCTGTGAGGTCAAAAGGCAGCTAACAAACACCAGTGCTCCGGCATTATCTTTGGCCCTTTTTCACTAGGCGAGTCCACTAAAAACACAAAATAAAAAATAACCCCCAAAGCAACACCTTTCCCTTCTATAGGGGTTTATCAAGAGGCCATTTGCTAGGTGGGTCCAACCTCGTCGGGACGGCAACCTTGGCTCTGTAAACCTCTCACCAGGCTGCAGCCTGGTTAAAGGAGAGGCCACACTGCACTGGCCAGCGGCCAACACTGCGGGGCCGTCGAGGAGCATCCATTGCGCGCCCTGGGAACTGACGTCCCAGATCCCCCGAGCAGGTGCGCGCGCACCTGTCGCCTGCCGCGTGCGCGCTGCGCGTGGTGGGGCGGGGCGGGGGCGGGGGAAGGGAGGATGAGGTACGTGCTGCCGCGCGTGCGCCGGGCAAAGCTCCCTGTACGTGCGCCGTACATGGGCGCTGCGTCCCCGCGCCCTACGAGTTGCGGGCCGGGAGTCGGCCCCGCGTGCCAAGTGGGAGTCTGGGCGGAGCGTTTCCCGGGCGGGCGCGGCGCCCCCCTGGCGGCGGGCGGCGGCGGCGGCGGCGCTTGCGGTCAGGCGTTCTCCGCGGGCAGCCCGCGGCGGGGCCTTGCCTCCTAGCGCGGGGTCCTCGGCGGCCTGGGTGGTTCCTTCCCCCGCTGCTGTCGTAGGCGCGGACGGCTGCCAGTGCGACTGCAGTTGGCTCGCGGCGGCGGCGGCGGCGGCGGCGGCGGCGGCCGAGGCAGAGGGGCGGGGGGTGGGGGGACTGAGGCGACAGGCGAAGGGGGCGGCGGGCGCGGCGGCGGCGGCGGGGCCCGGGGCCCGCGGCGGCGAGGGGGGCGAAGATGGCGGACGTGCTCAGTGTCCTGCGACAGTACAACATCCAGAAAAAGGAGATTGTGGTGAAAGGGGACGAAGTGATCTTCGGCGAGTTCTCCTGGCCCAAGAACGTGAAGACCAACTATGTGGTTTGGGGGTGAGTCTGCTGCGGCGGGGGCTAGGGCTGGGCGCCCCCCGGGTCCCCGTCTCTCTCGAACCCCTCCCCCCGCTCCCCTTGCGGGTGGAGGAAAAACGGGTGCTCCGGGGAAAAGTTTTCCCGGGAGCAGAAGTTGCAGCTCCTCTGTGAGGAGGGCGCGGGAGGAGCGGCGTCCGGAGGGGTCTCTCCGCGGCTCCGTGTGGAGGTCTCTGCCCCTGTGTGTGGAGAGCCGACTGGGTGCATAGGTGCATATGAAGGAGCGCCCCGCCGGGTCCTCGGGCGGCTCTTTTTGTCCTTTAGTTGTTGTTTTTAATCTCTCTCGGAGGCTCTTCTGCGATGGTCTCTGCTGGCCCTTTGCAGCTCCTGGTCGGTTCCGTCTCCTTTCGCGAGTCCCTCAAGCAGAGAGAAGGGAACCCACTCCGTCAGGTTAGGACGGGAAAGATATCGGCGACCTGGGACGGGTCGTCGGAATCTGTTGGAGGTGAAGGCAGGGGTCTCCCTCAGGGAGAAAGTTCCTGCTGACATGAAGTCAACTTTGCCATTCTAAGTGGGGAACGGATAGAGTGTGCGATTGTGTGGGAAATGTTTGTGAAGAGTGTGTGTCTGGGAATCATGATCCCAGGGTTGCCCGAGTTTAAGTCCTTAAGGAAGACACCCGAAGGGAGGTCTGTGGGTAACCTACATGGGAAAAGTATCTGAAAAAGAATAATACATGCATATATATTTCAAAAGAAAAATAGTTCTGATCATCGTGAGGGTTTTTGAGTGAACTCTCTCTCAGTGGCGTTTCATTTGGATAGCTAGAGCCCTAGACGAAAACTTCCGTACTTATTTTGCTTGATTGAATGGGAGCAGTGGGCTTTAGGAAGAGCTGATGAAAAGCTAGGGGAAGTTTAGTTCCTTGGGTTTTATTTATTTAATTTTTTTGGCATCTTGGGCTGCTTATGGTTTAATTAGCTTTGGGCAGATGGGTAAAATCATTCTGAGTTTTCTGTTTTGTTTTGTTTTTTTTTCTTTCAAAAGGAACTTGCACAGGCAGATTTACATTTTAAAAACAAATTAACAGCTTATGTGAGGAAAAGTCTATTTGATTTGGGGAGTAACAAACTGGAAGAGGTTAGGAGTCCTCTGCCCAACACATTGTGTAGGAGCTCAGCGCTGATTGGATTTTTAACTGGTTTTTCTTTTAAAAATGGTTGAGTATTCACAGTATAAAGTTGTTCAGTCCGAGAACTGGAAAATATTTTGAAAACCTGAGTCGGTGCCTCAAAGGAGGTTACTTCAGTCAGAGTGGAAGAGATGACACATAACTTGATAAGAATTGAATTCCAGTTCCTAAACAGAGTAATCACTTCTAACTTGGAAAGTTTTCATAGAAGTGTGTTTGGCCTGTGGACATGCTAGGTTTTTCTTGAATAAATGAATGAACAAATGTTAAGGAATGGATAGGAATTCTGAGGGCGAAGTAGTGGGCTAGGTCTTTCCAGCTGAGGGAAAGGCATGCTTAAAGACCTGAGAGCTGGAAAGGAAATGTTTTGATAGCTGAGTGAAGCCAGTAGTAAGAAAAGAGTGCTTAGAACAGTAGATTTCAAACTTTTGCAGCAGTGAATCCCACCAGTACATGTATTTTCATTGAGTGTTATTCTCTGTGTTTAAGGAAATGCACACATATGCATGACATTAATATTTACCCTTACTGAATGCAGTGCAGTCTGGTTTTTTTTTTTTTTTTAAATATATCACGAAGAGATACAACTTGTTACTCATGTATTATCTACTTCATAGTACAGTGATTGATAAGTGATACGTGGTTTGAAATATATTGATTTAGAGAAAAAGTGGAAATACAGGCTAGAAAAAATAAGTTTGGGACTGATTATATTCGGCCATATTCAGATGAATTTAAACAATACGTTGATATTTCTAGATGGGGAGAATGTAATAGGGCAGTGGGATTGGACATTAACATTTGTTGAGCAAGTAGTGGTATGTATTTGCATGAAAGGGCTTGCACTCCTGGGTGACTGTTTTATCACAGGTAGAATTAGTTTTGGTTTTACATCACTGGTTTAATTTGAGAGAAGTCATAAGAATCATATCTCTGAAGTTGTAGTGTTAAAGAATGTTAGTAAGGATGTTTTCTCAGCATAATCTTACTTAGAAGACATGATAAGTTTATTGCAAGTTTAGCCTAAGTGACTTGTATGCTTCTTTTAATCAGTTTGTTTCTTTTATGGATCCTTCCTAACTGATTAGGTTTCTCTATTAACAAAGCCCAGAAACTAATTTGGACCAAATTATAAAAAGTCTGTAGTAATAAAGTTTAAATAGTGCTTTCCTTACTTCTTGCTTTTTGTCATTGTTTGCATTTGTGTTCCTTTTGCCCAAATGACATTTTCACTTATTAGATTTCATACTCTTAAGAATATTTTTCTTTGGATAGCACCGTGTGTGTAGATAATGCTATATGATTAAGCCCAAGGAGTTGTATTAGAATTGTGGGTAAAAATCTTGTCTTAATCATTTCAGGACTGGGAAGGAAGGCCAACCTAGAGAGTACTACACATTGGATTCGATCTTATTTCTGCTTAATAATGTGCACCTATCTCATCCTGTCTATGTCCGACGTGCAGCTGTAAGTAGAATTCATTTAGAGACTTGTTTGAATTTGATAGTTGATCCTATTTGGTGATAACTTCTCTCATGAGTTTCAGATCAAAAGAATAAAAGGTTTATCTGTAAGAAAGTCTCCCAGAGGGTCAAAGTTAGATCAATTTATGTGGATTTTTAAAAATTTGTGTGTGTTTTTTTTTTTTTTAAACTTGTGAGGGAGTTTCAGAGCTGTTTTTTTAGGGATGTTTTAAAAATTGTGTAAGCCTGTGGGAAGACCCTGATATTCAGAACTCTAGTTTCAGTTCAGTTCAGTTGCTCAGTCATGTCCAACTCTTTGCAATCCTGTGGACTGCAGCACGCCAGGCTTTCCTGTCCATCACCAACTCCTGGAGCCTACTCAAACTCATGTCCATCTTATTGGTGATGCCATCCAACCATCTCATCCTCTGTCATCCCCCTTCTCCTCCTACCTTCAATTTTGCCCAGCATCAGGGTCTTTTCCAATGAGTCAGATTTTCACATCAGGTGGCCAAAGTATTGGAGTTTCAGCTTCAGGATCAGTCCTTCCAATGAATATTCAGGACTGAACTCCTTTAGGATGGACTGGTTGGATCTCCTTGCAGTCCAGGGGACTCTCAAGAGTCTTCTCCAGCACTACAGTGCAAAAGCATCAATTCTTTGGCACTCAGCTTTCTTTGTAGTCCAACTTTCACATCTGTACATGAATACTGGAAAAACCATAGCTTTGACTAGATAGACCTTTGTTGTCAAAATAATGTCTCTGCTTTTTAATATGCTTTCTAGGTTGGTCATAGCTTTTCTTCCAAGGAGCAAGCATCTTTTATTTCATGGTTGCAGTCACCATCTGCAGTGATTTTGGAGCTCTAGCTTAATCTAAAAAAAATACACGATTTTTGGCATCAAAAAGAGTCAAATTTAGTAGACAGCTTTTTCCCTCCCCCCCTCTCCCCCCCCTTTTTCAGGGATTCTAGTTCCCTGACCAGGGATCAGACCCATACCCCCCTGTAGTAGAAGTGTAGAGTCCCTTCCACAGGACTGCTGGGAAGTCCCAGCAGATAGCTTTTAAAATGAATTTTTAATCAACAAACTTTCTTCATTATTGATAAATTTATTTGTTCTCAGATGCTTGAAAGGTGCCTGCTTTCTGCCTTAGAGTGCTTGAACACTGCTTCTCTGAACAGAAAATACATATTTAGTGTCACATGTGTATTGAAAAATGCAATATGTGGGGTGAAACTATTTGTGACTTGGGAAATTGTGGTATAAAATAGTAGCATCTATAAAGAGCAGCAGCTCTGTAAAGCTCTGTTAACTCAGATGTTTAAAAATGAAATCAGGCACTGATTAGAATGTTGAAACAACTTTTTCTGACTCGTAGCCCCTATTTTCTGTTGGTGATAACGTAATACATAATTCATTAGTGACTAAATGATCAAGTATATTATCAAACTTAGATACAGTAATTTAAAGAAAATTAATTCAAATCTTTTAACTGTTAATGGTAGTCCATGTAGACTAGTTTTTAAAAACAAGCCCCCAAAACCTGGGCGCTCTTACTTGTTTATACTCATTAGCAGAAATTAAAATTTAACCTAACTTTTAAAAAACAAATTAATTTCAAGTGACTAAATATTTTTTATCTCGTGTCATCAAGGTGTCTGTGCAGAATATTTGATGCAGTTAAATATGGTCAGTATTCAGTATAAGGTAGTTAGCCAAAATATTAAGGGTGCTTATTTGTTGTTGCCTATATAAAGTAACAGAGTTTGTAACTGTATAATCCTGTAACCAGCTTTTCCCTGTACTCTGCTATTGTTTGCTTACATTATGAAAACTATGGGGAAAACTGTAGTAATGACACAGTTCATTGACTTTATCGTCCAAGGATGACTTGGTGCCTAAAGTATACCGTTTCATTTGTTTTGCTCACCTCTTTACAAATTGCTAATACAAGAGAATAAAGGAAAACTACTCATTTAGCACAATAGATACATTTTCCAGATTTAATTTTCACTCTTTTTCTCCTGCTTACAAAATTTATACATACTCAACGGTAAGAAGAGAGATCTGTAATGTAGAAAGTAAACAGCTGTCATTAACATTTTACTGTATAGTCTCCTAATTTTTTTCCCATGCCTAAACCACACATACCTGTTTTTTAGTCATTTTCTTTTTTTCTTTATTGAAGTGTAGTCAGCATTCATAGTAGTTTCAGGTGTACAACATAGTGACTCTACAGTTATATACATTGTGACTTGATCACCACAGTAAGTCTAATTAGTAACTGTCTGTCATCATACAACATCTTTACAGTATTATTGACTATATTCCTCATGCTATGCATTACATTCCCATGACTTCATAATTGGATTGATTGATGTTTGATATTGAGTTGTGTGAGTTACTCTATTTTGGAGGCTAATCCCTTATTGAATATATTGTTTGCAAATGTCTTCTCCCATTCAGTAGGTTGCCTTTTCATTTTGTTGATGGTTTCCTTCATGGTGCAAAAGCTTTTAGTTTGATGTAGTCCATTTGTTTCTTTTTTACTTTGTTGTCCTTGCCTGAGGAGGCAGATCCAGAAAAATACTGCTAAGATTCATGTCAAAGAACACAGTGCCTGTTTTCTCCTGGAGTTTCATTGTTGTATTTAATCCATTTTGAGTTTATTTTTGTATATGTTATAAGAAAGTGGCCCAGTTTGATTCTTGTTCCTGTAATAGTCCAGTTTTCCAAGCACCACTTATTGAAAAGCCTGTCTTTTCCCCAGTGTATATTCTTGGGACATGTACTTATTGTTAATTATGAAAATTTAGTTTTAGTGGCTAATTTAGTTTATTTGAAAGAGTTCAAGTACCATATTTTGAGGAGGTGTGGTTAGGGTGTGAGAAACAAAAGCACTTTGGAAACCTTAAATAAAATGAGCAGTCTATGGGTCTAAATCCAAAACATCATGAGTAGAATTAATAAATACTTAGAATAATCCAAGGGAAAAATAAGAATATAATTGGTATTTTGAAGAGGGTTAGGATTATTGTTTTATTTCTAATGATTATCTTTTGTATATGTTACTGAAATTTTGAATATGTTACTGGAACTGAGAATAAAGTTACCAAAAATTAATATGCTTAAAAATTTTCAGATTTTATTAGATTTGTTCAGCCTGGTTATTTTTTAGAAATATGATTCTAATATATGTTGCCAAGATAAGTTGGAATAAAATTCAGATGTTTAAAGTTGTTCAACTTTACTAAGGTTTCTTAAAATTGTTGTTGATTTGATATCGGTTTTAAAATTTTGGCTTTAGACTGAAAATATTCCAGTGGTTAGAAGACCTGACCGAAAAGATCTACTTGGATATCTCAATGGTGAAGCATGTGAGTAATTTTTAAGTTGCTCTCACTCTTAAACAGGAGTTCGTTTCCACTCCCTGTGAAATAAGAATCAGTGGGGAGAGATTGTGAATTCTCATTATAAACTTCCCCTACCTGCAACTCTGTCCACATGCTGCTTTCTCTTTCCTATTACCGTGTATGCACTTTACTCCTAGGACCAGCTAGCCCTTCCCTGCATGTGGAGTCATCGCCTTTTGCACTCTCAGAGACTTTTCCTTTAAATTGTTGCTTCTCTCTTGCATCATCAGTTCTCTTCTGAATTATTCCCTTTAGGATGTACACGGTAATGTCTCTCATTAAAAACTTTTAACTCCCTCCTTCCTGTTCGCTGGGCTTTCCAGGTGGCGCTAGTGGTAAAGAACCTGCCTGCCAATTCAGGAGATAGGTGCAGGATCTATCTCTCCGAGTAGGAAAGATCCCCTGAGGAGGAAATGGAAACCCACTCTAGTATTCTTGCCTGGAGAATCCCATGGACAGAGGAGCCTGGTGATACAGTCCCTGGGGTTGTAAAAAGTGGGGCACAACTGAACAGACTTAGCACACACACGCTTCCTATTCTCTACTGCTCCATTTTTTTTTTCTCCTTTTATTACAGAATTCTTTGCAAGAGTTGCGTGGTATCACTGCTTCCTCTTTACCTCTGATTCTCTCTTGAGTCTACTCTTCCTCACTGTCTCACTCACATCACTCTTATAAGGTCAATGCTGACGCATGATTGGCAGATCCTTTGGTCTTTGCTTTTCACAGCTAACCTGACCTCAGTAGCATTTGATACTGTTGACTGCTTACTCCCCTTTGGAAAGCTTTTCTTGGCATTTGGGGCAACAGACTCTTGAGGTTCTCTTTCTACTCATTGTCCACCTCACTTTTTTTTTCTTGATTCCTTATCTCCAACATAGACGTTTTACTGAGCTTCACATTTATAAATTCACTGTCAGCATCTTCTCTTGGGTATTGAACAGGTGTCTGAAATGTAACATATCCTGAATAGAGTGCTGACTCCCTCTTACCCTTCTCGCCACAGACAATGAAAGAGCAGGTGTGGTCTCCCAGTGTTTCCATCTCAGCAAATGGTCCCCCATTCATGTAGTGGCTTAGGCACAAACCCTGGAGAAATCTTTGATTCCTATTCTCTCACCGCTCACATCCTTTCCACCAGCAAGTCCTTTCTTTATCTTTGAAAGTATGACAGGTTCTTAGCATTGTATAACCAGCCTGATCCACTGTCTTCCTTAGACCATTGCACAGCCCTCTTGCAGGTCCTTGCTGTTCATTTCCTACCATGTAGTCTCTGCTCACCACTTACAGGGACCCGTTTTTGAAGAGCATCTGAACTTGATTGTGTCACTCACCTGCTCAAGGCCATCCTGTGCGTTACCATCACACTTGGAATACAGCTCATCCTCCTTCCCTGACCTGCACAGTCATGCTTCTGCTCATCTCTGTGACCTCATTGGCTCTCAGTCTTCCTGGTTCTTTTAGCTTTTTTTGTCTTTAGATCCTATGCACTTGCTATTCCGAACTCTGTGTTACATTTTGTTTTACATTGTCAAATGGCTCACTACTCGCCACCCGATTCAGAGCTGAGCTCTAATGTTGACCCCTCATGAATTAATACGTACATCTATATTTTTATTTATGTTTTCATATACTTCTACATACCTACGTTGTAATATGTGAGAATATGTTCTTTGTAGTTGATTTTGGTCAGATTGTAAGTTAAATGGTCAAAAATAGTTTGTTCTCTTACATAACTTTTTATCACAGATCAATCTTTTATAATAAAATATTTCTACAAGCTTGCTTTAAAACTTAGTTTTTTAAGAGACATAATCCTATATTAAGTAAGAAATGTAACAGATCTTGAGTATTTCCCTTGCATAATCTTACATGTTCAAATATTTATCTTTTGCATATTTTTTAAATCTTCAGCAACATCGGCCAGTATAGACAGAAGTGCCCCTCTAGAAATAGGTCTGCAGAGATCTACTCAAGGTATGTCTTGTTTCATGTTTATACTGAACTTTCAAACACCTGTCCCCAAACTGTACATTTATTTCTTTTTTTCTTACAGTCAAACGAGCTGCAGATGAAGTTTTGGCAGAAGCAAAAACCACGAATTGAGGTAATGGAACTTTATTTTTAAAGTGATTTTTTTTTTTTTAATGGAGATTGAAATTGTGTAGTAGTAAGAATTCTTAAGAGCTTTTTTTTCTTGAAAAGTGGTTATATTTACAGTTGATTAATAATTAGCTTGAGCTCTTATATTCTATAAGATCTCTCACATATAGGCTGTATGATGGACAAATTATTTTCTTTGCTTTTATATCCTTGTTGATGGAAGTGTTGGACTAGATGAGTAGTCAGAGCCTTTTCTATAAAGGGCCAGAGAGGCCCTCCTTCAGGCTTTGGGGCCTTGTCTTCATCCAGCTCCTCCCCTCTGCACTGTAGGCAGAGCAGTGCATGAATGACGAGACGAGGCTGGACTCCAAAAAACTTCATAAAACAGGCGATGGGCCAGATTTGGCCTTTGTGTTGTGGTTCATTTTCCCTTGGAATAAGGTGGTATGGGAGTTTGCTCCCCTCTGAAGAGCTGTGAACAGTTGCTTTTTCCAATGTTGACTTATCAGGTTAGATGATTTGGTCATATTTATTTTATAGCCAGCAAGTGGAATATTACTGTTGGTAAACAAGGACAGTTCATGTTGAATAGAACCCTGTAAGAAATGCAGTTAATGTTGAAAAGATAATTTATTAACTAGCTCAGTTGTCTTAAAACTGTACAAAGTTTTAAAATGTTAGGAATTTAAGTTGTATAATTACAGTACTGTTTATTTAAGTTTGTAACAAGCCTCAGATCAGTTACATATAAACACTCTGAAAATGGAAGATAATGCATTAGAGGCTTGCTTAAAATCTCAGAAATGATTAAATCGGCTATAAATAAATGACCAGTATAGGAATAACACTTATAATCATTGGTAGGGTTAACATTACTAGAAACCGTAAGTCTTTTCATTCGACACTTGTGTAACAGTCAAATAGCTGTACCTTTTGCCTGCTTCATGGACAGCAAAGCATCCACAGTTAGAGAAGGATAAGGAAAGTAACTCTTAGGGGCAAGGTTGGTTGGTAAATACATACAGTAGAGTCACTGACAAAATTTGATACTAAGATTATGTAATTTTGCTTCAGTGTACTCTGAGACTTGTTTTTTCAGATAATGATAGAGATAATTAGCTCATTGTTGTTATTCTGCACTAGGTGATACTCTATGTACATTATTAACTCCTGTAATCCTCACCATCACCTCCTGAAGTTGGCAGTACCACACATGTCATCTGTGAGCTCACAGACTCAGAGAGCAGTGACTTGCTGGGGAGCACATAACCGGGACTAGAGCCCAGGCAGTCTGGCTCCTGGCTGCTCCCCTCTGCTGGGTACAGAATTTGTGACAGCAAAACTGAAATTTTCCACAACTCTGTGTGTGTGAAAGGAGGTTGTAACACATTGTGTACAAAATAAGTGAATTTAAAGACATGATTTATTGGGGGAAAACTGAAATTCTTGGTTTAATTATTTGAAAGAATTGACTATCTCAGAATTGCAGATTTGTTAGAATTCTGATAACTTTAAAAATCAATAAGAAATAGCATAAAATTATTTCCAGAGTATTTGTAGAGTTAAAATGAATTACATGAATAGCCATATTACACACTGAGAGTTTTCAGTTTAGTAAATATCTGTTGAGGGCCTGCTAGGCACTATGCCAGCAGAGAGAAACCTTGTGATCTGATTGAAAGCTAGGCTGCAGTTGTCTTTAAAATTAGTCTCTTAAGGAACTTGAGTAATATGTATTAAACTTTTATTTTAGATGTAATTTAACACATTTGTTGAGATATTAATCTTTTCATTCACCCCTGCAAGATGGCTGTTTTAAGTTTAACACTGTTAGAACACAGAGCAGGACGTTTCTCTGAATCTGTAGAATCTACTGATGGATTTTATACAATTTCATATTCGCTAGCCATAGACACTGACTCTGGTTCTCAGTTTTGTCATTTGTTGAATGTAGGCATTGAACTAAATCAGAGTTAGTAAGTTTTGTTTTTAAGTAACCAAACACTTTTCAGACTTAACTTTTACCTGAGATTCTAGTATCTAAATAAGGTAGAAGCTGAGTTGCAAAGGTTGAAGTCAGGTATGAAATGGCTCATGGCACTTTGTAGGAAGCGCTTGGTGTTCTGAAGAAGATCCTTTGAAAAACATTCAGCTTTCACTTCTGGTGTTCTATGCTAAAAGATTCAAGACCTGGGGCAACATACGAAAACCATCTCGATCCAAGATGAAAGTTTTGACTGTGGTGAAGGCTCCTCATCCGTTCAGTTCAGTCGCTCAGTCGTGTCTGACTGTTGGTGACCCCATGGAATGCAGCACGCCAGGCCTCCCTGTCCTTCACCATCTCCCAGAGCTTGCTCAAACTCACGTCCATTGAGTCAGTGATGCCATCCAACCATCTCATCCACTATCATCCCCTTCTCCTCCCACCTTCAGTCTTTCCCAGCATCAGGGTCTTTTCCAATGAGTCAGTTCTTCGCATCAGGTGGCCAAAGTATTGGGGTTTCAGCTTCAGCATCAGTCCTTCCAATGAACATTTAGGACTAATAAAATTTAGTTACTTTTCTGAGGAGAAGGAATTTTTGTTGTATATTGTCTTTCCGAGTAAGAGTAGCTATGATATATTATAAAAGAACCCTTAATCATAGGAAAAACTTACTAAAGTTTACTTGTAAGCTTTCAGTTCTAATCTTAGGTGCTCCAGCATACATTTGTTACCGTTTTTATGTTCAGTTCAGTTCAGTTGCTTAAGTCGTGTCTGACTGCGACCCCTGGATTGCAGCACACCAAGCCTCCCTGTCCATCACCAACTCCCAGAGTTTACTCAAACTTATGTCCATTGAGTTGGTGATGCCATCCAACCATCTCATCCTCTGTCGTCCCCTTCTCCTCCTGCCTTCAATCTTTCCGCATATCAGGGTCTTTACCAATGAGTCAGTTCTTTATGTAATTAGAAGTATTATAAAATTGACCCAAGGCCAGTGATGCCTGGGACTTTTACAGGTGGGAACTTTGGCAAAAGTTACGTGCAGTGTTTGTTTTTTTTGTTGTTCTAAAAGTTAAGCAAAATTTTAAAATATTTGCTGACTGATTATTTTCAGGATGAAGAGTGTGTCCGCCTTGATAAAGAGAGATTGGCTGCTCGTTTGGAGGGTCACAAAGAAGGGATTGTACAGACTGAACAGATCAGGTAAGAATTTTTTTGATAGGAAATAGGCATTTTAGGCAATATATATAAGTGTATGTGGAAACAGGGATATTAACATGCTGTCTACATGTATTACATTCTTCAGTGTGTGTCTCCTTGCTCTCAGTTTGAAAGAAGACGCTCGAGCAATTTTTATGATAGAGGATTGGAAGCCATTGTGCTTACGCTTTCTGGAAGTTTCTTGATTCTGTTACCATATTGATCTTTTTAAAAATTATTCCATAATCCAGCCACTCATTTGTCATGAAATCTCTTATTGGTTTATAGCAGTGATTAGCAGACTTCTCCTGTGAAGTACCATATGTTAAATATTTACATTTAATGTGATTATTAACATGCTTAATTCTAGGTCAATAATTTGCTGCTGTTTTCTGTTTATCTCTTTGTTCTTTTCAAAATTTTGTTCCCTAAAAATGGAAATTAACTTAATTTTGGATTAAATGAATATTTGCTGTGATTCTGTTCTGCCCTTTCGTTGGCTGAGTAGTGTGTGCTGCTGTTCTCCTCGATGGTTGCTGGGGTCCATTGTGTGTGGTGTGTGGCCTCACAGTCTGCCTGCAGGGTCTGCCACCTCGTGTGCAGTGGGGGGCCTCAGCACCAGGGGCCTCCTGTTCTCTCGGCATTTGTGCTGCTCTTGTCATACGTTGTACTCATAAACACGTGTTCCAGACATCACAGTACACTGTTCTCACTCTTGTTTAAACATCTAGGGAAAATGCTGAGTACTATTTCCACGCCTCTTCTTCCCTGTTGTAGACTTGTGTACCCATTTTTTTTTCTCTTTGGCCTGACTGACTTACTGTTTTTGTTTTTTAATTTAATGTTCTTTTAACATTTATTTCTGTTTAGGACTGCTGGTGTTTCTTTCAACTTTTTATTTCAGAAAAATCTCCCCTACCCCCTTTTTAAAAAATTTTCACTAGATATGGAATTCCAGACTACCTCTTTTTAAAGTGTGATATACCACTGTCTCCTTGATCACGTTGTTTTTGGTTAAAAATCTGCTGTTGCCCCTTTTTTTTTTTTTGGTGGCACCTTGTGGCTTGTGGGATCTTTGTTCCCTGATCAGAGATTGAACCTGGGGTCCTTGGCAGTGAAAGTATGGAGTCCTGACCACTGAACCACCAGGGAATTCTCTTTGTGTCTTTAAATGTGGCTTTTTTTCCTTTGACTACTTAAAAAGTTTTCTATATTGTAGGTTTGGAACTATTTAATTATCACATAACTTGGGAGAGTGTTCTTCATGTTTCTTGTGCTTGAGTTTTTAAGGGGATTTTTGGGTTCATAATTTTCAGTGAATTTAGAAAAGCTTTTATTCTGCTTCCTCAAATTTTTGTTTTTTTCTTTTTCTCCCCTCTTTCTGACCTAATTACTCGTACTTGTAATTGTTCAACAGCTCACTTATGTTTTTTTCTTTTTTGGATTGATTCTTTTTTCTGTTCATTTTGGATAGTTTCCATAGTTCTGTATGTAGTTCTCTAATTTTTCTTATGTAATTATATTCATATCATATTGGTAGTCTCGAACATTGTATTTTTTACCTTTACAAGTTAAATACACAGTCCATGTCTCTCTTTGTTGCATGTATGGAATAGTTGTATTATTTTGGTGCCTTTGTCAGTCCTGCAGTGTTTTTCAGTTTAGAGTTCTCCTCATTCTGGCTCACATTTTCCTGCTCCTTTACATGCCTTGTACTGTTTGGATACCAGACATTGTGCATCTTACGTTGTTGAGTGCTGGATGTTTTTGTGTTTTTCTAAATTTTCTTTTGTTTTGGGACATAGTTTGTTCCTTTTGAGTCTTGTTTTTTTAATTTATAAAGAATTATTGTTTGAATAGTGTTTAGTTAGGGTTTAAGAATTGTTGTTTGAACAGTGTGTAGTTAGAGTATTTACTGCTCACCGTTGTTGAGACAGGACCGTTTTGACCATTGCTCCATCTAATGCTGCATAAATAGGAGGTTTTCAGTCTGGCTGGTGGGACTAGGGTTCTGCTCTTCCTCCTGTGTGGGTGCTGGACTCCGTTTCCTCTAGGTGGTTCTGTTCCTCGCTTTAGTTTCCAGCTGCTTATGGGCTAATCAGTAATCTGCCAGAGTACTTGAGAGGTCTTGTGCAGCTCTCTCTTCTCAGGCACTCTGGCCTGTGAGTTCGTGTACTCTTTGATCTTGCTGGAATCCCAGCTCTGTTTTCCCAAATCAGGATATATGGTAAGTTTTGCCTGAGTTCTCCTTCCTGTGCCGTGTTGGGAACTTTCAAGGCTGTAAATTGCAACCTCCATAGGGCTTACTTAGTTTTCATGTGTGAGAGATCACTGTCTTCCATTACTTGATAGATATTGAGTAAACTATTGTTTCATATATTTTGACTGATTGTTTCAAGGTAGGAGGATTAACCAGTCCCTGTTACTTCATCTTGGCTGGAAGTAAAGCTCCAGAGCTTGTCCAGTGCACGTTTTGATTATAGTTTGGAAGTGTTTGAATTTGGCTCAAGGTATGCCGGTATGCTTTTGATTTTAAGGGAAAGTTGCATAGTGTTATATAAAATGAGTCAAATGCTGATACATATTGAGCATCTGCTGTAAAGTACTTTCATACCTAATGGAAATAAAATAGCATACTGCATAATACTACCGTGTTTAAACCTGCAGGAATTCCTGTCTTTTCCCCACATGTTGTTTAAACGTATTTCAAGATTGTCATCTTGTGATTAGAGTAATAATTTTATCAACTGCAGTTAAGGTATCCAAACTCTTTTTCTTGTTTTTACGTTGTGAGAAATAACACTAAGCATATGATTTTAATGAAGTCTATACTTTCATTGTTAAGTCTTTTTTTTTTTTTGATTACTTCTGAAAGCATAGCTTCTGTTGGCTGTTTCAGTGCTTTTTGAAAATGAAGTAAAAGAAAGAAAATGAGAACTTCAAAGTATTGTTTTATCTTCCAGACTTTAAAAGGGGTATATGTTTATGTGGCACATAAATGGCTCTGTCAGCTGTAAAATTGATATGTTGTATATTATAACATAGATTGAAACCTTGAAATAAATTTCAAGGAAAACCTAAACTTTGGATTCTTTACAGAGTGAAATTTTTCCCCCTGCCTTTCAAGGTGTTGTGTACACATGCTTATGGGTGTGTGTGTGTGTGTAATTTGTATGCAGGATGGGGAGGGTTAGCAAATAAGTCTCATAATAAAAGGCATTTTTGTGGAGGGAGAGCAGAGAAAGGTTTATTACAGGGCCACACAAGAAGGACAGTGGCTTGTGCTCAGAAAACCCAAACTCTGATGGCTTTCAGCAAAGTATTTTTAAAGACAGAGGGAGGGAGCGGTGTCCCAGGGTATGTGATCGGCTTGTGCAGAATTCTTTGACTGGTTGATGGTGATCAATCTAAAAGGCTATATTAATGAATTATTTGGGTAGGGGAAGAGATTTTTAAAAATGTGAAAAATATCGTGCATCGTTCTTCCTAAAAATTACTAATTTGCTTATAGTGTAGTATTTTTATGTGGACTCTTATTACATGGTTATGTTATCAAGTGTGTCAGTTTTATATATATGGAGGAAATCTTAATTATTGCCACTTAAAGTGTTATTACCAGGAAGTTATAAATGTAGCAAAGTATTTTATAGTGTGCTCAAGAGATCCTTGCTGTGAATATTAAAAAGACGTTGCTTTCAGGTCTTTGTCCGAAGCTATGTCAGTGGAAAAAATTGCCGCAATCAAAGCCAAAATTATGGCTAAGAAAAGATCTACCATTAAGACTGACTTAGATGATGATATAACTGCCTTAAAACAGAGGAGTTTTGTGGATGCTGAAGTAGATGTGACCCGAGATATTGTCAGCAGAGAAAGAGTGTGGCGGACGCGAACAACTATTTTACAGAGCACAGGAAAGGTAATTAAAAATATTCCACTTCTTGTTTGTTAGTGTCTGTGTGTATTTCAACTACAGTTGATTTTAAAGTTGGTTAAAATTTCCTGTGAGGAGGAAGTTTTTTGTTTCTAAGAGAGCAGTAATCATTTAGTTTTCTAACCGACCTGTTTACCATTCCATGCTAGTGTATGATTGGTGGTTGGTCACCAGAGAAGCTGATGAAAAAATCTGAGTCAAAGTGCGAGTCCCTTTCTTTCCACCTTGTTTGTAAATCCAAAGAGATTTACAGTTTTCTTATTGGTGAGATTTTTTGCTTAAACCCAATGAACAGGGAATCTTGATGGTAAGCTCTCTGGTCATTAATACCAATATTATTTTTTTTCCTCACAAAGTAGAGAACTTAATGAAATGGTGTGTGTATTTGATACATTCTCTTCTGTTGGGTGGTTGTGGCAGTGTTTGCTGGTTCCTCGTTAATGGAGTTGTTTTGTTTTTGGCTGCAGGATGGTGGGTTTTCTTCATTTCCTTTCCCCCTTTTTCCTGCCTCCTTCTCTCTCCTGTCTTCTTCTCTCGTTTCCCATTCGTGATTATAAATAACTGCATTAAAAAACATCCTTGTACATACACCTTCATGCATTTATGACTGCATAGCAGAGACTTTAATGCCTAGAAGCCAGTTGCTGGTTAAAGGAGAATGTACTTTAAATTCTGAAAGAGAAACTGGATATTCAGTGTCTTAATAGATCTCCAAAAAGGTTGAATCCGCTCTGTTTCACTTACCTGTTTTTACTTCTTTTTTTCTCCTACACATCTGAATTTTCTCTTAAATGTTAATTCTTCACTGAGACACAGTTCACAGTGATGATTTGGTGAGAAGACTTTTTAGAAATTGTGAGATTATTGATGAAAGTGAACTTCTTCATTGGTCTTGGCAGACTCACTTTGCACATTTTTTGGATTCTGGCCCTAAGTTCACTGTGCCATTTTAGAATAGCTACTAGAAGGAATATATATATGAAGGGAAGAATTTTTTTTCTCTTGTACTTTGACTTGTTTTGTAGAGCAGTTGATGTCAAGATTAAGAATCATTCTCCAGAGCTTAGAATTATGAAGAAATCTGAAAACACGAGTAAACCTTAAGTTTGTATTTAAGTGATCTGTTGATGAAAGAAAGTGAAAGTCGCTCAGTGGTGTCTAACTCTTTGTGACCCCATGGACTGTATAGTCCATGGAATTCTCCAGGCTAGAATACTGGAGTGGGTAGCCTTTCCCTTTTCTAGCAGATCTTCCCAACCCAGGAATCAAACCCAGGGTCTCCTGCACTGCAGGCGGATTCTTTACCAACTGAGCTATGAGGGAGCCGTTATAGATAGATCTGTTGATACTAATTTTTAATACCTAGGGTGGCTAATAGTTAAGTAGTATTATATTTTACCAGTGTTCATTGTAATTTTTGAAATGAATAACTTCTTTGAGCTCTAGGTGGCAGGATGGTACCACTATTTCAAAACTAAGTGTTGTAGTAGAATTTAGCACTGTTGGCACCAATGTGTAATTTAAAAATCAGTTAGCATTAGAACTGTTTTGTAGCTAGGTTTGCTTCTGTGAGTATTAACATTTTTAAAAATCAAAATGATGATTTTGACTGGTAGGTAGTCCCTCTGTATACTATTTTCATCTGACAGAAAAAAACAAAAACTTTTAGGTGCTTATTGCCCTGAATGGCCCTATGATTTTAAACAGATCTTCATTATTACCACGTATCAGGGTTTTCTTTTTAGCTGAGTTTCTTGAGCAAAAGTTTTTTTTTTTCAAAATTCCATTGCAAGCACCTCACAAAAAAGCAGTCTAATTTTATGATACTGTTTAAGATATACTTTAAAATTTACACACACTAATATGTAGTCATTGTTGAAAAGTTGATAAAAGAGATCACTAAGAGGAAGGTATAATAATCACTTGCAATTCTACCACATAAAAATAGCTAGTAACATTTTAATTAATTTTTTTTCTAGAGTTTGAGTCTCTCATGAAATACTTTATTTTTAAAATAGTGAAATTTGCTTTTCATGTGTTTTCAGCTGTTTTCTTAATAGGATTAAGACTTTATTTGCATTTGTCACTGTGGTGACCTTTGCATTTCTGGTGCAAAAGCAGTGGTTAGTTAACTGCTGGTATCTTGATGTGAATGAAATCATTGGCACCAATCTTTGCTAGTGGCCATTTGTTCTTCACCACTAATGATGTCCTTGATGAAATTCAAAAATTCACTAATTTTATTAAATCTTAACCTTTAAGTATATTCTTAGCAGTATTTTCTGTGATGAAATGAGAACATGCAAAGCACTTCTGCATACCAAAATGTGATGATTGTCTCCATGAAAAACACATGATGCAGTGAATTTTGTGTGCATTTGACATTTTTTGGAAAATGAGGGAGGAAAAAGCTGTTGGTTCAAGAAATGAACCAACAATACTGTCAAGAAATTGACAGTATTTTTTGTCAGTTAAAAGAAAGTTAAAATTTGGGAGGTTCCTTTTGCTACTGAGACCATAGCAGTTTCCTAAATTTAACATAGTGTCACACTTGCTTGTCATTGACATTTTGTGCATTTTGGAAAATAGTTTTTCATAAAAACAAGTTATTTTTTCTTGGAGTACCTTTTCCCTCATTTTTGAAGGAATTGCTATTTTAAAAATAGTTCAGATCTCTAATTTGATAAATATTATAACCTATATATACAAAGTCTCTTTGGGCTGTGCCATAATTTTTAAGAGTAAGTGGTTGTGAGATGTATGTTTGTTGTCCTAAAGAATTATAGGAAGTACTGTTACTGTGGCAGTGGTTAACATTATGTTTCAGACTGTCTCTCCTCTCCTATCCATGTTTATTTGTGTAACGTTTATGTGACATCCTCCAGCAGGCACATGGGGGCACTGACTGGGGGTGCCTTGGTCCTGGTCTTCACAAAGGTTATATTCTTCAACAGGAGACAGAATGTTGCTTAAAATGATAAGTGATTAACAGGCAGGGTTGGAAGAGCCCCAAGGGAACTGAGGAGGATAGTCTCAGGTGAAAGAATATTTTATGAAGGAGTGGTCAGATTTGTCAGCTTTGTTCAATTGCTAAGGTTGTTCATGTAAAAGTTATGTTTTTAAAAATCTTTCCAACTTACACAGCTTTGAAAAGTGCATGTTGACTCCTAACAGTATCTCGAACTTTCAACCTATAAAGTATAGCAGTCTGAAATTAGCACTGGAGTTTATCAAGAAGAAACTTTAATAGTTGATTTCTTTCAGAAGAATTTATTTCTTCTACAACTAAGAAGCTCCCTTGACAACAAATCTGCTATACTTTTGTTTTTAAGTGTTACCTTGTTTCCTGCTTACATTTTTTGAATAAATGGAGAATATCAATGAATTTATAGCCAGCTATGTACGTTAAGTAAAATGAAAATAAGTGAATAACATTGGGTTTATAATAACTGGTATTTGGATGAATTTCCTAGTAGTAGTTGATTTTTACTTTGGTGTGTAGTAATCATGCCTCATTATGATGTAGTAAGGGAAGAATTAATAGAGACAACTGAATCTGAAATTGTTTATTGAGTATTTAATTTTAAGTGGACTCAATAATCGAAATCCATTTCTGTTTCAGAATTTTTCCAAGAATATTTTTGCAATTCTTCAGTCAGTAAAGGCCAGAGAAGAAGGGCGTGCACCCGAACAGCGACCGGCCCCAAATGCAGCTCCTGTTGTAAGAACATTTTGTTGCTTCTATAGTAGTTTTATTAAAAGTGATTATTCACTGTTATAATATTGAAAACATCTGTATTTACTTATTTTAGAATTGAGACATAGAAAATTAATATTTTCTCAGGTATACAACACAGTGATTTGACACTTACATATATTGCAAATTGATCAGAACCAGAAGTCTAGTAACCATCTGTTACCATACAGAGTTATTGCAATATTATTTATTGACTCTGTTCCCCATGCTGTATATTGCATCCTTGTGACTTAATTATTTTAAAATTGGAAGTTTGTACCTCCTAATCCCTTTTATTTGTTTTGTTCCAACTCCTCCCAACCCTTGTAATGACCGCACGTTTGTTCTACATCTTTCTGTGAGTGTGTTTCTGTTTTGTATGGTTTGTTGATTTGTTTTCTTTTTTTAGATTCCACATATAAATGAAATCTATGAAGCCAGTTTCATAAGATTCAGCAAAGGAAAAATAACATGCAAATAAAACCTTTTTCATTTTATAATTTCTAAAAGTATGTCAAAATTTGGTAGAGTACTAATACAGTCTTTGCAAGAGTAAGTAGGTTTATTTGTTCATGAAATTCTTGGTGTTTAACCTTTTCGAGGTAGTGAATTTTTGCTAGTATTTAGATAAACACGTCAGGTGACTTGCTGGCCAGTTTTTTTTTTTTTTTTTTTAAATTGGAGGATAGTTGCTTTACAGTATTGTGGTTTTTGTCATGTATCAGCATGAGTCAACCACAGGTGCACATTTTTAAGTGCCTCTTATTGTCAGGCAGTGTGCGGACAGAGATACAAGATGTATAAGAGTGAAAAGCTTCCTTTGCACTTAGAGTCTAGTGTGGCATACAGATAAATAAAAAGGCAGTGATACGTGCTGTTATGTAAAACAGAGTGTTTATAATTATGAATTGGTGGACTTGTTGAATAGCAATTGGTAGGAAACTTACATCAACTCCTAAAACAGTTCAGCTGTTACCTTTGTGACTGAATATTCTCTGTATTCTCATAATCATTAAACTACTTGAAAATTTTAATGTTTGGCATTTGACTGTGGAAGTATATACCTAGTGACAGTCTTGAATGAATATGTTTGATTTGGAATAATAATTGCGATAGACAAAATGAGGAATATTTCAGTCTTTACAGATAACATGAATTTCCCAAGCAATTTTGGGAATATTCTTTAAATATACTTTTTAGTTTATCACAGACTTTTATAGAAAGTATTTGTGAATTAATTATATGTTAGATTGGCAAGTTTTTCTGCGTGTTTTAAGAAAACGGCTTTGTTAACTTCAGCTTTGCACTGTACATTGATAAATGGGTTTATTGTCATTTATTTAAGGATTAATAATTTGGGGAATAATTCAGTTAAAAGACTCCAACATGCCAGTTGAATATACAGTTTGAATTAAAAGTTTATTTTTTGGATTAAAGAAAAATAATTCATGATTGGAGTGAGTTTATTTTTAAAGAAATTTAATCATAATGAAATTATTAAGTGCACCCATTTTATTTCTGCAGTTTCTGAGAATTTTGTTTTTGCCTTAGTGCACATTTACTTGGTGTTCTTTACCTCCTCCCTAGTTGAGATGGTTTTCTAGCAGTAAACAGATCTTGAAAATCAGCTTCAGATGATTCCCCAGTTTTGTCTACTCCTTGTTTTGGTCTTACTGGCCAAAGTATTAAGAGGAAAGCTTAGAAAACAATAGCTTTATTGTGCTTTTTATTATACGTATTAAGTAACAGTTTAGACAATATTGACATATAACTTAACGGTGTTTTTCTGCAGGATCCCACATTGCGTACCAAACAGCCTATCCCGGCTGCTTACAACAGATATGACCAGGAAAGATTCAAAGGAAAAGAAGGCGAGTTACTTGATCTTCCTCTTCCCCTTGCTGTGGTTGTGCAGAACCCAAGAGGCAGAGCGACCTCGTGTGGGAGCAGGAGTTGGCGAACGTCTGCAGGCCACCACCACATGTTTTTCTGAATTACGTTTGTTGGAAAACAGCCATGCTCATTCATTTTTGTTTTACCCATGTCTCTAGCACTGTGACAGCAGTGTTGAATTGTGACAGAGACCATGTGGCCCACAAAGCCTAAAAATACTGTCTGGCACTTTACAGAAAAGTTTTGATGTTACTTTAATAGTAGTCTGTCTCAGTTTCCTTCTGTGTGTCATTACGATACTAATAGTATTAGGTCCCTATCTCTTTGGGTTATTGTGGGGATTAAACTATTTAATAAAGTCCCCAGAATAGTGACTGGTGTATATAATAAGCTACCTATAAATAATTGCTATTGTTAGCCTTAATTCTGTTTCTCAGAAATTTATTTTAGGGTAGAGACTCGACATATCAAATTGTATTTCCCTAGTTATAAAGGTGTGCATTGGGGACTTGGATGCATAGACTGGAGTAGCCACTTGAGGCCTGGCTTTGGGATGGCTCCATGGCTCATTCAGCAGTGAGCTGTTGCCATATCAGCGAGGTGCTTAGTGAGGGTGGGACTAATGTCAGTGTGACTCTTGGGCTCTTCATTTATCTCATTCATGAAAAAATGAGAGAGAAGCAACTCTAAAAGGCTACAATTTATGATTTCTTTCCTGCATAATTTGAAATCCCCATGTTTATTAAAGAGCTTCTTGCCTTGATGCAGTGAATTTTGTGTGCTTGTTTCATTGGCTGGATAAAGGTATCTACTGAACATATGGTGTAGAAAGATGGTAGTTCGTCCTTTTATCCAATTTTTCTCTTGGAATGACTTTTTGTCAAGTAGGGGTTGGCAGGTTACAGCCCATAGACCAAGTCTGAATCTCCTGGGGTAGAATCAGGCTGTGCTCATTGAATTACTTACGTTGTTCATCCTGCCTTTGCACTCCAACTGCAGAATTCAGGAGTTGTGACAGACTGTATGGTTTGCAGCGTCTAAAATATTTATTTCTCTGGCCTGTTACAGAAAGGTATACTGAGACTCTGTCCTGGAGTGCCTGTCGATATTTAGTGTTGTTTTCCTACGAATTACCTAACATGTACTGGTGATTGTTGCTTTGGAACACAGATCTTTATGTTAAAGAATTCATATTAGGACTAAATAACTTGGGGATTATAAAATATTTTATTCAGTTTAGCTTTTTGTATTTCCAACCAGCTATATGACTTGAACACAGTTGTAGAGACAGTCCTAACCAGCTTCTTTACTTTGAGCCCATTGGTGTGTATTGTTTGCATCTTTGAGCCTGGTATTCCTTTGAAAGTTTTCATCTTCACAAGTATGTAATTCAACTGTATGTCTAGTAGATTCAAGACTTTGTTATTCTGTTGAGCTATCAGATATAATGTAGATTATTACTTCAGATTTGCTGTTTATCATAAAACATATAAAATCTAATGGTAACCTCACTTTCTTTATAGAAACGGAAGGTTTCAAAATTGACACTATGGGCACCTACCATGGGATGACTCTCAAGTCTGTGACGGTAAGTCACTCTGACTGCAGAGGTTCTTTTGTTTCAGTCATTTTATGTGAGAAGCAGATGTTGAAGGAAATCTGTGTTCTCTAGTGGTTTTTATTTCAGACATTTATCTTTAATGACCAGTTGTGCTGACAGAGCTAAGGGGTATTATTTGATTCATGTGTGTCTTTTTATTTTTTAAGTTGTGTATGTTTAAATGAAAGTTGTTTTGATTAACTTGCAAGTAGATTGGATGCTACCTGGTTGGAGATTTTAAAGTTAGTGATGAGATATGAGGTTCCATTTGGGGGAGTTCTTTGCCGTAATCTCTCATGTCCTTAAAATGTAATGTTTTACACTCTGAAAAGACAGATTGTAGTAGTTCATGTCATGCTACAAATTGCATACTTGACACAACCGAATACCTAATGTCTGTGATTGTAAGCCTTTGGCTCACTTTTAGCAAACTTGTCTTTTTTATTTTTTAACCTCCTAAAGATTATCATTTCTAGATGATCTGACCAAGCCCTATTTTTTTTTAGAAAAAATAAGTTTCAGTTGTACAGCGTTGTAATTTAACATCTGTACGCTACTGAGCGATTGCCACAAGTCTAATTACCATGCAGCTGATCCCTCACCCATGTCTCTCACCTCCCAACTACCTATATTTCTGGTAACTACTTACGGTTAATGCAGTCATCTTTGTGTCAGTGAGTTTTTGTTTGTTTGTTTGTTTGTTTGTTTTGGTTTCTGCGTATGAATGAAATCACATGGTATTTGTCTTTATCTCTGTTTTAAATTGTCATCAGATTTGATTTGATATTATTAAAACTGTATGAGGACTCCTTATTCATTCAGCAAGTGCTTATTGAGTACTTGTGTCAGACATTGTTCTGGTTGCTAGGGTTGTTGCTGTGAATAAACTGATAGGACTCTTTAGCCAGAGGAGTCAGAGAAACCTCTCTGAGAAGGTGACAGCTGAGGAGAGACTTGGTGAAGAGCATCGTGTGAAAGACATGTGGGGGTCAGGACTGAGGCCCCCTACGCCGCAGTGTGTGGGCCAGGTCACCAAGTAGAGTGGGTGAGGGGAACATGATAAAAGACTGGGTAAACTATTTTATGAGATCTGCTTAGTTCTTCCTGACTTCAAAAGGTAACTCACAGCTGTAAGATTTAACTTAAATTCTTAAAGATTTATTTATTGACATTTATTTGGGGGCAGAACTTGCCTATTGGCCATTCTCCAAGTGAACTATAGAACTGATGCTGTTATGTAGCCATCAAAGTAAGGTTTTTGTGGTTATTTTTGTCACTGTTGGTTTTACTTTTGTCTCATTTGAAATGCTGTGAAATAGATTTCATAATTGAACTTCTATGTGAGTAGTAAAATCTGTGATAGTTTTTAATAGATGCTTTTTACAGAACCGTTTTTCTAAAATCCAAGACAGCTTCTTAATTAAACAGGGTGAGAATGATGAGGCTGTACTTCCTTATCAGAGTCTTTGTTCCTAAATATACTTGTAAGAGGCAAATTTAAACAGTTCTATGGTGTGTGATTTTACAGGACTAATCACAGAAACACATTGTGTAGGAATGCAGCAGAAAGACTAAACATGGTTAAATTGTTAGTACTTGTAATGATTTAATGCCTGGTTTGAATCTCTGTCCTGCTTATGACCTGATTCATTTTAGCATTGTTAGAGAATAATACACTGAGAACTTTGAATCTAAAAGCTTTGAAATTTTAGTTGAACCTTTAACTCATCCTTTCAATGTAATTTTTTTCTCCCTTTTTAAAAAAAAATTATTACCTGTTTGTGAGCTTATGAGTTTTACCAGCTTTCTACCTTATTCTCCAATTAAGAAAGTTTCTCTTGTGAGATCCACGCAAACATACAAAGCTGTTAAGAGTATGTTAAAGGCTTTGTTGTACAGATATGACTTCTTTACTAGTTTATGTGCAGCTTATTTTTGCTACCCTTGTTCTTCAGGGTTTTGAAGTGCCTCGTTGATATACATAGTTATTAAGGTTAGTTTCAGTCTACATTAGGATTGATCTGCATATCTTTTAAGTTCAAGACACTAGAGTTCTCTTAGATTTTAGACTAAACTAGTAAGTTGACTTATGCAGACTAGAAAATTTTTGTACAAATGAGTTCTCTACATGTATTATACAGAAGGAATATGTGGTGGTTTGGGTTTTTTTTTTTTCCTGCATCTTTTTGGATGCCCTGTGATGCTTAAGGGATCTTAGTTCCCTGACTAGGGATTGAACTCATGCCCCCAGAAGTAGAAGCACGGAGCCCTAATTACTGGACCACTGGGGAATTTCCAAGGATATATGTTTTGATAATACTTCGTAAGAATCATAATTGAAATCTATAGAAGTAAAGGCCCAGGCAGTGTATTTTGTAACATTTCATGAAGATGATGATTTATTGAAGTTTATTATAGAAACAGAAGCCCAGGCATCTTTAAATAAAGTCACAAGTTTGTGTAGTTGGGCCTCTGGTTAGCTTCTGAATCGTGCCAAGAAATGCAGAGGCACAGGACCTTTATGTTGAAGAACCGCTGGGGGCTTTCCTGGTTGGGAGACTTCCCTCCACATGTGTCACTTGGTTTCTCTAATGTTCAAGAAATACTGGATTAAACATATTCTGTGGTACAGGAATGTCATCATATCTTAACTGAAAGAGTGTGGACTCTTTCCGGGGGTTGTTTACCCCCAGGTTGGCCTATTTCTCCCTCCTGTTTAGAACGCAATAGAGAACCAGAGTTGCATGGAATCAGTTTAATTGACTTAATCTTAGGAGTCGTGGTTTGGGAGTAGGAACCGTTCGCTATGGAGGACATCAGAGTTTATTTTCATGAATTTCTTTAATGAAAGGGGCCTTTTAGACTAAAAAAATGCCACTAGAAAATGCTTTTCATAGTATAGTAAATAAGAGCTGGTGATGAAGACCTTTTTTGTTGGGTGGTAGCAAATGTATGGTTCCACTGGAGAGGGAATGAGAAGATGTGGCAATCCTTCATCATGAACCACTTTATTTTAACCTCCCAATCTAGTTTGTTTATGTGAAAGGGCCACATATTCTAGCTCCTGTTCTTACTGAATATCATTGACTTCTTTTGCTGTTTTTATTTTTGAGGAAACTTTTGGACTCCGAAATCATACAAATCAAAAGCCTTCATTTTAGGTTGTTATTTGAAGCCACTCCAACACTTGTCATAGTTCTTAAAGATCTCTTTTTTGGGAAACCATTTTCCTGATAGTAAACTGGGGTGGTTTTCCCGTATCTGTGCGAGAGGTCTAATAATAGCACCATCAGTTTTCACTTTTCAGAAGGATCCAGAATCTCAGTTTTCACAAATTTACATTCTCAGTTAGCTTGCTCCTCTGGGCTCGAATTGTACCAAATAGTACCGGGGTTGCTGTGGAGGTGGGTCCAGAGCCCAGGCCAGTGGGAGATGGGGATAGCTGATCAAGACTTATTACGTGGGACTCGCCTCCCTCTACTCTCCCTTCAGCAGATGTTTGCTGGGTGCTTGTTGTGTGCTAGGCTAGGCTCACAGCACTGGTGAGCACAGCCAGACATGCACGTGGACTCTTTTTAAATGGACTGTTGGAGAGGCACATGGCTCTCATGCAATTATGACTGTGCCAGCTGTGTGCAAACCCCTTGTGCCATAAAACCTAAAACTGGAGGATTTCTATGGGAGTCAGAACACTTCACTGAGGGGGGTAGCTCTTGAAGTAAGGTCCAGAGTTTGAGTAGGAGCTGACATAAAGATTGCAGAAGAGCACATTTTTACAGCGAGGGATCAGAAGGCAGGAAGGAGCAATGCCCCGGGGGAAGGATGTATCTCTTTGAAAGATTGGAAAGAAGATGGGTTTACTGTGTGCGTTTGAAGGGTGCCTCTGGGAAAGGAACTTTCCAGAGCTAGGTGCAGCTTGCGTGTCTGTGCTTGCCTGGGCCTCTTGGTGCATTTCTGGGGTCCTTCACTGTGGCCCCACATGAATTTTATTTTATTCACCAACGCTTAAAAGATCAGAGTCTGTCACATAAACAGTTTGCATTTCCAGCCCCTTGAGAAGCCTCTGGGCCCACAGTCCAGCATGACAGCCCCATGTCCACCTGAGCAGTTCACTTTCTCTACCTGCTACGAGTTTTCCGGGTTGCTCCAAGCCTCACTACTCTGGTCTTTTATGTCACCTTCTTCACTTCTGCACACCACTTAGGTTCTATTGGCCTTAGAGTTTGAAATCCCTGCTCTAAATAAAGGCAGTGCTGGCTTGCTAAAGAAAAGTCAGTCAATTGGAAACACAAATTTAAAGCTTTGAAGTCAGTCTTGGCTTTGAATCTCAGCTCTTCATTCATTCTGCCACTAATTGAGAAGGTTATGTAACCTTTTTGCCAGAGGTTTTGTTTTTATAATAAGGATAGTAGAATTTAAATCATAGTATTATTAATGAGTGAGTAAAGTGCCTAGCACAGAAAGGACTCTAGATAAATGATGGCTACTTTTATTATGAATTTATAATTTTATGTATAATCTCAGTTTGTTTTATGTGTAAATGTAGGCAACTCTACTTCCAGTGATGAACTTAATATTACATGTCTAATGATACAATTTTCATTCAAAGCTATGAAGACTGGTTTGTTTAAATATTATGAGAACCCTTTTCTTCCAGTAACTAGAATGTGTTTTACTGTAGCTATGTGTTTTAATAGGCTCTTTATTCTTTGAGATAAAATCACTACAAAGATGTTATCATATTGAGGGTGTGACAACTTAGCTAGTTAGGCTTTTCCATTTACCTGCTAGGGCTCATATATAGTAAGAGGCTTAATTACTTAAACTATTTATTTTGATCCAAAAGTATATAAAGTATTGAGATTTTAATGTATGGTCACATAATTTTAAGTAAGAATATTACTTTTATAATTTTCTGCATTCTATATTTAGATTGACATATTTTTGCTTGAGAACATTACACTTAAAATAATTTTCAGAACTTGTTGACTCTCTTGATGTTTTGGGAACGGGAAGGGCACTCTATCCTTTGTCAGCCTGGAGCAACATAAAGGTGTACCCCTAAACAAAACAGAGCATTGTATGTTTTCTGTTAGTCACTCATTATGTCTTAAGCTTTTGAAAGTCAGTTGTATATCTTTATCTGTTACATGAAGTAAATACTTCATGTAACATATTAATATTTTGTGCATAGATTATTTTTTTATTATATCTGCATTTTCATAGACTTTTCTAAGATTTCACCACTAAATTGAATGTTTTCTTTGTACTGTTAGCTTCACTTGTATCCCTCTTATAGTAGTTTTCCCCAAGTGATTTTTCCATACTGGTTTTTAATAATTCTTTTATAATGTGCTTATTGTAGATTTGGGGCATACTGTTGATACAAGGGAGACTGAGGAGAGCACCTTCTGTTTTTATTTCTTTGCCTCTTTGTTGCAACAGATTAGGTATTGATTTTTTCATCTGAAAAATGGGATTGTGATAATCTCCTTGGAGGTCTTCAGGGTTTTAAATGTGCACAGATGTACCTAGTTTAGCATTGTTCTTTCAGTGCTGTTGGTAGCACTGAATTAATTGTAGTTCTTGCAGGAATATTTATATTATAGGTATTTTATAAACTTTCTACACTGAATAATGCAGTGCCCCCAACTCTTCTTTTAAATTAGTTGGGTGGTATGTAGAGTGAACACTTCTTTGGGTGGGTATTCATCTCCTAACACTGATATCTTCTTAAAGGTATTAAAAACTCATTTTACCTTAATAGTTTGTTAATAGAAGCTGAATTTTGATGCTGATATACTTAGAAAAAACAAATAATAGTACAGATCATGTTAATAAGTGTCAGGGAATTTTAATGCTTATAAAGTAAAATATATTGCTCTTCTATACTGTTGCTTTCAGTTTATGTATCTTGTTAAGATTATTGAAAATCCATTACACAGTGGATAGTATTTTTGGTGTAAGCCCAGATGGTTAAATGCCATTAATGTAGCTTTTCATTTCATTAAAGAGTAGTTATCAGTTTATCCATAGTATCTTAAAATTTTAACATTGTCTATAACATACCTTTTAAATTTATTCTACAATGACCATATAGTTAACACTGTGGTCACACAGTTCCTGAGACCTATTTTGAAAGAAGTATAGACAAAGTTATTCCGGACATATGTGCTAGAATTAATTTAGATAATTGTTGTATAATTTTTAATAATAGTGTTAAGATCAGTCTGTTTCAGGGTGTTTTAATATTGTTTATTATGAGAACAGAAAAAAACAGAACCAGTTTGGAAATATGTTATTTTCTTAGTAGAAAAATTTATACTGTGAAAATTCAGTTTGATTATATAAATTCTTTTTATTATAGTTCTATAAGTAATGCTACAGTTACTTATGGCTCATATATGCACAAAAGAAAACTTTATTTTTCCTTAAATTCACTATTCTCTCTTGAACATACTACAGTATAGTCTTTTATTCCAATTTCTATTTACCTTCATCACAGCAACTTTAATATATTCAGTTTTAACAGAATTATTATCAGTATTCACCACTTTTAAATTCTAACTTCTCAGGTAGTTTTAGGCTTACTGTTACTGTTCTTTAACTCAGACATGATTTTATTTTATATATTTTTCTTCATTAATTTGAGGGGAAAAGATTATATTCAATATATACATGACATGATTTGAATCAGTTCATTCATATGAAAAACACATAGTATATTGATAACTAGTAATTACTAATAACTAGTGAAGTCACTCAGTCATGTCTGACTCTTTGTGACCCCATGGACTGTCACCTACCAGGCTTCTTCCATGGGATTCTCCAGGCAAGAATACTGGAATGGGTTACCATTTCCTTCTCCAAGGGATCTTTCTAACCCAGGGATCGAACCCAAGTCTCCTGTATTGGAGGCAGACACTTTAAACTCTGAGCAACTTCACTTCCACTAATAACTAGTAATCGGGCATTTAGATATTCTCTTGATGGGTACTTTTCTGTTAGGCTGTTGTTGGCTGAGTTTTTGTTTGCTGTATCAGTTTCTAGGTCTTCATAAATTTATTTAAATCTTCAGTGAATTTCCAATCTTTTATATAAATCCTGCATTCAAGTTTTATTTTCCTAGTGTCTTAGTATTTTTCTCTTAAAACTGATTGGATTGTTAATTCATCCCTCACTATCCCCTCTGTCCCACACGCTGACAACCTTGTTTGGTCTTTAATTCTAAGTTTTGGTTTCTTTTCCAGGTCATTTTCTTGATGGATGTTTCTTTTAGTGTTGTTCTTCTTGTCTTTCCTGCTTCTCATGTTCCTCTGTGAGTGACTGTTCCCATGTTTATTTTAAATACCTCTTTAAAAAAACTCTAAAGTCTGGGCAAATCTTACTGTTTAGAACTAAGGTTTTTAGTTGAAATTTCAGAATGGTGCTTTACTGTGAATAAGTTGAAGACATACACATATGAAATGCTAAGGAAGTAAATATTTTAACTTTTTTAGTTTTGTTTTAATTGGAGACAAACTGTAGAACTCAAGTATTCGTCTTACTGTTGAAGTCATATTTTATGTTGTCATTGAAAAAGCATTTGTTCCTTAACATTTAGGTTTGTGCAGAAGTATATAAGACCAAACACAAAATTATTTTGAAATCAAGTCAATGTAACATTTTTACAAATTACTAGTTAAGCCAGAAAAGAGTTGATTTCAGTGTATTATCATCATTTATCAACAGTGAATTCTGGACACTATCACACTAATTTACCTCCCCTAATTTTGATATTTTAAATGGTTTGGTCTTCTTTCAGTGTCTCTCTGTCATTTCTCTCTTTTATGTGTGTTGCCATTGATATCCTGTAATTCAATTCTGTATTTATTTTAATCCAAGCTTGAGAATTTAAATTATGCAACTCTTTGACTTTTCAGAAGAATTTTAACTTCAGTTATGCAAAAAGATTTTAGTTTTCTTTATAAATCCCCACAGCCCCAAATTCAGCTTCTGATATGATTAGACTATTATAATTTATCCTAAAAGGCAATACAGAATGCTCCGTTATATCCTTAGGAATTGTTGGTTTTTAACATAGAGAGCTACATTGTAATAACCAGTCATTCTGATGGTAAATTTGTGGATACATTATAATTCATCAATAACTTCAGTGTATGTTATCACATCCACCCCCTCCCCCAAGTAACTTTAACAGGAAAAGTAGATGTTAAAAGCTTAACTATTTAAATACATTGATTTAGGGAACAGTTTTTCTTATCTGGATTAAGTGTAATAGATGTAATTGATTTAATACCTTGTAATAAATTGATACCAGTTTTGGGGAGATCTATGACATGCATTTGGGGGCTTCCCTGGTGGCTCAGATGGTAAAGTATGCCTGCCATTTGGGAGACCCAGGTTCAGTCCCTGGGTTGGGGAGAGCCTTTGGAGATGGGAATGGCTGGCTACCCACTCCAGTGTTCTTGCCTAGAGAATTCCATGTACAGTGTAGCCTGATGGGCCACATTCCATAGGGTTGCAAATAGTTGGACACGATTGAGCGACTTTATGGCACATATTTGACTTATTTATAAACTTCTTGAGTCCTCAGTAGTTTTGAAAAGTTCATATAATTTTTCTTAGAAGCACTCATCATCAGCACAAAGGTCATAGGATAGTAGATTTTACAAAAATGTGCTTCCCCATGTAACTTCCCCATGTAACTTCCTCATGTAACACATGGTAGTGTTACACTTAAAATTTACATTGGAACCCTCTTTGTAGATTACTGAAGACCAGTCCCTGGTCATACAATCTGGTTGTGACTACCTGAAGAATTTTCACCACTGTCTTTGTAGTAACAGATCAAAGCATAAATAACTGCTGGGGATGAGCAGCAGTGCAGGTTATTCTCCCTGGCAGAGATCAGTCGTGTGGATCCCACGTTGCCTTATAAGGTGGCCTTTCCTTAGCAATTTGCCTGGCCCAGAGCGAGGCTGAGAAACTGGGTAATGTTAGTGTTTCATTGTCAAACTTGTGAAACAGTAACATTTCAAATGCTAAATGCTGATTTATCAATTTTCATTGAGGAAGGTAATTGCCAAGGACAGCAGGCACTCAGTTCCTCTCTCCCTCAGAGAAACTTCTTGGAAATCAGAGATAGTATTTGTGTTTCTTCAGTAAAGTCAGACCAAGTGCAAAGGCCAGGAGACCTTTAGTAGTGACTGCATCCCTCCCCATCGACGCACCCCCCACCCCCCAGCCTCCTTGTTTCTTAATTATGAAAAATTTCAGATATAAATATAATTAGAGAAAGTAGTGAATGATTTTTTTAATCTGTCCATCACACAGATTCTAGGATTATTTTTTAATCACTATTACTTCAATTGTTCACCTCTCCCCCTTCTCCTGGACTATTGTGATACAAAACCCAGACACCGACATTTTGTTCCTATGTACTTTGCACTTCTTAGAAAAATGGTCTTTTTAACCTCATCTTATTACATATAACAAAATAAATAGTAATGGTTGGTATCATCTAATATCCAGTTCATTTTCCAGCTTATTTGATTTTTCTGAAAAATCTTTTTGTAGTTTGTTTATTGAAAGTAGGATCCAAAGAACCACTAGTAGTTAACAGGAGTTGCATTTAGTTGATAGGAATCTTACATTTCTTTTATTCTGGATTAGAAATTCATGATTTTTTTTTTGTGAGGGGGTGCCATGGATCCATTTAGTAGACTAATGAATCCTTTGAGTCCTCTCTCTATCATGTTTTTAATGCATAAAATAAAAAGATAACACAGAAAGCCAATTGTATTAAATTATCAAAATTTAAAAAATACAAATTTATGATAATGGTACTATGTACTGCTTTTACTAATGCATTATATAACTAGATGTAGGGACAAAACTAATAAATGCCAGAATTTTAAAGTAGTACTATGTACACTGAATATATCTGTAACAGTTGTGATACAAAAATATTCAATTCTGTTGGTGACAAAGCCACAACCACTGTTAATAGTACTGTGGTTTGTTGCCTACATTCATGAGAGAAGGCCGTGTCAATTTCTGTTAGATATTGGTGAAAATTAAATTGTGGATTTTTTTCCCATTCGAATTAGGAACTCTGAATTCTGTCCTCAACGTCCTACTCTAGAGTAAGCATATTAAGAAAGAGCCTGGCTGTAGGTCTGCATCACTGGCTCGTTTCTGGTTTTTCTACAGACTTATCTCAACCTTCCTGGCCTTTGTCTTTTTAGTTCTGTTTTCCTGGCTCATCTTTCCTGTTGCTCTTCATAAGACTGCCTCCTCAGAATTCAGATTTCAGTTTAATGGTCACTTTACCAGGAAACCCTCCCAGTTTTTTTCTGCTAGCAGTTTTACGTATTTGTGTACATGGATGGTTTCTTTGCCTATGAGGGTCTGAAGTTAGGAAACACATCTTTCTTGCTCTCCACCACATCCCCAGTGCTGAGGACAGAGTAGTGGTTACATGAGTGTTGCTTGAAAAGTATTTATTGGATGAATGAATCTTAAGCTCTTATTATCCATATATTTCTAGTTACTTTCCATCCTTTCATATGCGTTTGGACCAGTAGTTAAAATTTATTATCATTATTGTTGGTACTTTGTGGTGTATAGGCGGTCAGGCCACTTGACGGTCCTCTGTCCAGTTTCCAGTGGCTTTTCACTATGTTATCCTCGATGAATCAGGTTGTCATACAGCATCTTCCCTCCTTACCCCCTCAGTGCCCTGGCCAGCATCTTGGGCTTTGCCACTCATTGCCTTTCCCTCACCTCCAATAGCCACATGTCTTGAAGGCCTGTGGACTTCGCTTGCTAACATCTCTGCAGTTCTTATTTCCACACCACCACCATCCTTCCTGGTCCAGCTATTTTTGTTTCTTCCCTGGATTGTGCAGTGGTCTCTGAATTGGTCTTCTCGTGTCACTCAAACATCTCTTCAGGATGCCTCACACCAAGAGAGGAGCTGTTAGGCATGTGCTGGCCTCAGTGTTTTCTGTTTTCCAAATACTGCTGTACCCCAGTGGCTTTCCACTTCTCTTAGGGATAAAAGCCATAGGTAATCTTTACTCTATGCTACAAGTCTTCATGTGATTTTACCTGTTTTTACCTTTTTGTCAACAGCTCATACCAATCTTCCTCTTTATTTTTGTGCCTTGGTTTACTCCAACCTGAGGGCCACTGTACCTGTGGATTCCTCTTATTGGAATTGTTCCCCCTTTGCCAGATTAGTTCTCTCTTAGATGTTAACATAAACATTTCCTCAGAGAAGGCTGTTCTGACTCTAGGCAACACAGATTGGGTCCTTCTCCTGTTATGCTTGCAAAGCACTGTGTTTCTGTCCTTTGTGACAGGTAAGATAGTTGTCTTTTCCACTTGTTTCTATGAAGATCTGATTCACGACTTTCTCTGTCAAAGGAATATTACTGCAACAACTTTAATAATTGTTTTTGTTTATCATTGTATCTATCTACAGCTCATGTATTAATGCCTAGGCTCTCAGTAAATATTTATCAAGTGGACCTTTGGAAGTTTCTTCAACTCTGAGGAGGGCTTCACTCAAGAAATTTCTATTGAGCTAGTGTTAGAGTCCTGGAATTTAGCGTGGTGAACTGGTCTGTTTGGGAAATGATGTTTCATTGGCATTGAGTTTCTGTTGAGTCAAGTTAACACTTCTTGATATGCACTGTGATATGAGGGACCTTCACATTTGTAGAACTGATTATAGTAATTATTTTTAGAATACTTGTGCTTTCTTTTTGTCAACATGTATTTACCTTTATGTTGCTTTACTTGCAATGTGGATGAGCCCGTATCCAAACCAGTGGTTGACTCATCACTGTAGACAGAAATTGATTTTGACATCTTAAAAATAAGTTTCCTTTCAAGTAAGATGAGAATGCTGCAAACTAAAAAGGTGAGAATGTTTTATGGAGTCAGGTTGCAGTTCACTGTTTATAATCTAGGATTTTTTGGTTTGTTTATTGCAGCAATGGGCTTCCCTGGTGGCTCAGTTGGTAAAGAATCTGCCTGCAATGCAGGAACCCTGGGTTTGATCCCTGGGTTGGGAAGATCCCGTGGAGAAGGGAACAGCTACCCACTCCAGTATTCTGGCCTAGAGAATTCCATGGACTGTGTAGTCCATGGGCTCGGAAAGAGTCAGACACGACTGAGTGACTTTCACTTTTTCAATGTGCCAATAGACAGCATCCCCATGAAAGCAGTGGGATGATTTGAATAGCTTTGTGGTTTTTAAAGTATTGTTTTGACTGCAGTATGAGAAGCAGTTTGGGTGACTGTGAAGAAACCAAAGGTATTGCTCACTTGAACTGCTGGAGGTGTGAGTTGAAGAGAAGTGGGTGGATTTCACCAGGAATCCAGGTCTTGGGGATAGATTGATATGGGTGATAATAAGAGGAGGCAGTGGCAAGGATGACTCTGGAGGCAAGGATGACTGTTGATATTTTTATGTGGCCACTGACTGGATATAGCCATTCATTGTGATAGGATCTTTTATTTTAAAAGTTCTTAAATTTGGAGATGAGAGAAGATAACTGGGTTTAAATATACTGTTAAATGTTTGTACTTAGAGATGCTCAAAACATACAGCTACTTTAATTTGGTGTTATACTTGTGAACTTTGGTTAAGAAATTTCATTTTATTTTTGTAAGAATTAACTTTAGTTGTCTTTTGCTCAGTTATTATCTTTTACTTTTCTAAATCTGCCAGGAAGAACATTGTAACTTTTTTCTTTTAAACCTTAGCAGATGAGAAGATCTCTGATAAAGGAATAGTTTTAAACAGTAAGTGCGAACGTGCATTGCAGGCTTCTCCCTGCATTCATTTCTAAGCTCATAGCATTTTACAGTGCTGGGGCTCAGGCAGCCATGCTGGTGTTGACTTCCCTGCTGGTAGTTACGTGGGAGACAGTGGGCTCTCCTCCATGCTGGTATGACTAGAAACACAGCTCCCAAGTGTGTTTTCCCTCATCGCTTTTCAGTAATAAGATATCGAGAGCACCCTGCTCTTGGGAGTATAATGTCATATGTAGAAAAACTACTTTGTTGTTCCTGTGAGGCTTGGCCATGAATGTGGACTGTGAATAACTCTCAGATTTTCAGCCTGTTTTCTTTAACAGAGAAGTTGTTCTTGGACCCCTTTACGCTCCTGATTTGTTCATATGGTGACGCACACAGAGGGTATGGTCTTATGGAGCATTCTTGGGTCATCACAGGACCGAGGAACAACTTGATTAGTGCAGCATTTACTGGCTGTGGGTTTTCTCTCACATAGGATTCTTTGGTTATGAGAAAAAAATCGACTTTGGCTAACTGAAGCCAGAAAAATAAAAGTATCAGAATACTATGAGTGAGTTCATAAAATGAGAGAACCAAGTGGTAGAAGGGACAGGAACCATAGCAGCTCTGGGGATGTAGAGAGCAAGGATTAGTGGGTAATCTTTGCAGGTACTGAGCCCAAATGAATCAGCCCCAGCCGTTTTGTGTATGTGGCTGCACCTCAGTATGCATGCATGTGTGTATTTACTTCAGAATTCACATTGCTATGAGAGAGGGTCTCTGGTTGTGCTACGCAGGCACAGTGCCAGGCAGGCACAGTGCCAGGCAGGGTGTCTGGATTGAAAATTTTCCTGGAACTTTCTCATTGGAGGATGGTGTAGCTTCCCAAAGGACATCTGCAGGTATGTTAGAAAAGTTCTTATTGCCGGTAGAGAAGTTCCTCTTTCAGTATCCTATCCTTTGCCTTTTCATACTGTTCTTGGGGTTCTTGAGGCAAGAATACTTAAGTGGTTTGCTAGTCCCTTTTCCAGTGGAGCACATTCTGTCAGACCTCTCCACCATGACCCATTTGTCTTGGGTGGCCCCACACGGCATGGCTTAGTTTCATTGAGTTAGACAAGGCTATGGTCCATGTGATCAGATTGGCTAGTTGTCTGCAAAAATCAAAGGAGAAAAGGAAAGATGTACCCATTTGAATGGAGAGTTCCAAAGAATAGCAAGGAGAGATAAGAAAGCCTTCCTCAGTGATCAATGCAAAGAAATAGAGGAAAACAATAGAATGGGAAAGACTAGAGATCTCTTCAAGAAAATTAGAGACACCAAGGGAACGTTTCATACAAAGGGGCTCAGTAAAGGACAGAAATGGTATGGACCTAATAGAAGCAGAAGATATTAAGAAGAGGTGGCAAGAATACACAGAACTATACAAAAAAAGATCTTCACGACCCAGATAATCATGAAGGTGTAATCACTCACACTCACCTAGAGCCGGACATCCTGGAATGTGAAGTCAGGTGGGCCTTAGGAAGCATCACTGTGAACAAAGCTAGTGGAGGTGATGGAATCCAGTTGAGCAATTTCAAATCCTAAAAGATGATGCTGTGAAAGTGTTGCAGCCAATATGCCAGCAAATCTGGAAAACTGAGCAGTGGCCACAGGACTGGAAAAGGTCAGTTTTCATTTCTATACCAAAGAAAGGCAACGCCAAAGAACGCTCATACTACTTCACAGTTGCACTCATCTCACATGCTAGTAAAGTAATGCTCAAAATTCTCCAAGCCAGGCTTCAGCAATACGTGAACTGTGAACTTCCAGATGTTCAAGCTGGTTTTAGAAAAGGCAGAGGAACCAGAGATCAAATTGCCAACATCCGCTGGATCATTGAAAAAGCAAGAGAGTTCCAGAAAAACATCTATTTCTGCTTTATTGACTATGCCAAAGCCTTTGCTTTGTGGGTCACAATTAATTGTGGAAAATTCTGAAAGAGATGGGAATACTAGACCACCTGACCTGCCTCTTGAGAAACCTGTATACAGGTCAGGAAGCAGCAGTCAGAACTGTACATGGAACAACAGACTGGTTTCAAATAGGAAAGAGAGTACTCCAAGGCTGTATATTGTCACCTTGTTTATTTAACTTCTATGCAGAGTACATGATGAGAAACGCTGGGTTGAGGAAGCACAAGCTGGAATCAAGATTGCTGGGAGAAATATCACCTCAGATATGCAGATGACACCACCCTTATGGCAGAAAGTGGTGAAGAATTAAAGAGCCTCTTGATGAAAGTGAAAGAGGAGAGTGAAAAAGTTGGCTTAAAGCTCAACATTCAGAAAATGAAGATCATGGCATCTGGTCCCATCACTTCATGGTAAATAGACGGGGAAACAGTGGAAACAATGTCAGCCTTTATTTTTGGGGGCTCCAAAATCACTGCAAATGGTGACTGCAGCCATGAAATTAAAAGATGCTTACTCCTTGGAAGGAAAGTTATGACCAACCTAGAGAGCATATTCAAAAGCAGAGACATTACTTTGCCAAAAAGGTCTGTCTAGTCAAGGCTATGGTTTTTCCTGTGGTCATGTATGGATGTGAGAGTTGGACTGTAAAGAAAGCTGAGCACTGAAGAATTGATGCCTTTGAATTATGATGTTGGAGAAGCCTCTCGAGAGTCCCTTGGACTGCAAGGAGATCGAACCAGTCCATCCTAAAAGAGATCAGTCCTGGGTGTTCTTTGGAAGGACTGATGCTAAAGCTGAGACTCCAGTACTTTGCCACCTGATGCGAAGAGCTGACTCATTTGAAAAGACCCTGATGCTGGGAGGGATTGGGGGCAGGAAGAGAAGAGGACGACAGAGGATGAGATGGCTGGATGGCATCGCCGACAAAATGGACATGGGTTTGGGTGAACTTCGGGAGTTGGTGATGGACAGGGAGGCCTGGTGTGCTGCGGTCCATGGGGTTGCAAAGAGTCGGACAGGACTGAACGTTTGAACTGAACTGGTTTATTTTCCTTTTTAGTGTTCAGGACACTGTCTCAGGTGAAATTCAGGTTGAGATTCTGGAGGGTTCAGTTGGAAGTTGAATTAAATTAGTGACCGGATGGAGGCAGTTGCTTTCTCTCTGGTCATCCTTCAGTTTGGATATTTGCTAGTAGAGGGAGGAGAAACACTTCCTATAAATATAGAAATGGTTTTCTTCCTTCTGTGGTAAATCAGATCTTGAAAGTAATAAGGCTTATAGTTACCTTGCACTTGGGGGAGGGTTTGTATGTGTGTGCTGATGGAGTGGGCAGCAACAGGTTTCTTGCCAAAACTCGTAACGTCCCTTGTTAGTATTTGGTGTATTAATACATTATCCGTCTTCTGAGAGTCATGTTGAGATACACTGATACTTTGTGAGGTATGTTAGGATGTATGTAAGGTAGAGGCTTTTTTTGGCTCCTTAAATCTGTGTTAATAGTCAAATGTTGTCAAACCACCAAAAAGTGAAACTAACCTGAATCAGCTGGATAAAATAAGTGTTACCACCTCATGACAAAACTGTGGGTGACTAACCAGTAGAGTGAGAAAATACGGTGCTGCTTTTGTCTACTAACAGTAATGAAATTATACTTCAAAAGAAGCACCTTTTGTATAATTTCTCAGTACCACCTGCCTGTTTGTTTACAGATGGGTCTCAGTGCCCAAAGGAATAAGAGATAAGCAGTAATTTGTAGCTTTTTAAGTTTCTGAGCCCCAGACACCAAAACTGAAAAGAAAAAATGACTGAGGGACCAGCTTTCCACTCCTTCCCTGTCTCTGAATTTGCGCTTTACTCCCCTCTCTATTTGCGCTTTACTTGACATCAGGTGTCTCGCCAGTGTGGGAAAATGGTTGTGCAGCCTGAGAGCCTCACAGAAGGTGATGGAGGAGCGCAGACTAGGAAAGAGGACAGGCCGTTTTGCTTAGCTCTTAGACTCTAGCAGGAATCATACATGCAGAGTGTACCAGAAGAGCATAATGGTGAAGAATCTTACCTGGAACCCTGCTGCTTTACTGTGTGTGTGATCTCAGATATTTAACCTCTTGCAGTCTTTCCTGTCCTTTACTGTTACTTTGAAGGATTATATACCATCGTGTGTGTAGTCCTTTGACACACTGCCAGGCACACAGTGTAAATAGTTCCTGCTGCTTTGTTGGCACTATTTTTATAGGGGTTTGGGAATAGATTTTAATAAGATTCCAATTGATTTTATGTGATTATACTGTATATTCAGAGGTGAGAACTTTAAATTCTTTACTTGAATTAGAATTTCACCACCTATAATTTTAATCAAAATAAACTAGTGTGAATAGTGAAACTTTTGGTATTTTTATCTTACATAATATCTCGACACTTTGAGCATAAAGATTACATAGTTGTTCCTACAATTTTTTCTTTGACCAGACGTAAGTGCAGTCATTAAAATTATATTTTCGTGTATAATAAAAATTACATGGTACTTGGCATAATTAATATTTGGTGAGATGATTGAATAAGTATTGTATTTTTAAAATCATAATATGAGCATGAAAATAATCTTGCTGAAGAAATCATCTTGCATATTTAGAATGGAAGGTCAAAAATAAATTAATAATAGAATATTTATTTTAAAATAAAGATTTTCAGCAGTACTAAAGCACTTTATTATTGGATTCAGTGCTCTTTGAGAACTTGGAATGTCATCAGATTCCCATAAGTTTTCAAGATGGTGTTATCAGGGATATAGAAATGATTTTAAGTTGACACCTGAGATAGGAATTTATTGTCTGTTAATTCTGTTTTTCATTAGTTATCTTTTTAAACTTGAATTTTTCTGGAAGGAAAATACTGTCTTTTAAAGATACTGCACTGTAGTAACAATTTGTACGAATAGTGTTTGGGTTCTGTTTCTGAGTGTGTATACCTGTGCATGCACACATGTGCATGTACACTTTTAAAAAAGAATTAATAGAATTCTCTATTCTGAGGGAAGGGTTCCTTTTACTTTTCATCACACTAATTTGGTATCATCCTCCTATGTGTGACCTTTGTCTAGTAATTTTGGTACTTAGTAATTTTAGTCTTTTTATGACCATACAGAATAAAGTAAGTGAAAAACAGACCTTACCAAGAGGTGGGGTAATATAGCTCAGCATTCAGAATTATTCTGTGTAGAACAGAATGTTTAGATGACTGAATTAAAAATGGGAGATAAGCTGAGTATCAGTAGAATTCAGCACATTAAATTTTAAGTACTGAAACATTCTCTGTGATTCTGAACTTTAATAGATGTTTCAGTGGATAACTCTTCAGAATAGAATCAAGGATAAAAATGACTGATGTTAGAATTAGCATAAGTAACATCCTTACTAAATCAAGATTGATAGATTAATATACTGGTATGAAATAAAAGCGCTGTTTTAAAATTAATGGGTTAGTGTTTCTTGATTTTAAAATTTGTAATGGAACCAACAAAATATCTGAAATATTTGGACCATAACACTCAGTGAAGGTTTTTTGTTTACCCTTTTTATTAAAAACTTGGTAAAAGTGCATTGTATACATTGTTCATCCTAGAGTCAAGTGTTTCATCAAACATTTGTAGTTTTTCCCCCACCCCTCCCCGAAAGTTTTTAATCGGTGGAACAGGATATTTGTCACCCACCAAATTAAAAACTGCAGGCAGTTTGTAAACTTGGCACTCAGAGAACAAAGTAGGTGCCATAAAATGATGAAGTGTCGGCATGTGTACTCTTGCTGTCAGGAAATAAACTTCCCATATGTTGTGGTTTGGCAGACATGCATCTTAAAATGTATTAAATGAAACTGCTGCTGCACTCTTTATCCTTTATCTGTTTTCAGCCGTGCATCCTGTTTGTACCTGTAAGTAACCAGCGATTGCTTCAGTTAGAGGAGAATGATAGATTTTTTTTCAGATATGCTTGAAGTTAAGTGGTGATGCTCCTTGAGAGTGCAGTAACTGGCTGATTGAGGAAATCAGTGAAATACTACCTTGGCCCTGAACACCAACAAGAAAACAAACTTTCTGTTTTGAACATTTAATTTTTTTTTTTTTTAATAAAAACTTGAGCCTGAGACACATTGATTTTTCACATTTTATCACATCATGTCAAAATAATTTCCCCCAATAAATGTGAGTACTGATAAAAGAAAATGAACATCTCAGTTGTTTTTTAAAAGTAAATACTTAGATGAGAACTTCATTGCTGAAACCTCTGAACTTTATAACTATGTTTATGGAATACCTCAATTAAATCTTATTGCATGGAATATGGTTTTTAGAACCCTAGAATAGGTCAGAAAATTTGTCCTTTGCACAATTATAAAGTTTCCTTAAAATTGACAGTAATGTTTTATTTACATATATTGAAATGGAAAACTAAATCTAAAATGGAGAGTCTTTTGACCATCTCCATTTCTTAAATTAAAATTTACTTGGAAAACATGCAGATACATCCTCTTGGCCCCTAACATAAGATTCGAACCATTGATGTATGCATGCCTGTTATTGAGTGTTAATACACAGAATCCCCCATGTGGATTTTTAAGTAGATTTTTTAATAGGTTGTTTTGGGATACTTTTTTGTTATATAATGTATTTTTAAGAATTACCTTCTTCAGAAATTAAAAATATACTTTTGGATTCCTGTATGTGATGAGTTTTAACTAAAACTTGTTCCTATGCATGTAATCATAATCATTTTAACTACACATGCTTTTAGCAATATTTTACAGGTTGCATGTTTTGGGGGAAGAAAAAAGTTGTCTTTTCTAATGTAGTTTACGGTGGCGATACCTGCCTGCCTTTTCTTTTGCTGCATTGGCACAAGCATTGTGCTTATTTTGTTGTAAATGGTTCCAGTATTTTATCAGTTCACTAGGCTGGAACTGATGAGAGGTAATTAGGTGGCTGTATTTACAGCTTGAATAAGAAACTCGCCAGTGATTGAACACAAACTCATTGGGAGGGGGCACAGGATCAATTCTCAACTTGGCAAGACAGATCCCCACATATACATCTTCCAAGTGCAAACGACGGATACTTAAAGAAACTTTAAATATCTTCTCTGCCAGATCTCCAGAAAAAACATAACCAGTCCCGGAGCAGAAGACAGGATAGCGTTCACTAGGGTACAGGTCTGGTGGCATGTACCACTTGCTGTCTTTGTTTCGATTGGGTGCATATCCCCTCATTAGGTAACCAGTAAAATAGTTATGTCTAGGAGGCAGATCTGGCTTCAATAACTTATGTATTAAATACTCGGTATTGACAAACATGTCACTGTCAGTTTTCATTACATAAGGAATACGCGGACAGTATGTTGCAACCCAGTTCATGCCCATGAGTGTTTTAATGGTCAGATTATAGTATGTATCTAAGTATTCCTGTTGGATAATATCGTGGTACTGTCTGCTTTCTTCCAATATTGCACGTTGAACATAGCCACTTGACTTAATACTTACGCCTAAAAGAAAAATCCGTGTGATTTGAATACCAGGTGCTAGACTCTCATTGCCCCAAGTTTGCCGAATAGCTCGTCTAGCTTCTATTTGTCCAGGTTCCGCAGCGATTAGTAGTATTAAAAAGGGCTTTTCTCCTGGCACTTTTCAGGTTCATTGATAATGTATTTGAAATGGTAAGCATTTGGGTGTCCAGTACCTTTCTCATTGTAAATGCTTCCGTTGGCACCGAGCGTGTTCTCCAGCCCTGTGACTCCTTGCAGTGACAGATCCGTGTTGTTGGGGTCAGTTGCTGTTTGAGGCCTCAGGGTCTGAGGGACAGTTTCTTTCCAAATGTTCCGAAGAGAGCTGTGGTTCGTCTCACTTTTTGTAGAACGAAATCCACGGAAAGTGTATGTCACAGGATTTTCTTTGAATCCAGCTCTGCCCGGCAGCCAGTCGTGATGATTGAAAAACAGAAACATAGCAAAAGAAACACAAGAGAAAGTACACCAATAAGATGGGTCCGAAACAGAGACCTCTTGGCATTCCAGCTCATCTTTGCAAAGCAGCAGTGTCTCCTTCTCCACTGAAGCATGTTGTAAATATCCAGTAATGGATGAGAGATACTGGTGGCTGGGGAACGTGTCCTTCTCCTGAATCAATACTGTTCTTTGGTAGTCATTTTCTAATTTGGTCACGTTGTCTCCCTCGCAGTCATTCTATAAAGATGAATCATAAAAGTTTACAAAATGCTAAATACCACAGAACTGCTTTAAAGAGACTCAAAATTAGGGCAGATGGGAATTTTTAAGCTGTGAAAATATGATCGCCCAGAAACAAAGTTTATAATTTATCTTCCCTTTGGCAACCTGATGTCCTGAGAACAGGATTAATTTCTTTAAAAATATACCTTTGGAGTGCAGCGAGCCCTTTTAGGAGAGATGATGGATTTTTCTTCCACTTATTTCATCGTCTCAGTAGCTCTGGTCATTTGTTCTTTTGACTAAAGTTAAAGACTGAAAGTTGTGTGCATGAAGGAGAGAGAAACGCTGCTGGATTCCTGGGAGAGGCTGTGTAAAAAGTCCTGAGAGCAGATGGAAAATGTATTGGCATTAATTAAAATTGATTTGACATACCATTGGTGGTATGGTGCACAGTCAGCGGCCTTTTTTGTAAAATGGTCATGTATCAGTTGTGGGACAGACGGTGCAAGGTTGATTATGGCAGAGTTCTGTTAGTCACAGTACACTGCCTGGCATGTTTCCATTGGCCCCTACTGTGTGGAGAAAGTCAGTGAGAAGATGCACCTGTCAAAATTAATTTTCAGGGTTCAGTAACTTCAGTGCAAGATTTTAAGACAGTAATAAATGATGAATATTTGCAAATACCCTTTTCTCATTTTAACCTTCCACTTCAAATGTGAGGCATTCAGATCACTGTCTTTACTTAGACTTAAGATTGATTTTTAAAATATAGCAACTAATTATCTGTGGCCTTCACAGAATACTATCATGTACTTCATTTGAATCTCTGTATTAGAATTAGCAAAGAACTGCTTTGAACACAGACATTAGGTACTGTTATATCCTCAGTTGTTGAAAATTTTAAATTTCACAGAATGCATTTTAAAAGATTTTTGAGTTATTCTGTGTTCTAAATTTGCATGTGGAGAATTTATTACAATTGCAGGACTTGCATGACACTTAGAGCCCTACATTTAGAAGACAAAAGTTATGAGCTGTCAATATGGGAGATTCATGATGCCACATATTAAGAACTGATCTTCGAAGAAGTTTTTCAGTGCATAGCACAAATTTGTTCATGTTTTTTCAATTGTTAGTTTTTCTGGATCAAGGTGTGGGGGTAGACGATAGGTGAGGAGCGATAGCTTGAATTCTATTAAAAGAGAATGAAAACTTTTTGAAATGGGGACTAATGTTTAATTTTAACTTTTTCAACTTTTGTGAAAATTATTTAAGGAAAATAAAACTTGTCAATTAAAAATTTATTGTAAGAGCATTTGTTTATTAGAAATTTTATATATATGTGTGTGAATGTATTTAGCTTGTGATACTGAGAAGTTTATGGTTAATAGCAAATATACTTAACTTTGATATGAAATTTAATTATTTGGGAAATAATGGCATTTACATGGAAGTCCTCATAAAATTGAATAACTAGAATAACACTCACTCATATAATATGAAGTATTTAGAAAATATTGGTTGAAAGTGTTAGACACATGTATGAATGAAAGTATTACTATTCTAGTAACAGCCACTAGGAGGAGCAAGTAGGTGGGAATTTGAACGGACTTCTAAAGTATAATAGTATAGGCACCAGCTTTTGATAATTTCTAGTATATGAAATGTACTTTTAGACGTTATCATTTTTCTCAGAAATAAGAAATTATTTAATCATCTTGTGAGATAGGAGCAGTGTTTTATTTTTTAAAATTTTTCAGGTTTTAAAAACATAGAATCTAGGTATTTATTTATTAGAATGTATTCACTTGAATTTTAATTTCACATTATTCTGATGAAGACCAAGACTTCACTGGACCAGTAGAACAGTTCTGTTGTTAACTCAGCTGAAAATAACAGAGCTGAGTGTTCTGGTTTAGAAACTCACTTTTTTTCTTATAGTTGGCCATTCTGCTGAGATGAGAAAACTAAGCTTTTATTTTCAAATGAAATATTAGATAAATAATACTAATTCTTCCTCCACCCCATAAAGAGGTCAGTAGCTACGATGGTTATGTGTGTAAATTTAAAAGAAACAAAACTTGCTTTTAATTTTTATTTGAGAATCTATTTTAAACATTCCAAAACTAAATTAAATGTATCAGCTTTCTGTTGATAGAGAATGCTTGAAATCTGGTTGAAGTCTAATCATTTAGATCTTTCAAGAGTGTAAATTAGATGGTTTAAGAAGCAATAAATAGAAGGTCAGATATTTGAATGAATAAAGGACTGAAAAATGAATGCAGGTAAATATATTAGTAAATTGTATTTATATGAAAATATGCCTGAAGTGATGTTGTGATGTTTCTAAAGTATTTCAGTGTTACAGAAAAGAGCCAATTATTACATATTGTAATCTGGCATAGTGCCCATAGTTTATGGTCCTGTGTGACTTTGTAGTAATATGTGATGGAGAGGCATCTTAATTTAAATTCATGATATTTGTATGTTTGTAAATATTAAGCTGCTCAAACTTGAAATCTATATATACCCATTTGACAACTCTCCTGTTGGTAAATGTAGTGCGTATGTCTAGCCTTTAAAAATTCTTTATTAAAGGTTTTTCAGGTATTTATCTTAATTGCTTTGTTAAAAGAAAGTACAATTAAAGTAACAATTCCTCCTCCTATTAAATGATAAAATTCTTTTCTAGTTACTGCCTGTTATACATTAATTCTTAAGAAGTAATAAAACTAGAAAGTTGAAATATTTTGATATTCTAAATAGTCCTTACACTTTAACATTTTCAGAGTAGTAGTAGCTTTGATTTATATTTTATGGGTTTTTATGATAATATTGTTAAGTTATTCATGTGTATTTACATCTTAGGGGTTAACGCTCATGGAGAGGATGTTACTGTAAAATGTTGTTCCCTTTCTCTCTCTCTCACACACATGCATGCACTGTTTTTATTATTTGGCTTTTAAAAGTGTTGATGTTTTTAGTCTGTTGGAACAGTTCTAGAGTTTAGGGGTGCTTGAATAAAAAACTCTGCACTCCTATTTTGAGAGAGCTAGCTAATAAAAATATTTATTAGGTGACTTTAACATTGTAAGATAAAGGCTCTAAAAAGAGACTTGAGGTTTTTTTGTTTGTTTAATACTGTCTGATTTCATTCTTTAATGGACTAAATAATGTGAGTGAGAGTTGATGTTGAACTGTAATAATAATAGGCCTGATAGACTTGTTTAATCTTAATTTTAGAATAGAATGCTTACATATGTCTTTAAAATGTTTGCCTTTTGTGATTATTAAATAATGAGTTGTGCTATGAAGTTGAGCAAAAATCAGAATCTTTGAGGACCCGTAAAAAATTTTAGAAATACATGAGTTCCTGAGCCATGAGCTGCTATTCTAGGATTGTTACTAAAATAGTGGATTCATTTCTGCCCTGCACACACATACTGTGCCAGTAGTTCACTATTGCATATTTATATAGCCTGGCACGGTGGCTGCATTTAAGTTGAATTTTTTGACCTTGTATTGCTGTTATATGGGTATTTTTATATCAGAGTATTTTCATATTATGTTTTTGAGTTTCACTTTAAAAATGATCACCAAAACCAATCTTATATTTTGATCATTTATAATCAGTCTGTTGCCTAAAGTAAAGTCTTGCTTTTAGCAATAGGGGTAATAGTAGCAAGTATTCATTATTTCTTTGTTTGAAGTTGTATTCGTGGACATGTAAATCTCCTGTGGTAGTGTGCTGTGCATAAATACACATTGCCTTCTGTGATGCTGTACAAATGCTTTCCTTTTAGTATCTTACAGTTCAGTGGTACTTAAAATTTGTTGATAGTCTTCAGAGGTTGTGTTCCTTGCTTTTATTTAGGGAAATGGACATAGGAGGGGAGATTTTGTTACTAAAACCTGCTCTATATTAAGATTTTGCTTTAAAAGGACTGAAAAAGCTCTTAATATTAGGATCATTTTTTTTTATGCCATTTAGTGTAATTTTACTGCATTGACTCCTTTGATAGCCATTTTAAGGAGAGCCCTTTAATTTACGGGATAAGGATTCAACTTGACCTAATTTGATAGAGGATTGCTGTTTTCTTTAGCGGGTTTCAGATTTTTTTTTTTAAGTTTCATTTTTCAGAGAAGCCTTTAAGCACAGCTTGTTACTATTTGCCTTTTCTGTAATCCATAATTACTGCGAACTACATATTTACTTGAATAAAGCAGTGACAGCTTGTCTTCTAAACAGTGACAAATTTTAAAATCATATATTTAGAAACCCTCTCATAGTTTCAAGGACAGTGAAATGTATGAACTTGTTTATTAGAGATTAGTGCCTTCTGGGCTATAAAAAGGTAACAGACATTTAAATGAGTATCACACACAAGATATCGACATACCTTCCTTGGTCAGGCCATTTATGTGGCGAGGATTATGCCCACTGAAGATACTTTTGGCACGCCATCGCTCCAGCAAAAGATGCTGTCGAATACGCACACCTCCCCCAACAGTCTGCCTCCTGGGATTGCTTTTCACAGTGTCCAAAGTGTCCATCTGTCTGCTTGTCTTCGAATTCCCTTCCTTGTTCATATGGATGCTAATCTTCTGAGGTTTTTGCTTTCTTTCATTTTCTCTTTCTTTAAACAAAAGAGCTGTGGTGGTTCTTTCTGTTTGGAGCACTGTCGACTCTTCCCCACAGTTGATGCATTGAAGCTTTTTACATCTGCTGTCTTCCTGGCCGGACAATGCAGTGCTCTCTTCTCTTCTCAGTATCCATATTTCTAGTAAGAACCCTGAGCTGCAATGTAAAGCAGCCAGAGCTAGAATGGAGTGCTTCGATTGTATTGGAAAAGAGCAGGATTTAACTCTGTCGTCGTTGCCTGGCAGCTGCAGGAAGGATTTTGAGCGGTTTCACTGGGGTTTTAGTCTGTAATATGAAATCCACGGTTCCTCAGCTGCTGCACAGGCAGGCAGCAGTTTAAATGTGGGCTTGACAGATGCTCTCTCTGACAGAGCAGAATTTAACGTCACTGCTTGGCTGAATCCCACGTGATAGTTTGCATTCATTTTGATTAAAAACCCAAGGTAGGGAGAAGCTTAGAGATTTTGCTTCTTTGTGTTAAATTATATGTAGTCAATGTAAGTGTAGTGACAAGTGAATATACAACAAAGGAAGGATTATGAAATGAATGGTTATTTTATTTTCTTCAGCTTATCCCCCCTTTTTAACTTTATGTTCAAGCACAGATTTTCTAAATGTTTTCAGTGTTAGATGTTGGTTTTCATGTTACCTGCATGATTTTACCGTGCATAAGCCATATAGCGTTAGTATGTAACTTAGTGTAATTTAACCCTTTCGTTGCACTCCTTCCCTTGAATTTTTTTTTCCCCTTACCTTGTTCTAACTTTAGTTTTACTAATATCTAGTTACAACCCATAGACCATTTTTAATGAGTAACTTAGACATCCCCCATTATTTTCTGGAGTTTATATAAATCAGCTGCCATGAATTGTTGTACTGACATATGATTTGATACAGCCATTTCTTTTTTAACGTGCAGTTTCTTTCTTGAAGGCAGCAAAACTTTTATTTTTAATCACTTTTCAATGTCATTTATTTTTATTTTTCTTTAAAGTTACTTGTATGGTGGAATTCAACAAAATAATGTAATAGATAAAGCATAGTTGCACAGAATCTTCTTGGTGGGTAGTGAGATCATAGTAATCATATTTATTTGTCCTAATATTTCAGAATGGTTTAGTAACTTGCCATCAAGCAAAGTTTTCCATAAACGCTACTCACTCTGAAATATTTCTTTGTATGATTAGTCTGTTGGGCACCTTGCTGCTTTTTTTTTCTACAAGTACTGGGGCATTGTCCTTTATTAAAATAACTTGAGTTATCAGTTTTTCCTCAGGTTTTAGGGACATTAACTCATAGAAATTTACCATTTTGAAACTTAAGCTATATATTTGTGGTCATATATTTTTGGTCCCACCTATTTTCTTACTAATATATGTTGTTTCAAATATAGATTTATGTTTCCTCTAATATTTTTATTTTTTTGTTTTTGTTATATTTTTTTAGTATAAATGATGAATTGTTTTTTGTAGTTTTAGGAATCCTAAGACTTTTTTTTTTAAGGGAAGTATGTGATTTTCCTGGAAATGTTAGTCAGAACATTAAGAGTTTTATAGATGGGAAACCTAAGGCCTGGAGCTTTGGCTTTTCCTGGTAAAGTGTGAAGGATAGAACTAAAACCCAGGTTTCCTGACATTTAGTCCCTAAGTCCACACATATTACATGTTCACTACTCTGTTTTTAATTAAACTTAAGTGGCAGAGTGATGGTTAAGTGCCTGCTTAAAATGACTTATTTTATAAAAGTATAAGTAGATCTTACTGGGTCACTATTTATCAGTAATTCCTGACGTAGGATTTGACTGTGCTAGTAGCAGCGTGACTCAATTCATGTTGCGTGCCAAGCCTACTTGAGCTGTTATATAAATGACTCTTTTTCTGATAAAGTTTTATTATTGTAACACCCATTTTAAAGATGAAGAACCAGTGTTTAGAGTTAAAGAACAATTATCCCAAATATCAGATGATTAATGATAAGAAAGAGTCCAGCTGGGAATTAAAGCAGAAGTAAGTTGTTCTCAACCTTATGCTGCATGGCCCTGCTGGAGAACTGTGGGGATTTTTTTCCTGTTACTGGTACAGCATGGGGCTTCCTTGGTGGCTCAGTGGTAAATAATCTGCCTACTAATTCAGGAGATGTAGGTTCAATCTCTGGGTTGGAAAGATTCCCTGGAGAAGGAAATGGCAACTCACTCCAGTATTCTTGCCTGGGAAATCCCATGGACAGAGGAGCCTGATGGACTACAGTCCATGGGATCTCAAGGAGTCAGATGTGACTGAGCACACCAGCACAGCATACCCAGAGATCATTCATAGCATTTTAAATGGATGTTTGTATTTTTGTTTTATTTACTTGATCAATAGATAGGTATCTGATCAACTATTGTGTGCCAGCATTTGCAATTCAACACACCTTACTAAATGATACAAAGATGGTTTAGATGCATCCCTTGCCCTTCCTCCAGGAAGGATAAAGCAGTTATTTTTGGCTGTTTTGTTCATTGCCCCACTGAATTTCTTATGGATCTTGACTATTAAGAGAACTCCATAGATAGGCTGCTGGTCAGTGGTCCCTGCAGTGTTAGGTGGAGCCCCTGAATTCCCAGTAGACTGTTGTCTCAACTGTGCTTGCAGAGGAGCAAGTGTTCATACGGCAAAGGAGACTCCTGAAAGCTCATGAAAGGATACCTGTGTGCCGAATGAGAATTTACTTTAAACTTTCAGGTGCAACTGCATTCCGTTTCTTACGTTTAAGTTAAGCTAGCTTAGGAACTTTACAGAAAACAGTAGTCATGAGATAAAAGTTCCTTCAGTGACTTTTCTAGCAACCTGCATGTTTCCAGCCAAGAGAAGCTGTAAAAATCACGACAGGCAAGCTTGTAGAAGCTCTTCCTTCAGTCTAGTTTCTTTTAAAATCTGAATTCTATGGTTAAACTTTCTCACTAAATGTGACAGATTTCTTTATCAGAGTCAGCAGACTGGCAGCTATTTTGTTAAGTTTTATAGCTATAAATGTCTTGCAATTTTTACTTGCATAGGTCTGCTTTTTAATTTTATAGCACATCCCTGGTGGGAAAATAGGTGACTATTACTATATGCATCATGGCCAGAATTATCCAGGTTCATATTAGGGTTTCCCTGTGTATGTCTAGAATATCCCTTAAGGAGCTAGAATTTAAAGACAGAATTTGCTGTGCCTCCTAACTCTTTAAGTCTTAAATGGGTACAGAAATAATAATAATATATTCTTGATTCATGTTGTTAATAGTTTTTGAGTGATTTTACATGATCAGTCAGGTATAGATTTGTTCAGTATGTAATAAGAAAGGTAAGTGATTTCATGGAATTACACTATGTATCTATATAAATTCAACTAAATGTCCTTGGTAAAAGAATGCTGGAGAAGGGAATGGGGAGATAGCACTTCAGCCAGGGTGGATGATGAGCAAACAGCCTTGGAAGACATGAATCAGTATTCCCTTCATTGGTCTCCATTCCTGTTTATGCTTTAGTCTGGCTAGTAGGCCCCTGAATGCAAGCCATTTATTTCACCTGAAAAACTATCTTTTTCCACTGCTGGAGAAAAATATTAATGTTTTAGGGCAGATGTAGTTTCCAACGTAATACACTGAAAAATTCCATTTGAACCAATTAGTTAGGTAACAACCTTCAGTTTTACTGAGATAATCAACAGTTTTGCATGGCAGTGTTTACTTGGAGTTTATCTAGAGACTGCTTTGACTTAAAATCAAATGACATCTTTTCATTACATAAAAAGATTTGGACAGATGGCATATTTTTGACTGTTTAATATTAGTAGTTTTCCTTTTTGAAAAAAAAGTGGTTGTGTTTATTAAGAATTTTGTATTTTCCTTTGACCTTTATTGATGTTTTACAAACCATTTTTACTTTTCTTTGAACTCACAGAGCAGGAATTAGCTGATTGGAAATTAGCAATCTCAGAATGACCACAAGTGTCAGTGTTTGCCTGCCTTACTATTTTGCCTTCAGTTTTCATAAGCTTATGCTGCAGTTACTTATAATGTTTAAGAATTTCTTTTGACTTGAAAGCGGAACTAAATTTAAATGTCTCTTTGACATTGTCTATTTTAATTCACACAAACTATTAATGATCCTAAGAGAAAAAGTAAGCATCTAAAATCAGCAGTAATTTGGAAAGTACTGTAATAATAAAGGCATACCTCAGAGATATTTGGGGTTCAATTTCAGGCTACTGTAGTAAGTGAATCACAGGAATTTTTGTTTCCCAGTGCATAGAAAAGTTACATTCCCAGTATATTTTGTGCAATAATAATAGCATTATGTCTAAAAAACAATGTACATATTTTAATTAAAAATGCTAACCATGATCTGACAACATAGGGTTGCCATAAACCTTGAATCTGTTTTAAAAAAATGGAATATATGCAGTGCAGTTAAACAAAGTATGCCTTTTTGCTTTGGTTTCTCAGTAGCACAGCTCTTTCTTTTCAGCATAAATCAACCAGAATCTTTCAGTTGTTTTTTGGGCACACACAGAATAATGTTAGAGGTTACAGCTGGGGTTAACAGTGAGGGTGGTATTGAGCTTGATACTGCTTTCCTAGGTTCTAGAAGTTTACGAGGGAAAGTGTTCTGGGCTGACAAAATAAATGAAGGGCATTTAGTGAATGTGGCCAGGGAATGTAGTGTTGAGACAGTTTTTGAAAACAACAAAGACTAGTCCTGTGTTCTGTAGGACTTCCGAATGTCCTAGTGTGTGTGTGTGTGTGTGTGTGTGTGTGTGTGTGTGTGAGAGAGAGAGAGAGACCAGGAGTCCCCAGTCTCTGGGATTTAAATCTTGATGGTCGGGGGTGGAACTGACATAATAATAACAGAAAGTCTGCAACAAAGGTAATGTGCTTGAATCATCCTTCACACCTCTCCTCCTTGGGTCTGTGGAAAAATTGTCTTCCATGAAACCAGTCCCTGGTGCCAAAAGCTTGGGGCCACTGTGTTAGACCATTTTTATTATTAAACAAACCTAAAACATAATTGGAATACAAAGTCTATTGCTAGGACATTGGTTTCCATTAAAAGTTTTGCCTATATATATAGGTTAGTTATGTTACCTATGCATTTCATTTTAAATGGTCGGAGGGGGTCAGTGTAAAATATTCTTAACGGGGATGTGTTGAGTTTGATAGAGTTGCGAAGCCTACTAGGTCCGCACCTTTAAATTGTTTCAGGCAACTTAGTGGCCAGTAGCTGTAATTCTCTGATTCCCAAAATAATCAAATTAATATAATTCCAAACATGTAACCTTTGATAGAGAGAGCTGGGCAACAGAGTATTGTTTATTCACATGAAACAAAAGAGCCACTTTACAAGCTATAGAGCAAAATTATAAGCTGCATAATAGGTTTGAGGAAAAACCACGTCTTCAAACGTAATCATTTAATTGGACCCTTGAGGTTGTACTGTAATGGGATTGTTCCTAGTGAAAAAGTATTACTTACATTAGAATAACGGAATTTCAGAGTAGAATTGGACCTTTGAGGTCATCTAAAAATCTAGTTTCCTCATTTTACAGGCAAGGTAACCAAGAACCTGAGAGGTTGAGATTTTTCTCAAAGGTTTGCTCTTAATGTAGCAAAGCCACATTAAGCTAGAACCTAGAGCTTGAAACTTGTATGTAAGTCAGGTGTTTTTTTGCACTGATTTACTCTGTCTCTAGTTACATTAGTGTATTTGTTTTTAGTCCATGGATCCATGAGATTCACGGATGATCCTGTGGACCTTCTACATTACCTGTGTCCCTCTTCCACTATAAAAACAATTCTACTGACTTTAAGTGAGAAAGATAAAGCTTTTGTTAAACCTCAGTAAGAAAGAATTGTTCATTATGGACTTTGTGTTAAAGGAGATCGGTACACACACTTTGGTTTGTTTCCAGTTGCAATGCTCTAATTAGCATTTTATCTAAATTATTTATCTGTAGATTAAGGAACTACATTCATGTGGATGTGATTTTTAATCTCCAGATAATTTTTAAAAAGCTGACATTTTCCCAATATGATAGAATGCTCTTTATAAAGAGTTTTGTGTTATATCTCACTCTCTTTTGAAAATTTTTATTGCTGTATTTGTCTGGGTTCTCCAGAGAAAGAATCAATAGGGTAGATAGATTGTGAGGAATTGGCACATTGGTTAGGAAGACTGAAAAGTTCCAGGATTTGCTGTTGGCAGGCTGGTGACCCAGGGAAGCTGATGGGCTAGTGCAGCTCTTGTCTGAGCCCGAAGGACTGAGAACTGGAGGACTAATGGTGTAAATGCTCCAGTCTGCGTCCAAGGCAGGAGAACACCGGTGTGCCCCCTCGACGCAGCCAGGCAGAGAGGAATTCTCCTCTGTTCTGCCTCTGCGTTGTCTTAGTTCTTCAGTGGATTGGACGAGGCCCGTCAGCAGTGGAAGGACAATCTGCCTTACTCAGTCTACAGATTGAAAAGTTCATCTCAGCCAGACACATCCTCATAGACATGTCCAGATAATGTTTTAGCCAAATGCCAGGATATTAGTTCCTTACCAAATCTTTTCTCCTGTTCTTTGGATTGACTTCTGTGTTGTTGGTGTCCTTTGATGCATGAAAGCTTTATTTTTGGTCAAGTCCAGTTTATCTGCTTTTCTTTTGTTTTCCTGTACCTTTTAGTACTACTTTCACTTGCACATATCTGTGAAACTGATGTCAAATCTAATGTCATGAAGCTTTTATGCTTTGATTTTTTTATCTGTAGGTTTTTCATTTTTTTTTAAGTTCTACCTCTTAAATTTAGGTTTCTGATCCGTTTTGAGTTATTAATAATTTTTGTAGATGATGTAAGATAGTGGTCCAGTTTCATTCTTTTGCATGTGCATATCCAGTTTTCCCAGCACTGTTTGTTGAAGACTATCCTTTCCCATTGCATGGTCTTAGCTCCTGTGTAAAAATCAGTTTGTCATGTACGTGAAAGTTTATTTCTGGGCTATCTCATTCTGTTGGTCTATGGATCTGCCTTCATTCCCTGCTACAGTATTTTGATTACTCTGTCTACAAGTTTTAAAATCTGAAAGTTTTAGTCCTCCAGCTTTGTTCATTTTTCAGAATTAGTTTGGCTCTTTGGGGCTGCTTAAAATTCCACATCAGTTCTAGGATAAGTTTTTCTTTCTGCAAAATCACCTTTGGGATTTTGAAAGGGATTGCATTGGATCTATAGGTTGCATTGGGTAATTTTGAAATCTTAATGCTATTAATCTTAGCAGTCCATGAACATAGATGTCTTTCCATTTGTTTATGGCTTTGATTTCTTTCAGCATCAATCTAAAGTTTTCAGTGTACAGTTTTTTCTTTTAACTTTTTGATTAAATTTATTCTTGAGTATTTGATTTTTAAATGCTATTCCAAATGGAATTGTTTTCTTAATTTCTTTTTTAAATTACTGATTGGTAGTGTATAGAGATGCTGTGGATGTTTGTGTATTGATTTTGTATCCTGCAATTTTGCAGAGATAGTTGATTAGTTGTGTAGACTACAGTATACTGTGAAGGTAACTTTTATATGCACTAGGAAACCAAAAAGTTTGTGTGGTGCACTTGATTGAGATACTAGCTTTACTGCAGTCGTATGGAGCCAAACCGGCAGTATCTCTGATGTGTGCCTGACTAGACACAATGTACTGGGTTTTAGAAATGTGTCAACTGTTTTCTGTGTTAAAAAACATTGTATATGCATACTCCAGGTTATGACTAGTCTAAAAACAAAAAATAAGTTTTACTTAAACTTTGTGTCAAGTTTTTGCTCCTGAAACCTTTAGTGCTTTTCAGCCTCTTTGTGATTTGCTCAGAATCGCAGTTTCCTTTGTACCTAGTTTTTCCAAAATGATTTTCTTAAAGACTCATTCTGGAAGTTAAAAACTTCAGGTGCTTAAAAAAATCCTAATATTTGTGAGTTCTGAATATCAAATACAGATTTCATGGGAATAAGTTACTTTTAAAAAGACAAAACATGCAAGTGTACAATTAATACTGATTTACTTTTTAAAAATGTTACTTTTTGTCTCATAAATACAGTAGTCAAAGAGGTAGATTATCAACTCCTAGAATCTGTGTGTGTGTGTGTGTATAGTCCATATGTTTTCTTCATTAAGAAATTTCGGTATCTTATTAATTTTTATATAAACAGCATTTTCAGAATTAAATATAGTATATTTTTCATACTGATAACTTGTTACAAATATTTTTTCTTACAGTATTTTATATTGTGTTATTTTCTACTTGTTCAAGTGGTATTCTCCCAATACCAGAAGATTCTAGATTCTCTTCACTTATTAAAAGAAAGCAAGGAGGGATTGTAAACAGTTACCTTGTTTGATTGTGTTGTTTTGCAGATAACAATTATGTCACTGTTTCCCCCATCCGTTTTTGCCAGTTACTTCTTTTCCAGAATGCCTCAAGTCTTGGTGAAATTATAATGATTCTGACTTTTTAAAGAACGCAGGTTTTCCTCTCCAGTTAGCACAACTCGTCAGCTATTTCAATTGTTTTGTGCTGATACTTTTCTTCTCCCAGCTGAGTAGCATTTTTCCCCTAGTCCAAATATCTTTAATCTTTAACAATTTAACAATCTTTAACAGTTGTCAGTCGGTTCCATATTACTGCCAATTATTATTTCTTCATTTTGTTTCTTTTATTCTTTGTTTTCCTTCTATTTCAGTTTCTTAACATATGCCAGAGAGACCTCTGTGTAGCCTTTGAAAAGCTGTTTTACCTCTCTTTCTTCATCTTTAAAGGGTGCTGGAATTAGGTTATATGGTTTCTGAGGTCCTTTATCTAGTGACTTATACAAAATAATGCACATCAGAGTAATATGAGCTTTTAGCTGCTCTTGTATTGGTTAGGGAGTCCTAGAAATGGCTGTGAACTAACCATATGATTAGCAGAGGTCTTTGCTGTTTTCATTTCAAGGAGCTCACAGCCTACTGAAGTGGCATGGCTATATATGTGTGTGCCTTTGGACTTATTTGTGTTTACTTATCCAAAATTAAGCAACGTTTTACTATAGTGGCTTGACAACTCAAAATTTTCAGTGAATTGGAGAAGACAAAATTAGATAAAACTCTCCTGGTTGCAGTTAACAGATTTTGCTCTAGTAAGTAAGACAGAAAAGTGTGTGGGTTGCATAGAATGAGATGAGGGATTTTAGTGCCTCTTGGAATCAAGAAGATTCCAAGGATTAGCAGGAGAAGAGGTCTTACAGGCCACTGAAACTAGATAGGTGTTATGAGAGATATTGTATTCCATGTCTCTTCTTGCATGCTGGTAACTTCTTTACATCATTCTGCAGATGGGTTTTCTCCATGAGTCATGAGACACGATTATTTGTAATTTTAGACTTAACTCCTTATAGGCATATGACTAGCTGACTCCCATTTATAAAACACAGAGAACTCTCTATAGACTGAACCCGGGACTAGCCAGCCTTCTAGTCAAATGTAGACAGAAGGAGGTCTGCATATGTGCGTGCTCATTGTTCTTCCTGTCTCTTTTTCTTCATTTTTCTTCCTTCTCTGTGTACTTAAATTGACCCAGTTTACATGTGTGTGCTGTGCTTTGTCGCTCAGTTGTGTCCAAACTCTTTGTGACCCCATGGACTGTAGCCTGCCAGGCTCCTCTGTCCCCTGGGGTTCTCCAGGCAAGAATACTAGAGTGGGTTGTCATGCTCTCCTCCAGGGGATCTTCCCAACCCAGGGAAGAACCCATGTCTCCCACACTGCAGGCGGATTCTTTACCGTTTGAGCACCAGGGAAGTCCCAGTATTTACATGTAAGAATTCAAAAGGAATACGGTTAAAACTTAATCTTGTTATTATATAATATCTAGTTGATTCCTCCTTATAAAAGAAGATAGAGAAAGCTAAAATCTCTTTGGTTAATTTCTATTTAGTGATTATCCTTTGGCTTCTGGTTTTTAGAAGTCTAGAATTGAGTTAGGTATGACCAGCGTTTGTTGAGCATCTGTTGTGTCCTAGGTACTAGATTTACAAAGATGAGTAAAAGCAGTTGTGTCCCCTAACATGAACTTAGAGAAAAATATAGATAAGACAATCACAGTGCATTAAATGAAGTTAAGTGTTGAAAATGGTCTCCACCTTAATAGTGACTCACTTTCTTTACATTTAAGCTTTTACTTGAATATAATTTGCTTGTAGTATAATGACCATATCATTAGTAAGCTTGACAAACTTTTACAAAGTTAACACATTCATGGAACCAGCATCCAAAGTGACTCAGTCTCAACCACACCAGTGTATACATAACTAAATGCGTAGTAGTGAAAATACTGGAAAAGGATGTTCTGCTGTCCTCAAGTGCTTTTTCCCCCAAAGAGTTTTTGCTCGTTGCCTCTGCTGCTTTCTTTTTTTTTTTCATTTAGCTTTTTAGCTTCTTTGAGGGGGAAGGTATGCATGAGGCGTTTGGAATCTTAGTTCCCCGCCTAGGGATGGAACCTGTGCGCCTTGCATTGGAAGCAGAGTCTTAACCACAGGACTGCCAGGGAGTCCTCTTTTTAATCTTTTTTAAAAAGCCTTTAAACTGAATGCCAGGAATCCAATTGTTTTCCAAGTGAAATGCATTCTCTGAAATGCATTTTACCACGGTAAAATCTCAGATTCTGAAGAAAATGTAATATGATTAAAGTGAACATTGTTTAGCAGGACCTCTTTAGAAATGTTTCTGTGGTTGTAGTAGTGATTTTTCTTATTACAGATTTGTGTAATTTACCTGATACTTATCAAATTTTCTTCACGCAAGTGCAGCTAGAATAAAATCTTCATGAGTTACTAGCTGTTTTGAAATTTACACTTGTAGCTTTCTATAAAGAAAAATGCTTTAATGAAAATTTAGTGTGAATATGATTGAAACTATTGCAGTAAAGATAGACAACTTTTGAAGTCTGTTAAGCACTTCAGAGGTGTCTGTTCTTGAGTATATAATTGATGTACTTCAATCCTTAGCATATTTCCTTATATATATTACGTGCTTTGTAATTACTTGAGATTTGTTAATTCAGCTTCTAAGAAATTTTCAACCACTCTTAAATGTAACAAATATCATGTTTGTAAATGGATTATTTTCCCTGAATATTTTAAAGATGTTTAATTTGAAATATTTGTGTTTTTTTAAAGATTCACTCAAAGTAACACTGTTTACATCTTTCTAATGTGAGATTATGTATCACTTATTCATTTTGAGATTCTTAAGGGGAAAAAGATTGACTTGATTTTAAAACCAGTAATGACATTTCTGAGAATATTAAAATTGTCAGCAATTAAGTAAATCATTGAATATTTGAAAAATCTTACATACTTAAAATAACTAATGAATAGTAACAATTTAAGTATATTTTCGGCTAAAGATTTCTTCTTGCCAACTCACAACCAGTAACATAAAAGGTAAGGTGCTTGTTTGTTTTAACTCATAGCATGTTCCATGACTGAGGGAGAGACAGACAGGAATTTTTGGCAGTATTAAACTAAAGTGTTTATTGTGCAAAGGAATTTTAATACATTCGTTTTTATTCTTTTAAAGGAAGGTGCATCAGCCCGGAAGACGCAGACTCCTGCAGCACAACCTGTACCGAGGCCAGGTAAAAATAGAAAAATTTTAGTTTTTTTTTCTATTATCACAACTGAAATTTTTGATACTATATAAATGCTTGAAGGAATTAAATTTTACTTAAAACTAGTATATAAGAATATTTACTTGAGTAAATAGGTATGGTTGAGTTACAGAAAATTTTAGGAAAATATTTTTAACATTTAGGAAAATGTTTTAAAAAGCTTTTTAATACATACCCATTCTCTCATCAGTTTCTTGTTGAGTTCTGTGATAGTATGGTGGATGTGATTTTTGTCTTTTCCTATGGAAACATAAAACCATAATTTTAATAGATTGATAAGCAGCTTTGATGTTTAGGATTTCAGATATCTGTCTTATTGAGCATATTAGGTTCTATAAGAAAGAACAATGAAATCCAGTTAAATATTATTTGAATGCCTTCCATGTGCTCAATGCCAGAAACAAGAAGGAGCTAAAGGAACTCCTTACAGGAAGGAAGAAAAAGTCAGGAAAATAGGAATGAGCAGGCTGACATGGACCTCACAAATGCAGCCTGGAATATTGTAGAGGCAGTGGAATGATTGATGGAGAATTCTTTTTTTTTCCCTTGGACGGGAAGGATGGTTAAGATCACATGAGAAATTCAGAAATGGTATAAAAGGAACAAGTCACCACCTGAGGATTCTAGCTCTGTTCTTTGCTGTGTATGAATAATTGTCTCCATTTCACATTTGCTCAAAATCACATGGCAAACAAAAGAAAGGGATTGGGGTGGCACTAACACCCGTGTAAACCACTTGTGTACGTGTGCCATGGAATAGAGGGACAGGGAAGGGGGCTGGGTCCTCCCAGCTAGTTTGTAGTCTTGGAGAAGGACACGTGTGAAGCAGGGAGCTGTGGGTCCTTTCACCTCCTAATCTGTCATTCTTTTTCAGTCCTGCCAGGGTGCACTGGTGATTAAAGTGACTGAAATAAATCTTCGAGAATATCTCATAATATAACAGATATTCTGATGCCCATCAATGTGAGGTCTCGTTTCACTCACTAATTGACCCCCATAGATCCACAGTCCCTACCTATCATTCCAGAAGCAAAGATTTTAAGTTTTAATACTCACTAGTCAATGAAGCAAAGATTATAAGTTTTAATACTCACTAGTCAATAAGACTGACTTGAGTAGGTGTTAGCAGTTTGTCATCTTTGTCTTGATTTGTGTATTTTTGTTCTGCAGATTGTTAAATGTATTTGCTTTTGGGTGCTACCCAGTTTTGAAGGGACATTTTGTAATATAGGGTAGGTTCATCTGGATTATCTTTTTAAAACAGAAAAAAAAACCAACACTATTTCTGGTGGTGTAACATGCATGAGACAGCATAGATCTGTATACTGTTGTTTGTTAGGTAGAGTTTGAATTATTAGGAAATAGGGACTGAACCATCTATCCTTTTTGCTTTCAGTGAAGGGACTCAGGGATGGTGTTCCATTTTTGTTCATTGTTTCTTTCCTCTTTATTATTTTTCACCAAATATTTTGCACTAGTTTTATCAGGCAAGTCCCTGGGTAAATGTAGTATTTTAAAGTGTTTACAACCATTCCTAATTTCTAAACATTCATTTAGGGAATGTAACTAACAAGAGACACATGTTTTCCAGTGAATTAAGAAGCACAAGCGTTTGATAAGCTCCATAGTGGAATTTAATGTCATTTCCTTTTTAGCCAGATTAAATCTCCTGCACACATCCCTGCTTTTGCTGCCTCTTTCCAATGTGTACACAATGCATAAGTCACTTCTCCGGCTTTTATTCATTACTTCTGTCTTATAGATACGCTGATGTGGGTAGGTGACTATCCATAACCCTATAGCTCTAGTTTATCTGCTGTCTTAAGACCTGCACGTGAGATTGAGAGAGGTTTAGCCCTTTGTATATTTTAAACACATTTCCTATGCTCTTCAGTCATCCACTTCAGAATGTAGGTGGATTGCCTCATTCCATAGTTTTAAAATCAGTGTGCTGAAGGTTTTCAAATCTGTGTCTCCAGTTCTTCTTACCTCTGGTGTCTTATATTAACTGTTTAACGTTTGGATGTGCCATAGGTATCTTAAAACTGGCTTAAAGCCTTTTTTCTTTGATATTTTCCCCACAAGGTCTTCACATTCTGCTTCTTCACAAGTAAATGACACCACTATCAACTTTGTTTCTTAAGTCCAAATTGAGTTATTCTTTATTCTTCATATTCGCTTATTCTTCTCGTCTAATATGCCAGTGAATTTTGTCAAATTTACCTTTTCTGTATTCCGTATTTATCTATTTTCTCTCTATCTCCACTGCCAAAACTCAAGTCTAAGTTACCATCATTTCTCTAGACCAGTGCATCTTGAAGTATTAGTCCCTGACCTGTTTTTTTCTGGTCCTTAACAAGATACAGATAGGAGTTGAGAGTACAGTATTGTTAACAGTATCCAGGTGTATGGCCAGGGTTCTAGCTGTTCATTTTTATTGCATGTTATTCAGTTGGCCTTGGAAAGTTTACCAAAAACCCTTGCCTTAATTAACCACATTTAATTTGGGCGGCACCGCTGTAGAATATTGGTGATCATCCTGAGCTTGCTGCTTACACAGTTGTCCCCCCCCTTTTTGCTTGTCCCCCTTTGACTTAACTAAAATTACTATTTTTCCCCTTATAGAAAGTGTAATGTGAAAATCAAATTATGTCACTTTCTGGCTTAGAAGTTACAGGATTTTCTAACAGAATTTAAATATAAGCTTACCATCACCTAGAAAGCCCTTCATGAATTGGCTCCTATATATATTTTTAACCTCCTGTCCTGCACCCTTCCTTTTGCCTGTATGCACATTTGCAGTTCCATAAGCACGACAGTTTCTTTCTGCCTTTGGCATTGGCCCACATTCCTACCTCTTATCTAGACTGTTCTTTCACTTGTTCTTTGCAAGTTTGCTCCTTTTATCCTTCAAATCTCAGATGAAATGCCATTTTCTTTGAGAGGCTTTTTCTAAGCATTCTGTCTAAAGGACACTTTAATATCAGTGTACATTCATTTTGTTCCTTAATATTGTGTATTCAGATTTGCTTTTATGTGTTTATTTGCCTGTTTTGTTATGGTCTGGTTCCCCTCCTTTACATGAACGGTCTTTGAGGACAGGGATTATTTTTTTTTTTTTTTTATCATTATAAAAATAAAAACCTAGCAGAGTCCCCTGTACATGGGTTCTGAATAAATACTTAAGGAAAGAATATAATTCTATTTGGAAGCAAATACAGCAACAGTAATTGCCTATTCTCAGTTTGTCAGTGGTCAGTTATGTGTTTGCTGAAGGCAGTGGTTGTGGCAGTTCTGCTGCAGTACATTTAGCATCAGCCATGGCCGTGAGGTTCAATAAATAGTAAATACGCCCAGGGTCTGGAGAAGAACTTACCTTGCTTTGTTGTTCTTATGAGTCTTACAACAGAATCAAGATGTAGAAATTATTGCCTCTGTTTTATGGCTGAGGACAGCTGACGCTGAGCGGCATTCATATCAGTGTGCGTGGTGGGGAGGGGGGGTCATTGTCTGGAAAGTGGCAGAATGGAGACAGAATCAAGCTCCGACTCCAGGTTCCTGCTTTCCTTCATGCTCCTCATGGACTCAGCATTATGCTACTCTTTTCCTCCTGGCTTTAGATCAAGCTCATCCTTAGCATGTTCATCATTGTCCCTGCCTTGGTCCTTAATTGTAGTTTTTTTGTTTTTTTTTAACTAAACATCTAAAGTTTATTTTTAACATGCGAGTTTTTATATTTTGTCTTTTTCTAACTCTGTCTTCTCAGCCTTGATTTTAATGAATCTTTCCTTATATTCCTGAGTCCATTATGGGCTTCCTTAGTCTATCTGATATTTCAGTCAAAGATTGCTTTGTTCTCCTTATTCATTCTCGTAGCCACTCCTGTCTCCAGTTTGTACATCTGTCTGTCCATCCCACCTTTCCTTTATCCCTCTGTCAAATTCCACGTGTTTATTGAGATTGTATTATATTGCAGATGATAATGTCTTGCTCTACATGTTGATGTATCCATGAGTCCTGTTTCTAAAAATAATTTAAGAAAGTTTTAGTATCTGTTCCTCAGCAAAAAGAAAAATGAGAACACTTTGATAAATATGCATGTGAACTTGTGTTTGTATTTATCTTTCTTTACTTTCTGTGGCTACAAGATCATACTTCTGGACTCCATAATGTTTTATCATAATCAAATAGCTATACAAAGGAGTGCAAAGAACTAGTTAAAATGTAGCGTTTTACTGCCTCCATAATGTTTTATCACAATGAATAGCTATACAAAGGAGTACAAAGTACTAGTTAAAATATAGCATTTTACTGCCTCCATAATCTTTTATCACAATGAAATAGCTATTCAAAGTAGAACAAAGTTCTAGTTAAAATGTAGCATTTTACTGCTTTTGAAGTAGAACGTATTCCAAAGATGTGTGTACTTTGCTTTAAAAGTGGTATGTCTAAGAACTGATGTTGAATTAGAATTTTAAATTGTTGACTTTTTATTTTTTGTGATTTAAAAATCAATTCTAGCACAGTGCATGACAGTCAGTAAAAATTTATTGTGTGAATAAATACTGAAAATTGAACATGCAGCACTTTCTATCCTAAAATACGTTCATCTTGAATTAGACTGATGTTACCATTATTATGCCAACAGATGTTTTTATTTATTATAAAGTCCATTGTATATGTAAATAATAAAGAGGGATGAATATTCATGTTTTTATAATATACAAAATTATTGATAATATGGGCAGTTCCAGAAAAAAGACTTCACATGACTCATTGCTAATAAAATAAAACCCAAAAATTTTGAAAAGAGAGATAAAGGTAGACATTTTAAGTCTTAGTTATTGAGGTAACATCTTTGTTTTTCTCCACCGAGATTAATTACATTTCCCTCTCCCAGCCCTTCTCCCAGTGTTATATCCTCTTGTAGTACTCTGTGTTTTTATATTTATAACAGAGTAATCAGTTAATTCAGAAATCATTTATCTGCCTCCTTTTCTGGACCCTAACGTCTATGAATGTAGATTCTCAGTGCCTGCTGCTCCTTCTGCTGCTAAGTCGCTTCATTCGTGTCTGACTTTGTGCAGCCCCATAGACGGCAGCCCACCAGGCTCCCCGTCCCTGGGATTCTCCAGGCAAGAACACTGGAGTGGGTTGTTGCCATTTCCTTCTCCAATGCATGAAAGTGAAAAGTGAAAGTGAAGTCACTCAGTCATGTCTGACTCTAGCGACCCCATGGACTGCAGCCTACCAGGCTCCTCCATCCATAGGATTTTCCAGGCAAGAGTACTGCCATTGCCTTCTCCATCTCAGTGCCTAGCAATGCTATATATCCTCTTTGTTTATAACTACTTATTGTTGAACTGCTGAGGCACTATAGTGATTTTCTGAAGCAGGGAAATAGCTTCATATTATTTAAGAAACTTACAGTACATTAAAAAATTTTTAATGAGTCATGTGTAAATACAAATATTTTTGGCCTTATTTGCTTTTAAGTTTGAAAATAAGAATGTGATTTTTATAATAGTCAAATATTTGGATTTTTTTTTTTTCTTACAGTTTCTCAAGCCAGACCTCCCCCAAATCAGAAGAAAGGTAAAGTGTGTGTGACTCTAAACTTGCTTTAAAAAGTAAGCTCTTGCTTACACAACTAGGACTGATGGCCTTCTCATGCAGTTGTAGAAAATGTTTGTGTTTGGTGTCCATTCTGAGTGGTTAGAGCTCAAGCTGTCCTGATCATTAACTAGTCTAAATATCACTGCTGCTTAAAATATCTTTTAGCTAAAAGAGTGAAAAATATAAATTTGCAGGCTTTTACTTTTTAATTAGGAAAGTGACTATAATTCCTTTAAATAACCTATTTGATACCTTGAAAATTCTGTCTTTATAGGATCTCGAACACCCATTATCATAATTCCTGCAGCTACCACCTCTTTAATAACCATGCTTAATGCAAAGGACCTTCTCCAGGACCTGAAGTAAGTAATTCGCTAAACTGTTTTCTCTTTAAGACATAGAGCTTTTGTTGTGAATTACTAGTTACTGATTCAGCATTTCTTATTTTGAGAAAACGAACATTCGATTTCAGTGCTATTGGCTTTGCAGATAGTCTCAAATATAATTTTTGAAAACAGAATATATTGTTTTATATCTGAATCCTTTAGGGAAAACTATAGAAACTCAGACAAAAGTCTTAATGAAAAAGGTTATCATTTAATTTTTAACATGAATTGTTTTGCTTTGGCTAGAGAGCTTGAAGGGGTTATAAAACAAATTCAGGTTGTCTTCTCCCCATTTCCAAGTTCCAGTAAAGGACCAGAAAAGTAAAATGTACTTTAGATTAATAGATGTATATACCCTAGAGGGAGGAGGCAATGGCACCCCACTCCAATACTCTTGCCTAGAAAATCCCATGGACAGAGGAGCCTGGTAGGCTGCAGTCCATGGGGTTGCTAAGAGTCGGACACGACTGAGCGACTTCACTTTCACTTTTCACTTTCATGCATTGGAGAAGGAAATGGCAACCCACTCCAGTGTTCTTGCCCTGGAGAATCCCAGGGATGGGGGAGCCTGGTGGGCTGCCGTCTATGGGGTCACACAGGGTCGGACACAAGTGAAGCGACTTAGCAGCAGCAGAAGGAGGAGGAGGGACCATAGTTGGTGGTGGTTTTTTTTTTTTTTTTTTTAAATTATATGATATTTTTATTTTAGGCTGAGAAACCAAAAAAGGAACAAATAAACAACAAAAAACTTGAAATAGGCTTGTCAAATGATGTAAATTTCATCCTTTCCAGGGAAGCAGAAGGGAGATCAGTGCAGGTTACCCTCAAGGCTCCAGACATCCTGCTTCACTGCTGCTTGCTCTCTGCTGGATTTTGATCCTTCTTTGGGTTATAGTCTGGATCATTTTCCTCATCTCCTACTTCTTCCCCTTCCTCATCCGCTTCTTCACCTCCTTCATCATAATCATTGTCATCATCTTCAATAGCTTCTCCAGTAAAGTATAACACTGATCTTGGGATTATATGCTCATGTAAAAAGTGACCAATTTCAATGTCTGCAGCGAGGATAGTTTCAGAATCATCATCCAGATCTCCACTCTCAGGAACTTCAGGAGGGGCAAAAAAATTAAAGCAAAAGTCATTAGAAACTGTTTTGGTCACAGTACAAACTGTCCCACGTCCCTTGTGTTTCTGCTTCCTCTTAATCATTTTCAAAGTGACAGTCTTCCCTTTTTCCAGTCTATCTGGCACTCTATACAACCCATAATTTCTGGTCCATCAAAAGAAAAGGGATCAGAATCATTTGGTTCTGACCTCATCCTATATGTCTTTGTCAGCACTTCATTTGTGAAATATTCATTGGGTTAAAAGTAAAATTCTAAGACAAAACTCATAGGTTGACCAGCAATCTGAGAACTTCACTTTAATGTCTTTCTGGTGCTTCGGAATAGGTTCTTCACGTTCCTGAACCATATCACTGAGCAAGTCAACATTCTTAAAAACGGTCAACCAAAACTCAGGAATGCCCTTGGGATCTTCTTTTTCTCATCTTCAGTCTTGACCTTTTCTTTTAGCTCCTCTGAAATTTCATCTTCCTCATCTGGTTTCCATTCACATTCTTCTTTTGTATGTTCATAAATATCATTAATGGTCTCAAATTGCTTATCAAACAGAGGCTGATAAAGAACAGCATACTTTCAAGATCATGAACTTCCTCATAGAATTTGGCTTCTATCGGTACACATTTAACTTGAAGGTTTTTGAGAGCATTCACTCATCTTTTAACTACCCTAGGCAAGGTTTCAGTGTATCCTGTTGATGTTTCTACCAGACCATCAAGTCTTTCTTGAAGGGCTGCAAGAATCTGAGGATTTTACATCATCTGAACAGTCAGCTTACGCGCTTTGATTTTTGTTTCTTCACCAGTTTCTTCTTCTTCTACTTCTTCAACATCATCCAAATCTTGATCAAGTTCAGACTGTTCTTTGTTGTCAGTGTCTGCCGTGTTGTACAAATGCCAAATATCAGTGGCTAGCACGGGGAGCCAGGCGGCCCAGGCTGTGCAGCCAGTGACTCAGGGCGGCGGGAAGAGCAAGAGGCGATGATGATGATGCTGGAAAGGGGACCATAGTTTGTTAACCTAGACATTAATTAGTAAAAGTTGGTTGAAGAAGCAGAGGAAACCTATATCCTACGTTAAAATTTCCAGATGCTTAACTTTCACAGTAAAATAAAGATGACAGTTCTTAAAGAAACAAAAACAACTTTCAAAAAGAAAATCATGCTGCTTCTAGATGACTTACAACTTAAAAATGAGTAGCAAAATAAGTTGTAATACTTACTGACTCTAGGTTTTAATAGATGCAGAATTGAATTTTAAGTGCCGATGACTTAAATAGCTGTATAAAATCCTATGTAACTGACACATGCAAATGTATCTCTAGTATTTTTTCTTTAATACTTATGAGTGAAATTTTCAATGACCTTTTTTCCAGTAACAATATGGAAAGAAGGGATTTTTAGGTCTTATTTCCTCATATTTTGTTAGGCTTTTTTATTTCATGGAGTTTAATATTGAGACAGTGCTGTGGATTACTAAATAATCTACAGTTCCTCAAGTAATCTATAGCTGGGCAAATATGAAACATAATTGTTTTTGCCCACCTCTTGAAATAGATTTGATAATAATTAAAATATTATAATAAAAGTAGTAAGTAATACATGGAAGTCACAAACTAAATTTTAACATCTTTCTCCTTAGCCTTCCTACCAAGAAAGCAAACAATTTTAAGACTACTTTCTTTGGATAGATCATGCCTAATTTTTCTTCTGAGTTTAAAACACTCCCTTCATTGTTTAACACCTCATTGCAACTGACATCTCCCCTACAGCTTGAGTCAGCTTGAGGCTTTGCTATGTAATTAATGCATAATTGAAACCTCCTCCACACAATTATAGTACTGGCTGTATCCCATAGCTCCATGGCATAGATTCTATTTGGTTTCATGTAAACTGAGGATTCTTCGGTTTTCTAGACCTTCAGTAAGTAAATGAAATGAGGCAAAATAAATCCTGCCCCACCTTTAACATTCTAGGTAACAAAATCAAGGTTCTGTTATGGAAGTATTAAGAAGTGCTTTGACATTTATAAACATGATCTTGAGAGAAGTTTCACTGGGCCCATGAGCTTATTTAAAATAAACTGGTTGGATAGTGCTTGTGATTTTGGCTATGATGGTCCTCGCATAGGGCAGAGTTCCAGCGTGGAAAGATTACACAGAGGGAGTGCTCCAGAGATAGACTTCCCCTTGCATCAGTCAAACACTGTTCAGCACATGTGTATGGGGGACTGCTTAAGGCCTGGGAAAGAGCAGGCAGGAGAGCAGTCCTAAGCTCACACTGGACCATGAATGTTTCATGTACCCAGCTGCCACAGCAGTGCAGAATGCTTCAACCACTTTGGAAAACTGTATAGGAATTGCTTTATTACACTGAAGATGTCATTGCACCATCTTATAATAGCTTACTTTTCTGATGATCAGAGGTCAGCTGTGATAATCAGTACTTGGAAGGATATCTGCTTTATCTTGTTAAAGGTCATTGTAAATTTGTTTATCTACTATACCTAGGTGTAGATTTCTTACATATCCCTCCTTAGGATTCATCAGAATTGAATCTGTGGATCTGTGTTTTTCATCACTTCACAAAGTCTTGGCTCTTAGCACTTTAGACATTATCCCTTTGTTTTCTATTCCCTTTTTTCTCCTCTCTTCTTTCTGGAGCTTAAATGAGACATACTATAGACTTTCTCATTTCATCATATATGTCTGTTATACAGTTCTGCTTTCCTTTCTGCTTTCTGTTTCTCTGTCACCTGTATTCTTGATCATTTCTGAAGATTTAACTTCTAGTTGTTCCTTTGGCTATCTCCTAGTGTGATTTTGTCTATTCATTTTAAAATTCGCATGTCTTATTATTTCTATTTTAGAGGTTCTGTTTAGTTCTTTTTCAAATCTTCGGTGCTCCTTCGCTCCCCCTTGCCTTTTTCGATAATTCCTTTTTCCCTCTACGAATCTGTAGGCTTGTTTCACAAGTTTGGCCTTCTATAGCTGCATCATTGGAAGTCCTATTAATCGCTTTCTTTTATCTGTTGTTTCATTCATGATACCTTGTTTCCTTGTATTTTAAGGGATTTTTCTTTTTCTCTTAACTGTTCATTTAGTGGTTTTCTTGGTTTTCATTTTGTAACTTCTGTTCATTCTCCTTGGAACTTTTTCTTGTAGAAATTCTGTGAGTTCCAGAATGAAGATTTGCTCCCCCCTCCAGCCCCCAAAAGAGGTTTAATTTCCTTTGGTCCACAGTTGGTATTTTTACATTATTTCTTGGTCCCAGGGCTCCTGGGCAGGGGCTGATCTCTGTGGGGGCCTCTGGGTGGGGGTCCCTATGCAGTACTTGGTGGCGAGTGAGGGGAGCGGGGCCTGGCTTTGTCTCAAGCACTCAGAACTCCACTGTCCTGCCTGGGCCTCAGTGTCCCCACTAGGCCCCTGGGAGGGGCCAGGATTGGTGGTTTGAGGGTCCTCGGGAAATTGATGAGACCTAAAATATTTTGGAACTATGGCCTTACCTTCTCTAAGCATCCACTGTCCCCGACTTCCCCCTCCAACACACAAACACACACACACTCCCCTGAACAAAGTACACACACACACACACACACTCCCTGAACAAAGTACACACACACACACACACTCCCCTGAACAAAATATTTTCATTTCACTGAAACTGCCTGAAACTTCTGTGGGTACAGAAACCTTAGACTGATTGGCAGGAAAAAGTGGGGTAGATGTAACCGGAAACTACTCAGGGCCAGTTCCCCTCCCTGCCTGGGTTTCTTTTCCCCACTAACGTAACAGCTTGGCCCAAAGTCTGCTAGGAAACCTGATGCCTGGAGCTGCCCTGGTAGGGACCCCCCACCCCACATGCGTCTGGCTATGGCCTTTCCCCCTTTCCCGCAGACTCTTAACTGGTAACACTCTGACACGTAGAAAAACAAGACAAAAAACAGGAAAACCTATATAGGGCAATGATGTGGGAAGACAACCCACATGGGTGTCTCAGGAGCCCACCTCTTCCTGTAGTAGAGGGGGCACCCTGAGGGCTCCCCTGGGCCTGGCCCTCTCTGGCAGTAGCTGGAGCCCCATTGGCCACTGGGCCTTGAGGGCAGTACTTGGGGTCATATATCTGCCGGCCCAGGCCAAAGACCTGACCACTCTGTTTGGTTCCCTGCGTGTAGCCCATCTGCAGGGACATGGAGGAATTATCACATTTGTCTGTCCCCAGCTTTGTGTTGTAAATGTGCCACCGGGTCCCTGGAGCCGTCATGCCCACCTGGCTGTCACACTTGTTTGTGCCCACCTGGAAGCTGATGGTCAAGTGGTCCATGGGGGCAGGATATGGTTTTTGGGGTCATACAGATGCAATCTGGTGCCAGAAGTAGTCATGCCCAACTGACTGGCACATTTGTTGGTGCCCATCAGGAACCCAATGATGCACTGGCCCACCTTCATGGTGGCATCATCAGAGTCTCACCCCTACTTCTCCAAGTATTTGATGCCAATGTCCACGCTGCTCTGCATCCCCTTTGTCTTGGCCTTCCTGGTCAGGGCAAGAAAGAGACACCTACACCTGCATCAAGTTCCCACTTTCAAACAAGTCGTTAGCCTCAAACAGGTTGACGGGGTTCATGCCGTAGCTTACCGTGGCCTTGATGAAGTTGGAGAGGTTTTCTAGCTGGTGCCACTTCTGCATGGAGCAGTTGGTCTTAGGGATTGAGCCCAGCTGCAGTTTATTCATGCGTATGCACAGGATGATCCTGTCCTTCAGACCCTTCTGGAAGTCCGGGTTGATGGAGAGGCCGGTCAGTCCTCAGTCCAGCTTTGGAGCTCCACCTCCTCCAGGGTCATTTTTGGACTGGAGCTGGTTCTTGACCTTGGCGGAGAGCCTGTGCAAGGGCCCCTTGTTGAAGTGTGTGGAGCTCATGGCTGTCAGGTGAAGATTTGCTTTTGCATTTGATAAGCACCTGGTGGCATAGCCAATCCAACATCGATAGCTTCACGTTAAATTCTCAGTTTGAGGGTTTTTTTAACACCAGATATTATTGCTAATTTACCCCCCCCACACACACAAATTTCAACTTCTTTTATTTAGAAGAAAGGAAAACAAATCTGGGAAATACTGATGAAATTGTTCATTTTTTAAAATGGTATATAGACTTAAAATCTGGAATTTGTATGATGATATCTCATTTGCATTTTATATTATACTAAGGAAATTATTTTAGAAATTTGTTACTTGTTTAAACAGTGGTGACTTTAATCATATTACCCATATTCCTTCATAGTCGTAGAATGTTAAGTGGAATAAATAAATAATGGTAGTCAGTGGACGTCAGAATATTTCTCCAGATTGCAGATACCCATCTAGTCAATTATGCAGTTCTGGTTCTTTTTGTTAGATAATTTTTTGTGTTAAATATTAAAAATCAACTCAAGGTAGCTTTATTGTAAAAATAATTGGCTCAACGTAACTGAAAAGTCCTGGCTTCTGACACAGTTGAATACAGTGCTAAATGAAATAAGCAGGAGTTGGTGTCTCCATCTCTTAGGCAGGTTCTCCTTCAGGGGCAAAGATGATTTATCAGAAACTGCAAGTTACCAGTCACCACAAAGAGACAGTGCTCATTTCCCAGTAATTCCAGCAAAAATCCTGGGATTAAATCCTGTTTGCCTGGCTTCTACAGTGTAACAGGTGTATTTCTGAACCAACCACTGTGGTCAGGGTTGTTAATTTTTGCTTTACATCCAAATGAGGTCTAGTTTAAATTCTGAGATTTGATTTTTCTTTCAATTGTCAGGGTGTTGGTTAGGGCTGAGATGAAGTTAGGAAAACAGGTGGGCAGTAGGTTTATTTCTGGTTTACATTATATTGAACCCCCAGAGTTCTAACTTTATGAAAGAAGGAATTTTTGTTAGATTCTCTACCTTGAGCAGAATATGGGATTTGTTCCCTCTTCCAAGAGTCTAGTAAAATAAAGTAAGAGACAAAACTTAAGTTTAGTTAGTTTGCCACTGCCTTCCATGGGTTGAAGTCTGCAGTGTTATCCTGACCTTTTGAGTTCGATTCTTTACTCAGTTCTCTGGCCCAAGAATTCTTTACTTCTTGCTAGCTAGCTCAGAGTTGCCTTTAGAATGTTCTTTATAATTTATTCCATATTGAAAAACTTTCTGACAATTTCTTTTAAAGTTAAACATACCCCACGATCTAACAGTTCCACTCATAGGTATTTATGTAAGAGAATGAAGTGAAAACATATGTCTGTAAAAAGGCTTATACCAGAGTGTTTATAGTAGAATGTATAAACAGATTGTGTCAGATTCATATAATAGAATTTTGCTCAACAGTAAAAAAGAATGAACTACCAGTGTGCCCCTCAGCATGGATAAATGTCAGAAACGTTAGATTGAATGAAAGGCCAGGCATGGAAGGGTACATTCTTGTGTGATTCCATATATAGAATTCCTAGAAGTCACCTGTGATGATGGAAAGCAGAGTTGTGTGGTTGCCTGTTGGGGAAGAAGTGTAGAGATTACTGAAGGGTGCAGGAGGAAATTTCTCTGGTCTGTTGCACATGTTCTGTATCTTGGTGGGCATGGTGGTTACCTTGTGGAAAGGGGTATTTGGTGACACTTCTTGATGGATTGAATCACCTATCTGTATCTAGCCACATCAGCTCCATTTCAAGTGATCTTTGATTTATAGTAAAATTTCCCTTTTCTTAGCATTTGAGAAATCAAGGATTAGTGTGGTTATGTATGGAACCATCGGGAATGCTGAGTGTCACACTAACACAAATTGCGTCTGAGTGTGAGATTCACACACACCGACTTCTCACGTAAGTGAGCTTGACTTCTGTTTGGTGTGCAAAGGAAAGACCCATATTCTGTATATGCAGAGTGAGTTTATTTTTAAAATAATGTTTTTGGTTTAAAACTATTCATTTTAAAAGTAATTTCAAAGTACAGTTTCTTTTCTCATTTAAGATTGTTGTGGAATCATTTTGTCTCCTATTTTTTTAAAAGATTTGTTCCATCAGATGAAAAGAAGAAACAAGGCTGCCAACGAGAAAATGAAACTCTAATTCAGAGAAGAAAAGACCAGATGCAACCGGGGGCACTGCCATTAGTGTCACAGTTCCTTACAGAGTAGTCGACCAGCCCCTTAAACTAATGCCTCAGGACTGGTGAGTTAATTGATGCTTTTACATAGTCCTTCATTTGTTGTGTAATTAACAAATACCAGATTTTATCATGAATTCGAGATATTGAATTCTATCCCTCAAACCTGTGTTAGTATCTGATTTATTCCTCAATAATATTAACGTTCTAGTATTAAGTAAATATAATTTGGACTTCTATAAGAAGAAGCATAAACTTGTGGAAAACAGTAAAAAGTTTTTCCACTTGTCCACTTTTTCTGGATCAGCTTTTGGAATAAAACTTTCAGGTAGACTTAATGTTTTATTAGAGAGCCTATATTTTAGATTTTTGATGTGGAGAATTCTAATTTTCCTTGGTAAAGAAATGGTAAGTGAAAGCATTGTTACTTTTATTGTGAGGGGATAATTTAATGAAAATAATAACATCATCATCCCAGTTCAGCTCTTTTATTGAATTAAAATATCCTTGAATAAAATATTGAGCTATTTATAATATAAAGTGCCTATATATTCAGATACATGAATTACCTTAAATTATTTCATTTATCTAAGCCAGAATAAAAATACATAGTCTGAGTGTGCATTTCTCTGATACAGAGAGTGTAACACATTGACTCATTAGCTGAAATTTACCTTTGACGTACTCATTAGTCTTCAGATATTAGAAAATCAAGCCAGTGAGAATACTAGTATGTTAAACATTTTAGTGAAGAATCAAGGGCTCTCGTGTTAGAATTCTGTCCTAGTACCTAACAGATACTTTGAGTTACATATGAAGTATAAGATGAGAATTTCAGGTATGTTTAAAACTTGTAATAAGTAGAAAGTTATGTCATTTGTGCATTTGCACAGATTTGCAGGAGGCAGTCATGCAGTGTGTGCAAGTCCCATCACTGTGCATTATACTGCTTTTGTATATTAGCTTGGGCCCTGGCCATCAGTGTCATAACCTGGGGAAAGTATTTTCCTTACCTTACTTCTTCTCTTCTCTGTTAATTGTCCTTTTGGGAATTCACTGGGAGTAGTATTTTTATTATCCTGCTTCCCTGCTGACCCTGTGAGACACAGAAGGATCTGGGTGACCTCTATCTGACAAATTCCCTTTTGTTTGGCAGGCACCTTTGTCCTTCAACTAGTGTGTGCTGCAAGTTACATCATAAAATTGAGAGGCCATTTAATAGTGTGCTCCATTCCCAAAGATGGTTTAGGTAGTGTGGAGCATATAGCCTATGAAATTTTCAATTTAAGATTTAATTTTAACCGTAAGAGATTTTGAGCTGTTACGAATTTGAAGCTGTGGCTTTTCACAGTAACTGTGTTGTTGTAGGTCTTTAACTTGAAGGTAACCTTGGCTTAATATTCTCTTGGATGCGTAAAGTCTCCATTTAATGCAGTGATTATCACAGCATGGTCTGTGGTCCTCTGGGCATTCCCAGGGCCCTTGAAGGGAGTCATGAGGTCAAAACTGTTTTCCAGTGAAACAGTGAGTTGGCTGTCGTCATGATTTATCAGTCCCCGTATAGGACGGTAGCATGACTGGTGTATAAGGTCGGTCATTGGTTCTCCCCTCTCTCTTTTCACACCCTCCTCTTCTCCACGCTCTTCCTCCCTTCCCACTTCCTGCCTCCTGGTCTCCAGCATACTCTGCTGTTCTGTAAAATAGGGATAATAGATTACCTCACAGGATTATTTTGAAGTTTAAATGTATAGACATGAATAGGCTGTGTAGACCAGCACTGGCACATAGTGAATGCTTGTAGTAAATCTTACAATGTTGGTTATTATTGTTAATGTTATGATTTTGTTTCCACTTCTTTAGTTGTAGGCTTAAACTGTTTATGGTAGTTGTTTTTATTGTAATTTCTCAAGTTAATAAATATTTTGTAAACTAATGAAATGTAAGGCCCCAGAAAGAGATTTGTGCTTTTTAGGAAAAGGAAGTTAAACGTCTGGGAAAAACAAGTTGCTTTAGTGTGCACACACACACACACACACACACACACACACACACACACAGTAGAGAATTCAGAGTGAGTGAAATAGTTGTAAAATAATTGAAAAAGTTTAGGTGGTTTCTGTACTCAGGCACACACACACACACACACAGTAGAGAATTCAGAGTGAGCGAAACAGTTGTAAAATAATTGAAAAAGTTTAGGTGGTTTCTATACTCAGAACACACACACACACACACACACAGTAGAGAATTCAGAGTGAGTGAAATAGTTGTAAAATAATTGAAAAAATTTGGGTGGTTTCTGTACTCAGATTATTTTCTGGATAATCAGAAGAACTCAAACTAAGGTGTTGGAGCTTTAGTGAATAGTGAATTCAAAATAGTGAACTATTGTAATTTATGATATTTTTAATTAAAGTGAAACATTTAAGATGGGTTTGAATTGTAAATGATTTTATTTTAAAACCAACTTTTTCAATTAACAGATACACTATTGTTTCTTATTACATTAGAAAAATAGGCCCACTAATAGATCGGGCAGAGATAAAAGGCTGAAAGGATCTCATGTAAGGACTGTGCACGTAATTATGTTTAAATGACTTAGGTGTTAAAAACAATATATGGGGAGTGTAGCAGTCGTTAACACATGCTACTGCTGTAACAAAGAGAATGGTGGACGTGCAGCACTGTGTTTCCCCCTCACAGATGTGTGGACAGGAGACTCCGCTGCAGGAGTGATGGTGAGACTCTTTCCCTAAGGGTTGTAGTGACTGAGAATGCCTGAGCCACTCAGTTTCCGCTCTTCCCTTCCTCTTCTCCACTAACAGGGACCGGGTCGTAGCAGTTTTCGTGCAGGGTCCTGCATGGCAGTTCAAAGGTTGGCCGTGGCTTTTGCCTGATGGATCACCAGTTGACATATTTGCTAAAAGTAAGATTCTCTTTATTTTTACTGCCTATTTAATGTAGAAATGTTTTTGCTTTATTATTTAAGAGAAAGAGCCATCTATGGCTCTGCACATGTGATGTGTATATCAAAGGATTCTTACTAAGTACCATATATTTTTACTTTTAAACACCTGTGAAATATTTTTAAAGTTTTTGGAATATTAATATTTTCTGTGTATTTATATCTAAAAGTGAATTACTGCCTATGTTTCAACATTAATAATTACTTTGTAGGTTGCTTAGAAATCATTAATCTTATTGCATGTATATACATGCAGAATTAATCGCCAGTCTTTAAATAGGCTGACTTTTGCTGAACTAACAATGCCACTTGACTGCTGGCTGCTGTTCCCGCTGTCTGAAATGGTTGCAGCAGAATTGGCCCTTTTCTGTTCGTTCAGGTCTCAGCCAATTACTCTCTCCTTTAGGGAGCCCCCTCCTCTGACCATCCTGGAACTAGCCATTACTTCCTCCTGGTGATCTCATGGTAACGTTCGTTGCTTGACCTGACCTCATTTTTATATCTGAATTGTAAGTCCTCCGTGGCTGTCATGCCGTTTCTAGGATGTTAGCAGCGTGGTCTGACTCATTGACTCTTGTATCATCAGCACAGAAAGGAGCATGGCATTGGGAAGCATTTTGTAGACACCTGTTAAATGTGTAGATTTCATGCATCATATTTTGGCATTATTGATACACCAAAAGAAGAATTAAAGTCTGACTGAATAGCAATTCCATGACCTGTAGCCCGTCAGGCTTCTCTTGTCTATGGAATTCTTCAGGCAAGAGTACTAGAGTAGGTTGCCAATTTCTTCTCTAGGGGATCTTCCTGACACAGGGATTGAACCTGGGGCTCCTGCATTGTAGGCAGTTTCTTTGCCATTTGAGCCACCAGGGAAGCCCTTTTATTCGTACGGATATTCAAATTATTCTTTAATTTGAGTACCCAGTGAAGTTAGTATCAGTAATAAAATCGTGTTTTAAAAAGCATCCTCATAAACAAGTATGTTTGTTAGAAATAACAACTTCAGTTATTTTGCATGTAGATTGTGCTACTGTGAAATCCAGCTGTTTGTTGCTTTAAATAAAGCAGTTCAGTTTTTGTCAGTGGTGCCACCATTCTTTTAGGCCAAAAGCTGCCCAAGCTTGAAAGCTTTTAATCATTATTCTCCTACCTTCATTCAGTTTTTAAAATGAATGCTAATATGACTGTAGTTTTTTTGTTATTTCCAAAACCTGAGTAATGCACAGATTTGATAAGTAGAAGTCAAAGATACAGAGAGAGTGGGAATTTTAATGAAAACAAAATGTCACTGAACACTAATTTTGTTGTGTTTTACCTACTTGCTTGCCTTGTTGACTAGTACTGTAATAAACAGTGATTAGAATGTGTTGACGATAAAAATACTCTCCAAATTTCATTAAGAACATAACTTTTAATTATGGTTTTGTTCAGATCATTAGTCTTCAGAAATTTGGATAAGGACTTAGAGATTTTTTTTTAATGAACAGTTATGATTTTCTTCCATGAATTACTCTTTCTCTTAAACCTTCCTTCTTAACTAGCATTTAAAATGAAAGTACTCTTGCCCTTCCATCTAAAACACATGGAAAAAACCCTTTCCTCTTCCCTCACCTTTTCTTCTAGCTTCCTCTCCTTTCCCTCCACAGCCAAGCCTTTAAAACAGTTGTCTTGCTTTCTGTTTGATCGCAGGCAGCTGTGGTGGTACCTGCTCACCCACTGAACTGCTCCCAGAAGGATCCAGATATTGGCTACTTTGGTCTCCTTATCATATTACTCTTGATCCATTTCCTCCTCTTAAAATGTTCTTTACTGAGGGCTCGTTACATTTACTCAGACTCTAGCTATTTTTCCTCTGGCTTTCAGTGACATCAGTGACATTTTTGTGTTCCCACTTCTCTCCTGCTTTAATTATAGACACTCGAGGAGATCTGGTGGCTTCCCGTTACCATCTCTGTCCTTAGTTCTAAGTTATGTCTCTGGCTGATGTTCTGGGCCTCTCTGTCTCACCAATGACCAGGTGGCTCCCTGTGAAGTCCCATTGGTGCATCGGGCTCTGCCTCTTCCGAGAGGAATCTATTGTCTTACATTCTCCATCCTCCCAGACTGTTCTTTTCCTCAGTGTTATTAGTAATTTGCATAAGCCAGAAATTTAGAAATATGGCATCTCCTAGCTTTTAGCTGGACTTCCCTGGTGGCTCAGATGGTAAAACGTCTGTCTACAATGTGAGAGACCTGGGTTCGATCCCTGGGTTGGGAAGATTCCCTGGAGAAGGAAATGGCAACCCACTGCAGTACTCTTGCCTTGAAAACCTCACGGACAGAGGAGCTGGTCTCCTTGCTGTAAATTAACTCTTGACTGTTTTAGCTTCTCACCTTTCCCCAAGTCTACATGGAAAATGATAATATCTGTATAGCATAGGGGTAAACTGAGGGTACTTGGTAAAAAATGTATTTTCTTTGTGCTGCATAATAAAATACAGAGGTTTAGAGAAGATCTTAAATATTAAACTCTATAAAATTGCCAAATAAAATCTTTTCAAAATTATGAGAAATTTGAGCTTGATACTGATTTTTTAAAATACTGTTTTTAGGCTTTAAGTCCAAGATTTTTAAATGACAATTTCTTCAATTTTTTAGTTATCATTGAGAAATTTTTCTGATTTAATAATCTTCTCTATTATGCTGCCCCTTTGTCATTTTCCACGCCATCATCTATCTACCAAAATGCTATATAAGAGCACCTTTTCTCTTTCTTTTGTTTCTGCAAAAAATGTATTGACAACAGTCATGCAGTTTGCAGAAAACGAACAACAACAAATTTTGTAAAGTTTTGCTTTAGTACTCCCAGATGACTGTCTAATTATAAAAGAATCTTATTTCTTCCATTTTTGGTGAAGCTTAAAAGCTATGTCTTTTTCTGAGTAAGATATTTTATGGTGATGTCTTGGTTTAAGTTTGCTTGCCACCACTGATTGCTTCATGCTAATAAGATACTTTGTGTGATGAAAGAAACTGTTTCCTCATTTTGTAACATAAACTTTTTGAACTCTGATATTCAGTTTTAATTTAAAAATTATGTATTCTGTTGAAAAATAAATGCTATGTAAACTGAATCTACTGAAATTAGTAAAGGGGATTATTGGCCCTTGTGACTTTAAATAAGTCGTTTAAAAAATTATAACTCATGTATTTTTAAGAACGATTTGAAACATAATGAGAAGATCAGAAAAGAGAAACATGTAATGAGCGGAGTAGAGAGTACTGAATAGTGACTTCATTTGATTTAAAAATTTAAAGAAACAAATATTTTTTCCATATATAATAACTATTTTGAAAATGGCTTTTCTGAATCCATAACATACAGCCCCTTTAATGAACTGGTTTAAATTGATTAATTTGAATTAAATTCAAAGTAAATAATATACTCAGTGAGGAGAGTATAAAAGCAAATACTTCAGCAAATAATATACTCAGGGAGTATAAAAGCAAATACTTTAGCAATAATGTTTATGTGTTTTTTGGGCTGTTGGAGGGTCACAAATGGTTTATTTTGTATTTTAATCAAGAATTAGACCTTGATTAATTATTAACATCAAAAGCCAGTAAGCCTGCAAATGATATGGAACAAGCAGTCTATAAAGAGCTATTAAAAACAATTAACAGTCAGTCATCTCTTTAGACACTCCTAATATTAGATCATAATGGTTACAGTAATGTTTATATCATGAATGTTGGAAGAAAAAGTAAAAAATGGAAAGAAAAGCAAAACATCCTCTATTGTGCACAAGTAAAACTAACACTCCACTGATGATAAACTGATTGCAAATGCAGTGATAAACTGCCGAGGATGGTCCAACCAGATAGATGATCAAGGAGGAAGATTCAGTCTCAGAGTTTTGTGGTCAAAACCTATCAACCTTGGCAGCATACATTTGTTGGGGAGTTTTGTCCTAGAGTCTCTAATCTCCCCAGAGATAGCGTTTGAAAGTGAAAATAATTTCACCTTCTTGCTTCAAACTACCCAGTGGTTTATTATCACATTTGAAATAAATTTCAGAATTATTATTATTTTTTACCATGGCTGAGTAGGATCTACACGTAGGACATTGCCTACAGAGAGTTGTTCTTGGGTAGGGCATTCTGAGCTTGGTTCTGCCCGAAATTCTGTTTTTCAGGATCTTTGCTAGACTCTTTTTATATCAAGTAAATATCTGTTTCCAGGTCACCTTCTCTAGAGACCTTCCAATTCTTCTTCCTTTTTAATCATTTCTTACCATGTCCCACTTACTAATTACCTCTTGAATCTTTCCTGTCAGATGTGTATCTTCTCCCCAGTAGAGCAGATCTATCTCTCTTTCCTCTAGATTTTATACCATATCATTGGTCTCTGCAAAACACTTTGCAGAGTGGGTCGTCATGTCTCCTAGGCAACCATGCACGCTCCTTAATGTGGCCTTTAGGACCAACATTGCTCTGAACCTCTGTGGTCTTATCCTTCATCCGTTTCCCGTGTTACTTTGCATGATGCGACTTTGTTAAATTTCTTTAGTTTCTAAACTAAACCAGTTTCTCTTTGAACATACTCTTTTGTTAACTGGGTCACTTTTGTTCTGTGTTTGCCTAAGTCTTAGGCCACCCTACCTATCCAAGCCTTTTCTGAATCCCATAATCTGGGTAAACTACTCTCTGGTGTTTCTGTGATATTCTACTACCTTTATCATGCTGTATGTGAGTAGGCATTTTCTTCTTATCCTTCCACTGTACCGTACACATTTTATTTTACTTCATTCTTCAAGGCAGTCCCCAGTGGCTGGCGTGTATAAGCCTCAGTAAATTTTTGTTGAATTAAATGTTTTGGGCGATTCTACAGTGCTTAGCCTCTATTTTAGAGATCATTTAGGTTGTAATGAAGCATTTTCGGTAGAAGAAAGATTGAACTTTTTTTTCTTTAAGTTTTTTTGGTTAATGTCTGTGGTTGGTTTTTTATTCCTTAATAAAATATTTTTATAATGTTGATTGCAGTTTGAATAAAGAACATTATTTCTCCTACTTCTAGTTAAAGCCTTCCATCTCAAATATGATGAAGTTCGTCTGGACCCAAACGTTCAGAAATGGGACGTAACAGTATTAGAACTCAGCTATCACAAGCGTCATCTGGACAGACCAGTTTTCTTACGATTCTGGGAAACATTGGATAGGTAATCATAATCCTAAAATGCACTTACTTCTGCTTTATTGCAGTAGTTTGCCTGTCTCTCAGTTGTATTTTAGGTTCCTTAAAGTTGTGAACCATATCCCTCAGCTCTCCTTTCAAACATTGCCTAATTTGATGTTGATCTAAAATAGGTAATTAGCAAAGTATCTTTGTTGTATTGAATTTGGAAACAAAGGGAGAAAGGGCTTAAAGCTTAGTAGGGAGAACACTAAACCTGAGTTCAAAGACTCAGATTTGGTCTTGGTTTTGCGATTTGGCTCTAATGAGCCCTGTGACTTTTCTGAACTTTGTTTTCTGTCTATCCAAGGAACTGGCTTTAAGCAGTCCCATCATTTTTTGACAGGACCTTTCGAAAGGTTTCTGACTTGAGGTATGGGTACCTGGTAGCTCGTGAAAGGAATTTGGTTTTTGAATTTATCTTAATTACTAGTATAAATTGTTTTTTTCTAAAGCCCTTTACAATAATATCAGTTTTATAATTGGAAAGTAAGGACAGCATATGATCACGGTACCACTGAACCTGATCTCGTTTGAGGTACTTTCTAAAGCGTGTACCTTACTTGGTCTCTCACCAAATATTATGTGTTTCCTCAGAGAGAGAGATGATTGAGATAACCCAGTGGTTGTAATTGATAATATATTAAAGAGAATCATTAATTATCCTAGCCAGAAGCTCTTACATTGTAGAAATTAATAAGATGAATGGTTTTTCTGGCTTACTTCAGAAATCTTCATATTCCCAAAGGTTACAGTATCTACTTTTTAGAAAGCAAAACATCCGTTTCCACTGCTGATTTTAAGCTTTAAAAATACTAACACGTATTCTTACATGTAGTATTCTGAAGATTCTAAAATTTGTATAATCCTTATGACCTATTATAATATTTTTCAGGTACATGGTAAAGCACAAATCTCACTTGAGATTCTGAGTTACTTGTTTTTTTGCTTTTCTGGAAATATGAATTAAGACGATAACACCGTGGATACACCATGCTCTAAAGACTGGGACTGAAGCTTTATGAATTTATCAAGAACTTAAAAATGAAGAAGGTCACGGATCGATCTTTTGTAAATCTTATTTGATGATTTATGCTTCAAAGGGATGATGCCTATCATCCATATAAGCAAACTTTTTGGCTTACAACTATTTTTTTAATATTAGTCTTCTAGTCTGTAATGGAAATTGTATATTTTGATAGAAGTTTTTTCTCCATTGGTTACATTAGCATCACTTAAAATTTGTTTCTCTAGAAAATAAATACAGGTTACAAATGTGTGTATATGTAGAGGTTATAAGGCTCTCTAAGCCATCTTGCTTCTGATTTTTCATTGCTCTTTAATTCCTTTTATTGAAAATACTGTGTTATGAATGGTATTAAATTTTAGTCTCTGAAACTTCAAAAACCAAGCAAAGGGATGTGACTATTTTGAATGAATCAAAATGTCAGCCTGTATGTGTACTATACTTTCTCTTTATTTAAAAGGAATAATGAAAAATCAAGAATAGTTCTTCAGCTTTGGTTGAACTGTTCAGTTTTTCAAGACTTCTTTACTTATAATGAATACATTTAATGAATGTACATTCTTCTCACTGACTTTGGTAATTGTAAAACTTAGAGTGATATATTTCTATCTGTGATATCTTTCCACTTGAAAAATCTCAAAACACAAGATTTAAAACCTAATAGGCTATAATACTTTTTATTTTGGGAGCCAGAATATGATTCGGGGGAAAGAAATGTATAAGTCCTTCTGCAGTGTAACTTTATCTTTTCTCATAAGTCCACCTTCAGTTCTTCCTTTATATGGTATAGGATTTTGAGTCTTCTATTTCTAGGCATGTTCTTATCTTCCATTATCTTTAATATTGATAACTCTCCCAGACACCAAAGAACATATTTGCTTAATTAAGTGTCTGAACAGAAACAAGATGAAAACACTGGTATTTTTATGTGTGTATTCAATATCGTATAAAATATAAAACCTATATTTTAACTTAGTAAAATATTTTACTACTTCTGTACTTTAGACAGAGTGTTGCCTCCAAGGTACAATGAATGAACATTTTTCTTGAGTCTTGATCCATCTTTTATTCCTTAAAAAGCAACTTGGGCCCTTTACTCCCCTAAAGAGTTTTTATCAGTTGTTGCTGATCATTCATCTTATGCCATTCCCATCCTTCCCCCTCCCCCCACATTTAGCTCCTTTCTGGGTTAAGCTGACATTACCTAGCCTCATTTTGAAATCTAATGCTGTCATAAAAATGAGAAGCACTTATTATTTATTTTTAAGTAACCACAGAAGTCCATGTCAGTAATGAATAGGAAAAGTATTTATTCGTATGGAATTTACTAGGTTCTTCAGGAAAAAAGTCAGCATTTTAAATTATTAGGATTTAGGATATGTATAAGATTTGAACAGATGGCCCCACCCCCCCTTTCTTACCTTCTGTGCATCCTTTCTTCTTGAAAAGAAAACTCAAATTTGTTCACATTAGAATTTCTCAGTATATAAGTATGTTTTCAAAATAAATTATGTATTGTATGAACTTTCTCCATGATGAAATAGTCAAGGACTAGAATCTGTAATATTTTAATGTAAGATTACTTGTTAAGACTACTACAAGTGGACATGAACTACCTTTCTATAAAGATATTTAGTATTTATACTTATGTATGAAATTTACTTTTACAGAGTATGGTTATAACTAGAACATCTACTTTCAATAGGGTTTATTTTTCTATCTTGAATTTGCCTTACGTGTATTCAAAGGCTCTGGAAATCATTAGGAAAAGTACAGATATGCTATTTCATGTATCTTAAAATCAGACCTTTAATACATACTTAATTTCTTTTCCTTTTTAAAAAATTCATTCCCTTATCTAGGTCCATGGAATTCATTTTATAGCCATGAATTCTAAGGGGGGATAAAAACAAGCTTCTGGCCAATCACTCTTCCTTTCTCATGACGCCAGGTCCTGTAGCAGTGCCTGTCACAGTGCCTTGCACATAGTAGGCATTCAGTAAATGTTCTGTGCGTGAATGAGTGATGGAGTTTCAGTATAACTGGTTTATTACAAAGCATTGACTCTACTTGATCTTGGAGCTTAAAAATACAGAATTGCAGTGAATGAAGTGTCCTATGCACATATTTTGATGGAAATGAAATACACATTAGTAAGCTTGATTTATCCACAAGTAAACTGGAGACACCCGTGTCTTGTCCCACCAGTAAAATAAAGCTCCTTTTCTTCATTCATAGGATACCTTTCTGAGTAGGGCAACAATCAGAAGCTTGTGGGTTTCCATCAGCAGCTCTCAACTCTGACTTTATACTAGAATCACTTGGGGCCCTTTAAAAAAATTCCACTACCTGAATCCTGTTTCTGATTTTATTTGTCTGGGATGAGACCCGTTCATCAGTATTTTTTAAAAGTCCTTCAGGTAATTTTATGTTCAAAAAGGATTGAAAATCACTGGTTAAATATGAAAACAATTAAATACTGTGTCGTCTCCTCCTTTTTTGTTGTTTTTTTCTTTTGTGGCCACCTTTTGCACTAGACCATCCCCATTATTGGTGGTATTGGCCTATGGTTCCACATGACAAATTCAAGTCTTATTTATTTAATGTAGGAATATTTTGTTTAATATTTAAATAATGTTTAATATATTTCCTTATAAACTAGTCTTATACTTTATGATTTGTTTCCCATGTATCCATCCTTTACTAACTTTTTTTTCAACAGCAGCATGACAACAGTCCAAAAGAAATAACTGATTCATAATGAGGAAGATTTCATAATTTTTAAGTTAGAAGGAAGTAAAGTATTAATTTCTTATCTGCCATGCAGAATTAGACAAATAAGAGTTTGCTTATGAAAGGAAAGAAGCATACTTTTTAATTGGTCTACACAGAAAAGTAAAAGTAAATTATTCATTTAAATAAGATTCATTATCTAATGATCATTGAAGGAAATATTTTTCCTAAATAAAAAATATTGTGACTCCTAATAAAATTAAAGTGATGACATTGTTCTTTTTTGGAAGGTGGGGAGGGGGTATTTAGTTGCCATATTTCTTATTACATAGCAATTCTATTTTATTGGTATTAATAATAGAAGCTGTGATGACAGAAAATACATATGTCGCCAGGAATAAATTGCCACTCTTCCAGATAACTGTTCCATGACTCTTACTAGTTTATAAATTAGTTTATAAAATTTTTTAAGACCAGTGGTATATTTTACAATACTACAAATGCATTCTTTACAAAAGCTGGTCAAAATTAAAAGAACCGTGAAAAATAATCACATTAACCTTAATATTATATGACTGAGCTTTTATTATTCAGTTGGATTTGATGTGGAATGGACTACTATAACCATGGTATATTAACTTTAGAAATGAAAAGGGGAGAAATGACTGAATTTGACTTAAGAATTGGATTAGAAGTTTTGAAATGCCACGTGCTATGTGTTCTGGCCAGCTCGTTGCCACATTGCCAGCTCACTGCCGACTCAAGACCCCAGCACGGTTTCTACATTAACATGTTGGAATAATAAGAAAAGAAATTTAAATGTATAATAGATGTATAAAGAATTACATTTAGTAAATGGATAATAGGTGATAACACTTTGAGGTTATTGGTCTGTTTTTTTATGTATTATTTTAGGTAGTGTTTATAAGAATATCTTGGGAGTTATAAATGTGTGCCATTTAAGTGAGTAAAGTTAAATAAAACTAGCTTTATTGCTGAAGTTCAAAAAGTGGGGTGATACTATGTCAAATTTTAGTAAATGACCTACCTCTCAGAATATTGCCACCGAATTCCATTTCTATCCACTTTAAATTTACCAAAAGCTATTTAATCTCCATGTTTGATTATAGTGCTTCATATGTAATGCAGTTGATGTACACTGTATAGGCAGTATAAGTGATTATCCATCATTTCTTTTATTTCTCAAAGTGGTTCTTGAATAGAATTTAAGTCAAAACCTGATAAAGTGTTCTACTCATTCTGATTTAATTTCACTGGATTTTAAGTCTCTGGTTTAATTGTGAATAAAATGTTTTGTAGTACTTTAATACTACTCCCCCCCTCCCCCAGTATGCATGCATGCACACACACACACACACTCTCTTTCTCTCCCCCCAACCAAGAAGACAGAAAAATTACATTCAATCAAGAAGACAAAAACTGTAGTGTGGGGTAGGATATAGATGATAAATGATTCATGAGATTTTTTTTCAGGCATAGTATTCCTCTGCTTGGAAAATAAATGCAATATAAGTTTCCACTGAAAACTAAGTACATTTATAGTCACCTTTTCCAGTATTCTTGCCTGGAGAATCCCATGGACTGAGGAGCCTGTTGGGCTACAATCCACAGGGTCGCAAAGAGTCGGACACGACTGAGCGACTTCACTTTCACTTTTACTTTTCTGTTAATAAGTTAAACAATATAGCGACTCATAGTTCTTCATAAAGATAATTATGTGCCTGGCTGAACTTACAGCTTGGTTATGGTCACGTTTCCTATATCCTTCTGTAATAGAATTAAGACTATCTTGATAAATTACATTTTCTTTACAGTTTGAGCATCCCAACTTTTAAAGTTTTAAAAACTCGACTCCCACGTAATCAAATCATTAGCAGCAGCATCATATCGGTGGGGCCAGTAATGTGTGAATCTTCTGCAGCAGAATGTCTTTAATAAAGAGTTTAATGGGCCATATTCAAACTTAATTTCCATCCAATTCATAAGTGCCCACTAAATATGTATTTTATTCTGGTCCCTATTCCTTGAACCTCTGCTCTTGGGTGAGCTTTCACCTAACTAAAATAGATGTAGCATGAAATGTTGGATTTGTTTTAGGGCTCAGAGGTGCTAGTATATAAGTAATAGCACATTGCCAAATAAGCTTTCTCTCATTTTCTAAAACACTTTCCTTTTATATTTAATTGTATAATGGTCAGCATTTATGGTTGGTTAGAAGACTTTCCCTGTCAGTTTTCTTAAATAACCACAGAAAAACAGTAAAATTAGCCCTGGAGAAGGCTGTGCTGTTGAATCTGTCTCATAATTATCTGTAGATCTTTGGCATAGAATTACTTATAGTTTATAATTCACCCTCATGTAGAGAATGTTGATTTATATCATGAAACTGATATGAATAGGGCTGAAACCATAAGAAACAAGACATCTGAGAGATTCTATTTATCACATTTGGATATTTTATTGGCTTCATTTGCCAAAAAAATCCAAGTGGAGGTTCATTGGGTCATACAACGTTCACTGTGAAAAAAATATGGTAATGTATATTCACAGAACTGCCATCATGCAATTTACAGTGTTAAAGATGTAAGTGTGGTGATAGCATTGATTTTTTTTTCTTTTTTAAACTTGTTAAATGAACATGTTTCTCTTTTAAAATGGAGTAATGTGAAGGTTTATCAAGTCAGTGTATTTGTAATGGTTGGGGGAGATCAGAGGAACTTGTTCGTGGCTCATTAGTTATTTTAGCCCAGCTGGGCATTACTAATGTTTATGGTGGTTTTGATTTTAAAGAGTTGGCATTCTTAGTTATGCATTTTTATTCCATAATGCACCACTGAGCAGAAAAAGGAAGTACAAAAGAGTTACTGATGATGAAATAAATTGAGGAGCATTAATGTAGTTTAAAGCAAGTTGATGTAGGAATTTGAGGAGAAAAATTATAAGGGAACTGCACCCCATGGAGAAATAAAGTAGGATTTGGGCAGCAACGTATCCTTTTGGGGGTTTTGGTCATATAGTGACTAGGCAGAACTGTGGTGTGATACTTCCCCCCACCCCCACCTCCGCCTCCACCAGCATCTAGCTGCAGGTGGTGGTGTTCAGTCAGTCGTGTCTGACTCTGCGACCCCACGGACTGTAGCCCCCAGGCTCCTCTGTCCATGGAATTCTCCAGGCAAGAATACTGGAGTGGAGAGCCGTTTCCTTCTCCAGGGGATCTTCATGACGCAGGAATCGAACCTGCATCTCCCATGCCTCCTGCATTGGCAGGCGGGTAATTTACCACCGAGCCACCACGGAATCCCAGCATGTGTTCACTTTTATAAAGGTGACTTGCAGCTTCCCCCAGCTTAAACTTTTTATCTCCAATTAGGACTTAGGCTTCATTAACCAGATTTTGACCCAACTTGGTGTTGTATAGAAGCTGAATCTAGCTCTAACTGATTGGTTAACTCCGCGTCACCAGGGTCTGACCCTTCCCAGACAGGTATTCTATTTATGGTCCTCAGCTGATCCCATCCTTTCTTCCTGTCCAAGGTTCTGTTGGCTTTTGAGGATCACTCCTGACATTCCCTGACCTTGAGTCAGTTTACCACAGAAATTAGCCCCCAAAGCCAACCCCTCAGGGAAAAACAGATGAAAGTGTCCTACTCTGTTTCACAGAGAAAGGCATCTCTTACTCCCGGGTTAAAATTCAGCAACAGAGTACAACTAAACGTTTTCTTTTTCCACAAGAAATGAATTTTTTTAAAAATGTGGAGCCCCTGAGTGCTTTCATAAGACTGTAAGGTTTATGATCCCATCACCATTTAGCCAAAAGCAACTTTCTGAAAGACTTAGGCATTTGGTAGACTGTGATTATAAATGTGTTTCAGCTCTCACCAAGGATATTTAAGATTATGTAAACTTCCCTGGATTCACTGTGAGAGAATCTCAAATGAATATGAAAGAACCAGTTAGAAATCAGCCGACTGTGTAACCTTTGCCAAGCCACTCAACCTCTCAACACATCTTTGCTACATGGTGATGGTAATAGCAACATTATAAAGTGGGTATGAAAATTATGTATGTAAACAGGATATTTATAGATTTAGTGTTAGGCTATATTAGCAGGCGATTTTTTTTTTTTTTTTAACCCCTGAGCCACCGAGGAAGCCAATAGAGGGGATAGGTTTAGTTGTGCAGTCGTGTACAACTCTGGCCCCAGACTGTAGCCCGACTCCTATGTCCATGCGATTTCCCAGGCACAAATACTGGAGTGGATTGCCATTTCTGTTCTCCAGGAGTAGAGGGAATAGGGAGAGAAAGTATTGGGTGGTGAATAAAAATGTAAAACCACTAAGTCCTCATCTTTCATGAAGAAATTCAATTGATAATGTCTTAATTGAAAAATCAAGAGTTATGACTTTGAACAAGTTGTTCAGAAATAGAGTTTTGACCTGGGTTCCTCAGAATGCAGACCCTGAGGCAAAGGCAGACAAGCTGCTCCTTTATTGGGGATAGAGAAGGATAAATTGGGAAATAAGGGCACTAATGAAAGGTGGTTGTCAAGGTGTGAAGCAGATCAGCCTCTCTTGTCAAGCACAACCACTGGTTCACTCTTGCAAGAACATCCAGTGAGATCCCATATAAATGACCATGACTGGCGGCAGCCCATTCTTGGAATCCAGGAAACGTTTTCCTGAAGGTTCAGTGGTAAAGAATCCTGCCAATGCAGGAGACTTGGGTTCAATCCCTGGATCGGGGAGATCCTCTGGAGGAGGAAATGGCAACCTACTCCAATATTCTTGCTTGGAGAATCCCATAGACAGAGGACTCTGGTGGGCTACAGTCGATGGGGTTGCAGAAGAGTTAGATACAACTTAGCAACTAAACAACAACAAAGGGAAGAAGACAATCACCAGCTTCCATATCTCACTGGACAAAGGTTCACTTCACATTAAGTTAAGAAAACCGTCACCAAGTGTGCCAGCTGATACTTCAGTGCCAATAGGGAGGTCTTCATGTGAGGTAAGGGGCATAGGACGTAGGAGGTGGACTGGAAGTGACAGCCTGTTTGTACACGACTCAGGAAGTGACGAGCCCCAGAGCTGTCTCCTGCAGAGATGACGGAAGCTAGTAGTAAAACTCTGGAGGCAAGTGAAATTGTCAGGCTCTGAAGTTGCACTTAGGGGTGTTTGATAAAAAGGGTAATAGTTTTTTAAAAGCAACTAAAAGAACAAAATGGAATTTGATTTCCTATGGAAAAAGGAGGAAAAACATTTCCTATGAGAAAAGGCAATCAGGAGTAATAAAAATTAGGACAAGATTCTTGAAATATGATTTTAGGTTTTTATTCATATGCATGTTATGCAATGTAATCCCTATCAAAATACCAATGTCATTAAAAAACAGATCTAGAACAAGAAAGGAGAAGGTGATGGCACCCCCACTCCAGCACTCATGCCTGGGAAATCCCATGGACGGAGGAGCCTGGTAGGCTGCAGTCCGGGGGGTTGTGAAGAGTCGGACGTGACTGAGCGACTTCCCTTTCACTTTTCATTTTCATGCACTGGAGAAGGAAATGGCAACCCACTCCAATGTTCTTGCCTGGAGAACCCCAGGGATGGGGGGAGCCTAATGGGCTGCCGTCTATGGGGTCACACAAAGTCGGACACGACTGAAGCGACTTAGCAGCAGCAGCAGAACAAGAAAGGTTAAAATGTGTATGGAAGCACAAAAGACTCCAAATAGCCAAAGCAATCTTGAGAAGGAAAAAGCAGGAGGAATCGGACTCCTTGACTTCAGACGATACTACAGGGCTACTATAATTAAGACAGTATGCTACTGTCACAAAAATAAAAACATAGATCAATGGAATAGGATAGAAGACCCATAAATGGACCCAGATGCCTATGGTCAATTATGATGAGGGGAAGAACATGCAATGGAGAAAACACTTCAATAAATAGTACTGGGAAAACTGGACAGTTACATGTGAAAGAATGAAATAGAGTGTTTTGAAAGAATGAAGGGAGTGTTTTGTGTTTTCGTAACTAAAATTTTTTGGTTCTAATTCTGTGAAAAATATCACTGGTAATTTGAGAAATGCAAATCAAAACTACAATGTGGTATCACCCCATACCAGTTAAAAGACCATCATCAAAAAAATCTACAAACAATGCTGGAGAGGATGTGGCGGAAAGAACCCTCTCACACTGTTGGTAGGAATGTAAATTGATAAAACCACTATAGAGAACAGTATGGGTGTTCCTTAAAAAAATTGAAAATAGAGATACCATATGACCCAGGAACCCCACTCCCAGAGAAAACTATAATTCTAAAAGATAATGTGCTCCCTAATGTTCATTGCAGCACTATTTGCAATAGCCAGGACATGGAAGCAATCTATATGTCCACCAACATGAGTAGATAAGATGGGTACAATGGAATATTACTCGGCCATAAAAAGAACAAATTGTGTCCTTTGCAGAGATGTGGATGACCTAGAGACTCTCATACAGAGGGAAGTCGAAAGAGAAAAAATGCGTATATGTGGAATCTAGAAAAATGGTACAGGTGAGCCTATCTGCAAAACAAAGAGAGACACAGTTGTAGAGAATGCTCATGGACGCGAAGGGAGAAACGGGGATGAACTGGGAGATTGGGATTGACATGTATACACTACTGTGTTTAAACTAGATAACTAATGACCTACTGTATAGCTCAGGGAACTCTGGTGACCTGATTGGGAAGCAAATCCAAAAAAGGGGACATATGTATATGTGTGGATGATGCATTTTACTGTACACCAGAAACTGACAGCAGTATGAAGCAATAATACCTATTGTTTTCCTTAAGAAAAGCTATTTTGTAAGAATTTGTCTTCTGAAGAAAAGGAATAGTGGAAAACCCTTGTGTCTCTATCAGGGTCTGCCACTTTTCTCAGACATATATGTAGTTATCAATAGCTTTTTGAAGATAATCCTTTGATTTTAGTGTTGAAGAAGAGAATGGGAGTTAAGAGAGGATAAAGTAAAAACAGGACAGAAGTAATGTCTCTGCCACGCAGCCTAGGAAAAGATTAACAAGTCAAAAACACCAGGACCGTGGAGCTGAAGTTGAATTTATCTGTTTGTGTGTTTTGGGGACAGAACCAGGTCAGAACGTCCTGCTGGGATTTATCTGTTCTGGAATGGAAGTTCCCTGGGTAAGACTAAAAGCATTTAAAGCAGGGTATAGAATAGCAATGGTTGGAGAAGCCCCTCAGGTTTGACCCTTAATTAAGCCAAGCTAATTACATTAATAAAAGATTATCCAGAGCTTTTCCTGTCAAAAGCATTCAAATTACCTTGCACTTCTGGCTGCAATTACACTGGGAAGTGAAAGCTAACAAGACTAAGGGGAGTGACCCAAATCATATGACATTAGAGCTCAGAAGGAAGGCAGAACTCAAAGTCACCCAGTGGAGAGGAGTGGACTTGAGGATGAGGAACATTAGCAGCTTTCACAGTGCACAAAGGCACACACTTTTACTTAAATGCACTCAGATTTGGTTAAGTGGGGTGTTAGACGATGAAGTCCAAAGCTTTTAAAATGTTACCTAAATTTTTGGATGAAAATTCTTTGAAAAGTTTATTTATAGCAATATCACGTATATGAAAAATGAAACTCTTAAAAAATGCACTGACTCAATGGACATGAACTTGAGCAAACTCCGGGAGATAGGGAAGAATAGGGAAACCTGGTGCGCTACAGTTCATGGGGTTGCAAAGAGTCCAGACACGACTGAGCGACCGAACACACACACAAAATACTTGAGACTCTCTTTCACTTAATTACTTGAATTCAAAATGACACTTTTTGGAACGAAAACATAGTAATAATATGAACTGTAATCTGGTTCCATTTTTACTCATTCATAGATAATACCTAGCACAGTTCTAGGTAAGTTCCTGGTCTCTAGAATATAAACTCCTATCTTTATGGAGTTTATATTCTAATGAGGAAGACGGAGAAAATGAGAAGCAAGCCCCTGACCATAAATACACAAATATGTAAAGTATATCGTAAATGCAAACTAGAAACAAGTAGCTAAGAGAGAAGCACAGAGCAGATGAGTTTAAATAAAATTATTAGGGAGGCAACTCTGAGAAGATGACATTAAAGCTCAGACCTAATAGTGAGAAATTATCATGCAGAGAGTGGAGAGAAGCCCTCTCCTGCCCAGATGGAAGTAGTGCATACGCTCTGAGGAGGAAGAGAGCTAGACTTAGTTCAAAGATCTAAGAGAAGACAACTGTGACTGGACCCTGGCAAACAAAGAGGAGAGAAGGAAGGATGAACTGGGGAAGAGAGGAAAACCAGGGCGAAAGATGTCTGGTGACTTGGCAACCTCGAAGTGACCAGTGTCGCTCACTGTAGCTAAGTTCAGGAAGAGCCAGCAACAAGACTCCTGCCAGGATGAGTAGGAGAGAAAGCCAACAGGGAAACAGACACATCTCTGTCTCTCTCACATTCAGCTAAGAAGGGAATATTGGTGGGGGAAACTTAGAAGGTTTGAGATTTCTGTCCCAAAGACAGGAAGCATCAGAGCATCTTTGTGTTCTGATAGGATTGTGAATGGTCCAGGGAGAGAGTTATGGTTGAGAAGCTAGGATGGGGCCCCAGAGACAAGTGAAAGACAAAATGTGAAGAGAGACAAAGATAGGAAAAAATTTGACACAAGTTGAGGTGTAGAATTACTGGTAGAAGCTTCGAGAACATTGTTCCCTGTCACCCTCACCTCCTCCTGACCTCAGAATTTCTGAACTACACCATCACACTCATTACGCTTTGACTCTCAAATCTCTTTCTGGATTCAAACCATCAACACATCCCATCTGCTTTAAAAATCCCTAAGAATTCTGTGTAAATAATTGTTTACTTTCCTAAATGTACAAATGTTTGCAAAGATGGCACAGCCAAATCAATACAGGATTTTGTGGTTTGTTTTGTTAACACAGTTGTCCTACAGTTTTATTTATACAACATAATGTGACAAGCAAAACATTTTAGGACAAAGGATAAATTTAAGGTGTCCCCCAAAGTGGCAAGATTCAGAATCACCATATAGAGTTTTCCCTATGTTCTTCCTCAGTGTCTTTTTATTATATCCAAGTATCTGGGGACTCATTTCCATCCACGCCACTTGCACTTTTCATATCTGCATGGCATTCAATTTCTTCCTCGGATATAATATCTGCAGTGTTTCGTAGAATGTGTCCCTTTTTGAAAATGTGTGTATTTATATGTTCTTATATCCCTTCATTTACTTCCCGTTACCAAATTAAAAAGAAATAATAGATGTACCAAAAAGCATATGCTGTGCCTGTCCAACTGGATAGATAAATCATTTTCAAATATAGTGGCAAACGCTGCTTTAGTTTAAAAGAGTTTTTAACTTTTCAAATCCAAATGCACTGAGTTATTTTAAACTCTGCCACCATCAGTCAGTCGCTTTGTGTGGAAGAACACGTAACTTAGATAAAGCTAAAGAGGCTGGAGCAATCACCACAAATCACCAGTGAGAAGGTTGCTTGCAGTTGTGAAACAGACAGAAAGGCAACCCCTCCCCAACCCCAAAACACCCATGAAGAAGTTGATGTGGTGTTAGAGCCAATATCTCATTGTTGTTCACACCATCTGTCATCCCACTGGACCACACAAGTAGGAGTCAAGAGGAAATTCATCTTTTATATTGACATCACACGTCTTTTTTTTTTTTTTTAAAGGGGCATTGGTAAATTTCATTTGATATCAAGATCCAGACATTTCTAACTAAAAGAAGTAGTGAGAAAGTTTAAAATGAAGTTTCAAATCTCTCTAAAAGGATGAAAATTAACATAGGGGGCATTTCTAGTCTTCTGTAGAAGAAAAGCATTTCTCCTGTAGCATGAATTTTAGGGAATTTTATTCGTGCCATGCTTGTCTATGTTCACAAATCCACGTAGCAGGCTAATTCAAATAACCCAAAACTTTCCCAAGTGCCATTAAACGCAAAGTGGCATTCTATTACACACCCACCAGGATGGCTAAAATTAAAAATCAAGATAATAAATGGTGGTGAGAATATAGAACAACATGAATTCTTATATGTTGTTGACAGGAGTATAAACTGGTAAGCTGGTAAATACAAATTTGGAAAACTATAAGAAAATAACTACTAAAGCTGGTGGAATGCCAGTAAATGTTGAACAGCTGACTCAGGAGAGTACTGGGCAGGCCTGGGCAAGGCGGGTGTGGATTCTAGTAATGCCTATGATGTAAATGCTCCCTTGAGAGCCAATTTCAAGCTACTAATGTGACATCACTGAAGAGGAACTTTCTGAACATCTTACCTTTGACTGGAGCCAAATATATGTCTTCTCCACAATCCTAAATATTTCCTCCTAATTATAATGCCAAAGAGATGTATATGTATAATGTTCACCAAAAGCTACATACAAGAATATTTATAGCAGCAAAATTTATAAAAATCGGAAATGGGCAACAACCCAATTTTCTTTCTCCCCTCAAGCAGCTGCTCATCTCAACTAGCCCAAAGTAGGCAGAAGTATTGTCCATTATTCACTACAGTACCTTCTAGCATAGCGCTAGAAGAACTCCTCGTAGACAGTCGATAGTAAGTATTCACCATATAGCTGTTGACTGAAAGAACAGATTAACTGATGAATCAATAGCAGATGTCTTTTTTGTCCCAGAAAAAGAATCAATATTTCCTTCTTGGATGTTCTCAATCCAATCTGGATTGGAGATGAAGAAAGAACCCTTTGGAATATTCTTGTGCTTCAAAAGAGTTTATGAATCTGAAAGTATTTTAGGAAGAAATGTACTAATCACATTTGCTTCCTTAACCATTCAGTCTGTACATGCCAGTGCTCATTTGCTTCCTATTTTAGCCCTATCGGGACAAGTTAAGGAGCCACCCAAAAGAAAAATGCAGTGTACCACCTCACCCTGGCAAATGTACTCATTTAACAGAAAAAGTTGTTTCAAATTGTAATCACTAAAGACATGGACAAACTTAGACAGCATATTAAAAAGCAGAGCCATCACTTTGCTGACAAAAGGTCCATATAGCTAAAGCTAAAGCTATGGTTTCTCCAGTAATCATATACCAATTTGAGAACTGGACCATAAAGAAGACTGAGTACCAAAGAACTGATGCTTTTGAACTGTGATGCTGGAGAGAATTCTTGAGAGTCCATTGGACTGCAAGGAGATCAAACCAGTCAATCCTAAAGGAAGCTAACCCTGGATATTCATTGGAAGAACTGATGCTGAAGCTGAAGCTCTAATACTTTGGCCACCTGATGCGAAGAGTTGACTCATTGGGAAAGACCCTGGTGCTGGGAAAGATGGAAGGCAGGAGGGGAAGAAAATGACAGAAGATGAGATGGTTAGAAAGCATGACTGATTCAATGGACATGAGTTTGAGCAAACTCTGGGAGATAGTGGAGGACAGAGGACCCTGGCGTGCTGCAGACCATGGGGTCACAAAGAGTCAGCTGCAACTTGGGCAACAACAGAAGACATTGACTCCCACACATGGGAGACTGTGTTCATCTAAGACATGATTTTTGAACCTGCATTAAACTTTTTAGGAGATATGCTTAGAGTCCTTTCTTCCCCATGGGGTTTCAATGGAGAAATCTTAGAATCCTTGCCTTCATCATGGCTTTTTTTTTTTTTTAAAGCAATTCTTGTTGCTATTCCTGGGAAAACAGATCTGTAAAATCCTTAATAATTTTTCAAGATATAAAGTGAGCAATCCTTTCAGGACATCAAAAATACTGTTCATCTGCACGGTCTTCTGTCTCCCAAAATCTTTGTTCTCTTCCTTATTGTCTAGTCTGGGGTTGAAATAATTCATTAAAATGAAAATCAGTCACCAATAATGTAAACCAAACCAGAAGGAGATTTTTCAGTGTTTCTCTAAGCCAAATGTTTAGATCTGCCTTATTAAAAATCACTTATATTTGAAATTGTTTAAAATCTCATTTGATTTATTAATCCCCAGAAGTATATAAATGATATATAATTATTCTACCAAGTTACAGAGGCTGATGTATAAGATTTTATGTCACCTAATTGGAGGGCCACCAGAAGAATTCCTATCTATAACAACAAATAATTATACTTCAAACTGTATATTTCTTTTAAGAAAAAAACTACATTATAAAGTGGAGTTTTATTTTTAACACACAAAGAGGATGCTTCCTTATAGCAAATATAGATGGAGTTGGATTGGGAGTAGAGAAGGAAATGGTACAGACCTGAGAAATGAAAACGTGCAACAAAATGATCTGGAAAACTTATAGACTGAGCCTGGTAGGGGTCTGTCTGTTTTAGAGAGAATTAGTAGAAGAGCAAGAAAGATGTTGATGCCTTTGATCAATGAGAAACCCTGGAGAGGCGAGACTTAGAGTTCAGGGTTAAAAGAGATTAAAAGCAAAATGCTTAGAGGAGATGGAGTGGCAGAGAGAGCCAGAAATTCTCTACGTAAGGGGAGCCAGCGAGCACAGGACCATGATCAATCTCTAATTTCTCACACTTTGTTCAGATCTTTCTTCAAACCACTGATACCATATTATTTCACAGCATCTGTGCCAGCTTTAACTATGAAATATTTTAAAAACTGTCCCTGAAAGGATGCAATTTCCCTTCAATGTCATAATTAAATAAATGTAGTTAAAAGGAAGCTCTTTTCTTTTAATTTTTAATTTTTACTTTATTTTACTTTACAATATACTGGCTCTGCCATACATTGACATGAATCTGCCACGGGTGTACACGAGTTCCTAATCCTGAACCCCCTCCCACCTCCCATCTCATATCATCTCTCTGGATCAACCCTGTGCACCAGCCCCAACCATCCTGTATCCTGTATCGAACATAGCCTGGCGATTCATTTCTTACATGATAGGTCACATGTTTCAATGCTATTCTCTCAAATCATCCCACCCTCTCCCTCTCCCTCAGAGTCCAAAAGTCCATTCTATACATCTGTGTCTCTTTGTCTCGCATACAGGGTTATCATTACCATCTTTCTAAATTAAAGGAAGCTCTTATAACAAGCTTAGAAACGAGATAATTTCTTTCCTCAAGAGGTGGCCTTCTTTTATGGTCCAGAGGGCAATCAGTTCAGTTCAGTTCAGTCACTCAGTCGTGTCCAACTCTCTGCGACCCCATGAATCACAGCACCCCAGGCCTCCGTGTTCATTATCATCTCTTGGAGTTCACTCAGACTCATGTCCATCGAGTCCATGATGCCATCCAGCCATCTCATCCTCAGTCATCCCCTTCTCCTCCTGCCCCCAATCCCTCCCAGCATCAGAGTCTTTTCCAGTGAGTCAGCTCTTCGCATGAGGTGGCCAAAGTACTGGAGTTTCAGCTTTAGCATCATTCCTTCCAAAGAAATCCCAGGGCTGATCTCCTTCAGAATGGACTGGTTGGATCTCCTTGTAGTCCAAGGGACTCTCAAGAGTCTTCTCCAACACCATAGTTCAAAAGCATCAAGTCTTCGGGGCTCAGCCTTCTTCACAGTCCAACTCTCACATCCATACATGGCCACAGGAAAAACCGTAGCCTTGACTAGACGGACCTTAGTCGGCAAAGTAATGTCTCTGCTTTTGAATATGCTATCAAGGTTGGTCATAATTTTTCTTCCAAGGAGTAAGCGTCTTTTAATTTCATGGCTGCAATCACCATTTGCAGTCATTTTGGAGCCCCCAAAAATAAAGTCTGACACTGTTTCCACTGTTTCCCCATCTATTTCCCATGAAGTGATGGGACCAGATGCCATGATCTTCGTTTTCTGAATGTTGAGCTTTAAGCCAACTTTTTCACTCCCTTCTTTCACTTTCATCAATAGGCTTTTTAGCTCCTCTTAACTTTCTGCTATAAGGGTGGTGTCACCTGCATATCTGAGGTTACTGATATTTCTCCCAGCAATCTTGATTCCAGCTTGTGTTTCTTCCAGTCAGCGTTTCTCATGATGTACTCTGCATATAAGTTAAATAAGCAGTGTGACAATATACAGCCTTGACGTACTCCTTGTCCCTCTTTGGAACCAGTCTGTTGTTCCATGTCCAGTTCTAACTGTTGCTTCCTGACCTGCATACAGATTTCTCAAGAGGCAGGTCAGGTGGTCTGATATTCCCATCTCTTGAAGAATTTTCCACAGTCTATTGTGATCCATACAGTCAAAGGCTTTGGCATAGTCAATAAAGCAGAAATAGATCTTTTCTGGAACTCTCTTGCTTTTTCCATGATCCAATGCTGACTCTTATTAACACAAATTGTACAGGAGGCAGTGATCAAGACCATCCCCACGAAAAAGAAAGGCTAAATGGTTATCTGACGAGGCCTTACAAATAGCTGAGAAAAGAAGAGAAGCTAAAGGCAAAGGAGAAAAGAAAAGATATACCCATTTGAATGCAGAGTTCCAAAGAATAGCAAGGAGAGATAAGAAAGCCTTCCTAAGCCACCAATGCAAAGAAATAGAGGAAAACAATAGAATGGGGAAGACTAGAGATCACTTCAAGAGAATTAAGAGATACCAAGAGAATATTTCATGCACAGATAGTCACAATAAATGCCAGAAATGGTATGGACCTAACAGAAGCAGAAGATATTAAGAAGAGGTGGCAAGAATACACAGAGGAACTATACAAAAAAAGATCTTCATGACCCAGATAACCATGATGGTGTGATCACTCACCTAGAGCCAGACATCCTGGAAAGTGAAGTCAAGTAGGCCTTAGGAAGGATCACTACGAACAAAGCTAGTGGAGGTGATAGAATTCCAGTTGAGCTATTTCAAATCCTAAAAGATGATGGTGTGAAAGTGCTGCACTCAATATGCCAGCAAATCTGGAAAACTCAGCAGTGGCCACAGGACTGGAAAATGTCACTTTTCATTCTAATCCCAAAGAAAGGCAGTGCTAAAGAATGCTCAAACTACTGCACAATTGCACTCATCTCACATGCTAGCAAAGTAATGCTCAAAATTCTCCAAGCCAGGCTTCAACAGTGCATGAGCTGTGAACTTCCTGATATTCAAGATAGATTTAGAAAAGGCAGAGGAACCCGAGATCAAATTGCCAACATCTGCTGGATCATCAAAAAAGCAAGAGAGTTCCGGAAAAACATTTACTTTTGCTTTATTGACTACGCCAAAGTCTTTGTGTGGATCAAAACAAACTGTGGAAAATTCTGAAAGAGATGGGAATACCAGACCACCTGACCTGCCTCCTGAGAAATCTGTACGCAGGTTAGGAAGCAACAGTTAGAACTGTACATGGAACAACAGACTGGTTCCAAATAGGGAAAGTAGTACGCCAAGGCTGTATATTGTCACCCTGCTTATTTAACTTATATGCAGAGTACATCATGTGAAATGCGACTGGATGAAGCACAAGCTGGAATCAAGACTGCCAGGCGAAGTATCAATAACTTCACTCAGATGACACCACCCTTATGGCAGAAATTGAAGAACTAAAGAGCCCCTTGATGAAAGTGAAAGAAGAGAGTGAAAAAGTTGTCTTAAAGCTCAACATTCAGAAAACTAAGATCATGGCATCCGGTTCCATCACTTCAAGGCAAATAGATGGGGAAACAATGGAAACGGTGAGAGACTTTATTTTTGGGGGCTCCAAAATCACTGCAGATGGTGACTGCAGCCATGAAGTTAAAAGACACTTGCTCCTTGGAAGAAAAGCTATGACCAACCAAAACATCATATTAAAAGCAGAGATGTTACTTTACCCACAAAGGTCCATCTATTCAAAGCTATTGTTTTTCTAGTAGTCATGTATGGATGTGAGAGTTGGACTATAAAGAAAGCTGAGCACCGAAGAGTTGATACTTTTGAACTGTGGTGTTGGAGAAGACTCTTGAGAGTCCCTTGGACTGCAAGGAGATCCAACCAGTCCATCCTAAAGGAAATCAGTCTTGAATAATCATTGGAAGTACTGATGCTGAAGCTGAAGCTCCAATACTTTGAGCACCTGACTCATTGGAAAAGATCCTGATGCTGGGAAAAATTGAAGGCTGGAGGAGAAGGGAACAACAGAGGATGAGATGGTTGGATGGCATCACCAACACAATGGACGTGAATTTGAGTAAGCTCTGGGAATTGGTGATGGACAGGGAAGCCTGGCATGCTGCAGTCCATGGGATCACAAAGAGTCAGACACGACTCAGCAACTGAACTGAACTGAACCTGTCGCCTAAATTGTGCCATGTAGTTTATCCATGCAAAACAATGACTGTTAGCAGTCCAGATTTACACAGAAGTGTCTTCCCTGATAAAATAAAACTTCTCAGAAAAGATTAATCTGAGCCTCTCTTAACACTGAGTTCTGATGTAGCTAACTGCTACATATATGTAAAAATTACAATTTTTGTACTGAATATTTGTTGGAGGGAATCAAATTAAACCTATTACCCTAATTTCAGTTGCTTTGGAGAATACTGTCACTGATACCATAGGGTAGTCCATACAGATAAAAATTCATTTAAATAAAAGAATTCAATTAAATCAAACATGAAAAAAATTCTCTTTAAAGTAAGAGTCGTACAGTTCTCTTTATTTAAAAATTTTAAAAATGGTCATCGTTCCCTGATATATATATACACATTAAATCTTTGCATCTTAAACTGATACAGTGCTCTATGTCAATTATATCTTAATAAAAATGGAAGAAGAAATAAAATAATTTTAAAAATTAGAAAAGCACATCTTGGTTGGATAATAACCCTGCTGAAAATTATTCCTTACACAATCAGGCTGAGACACTGTATAGAAAGAACAACTTGAGAAGAAAGCTACACCATCAGTAACATAAAATTCTGACAAAATCAAGCCAGATGCAAAGATTGGCAATTATAGTGAAAGTTCTTACAGCAGTATCCATGAGTACACAAAGGTGGGACTGATGTAAATTTAATAGCTTTTCCATAATGTAAAATGTGTTCAGAAATGACAAGAAACAAACTCTAGGTTCAAGTTCCATGATGTGAAGTATCACATCAACATGCTGCCTAGAAGCTGTAGGAACAGGCTAGGGAGGCAGACTCTGGAGGTGGGCTCCAATTCCCGTCTCACCTGTGCCAGCTGCTGGCCCTGTCCATGGTTCATGACACCTGCATGTCCTCCTGTGGGCCCCGAGATGGTACACAGATGCCCCAGGGTCACACGTCCAGTGATTCAATTGTTCTCTGTGGACCTCAATACAGAGCCAGGTTCTCCACATTGCAGAACCAGAAAGGGGTCTTGATCAATGCGCCCAGCAGTTTCTCAGGAATAGCACAAAAGAGAGAGATCACAGGTCACTTAGAGTGCCAGTCCTTAAAAGCAACCCCATGAAGTAAACATCGCTATGTTCGTTTTTCACATGAGGGAACTAAGATTGGGATGCCTGACTCTCCCATGGCAACAAAGTGGCTGAATGGTAGAGCCGCTGTTCAAGCCCTAGCCTGGACTGCCCAGGACTGCCATCAGGAACGGGCCCCATTGCCCTTCTTCCACAAGAAAGATGTATGTATAAGGACAGCCATATTTTTATAATCTAGCCCAGCGTTTCATGAGCATGAT